>CM067545.1:1250000-2500000 GCA_034509755.1 Anisodus tanguticus | reverse complement strand
CATTAGGGAAGAGGGATAATCTTTCAATCCAAGTTCAGAACACCATAGAAACAAGCATAGATAACAAGTCTATACTCTATACACATGACGGAAACTTGTTTTTGAGATGAGATAACAGGAGTTGTTTTTCAAACGCGCCCAGTGTGCAACTGAACTGTCTGGCTTGGAACAACTTGTAGCACTCCAGGTTGCTCTGTAAAAATGACATTGTAATTAGTTCTGAGAGCCGAAAATCCCCAAAAGAACACAGCTAAAAATCATATGAACGTATTTTCTAGGAAGGTACATACAAAAACTGATGAATTATTGGGTTACAAAATTCAGGTTTAAGTAAGTGGAAGCAAAAATAGACACAATGACCATATAGTAGACTTTCATCCAGGGAAAAGAACATATAAAAATGAAGCACTCGGGTGCATTTTAGACATCCTGGAAAACAGACTCCAAAACCACAATGAAATATGTCAAATGCAAGATACTTTGATAAACAACAAGGATGTAATTCAATTAAATGAATCGATATGACATAGAGATACTTAGGAGTAGATGTCAACAGTGTATTGTGATCATTGTAGCAAAGGGAAAGCATTCTAATAGAAAGAAAGCTATAAATTCAACTGTTTTAGCCAGGGTTGCTGAATATCAAGCACCAGCTGCATCAATGAACCATGCCAACCCTGCATTTTACTTGGCCTTCAATAATGATACTGAAAGAAAATAGTCCAGTATCACCCTCAGACTACAGTGAGATGATCTAGAAGGTAAAGGACGACCAAGAGTAAGGGCTCTATATCTAGGATTTTTTATTTTTTTAACAACAGGAACTTACAAAAAAATTGAGAAGTAATCTCGTCTCGGGTCATTTCCTTCCCAAAATTACTCCAATAAACGTACAACTAACATCATTCCTCTCGTCCTTTTTCACGTCAAGTTGAAAATGACATCAATAGTGAACGATTCCTCTAATCCTTTTCACGTAAAGTTGAGAGTCCTAAATTAATAGTGGACCGTCCCTCTCATCCTTTTTCACATAGTTTTTCTTTTTTTTTATTTGAAAAGGCAAGCATTATTGACATCAAATCCAGCACTAAGAAAGTGTTGCGCTACATCCAAAAAAAGAATAAAAGAAAGTAAACCATGCCTATCAATAGTGGACCGTCTTGGTCAAGAATATGTCCATATAAAACCATTACACCTGTCCTAAAACAACCCCTGTCATTCCCAAAGCAAAAAAAAAAAAAAAATCCCAACCATCTACATATTTTTTTGAACAGTAAAACCATCTCTACATAATTCGTGACAAATGATTATCCTTGCTCTATTTTCTGATGATTAGACTATTAATGAAGAAATGAAAATCATATTTTGAATTTTAAATTAAGCGGGAAAAATAGAGATGTGTGCAAGTCTTCAATATTCCATGAACACGAAATATTATGTTCAACTCTCAACGTGAATGCCAATTACTTCAACAGAAGAGCATTATGACTGTCATATTTAAATTCACCATACTAATTGCTCATCTAAGAAAAGAGATACAGACCAACCATATACCAAAATAGCTTAATCAATGATATTGAAAGAGGAAGAAGTAAAAACTTACTTGAGAGCTCCAAAACCTGCTCAGCAGTCAGCTTTGCTGAGAATCCACTCGCTGCATGCTTGTAACTGTATATCAACGCCTCTTTTGCAGCCTCCTCACTTTTTTATTACCATAAGCACACACAAAATATCAGGATCTTTACTCCAAAAATAGGCATTAACAAATGTGCTCCCATACAAAAAATTGTAGTATACAATACATTTACAATACAATAATCACGATAACTACATACAAGGAAAAAGCAACTGACTTCAAACATCAGTCATTCATCACTACAAATATGGGATTGGTTGAAAATTGGAAACTTTGGTTCGAAAGGTTTCATAATTTTCAAATTAAGATCACAGAAGTCTATTAGACTAGTTTTAGGTTGTCCAAATTACCTATTTGCAAACACTAACTTGGTATGAACCAATAAATGTTCCTAAACTTCCAGTATATACTGCATAAAATTTCTGCAGTTATACAACTATAATAATTTTTTTTAAAGAAAGATCTAACAAAACCCTTTAGAATCACTTCATCCCACTTCCTTAAAAATGCCAAGAATTCCATCATTATAAGCAATTGATAAGGAGGAAACTGTATCCTTAGAAAATAATTTCATTCACTTATGAAATCACATTTCTAATCATTTCCCAATGTTTGGTTGGTCCTACAGCTTAAGGATAGGGTATGACAATAACATTAAGGTATTTTTCAGCATTAAAAGTGGATAATGATGTATATGTATACTATAGTTGAAACAAGAACTAATATAGTAGAAGTTGGTCCCTTGTTTTCTAAACAAAATATTCTTAATTATCAAAATACTACTCCCTGTCTTACTTTCCTTCGTTGTCTGTCCAAAAAAGAGTGTCTTTTCTATATTTAGTAAGTTTTGGTAAGTTTAGGACCACAAGATCTAAAACCACACACATCTTTACTTTCTTTATTTCTTAAACTCCGTGTATGGTTAAACTAAGACTTTAAATGGGGACGGAGAGAGTAGAAAATGAATTCAGCAACAAAAAAACATTTTCCAGCCATACCCAAAGAAAACAATTGGATCTTGAAGATCAATTGAATACAAGGACCAAGTCTAACCCCATGTGAAGAAAAAGATCAAATTTTTAACTTGAAAAACAACCAAATCTGGATGAAATTGATAAGAAACAAGTAAATCAACCCGATCCACAACCCCAAATTTCTATATCGTAATTCAAATCAGGAAAAATTCGAACCTGCCAAGAACAGAAGCTAGGGTTTTGATATGATACTCTTCGGCTTCTTGATCTTCAGGTTTCTCAGTATACACTATATGAACTTTGGAGGGTTGTGAATCTGCCATTGTTGTTATGATCGCTGCAAATAACAAGAAAACCAATAGGATTGAAGAGAATATTTGATTTTTCTGCATCACTTTCTGTCACTATTTATAAGAGCGTATAAGGGATATTCTTGGATAACTATTGGGAATTTTTAAGATTTTTGTTCTTAATGACTAAGTTTCAGAATCCTTAGAGAAAATGTTTTGTATTTGCCTTCTTTTCGTGTTTATACAGTACTTTTCTTTCTTAGGATTTACGTGTTAGATTGTCTCGGTCTATACAGCCTACGAGCCCCCCCATTTAATGCTTCATTATACGGCTTATTGATTGATTTATGGGGGTTGACGGGGGCGAGGGTTAAGGGTAAGTGGGGGTTAAGGGAAATGCTAGAATGAGAATAGGGTATTGGAATATTGTAGAAAAATTCATAGAGTTAGTTAAGATTTTTAAGAAAAAGATGATTAATATAGCGTGTGTTCAGGAGACCAAATGGGTAGGATTTAAGGCTAAGGATGTAGACGGATATAAATTATGGTTCTCGGGTAGGTCGAAGTATAGGAATGGGGTAGACATTTTGGTAGACAACGAGCTAAGGGATCAGGTGTAGAGGTTAGGAGGGTCAATGACAAGATAATGACGATTAAGTTGATAGTGAGAGGGTCCACTATGAACATTATTAGTGCGTATGCGCCATAGGCGAGCTTGGACGAGGAGGAGAAGAGGCACTTTTGGAAGAATTTGGACGAAGTGATGGGAGGTATACCACCCACTTAGAAGTTATTTGTAGGATGAGATTTCAATGGACATATCGGGTCACTCCCGGAGTTACGACGACGTGCATGGAGGATTTGGCCTCAGGGACAAGAACGGGAAGGCGTCTCACTTTGGAGTTCGCTAGAGCTTTTGGGATGGTGATAACCAATTCGAGGTTCCTGAGGAAGGAGGAGCACTTGGTGACTTTCCGTAGTGTGGTGGCTAAGACTCAGATAGACTTTTTGCTCATTAGGAAGGTTGACAACGGTCTTTGTAAAGATGGCAAGGTCATTCCGAGAGAGTATCTTACAACCCGACATAAGTTTTTGGTGATGAATTTGGAGATTAAGATGGAGAAGAGGAGGGTTGTGGATGACATGTTAAGAATCAAATGGGGGAGTTTGACCATGGCTAGTGCAAAGGAGATGGGTGAGAGGTTGATAGCCGAGGGTGCTTGGGGAGCAATGGGGATACGAACGGTATGTTGGACAGAACGGCCAGTTGCATTCAGAAGGTAGCTAAAGAAGTGATAGGGGTCTCGCGGGGTAGCCGTGGTGGGCATCGAGCGAACTGGTGGTGGAATGGTAAAGTTCAAGAGAAAGTGGAAGCGAAGAAAGCAGCGTATGCGAAATTGGTAGAAAGCAATGATGAGGTGAAGACCCCTTAAAATTTATAATAAGTGGTGTTTTAGCTTATACACACTAGGGGCGGAGCTAGTAAGGGGGGTTCATCTGAACCCCCTTCGCCGAAAAAGTACAATATATATACAAGGTTAAAATTACATTTTATGTATATATAATAGATGTTGAACCCTCTTGACTTCTTCATGTATTTACTTCTTTATATTTTTGAGCCCCCAAAGTAAAAAATCTTGGCTCCATCACAGATACACACCCCTTACAAAATTACTCACTCCTAGAAAATTGTGAGTATTTTTAGTAACTTATCACTAATTAATGTCTAGAAAAAAAATTATTTAAAGATTCTTGATTATGTAAATAAGGGTAATTTTAAAAGAATAAGGTCAATTTCTTCTTGAAATCTTAAAACACCATTTATTTTGCAACAAAATAAAAGGCATAAACACCACTTATTATGGAACAGACAGAGTATTAATTGACGTTTAGAACCAATAGACTTGAAAAATAATTTTAAAGTAAAAAAAAACTTTATTTTTTCTCTGATATATTAAAGTAAACAAGTAAAATTAAAATTTTATATTTAATATAGTGGACAAGTACGGAAGGGAGTACACAAATGTGAATTATTTTTTGTCAGCGAGGTCTACCTAGGTGAAAATTTGCATTTTGAGTTGATCAAAATTTCGCTAAATTAGCAATCACGTCATCGTAGTAGACTTGTGGTATCAGCAGCATGAGATTGTTTTAAATTTTCAAAACAAACACCAAGAGAGAGTCGCTTTACAGTTTATCTGTAAAATGAAATAAAAGTTGAGTCTTTAATGTTTGGTTAAAAAAACAATTTATGCAATAACAGTTGAATTGTTTTTTCCTAAAACAAGTTTATCAAATTTTCGGAGTAAACACACAGTTTTCGACTTTCGGTTAAGAGATGTTCTGATTTGTCTTTTTATTTTTTGGAGAAAGATATACTCTTCATTTGTCTTATAGGAGTTTCCTGGAAGCATTTGTCTAATCTCAATTACAGTTGCGATATTGGATTGGAAATTGGCATGTACAACCGATTTACTATTCCTTCAAGTAAAAGAATGATGCACTATGGGTTATGCGTTAACA
This sequence comes from Anisodus tanguticus, assembly GCA_034509755.1. NCBI lineage: Eukaryota > Viridiplantae > Streptophyta > Magnoliopsida > Solanales > Solanaceae > Anisodus > Anisodus tanguticus. The sequence goes on along the minus strand of CM067545.1, from coordinate 2,494,577 downwards.
ATCCATAAACAAAAAGTACTGATTCGTTGCCTATGAATAAGAAAACGAATAAGTAACATGATTAAAAAAAATGACACTTGAAAAGAGAATATAAGACGAGAGCCAAAATACGACTATATAACTATATGATAACCTTAGAGGCAGTTTTCACAGCCTTGTTACTATTACATACATCCCGTGGTACTTCAACTACTATTAAGTATCAACCAACCTGTACATATATAACCTCCAATACCTTCAATATATTCAACACACAACGGTATAACCAACTGAATATCTTGTTAATGTGCTAGTCCCTTGACAAAAAAAACCGGAAGATTGAATCCAGTCCCAGGCGATTTGAAACTTATAGGATGGAATTCACCGCTTCTAAAGGGAAAGAGCAAGCCCCGAACTTGACTTACTTAGGAGACGACTGACACCTGATTTAGAATGGGAAGGGAAATTACAGAGTTTTCATAATTATATACATCCTCATTCATTGATCAATGAGACTAATAACCTCGGTCGACACAACCTAAGAACATTAGGGGTACCAAATGACATGCCAATTACAAACCTGTCTTGTGCACGAATGTTTGATCATTCCACATTTTAGAGAGCATGTACCTTAAGATATCCACAAACCATGCATGACTTGCAGTTGACTAAACTCTGTATACTTCAGAGACATCTTGTAAAGCTCTCTGAGCTTTCCGGCATCAGCAGACTTACTTGAGGCGCTCTGCTGAGAGTTGGCTGAAGATTTATTCGTAGTTGGACAGAGTGATACAGACAACATCTTCTTCAATAGCATCTGCAACTGGCTCCAATATTTATTACAAATCTTAAGATTGTCATTACTTAGTGTGTCTCCAGATACATGGCGAGCTTCAAGCATACAAGTCAGAGCAGACTCCATGAGCTGTCATACAAGTAATTGATCAATGTCATTTACAGTAGGGTGAAGCTTGCCGAACTACCATAGGGCAAAATATGAAACTCAAAACATTATGTTTTTCAACGCTCGAGACAATTATGAAAGAAATAGCAGGTCCTTCATTCCTTTGAGGTCAGTACCAGAAAAAGCACATACAAGCTGTGTTTTAGTTCTGTTAAGAGAATTTCACATAGCATAGTGAGAATTTGAATACAGTTGTCTCTGTAAATCATCTTATTAAGCGTAAAGTGGGAATTTTAAAGTTTAATTGTTTCTGATTATAGAAAAGTGGCATTCCTTTTGGGACATACTAAAAAGGAAAGTGTACTACATAAATTGGGATAGGAGGAGCAATTACGTAATAATATATGTGTTGAACAAAAGAGAATATTAAGCAACACGGTACCCAAAAAAAGAAAACATTAAGCAACATTATGTGACGGGAATTATCAGTTAGCTCTCCCATCTCATAACATGTAGCTAACTAATTTATTTCAAAATTGAGACAGCACTAATGAACAAAAATAAAAAAACTGAAAACAGGGGCATATAAGTAATTTTCTGCTTCTAAATTGGGAAAAAAGGAGGGATGTGTAACAGCTCTAGTCATAGAAGAATTAAGTTGATCCATTTTATATACAAAAAAAGTAAAGTAAATTTATCAGAGTGAAATAATTCACATCTTTTTCCCCAACTTCATTTCATTAGAAGGAAGCCTTTTTATGTAGCACGCACTCAATGTACTTGAAAATATTTAGGCATGACATCCTCACGAAAGCTTAAAAAGTGATTCCAACTAGCACATGTTCTAATGAAAACTTAAAGTGGGATATCATCCAACTATCTATCGCATTACAACTATAGGTCAGATTCAATAGGTTTAAGAAACAACAACAACATACCCAGGGTAATCCAACAACTTTAGGTCAGATTCAATAGGTTTAAGAAACAACAAAACATAATTTATGGAAATACGAAAGACGTCTTTGTGATTAATAAGAAAATAAACCTACGGCATAGCTCAACCCTAACAGCTAGCTCAAGCTCAACTAAAGATTGTCAAAAATCAAAAGGGAACTCATTCTTTCAATTAATGTAGGCACTATAATACATCTTGTGTGTGTGTGTTTGGGGGGGGGGGGGGGGGGGACTTTAGTATGACAAGGAATGAAGATTGGATTTAACTCAAATTTAAAATCTAGTTCATGAGGTGAAGATTGCCCAAGAAAAAAAGACAACTCATTCTCTCAACCATGTCGGACACATCAACATTTTATTTCTACACATTGCATTCTTTGTTACCAAAACTACATGGATCAGACGAATACAGCAAATGCATTCTCAGACCTTTTAAAGAAAAAATGACTGAATTCTATATGTCAGACGCATATCTAATACAAAGCATCATCTGCCCCATAGTTTCTTGTGGATATTAAAGCAAATAATGGTAAGATGCAACACGATCATGTAAAAACAAACATAAAGCTAGACAAATCACTGCAATAGTTGAAAAAGAATGCATGTATATAGTCAAAGAAATCAAGCTTAAGCTAAAAAGGCAAGTAACCAATCAACACAAGAAACAAAGAGAGACGCACTGATAAACCACTGTGATAGTTCAAAAAGAGTGCACATATATACTCAAAGAATACCAAGCTTAAGATAAAAAAAGTAGCTAACCAACCACTGGAAACATAAAGAGACAAACATTCAGAAGATTCTGTAAAGCACAGAGATGTATAACCATACCACATTAGAGTGTAGAAGATTCAACATATCCAATAATAGCGCAGCTCGCTCCACCAAAATAGCCAAGTGCATCAAAGGATGTGTCTTTGGTCCATAGAAATCCATGGATTTCTGCCAGTTCCTCTCAGCCAAAGAAGCATATTGCTTTACTCTATGAAGAAAGCTATTTCCGCCCTTGGAAGAATTGTTTTTCTTCTGATCTTGCTCCAAAAATTTCAAGCAGCAATCCCTTTGGTAGCAAGCCAACTGAAAGTATGCATACGCAGATTCCTGTTTCCGTAACTCACCCAGCGACTCATAGACAGATAAAGCCTCTCTAATAGCATCATTAGCTGAAATCTCATGCTTTCTACGGTCTATCTTAGGTCTACTAACACAGGAGTTGAAAGAACCCTCAAGGACACAGTTCTCGTAAACCTCAGCAAATGTATCTTCTCTGGCCAATAGCATCCCAAGCCTTAGATATGTATGCGCAAACTGAGTATATACTTCATTTCTCAAGTTACTTGAATCCAAATCTGATTCTTCACTGACATTATTTACTACTGTTTTTGCTGCTCCATAGAACCTCAGAGATTCCCTGTATTCCTTCTTGGCAGCCTGGAGCACTTGCCTGTATGCATCGTGGAGGATTGCATGTTCCTTGAGATTTTCAATCTTTGCTACCATCTCTTCTGCTATAGCTCTCCTGCCATGACCTAAGTTACAGTTTATCAATATAATGTTAGTGTGGTCAGCTACTTCTTTAAATGCATTTATTGAATCAGCAAAAGCAACTTCAGCTTTATCCTGCTCTTTTCTTTCCAGCCTCCTACGGCCTAACTCATTACACACCCATCCTTTCTTTTTAATTAAAGATTGTAAGTCTGCTGAATTAGTAAGATGTCCAACCATTGCGTTTCTAGCTTCATCATAACATTTTAAGGCAACAGAGAGATAGAAATCAGCATCTCCAGCTACAGTACCTCTAATATATTTAAATATACCCCCACTTTTCCTTTCGATTTCTTCTTTTGAAGTTTCAGAACATGTATACATTGAAGTTCCTTCCATTTTCACTCCATCAACATCATCTCTATCAGAGTCGGTAGCTCCAGAATTTTTTTCCTCTGAAACATCTGTCAATTTATTAGAGCTTTCCATTCTGGTACTATTTTTGCTATGCATCGGGAGCTTACTCTCGGATGTGCTGCTTTCACCCTTCTGATGAATATCCACAAAAGTTCCAGACTGTGCATGGGAGTTTGCTTTGGTATGTGATTTTTTGTTCTGCTTTCTGCCATAACTTTTAGAACGTGAATCTCCACTACTACTGCTAGCACTGCTGCCACTGCTGGCCCTATCACTCTGGCAGCTGCAGTTTATTAAGGAACATGAGCTGCAGTTCTGACTAGACTGTCCAAGCTTCTTCTTGAGCCTTTCAACCTCTCTCAGAACTTCAGATGACATCTTCAACTCTTTAGTTAAAGACTTTTGCTCTGATTGTACTGGCATCTTATCACCATCTGTCAAATGGAATTGAACATACAAGTCCCCAACTAGTGTCCAAGCCTTGGCCCAAAAGAGGTAACTGTCAGATAATTGATCATAAATGAAACAATCATCAGATAGTGAAGACCCAGCTTTTTCACTTTTATCAAGTTCAACCTTGGTTGATGAACAAACAACCATGGAAGAAACAAATTTTGAGTCTTCCCGATGTTGAGGCATTGATCCATAAAGCAGACATGCCAACTCTACAACCTTCAAGGCCTGACCCAATTGTCCATCTTCTTTATAAGCTTGTCCAAGAGCCAAATACGATTCTCCAAGCAATAGAACCAGTTTCCACAACTTATCATCCAATTTTGAAGTTGGAAGCCATTCCCGAATATCACAAACTTCAATACAGTCAGTATCCCCACATGCACAGACAGAAAAACTCGGTGCTGAAGGCAGCTCATCCTGATTTTGACCACTATTTTGCAGATCCATTCTATTGCTTTGCATTTGACGTTTCCATCTAAGAGACTTAATAGCTTGAGAAACATGATGTATGGCAGCCAACTTGGTGGAGATTGGATCTGCAACAGTTTGAACCTTAGGAGACACTTTTGGCAAATCACATACAGCAAAGCTTTTCTCTCTGCTATTTGGTGCATCTTCCAGACTGGCTGTATTTCTCCCCCTCGGAGCTGTAATTACTCTTGGGGAAGTTATAGCCTCATCAGATGTTACCCTCACGGAATCATCAGATCCAATAGCCGGCAATGTTTCAATATGGTTGTCTGGTTCAACTTTAGAAACCAGGGAATCATGGGCACCTGATACAAAAACTGAAATCAAAGATTCAACTGGTTCTTCTTCAGCGTCAACACTTGTAACTTCAGACTCCCTAGAAACTGCTTCAGATGACAAATACTCTTCATCATATGTTAAAAGGAGCCTCGCAAACTGTTCATGAGCACATGCACGTACAACCTATATGCCATAATTTCATGTTATCAGTTGTCTATTCTACAATATAGAAGAGAGATAGTGCGAAGCAAGAAATAGAGTTATAACCAAACTATGTTTCTCAAAACCCTAGAAACCAAGCCCCTTGACTGCTAACTGCATCAGGGGAACTCAGATATGCAATTCGAAGCTAATTTTTTGAAATTAATAAGAAAGCAAGCAGTGAAGCAACTTCGCTCCACCTACCTATCAACACTGATTATTCATAAAAACAGAAGAAATGAAAGTGCCCAAATGCATCAAATGCATGAGACAATATGCATGGATTTCGGTTAGTTTTTCCTTCTTTTTACCTTCATGAACTTCGAAGAGAGAAACAGAGGTGAGTTGTTTCCAACATGGTTTACATTTTACAACAGGTAGCTGTTCTTGTCCTTTAAACCACATTTTAAGTAATATTGAAGTCATCATGAAATGGTGTTTTCTTCAGACTACATCGAAAAGATGGAAAACGACAAGTTTTATCAAACAATAGAGAGGTTTTTCGCTGAGGACAAGTAGTAAAGTTAAAGACTCGAAAATGACACCAGCTTTTGACAATTTCTGGTTTAAGCAAGGAAATAAAAAGGCACTAAACATATTTGGTCAATACAATGAGACAACATACCAGGTGATCAGGCTCATCCAAAAAATCAAGACATTTTCTGAAGAAACTCGCACATCTAGATTTGTTTTCAGGAGACTGCAGTTCAAAAGTTGCAGTATTAGCTACAGCTAATCAGAGGACATCACTAATTAACATAGTAAAAGCGCAGACCATTGAAAGTGAAAGTCTGTGAGCAATCCGGTACAATATCCTTCCCAGTGAAAGAAAGGGATCGCTTCTCCCTCTATTTATTAGAGATGGCACAGAGCTAGAATTATCATCAGTGTCATCGCCAGGTCGGTTTTGAGGTATGACAGTTAGATCAAAGAGTTGGATAGCATCTTCTCCCGCACTTTTGTATAACTACAAAAATAAATGTAATGTGAATTAAATATACAAGGACCAACACAACAAGAGCTAAAATACAGTATATTACAAATAAGTAGCAAAATACCCAATATGCACCAGGATCCTGCTTGCAGTTTTCCTCAAGGAATCTCAATACTGAAAGCCCGTTTTGCTGTACAACATTTGGATGAAAAGCAGGAGTACCATCCTCAGATACACCCTTTAGGAGAAATATATCATCTGTTTTTAGGAGTTCATAGCCCTGAACAACACCGTCTTGATGATAACATATAGCCAACTCAGGAACACTAGCCATGACATTATCAAGCCATGCCTCTAGCCATGTTAAAGGGGTGACCTGTCAAAATACACAGACGGCAGTTACACATGTTGACAAGGACATAAGAGTGAGGAAGTTGGTTAAGGTTTACCTGTCGTGAAACATCCCACAAGTGCAAGCTAACTGCAACATACTTGTCATTGCTGAAGATGAGTAAATCACTTCCTAGAAGCATACGGAAATTGTGAAACTGCCAAAATAGAACCCTTGGGAATCCATCATTACTAGCTCTTCTATACTTTTCAGACTCTTGCACTGAGTACCTCGACTTTTCTTTTACTTGTGAGACCTTGTTTCCAGCACGTTGGTCCTTATTTTTCCTCCTGTTCTTTTTGCCCCAAAAACAATCACCCTGTTTGAGCTCGTTATATGTGCAAGGCGGGTTAGATTGTTCTTCCTGAGTAGAAGTTCCACGTTGCTCATAGGAAGTGCTATCCTGCACTGGGTGATCAGAAGATTCAGGTGAACTTTCTCTTGATTCACATTGCCACTCCTTCGATGGTGTATGGGTTGGTGGACAATCACATGCCTCCATGCGAACAGAGTGCATAGCAAAATTTAGAAACAACGACTGATCTGCACATTTTGGTGGGTTATTATTTCTTCTGATCAATTTCTCTCCCTCTTCAATATCAGGCCTGCATTTGGCATTGCAGTTGAATCCCTCGAAAATTATATTCTCGTAAAACCACAAAAAGATTTTACTACCAAAGGTAATAATTGTCAAATTTACACTAATAGAAAAACTTTCACCCTCCATACGAAGTTACGAAAACTGCTCTTTATACAGAACTCTAAGTCCATCCTAAAAAAAAAATTGCTAAGGACCTTCCAAAACTCCTACAGCTTTTTTAAGTTCTCTTATGAATACTAAAGCATTTTACTTGTTGCCTTTATCCAATGTTTATTTCACATAACTTCCTCCATCTCTTCCCAATCTGTTTCAGTCCATATCCTTGGATATCACTCCCACTTCGATTCCAATATTTTACTTGTTGCCTTTATCCAATGTTTAGATTACATAGCTTCATCACTTCCCAATCTGTTTAAATCCATATCCTTGGATATGGCTCCAATATTTTGCCTTAAGAGTTGATGTGAACTGTTCGTCTTTGTTGGGATAACATATAGACCATATATTCAATTTGGTTTTCGAAGAATAATATTGTACTACAAAGAGCAAATGTAGATCCTAAACAAATTCTTTGTAGAGGATGCTATGATTTAAATATTAGCATTTTCGGAAAGTACACATAAACAAGATTTAGAATCCAAACTTCTAAGAACAGCCAACTTTCTACATATAACTGTCATTTGAAAGCTTAACCAATTAACTATTTATGCAAGTTCAAAACATTAACTAATGAATTACTTTCACAATCACATCCTTAATCTTCAGTGTCCTCTTTTGGGAGCAGAATGCTCGGTCCAGAGGGTTTCCTTTTCCTTCACTCAATGAGTTGCTGGGCCGTAAGATCGTCTAGCACCGTGTGCATATATAACTCAGTAATATCCATGTAATTTAAGACCATGTCTCATAAAGCAAGATACATGGGATATAGATAGGAGACAATTAGATATTTCTATTGACTAATATTAACACTACATATTAAGAAATATGTTTTCAAATGGGAAAATACCAACTGGTACTTCTTATCAAACTTTCACATCTCTAAATTTTATATTCAAAAGATAGATTCAGGCATGTCTAATTTCACTCCAAATATCAAAGTGACCCTCAAAGAGCAAAATATCACAATATATCTGGGATAGAGCCATAAAGGAAGAATTAGTTTTCAGAACTTTAACTAACAGAGTGACAACTGGATAGAAATTCAGAAACAGTCTGCGTGTTAGTAGAGCACATTACCCTGTGTTTAAAACTAGAGTCTGGCCAACACGATGTACTGCAATTGATAATCGAGCCTTGGAGTATGGAATCTTAAATATTTGCTTCAGAATATCAGTTGGTGCAATGACATCGATCTCATCTCCATATTCCACCACACCTGATACAGCAAGAGCTTCACCTTTCCTCGCAAGATTTGATGTGTGTGTGCCACTTTCCCATAGTAAATCTGCAATGTAAAGCAGAAGTTACTACCTCTCTCACATAACAACAGCGAAGACATGTTAAAACTTTTATACACAATCAAATGTTATTAAGAAAAAAAGCAACATCAAAAGTTGTAGTCTCTACATCCATTAGATTCTCCAAAATGACATATACCATCCTGTAAAACCAGGAACCAATGATATCACAAAAAGATGCTAACTACTTACAACAACATACCCAGTGGAATCCCACAACGTGGGGTCTGGGTACAAAAAGATGCTAACTACTTGCATAACAAAAAGTTAAAGGGGCACTTATATAGTTATACTTGTGCATCAAAAACAAATGTGACTGTTTCCTGAGTGCAAACAATATTTTTTTCTATTGAGCAGCTACACATCATTATTTGACTACTTCCATCATCTATGCAGACAAATAACAAATACGAAAGACATTGAACACCGTCCAATTTCAAAAGGATTACCAATCTCATCCTAGGCTCTTCCAAATTCCAATTTTAAACAGACTAGCCATCTTATTCAAACTAGATTGTGGAGGACTCCACGGGGTTTCAGTTTATTAATCATATCCTGTTTCAAAGGTACCATTTGTATCACAGTAGGTTGAAAATGCACTTTCTTCAAAGTTGTTGAAAGTGGGCAAGAGCTAGTTCATTTGATCCAGCCATCGAAATGGGTTAACGAAGCAATCAATCATCACCTTCTTTCCTTCTCTCTTCCACTTAGTAAAAAGTTCCTTTTCTTTCTTCTCACAATGGAAGATCCTCTACTCAGAAAGGTAAGTTGCTCCTCCAGTTACCAGTCCACATTACTTCTTTCTGGTCCTTATTTTCAAAATTATTTTTATTGTTTCTCCAGGAATACAGTAAGGAGTTCAAGCCTAAGGAGGAGTTCAAGCTGCAGCACAAGAATGGAGAGACTGGAGTACTGCAATTTAGCACGTAGATTAACGGGCGAACAAAATCTGGAGAGCAAATAGTTTCTGATTGGTTCAGTATTCCAGAGTTATGTGACTAATAAACTAGATTGTCCTCAGCGATTTTTATTTTCTTTGCAAATACATCTTCTTAATCTCAGTATATGAAGTTCTAAACCCTAAAACTTCACTGAGCAAACAGTTCAAAAAGATCGCGTTTTGAGTGACACAGATTCTAAGACTTGCAACTTATTGCAGAAGTAGAACTCTAATCTTCTGTTCATGAAGTCCACAAAAGTTATGTGAACAGGGCTAAGTAATCTGATCAGTCCTTCGAATGTAATTTATTAACAGTACGAAAGATATTGACAGTTAATAAAGCAGTACAGCACAGACGAAAAAAATGTAACGTTTAAATGAGATAATAGAACTAACAGTCACTACCTGCACTCGTCCTTGACTGGGTGGCCACTAATGGGAGTGCCTTCTCTGGAATACTTGAAAGCAGTGGCAAATTGTTGAGATCAGTCTCGATAGGAATCATCCGATACCTCGGAGCTCTAACCCTAAAAGTATTAGCAAAAAAACTGAATAAAACAACTCAAGGTAAACCGAACACCCTCCCCCTCTGACATAGAGAAGACTTGTGGACTCCAATTCAAATAACACCTAATTCATCACATCCAGAAAACTAAGTGTCTACTTCCAAAAAGACTTCAAAGTTAAGATATCTTATTACTGTCATTCAAAACCCTAGAGACATGTTTAAAGTTCAATACGAAGAAACTGCATCGACATTGCGGATCTCTCTAACAGAATTGATGTTACATAATAAATGCATTACAGCAGCATAGACATTGGTGCAACAGTAGAGTTGCTCTTTCTTTAACTTGTCGATCACGGGTTCAAGATGTGAGATCCACCTAGTTGCAGCAAGCTCCTTTGCATAAATAAAGGGAGAGCTGAGCACTTCGAGCATGCGTAAGACTTCTAAAAAAACAATAAGTTATCGCATTTGAAGATTTTTTAAGTCAAAAGGGCCCTTAAGTTAGAGGGTTACTCTGTTCCCCTCCTACTTATACAACGTTGAACAGATAATCCTTCAAGTTTTACAACAAGAAAAGAAAAAAAGGAGGTGGGAACACTTTTGGTCTAGTTTAACGGATTCCTAACTGATTCATTAAAAGTCAATAGAATTGATCACATATGGTCCTTAAGTTGGCTATTGGTCCATTGTCATATTTCTTATAATATGTATATAACATTAAATGAAAGTAGTCTTTTAAATTTATAAAATGGGGGCGTTCAAGCCTTGCACCATGTAAGCTAAGTAGAATTGACCACATATGGCCCTTAAGTTGGCTATTGGTCCATTGCCGTATTTCTTATAATGTGTATGTAACATTAAATGAAAGTAGTCTTTTAAATCTATAAAATGGGGGCATTCAAGCCTTGCACCATGTAAGCTAAGCTTGGTATTTAAGTGGAGAAAGGTAGAGGGGAGCACATTATCCCCAAGTTTCGAAGATTGTGGTTGGTCCTAAGGGTTGACCTCAAATGGATTTCTCAGTCATCAGAAAAAATTATAAAATGGGAGAAAGTTATTCTAGCCTTTTTTTAATAAGAGCATTCCTCATTGACGTCTGCGTCGCATGAGCCTGACCAGCCCAAAAGGGCACGGCCAGGTCCAAGACGACACAACTGTCATATGGGAGCAAGTTATTCTGGCCTACAGGAAATCTAACCTAAAGTTAGGTGTTAGTCCATTTCCCATCAATGAAAGTTTGCAAATAAAAGGAAGTGAAGGTAGGAATCTTGGATTCAAAGCGATGATCATCAAGAGTAATGATGGAACAACTTATCATGGTAAATGTATTCATCTTTTTCCTGGCCTTATTTGACATTGCAACTGAATAAAGTATTCTCTGTTCTTTAATCTGGTAACTGTTTTACAAGGCATAGGAGCAAGGTGTGACATTCTACCTATCAAAGGACAAGACATGTTAGCTCTAAGGCACTGCGCGTACCCAATGAGCGTTTATAAGTATCAAAAGAAAAGGTGTATAAATATTGAGTTTCTTAACGAAGCAAATAATATTCTAAGTGACTGAATCCTAATTATACAACAATAGACAAGTTATCGTCAATATTTAAAAGCAACATAAAAAAATCACCCACATAAATAGCAAACAATCCAAGGCGTAAATCATGCAAGGAGCATTATTGGGGCGCATACAGCAGTATAATCCAAGATGTAAAGCATTCATTGAGCAAATATCCCACCTATTTAAGTGCTAGACAAACGAAAGGTCGTTTTGCCCCGAGAAGAGTCACCAAAAAGTCACAAGTTCTCCTTTTAAAACATTGGCTTCTTTTTATGACAAGGGAACCCGCGGCCACTACCCTTCGGGTGCGTACAGGGTAAACCCCGCTCCTATGCAATAGCTAGCAAATCACACATGAGAGATAACCCGCACTAGGCAACCCCATGCGACGAGCTTGACCCAGAATCTTCCCTGCTATCGCTTTTAAAACATTGGTTATGTTATATGTTTTCTTGTCTTATTTATATATAGTGTGTATATCTATATGCAAAGTGGTTTTTCCTTTAACATTATATAAACTTTTAATGAAATACATTGGAGTTTGAATATGTTGGACCAAAAGTTTCTCAATCATGTAAACTCAAATAACTACATATCTCTCTCTTATATAAGTAAAATTTATGGACCAACACCCAAATGTAAAAGACCACATGTAACTAACTCTGCTTACTTCCAATGAAATCTGTCAGGATTCAATAAGACCATACCAGGCGATATTAGTTCAAAAGAAGGAAAAAGTAGACCAATCCGAAACTTAGCAAACCATTTGAGTTAAGAACTCTAAATTTAAAAGAGTGAAAAGTGGTATACTCTCTCTGTTCCGATTCATATGACCTTTTTTCTATTTTAGAATGTTTCCAAATGTTTGACCATTCCTTTTCTAAACAACTCTTCACAAATTTTAACAATTCAAACTCACTATACTATTCAGATATTTTCTCCATCAAACTAAGCTTACATGCACCTCGACTAATTCTGAGGGTATCTCCCACCACCACAGTATTGGTTAACCATGTCCCCCAAGGCTTGGAGTCACCTAGTATTTTCACCTTGACGGTTTCCAAATGTCTGAACATTCCTTTCTAAACAACTCTTCACAAATTTTAACAATTTAAACTCACTAAACTATTCAAATATTTTTTCTATCAAACTAAGCTTGCACGCACCTCTACTAATGCCATTGGGATATCTCCCACCAATACAGCACCAGATAACCCAGTCCCCCAAGGCTTAGAGTCACCTAATGTTTTTGACTCTGTTAGGATTTGAAGTTGAGAACGCATAATTCCCAACCTACTTCATTGATAACTAGACCTCGCCCTTGGATGCCTAACGAACTAACTTTTCAACTATTACCTAATTATCTCTTACACTATCACTAATATAAGTGAATACTTGGTGTCGAATCAGATACCATAGTATAAAATGGAACAGACAGGACGGGTAACTCTGTCCCAATGTTATCAAAAGCGAAAAGCGCAAAAAGCTCCAAGGTCAGTTGGGGCATTAAGCGCAAATAAAGTGTGGGCTTCAATTAAAAAGGCGCAATGGTGCAAAAATACAAATATATATATGTGTGTGTGTGTGTTCAGACGAAGACTAATAATAATAAGCATGAATAACAAATATATGGACAAAGAAATTATAAAAACATTACGATAAAGTGAAATATCATATATGTCACCTATTCAAGAGAAGCTCATTGGCGAAGAAAAGTATGTCTTAGAACATTGATGACGACACTGAAGCGCACATAAAGTGAGGCGAAGCGCTCAACATGTTTTGAGACTCGCTTCAGGGCTTAAGCGCGCTTTTGACAACACTGCTTTGTCCACCAAGGCCTGGAGTCACCTAGTGTTGAACCTAAGACATCATAGCTCTCAACCTACTTCACTGATCACTAGGTCACACCCTTGTGTGCCTATCAAACTAACTATTCAACTATTACTTAATTCACTCTTACACTATCACTATTATAAGTGAATACTTGGTGTCGAATCAGATACAATAGTTGTCCACCAAGGCCTTGAGTCACCTAGTGATTTTGTCTCTCTTAGGATTTGAACCTTAGATATCATAGTTCCCAACCTATTTTATTGATCACTAGGTCACACCCTTAGGTGCCTATCAAACTAACTCTTCAACTATTACTTAATTCTCTCTTTCACGATCGCTAATATAAGCGAATACTTGGTGCCGAATCAAATACCGTGGTATAAAATGGAATAGACAGGGCAGGTAACTCTGTCCACCAAAGCCAGTCACCTGGTGTCTTTTACTCTGTTAGGATTTGAAGTTGAGACCTCATAACTCCCAACCTACTTCATTATCAAACTAAGTTTTCAACTACTACTTGATTCACTCTTACGCTAACGCTAATATAAGTGAATTCACTCGATTTCAAATCAGATACCATAGTATAAGCTAAATGACAAATTTCACCAAATAAATATAATTTTGCAGCTAAAACAAAGCGAAAATACGTACCTTTCAGCGGAGGGGACAAGTTCGGAAGCATTGAAATCGTGGAATGCTTTATCGGTTGGGACAGGAATTGAACCACAGAGAAAACCGACAGGTTTAGGGCGTGCAATTTCGAGCCTTCCTACACACTGTAACTCTCGAGAGCTTGACGGTTGTTTATCCATAGATAAAATTCCTCTTCTCAGAAGCTAGGGTTTCGTCGATCTTCAATGTGAAGACCTCAGGGGTGTTGTACTGTGAGTATAAGTTCCAGAAGATTCGCATGGAACCAAGAAGAAATACTAGAATTTAGTTGCAATTGTGAAAATTAGGAGGTTATTTTTGTGGTTAAAAGCAACGTCCACTATTTGATTTTAGTACAGAATTGTACCCAAATTTTTGCACGGATTGTAATTCAAAAGCACCACTCTTATATGGTCTTTAATTTTTTATTCCTATTACTTATTTAATAAAAATATTTATATATATTTCGCTCCATATAAGTTCTGTAATATTTTTATTTTCAAAAAACTAAACTTTTGTCTTGTTCGGCACAAATTCTGTAGGAATTAAGTTATGCGGCATAAGTTGTGTAATATTTTTCAGATTATATTGATTGTTCAAAAAATTTCCTTTTTCGGCATGATTTGTGTGAATATGATGATAAATATGCTGAAACTAAACTTTAACTATATCGTGCAAAATTTAATCTTATGTGTTTTTTTTAGATTATGTTGAATGTTGAAAGTTTTGCCCCGTACGGCATAATTTATGGGTGTAATGATATATATGTCGAAGTTAATCGCTAACTATGACGACAGAAATTTACTTTATATTGCGTCAAAAGTGCCAAATGACAAAAATAAAGAACCACAAATTTAAGGAGCAAAAATTAAAGATCACCCTTAAATAGGGACCTTTGTGCGAAAACCCAATTGTATCTTCTCTGTTATTTGATGAAACGAGCCTTCTCTACCCGTTTAGACATAAATCACAATTTCACTACTTTTAAATACTGAATTCTCAATATTTGCAAATGTTAATTAGACTGGTAAATATTTACAAACATTATCCAAAGGCCTACTAAATTTCAGTACTTGAACTTCAGTAAAATATTAAAATATCTATTTGAATTTGTATTCAAGTGATATACTTATCTTTACACAAATTTTCAATTTTGCAAATTCTTTTTGCTAAGTGAGGTTCTAAGTCTAAATACAACTTGACTTCTATAAAATATTTATAATTAATTTTAATTTCAAATAGTGTCTTTCCATTTTTTAAACTTCACCTACAAAATTACCAAATAACAACTTAATTTCACAAAAACATAAAGGAATGAAAGGCGATGGATACCTGAAGGATAGTCGTAAGCAAAACAGATCATTCAGTTTTGGCAATTCATTTGTTTATGGATCATATATGTTTTTTTACAATGTAAAAGACATACGTTCTAACTAAAGATCTTAAAAACGTTCATAAGCAATACGACTTAGATCCGCTAGGAGAAAAAACTTCATGTTCTTAAGTGCATAACTCCAGAGTATCAAAACCATTTCATGATTGTGTCCTTCATTTGTTAGAAAATCAGCATATTGGTCTGCCTCCCTCCAGATATGTCTAATCATGGTCTTATTAGACTTCAACAAGTATTTACGATCTTCAATAATATGTCTAAGTGGATGATATATGTGCATGAGTACAAATAAGTAACTGGTTTATTAAGATATCCATGAAGCAAGTCTACACTTTGTCCATCTAATAATACCAACAGAAATACATCAAGATTCAAGAACAACTTTATACTAACAATTATAAAAAGAGAGATTTTTTCCATAGTTTTCTTATACTAGTACACGGTATTGCGAGGAGGATTATTCTATTATTTCAAATCTAAACCAATTAATTAAGGTTAGGAATTCCTTTATTTTGTGATAAGTTGCATTAAGAAATAAAGATTCATAACCCGTAAACAAGTTTTGCAAATCTTTTTTAGCTGTTTAGTCCTAAAATTTAATCACACCAATAACCAATTGAAATAACACTCAACTCTTTGTTGAAAAAAATCTTCTTTTTTATTCAGTTCCTCACCATCGGAGACCACCACATATACCCACTTTCTCCATAAATCTCCATCAATACTGATTTGGTGTTAATATTTTTTGATTTGGTGAATAAATGAAGAAAATTAAAGAGCTACCGTTAAAGGCTTTATTAGAAACTTCAATTCAAAAGATCAAATATTTTAGTACAAAATTTGAGTAGGTGTGGTTGGAATTTGCTGGAAATACATTGATGAGGTTATGTAAAAATATGAGGAGAATTGGAGACTGGGATGGAGTTAAACTCAGAGTTGAAATCGAGTTGAGAAACGTCATTGCGCCATGTGTATATCATTATATATCACTTGTATATTACACAAATAAGTACATGGTATACATATATATACACGGTAATATACACATCGTATTAGCTCAAAATTTCGACTGTAAACTCTTCAAATCTGTTGGAAATTTGCCTTTGGCGGGAGTTGCGACCGACCAACTTTAACGGCTTAAACACTAGTGTAACGTATGTTGGAGAATCCGATTCTTCACACATGCATGATCTACTAAATACGTAGATAACCGTAGGGCCAAGAATCGTCAAATTTCATTGAGAAATGAAAGAGATATTGGTTCACGAAGTAAGGTGTTTGAAGCATGGAAAGTGTGGTATTGTGTGTAATTCTCCCTCATCGGTAGAGGAAGAAAGAATTGTTGTGTATATAAGATTCGAAATTGGTTTGGGGTTTGGGACCCCAAGGGGTATCCCATGTGTTTAAAGGAGGGAGGACCTAGATGTGCTTCGGTTCGAGGAAAGACCACACGCGCGCCGCCGCCGCCGCCCGTCCGGTTCGGGTTCGGGTTCGGGTCGTGGGGCTGTGGGCGTGGGTCCGGGTCTTCGATATTATCTTTTTGGGCCGGAAAACTTTGCCGGAAGTACGGTTTGATCCCGGGGAGTTTCGATATACGATTTTGGACCGAATTCTTTCGGATGTGCGGTTTGGTCCCCGAAGTTTCAAGATGTACGGTTTGGTCCCGAAGTTTCCGGAAAATCGAATTTCGACGGTCAAAAATAGAAATGCCAAGCACTCAATTCAGCCATTTATTTTGGCTGAATTACTCCTCCTATAATGGCCAAAACAGTTGGTCTTTCTCCCATTTATGTTGGTGACTTTACTACCTCCATAATGGCCATTATTTGGCTATTATGGAGGCGATTTTCAGAGCGATAAACAACCCCTCCCTCTCCTATATAAACACCCCATTACACCATTGTTGAGCACTAAGACATATGCACGAAAATACATAAACGGATGCGGAAAAACGATTGCACGAAAATACACAACCGAAATAGTTTTCTTCCTACAACTTCCAAGCATCATTTCGTTACTCAATATTCTTCACGGTAGCTCTTGAGTTTCCTTTGCTCAAGGGTTCCATTGCTTTGTTTTATCTTGGGAGACAAATTGTCCGGGACGTATAAAGGATACATACGGGGCAATATTGTCTTAAGGACAGAGTGCTACACTCGACTCAAAAAAACATTTTACATTTTTCCGTCTTCTACAAAACTGGAATTTCCGGTTTTTACTTGTGTAACAATTGTAATTTCGATTCCATGTTGAATTATTGAATCTCTGTTTATCCTTTCGAATACTTGTAATAGTTAAATACTTCCCGTCTCGCTTTATAAAGTACCATAAAGAGAAAAATCTCCCAACAACTTAAGACAATATTTGTATAGTATTACTATTAGTGTTCGAAAGATGTCGGTCAAAAGTTGTGTGACCAAATCGCATATGGCAATGGTTTTCGGTAGAAGAGAGTGATGATGATGAACGTGTTCATGGTGTCACCGCTACCAAGGCGGTGGAAACAAGCGCTCTCGAGAGCACGAGGATGTCAACGGGACAAGAGGAGAAGATCGAAGATGCTATTCTATCTTGTAGCGAGAAGGCCTATATCTGTCCCGGACAAAGGATCCGAATAATGGTGAGAAGGAAATGGACACTCGGTCGATGAAGTGGTAAGTGAGCGAGAATCCGAAATTGGGATAAGTAGTTTTTCTTACTTGTCAAGAATAAAGATTAAATTATGTCGATTAAAAATGGATTAAAGTAAGGAGGAATATGAAAATAATTTATACCTTATGCTTTAACAAATCGAAGTTTAATCTCATCTTCTTTTCCGTTTAAAGATTGGATTTTGTAAACGACTTAAGAAGATCCGTTCTTTTAAGTGTAATTACTAAAGTGTGTAAAGTATGTTCGCACATACGAGGGAGTAAGATCCACCGACGTGCGTAAAAAGCGTTACCACTCTTAAGTAAGCGCCAAGAATTATCTCGGGCACCAATCATAACGGAAGAAGTCTAAAAGTTAATGACGTTGAGCTGTCATATTATTTGGCGAAAGATCCTTCATAGGATGATATTGGACACTCGGTCATACAAAGCCTCCGGGCGACAGGAGTGGACCAAAATTCCTTTGATAGGATGATATTGGACACTCAGTCATACAAAGCCTTCGGGCGACTAGAGTGGGCTGAAATTCCTTTGATATGATGATATTGGACACTCAGTCATATAAGGCCTCCGGGCGGCGGGTGGTGCGAAATTCATTTCATAGGAAAAGTGGTGGACACCTAGTAAGGTGGGCCAGAGTTTCCAGGTCCTAATGATCCGAAGGCCTAAATAAAGCCCGTAAAGAAATTGGACACTCAATCCTGCCAAAGCAACTAGAGTGGACCCGAGTATCGAGATCACATATGATCCGGTTACGCCCTAACCACGGGCAAAAGGTTGTTCATGTGAAGCAACGCCACCTCTAAAATCAAAGGGGTTGGAGAGGTTGTCCTCAATAGGACTTCATGGATTGTGATCACTCTAAGATGAGGTGATACATATTCCTAACTTGGTTTAAGGGACGCTGTTGGTCAAGCTGGTTTGAGATTAGTCCAACAGGTCTGTAATAACTAAGAATGGTACAGTATGTCTGTAGCCAAATGAATGATACATTTGTAATCCGTGCATCTATGCCATCATAGATTAAGACACGTTAAATAGCAAGTCATTCAAAAGCTAACGATGTTGAGATTGTTGCCTACTGTCGACATAAACCCTCAAAATAAATGTGAGGTAGATGAAGAGGCAAAATCACCTTTCCAAATTCCGTCAAGGGAATAGCGAAAGAAGCACCGCTCCTCTAGAACTTAGTCACACCTAATTGGGTGATTTGAAGTTTATACAAAATAGAGGGGGGAGACAAGTACGTTGTGATCTTCATTGATGATGGTACAACGTATGGAATCCTTTGTTTGTTGAAAAGCAAAGATGAAGTTGTTGAAGCGGATAAGCGCTACAAAGCTGAAGTTGAAAATCAACTATGCCTATGGATTGCAAAATTCGTAGCAATAGAGGGGGAGAATGTGAAGCATCGTTCATTAAACGACTGTTCATTTCTCACTTCAGTCCAACCGTGTTAGCCAAGCGCGAAGTCGTACGCCCAAATTATGTGGGGTAGCTTGGTAAAAGATGGGCTACCGAAACAGGTCAAGTTTGACCTAAGACTGTAGATTGCATATCCACTGGATCTGCAAATAACAGTAGTGTTGATCGCCTCTTGGCGTCAAAGAATCTTTGAATTCATTGAAGATAACTTTCCTTGAAATAGGAAAAAGGAGTAATTGCTCAAGGTTAACAAGAACCCGCGAGGGCCTGACTGTCCGGAACTAGACGTCCCGTATCTACAGGACTCGAAAGTTGCTGGCTATCCGGAACTTAATACTCCAGATCTACAGAACTCAGGGATTCTAGATGTTGAACCGAGACGGAGCAAAGAAGGGGACAAAGACTTGTTCGAGTCCTTCTAGCTTGTATGGTTAATAATGAACCATGAACAATTAACAAATAATTGTCATCTCCAAAAGCGCTGCTTTGGAAAGAAGCTAAAGAGAGAAATAGATTCCATATATAGAACCATACTCGTGTAATAGTTAATCTTCCTCCGGGAAAAGAACCTTTGGGTTGTAAAAAGTGCTCCCCTGTGAGTAGCTTCACATCCAGGGCCATTGTAATCTTACATGGCATGGGTGTTGAAACAGCCTTCCAAACTGGAGAGTTGGAAGAAGAGGATCGAAATTGGTTCTTTGAACTGTTGGGCTTCTTCCCCGAACTTTCATTTTGGTCCCGAAATGTTAACATTTTGGTCTGAAAGTCTCGGATAAAACGAAACAATGAATCGATCACGAAACATTGACTCGAAGTTAGAAAGCCAACGAGTTGGAAAACCAACGGTCTTAGAGTGAAAATCATATTGAAACAAAGTCTCGATATGAAAGATATGAGTATCACGATGACATCTTAGGAATTGGATTTCTAAGACATCTAACGGACGGTCGATAGTTGACGGTCTCGTTGAAGCCACCAATAGATATGAATCATAGAACGATTGGAATCATGGTGCACCCATAGACAAGGAGCGATATGCTCGGGTCACGTGTAGTTCAATGTATTGTACACACTACAACCGACACAGTATCGTCCAACAAACGAGATCGAGTTGAACTAAGGTTCACTTGATGATCTTAATACATGATCAATAGAAGGCGTTAAGTCGGATATGACGATATCTCGAATTATTCGCTTATCTACGGATTATAGTATTACGGATGTCCAGCGGTTACGAGAGAACACGGTGATGCAAACGGACATCGGATCGAAGAACACCAAAGTCACAAGTAAATGTGTATGGTGGGTCTTGGAAAATCCTCTAAGCAAACTTGCATCGACCGATTCATGATGGTATCGGAGTTTATCGCTTTATACAAAGCATGAAAGAAGTTGAGTAACTTCACGACTCATTAGAGGACGTCCCTTATTGGGAGAAACCCGTGCCTTCGAGCGGTTCTACACTTGTGGCTAGCCGGTCGGCTTTAGGAAGGACACGGATGACGGCGTCTGGACATATCTGTCACGATCTGTCGGAGACATAAGACCGTATGGCGAGTTGATCATCACGAGTGTCACTTCCTTATTTACTAACAAAGGGACTACCCGGAGATCAAGTGTTCTCGCTGTCTAGGGGAATGGGCTTAAAACCCAAAATATACGAACCAATACGGTGGAAACCCAACCTTACGAACTGGAGATCCCGGTAATTTGGTTCAATGGGAAAACTAAGTTGTAAAGGTTCGGTTGATCGCTTCGGTCGAAGCATGAGCACTTCGGATAGTGATTTAAAAAGAAACACCAAATCCAAAGCCGTTCCGCGATAGACGTTAAGTGCTATCTGCGGTATGGGTAAAGGTTAAGTTTTCAAAACTCTGTAATGATCCTCAACAGTTGAGGTTAGGTCTTTGGGAAACTTTTAATGGTTCCTAACACTTGTGAAGTGGGGTATAGCAGGGATACCTTGTAGGAGACCACCTATTTAAGTGCGAGGACGGACCGCCTCAAATTGAACGCACTTAAGAATCCAAGACGTTGTCCATGGCCAAAACGGACAAAACATTACGAAGAAGAGAGTAAGGGAATTTGTTGTGTTGGTACCGTTGTCTTGGCTTACACTAAACAACGACGGTTCAAGACGTCACGTTCACCGCGCAGTAAGTAAGTCCGATGGTATTCAACTATGGAAGGTTCAAAGCCGAGGCTACCTCTCCTTATGCAACATCGGTCCGTCCGAAATATTGCTTTGGAAATGAAAAGACACCATGTGAGTGCGCCAAAATCTCTTTCAAGAGGGGATTGTTGGAAATTTGCCTTTGGCGGGAGTTGCGACCGACCAACTTTAACGCTTAAACACTAGTGTAACGTATGTTGGAGAATCCGATTCTTCACACATGCGCGATCTACTAAATACGTAGATAACCGTAGGGCCAAGAATCGTCAAATTTCATTGAGAAATGAAAGAGATATTGGTTCACGAAGTAAGGTGTTTGAAGCATGGAAAGTGTGGTATTGTGTGTAATTCTCCCTCATCGGTAGAGGAAGAAAGAATTGTTGTGTATATAAGATTCGAAATTGGTTTGGGGTTTGGGACCCCAAGGGGTATCCCATGTGTTTAAAGGAGGGAGGACCTAGATGTGCTTCGGTTCGAGGAAAGACCACACGCGCGCCGCCGCCGCCCGCCCGTCCGGTTCCTTCCCGAGTTCGGGTTCTCGGGTTCACGGGTCGTGGGGCATGGGGGGTCGTGGGGCGTGGGTCTTCGATATTATCTTTTTGGGCCGAAAACTTTGCCGGAAGTACGCTTTGATCCCGGGAGTTTCGGATATACGATTTTGGACCGAATTTTTTCGGATGTGCGATTTTGGTCCCCGAAGTTTCAAGATGTACGAGTTTGGTCCCCGAAGTTTCCGAGAAAATCGAAATTTCGACGGTCAAAAACAGAAATGCCAAGCACTCAATTCACCATTTATTTTGGCTGAATTACTCCTCCTATAATGGCCAAAACAGTTGGTCTTTCTCCCATTTATGTTGGTGACTTTACTACCTCCATAATGGCCATTATTTGGCTATTATGGAGGCGATTTTCAGCGATAAACAGCCCCCTCCCTCTCCTATATAAACACCCCATTACACCATTGTTGAGCACTAAGACATATGCACGAAAATACATAAACGGATGCGAAAAAAACGATTGCACGAAAATACACAACCGAAATAGTTTTCTTCCTACAACTTCCAAGCATCATTTCGTTACTCAATATTCTTCATGGTAGCTCTTGAGTTTCCTTTGCTCAAGGGTTCCATTGCTTGTTTTATCTTGGGAGACAAATTGTCCAGGGACGTATAAAGGATACATACGGGGCAATATTGTCTTAAGGACAGAAGTGCTACACTCGACTCAAAGAAAACATTTTACATTTTTCCGTCTTCTACAAAACTGGAATTTCCAGTTTTTACTTATGTAACAATTGTAATTTCAGATTCCATGTTGAATTATTGAATCTCTGTTTATCCTTTCGAATACTTGTAATAGTTAAATACTTCCCGTACTGCTTTATAAAGTACCATAAAGAGAAAAATCTCCCAACAAAATCAACCCCAAATGAGTATAAATTTAGTATAAGCTTTAAACAAGTGTTATATTTGAACATTCACTTCGGATCACAACACTTTTTGATTTTTTTTATTTTCAGATTTGAGAGCTTCAAGCTTAACAGTGGTGAGTTTCAAGGTCTTCGACCTTCCGAGTTCGGTGATGTCAATGAATTTCCGATGGTGTTTCTATGATTGAAGGCGGGAGTTGAACTAAATATGGTGGTGTTGATGTGGTGGCACTACTAAGTAGTGGAGAAATTGTGAGGAAGAACGTGACGTTTTTTGCATTTGGCTACTGTGTAAAAAAATATGGTTAAATCGTATAATTGGTAATTCAACAAAAATTGATAAATAACTTTATTTGGGATGACATAAGGTGTGTAATTCTCCGTGATTAAAAAGGCGTGATTTGCATAAATAAGATCTTTTAATGCCACTATTTAAATTTTGATCACATTTTAAAAAAAAATCCAAAAATTCTCTTCACGCCAAAATTTGGCAGCAAAATCCCGGCAGATCGCTAGGATATCTGATTGACGGGCAAAATTAGCCTTTCACAAATTGTGGTGATCTCTTCAATATTTGCGGAGAGCCAAATTTTGGTCACTAATGATGACGAATCATATGAATTTGGCAAAAATTAAATATTCACAATATTAAGCAGACACTAAATTGTGTACACAAAATATTTAATTATGAATATCCACGTCCACAAGTTCCCTTTTTCCCATTCCTTTCCACTTCCAACTTTGATTTGGATACCTATACAAAATTATATATAGTTACAAAAGAACAGAAATTTTACTGCAGAAATATATCTTTTAAAAGGAACGTAACTCCAAATAACGTCAAAAGCCCTCTGATGAAATAATTCCTTTGTTATTTTCATTAATGAAGAGGTATTTATATATAATATATAATCTCTAATTATGGAAAATTTTATTCCTACTATAACAATAAATGGAAAGTCTTATTCATATTATAACAATAAATCCTAATTACACTTGTACAAGAATTCTTCAACTATGGTAAGTTTACAGAAACTTGAACTCGGATACACGTGTTTATCACGTGTATACTCCTTCTGTCACACCCCTGCAGTCATAGCGGGCAGTTGTCGTACGTTGAGACTGTCCCTAAAATCTTCAAATAGAACCGAGGGAAGACCCTTAGTAAAGATGTCAGCAATTTGGTACCTAGAAGGGACATGCAAGATGTGTACTTGTCCACGAGCTATCTTTTCGTGAACAAAGTGAATATCCATCTCGATATGCTTAGTGTGCTGATGTTGGATCGGATTTCCAGAAAGATAGACTGCACTAACATTATCACAGTAGACCAATGTAGTTTTATGAATAGGAAAGTGAAGTTCTAATAGAAGATTACGCAGCCAACATGATTCAGACACCACATTGGCTACCCCTCGATACTCGACCTCTGTACTGGATCGCGATAATGTAGCCTGGCGTTTTGCAGACCAAGAGACCAAATTATCACTCAAAAACATACAATAACCAAAGGTCGAGCGTCTGGTATCAGGACAATCACCCTAATCAGCATCTGTATAAAACACGAGAGTAGAAACAGCGGACGGATATAAATGCAATCCATAATCAAATGTGCCCTGTATGTATCGTATAATGCGTTTGAGCGCATGCATGTGCTCAATTCGTGGATCATGCATAAACAAACACACATACTGCACTGCATAAGTAATATAAGGTCTCGTGAAAGTCATGTACTGAAGTGCTCCTGCAAGACTACGATAGTGGATGGGATCCTCGTATGGGGTGCCAAACGTAACACTTAGCTTCGGTTTGGTATCCACCAGAGTAGAAGTATACTAACAAGATGACATGCTAGCTCTTTCAATAATCTATGTCGTAGACTTACAAGATGACATGCCAACTCTCTCAATAATCTGCATGACGAGTGACTGTTATGCCAAAAAAACAGCTTAAGGGCCCCAAGTCTTTCATAGCAAAATTCTGAACTGCGAAGGGACATGATAGACTTGCGTAGAATATCCGATGAGGCAGTTAATATAATATCATCAACATATAACAGAATGTATGTCAGAGAAGTACCACGCCGATAGATGAACAGTGAATGATCAGACCTACTGTGAGAAAATTTAATAGTAGACACATAATCTTCAAACATTTTATACCAAGCCCGTGGGGCCTGCTTAAGCCTATACAAGGACTTTTCAGCAAACAAACATAATGACGATAATTGAGATCCATAAAACCCAATGATTGATGCATGTAAACTGTCTCCTTAAGATCACCGTGTAAGAAAACATTTTTCACATCCAACTAGTGAATGGGTCATGCCTTTGAGAGAGCTAGACTGAGCACAGTGCGAATAGTTGCTGGTTTGACCATCGGACTAAATGTCTCTCCACAATTCACGCCAATCTGTTGTGTTTTACCATCACCTACAAGATGGGCCTTATGCCTCTCAAAAGAACCTTCAGAATTTTCTTTATGAGTAAAAATCCACATAGATCGAATAATATTAACACCAGGTGGACGGGGCACCAACTCCCACGTCTTATTTTTAATAAGAGCATTATATTTGTCATCCATGGCCAATTTCTAATTCGGGTCATAAAGGGCATACACTGGGTTACGTGGTAGGGGAGATTTTGTGACATTAGAATTAATATTAAAATGTCATTTTGGTTTAATAATACCCCTTTGGCTACGGGTAACGGGCCTTTGACTTAAGGTAGAATTGGACGGGAGTTGGGCGTTTCTCGGGTTGGCAGTGGGCTGGCCAGCAGGCAGTGGGCCTGCTGGCCCAACAACTGGTGAGCGGTAGATATCGAATTGAAATGAGTAGTGGGTCGTGTCGCTGGAACAGTACCATTACTGGTACTGTGCCGAGACACTGGATTGGGCCGAGACTCTGGATCGACAATTTGTGGGCCAGCAGGTAGTGGGCCTGCTGGCAGATTCGGGTGACGGGACATCTTGGACAAATGGTGGATAATATACGGTGATATCCCATCATCCAAAAAAACATATGAAGTAGACACGGAACTACACAATTTTGTAAATGGAAATTGGGTTTCATCAAATATAACATGGTGACTAATGATGATTTTGTTAGAGGATAAATCAAAATATTTGTAACCACGATGATTAGATGGATAACCCAAAAACACACAAGCGGTAGAACAACCTAGAAGTTTGTTAATTGTAGTAGACGGAAAAAGTGGATAGCATAAACACCCAAACACCCTAAGATGAGAATACGAAAGATCTTTATTGTAAAGAATTTTAAGAGGGGATTGATATGCTAAGCCTTTATTAGGGAGGATGTTAAGTAGATATGTAGTCAGTTGTAATGCATGATGCCAAAAAGAAGGTGGTAATGAAGCATGGGCGAGTAAGGTACTAACAATATTATTTATGGAATGAATTTTTCTCTCGGTCTTCCCATTTTGTGAGGACTTATGTGGACAATAAAATCAAAAATATATGTCATTAGTGTCACAAAACTCTCGAAACAGGCCATTATCATATTCCCTGCCATTATCACATTGAATATTTTTAATTTTCCGTTCGAATTGAGTACAAATGAATGCTCTAAATTTTAAGAAGGTGGAAAAAACCTGAGATTTTTTTGATAAAGGAAAGGTCCACAAAAAATTAGAATAATCATCCAAAAATATGACATAATAACAATGGCCCAAGAAACTTAAAACGGAAGATGTCCATAAATCACTATGAATAATATCAAAAGACATCAAAGTATGAGGAGTAGATGCTACAAATGGTAATCTAACATATTTTCCTAATGGACAAGAAGGACAAAGTGGAGTACTACGTGTACCCTTACAAGTAATAAAATTATTTTTATGCAGAGAAGAAATAATAGATGAACTCGAATGTCCCAAACGTGCATGCCACAAGGAATGAGCAGGAGCGGCAAAGGTAGAAGGTGTGGCTTGACTCGTGGAAATGGTGGTGAGTGGATACAGCTACCCCTACTATTGCATCTCATTAGAAGTATCCCCATCGTGAAATCCTTTACAGAAAATCCAAAATGATCAAAATTAACAAAAACTCAATTATCAGTGGTGAATTTTTGGACAGACACCAAATTTTTAATTAATTTAGGGACATTAAGAATATTTTTTAAGACAAGAGGTGGATGTGGGGGAGACAAATTCATATGACCATAACCACGAATTGGAATTGAGTTGCCATTACCAACAATAATGTCACGATTTTTGCTCAAATTGAAATAATATGAGAGATTACCTTGTGCGGACGTCATATGAGAAGTGGCTTTGATATCCATGTACCAATTCGGGTTCGGGGGATGTAATCCAAGTGTATGCATTGCGGCCTCAATATCCGTAGGTGTTGGGACTGGAGCCGGGCCCGCAACAGTGAAGGCTTGCTGAGGCCAAGGCCCAAACAGGCCGACCTGCTACCCCGGCCCAACACTGTATTGTGATGCATTGTTCGGGAAACTGGGCCTGGAAGCCGACTGGAATTGGGCCCAGTTTCCAGTCGTTGGTGGTTAATAAAGGCTATTGGGCCAATAGCCACTGGCCGAGCCCCACGACCAGGAGGCCCAATGCTGCGGTCCACTGCTCCTAGCCCCACTGCTTCCGCCACCACTGTTCTGGCCATCACCACCGTCGTTGTTACCACCGCGACTGCCAGCACATTTTTTGCCATTATTTTTACGATTTTGACCTTTTTTCCCTCCATTGTTGGTACGATTTTGGCTAGAATTTTTAGAGAATGAGAGAGGGTTGACTAATGTAGGGGTGAGCGGGTCCGGGTACCCTAACATTTTTTAACTATCCGAACCCTACCCGATAAAAGATCGGTTTCTAAATTTACTATCCGGAACCTACCCGTAGCAATCATTATCCGGAACCGCCCTGCGGTTCCTGGTGGGTACCCGGTAAATAAAAAAACACAGATTAAGCAACAATTTTTTAGCCTATGAGAATCAAAAAGAGTTCTAAAATAATTTCATCCAGTAGTTTTTTAGCCTGCAATCGGAGTTTTAGTACCCTTATAAGAAGTTTTAGAAAACTTATTCATTGTAGAAAAGCTAATTCTGTAACCAAAACCTAAAATTGCAAGCCAAATTTGACACTCAATTAATTTAACGTGTTGATTTCACAATACATTTGGAAATATCTGAATTACACTTATTTTTGTGTTCATAAGCTCTTCGATACAAAAGAAAAGCTTTATTACACTAGTAAATCCCTAAATTTCATCTTCATAGCTACAAAAATATACACAAATTTTAAAAATTGATTTACATTTCAAATAAAAAAAGTAATACAGATTGAAGATGAGTATCGCCTGAAATAGAACAGAAGCATGGGATATTAAAAAGAAATTGAAGAGTTAGATATGAACACAGATGTGTTTTATGAACGACGTGAACACACCCAAGGGAGAGAAAGAGGCAAATGTGAAGCTTCAACGACGACAACTGATGAAAGTACCCGAGATAAAGCTTCAACGACGACGGCGAAGAAGCTCGGTGGTGTAGTTAAACGCCATTGTTATTGAGAGAGTTTTGGGTGTTTTCTCTTAGGGCACAAAGAGCATTCTAGAATAAAGGGATGAAAAAGCTAAAATATTTGTGTCTTGGGTGGGGAAAATTAATGTGCAGGCGTACAACAAATAATTTTGGAGAAAGTTAAAAGTGGTCCAAATGTTTCTCGAAAAAGTAAAAATATTTAATATTTTATAGGTATCGGGTACCCTGTTTCTATTTGCAGGAACCGGAACCGGAATCGACATTAATCAGTTCCTAATTTTACTACCCGGACCCTACCCGTTATTATAATATATCTATCTGGAACCTACCTGTTAGTGTCGGTTCCGGTCGGGTATCTGGATACCCTGTACTCGTGCTCACCCCTAATCTGACGTGGCCATCATCATGACAGACTCTGCATCGGTAGCCGCCTTCTTAGCCAAATCAACTTCTTCCAACGTGAGCATGGAACGGGCCTGATAAAATGGCGGAAAAGATTACTTTGACGAAGTAGTGTCTCAACTCCATTATAGGCCTCGGATATGCCTGCAACCATCTGAAGAACAAGACGATCATTGGTAACGGGCGCACCAACGTTTCAGAGTTGATCCGCCAATTCCTTCAGCCTTTTACAATAGGCTGAGACATTCGGAAAATCTTCCATGTTGACATGGGAAAATTCATGCTCAAGCGTTACAACACGGGAATTTTCGTTATATTGGAATATATCACGCACCGTATTCCAAGTTTCCATCGTCGTAGCATCGGGTTCAATAATCGTATGCAAGAGGTCTGTAGAGATAGTGGAATAAATTCACTAGAGAACGGTAGCATCAAGGGTCGTCCATAATGTAGGATCATCCTCGGGGGTAGGCACCTTCTCCATGCCAGTGACCGAGGGGATAATGTGATGGAGGACTTGATGCGAGTGTGCGTGAACTTTGAATAATTCTGCCCACGTCGTGTATTGGACATTTTTCATCTCAAGAACAATAGGGATGTGGTTCTTGATGTTGGAGACTGTAAGGGCAGGATGAAACATGTTCTTTGATGTAGACATAACGAAAGAACAATAGCTGAATTAGGGAGTAGGAAGAAAATTTGGGAAGAGAGGAAGAAATTGCACGGAAACCGAGGATGAATCACGGAATCCGAGATGGGAGAAAAGGGCAGCGAAAGTGTTTTTGTGAGAAGGTATAGCCGTAGACTTCTGATACCATGAAAGAAATAATCCCTTCATTATTCTCATTAATGCAGATGTATTTATATACAATATATAATCTCTAATTATGGAAAATCTTATTCCTACTATAACAATAAATGGAAAGTCCTATTCATATTATAACAATAAATCCTAATTACACTTGTACAAGAATTCTTCAATTATTATAAGTTTACACTAAAACTTGAACTCGGATACACATGTATGTGTACTCCTTCTATCACCCTAGAATTTTTTTTCTTCTTTCTCTTCATCCAAAACTATTTTTTTTCGACCAAAATGGCGAAAACAAGAATTAGAGCAGAGATTGATTTGAGAAGAATAGAGGAGCAGCTTGAGAGGCATTTAGATCGAGTGTTTGGCGAACATAAGGGTTCTAACGAGTCGAACGTCGAAGTCTGCACCAAAAAAATGGGAATTGGATCCCAACAAGAAGCTTTAAATCAACAACCTTATTGGTAAAAAAAATGAAAAATATTAAATTCAAACTGAATCACATAAATTGAAACTTAGAAAATATTAAACTTCTGCACGCGCGAGTGTTTAGCGCCCATAAACTCTTTTGGCACAAAACTCGTGTATTCCAATATTTCACCATATAGCTTCTAATAAAGTCATTTCAAATCATCACAAAACGAAGGATTGATATTAATTAGACTATACTAGTTACAAATGCACCAAACTCAGCACAAGATGGAAAATTTTGGTTAATAATCTAATGAGTTATGTCACACAAAGCAAATATTTAAAGCATAGGCATGGTGAATCAACTGAGAGGAGCGTAAAGCTCAAGTAATATAAAATGAAGACAGAATTATACCAAGATTATGATGACAAACAGAGTGGGACAAAAATACTTGATCACGAGTTGACACTATCTCTTCTATATTTTAAAAGAATAGAGCAAATTCAAGACAATTGGATCAACTCTATTTTGCACGTGAGTTAGGTGAATATGACACCCATACGAAATGTCATTATTAAATAGAGTTAAAGGGTAAAAACACATTTTAAATATTACTTTTTGAGAAAATGGCCAAATGAAACCCTAACATTAGATCAAAATCTCAACTACACATCATATCTTTGTGGGGTTCTATTACCCCTTGGACTACTTTAAAATGAATTATATTACTCCCTAAATACGGAGGTGGCAAAAAAAGTGTATCTCACTCTCGTTGAGAGGGTGAGAGGTACAAATAGATTATTAAAACTTTATATTTTTAATTTTATATATTTATATATATATATATTTCTAAAAAAAAAAAAAGTTTCTGCAACACCACCAATCACGCTGACACATCTTCCATCTCCGCCACCACGGCTTTTACCATCACCCCAATTCTGCCGCCAGTTTCTCGACGAACACCTATGCGGTCCTATTAGCCTTAACCCGCACTCAATTTGATCGACCCAATTCGTCAATATCTTCAGCGGGCTCTTTCATACCATTACCATATGCCAATTTTGTTCTTTGTTGAGTATTTCAAAGTCAATTTCGGATTCTAAATCATTAATAAAGGAACTGATGAGATTTATGAGGGGTAGGGTTGAAGAACTGGGCCGAAGGTGAAGGATGATGACATGGCGTGACGGAGCAGATGAAGGAGGACGTTCTTGAAAGCCTTGAACCATCAATTGTAGTAATCTTTGAATGGCTATGGAGATTTCTTGAGCACAAATAGAGTTGTATCGGAAAGGGGAAACACAGGTTGATTTCTTGAAAAGAAATATATGATTGGATATGAAATTGAATGTGTGTTAATGGAGGAGGGAACAGTCCTCATTATGGCTTTGGGAGTGTTGCAGAAGAAAGAGAGTTTTAATTGAGGAAGATTACGAAAATAAAAGAAAACAAAATTAAAAAATAGAATACTAAATTAAAAAAATTAAAAAATAGTTGAAATTTCCAGGTGTCAAGCGCGTGAGCAGCACCAACTAACACATATGTGGGTTTGAATTTTCAAGGGTGTAAATATTCCATTTTTAAACCGTTCAATGGGTAATAGGACTCCCGTATAGAATAAGTGTGTAGTTGGTAATCCGATTATAAGTTGGGGGGTTATTTGACTATTTTCTCATCATTTTTTTTGAGTTTCTTACATGAACTATCACGTGTGAGAGTTTCCTACCTAAATTATCATCAACTAGTTAGCAAAACATACACAAACTATCATTTGTTCATTTTTCCTACGTACGTAAGAATTAGTACAAAACATAGAAAGTGATATACAAGTACTAAAGAAAAATATTTTATTTATAGACTCTATTAATCTCTATAATATCTCTTGTTCTTGTTTTCTCTTATTATGAAAATAGCTAGTGTCACCCCTATTTATAATAGTATGAAACCTACTTTAACTTAAAACAAGAAATCTATTCCTATATTAATTCTGACTATAAATCCTAACTAGACATGAATTAAAATATCAAATCCTAATCAAATTGGTTTTCTACAACTTTCATTATTATTTTCAATATTCTCCCATAATTCAAAAATGTATATCTAACTTTTGATGCACTTGTCACCATCTTCCAACTTGTTGAAGCACTTGTCTACAATTCCCACAACCGTTGTTGTTGTTAGAACACTTCTCTCCAATCTTCCATTGTTGAAGCACTTCTCTTCAACCTTCAATTGTTGGAGTACTTCTCTCCAACTCTCATTATTTTTTTTCTTGGTTGTGTTGGAGCACTTCTCTCCAACTCTCATTAATTTTTTTCTTGGTTGTGTTGGAGCACTTCTCTACAACTTTCAATAGTTAGAGCATTTTTCTCTAATATCCATTATTTATTTTTTTGGTTGTGTTGGAACACTTCTCTCCAACTTCCAATAGTTAAAAGCACTTCTCTCTAACATCCATTATTTTTCTTTTGTGTTGGAGCACTTCAGTCCAACTTTCTGAAAGTATGTATGTCCTAGAGACAATCTATATTAGGGGCAAAACGTACTTGAACACATTCGTATTATTAATGAGATTAATATTTATGGCATTGGCAATTATTGAATTATTATTTGATTGTTTGCAATTATTCATATATGTGCATCCCTTGAGCTTACGTTGTCATTAATAGAGTGAGATGTTAATGATAGAACGTAACTCTCAAAATAGTCTCGACTAATGATCATCGAGAATGGAATATCGATGATATGCTATAAGTCGACATGTGGTCTGCATCACATTCTTGGAGAATGTACTTTGACCAAGTGTCTATCCAAATGGCTTAATCACTTTATCTCACATTTATTAGTTGACAACTAGACCATATTCTAAATATGTCTCTTGCACTGGCCAGTGACTTTAGTCAACCTAATAACATTGAGAAGCTGAGTGCTCTCTCGAATTTCCAATCAAGGAATGAATCCTATTCTTGGCTCAACTACCACCTTGATTTACATCCTGATGCACCCAACACAAGCTGTATCTTATCCAGAAGGAGTTTAAGCTTAGAACTTGATCAAAGTACATCATTATGCAAACAAGGTGCGTGTTGACATCAAGTCAAATGACCTTTATATTCCACACGCTGATAACACTATAGACATGTATAACAAATAGTTTATCGGCAGGGTATACCAATACTTCTCCAAAGTATCCATGTGTCCATCACGAGTAACCATTACTTTGACCAAGTTCTAAGCTTAAACTCCTTCTGGATAAGATACAACTTGTGTTGGGTGCATCAGGATGTAAATCAAGGTGGTAGTTGAGCCAAGAATATGATTCATTCCTTGATTGGAAATTCGATAGAACACTCAGCTTCTCAATGTTATTAGGTTGACTAAAGTCACTGGCCAGTGCAAGATACATATTTAGAATATGGTCTAGTTGTCAATTAATAAATGTGATATAAAGTGATTAAGCTATTTGGATAGACACTTGGCAAATCCTAAGCTAAATCGAGTGTGTCGCGAATGAAAGGAATTTATAGTTCCGCATGAAGGTTAAGTTTGCTGGATTCATGTAAACGTACTTCACATATTGAGTTCGTCATACGACGCAGTCTAGGAGTTTCGTATGTACCTTAATTAGATTAATGTCGATATGTGAACGCTTATAGGGTCACACTATATGCGATTGGTTCTTCGATCTAAGAGTGTATTGAGAAAGTATTAAATATTCGATTGAGAATCGAGATATTTAATTTATAATAATTATGGAATATTTCTATTTGATAGAAATTATTTAATTAAGTCGGATTTAATTAAATGTGTTAGATATATTATATGAGTAATCGGACAAATACAGAGAAACAATTGGGCCATAAATTATTGGCCCTAAATTGGGACACTGGCCGTCTATTAGGACGTATGAAGTGGACCAGCCCAGCTGGTCCACTAAACAATAACATGGGCCAGGTTTTCCTGTTTTGAATCTGCTTAGGTTTTACCCTGATTCTTATATATACAACACATACCCCATAATTATTAGGTTACAGAAAATTACTTCTCAATTCCTGAAGCAAGATTTCCTAGCTTTCTTGCAAAGGAAATACACTGGAGTTGGAACTTGTAGTCGAGGATTCAATTCGCGTGGATACCTTAGTATTGAATCCGGCGCTTGAAAACTTGTAAGTTTTCTTCTATTGTGTTTTGAACACTTTATATGATTTTTGTATAAGCCATGCTAGAATAGTTGTTGGGTAAGTAAAAATTTTAAACTTTCGTTGTGCTTACGAACCCAACAAATCTCTACACTTTCAACAGTTGATGCACTTCTCATCAACATTCAATTGTTGGAGCACTTCTCTCCAATTTTTTTTTATCTTCTCCAACTTTTAGAGAAGATCGTTCGTTCCTCCTGTGCTATGTTTGCTTGCTCATTTTTTAAATTTGCAATATTTTTCTTCAATCCTTCTCAACATGATTATTTTTCATGTATATATCATTGGCCCAACCTTTGCATCCATCATTCTTGGCCAAATGGGAGGCATATATTGGTTGTAACCACTCATCGGCAACGGAAGCTCTTTAATTCTCTACTAGGATCGTAGAAGCTCTGATACCAATTAGAAGAAAAATATTTTATTTATAGACTCTATGAATCTATACAATATCTCTTGTTCTCTCTTGTTTTCTCTTATTATAAAAATAGCTAGTAGCACCCTAATTTATAATAGTATGAAACATACTTTAACTTAAAATAAGAAACATATTCATATATTAATTATAACTATAAATTCTAACGAGACATGAATTAAAATATCAAATCCTAATCAAATTTGATTTTCTATAATTTTGGATTATTATTTCCAACAAGTAATAAGAGTTTCCAAGTCGAGCCAAGTAGTTACAAATAGTGCTAGTAATTCTTCTAACAAAACATTTTCCTACTTTATTAGAATTAAGTCTCGAAACAACATTTAGAAGGAGAATCCAAACAACAATGGATCCTACTACCATTGTTTAATAATAATTAGACATGTTTATCAGGCCGGGGATCCGCTCGACCCGGCCCGACCCGAAAAAACCAGGGCCAAAGTCAACTTATAGCTGATCCGTGAGCCACTTGACCCGCAAAAGCAGGGACCCATTCATATGTAGGGTCGGGCCAGGGTCAGAATTTTTACCCGCCCGACCCGGCCCGACCATCCCGACCCCGACCCGAGTGACTTTTAATATAATTTATATTATTTTTTATTTTATTAATATTTATTCTTTACTTATATAGGTGAAGGGACAAACGAAGAAGAATCTAGTGATGATGATGCTTATGATGATGTTGATGAATTATCGTGATGTTGGTTTGTACCTGCCGCTTGTTTGATTATGGATTTACAACTAAAAGTGTGGAAAATATGCCCTTGGATGGTATTCGACTCAGCTAAAAGTGTGGAATCTTCTTTAGTTCTTTTTGGTATAATTTTTAATGATTTCATGCTTCTGTTTGTTGTAATTTTAATTGGTGACAAATTATATCGGATAACGGATAGGGTAGAATTGAAGTGTTTGCTTACTATTTTATTTTGTTTTGTAGAGTGGGTCAGGGCCAGGGTCTGGAAATTAAAAAATAAAACAGGGTCATGGTCGGGCAAGCAGAAAAAAAAAGGCACTTGACCCCGCCCGACCCGAGATTTGGACAAGTCTAATAATAATTCTCAAAGATATAACCACATAATTACTTTTAGATAATTTACTTACCAACGATTCAATTATGTGAACACAATATCTAACTCATCGTCTCAATAATATTCATGTCGTATTAGAAGCGTAAATATCTCAAAATGTCACTAAATTATGAAGAATTATGTAGCAAAGTCACTTAACTTTATTTTATATCAATAAAATCATTCAACTTAGATTTTTTCTCTTATAAAATCACTTAACCAAATTTGTCATAAAAAAATCTAACATAGCAAAATACATTATTTTTTTCATGCCATGTAGACATGAATTTCATAAATATAACAAAATTCAAGAAGACATATCTTACACCCAACCTATTTCAGGTTAGATTTTCTTGATGACAAATTTGGTTGAGTGATTTTACGAGCGAAAAACCCTAAGTTGAGTGATTTTAAAATAAAGTTGTGTGACTTTGCTACCATTGTTGCGGAATTTCAGTGTGTATGTTGTTGTTGTTGACTTTGCTACCATAATTAATCAAGTGTTATATCCTTTTTTTTCTACCTTTAAATTGCGATGACGTACTTCAACATGTGGTGTATGCTTTCAATGTTCCATCTTGATATAACTGAGCCTAATGCACGTGAAAACCAAAAGTAGAAATACATGAATAAGAAGCAAACATACAATTGATGGAGACGTTTATGTGGAATTTTATGGAGAGGAAGAGAAACAACACCAATTTATGTAAGTAGGAATACTATATAAATTAAATCGTCAGAAATTTATCTTGTAAAATGTTTTAATATCTAATTTAAAGATAGGTGTCAAATAAAACAAGACAGTTAGAAAAATAAAATACATCAATTGAGATGAAATTCTAGTAATTAAGATAGCAAAATATTATATATATGCGTACTTAGTGGCGGATCTAGTATTTTGACTCAGGATGTTCGGAAAAACAACTGGACCACTTGAGCTAGCCTTTTGCATTTGTTCAGTGTGTTCAAAAATTAATATACGTACATGAACACATAAAATTTACCCTATAACTCATTTAATTTGATTTATTAAATTTAACACTTATCTAGTGAATTTTTCAATATGAGCCAAACCTACACGATTAAGATGAATTTGTAACTCTCTACATATATCGACCAGACCATGAAGATGAAGAAGTTGAAACTTGAAACAGAAGAAAACTGGGATTAGTTTTGGGTTTGAATTTTCATGAGAATGAAAAACCTTTTAGTAGAGAGTGTTTTACGTACATGACCAAGTAACTATCTGGTCGAGTAAGTGAATTTCGAAATCAAATGTTTTATGAAATTAAATAAAAAATAGAAGAAAAACAAAAAAAAACTAGCTTATAGGGTGAGGATTGTCCAAGTCCATATAAGAAGTCCATGTTTCCATTCCATATCCGATGTGGGACTCTTAACACTCCTCCGCACGCCCAGACGTTGTTAACTAGAGTCTGGAGCGTGGTATAATTTGGGGGCCCAACATCGGTGAACAACGAATTGGAATGGGCCTGACTTTGATACCATGTAAAGAATGAATCTTGGGCCTAACTCAACCCCAAAAACTAGCTTATAGGGTGAGGATTGTCCAAGTCCATATAAGGAGTCCATGTTCTCATTTCATATCCGATGTGGGACTCTTAACAATAGACTTATAAATAAATAAAAAGGAAAAAGGAACTAGAATAGAGATAAAAATCACAACATTCATGCAGGGGTTAGGGTCCCATAATCACATGCCAAATTCCAAAAACAAGAAGTTCATTCAGATCACGAGCATTTGAGTTGTTGTTTTCTTCGTTTGCATGTATGGCGTCAGCAAATTGAGTTAAGTTAATGGCCCTTTTCTGTCCTCATCTTTACTGCTATAGACAATCCCGTGGCCAGGTGTTCTATCAGAAACTTTTGTAATTTAGCACAATACTATAGTCTTTTAAGATAGATGTTAAGAGTCCCACAACGAAAATGAAATGGGAACACGGACTCCTTATATGTACTTGGACAATCATCACCCTACAAGCTAGCTTTTGGGATTGAGTTAGGCCCAAAATCCATTCTTTACATGGTATCAAAGTTAGGCCAATTCCAATTCTTTGTTCGTCGATGTTGGACCCCCAAATTATATTGTCCACGCTCCAGTTAACGAGGTCTGGGCGTGTGGGGAGTGTTAAGAGTCCCACATTAGGTCTGGTCGTGCGGGGGAGTGAAGAGTCCCACATCGGAAATGGAATGGGAACATGAACCCCTTATATGGACATGGACAATCCTCGCCCTACAAGCTAAGCTTTTGGGGTTGAGTTAAACCTAAGATTCATTCTTTACCATAGAGATTATAGTTTTTAAAAGTAGCTCTAGGACAATAACTAAAGAAAACTTAAGTTCATAAATTAATTGAGAATATTTGCTCTTTTGGATGTATCAAGCTTTGAAGATCCGAGGCGACTTCAAAAAGGGAAAACCGCAAGTACATCAACATTAATCAATTGTTTGTTCATCAAATCGGCTATATAGTAAAAAGAAAGAGCCCATTCAACGTTTGTACTAACAAAGAATTCTAATTTCTAAATCGAAAGATTCTTTTTCAAGTCAAGGAATGATGAGAAAATGGATTTCGTGTCTAATTCAATCTCAAAATCTAGCTCATAAGGCGAGAGAGGGTCACCCAAAATCATACAAAGAATCCAATTGAACACCCAGACCTGCCGACTTGAACGTGGACAACATAATATGGGGTCCAACATCAGATAAGCCAATAATCATAATGTGCATGACTCTGGTACCATGATTAGAAAATAGACATTGGTCCTAACCCAGCCCCAAAAACTAGTTCGTGGGATAAGAATCTCCCATAAAGAGTCCAATTGCACCATCCCACACCAATGTGGACTTCCAAGTTCCAACACAAAATCATCGTCCTTTTCAAAACTTTTTTTTTTAAATTCCTAATAAATAGGATTTTTTAGTTTTCGTTTTTCCTCCCAGTGTCAGGCATCTACCATATGACCCAATTAATTTGGATTCGCATTGGAAAACCTATTTTGGAGAGTAAAACTCTCCCTATCAAAGACGACGCTATACACAAGACTCGAATCCGAATTTTTTAATTAAGGATGAAGGAGTATTTATCCGTACTCTACCACATCATTTGGTAGTTCATGACGACTTTTATGGAGAGACGTAAATTTCGCTTATTTCCTCAAGTATAAATTACTAAAGTAGTTGTATAGTAGTAATTAAAATAAGTGATAAAATGTCATAACATTATGTAATCTCACGTACGGAGAAATCAACCAAGTGACAGATAATCTAGCTAGCAAAATGTGGTAGCATAAACTATCAAGGGAAACTCTTATATTTTGTCACCCCGTACAATTCGCA
Organism: Anisodus tanguticus; assembly: GCA_034509755.1. Taxonomy (NCBI): domain Eukaryota; kingdom Viridiplantae; phylum Streptophyta; class Magnoliopsida; order Solanales; family Solanaceae; genus Anisodus; species Anisodus tanguticus. The sequence goes on along the minus strand of CM067545.1, from coordinate 2,455,273 downwards.
TAAAAATATTTTGTAAATTAAATGACTCCCCAAGGACCATTATCGAACCTTCGTATAATATATATATATATATATATATCATATCGGTAGATTAATTATGAGTAACCAAAGTAGCTCGAAACCCATGCTTCATGAAATTAGTTTGAATGTTTATCTAAGCCTCCTAATAATTGAAGACAACTATGATATTTCTCTTGACTTAAGTTGGTAGGTGAAAAAATAGGCCACGCAAGATGGAATCCAATAATTCTATATGCCTTCATGATACTTCATTTCTCCTGTCCCCTCCCAAAATTATTCCTCTCAATTAAAAATAGCAACCAAAATGCAGAGTCCGGAACTTAAGTGATCCAAAAAAATCAAAGAGCAATCAAAATACTCTATAAAAAAAGATGTATAAGTAACTTTTGTGCAATAGTTTGTTGCTCAAAAAGAAGTTAATCGTAATGGACGGTTAATTCTTTTTGCGCAACACTTATGCGCCTTTTTATACTGTATTTTGATTGCTTTTTTATTTTTTTGGGTCATTTAAGTTCCGGGAAAATAAATATATATAGTTTATGACTAATATTTTACTGGATTCTACTTCATCGCTTCGTTGGAATTTAGACTAACCACAAAGAATATTGGAATTAATTGCAAGTGCTTGTTTATCATTGACTTCGAACAAACACAAAATAGAACTTTTCCTATAAAAAAGATATTTGATTAATTACTTCTCTCTTTTTTTCTGGGATTAATTACTTCTCCATTGCAACTCAAAATACTTGCTCAAACTCTCATAATGATGAAATAAGCAGAAGAAATTGAAGACCATCTACGTACAAATGTAGGCCCTTGATCTAGAATTATTATGTGGGGAGGAAAACATTTTAATTCTTCTCTTAGATTTCTTGGTAGGTAAGTAAAATATGGCTAATTGGTTAGGTAAATACTACTTAGAAAAGTTTAGTTAATTATATATCTTCCAAAACCTTTTGACCATCACCCCAAATGCAATATAAAAGAAAAAAATTAAATTCTTACCCTATATATCAAATATGAACCACTCTGAACCAAATTATTCATTTCTAAAAAATTATAGTTCTTGTGATTTTTCACCATCTCTCCTTGAAAATACTTTTGGCCATGAATTTTAGAATAAATAAATAGTAAACATTTCACTCTGTATGTTGTTGTAAACAATAAACATTTACTAGCTAGAGAAAATAGTGGGACATAATTCATCTTTTACTTTTTAACATATAGTAAAAATAGAGTGCAAAATGACGTTAGAGACAAAATTATAACGCAAGCATATTCTACTTTCTTCTTGAAAAAAGATACGCACAAAAATATTAGGTTACTTGAACGTTTAAAATTCTTATTGCTATCAAGTACGCAATATTCTTTCTCTTTTTTTTTTTCTTATAAAGAAAAGAGGTGCTTATTTATTTATTCCTCTGTTTCTACCTCCTCCTCTTCAGTCTTGTCATAATGCAATGGGGTCGTTTGTTAATTACTACAATGTAGTAGTATCTCTTTTACATTATAAGTTCACCAAAATCTATTGAGAGTGACAATTGATCTTTACACGAAATTAAAAATACTATTAAAGAATAAATCACTCAACATTTATACCAAGGAGAGTAAAAAATATAATAAAGACAAATTCCAGTAGACACAAAAAAGCTTTGCTAAATAATTGTTCAACTATATCAAATTTTAATTGATAAAATTAATTAACGTAATATATATAATGATGTAAGGTAGCTGATATTCGATAAAATAATTAAAATTCACTACAAGTGTGTGCGACACCACTATTATAAAAAAGAATACATAGATAGTAAACACACCATAAAAGGTTCTCGATATATATACATAGCAAGGTGAGAGTAAAGATATTGAAGACACCTCAACATAAAGGAAACAAACATCTTCCTTTTTTTCTTACTTTTTCTCCCTTCATCAAGATCATCAATGGCTTCTACTCTTACTACTACTACTACTACTACAACAAATGATTGTGATGATCATAGTGACACCACATTCTCAACCCCAGTTTTCCGGCCGCCTCCGACTCGCCGGACCCCATCATCTCTCTCTTCTTCTCCATCTCACTCTTCCAACTCTTCCTTTGGATCATCACTCTCTTTCCATGATCTTGAAAATAATTCCCCTTTTAGCCCTACTACTCCTCTTCAATTCCCAAAAGGGGTACCCTTTTCTTGGGAACAAATTCCTGGAATTCCAAAGCAAAAAATTTCCAAGAAAAATAGCACTTCTTTAGGCCAACTTCTTCCATTGCCACCACCAGCTGGAAATATTCCAAATTCATCCAAGAAAATTAGTAGTTTTCTTGATGATTTTTCTCCTAGAAAAAGTGCTACTAAAAGCTTTAGAAAGGATCCATTTTTTGCTGCATTTGTGGAGTGCTCCAAGGATGATCAAACATATCATCACGATGACATTTGGAAAAGTTCTTCAAAGGTACCATCAATAAGAAGTTTAAGTGATAGATTTGGATTCATTAGCATGTATACTTCTTGCAAAAGTACATGTACAGTTTCTGAATCTGTTGTTTATCTTCCAAGATCAAGAAATTATAGTAGGAAGTAGTACTAGTGATCATCATGAGTCAATTAAGTACTACGGCCACGGACAGAGGCGGAGTCGGAATTTGTCACCAAACTCATTGCTCGTTTTAATTACTGAGTTTTGCAAATTAAATATTTATATATATTTTATACACTATGTACGCAAAAGCTACTGAGTTTCTCAGAATCGGCAGCAGCTAATATAGTAGCTCCAGCCCTGTCTTTGGATAGGTTAGTTAAATGTTACTATTTCGTTTTCCCAATGCATAGTTATTTTCATGAAATTTTAACCTATGGTTTTTTGTTGTGATTTTTATTTTTGTGGGTATTATATAATGCAACGTGAGGACAAGTCAATGTATGTGTCCATAGTTAATTAAATAGTACAATTATGGGTATGTTATTTATTTTTCGGGTACGTGTGTGCGCTTGTGATGTACTGTGAACCAGTGTAAAATTGGTTTGTTTAATGTATAAGGAACTGTACATATTCGTCTTATGTGTCATAACAAAATCCTTTCCTTCTGTATTCCATGTGATGATTTCATGGCATTTGAGTAAAAGTTACAAAAGCCCCATGTGAAATTTCTAAATTTTGGAACAATTATGGACCACACAAAATTACAATACATAAGAGGACACACAAACTTACCCACTCACTCTAATTGCTACACTTTTGATGAAGTATTATACTCCACTAGTAAGCAAACTTTGAAATTCCCAAGAAGAAGAGATTGAATATACAAATAATGTCTTGTTGTCAATATGAATAAATTCTTACAATTGTAATGAAGACAGATTTAGCTAAGTTTTGTTTGGCCATGACTTGATAGCTGGAAGTTCAATCTTTTTACCTAAACGTCGTTTTTGTACTTGGCCATTTTGTTTTGTACCGATTTTTTTGTTAAAACATTTATTTCTTTATGCATCATTGTATCAGTATACAAAACTTTTGGCTGATTAATTTAATTCAAGATCCACTAAATTATGGAACACTACCAAAAAAAATTTAAACAATTAATTTTACTTCTGCAATGTTTTTATTATTTTCTTCTTTTTTTTTTAATTAAGGACCACCGTAGTGGCATTGGGGTTAAGGCATACCCCATAATCAGTATATTGTCAATAAAGATGAGTACATGTAGGAGGACATATATCTTGGCCTCCAGAACAGAAAAAATACTGATGTATAGTCAGATGAAGCAAAAATATCAGCTTGTTATATGAGATGTTCTCCATATCGCTAGGCTTAAGCTTGCTGTGAATGAGGTAAGCTATACAATAGTTATGAACATAGGTCTATATGATACTGTCAATAGAGCTATACATCATTAATGACAAAATGGTTATGTCTTGGTTTGATTTTGAAATTGGGAAGTCCCTGTTTGTCCAAGATCAGAGAGGCAGAAATATCGTGAGGGAGAGAATTTAAATTCTCTATTAGAGTATATCCATTGCTCCTTTCTCCCAGATTAGCCAATTGGTCTGCAACCTTATTACCTTCTCTGAAAGTATGAACAAAGGTGAAGTTGTAGTTGCTAGAGAGGTGGATAATCTGTTGAATGATGTGCTGGATCTGCCAAGGAGGATCCATTTTGTCATTAATCATGTTAATGATAGTTGAGAGTCAGCTTCCATAATTACATTGTTGAGATTCCTGCTTATACACAAGGTTACACCTTGAAGGATGGCTTTGGCTTCTGCATAGTTGTTGCTGCATTGTCCATAGTTATCTGCAAATGCTATAACTAAGTTGCCATTTCTTATAATTTCACCTCCTCCAGCACTGCCAGGGTTGCCTTTTCTACATCCATCTGCATTAAATTTGATCCAGCTCCCACTTGGTCTACTCCATACTACTGGTTTGCTGATCATCACCTGTTGGACCCTTTCCAAAGCACTGCAAATATTTATCCAACCTGCAGGAAGATTAAAGTTAGGATATAAGCAGTTGATTAACATCACCATGGTTCTGCATACCTGATCAATGATGTATCTGGTAGACATGTGGATGTTGTCAAATCTGGCTTTGCATATGCTTTTCTATATTTCCCAACATATGAAGGTTGGAAGGCATTGAGTAAGAGTTGTATGCATTTTGTTACTTCTAAAGTTGAGATTTAAGTACGTACACTTCTAGGTCAATTGGATTCATCAATTGGAAACTACACGGTATAAGCTGAGATATCCCAACACTGACTTTGGGATTAATATTATACCATAGTTAGTAGAAGGTATAAATTTTGTATCAAACAAAGTATAAAATGAAGTCCAAACTTAAAGATGGATATCACACCTTATTCCATTAACCTTGGAATTATTTTATCTCATCTAGGAGGATAAATTAGTCCCCGTACCAAACGACCCCTAAGAGGTTGGACTAAAGAAAGAATATAAAAAAAAAGATGAAATCCCAAAGTGTCACTAACTTTTTATTTTGACTTTTGTACTGAACTTCTCCACGTCTTTTACTTCATTTCCATTTGTGATGAAAGTAAAGCTTCATAGCATTCTCTTTTTTTTTTGGTCCAAACTTCTATAGCATCCAAGTCGAGTACGGACAAAGAACTAAGCAACAAAGCATCCAACAACCAAAATTAGCAATGTACAATGAAGCTTTATATATCAAAAACAAAACCTGAAACTACTTAGGTTGGATTCCTTTTTTTGTATGATGTTCAGTATTTATATTAGAGCCAACAAAATCTAGATTCGCGCTGGAAAGTCCGTATTGAGGGTAAGTCTAAAGTTAGATACCTGCATTGGCGCCCAACAAAATCTGAATTCACGTAATGAGGTAAATCGCCAACTAATAAAAGTAATTTCATACGTGAGGCTCGAAGCCGAAACAACTTCCCACTCCACCACAACATTTGTTGATACCTTTGTTAGAGTCCATCATTATTCTGTACCTAATATATGTTTTAGGAGATTCAAGTTAATTAGAAGAATTCTAAGTGCAATAATCAAAATAAATTAAAGAAAAATTAAAGTAGACAGCCTTTTCTTCCGAATGTTGTGACAATGGAAATGGATGCGCGCCTAATTTCATTATTTTAATACACTAGACTAGCTATCATTAACTTCTTGTTTAAAAAACTTTAATAATTTCAAAGAAATAATGACTATATAAAAAATCAAGAAATAGTTGAAGCCGTCATTATGAGCAAACAAAAGGAAATTGGAACTATGGAAACATCATGGTAGCTAGGAATAAACAGCTCCACTTCACAAAAAACAAAGTTCATATCGTAAAATTAGATCTTTGATATCGTATATAATATATTAAGCAAGTCGTTCACCATGTACCATTCTTTTCAAAAATACTTTTTGAGATTTATACTATAAAATTAAAGTTTTGATGGACAGAGTTATTCAATATTTGAACGATGCTCTTTGAATTAAAGAACATCAAGAATATCAAGGTATATTATCTTCTGCTTTGACCTATAATATCTAATCAAAATTATTATTTAGAAAATAACATATATTCCGTAAAGAGTTAATCGAGACGTAAAAAAAATAGTCTGAATCCCACGATTATTAAAAAATACATTATGAAAGCTTTGGTGGGTATTATTTTAGTGAATTTACTAACAAAGATTGTTGAAAAAGAAGCTAATGATATGCTTCATAAGTAGGTCCACTTCGGACTTCCTACCCAGCAGACAGCAGTTCACACATCCACATCATTTAATCAAAAGCCATTTCTTTAGGAAATAAATAGCATAAAAGGGAAACACTAATAATTAAAACATTTATGTCAAAGGGAAAGAGTATTGACTGACCTATTTTCATATGTGATTCAAAGGAGTATTTTTGTTTTTAATAACAAATATTTTTGTTGTGTTAAGCAACCATATTATAGGATAAGTTAAAGAGATAAATTCATTATACTCTGCGCCCCCCCTCTCACTCTATATATATATAACTAAAAGAATTCAATATTTATCCACTAAATGTGTAAAGAATTTTTGATATACTCAGTACAAATATTGACAGACTCCAACAGCTTATAATCCATGTTATTTTTTTCAGGTAACTAGGGATTTTGACTAGTAGGCCACTTTCAAAACTTAATTAGAAAACAAGCACAAGTCTCGAAGAATTAGGGGTAGGGCCACTTAATTGACCGTGTTAAATTTGAAAAAACATAAAAAGCAATATCGAAACAAGCAACTTAATTAGAAATAACACATATTTCGACCAACAAAAAAAATTAAAGTTTCAAGTATAGTAATAGACCAAGATGAATTTGCAAAACAAAAACAGAAAAAAGCACGATTGAAACAAGCAAAATAAATAGAAATATCACATATTTCAATAAAAAAAGGGCTAAAATTTAAAAAATTTGAAAAAACTCACAACTTTATGAACACTAGGATTTATTAAGTTCGAAAAAAATAAGAACTTTTATATAGGCAATATGAAGCTCAAAATACTTCACCATTGATGCAAAATTAAGTAACATGTCTGATGACGACGATTTGAGAGCTTTCGAGCTCTGGAGAAAAGAAAAATCGACTAGATAAATTGAGATCTTGATAGAAAAGAGAGTGGGAATATGTGAAGACTTATTCATAAGTGGGAATATGTCCAATCGCCAAAGAAATAGAGAGACTTATTCATACTTTAAGAGAAGAAATAAGACTTGTGTATATTTTAATATAAGTCAAAGTGACTTAAATGTATAAGTTAAAACCTCCAAACTTTTTAAAATTATGAGATGTACCCATGCCCCCTTTTCTAAATCCTAATTCGAAAAAAAATAATTAAATGGTCTTCCATTAAATTCAAGACTTAAAATGGCATGCTTGCCAAATCTTCTCAGGTTACTAACTCATACTTATCCTTTTGCATTTAGTTGGTATTAAAATTGTGTAAATTAAATATATTATTTTTACAGTCACTTAATAATAAACTTGAACTACAATTAATATTGTAACACTCTGGGCAAAGTTCACCTCGACAAAAGACGAGCTTAATTTGTTGGTATATATAGGGAGCAAGTCGTAGACCCTAATTGTGCATTTTAAAGTCATATCAGTCAGTGACAGAAGTCGAGAATTCAAGTAAGAAAATTCAAAAAAATGTTTTTCCCGGGATTTAACAATTTATATATATATATATATATAATAAATATCATTTTCTTCTTATCTATATAGTCTAATTTTTCATCAAATGAAATTCAATTGACCTCCTTGCACCTCTCTAACTCCGCCCCCGATGACTATAAGCTAAAGTGGACAATATTACTAACAGATTTGAGTTGTTACATCTGATGTCAAAGTCACCTTGTGTGCAACTTTGGTCGGTGGTGGAACAATCTGTTGAGTTTCTAAATAAGAGTGGATGCATATGTGACGCCTTGATTATACAAATCACACATTATTATTAAATACTAAGATATATTAGGTTATACAAGAAAACAAGCATTAGATCGACCCCCGAAATCCTACTAACAGATTTTAAAGGCGTACATGCTAAACTCAAAGCGGATACAATATCACTTGCCGACGAACAATTGCAAATATGTAGACTATATACTTTCTTTTTCTTTCAGAATTATGGGAGGACAAGCTTTAGAAAACAATAATGCAGGTATCTCTGCAGTAATATATCCTTCAATTTATATTACAATTTGAAATAATAATAATTATAGCAAGGAGAAAACCACATAATAAGCTAAATAAAATAACATTGTACGTTGGGAAGTAGTTGTATGAGATTCTTTGTGCTTCTAATGAGGGAGCATTTAATTTGATTTGGTCATTGTAAATCACATGTGAGATAGGTTGGTTGGACCATGGTGTGTAATCTTCGCTATCACAAAATCTCTTTGGAATTTAATGTTTCATTTTCTTTCAAATAAAATATCTCTTTGTACTTTTTTAAATCTTGTATAACTTTTCTTAAAATCTGATATTATCTTTATTTGTTGATTTATCAAATTAATGTATATTTGAGAAAACATTCAATCTCTTAGAACATATACTAGTTAGGACAAATTTCGGCAAGGACGATGAGTTTCTAAGGATCATGCTTATAACGGAGGGTAGACTGATAAGAGCAGGTCAAAAAAAGGACCGACAAGCTTTTAAGTCAACAAACTTATAAAGATTATTCACTACTTAAAAATAGCAAAAACCGATCTCAAGTCAGAGGTCGTTATTTTCTTGATCGGTAAAAAATCGACTCTCCAGATGTCGTTCTACTTTTTTTATTTTGGCGCTAAAAAAACTAATCTCAGGAGGTCAATTTTCACTTTTCCAATTTTTGGCGCTAAAAAAATTGACCTCCAAAGGTCGTTTTTTTTAAAGAAAAAAAAAATTGGTTGCAAAAACCGAGGTCGGGTTTTCCGAATTTATCTAAAGGTCAGTTTTTAGCAATTTTTAACTAGTAGTAATTCTAACTTCTGGTGAATTTTGTCAAAGTAAAACACGACAGAATCGAGATTATGATGTAGCAATTCATTGATTGAATAATCAATAATGTTTTTTCCTTTTTTGTATTTTGGTACTGTAGGGATCAAGTGTGTGCTTAGAAAATATAAAACCATGCATTTAATATTTTGAGCAAAAATATCCAAAGAGCCAAATGAGTTAAAAGGTCTTTGCTTAGAAACACTCCAATACTACATTACATATGCATTAAGTAGTCATTGGCTCATGTCATGTGGTGCCTGCATTAGCCATATTATTAAATCCAACACATTTATCCTTTTAATTATTGTCATTTTGCTAGTGTATACAACTGAAAATACACTCGCTAAGGTCTCTAATTTTTTAATTTCTTCAACCACTTTGAATTTACATTACATTACTCAATACTTCTACTTGAGTGAAACTCAAACTTTTTAAGCTTTTCAAAGGCCTCAATCTTGCTACTTGAGTTGAGCCTTTAGTTGGGCTAAAACAACTGGTCATTTGGTTGTTCTCATAAGGAATAACAATTCTGAGATATCTTGCAGGATTTTTTATCCTGAGTTTGGCTATGGTACGTATTAATTTGTCCCAAAAATTATTTGAATTTGTCCCAAAAATCACTTTGTACTAAAATGGTCAGGTTAACTAATTCCATATAGAAGGTGGGATAGCTAATCCCATGGTCTATTCTATCCCTCCAACCAAAACACCCCTAAAAGTATTATAATATGGTGTAATATTATCCTCTTTGGCCAAGTCCACACGATTTACTTCAAAAGGCTTTACACAATTAAAAATATATTTACACCTTATATGTATCTTATTTTTCTTTTCAACTATTAATATGAGACTTTGTTAGCACATCCGAGAATCTCTTCTTGGATTAAGTTCTATATGATGGCCCATCACATTATGAGATTATTTTGAGACTAACTGAGCACCAACATCATCGGAGTTGTATGGTCACCAAAATGATAAACAACTCATTGGTGATGAAACTCCATTTCTCAATGTAATTGAGGCACTAATGTATCTTGTCCGACCAGATATACATTTTGCAGTGAGTCTAATGGCAAGATTCAGCTTCTCCCCGACAAGAAGACATTGAAATAGTGTTAAGCATATATTCAGATATCTTCTGAGAACAACTAATATATGATTATTTTATTCTAATTTATCCAAATCAGAGATGATTGGTTATGCAGATTCAAAATATTTAACTGACTCACATAAAACTCAATCTCAAACAGGTTATTTATTTACCTATGGAGGTACATTTATGCCATGTGAAGCAAACAATAATTGTCACTTCTTCAAATCATGTCGAGATAATAGTTATTCATGAAGGTAGTCGAGATTGCGTTTGATTGAGATCAATGACTCAACATATTTAGGAAATATATGATTTTCTTTTGAAAAATGACATTCCAACTACGATGTGGGATGATAATGTTGCATGTATTGCTCAACGGAAGGAAAGATACATTAAAAGAGACAGAAATAGGTGTTCAATAGATCCGTTCGAGTGATAATCTTGAAGATTCGTTCACCAAGGCATTATCAACATCAATCTTTAAGAAGTTGAGATAAGAGTTCAAAATGTGTCATCTCCAAGATATCAAGTGATGTTTCCATCAGGGGAGTAAAATACGCGATGTACTCTTTTTTTCTTAACCAAGGTCTTGTCCCAATTGGGCTTTCCTGGTAAGGTTTTCAATGAGGCACCATTCAAGGCGTATTACAATATGTGTATACTCTTTTTCCTTCCCTAGGCTTTTTTTCACTGAATTTTTTCTAATAAAGTTTTAACGAGACACATTATCTATGGACATCCAAGGGGGAGTGTTATGAAATACATATTCATTGTATGAATTTTCATACACATTCACTAAGTTCCATGAACCTTTTGTATGTTTTATGTACCTATTAATTTGAGCACTTAATATTTATAACCTTTTGAGTGATTTTTCATCCTATAAATTGGATGTTACTATCCTTTGAATAAACACTTGAAATAAGAAGAAATTCTTCTCCTCCCCTCTTCATTTTTTTCTAGATTTCTTATCTTATTTTGCTCTAATTTTATAACAAATTCCCCTTCTCACAAAAAATAAAAACTGACTCCAAAACCTTTTCCCCTTCTCCCAATTCCCTTTACGTCACGGCGGCCGAACTTCTCCCTCCCTCACTTTTTCTTATCTTTCTCTCTTGTGTTTGAATTTTATGTTAGTTACTATTTTTATTTACTTTTTATTTTGTAGGTTTTACAAAGTGGAGTCCCGGGAGAGATGAATTGTATAATATGGTTGCTGCATTGGATCATATTTTTGTGGATGTGAAGGTAATTCTTTGTCGTGAAGTCTTTAGGATTCACACTGAATTTTTAAATTCATACTTTTTATTTTGATAATTGTATAGTGAATTTTGGGATCTAAAACATTTGACTATTTCATGTTTCGTCAAAATTATATTTGGTCTTAATTGGTTTAAGGTAATCTTCAATACTATTTTTCTATGTTAAGGACCATATAATAACTTGATTCTTGTGTGGTTGGAAAAATAGGTGGGCTTCTTGGAGTTTGATTCTGTTAATTTTTTTTAATCATATTTTTCTAACTTCTAGTATACGCCTTTATGTTTGGTTTACTATCAGAGACCTCTTTTTCATCTACGTCAGAAGTTTATATGCAAAATTTAGAGTCAAGAAGAGAAGTTTTGTAAAGAGGGTTTCGTTGTAGAGAGTCCAGTTGCTGATTTATATGAAGGTCTGCCAAGTGACCATCAATGAATCAATATTCTTGTAGTCACTAGTCAATATTAGAATCAATTTATAGTTAACATTCTTAGCATGAGAGGAGACAATTTGTATTTCTTGAGAACTATTATTTAATGGTGTTATGAAATTTTAAAAATATAGTTTGTCGAAGTGACTCTTTTATTTTAATTCGAAATTGTTTTGTAGTGTATGACTTGTATATCAAAATTATATGAATGATTATGGTACTAGATAAGATTTTTTTTAGTTTATAAAAATGAAAAAAAAAACTATTGACAAGAGATGATTTTTTGACATTTCTGTTACGTGTAGCAAGAATGGTATGATTTGCTGACATTTCTTTATATGTCGTAATTAAATTGAGTTAAAATTCAAAATAGGTGACATTTAATAAAAGTCATAAATAAATGTCACTAACTATTAATGTTGGAAAATTTTATGTGACATTTCAAAAAAGTTGTAAATAAATGTCGTAAATCATCTACCTGCATTAATATAAATGTTGAAAATTTCCGACATCAAAATTTATGATATTTATACTAAGTGTAAAATAAATGTCTCTAAGTGATTTTTCGACACTTATGACACTTAATATGACATTTATAAAATATGGTCGTAGGCCTAATTTCTTGTAGTGTGATGAGAAAGTGGAGAACCATGAGGAGGGGCAGCAGCAGGCACCACACGCTATTAGGGTGCTTCCTCATTGTCAGAGGAATCCCCCAATCTTAGTAGGCTGCCTAATATTGTCAGCTGGTGGAACATCATGCTGATAATATTAGTAATGAGGAAGTGCATAAAGCAAGGAAGTCGCAACTCCCCATTCCCTGGGTGGGGTGAATTTGTTTATTTAGATTCTTAAAAGCACACGTTGTGTGGATGAGATTATAAGAAAGTTCTCAAATAAGCATCGAATTCAAAGTTCAACCATGAGGAGCAGCAGAGGAGACGGTTGATAGATTTGCTGATGTGGCTGAATTCTATGGGCCACATCCACATCAAGCAAATAAACCAAAATGTTGTCGCAGTAGACAAGGTGTAGACAAGGTGTCTCAATAAAATTAGTGGTCTAAAATTAAATTTTTATTAGAGACCTTAAGTAACATAGGTACACACAAAAATATTGTCTTTTTTATCTCTTCATAATTGTTTTGTGTAGTATTTCTAAAAGACATACAATGTTTAACTTTAAATAGTAATATTATTATCTATAAACGTAAAGGATTTATTTAAGTTAGTAAGATGTTAATCATGTCTTTGCAATACATTTTCTTGGATGTTGTTGTAAAAACTTTATTTATTAATATGAAAATTTGAGTAGTTTAATTCAAAGTTCTAAATATTTCTGTTATAATGTAGTTAGTTTTTCTTTCTTTCTTTTTTTATATAAATTTTGCACATTTTTTATAATCTTCAATATTGTATAAAGAAAATAAACTTTACTATTAAAATTTTTTGGGGGCCTAAAGTAGGTTTTACTGGCCTTACCCTTGAGCTGCCCCTGGCAGTAGATTTGTAGATGTATCTGCTAGTGTGAGTCATGCTACTGCTATAGCGTACCCTATGGGGCGGATGCTCTCGAGATTCTGCAGCCTCAACAGGGGATTTGAAATGTTTAGCTGGGGAGAACAGTTAGATTCTGATCTGTTTGGGAGAACTGATTCATTTTTATGTGCATGACTGTATCATAACTTGCACTCTTGTGGAAACTAATTCTTGATAGTTACTGCTTATGCATACTAAATTGCATGAAGTGAAACTTGTATAATTCTTGATAGTTACTGCTTATGCATACTAATTCTTGTATTCTTTTTGATATTTGAATTGTTAATTTCATGATATGCATGATTGTATCGTAACTTGCACTCTTGTGGAAGAAAAACTTTTAGCTATTGTCATTTTGCTAGTGGACTCAATAATATTGAAAATACACTCGCTAAGGTCTCTAATTTTTTACTTTCTTATACCATTTTGAATTTACTTTACATTCCACAATCCTTCAACTTTAGTGAAACCAAACTTTTAAGCTTTTAAAAGGCCTCAGTCTTGCCACTTGAGTTGAGCAATTGGGCTAAAACAACATTATTAATATGGTGTAATAATGTTCGCTTTAGACCAAGTTTGAATGATCTACTCACGAAAGATTTACACAATTAAAAATATTTCTACACCTTATATATATATTTAATTTTTCTTTTCAACTATTAATTTAAAACTTTGTTAGCACATTCAAGAATCTTCTCTCGAACTAAGTTTCATATGACCCATCACGTTATGAGTTTATTTGAAAATTAAATGTGTGCATCCACAACATCCGAGTGTTTATGGTCAGCAAAGTCTACAGATCTTTTATTTTATGTACGCATCTCGAAGTTATAGATAAATGTAATAAATTGGCCCGTAGACGGACAAAGATATTATGCCGGGATTCCACTCCATTACTCTGTCATCCCCATACTCGTCTTGAAATCATTGACTCTAATATTAATTATTGAGCTAAAGCAACTTCTTCTTGTCTTCGTTGTCTAACGGATAGAGTAAAAGTTCGTGTCATCCTTCGGCTAGTGAACATCGTTAAGTTGATGGACGTTCCCATAAATGCAACCTCTTGGAAAGGTTAAAAGGTCGATCAGAGCTTGGTCAAGTTTGGACATATCTGGAAGTTGTATAATGTTGGGGCAGGTTGGGATTTGACAACAACTCATCCCAAAGATAGTCTTAACCTGATGTTATATTATTCAATGGACCAAGCCCGCTCGATAATTCGATATTCTTCAAAATGTTTCACATCACTATTAATATTATCCTTAGATCTTATATATATATATGTATAAACTTCTTTTTTTAATAACTATCACTATTGGAACTTCGTTCGCACATTCATCACCTTCGTGGTACAATATTAATTTTTTCATATATTAGTACTACCTTCATCCCATTTTAACTCTCTTTAGTTCTGTTTAGGGGTGACAAAATCAACTCAAACCTGTTCAATCCGCCCAACCAACACTACAAGAAGAAAGACATTTGCCAATAATAATTTTATTGTCATACATTAAAAGTAGTTGCCAAAAGTACTTTTCACAACAACAAAAATCGTTGCATGTCGTTGCAATAACCTCCGATGCGATAAGTTTTTGCAACAACAAGTTTTTTGTTGTCATTTATGTTTTTAGCAGTAATATATTAAATTTTTGTTGCCATTTACGTTTTTAGCAACAATACATTTATTGTTGCTAAAGTTTTGTTGTCAATTCTATACTTTCTTGTAGTACCGTCAGGTGAATATAAAGTTGAGTCATGACCCGTTTGTTGAGTTGACCCAACGGGTTAAATCCAAACTAACCCATTAATATTTGGGTCCAGAATGGGTCAAGGCAACGTAACCCATCGGTTTAAAAACCTAGTCGTACCGGTAAGTTCTTATCCTTGAAAATGCCATTGAAAGATTAGTTGTGGTCAGTTGTAAAGATATGAATAATGAGTTGTCCCCCGGGCATAGCTGAATGACAAAGGAGTGGAACTTAAAATCCAGTCGGAGGCCTGCAACGAGGGTTCGAACCCTGGTGGGAGCAATTTTCTCTCTTATGGGGTAGGACCTTGTAGGTGATATCAGTTGCTTTGTTCTCAAACCCTGGTCATTCAGGCACATCTCGCGATTTACTGGTAGTAGTGCTGAGGGACCGGGATTACTATCTCCAGAAATAGTCAGGCGTAAGCCGAGAAGCTGAATATCAAAAAAACAAAAAAAAAAAAACAAAAAATAATGGGCTTGTGGACACAAACTGTACGAAAAAAGACAAACAATTAAAGTTGTACTCTATACTTCCATGTGAAAATAAACAGCAACTAAAATAAGCATACAATTTGTGATTCAAAATCTTTGACAACTATTGTTTTAATTGTTGTTCATGGTAAAAAGAATTACTTACCACAAAAGTGTATATATATATATATATATATATATATATGATATAGAGTTACAGATTCTAAACTACCAAGGGAAATAAACACTAGCCTTAGTTTATAAATTTTCTTAATGTAAATTCAAAAATCTTAGAATTAAGTTATGTCCACACTAAATGAACATGTTCTTTGATTTTATTAATTGATGATTTACAATATATAGTGTTAACAGAAAATATTTACCTTGCTACAAACTAGGTAACTAATCAACATAATTACAAAAGGAATATAATTCTCCCTAAAATAGGAGATATACAATTAATGTAAGAATATTCGGTAAATAATCTATTACACCCCCACAGTCGAAGCGGAAGGTTCACGAACACTGAGACTGGCTCGAAAATCATCAAACAGTATGTGCGGAAGTTCTTTGGTGAATATGTCGGTAATATGATAGCTGGAAGTACATGAAGGACACGAACTTGACCACGAGCCACTTTTTTGCGAACAAAATGAATGTCAATTTCAATGTGTTTGGTGCGCTGATGTTGGACGGGATTGCCAAAAAGATATATTGCACTAACATTATCGCAGTAGACCAGTGTTGCCTTTTGAGTCGGGCAGTGAAGCTCCAGTAGAAGGTTACTGATCCAACAGGACTCAGTGACGACATTGGCTACACCTCTGTATTCTGCTTCATCACTGGATCGGGATAGTGTAGGTTGCCTTTTAGAAGGCCAAGACAATAGGTTATCTCCGAGGAAGACGCAGTACCAAGACGTGGAGCGTAGGGTGTCAGGACATCCACTCAGTAAGCATCAGAATACGCAGCGAGACCAGCGAGTGAGGACCTGTATAGGTGTAAGTCTAAGTAAAGTGTGCCCTGGACGTATCGTAAAATATGTTTGAGGGCATTCATGTGTGCTTTCGTCAGACTGTGCATGTGCAAACAGATTTATTGCACGACATAGGATATGTCTGGTCTCGTGAATATGAGATACTGCATGACCCCAACTAAGCTACAATAGTGAGTCGGGTATGAATATGAAGGGCCGGAATCAGCGCTAGGCTTTAAATTAGTGTCCACTGGCGTGTGGGTCAGTTTGCAAGATGTCATGTATGCACTTTCAAGGATCTATTCGGCGTATTTCTTCTGTCACAAAAATAGGCTGCCAGAATGGCGAGTGACAGAGATGCCCAAGAAATAACTCAAGGGCCCCAGATCGTTCATAACAAACTCAGAGGTAATGAGTGACATAATGGACCAGCGGAGGGCATCAGATGATGTCATCAACATATAATAAGATGCAAGCCATGTATGGACCCTTGCTGTAGATGGATAGGGAATGATCGGATTTGCTGTGTGAAAAAATGATAGATGAGACATAATCGGCGAACCGTTGGTACCATGCTAAAGGAGCTTATTTCAATCCATAGAGCGATTTATGCAACAGACACACATAATCCAGATGAATAGGATCCCTGAAACTCATAGGATGATGCATATATACAGTTTCATGAAGATCCTCATGTAAGAAGGCATTCTTGACATCAAGCTGATGAATGAGCCAAGACTTGGAAAGGGTAATGTTGAGGACAGTCCGGATGGTTGCGGGCTTTTCGACCAGGCTGAAAATTTCATCACAATCCACTCCCACCTGTTGAGACATGTCATCATCTACAAGACGGGTCTTGTGCCTCTCAAAAGAACCATTCGATTTTTTTATGTCTAAAAATCCACATAGAACAAATAATGTTAGCATCAGGTGGATGGGGTACTAGGTCTACGTCTTATTATCAATAATAATATTATATTCGTCAATCATTATGGCTTTCCAATTAGGGTTAGACAAGCCATCCGTCGGATTATGAGGAACAAGGGAAGGGATAACTAAAACAGATAGGTTGAACAACCATTTGGGTTTGGAAATGCCGTACATGACACGGGTTTCCATCATCCGTAAGTGTGCCTCGGGATGCTGGACGGGAGGAGGGGGGTGCTGCGGGACTGCCAGGAAGAGGAGGAAGGGCAGAGCTGGTGGGTTCGACTAGCCGAGACTCGGTTTGCCGAGGAGTAACCGTGGAACCACCCTGAGATGAGCTGGTCCGAGCACCGTTGACGGAACTGGGATGTCAGATTCTGTAAATAATGAATTAGAAGGGGGTTCAGACCATCATTTAGGAAATCGTAGAAATGCCGAGGTGGCGAGTTTAGTGAAGCAAAAGGAAACTGAGACTCATCAAATAGGACATGGCGAGAAATGATTATTTTACGACTTGATAAGTCAAAGCAAGAGTAACCACAATTATTGACGGGTAGCCCAGAAATACACATAGAGAAGACCAGGGTTAGAGTTTGTGAGTTGTCGGATGTAGAGGATAACATAGACATCCAAAAACATACAAGTGTTGATAGGAGGGGTTCCTACAAAACAAAACTTGAGTGGGTAACCGTTGAGCTAAAGACTTGTTTGAGATTATGTTTAGGAGGTAGGTGTCCATGGAGAGTGTGTAATACTATAATTGAGGGGGAGTTGAGGTGTGGGCAAGTAGAACAGGAATTAAGTTATTTATGGTGCAGATTTTCAATGAGGCTTTACCATTTTGGGAGGAGGTGTGAGGGCAGGAAAAATGAAAGGTAAGACCGTGTTTGGTGCAAAATTATTTGAATTAATCGTTATCAAATTCTCTTCTATTGTCACATTGAAAACATTTAATGCTCTTTTCAAACTGAGTTTCTACGAAAGCACTAAATGAGAAAAAAAATGGGGTAGACCTGATATTTAGTACAAATTGGAAAAGTCCATAGAAAGTTGGAATAATCATGCAAAAACAACACATAATATCGATGGCCGACCGTACTTAAAATTGGAGAAGTCCATAAATCACTATGTATTATATCAAAAGCCATTAAAGTACAATTTGTGGATGCATAAAATGGTAAGTTAACATGTTTCTCAAACACACACGATTCACATATAGAGTCTTAGAGATACGGTTGCAAAATAGAGTCTCCCGGATGTCCTAATCTAGAATTTCATAAGGAAGATGAAAGAGCAGCAAATGTTGGTAGAAGTAAGGTTGTTTTGTTGACAGTGTTGAAAATAGGGTAGAGATCTCCGGTGCTGTCACATCTCATTATTCGCCTCCCCGTCATAAAATCCTTCACAGAAAAACCAAAAGGATCAAAGTCAAGGAAAACATTATTATCAGTTGTGAAACATCACACATAAATTAGATTCTTAATGAGTTTCGGGGCGTGGAGGACATTTTTCAAAATCAATGGTGGATGTGGTGGGGATAGAGATGAATGACTAAAACCACAAATAGGAATACCTTGTCCACTACCAATAATAATATTCCGATTTAAATTACTCAAATTGGAATAAGACGAGAGAGTATCTTGTGATGTCATCATGTGAGATGTGGCACATGTGTTCATATATCCATTTTCGTCCGGAGCGTTAAGTGACATCGTGTTCATAGTTTCATGAATATCAGTCGGTGCATAGGTGGAGGACGGGGAGACCTGTGTTGTGTAAGCCTGTTGTGGACGTGCGCCGAGTATGCCAGGTTGGGCCGGAGGTGGAGTGCATGAGGATATCGGATACGGGCAAGGGGGAGAGGCCCATGTAGGTGGGGTCCATGCGGCCCACAGAGGGTAGGCATCTCACGGCGGAGGCTGCTGCCACTGCTGCGGACGCTGCTGGTTGTTCCCTGCCGGCGGGAACTGCCCCTTGCCACCACCGTTGCTGCCGAAATTCCATCTGTCGTGGCTTCTACTAGATTGTCTCCCTTTGCAGTTGTTGCGGGTCGACGTGGACTGATGCGGATTCTCAGGTCGGCGGTAATGGCAGCCAGAATTTGAGGCCCTGCCCTCGGCGGAGGGCCCGACGGTAGTGGTGAGAGCGGCGTCTGCAATGCTGGCCTGGGTGGTGATGCGCTTAATTTTGCGGGTTTTCTAAAAAATTAGCCTCGAACAGGCCTCATAGAACGGTGGCAACAACGAGCATTGTTGAAGGATGGTAGCAACGCCGTCATAGGATTCATTAAAGCCTGTAATAAGCTATATTACCAATAGCTGATTAGTGATTGGTGCACCAACGTTGGAGAGTTGGTCGGCAAGAATATTTTGTTCTTGACAATAGGCCGACGCGTTAGGAAAGTCATCCTGATGAACATCCTAAAACTAATTTTCAAAGTATAAGGCACGTTGAGTTTTGTTGTTGTGAAAGATATTCTCCAAACGTTCCCATGTCTGGCTGGTAGTGGCATTGGTCTGAATGATTGTGTGCAACAGATCATTGGATATCGTGTCATATATCCACTGGAGAACAACTGTATCCAAACGAGACCAAAGTCCATCATCATAAGTCGAGGGTAGGTCGAGGAACTTCGATTCAAAATGGATGATGTGGTCGATAACGTTGTAGACACGAAAATAGATTTTGAAAAGTTCCGCCCACGAGAAGTATTGACCCTTTTCCATCTCAAGAGTAAGAGGATGAATTTTTTAATGTTATTGACTGCAAACGTAGGATGAAATTTGGTTTGGTCAGCCATGGAAAACAAAATTTAGGAGGATAAGGGAGAGAGAGAAAGGAGGGCTGACTATGAGAAAGGGGCAGCCGTCGGTGGGGGAAGGGCTGCCGAGGGGGGGGAGGTCGGCGGCTAGGGTATGATAGTTTAGGGTTTGGCTACCGATATCATATATTCTTTTTGTAATTACAAAAAATATTTACCTTGCTACAAACTAGGTAATTAATCAAACTAATTACAAAAGGAATATAATTGTACATAAAATAGGAGATATACAATTAATGTAAGAATATTCGATAAATATTCTATTACACACCAAAAAAAAACATAGAATGAATAACTGTAAGTGTCAACAATTTTTTTATTAAAACAGAAACTAGCAAAGAAGATGCTTACTTCATAACAATATTACGAGAAAGATGATAAAGAATGGGATGTTGGGTCGGATTGGGTGGGTTGGGTCATAACCCGTAAAATTACTCATTCTGACCCAACCCAATTCGACCCAAGCATATTTTGGGTGAGTGGGGTTACAATCCATTTGTTGACTAGACCAGTTTTAACTCGTCCAACTTTAACCCAACTCGCTCATTTGTCACCTCTAGTTCTGTTCACGTCTATTAAGAAAAATAATAAATACAAGATATAATTTATTAAATTACCTCTATTTATCATATGCCTTTTGAGAATAGAACAATATTAAAAAGTACTTTTAATGTTAAAGGGAAAGTTGGAAACAATTACCAACTTTAATACACTCTCAAGTAGCAATTATTTTGGATAATCTTTTTGAGCTAAAACAACGTTTAAAAAGGATGGAGTATATTGATAGCTCTCTAGCTAGTATTAACAATATTTTAGGAGCATTTGTCGAGGTTAGTAGCTCGGAATTTCTTGGGATTTAGAATCCACGTTGTCCATAGGATCTCCAATCCACTAAGTATATTTACATTTTTTTGGAAACATATCTGCAAGTTTGCTCATGAAAGAGGGAACAATGAAGCAAGTGAAATGAAATTGCTTTTGATTTAAGCATATCTCTTGCAGAAAGTTACTATAATATGTTGCTTCTAGCAGGGTACTGAATAGTTAACTACTTCAGAATCTTTTAATTAATAAATAATATAGTTCTATAATTTTATTAGACTCAAGTTTGTGTTTTTGCTAAGATAATTCATAATAGTGCAGTCTCCCCAAACAAACAATTCTGATGGGCAAAGAGATTAATTTTTTTTTCTGGAGTGGATTGTAATCATCACATTCTTCCAGAAATTCTGCATGTAGATGAGGTCTTGAAGGTCAAAAAGGTAAAGTTTATATAATCATGATGTATTAGAAATATAATTTAAAACTTTTTTAGAAATTTGTATAATAGTACTTTAAACCCTTTTTTTCCCAATCAATAAGATCATAATAAATTGTTCTTCTAGTATTCGAGGGTTCTAGTCCCTAGGGGCACAGGCGAGTTGGTAAGTGGCAAGGTGATTGGGGTACAACCACTCCGACGTCGCGAGTTCGAATCCGTGTGGTGACAGTCGTTGCTGAAATATTGCAAGGGTTGTTACTGGGTTCGTGTCCCGTTGGTCATCTCCCTTGCAGGGTTGTCACTCGCGCATATCCCTCGATTTACATCCCACCTGGCTAAGGGGCCTCTGATATAGGTGTGGGGGGGGGGGTTCGCCTTCGGGACTTTCCCCTTCACAAAGTATTCGAGGGTCTAACCGTGAAGTGTAGATAATTAGTTTCGCCATTGAGGCTCTTGCCTAGTATTCATGATTAAGCATCAAGATCTACATAATTCTTTTTTTATTATGATTTTTAAAATTGTGTTTCTTTTTTTACTAGTACAGTCAAACCTCTCTATAATGATAGCGTTTGTCCGAGAATTTTATGGCCGCTATAGTGAGATGTTGTTATATATGTATACTGACATTTGATGTTTAGATCTCACTTAGATGTTATAAATGAAAGTACGCAAAGAATTATTGTTCTGTACTTTTTATGCTATAAACAAAAATATTATACTTGTTAATTTTAAAATCCCAATTGATTTTCATATCTATTAATTAGAAATTGACAAAACTAACAAATTAAAAATAAATTCATGACTAGTTGTACCATACCGATAAAGAATTAAAATCTAGGGAACATATGCATTTAAATTAATTGAGAATTTAAATACAATTTCAAGTTTGACGTATTCTATAATTGTAGGTTGTTTCGTAAATTTCAGTCTTTTAGTGATAATATAACGCTTGAATTGACGAACAATTGAGACTCTTCATCAACACTTTCGTTGTCACCTTCTGTATCCGTTGTCTCTTGTTTTTCCACTCCAATTACTTGTGCAATAATTTCTTCATCAATGTCAGTTTCAAGGATTGGAAGAGTTGCGTCAAACTCCGTATAAGTGGTAGCATCTATTGCTTGATTGGTGCTATAAGATGGAATTTGGGCTATAAGTGATGACACACTACCAAATAGACCGATTACATCTACCAAAATCAAGTAAATAAGTATCAAATTTATACAAAATCGATAGATAGAAAATATATGATTTTGAAAATTTTCAAGTCTAAATCAGATATATGAGATTTTTTTTCCCTTTTAGATATTCATACTTGAAATTTACTATGTGCATGACATTAATGATGATTATCATAAATATTTTGATTTTTTTTATACATACTATATTTCTTACAAATATTATTACATAATATTTGAGTATGATTGTTATATAGAGATAATTTTATAAAGAATGTACCGCTATATATAATGAATGTCATTGCAGTTATAGGTAGAATGATGTTATATAGAAGTAAAATATAACATGAAAAATTGGTTACGAAGAAAATCATGCCGCTATAATGAAATGTTGTTATAGCGAATGATAATTAAAGAGAGGTTTGACTGTAGTAGTTTTTCTAAGGACGGAAATAAGAAGTTTCGACTTTAATTTGTGAAATATTGAATGACTTATATATTAGTTATCGGTCTTATAAAGCTTGCTAAGTCTTGCGTCCCTCTCCGCTTCATCTATTAAGTTGAAAATAATCGTCGCATTCTATTATTATCTCTAATAATTTCTTAATCTAATGATTAGTGTTATAAGGACTCTTTTCAATTTTCCACTACAAGAAGAAAGATATTTGTCAACAACATTTTTGTTGTCCTATATTGGGTGTTGTTGCCAAAAGTACTTTTCGCAACAACAAAATTTGTTGCATGCCGTTGCAATTACCTCTGATGCGAAAAGTTTTCGCAACAATAAGTTATTTTTTTGTTGCTATTTATGTTTTTTAGCAACAATATATTAAATTTTTATTGTCATTTACGTTTTTTAGCAATAATATATTTATTATTACTATAGTTTTATTGCGAATTCTATACTTTCTCGTAGTTTTTCCGAGTAGAAATAATTCTACAAATAATTGATCACTTATATTGTCAACAATTTAGTACAAACCAATACAGAATTAAATAATGAAATGTATATATTGATCATACCTTGACAAGATTGGCGTCCAAACCTCCTTACTATCTTAAAATTAAGAAGAAGAAAAAAGAATCAATCAGTTTGACTTGCGTTGCCATTATATATATATATATATATACTAATTAGCAACTCACCAACAAACAAAGATTAAAAAAACTCTATGTAGCAGTGTATAAACTCTAGACATATAGTTATTATTTTTTTCTGGTAAGATATTTTTTCTTTCTCCTTCCGACGTAATTGGTACTTCACCTGATAAAAACCAAAAAAGTCAATGGAAGGAAAAGTATTATTGGATAAAATGAAACTTATGTTGTACGGATTTTAAAAAAATATTGTCATACTTGTGTTGAATTCTTCAAAAAAATATTACTTTTGAAATATCTGACACGCAGCCTACGATATTCTCGAAAAGTCCGAGTAACATAGCATGAATTACATATAATTCAAACAACACTATTATATATAGTTTTTCTTTTGTCTCATCAAAAAGAGAAAAAGTTTATGTGGAAACCCTCATGGGTTCAAGTCGTGGAAACAACCTCTTGTAGAAATGTGAGGTAAGACTGCGTACAATAAACCCTTGTGGTCCGGTCCTTCCCCGGACCCCGCGCATAGCTGGAGCTTAGTGC
The DNA here is from genome assembly GCA_034509755.1 of Anisodus tanguticus. Taxonomy (NCBI): domain Eukaryota; kingdom Viridiplantae; phylum Streptophyta; class Magnoliopsida; order Solanales; family Solanaceae; genus Anisodus; species Anisodus tanguticus. The sequence continues at coordinate 2,430,920 of CM067545.1, read as the reverse complement.
ATCGTGCTGCTATTTAGTAGCGTTGTTTGAATAAAACTTACTACTATATACTTTTAAAAAATTTCCAAGTTCCAACCCTCCTAGCTATTTCGAGTATCAATTTTCTGATACAATTCATGCCGTTTTTCGCATTAAAAATATTATCGCCTTTCGCATCACTTTCCTAATATTTCATTGCAGAGACGGATTTAAAATTGAACTTTATGAGTTTAGATTCGTAATTCTTACATCTCCACCAAATTTAATAGGTTCATTATCTATCATTTGTGCATATGTAATATTTTTTTAAACACACATATCGCCTAAGCCAAAACTTACGGATTCAGCTTATCTAAATTAATGTCCGATAACTACATCTTCATAAAAAGAAAGTAAAACAAAAATCAAAGAGATTAAATTAATCAACTTTGATTTTTATATCTTAGATTTCTTGTGAGAAAAGGGAACGAGAGCAATATAATTATTGCGATGTGATTAATTGTCAGATGCATGCATGAATTAACATTGAATCGTGTGATTCTGCTTGCACTACAAGCAACTGTTTCATCTGCTAAGTACTACTAAATTCTGCACCGACAATTGCATCAAGTACTGCTTCTTGGGCCCTCAAAATAAAAATTGGCCCAATCAGCAGCCCAACCTTGCACATCAGATGACCCAACGTAATCATGTTTAAGTTTTAGCCTTTTCCTTACATATGTAACCTATATTTATATATTGTATAAAATAAATATGAAGTTCTGGAATATTTTGAGATAGGGGAGTTCATATTGTATCACCATTTTATTTCATAATTGCAGTGTCAAGTACCAAAATATTAATAAAATAAAGTGATTTGAAAAAATATCTCAAGTTTGTCGGTGGACATTATGATAAAACTTTTAACAGTCCTTTCTTTCATTTCAAGAATTATTTCAAGATGCGTGCTAACAATCTCTTCTTCTTTTTTCATAATTGATTGGAAATAAGTATAGAGTATGTAATTCTGACTCTGTATCCCTTCGCTTCATTAAACTGATCTGCAAAATATCTTTATTAATGTATATAAAATATGTTACAAAATTCCTTGGAAAAAAGTTAACGCATTCATTCAGTAATTTATAAATTATCAAAAAATATTATTTGGTATGGTCGTGTGTATATATAACAACAAAAATTATTAAGTCTCTTCCGAACTTAGTAAGGAAAAAAACAAAAAATGTGTACGTACACAAGTGAAAAAGCTTTGGAAATGCATATAAAGTTAAAATAAAGTGAAATATTTTGGCGCAAAATGTTGGAAAATGGCTAATTTTTATGAAAATTTCGAACGGATGTCCAATTGTAATTTGACTCGTTGGTAATATTGTGATAATCTTTTTCGAAAATCCTTTATCTACTAACCAAATTCCGATGAAACATCCCATTAGTAATTTTTAATAGTGATAGGTGACAAACGTAATTAGGAAGATTGTCTTAAAATATCTGTGGTTCTTGGACTATATGGAAAACTTGTGGCAGTAAATGTTTTATCCCTATAATAAACTTATTTAAATGAATTAAAAAATAGCAATGCACATGAAATTTATTAAAGAATCTGTGAGTCCACATCCAAAGCATTTATTACTAGTCACTATAGGGTGGAAATCTCAACACGTTTTTCCTATCAATATTATACTATCAATAATTGAATTACCATATTTAATGTGTTAGCTCAAGTTCATAAAATTATTTAAATGGTTGTATATACTGTAGCTGATGAAGATTAAAGAAGCTGTCTCCTACCAATATTGTTAGATATACAATAGGTACCGTGTATACCTATTGTATATTACCGAATAGGTTGTCTCGGTTATGTACATAGAGGTTGTGTATATTTGGTATGTATATTGTTGTAATAGTTTAGGATACACATTACATTAATTAATCTTATAGACTTACTATAATTGTATAGTTAGTGTCCAAGTAGAATAAGGTTTTAGGAATAAAATAGAAATAGGATTCTTCTATTATGGAAATATGTAAATTGTACATATACTTTTTCAAATAATGAAAATAATCAATGGATTATTTCTTTCGTATCAAGAGACTAGGTCTAAATTGCTTCCGCCTTTGTTCTCCAAATATTGCTCTCAGTTTTTGTGCCATTTCTCGGCCAAACCTGCCTCGATTTCCGTCCCCCTTCACCGGAATTCGTGATATATTTTACCTCCACTCTTCCCAAATTTTCCCTCCAATCCCTTTGTTCTTTCGTTGTGTCTAGGAACGTGTGTCATCCTGCCCTCATTGTTTCTAACATCAAGAACAACATCCATATTATTCTTGAGATTGAAAACGTCCAATATGCGACATGGGCATAATTGTTTAAAATTCACGCTATCTCCCATCAAGTCATCCATCACATAATTCCTCCCGCTGCCCCTATTCTCGCGGAGGATCCTCAGTTATGGATTACTCTTGATGCTATCGTTCTCCAGTGGATTTATTCCACTATTTCGGTCGACCTCTTACAGACGATCATTGAGTCGGACACTACGGCTATGGCTACCTGGAATAGATTGCGTGATATATTCCAAGATAACCAGCATTCACGTGTTGTCACACTCGAGCAGGAATTCTCTCAAGTTCGCATGGAAGAATTTCCGAACGTATCTGTATATTGCAAGAGACTCATGGAGTTGGCGGACCAACTCCGTAATGTTGGCGCACCTGTGACAAATAATCGTATGGTTCTACAATTGGTTGCCGGTCTTTCTTTGGCCTATAATGGCGTTGGGATTCACCTTCGTCAAAGTAATCTGCTTTCCTTTTTTTATCAAGCCCGCTCCATGCTTACTTTGGAAGAAGTCGATTTGGCTAAGAAGGCGGCTACCGGTACGAGCCCTGTAGTCATGATGACGTCCTCCACAAATTCTTCAGGTTTTGTTGATAATTCGGGCCAAAACCGTGCTCATGGTGGCGACAAAAATAATCGTAAGAATAATGGCAAAAACTGCGGGGGCAAACGCGGCGGTTCCGGTGGACAACATTCCGGTAATGGGCCCCGTCCAGTAAACAGTGGGCCACATCTCCACTGGTCCCAGCCGTGGGGCCCATGGCAGTGGGTCGTGGCCCAACAACCCCTATTTTTCAGGTTGTTCATCCAACGGGCAGTGGGCTGGGCAACCCCAGTTCAGGCCCAACAGTCAAGCCTCTCCTTCTCGTTTCAGCTCTGGGCCGGGGCAGCAGGGAGGACTGCTTGAGCCTCGGCCCACACAAGCATTCTCAATAGTAGGCCCCACACCAACTCATACGGACATTGAGGCTGCAATGCACACACTTGGATTAACACAACCGGATCTGAATTGGTACATGGACACCGGCGCGACTACACACATGACATCTGATCAATGTACTCTCTCATCTTATTCCAATTTGAGCAACCCTCGTAGTATAATTATTGGTAATGGTAACTCTATTCCAATTCGTGGTTATGGTCATAAAATTTTGTCTCCCCCCAATCCACCCCTTATCTTGAAAAATACCCTACATGCCCCCAAATTGATTTAAAACTTAGTGTCTATCCGTAAATTCACTACTGACAATTATGTTTCTATTGATTTTGATCCATTTGGTTTCTCTGTGAAGGATTTCAAGACGGGGAGTCATCTCATGAGGTGTGATAGTAGGGGAGATTTTTATCCTATCACACCCAGTTCCGGTCCATCGAGTCAAGCCTTGATATCAGTGTTTGCAGCCCTTGCTCCTTCCTTGTGGCATGCTCGTCTTAGTCATCCGGGGTCGTCTATTTTGTCGTCATTAGATAAAATTAATTTTATTTCATGTAAGGGTACGTGTAGTACTCCAAATTGCCAGTCTTGTTCTTTAGGAAAAAATGTTATGTTGTCATTTGTAGACTCAAATTCTCATACTTTAATGTCATTTGATATTATTCATAGCGACTTATGGACGTCTCCTATTCTTAGTTCTTTGGGTCATCTGTACTATGTTCTCTTTTTGGATGATTATTCTAAGTTTTTATGGACTTTTCCGATAGCGAAAAAATCTCAAGTTTTTTCCATCTCCTTAAAATTTAGAGCATTCATTAGAACCCAATTCGAACGGAAAATAAAAAATATTCAATGTGAAAATGGCAAAGAATATGACAATGGGGTGTTTCGGGAATTCTGTGCTAATAATGAGATCAGCTTTCATTTTTCTGTCCTTATACATCTTCACAAAATGGAAAAGCCAAACGCAAAATTCGTACCATTAATAACATTGTCCGAACTTTATTGATTCATGCTTCCGTACCCCCGTCTTTTTGACATCATGATCTACACATGGCTACATATCTTCTTAACATAATTCCTTCCAAAGGTTTGACATATTCTTCCCACATTCAAATTTTATATAATAAAACCCTTTCGTATTCACATCTTAGGGTCTTTGGGTGTTTGTGTTATCCGTTATTTTCGTCCACCACAATTAATAAACTTCAAGTCCGGTCTACTCTATGTGTGCTTTTGGGTTTTCTGTCTAATCATCGTGGTTACAAATGCTTTGATTTATCCTCTAATAAAATCATCATTAGTCGCGATGTCATTTTTTATGAATCCCAATTTTCGTTTGCTAAGGTGAGTAATCTCGTGCCTAGTTAGTTTAATTTGTTGGATAATGGTATATCCCCGTATATTATTCACCATTTTTCGGACATGTCCCGCACCTGAAATTCTCCAGCGGGCCCACTGCCCGCTGGTCCCACTGGTCTGTCACAAGCGCGGTTTCCGATGTATCGTCCACCGGACCGGTTTCGGGGCCGCCTAGCCCAATCTGAACCGGTCCGGTTCACCGCATCTGTTTATCGTGTTGGGCCAGCAGGCCCACTGCCTGCTGGCCAGTCCGTCCCAAGTCCAGAAAATTTCCAAAATCCGCCCAATTCTTCCTCGAGTCATAAACCGGTCACTCGTAGTCAACGGGGTGTTTTTAAACTAAAAAGGCATTTTAATTTAAATTATAATATTCTTAATCACCCTTACCCCGTAATCCTATGTCTGCTTTAAATGACCAGAATTGGAAATTTGCTATGACCGATGAATATAATGCTCTTATTGATAATAAGACGTGGGAGTTGGTGCCCCGTCCATCTGGTATTAATATTATTAGGTCTATATGGATTTTTGCTCATAAGGACAATTCAAATGGTTCATTTGCACGACATAAGGCGCGACTTGTGGGTGATGGTAAGACTCAGCAGGTTGGTGTGGATTGTGGTGAGACGTTTAGTCCGGTGGTCAAGCCGGCTACCATTCGCACTGTGCTTAGCTTGGCTCTTTCGAAAGCATGGCCTATTCATCAGTTAGATGTGAAGAATGATTTCCTACATGGTGATCTCAAGAAAACAATTTATATGCATCAGCCTTTGGGATTTAGGGATCCCAAACATCCTCATCATGTCTGTTTGTTGAAGAAGTCCTTATATGGGCTTAAGCAGTCTCTACGGGCCTGGTATAAAAGGTTTGTCGATTATGTTTCGACTACTGGGTTCACTCACAGCAGGTCGGATAATTCCTTGTTTATATATAGTCGTGGTTCGTCCTTGGCCTATATACTGTTATATGTGGATGATATTATTTTGACTGCATCTATCGATGCCTTACGCCAGTTGATCATGACAATACTCAACTCTGAGTTTGCTATGAAAGACTTGGGGCCCTTGAGTTATTTTTGGGGGATTGCTATCACTCGTCATGCAGGTGGGTTGTTCTTATCCCAGCAGAAGTATGTAGTTGAGATCATTGAGAGGGCTGGGATGTCATCTTGTAAGTCCACTTCCACTCCAATTGATACTAAGCCCAAACTTGGGGCTACGGCCGGCGCACCATACGAGGATCCGACCCGCTATCGCAGTCTTGCAGGGGCCCTTCAGTATCTTACATTCACAAGACCAGATATTATGTATGTCGTACATCAAGTGTGCTTGTTTATGCATGATCCCAGAGTTGAGCACATGAATGCGCTCAAACGCATCCTTCGGTATATTCAAGGTACACTTGACTATGGCTTGCATTTATATCCTTCATCAACGTCAACATTTGTCTCGTATACAGATGTTGATTGGGGTGGCTGTCTGGACACCAGATGGTCTACGTCTGGCTATTGTATGTTTTTTAGTAATAACTTGGTCTCGTGGTCTGCGAAGCGTCAGTCGACCTTATCCCGGTCCAGTGCAGAGACTGAGTATCGAGGGGTAGCTAATGTGATCTCTGAATCATGTTGGTTACGTAATTTGCTGTTAGAGCTTCATTGTCCTATTCAGAAAGCGACCTTGGTTTATTTATTGTGATAATATTAGTGCCATCTACTTTTCTGGTAATCCGGTTCAGCACCAGCGCACTAAACATATCGAAATGGACATTCACTTTGTTCGCGAAAAGGTTACTCGAGGACAAGTACGCGTCTGCCATGTCCCTTCCAGGTATCAGATTGTAGACATCTTTACAAAGGGTCTTCCCTCGGTCCTTTTTGAAGATTTTAGGGACAGTCTCAGCGTTCGAAGACCGTCCACTATGACTGCGGGGGTGTGTTAGATATACAATAGGTACCGTGTATACCTATTGTATATTACCGAATAGGTTGTCTCGGTTATGTACATAGAGGTTGTGTATATTTGGTATGTATATTGTTGTAATAGTTTAGGATACATATTACGTTAATTAGTCTTATAGACTTATCATAATTGTATAGTTAGTGTCCAAGTAGAATAAGGTTTTAGGAGTAGAATAGGAATATGATTCTCCTATTATGAAAATATGTAAATTGTGTATATATTCTTTCAATTAATGAAAATAATCAAGGGATTATTTATTTCAAATATAACCATAACCAATATTCAATTTAAGTGTTGAAAACGACTTTGAATGTTCTACGTATTTTTCCTCCTAAAGCAATAAATCTTTCAGTATGAATGCACCGCATATAGTTTTTATTTTTTGTTTTTATTTTTATATTGGTTTGAAATTAGCTTAAATGGAGAATATGGTAACTGTGAATTCATATAGTCAACTCTAATTTGTTTGGAATTGAGGTGTAGTAAATGTTTGTCATTGTATGAACACTATTATATGCTTGTTGGATTCGAAACTAAAAGTTATCTTTTCACTTTGGTTGAACTATTTTTATTTATGTTATGTATTATGAAGATTCGATGATTATGCCAATTACGTATTTCAGTTGATTTATGTATACTTGATCATATTCAAGCGAAATTACTAGCTTTGATCCGGGACTAACGTTAGTCCATTAGCATAATTTGCTACTTATTTAAACAGAGACAGATAATGTGGAGGTAATTTTACTGTTTGATAATGGTTTACATATTTATAACAACAGTTTACATGAGTAGATGGTTGATGGATTAATTGAGAAACTTGGGATCAAACAAACATTTTGGCTAAGAAAGTAACTAAGCTAATTAGTACTAATGTTTTCGTCAATTCAGTTTCTCCTTTGTTTACCATTGCTTTGTAAATGGAAGATATAGTAGGGAACAAATTTCGCTAATAATTGGGGTTAGTATTTGCAATAATTTGGTTAGATTTGATAAATCGAGTATTTATCTACTTTTTGTTATAATATTATTATCGTATTTTAGCTAGAGATCCCCAATTTAATTTCAATTTGATGCAAAGAAGTCGTTTTGTCTGAGTGAAACCTGACATGTAGTGCTTGCTTAATATATATAGATATAGAAAATTAGGATTTTCATTGCATGAAAAAAAAATTATCGGGAAAGGCAAGCTTATTCAAAGAGATTCTTATTTAGAATCCCTTTTTTGTTGCTCGAGAATAAGTAAGTGGGAGACCCATGATGATGATGAATACAAAAATTAATAAAGACACAAAAAGTAATATCTCAGAGGGCAATAATTTTCTATAAAGATGGTGTAGCAAGAGGTAGATTTAAGATTTTTATAACATGAATGCATAACTAAAAAGAGAGAAAAATTAAAGTATCTGGTGGGAATCAATTCATACTCTTTAGGGTAAATAACTCAACATTCAATTAAGTGCACCATTTAATTCTTTTGGATTATGAATGTCACCAGATAATATTAGATCAATATAAAAAAATTAATACATAAAATATCTAATTTATGGAGCGATCATAGGTTCACGTGCACCGTAATATAGGCCTAAATCCGCTCTTGATTGTAGAGGAATTGAATATATAATTTTTTGTCATCTCTATCTATTCTTCTTCGGTGAGCGGTAACGAGAAATCTAGTGAGATTGATTAATAACATATTTATTTTCATTTTATGTGATTATATACCTATAAGATGTATCAAAAGTATAAAATAATATTTTCTTTAGTGTTATACATGAGCAATAAGAAATATTTGTAATTCAAGTTGGCAGAATATGAATTTGACAACCCGCAAAATATAGTCATTGCTCCCTTAATAACACTAATTGGTTAACCCGCAAGGGTCTGGTTGAGTGGTTGGGAGGTGGGTCACCTATGTGGGATACTGTTGGAGAATCAAATCAGAATTAGAATTAATAAAAGAAGTTAGTTAACAAGTTAGTCAAGGTAGTTAGTTAGTTGTAAAGTTTGTTAGGAAGTTTCAACTACTTATAATATCTAGATAACTAAATAAGGTTAGAAGGGAATAGTTATGAAAGTATAAATACATGTATCTTAGATTGTAATTCACTAATTCAATCAATCAATGAAATCTAGATCACACTACTTCTTCTTCTACTCATTTCTCTGTCCAGTTCTTCATTTTATGTTCTTCCATTTCTTCTCTAAAACAGTTTGTATACTAAGTGTATATCACAACATATTTGTATAATTCATGATCTTGAATGTATCAAATGAGGATTACAACATGGTATCAGAGCCTTCGATCAACACTGAGGGTTAACATCACTTCCGCAACATTCTGGAGTTAAATAACTCCTCTCTGAGTACTTTCTGGTTACTTTTGTTATTTTCTGCATTTCTTCTCTATGATCTGTGTCTTTTTGATTCTATACTGAAAAATTCTGGAATAGAGTCTTCATCATCCTCCATTATTGCTCGTATATACTTCTGATTGAATTCTTGAAGTTGTAATATCAATCTTGTTAACTTCTGGACAACTTCTATTGTCAAGAAAGGCTGTTAAAATCTGGAAAATTATTTCTACTGTCTTAAGAAGTCTGAGACATCATCAAATATATAAAAATTCTATTGGTTGCTTGCCATATATCTGTTTACTGTCATGGATCTTACTTCTACTACAACTGAGAATACTCAAGATACCACAAATACAGTAGGAATCACAGCAACACTAGACCATAATCACCCATTGTTCCTGCAATCTTCAGATGTGAGTGGAGTGTCTCTTATATCATTTCTGTTACTAGGTTATGAGAATTATGCATTGTGGAGTAAGTCAATGAAAATTGCATTGCTTGAAAGGAATAAAATAAGATTCATTAATGTGAAATGTAAAAAGGAACAATATGGAGAAGAATGGTGGGATCAATGGGATAGGGTGAATGTTGTGGTTCAAGCTTAGCTGATGAATTCAGTCTCAAGTGGTTTACTCAATGGTGTTTTATATGCAGATACTGCATATGAGGTTACTTATCATATTTTGTAGGTAGTCGAGCGTAGCCCTACTTGATAGAACGTGTATACATTGTATACCCGTGTATACCAAGTGACCAAATAGAATGAGGTTACTTACCATATTTTGTAGAATTCGTGTACAAGTGTAATTATGATATTAGTATTATAGTAGGAATATGTATTAGTCTTGTATTAGGAAAAAGGTAGATTTATTTTCCATATTTAGATATTGTATATTGTATATATACCTCTTAATTAATGAAAATAATCAAGGAATTATTTCTTTCATGGTATCAGCAGTCTAGGGCAAATTTTTCCGTCTCCAAAATCCCTACTTCCGCTGCCCTACTTGCCATTGGCCATCAGCCAACCTTCTCATCCCTTCAACTTTTGGATTTTTTTCTTTTCCAAATACATACTTCTCCTATTGTTCTTTCATCATGTCTAGCATAAAGAACACGTTTCATCATGCCCTTATAGCCTCCAACATCAAGAACAACGTCCCTATAATTCTTGAGATGGAAAACGTCCAATACGCGATGTGAGCGGAATTATTCAAAGGTCATGCCCACTCGCATCAAGTCCTTCATCACATCATCCCCTTAGATACATGCAAAGAGAGGGTGCCTACCGCCGCTGATGATACTGTGTTGTGGATGACTCTTGATGCTACAGTCCTCCAGTGGATATATTCAACTATTTCTACGGACCTGTCACAAATGATTGTCTTGTTCTTCAGATGGTTGTAGGCCTGTCTGAGGCTTATAATGGCGTTGGGACGCTTCTTCGTCAAAGTAATCCTCTTCCACCGTTCTACCAAGCTCGTTCCATGCTCACGTTAGAAGAGGTCGGTTTAGCCAAAAAAGCAGCTACCAAAGCTAATTACGTCATAATGATGGCTACGTCTGATGATGCTCACTCGTTCTTGAATAATTCTAGCCACAACCGTAACAACGATGGTGGCAAAAAAAGGTCAAAATCAGAAAAAGAATGGCAAAAATTGTGGTAGTGGCGGTGGTCGGAATAATGGCGACGGTGGCAGACGTAGTGGCAGTGGGCCGGCTAGGCCACAACCCCACTGGCCGCAACCTTTGGCCAATGTGAACTGGCAGTGGAGTTGCTGGGCCAGTGGCCCAACTCGGCCTATCCATTTTTTCCAGCTTTCCAGCGAACTGGGCCAGTGTCCAGCAGAGGCCCAGTTCACCTTTCCAGTATTCTCAGCCCTGTTCACCATTCCAGTATTCTCAGCCAGGCAACAGGCTGGCTTGCTTGGGCCTCAACAGGCCTTCACTACTGTGGGCCCAATTTCTGGTCTGACACCTACGAATATTGAGGCCGCGATACATATACTTAGATTAAATCCCCCGGATGCAAATTGGTAAATGGACACCGGAGCCACTTCTCATATGACGTCCGCACATGGTAATCTCTTGTCTTATTTCAATTTGAGCAATGATCGTGGCATAATTGTTGGTAATGACAATTCAATTCTAATTTGTGGTTATGGTCACACAAATTTGCTCCCCCCCACACATCCACCTCTAGTCCTTAAAAATGTCTTTCATGTCCATCACTTAATTAAAAATTTGGTGTCTGTCCAAAAATTCACAACTGATAATTGAGTTTCTGTTAATTTTGACCCTTTTGGATTTTCTGTGAAGGATTTCAAAACGGGGATAGCTCTAATGAGATGTAATAGTCAGGGGAGCTTTATCCAGTCACCACCACCACCATTTCAACGAGTCAAGCACTACGTTCAACATTTTGCGCTCTTGCTCCTTCTTTGTAGCATGCACGTTTGGGTCATCCAGGGTAATCTATTGTTTCTTCTCTTAAAAATAATCATTTTATTGATTGTAAGAGTACGAGTCATACTCATATTTGTCCTTCTTGTCCTCTAGGAAAACATGTTAGGTTACTGTTTTAGCCTCTACTTCTAGTACGTCGATGCCTTTTTTGACATTATTCATAGTGATATATGGACATCTCCCGTTTTGAGTTCTTTGGGCCATCGTTATTATGTTTTATTTCTGGATAATTATTCTAATTTTTTGTGAACTTTTCATTTGTCTAAAAAGTCTTAAGTTTTTTCCACATTCTTAAAATTTAGAGCTTTCATCCATACCCAATTTGAACGGGAAATCAAAATATTCAATGTGATAATAGTAGAGAATATGATAATGGGTCATTTCGGGAATTTTGTGACACTCATGGCATATCTTTTCGATTTCTTATCCTCATACGTCCTCACAAAATGGGAAGACCGAAAGAAAGATTCGTACCATTAATAATATTGTCCGAACCTTACTCGCCCATGCCTCATTACCTCCATCTTTTTGGCATCATGCGTTACAAATGGCTACCTACCTCCTTAACATACTCTCTAGCAAAGGTTTAGCATATCAATCACTCCTAAAAATTCTTTATAATAAGGATCCCTCGTATTCTCATCTTAGGGTGTTTGGGTGTTTGTGCTATTCATTTTTCCCGTCTACGACAATTAACAAACTACAAGCCCGCTCTACCGCTTGTGTGTTTTTGGGTTTTCCGCCTAATCATTATGGTTACAAATGTTTTGATTAATCTGCTAATAAAATCATAATTAGTCGCCATGTCATTTTTTATGAAACCCAATTTCCGTTTGCTAAATTGTATAATTCTGTGTCTAGTTTGTATAATTTTTTGGATGATGAGCTCTCACCATATATTATCCACCATTTATCCGAGCTATCCCGTGACCAAAATCCGCCAGCAGGCCCACTACCTGTTGGCCCAAATATTACCGATGCAGTCCTTGTTTCTCGGCCAGCCGCCCACTACCTGTTGGCCCAAATTTACCCCTGGCCTAATTTTATCGTCACGTCCCACTACCTCTAGGCCAGCAGACCCATTACCTGCTGGTCCAGTTTTACCCGACCCGACACCTACCCAAAATACATCCCCTTCTATTTCAAGTCAAAGGTCAGTTACTCATAGCCAACGTGGTATTTTTAAAACTGAAAGACATTTTAATCTAAATTCTAATGTCACTAAATCACCACTACCACGTAATCTTGTGTTTGCCCTTCATGACCCGAATTGGAAATTGGCCACGAATGATGATTATAATGCTCTTATTGAAAATAAGACGTAGAAGTTGGTGCCCTGTCCGCCTGGTGTCAATATTATTCGTTCTATGTGAATTTTTACTCATAAAGAAAATTCGGATGGTTCTTTTGAGAGGCATAAGGCCCGTCTTCTAGGTGATGGTAAAACACAATAGATTGGCGTGGATTGTGGAGAGACGTTTAGTCCGGTGGTCAAACCGGTAATCATCCGCACTGTGCTTAGTCTGGCTCTCTCGAAAGCATGACTCATTCATCAGCTGGATGTGAAAAATGTTTTCTTACATAGTGACCTTAAGAAGACAGTGTACATGCATCAACCCTTAGGTTTTAGGGACCCCAAGTATCCCCATCATGTCTATTTGATAAAAAGTCCTTATGTGGGCTTAAGTAGGCCCCACGGGCTTGATATAAGAGGTTTGCAGATTATGTATCTACCGTTGGGTTTTCTCACAACAAGTTTGATCATTATATGTTCATCTATCGTGATGGTACTTATCTGACATACATTCAGTTATATGTAGATGATATAATATTGACTGCCTCTTTTGATAATATGTGCAAGTCTATCATGTCCCTTCTCAGTTCAGAATTTGCTATGAAAGACTTGGGGCATTTAAGTTATTGTTTGGGTATAGTTGTCACTCGTCATACATGTGGTCTATTTTTATCACAGAAGAAGTATGCTTCTGAGATTATTGAGCGAGCTGGCATGTCGTTGTGTAAGTCCTTTCTACTCCGGTTGATACCAAAACGAAGTTGAGTGCTACTTCTAGCACACCATATGAGGATACCACCCACTATCGTAGTTTTGCAGGGACTCTTTAGTATCTTATCTTCACGAGACCAGATATTACTTATGCAGTATAACATGTGTGTTTATTTATGCATGATCCACGGATTAAGCACATGCATTCACTCAAACGTATTATACAATACATACATGGCACACTTGATTATGGTTTGCATTTATATCCATCCTCCATCTATACTCTTGTGTCATAAACAGATGCTGATTATGGTGGTTGTCCCTATACCAGATGCTCGAATCTGGTTATTGTATGTTTCTTGGTGATAACTTGGTCTCCTGGTTGACTAAACGCCAGGCTACTTTATCGCGATCCAGTACGGAGGCCGAGTATCGAGGGGTAGCCAATGTGGTGTCTGGGTCATGTTGGCTACATAATATTCTATTAGAGCTTCACTTTCCTATTCAGAATTCTACCTTGGTCTACTGTGATAATGTTAGTGCAGTCTATCTTTCTGGAAATCCGGTCCAACATCAGCGCACAAAACATATCGAGATGGATATTCACTTTGTTTGCAAAAAGGTAGCACGTGGACAAGTACGTGTCTTACATGTCCCTTCAAGGTACTAAATTGATGACATCTTTACTAAGGGTCTTCCCTTGAATCTATTTGAAGATTTTAGGGACAGTCTCAGCGTACGAAAACCGCCCGCTATGACTGTGGGGGTGTGATAGAACGTGTATACACGGTATACCCGTGTATACACGGTATACCTGTGTATACCAAGTGACCAAATAGAATGAGGTTACTTACCATATTTTATAGAATTCTTGTACAAGTGTAATTATGATATTAGTATTGTAGTAGGAATATGTATTAGTCTTGTATTAGGAAAAGGTAGATTTATTTTCCATATTTAGATATTGTATATATACCTCTTCATTAATGAAAATAATCAAGAGATTATTTCTTTCACTACTTACGCTTACAAACTGATAGTTATAGTGTTATTATTGTAGGCCCGCTTAGCCTATCATACTAGTAGGTGCAGTATTGCTTTATAGTAACGTTTGTTTTTTACTGGTATGTGTTCTTTAGTGTACTTTGTTTATCTTATGTACCTGCATTAGTTACTGCCTCTTTTTCAAAATGCGCTACCATGACTTATTCGCATTTGATACCAGCATTTTCTCACTGCTTTAAATTTCTTGTCATGGTCTGACCGTTTCTTTTGCTTTTCTTGTGCTTATGCTCTGTCTTGAGCCGATGTTCTCTCGAAAATAGCCGTTCTACCTACCAAGGTAGATGCAAGGTCTGCGTATACTCCACTCTCCCCATATCACACGTTGTGGGACTTCACTGGGTATGTTGTGGTTGTTGTTGGTGTAAAGAGGCGTCTGATTAATGATGCAAAATCTGTGGTAGACTTACTTCAATCCATACTGATTTATGTGAAGCTGGATCTTTTTGTAAATATTCAAGCACAATTCGTGTTGCACTTATAATACTTGCATTTTTCACAATATAAAAGAAGCAACTAAACAAACTAGAGGAATGGAAGCACTTCCACTACAAAGCAAGGGGAAAGAGAAACATGGCACAATGGCATATTCTTACTTTCGTGTTATCTAAATATCTAACGATTATCTTTTTCCATGTTTTAAGCTAAAAATAAAATACCCGAAAAGAAATAAGTAACTAACATAAGGGAAATTGACCAGGAACCAGAAAAAAAAGGGTTAAGAAAGAAAGAAAATTGTTTTTTTTTCAAGTTGCAAAAGCCATAGAGGAAGATGACTTTTAATAATTTAATTATACAAAGAGAAATAAAAAAAATTGATCTTGAATATTTTACTAAAATCTAATTAGCCTCTAATTACAACTTTTATACTAATATTATTTTAAAGAAATTACTTTTAGCAATATATAAATGATGCTAGTGTTATGGGAAACAGGGCAAGTATGACTTTATAAAGTATGAAAAGTTAAATTTATATCTGAGTCAATTTTTATATGAAATTGTCGGAAAAATACGTTTTAATATATTTTGTTGTGTTGAAATGATTGTGAATCCAAATAACTTATTTGTTAATTGAAATAGAAAAATCATAGCAATGATAATTCACTTCGACTAGTATGTATAATATGAGTTTTGAGGTTAAAGTTTATCGCACTAGGTGTTTATGTCAAAACTATGATATTCATGCATTAGCAGTGATAATTCACTTTGATTAGCACGTAAAAGATCAGTTTTGGAGTAAATGCTTATCCGCACTAAGTGTTTATTTCAAATCATGATATACATGTGTTTGAATATATAATTTTAATTAAAATATAAATAAGTTACATTAATTTAGTAAAAATATACCGTGCAGATAAATATTTACGTTTTGGTGTTAGTACCACTTGTAAAATATAACAGACAAAAAAATGAAAGAATATCTTTTGTAGATGATAATGAGATTCTTTTTTTCTAAACATATAATATTCCAACATGGATATACAACTATCTTGCACCGCCAAAGTGTTACAGGATTAGCCAGATCTGAACTGTCTTTAGTTTATTTGCATGACAAATAGGAGTAGTTGGTAATTCATTGTTTATGGACAACTTGAGGGGTGTTTAGATGTATAAAATGATAAATATAGGAGTTTGGGACAACTTGATATTATGGTCCCCGTTATAATGTACAAAATTTAAGCTGATGTTGATTTTGATTTTGTTTTTTCAATTTAGGTGTGGACTATAGTAAGAAAAAGAATAGTCAACTCAATTTTTCTCTCATAACAAACATATCCGAATCAATTTGTGTGACTCAATTCAATACTTATTTCTTTTGTAGGATTTCTCTATAGAAGATCATTCAATATATTAAAATTCATAAAATTGTATGGAAGGGAAGACATGGAAGTAAAATGTAATTGAAGGATATTTAATAATGGGTTTGACTTTGCTCCATTAATCTTTGTTGTATTAATTATCAATACACTCCTAGATGAATGACATGTGTTCTAGTCATTATGAAAGGTTGAGATTATTTTTTATCTTATTCTGTATTTTTTTGTTAAGTTTTATTAATGGTAATAGTTGGAAAAATGAAAAAAGGAACTAAAATACCCGTCCACTTACAAAATCGAAGGCAACCATTGTTAGGTTTGTCTATTTTGTTTTGTATTTAACTATACATTGTACTACTTGTTTAATGAACGGTTCATCTATAGTCAAATATAGTTTTACTAATTATTTAATTGAAACCCAACAAGTTATTAGACATTGACAAAAAAAATGCTACAGGTTTGCTTTATCTATCTTATATTTGAATGCTTTCTTAGTAATTGTTGAATTAAAAAAGGGAAAATGGTAAAATTTATCCTCCAACTATGCTTCATAGTTTAATATTGCCCTCCGTCAAACTTTGGAATTAAATTTACCCTTTCTATTAGCAAATTTATTAAATTTGCCCTCAGTTGGATGTATTTCTGACTTGAACTCCACGTCAGATCCACATACACACCACGTCGGCTCATCTAATTCTTTTAATCAGTACCCGTAACCCGTACCTATTACCCCATCTTTTAAATAGTTTCAACCCGTTTTCCTCATTGTTGCTTCTTCTCCATCGGGATCTCTGCCATCTCCGGCGAGCCCATGTCGGAGCTCCGGCGAACTCCACCATTGTACAACCAATTCACCACCAACGCCTCCACTTCATCTCCCTCTCTTCCCTCTCTGTTTTCTGCCCGTTGCCGCCGTCAAATTTGACCACCGAACGACCGTTAATGACGTTAACTAACCACAACTGCTCCATCTCCACACCAACACGAAACCACCAACCAAACACCCTTCTCACTTCCCCCCTCTTTTCATCGTTACCGAAACAAACCAACTCCACCAACAACAACCAAATAGTCGCTCCTCTCTACCGTTCACCACCACTCCTTTGCCACCTTCTCCGTTGAAAAATGCATCATCATGAATTATACTATCTCTGAAGAAAAATCTCTTTCACCACTCTTTTCTGAGCTTTCCCCCGAAAGGGTCACTCTCAATTCACCACCACCCTCCGTCACCACCGCCACCGAGGATGGTCCTTCCATTTCACCAATCACTTCACCATCCCTGCTTCTTCACCCTTGTCCAAAAAGGCGTCTGAAAATATTACCTTTTTCTACCAACATCAACGCCTCCGCCACTGCTGCTAATACCACAACGGCACCACCGCTCCATTTTCAAGATTCACAAAAACGCAACCCAATAATAACAAAATTCTTTGTCGAACTCTCTTAATACCATCGTTCTTTAATATTTTTCCCGGCTTTTGTCGTTACATGAATTTTTAGTCACCGGAAAATGGCAAGAATAATTCAATCTCTGTAAAATTACCTCTTCGTAGATCAATTTCTGATTCATCTGCTGCTGATATTATTCTCCCTCCGGCACCGGCAGTTGCAACTCCGACATTGACTTCAGAAACTACAAAAAGAAAGGTGAAATGAATGAAATTAGTGTAGTGTTCAGTTTTAGTACTTACTATATTTATCTTTTGTGTTTAGTGAAATTTCTATTCCTATGTGACGTCTATGTGGATCCGACGTGGAGTCCAAGTCAGAAATCCATCCGGTTGAGGATAAATTTAATAAGTTTGCTAATAGGGTGGGTAAATTTGATCTCAAAGTTTGACGGAGGGCAATGTTAAACTATAAAGCATAGTTGGAGCACAAATTTTATTAAAAGTCATTTTCCTCTCCGGCTAATTTAGCAACTTGCAAAAATTCTCCTTTTTTTCTTGTTCCTTGTCAATTTCCCTTTTGTTAGTTATTTCCTTTTTAGTTCCTTTTTAGCTTAAAACATGCAAAAAGATAATCATTAGAGATTTAGATAAGACGGAATAGATACACATACACATTTATATATACCGAAAATGTTGATTTTCTATCCTTTTAGATTTACAATTCCTTCCAAAAAAATCTCATCTTTACCTACACAAACAAGGAAAACACAAAAAGATTTAAAATCACTAAGTCCTTCTAATCACAATTTAATTTCTATGGAAGCTGATGTTATTCTTAAGAGTAGCTTTTTTTTTTGTGAATTTTCTTGAAAATTAACAGTAGGGTTTTGAAATTTGGGATAAAGGGTAGGTTGGAAATACTGAATTTTTAGTTGTTTTTTTAAAATTGTTAAAAGGGGTTGAAGGTTTTTGAGACTTAGGAAGCGAGATGGTGAATTTGTGGGTGTATTTGTTGATTAGTTTTGTGTATTTGATGAGTTCCGGAGCTATTGGAAGTGTAATCTTGATAGGAAAGAACCAAACTTTGTCTTTTGAAGATATTGAAGCTAATTTTGGTGAGTTTGATCTTGCTTTCCTTAAAGACAACTTTTTTTCTGTGCTTGAAATTTAATCCTTTTTTTTTCTTGGATTATAATTGGTGGGAGTTGTGTATAATGTGTGGTTAGTGCTTTTGATGAATATTGGGAGCTGGGTTTTTGTTTAATTTATGTTTCATAAGCTTCTTGAACTGATATATTTTTTTTGAGGGGTGGGATGGGCTGTGGAATTAGATCATATTTGCTCATATATGTTGTTAAGGGCTTCTTCTGGGGGAATAGAAGTTTTCATCTTGGAAATTTGATCTGTCATATTTAGCAAGTTCTTATTTTTCAGTTGGGATCTTTACTTGCATTATGAGAACATGTATGAATGTTGTATTAATAACTTGCATTTACAGATGCAAACTATTTTGTTATTGGTCATGGGTTTGGTTCATTGTATTTGACTTATGAGGTTAAGTGCTTGTGGTGTTTCTGTTTTAGCCAAAAATGTTAAGTGTTGTGATATAGCAAAGGTCTGTACATTTTCCGTTGGCATGATTTTTTCCGGGCTTCGTTTCTGCTAACAGTGTTGGCAAAGGTACACAGCGCTTAGGCTCTGAAGCCAGGTTCGAGGCTCAAAACGTGTTGAGCGTTTTGCCTCGCTTAATGTGCGCTTCAGTGTCGTCATCAAGTTTCTAAGACATACTTTTCTTTGCCAATGAGCCTCTTATACTAAATACTTGATATTTCACTTTATCCTAAAAAAAAAATCAATTTCTTTGCCCATATATTTGTTATTCATGCTTATAATTGTTAGTATTGGACTAAACATATATATTTGTATGTTTTCTCCATTTGCGCCTTTTTTCATTAAAGCCCATACTTTATTTGCTCTCTGTGCTTATAGCCCCAACGGACCTTAGATCTGTTTTGCGCTTTCGCTTTTGATAACACTGGGTTAATATACTAATTCGGCCTTTTTCTAATTTCAGCTCCCTCAGCAAAGAGTTCAGGCAAATGTGGGATATTGTATATGGCAGAGCCTTTGGATGCGTGCTCAACCTTGACTAACAAGATTGAACCGACTAATAACTTCACAAAAGAGCCATTTGTGTTGATAATGAGGGGTGGATGTAGCTTTGAGGATAAAGTTAGAAAAGCACAAGCTGCAGGTTTTAAAGCAGCCATTATCTATGACAATGCATATGGTGATATAATTGCAAGTAATGAACTCTTCCACCTTACATTTTCTTCTAAAATTATTAATTAGTCCTTGACTCCTTTCTAAGTTATATTTGTTTATCGATGTTTGATTTTTAGTTAACTTATCAAGTCATCCTGATTTTCTGGTTTCAAGTTCAAGAATGCAGGTTAAACTTGCCTGTATTGCTCAATTTAGTCTTTTAAGTATCAATAGCGCTACAAATTGATTTCAGATCTGAAAAATGAAGAAAACTGAACCTGCAAAGTAATTTTTGACAGAAGCTTTTACTGTATCTTACTGATAAAATGGGACAGTTCTCAGATTCTCGCAGCTAATATTAGTTTTTTGATCCATTGGGGGTAGAAGTAAAATGATTCCTTGGAAAGGAAAATAGATTTACAGTTCAAATTGACATTGAACGCTTTACTCCTTGCACAAGCCAGCTATCCAACATTATACAATTTTGATGCAAACCTGCTTCTTTGCTTTTAATCACTTGGGGGCCGTTTGGTAGGATGTATAAGAATACTGCAGGATAGAGTATATCAGTAATGCTGAGATTATTTCTTATCCATTGTTTGGTTTGGTGCATTGAAGTATCGAATAATTTCTGAAAAAACTGTCTCTTTACAAAAATACCCTACACATTTTAAAGCTTTTTACACTATTTTTATTCTTATATGAAACATATGATACAAAAAAGACCTGTAATTTGCAGAAAAAAGTTAAATTTTCCATAGTGGACTGAAGTTCCAAGTCTACTCCTGGCAAAGCAAGTTTCCTATCCCAACATAGAAATTGAATTCAGCGCACGATCTTCATTCCCATTTTCTGGTCACCATAGATTGGATATCAGCATACAGAATAAAGCTAGCTTCATTAGTCTATGGCCGTAACATACTAATGGGGTTGGGAATGGGTTTTAATAAATTCAGGGAAATCACTGGGATAATATAACAATAAAAATTGGAATGTACGTAATTTAAAAAATTCATAGAAAATAAAAAACAAATCAAGGGCAATTGTGTCTTCAACCATGTTTATGCATGCATTAGAAACCCTTACATTGCTAATACCGTGGTTTGCTATGTATTATTTATGCATAGGATAAGAAGAGACGCTTTTGGGAGGATTTGGACGAGGTAGTGGGAGGTATACCACCCACTGAGAAGTTATTTGTAGGAGGGGATTTCAATGGACATATCGGATCACTTTTGGGGGTTATGACGACGTGCATGAAGGCTTTGGCCTCGGGGACAGGAACGGGAAAGGCGTCTCACTTTTGGAGTTCGCTAAAGCTTTTGGGATGGTGATAGCCAATTCGAGGTTCATGAAGAAGGAGGAGCACTTGGTGACTTTCCGTAGTTTTGTGGCCAAGACTCGTATAGACTTTTTACTTCTTAGAAAGGTTGACAACGATCTTTGTAAAGACTGTAAGGTTATTCCGAGTGAGTATCTTACAACCAGACATAAGCTTTTGATAATGGATTTGGAGATCAAGATGGAAAGAAGAGGAGGGTTGTGGGTGACACGCTAAGAATCAAATGGGGGAGTTTGACCATGGCTAGTGCAAAGGAGATGGGAGAGAGGTTGATGGCGGGGGGAGTAGTGGGGATGTGACCGGTATGTGGGACATGACGACCAGTTGCATTCGGGAGGTAGCTAGAGAAGTGTTAAGGGTCTCGCGGGGTAGCCATGGTGGACATCGAGGGGCCTGATAGTGGAATGGTGAAGTTCAAGAGAAGGTGGAAGCAAAGAAAATGGCGTATGCGAAATTGGTAGAAAGCAATGATGAGGTGGAGAGTGGCCGAATATGAATTATATAAGATGTAGCAGATACGAAGTCGAAAACGGCGTCTTTTGAACGCATGTATGTGGAATTAGAGGGAAAAGACGGGGATAAAGAGTTGTAAAGACTAGCCAAGGCGCGGGAGAGGATGAATCGTGACTTGGATCACGTGAGGTGCATCAAGGACGAGGACGATAAAGTACTGGTGGAGGACGCGCGTATTAGACGGAGGTGGCAGTCTTACTTCCATAAACTCTTGAACGAAGGAGAGAGATCTGGAGCAATCCGAAGGGTATCGGGATTTTAGATATTAAGGGTGCGCAAGGGACGAGCGACCGGGTGTTGTTCGCAGAATGCGCAAGGGACGAGCGACTGGGCCTGATGAGATCCCAGTTAAATTTTGGAAGAGCGTAGGCAGAGCAGGTTTGGAGTGACTGATTGAGTTGTTTAATGTCATTTTAAGACGGCAAGAATGCTCGAAGAATGGAGGTGGAGTACAATGATTCATTTGTACAAGAACAAATGTGACATCCAAAGTTGCAACAATTATAGGGTATCAAGCTGCTAAGCCACACTATGAAAGTTTGGTAAAGGGTCGTGGTGATGAGGTGAGAAGAGGCATGTCTATTTCTGAGAAACATTTTGAATTTATGTCGGGGCATTTGACTACAAAATCCATTCATCTTATTAGGAGGTTGGTGGAGCAATATAGGGAGAGGAAGAAAGACTTATATATGGTTTTCATCGACCTCGAGGAGGCATACGACAAAGTTCCTACGGAGGTTCTATGGAGATGTTTTGAGGTTAGAGGTGTACATGTGGCATACACTAGGGCGATCAAGGATATGTATGATGGAGCCAAGACCCGTATACGGACAATAGGAGACTCGGAGCACTTTTCAGTGATGATGGGCTACACTAGGGATTAGCTCTTAGCCCATTCTTATTTGCCTTGGTGATGGATAGACTCATGCGACAAATTCAAGGGGAGGTGCCATTGTGTACGTTATTCGCAGTAGTCCTGATTGGTGAGACTCGCATCGGAGAGTGAACACTAAGCTGGAGGTTTGGAGATAAACTCTGGAGTCTAAAGGGTTCAGACTGAGTAGGACCGAGACAGAATACTTTGAGTGCAAGTTCAGTAACGGGAGCGATCATGAGACAGGCGTGGAGGTGAGGCTTGGTACTCATGTCATTGCAAAGAAAGGAAGCTTCAAGTGTCTCGGGTTTATTATCCAAGGGAATTGAGAGATTAATAGCGACACATGTGTTGGTGCACGGTGGATGAAATGGAGGCTCGCATCTGGAGTCTTGTGCGATAAAAAGATGTTATCAAAACTTAAAGACAAATTCTATAGGGTGGTGGTTAGACCGACTATGTTTTATGAGGCGGAGTGTTGGCTAGTCAAGAATTTGCATATCCAAAAGATGAAAGTTGTTGAGATGAGGATGTTGAGATGTATGTGTGGGCATACAAGGAGGGATATGATTAGAAATGATGATATCCGGGACAGAGTGGGGGTGGCCTCGGTGGAAGATAAGATGCGGGAAGCGAGGTTGAGATGGTTCGGGCATGTGCAGTGGAGAGGCACAAATGCCCCAGTGCGGAGGTGTGAAAGAATGGCTATAGATGGGTTCGGGAGGGGTAGAGGTAGGCCGAAGAAGTATTGGGGAGAAGTGATTAGAAGAGATATGCCGCAGGTGCAACTTACTGAGGATATGACCTTAAATAGAGAGTTGTGGAGTACACAGATTAGGGTAGAAGGGTAGTGGGTAGTTGATCGTAGTCCTACTTACGTTTACATACGGGTAGTTGTAGTGTTATTATTGTAGTCATGCTTAGCCTATCATACTAGTAGGCACAATATTGCTTTATAGTTCCATGTCGTTTGATTTCTGCTGTTGTATGTTCTTTCGTGTACTTTGTTTATCTTATTTATCTGCGTTAGTTACTGCTTCTTTTTCAGAATGCTTTATCACGGCTTATTCGCTTTTGTTACTATCATTTTCATACTGCTTTAAATTTCTTGTCCGGGTCTGACCGCTTCTCTTGCTTTGCTTGTGCTTATGTTTTGTCTTGAGTCGAGGGTTTTTCGGAAACAACCTTTTTACCTACCAAGTTAGAGTTATGGTCTGCGTACAGTCTAACCTCCCCAGACCCACGTTGTGGATTTCACTGGGTATGTTGTTGTTAGGATAATATCAAATAGAGTGCATAGCTAATGCTTGTATTAGTTATGCATAGGATGAAAAAGTGTACCAAATAAGTGATTAATAATACACAAAGCTAATGCGTGCATTATTTTATCTAATGCATCCTACCAAACGACCCCTTAATGTTCTGTGTATGCCATATACAATGTTGATGGAACTTCTAAACTGTCAATTGATCAACCCAACTCTGCTTCATTCGCTAACTAGTTTTTCATAAAGACTCATAGGATGAAAATAAAAGGGTTAGTTCGACATTCAATTTGGTGAAGAGGGCTTGATACATGTGAAGGAAGTTGCAGAAGATATTTCACCATCTCCAATTTGTAACAGAAAATTATCATCCAGCTCTTAAGATCTCTGTCTTTTATTATGTGATGCACTTGAATTCTAAGCTTTTTACTTATCCTATTTTGTCCATTGGCATTATGGTCACTGGGGTTTACTAAATACATGGTTATGACTTTTAGATGATTATTGGGAAAACCAGTTGTGGCAAAACTTGTATGTAACCAATTAAATACCCTTGGATTGGAAATTGAATAACCTAAAAATAAAAAGCTCGAAATCCTTGACAAGCTTTTCTCATGTTCGTTATGACATCTTCATCTTCTGTGATTTGGCTTGAGCCAACATGTCCCAACAACGGTGCATCTGAAATGTTCATACCATAGAAATGACACGAGGAAAATAAAATAA
This sequence comes from Anisodus tanguticus, assembly GCA_034509755.1. NCBI lineage: Eukaryota > Viridiplantae > Streptophyta > Magnoliopsida > Solanales > Solanaceae > Anisodus > Anisodus tanguticus. The sequence goes on along the minus strand of CM067545.1, from coordinate 2,406,266 downwards.
AGAACTAGAAAACTTTCGTCAAAAGCTTCAAAAACCAACTTCATCTCTTGCTTTTGAATACTTTAAGATCTATAACTGTTGACTTTACCAAAGGTTTAACCAGACACATGATACAGTGGCAGGAACCTCTACTGCTGTGAAGATACTTGCAGTGTTCGTTTCAAAAGCTTCTGGAGAAGCACTCACAAAGTATGCTGGTGACACTTGTATGGAAGTATGGATAATCCCGAGCTTGGAAAACTCAGCTTGGTCAATCATGGCTACATCGTTCATTTCATTACTTGCAATGTCGGCCGTGCTTGCAATGTGTTTCTTTGTTCGCCGACATCATATACGAAGAGAACGGCCCCGAGCTTCTCGTGTTCGTGAATTTCATGGGATTAGTAGCCGTTTGGTTAAAGCTATGCCAAGTTTGATATTTACATCAGTTGTGGAGGATAATTCTACATCAGTAACATGTGCTATTTGCCTCGAAGATTATATTGTGGGAGATAAGATTAGAATTCTTCCATGCCGGCACAGTAAGTTATCCTCTCTTATAGAAGTTATTTACTTTCCAAGTTCATATTTAGTTCTCTTTGTTATTAATTATGTTGAAGGTTATGAATGCACCACTTCATTAAAGTTGTTCCTCCATTGGGAGGATACTCATCCATTTTGAGTTCTGTGCCATGGCAGACTAATTACTGATCATGGTTGATAAACACTAATGTATCCTCTTAAACATGAATCTATGTTAGTGTCATCACTAAGGAAATTTGACTCCTCTCCCACCAAAAGTTCATGGTAGTATGACTTTACTGTAGAAGCACCATCACTTCTTGCCACCCCACTTCCACGGGTTCTCACCGGTGAGAGTGGTATTCTGTTAGTAAAGCATTTCCATCAACCTTTGGAATTCATCAATTTCCCAATCTTGTAAATTCTAGACAGTGAACTCCCCCCTCTTGAACCACCCGAGTCTGTTGTACCATCGTCTCTTTCTGGCACGAAACTCTAAATAAGTTGGGGAAGGTTGTTCTCATATGCTCTCTCCGCACCACTGTTGATCCCAAAAGTTGACTCTACTTCCATTCCCTACCCTATAGGTAACTAAGCCGTTGAAATCTTCCTAATCCTTGATAATACTCCTGTACGTTTCTAGACCTCCATTCCCCTTCCATATTTTCCTGCTATCACCTCCCTCTGGCCTCCACAATTCCTGCTCTTCAACCCCGAATCTCCAAAACCACTTCCCAAGTAGTGCCTTGTTCAAAACTCTAAGGTCTGTTTTTCCAGGCTCTCCCATATTTTCAGGGACGTGAGGAAGATTCCAACAAACTTATTCTTGGTTTCCATTTGCTGAATCCCTCAAGCCTTTTATCATAGTTGTATTCCGACGTGGTATCATGAATTCATGGTGCAGAGAAGAGTATCATTCATCAGCATGTGCATATTTTTCTATCATCTTGACTTTTACCCTATCTAAAGTAGCAGAACAGTTATAAATACACTTGATACCTGAATTTTGAAATTATTTCATGTATGAAGTCTTCTTGGTGGCGAACTATGGTGAAAACTAGAATTTATGGTTCCAATCATCATATTATTGGAATATTTCCTTTGTCCCAGCTGCTCCATCTTGTTATGGTTGCAGTATTTGTCGATACGTTTCATAGATATATGTTCACATTCAGGATTTGTCTCTGCTTGAGCACTTGGCATCTTTCAGTTATTAACATGTCTTATGGAAACTTTGCAGAATTTCACGCTGCGTGTGTTGATGCTTGGCTGACATCATGGAGAACCTTTTGCCCTGTCTGCAAACGGGATGCAAGGACTAGCACCGGTGAACCACCAGCATCAGAATCAACACCATTGCTTTCCTCAAGTCTGCGATCTGTATCTGCAGTGTCATCTCTAAGGTCATCATTAGCATCATCAGCAGTGATACATATAGGCACAGGAGCATCTCAATCACCTCCAGTTTCTCGTCCTCAATCAATCTCTAGCTCTCATAACCAGCATTCACTTTGGTCCTACCACCAGTCACCTCATCTTTCTATAAGCCGAAGTTCACTTGACCTTCAAAATGCATCTTCCCAAAGATCTCGTGCGGCTTACTTAATTTCACCTAACTCATTGGGTTACCAGTCACCTCATCTTTCTATAAGCCGAAGTTCACTCGACCTTCAAAATGCATCTTCCCAAAGATCTCAGGCAGCTTACTTAATTTCGTCTAACTCATTGGGTTATCCTTTATCACCTCTTAATTCAAGATACGGGTCTGCATATATTCCTAGTCCTAGCAATCCCGCGTCGAGCTATATTGGATCAACAAGTCGGCAGCCTAACCCACTGCATCACAGCGAATCAATTGCAAGCTTTTCACCATTTGCTTCAGCTAACTCTCTTCCTGGATGTGAGTCATGATTTAGTTGATCATGGAAAAACGTTAGTCGAATTTGTGAAGGCCCTTACAGGGACCTCAGTGGTCGGGTTATTCTGACCTCAAATTTCACCTGAAGACGGTAGAGCTGTTTCCGTATTGGTTGCGGTGGCATCTGGACAGAGGAATACAAAAGCTAGCTCTGGATTTAGACATTATTGCTCAACACTTCTGTAATATTGATTTAGTAGTTTGATAGGTTTGATGTTTATGTTTTGAGGTTTTTACTGAGTGTACATGCTCAAAGATGGGTGCTTTTTCTGTACACATTGCCCACTTTTTTGTTTGATTTTTTTTTTCTTCCTCCTCGATTCTGTAGTGGTAGTGATTTGTTTAGCCATGTCCACCTGATAGATGGTTGAGGCCTATAGTTGCATGTAAATATAAATGTCCTTGAGATGACAAAAACTGGTCTTTTACCTGTTTTTAGTTTATGAAAATAAAGAATCCACTGATTTCCAGATATTGCACATCTGTGGTTGAGGAAGTTGTTTCATCAGCAAAACCTTGTGATATTGTTTGTGGTTGAGGGCACTTGTGGCTATTACTCCAAATATAAGTGGAGGTACAGTGAGTATATTTCTGAATGCTCCTTTTCCGTTTCCTCTTCTTCTTTTTCCTTTTTTTAAAAAAAAAATATGGATCTTATTTCCACTTTGCAAAGATGAAGGTTATTATTAAGCAGACTAGTTTAAAAGTTGGTCGGATAGAATGTTAAATGTTACTACTAGTAATTAAAATTTGGAATCTTGTGTACTTCAAAACTAGCAATAAACTCTCCAATGAAGAAAAAAAATCATGATTTTTGTGAAAAGGTGTTGCACAATTTCTAGTCACTTATTAAAGCTTTCAAAGTCTTTGTTGTTACCTCAAATGCTGTGTGTTTGAGCGAGTACAGGTTGGGAGCTCGCATCTGCATTACAAATCCAATATCATGTGTGCCAACAAAGAGCACATGGACTATCGTGGGTCTACATTGGCAGCTGATTTAGTTCGTTGTGGATGAAGTTGGCTCAATACATACCTTCGGGGAATAACTCGCAACTTTTGTTGATTGTTGTGAGACTCAAAATAAAATTTCTTGCTGGTCTGGCGTTGATTCTTTTGAAGGAAAAGGGCCCGGGCCAGCGCATGACCAGGTTCATTGGCCTAATCGGTCCACTTGCCAAGTTTACCTAGTAAATTTTCACCTCAACTAGCTCTTGAATTACAACGCTAATATATCATTAATTGCCAAACAAGCAGCGGTATTAGCTAAAATACTCTACAGAATAAAAACTAGGAACAGCATTGTTTCTAGTTTAAGCTCATTTATACAGTGGGAAAACTAAGTTCCCTCCACATTTGTAAATATAAATTGTTAAATTCAATAGCGCAGATTGAAGCACAAACTCTCCCTTCCACACCTCTGGATACAGAAATCTATAAGTATGCTGTTCAAGTAACTTGGTTAAGATAACAAGGGTTGTGATCATGGTGAGAATAAAACATAACAGTACTCTGAGACCGACGTGTAGTTTGGTCCTCCATTCCACGATTTATCGAGCGAAAAATTTCAGTCATATTTGTGGTTGAAATTCTACAGAGCAAAACTCAATCTTCCTTGTCTTGTTTCTCTCCAGAACGAAGTGGTTGTCTGGCTTCTGGCTGAGAGGTGGAGCTGCTCGAATAATCTCCCTCATCCCGTGTACCAACTGTTAAGGGTTCCTCTTTCAAAGACTGGATCATCATCACCACCGCAACCACAAACACTATGATGGTCACTGATCCAATTCCGATCATTGAGTTTATGAAACCCATGAAAGAACCAGAGCTAATACGTTTCTGTATAACATTTCCATCTTTGTATCCTTGAATAAATCGTGTAATTTGGGACCCCTGATCTTCATCTTCAATACTGTCCGAGCCAACGACCTGTTGCATGAGTAATCTTTTTTAATCAGTATGTAAAATTTATAGTGATTTGGTCAAAAGGGATTTTTTATAGATTATGAATAAATAATTGTCTCTCTCAATCAATCACTGAAAATTGAAAGTATCTAACCTGGTAGATATCATTCACGAAAATCATCTTACCGACTTGGAGAAACAACATGTTAATTTCATCCAGTGAAATGATACCATTTGAAATGTATGGTTAAGAACTGTTTATCCCTGTTGCTTATTTTAGTCAGCACATTAAGCTAAGATAACAATTTAATGGTTCACTTTAGTCCATAAGTTGAAGGCACTATATTTTAGCCGTGTTACACAAGCAGAAAGTCCAGACTCCAAGCAATAAAGCATGTTAACCTAAAATATATTTCCTAGACTTGATAAGGGTCTACAAACATGCAATGCCTAGTGCGGACATGGAAAGGGAGAGAAAAACAAGTAACTGAACTTACTGAAAAGTACTCCTCATCGCCATCCCAAACAACCATTTTTGGCAGTTTAGTTTTCTTAGAAACTTCAAATGACTCAGCAAACCCTTGCCATTGCTTGAACCCGACAAAAACAAACACGAAGTCGCGGTTTGCAGATGCAGCAGCTTTCAGGAGTTTCACTAATCCCTTAGACCTCTCATCAGTCTCATCTTCCAAAATTGTTAGAATAATTTTCCTCTCGTCATCTTTCAGCAATCTCAGAGTTTCTTCAGTAATGGGCAAAGCAGCCGGGAGCAAACTCTGCTTGATATAATCCTCAATGAATTTTTCTGTGATCCATAGCATGAAGAAGGTTCAGATATTCACCATTATTTCATAAAAATCTTCAAGACACAACTTCCGCTACAGATTCTTAAATCAGTTTGTTATTTAATGTAGTACAGGATAGAGCAAGTGCTGGCTTAAAGCAATTTATCTTTTTTTCATAAATAAGCCTAAGCAATTAAATCAAATGATAAATATAATATAAGGTGATAGTCATGCAATTAAATCAATTACATAACCACCTAATTGAATTCAGGAAAGAGTCATCTTATGCTTTGAATGCTTCCTTTTTGAATGGATTATAACCAGTTATAACCAGCAGCAGGTTTCTTGGACACACTGAAATTTCAGAACTTACTGCCGTCACCCAGCAATTTGTCAAGACACTACAATACGATTGATCCACATTATTTAAAGACATAACGGAACCTGGTGAGTGAATAGTACATTATTGTTGACATCTGCTTTAAAGTGACACAATAAGGATTAAGGGACAATGCACTGAATGAAAGCACATTTTAAAACAAAGTGCAGGTGGTATTGTTATTATGTGTCTAAATATCACAAGATTCTGGTTTGCTCAGGTGCTTCCTAAGGGATGAACAAGTGTTATCTCTTATTTGTTTCTAGGAAGGGATGAGTTTTAATTAATTCCAAAGTCTAATATGACGGTCAATGAAAAGCTAACCTTCAAAGGGGCCATAGAAGATGCTTTGCTCATCATAGTTCGGATGACGAGCTACCAAAGCAGGTACTTTGTCAAAATCATAGAATTCCATGGTTTTATCTGAGAAATCTTTTGCCACAGAAAACCATGCTCTCTTCTTGTATTTTACTGCAAATTGTGATATAGCAGATTCATTCAAACCAAAGCCTATGAATATAGGGAAACTAGTGCCGGCTTCTTCAACAAAGTCACTAATAGCTGAGTCAGAATTGAGTATGGCCACATCAGGAGCAACAAACTTCATCAAAAACCGTACAAGTAATTCTGCTTTTCTTGGTCCGTAATAATCTGTTGGAACTCCATGCATAAATATCTTTAAAGTTGGATATCCACTGCATTGAGACCAAAAGAAAAAAAAAGAGAGAAACAACGAAAAAAAATTACTTCAATATCTTCTTATAAAATAATAATAATCAATGTTTTTGGAGAGGGTGGTCGACATGAGGATGATGAGGGATGTGTCTATATCCGAGAATCAGCTTGGATTTATGCCGGGGCGATCGACTACAAAAGCTATTCATCTTGTAGGAGATTGTTGGAGCAATATAGGGACAAAAAGAGAGACTTACACATGGTGTTCATTGACCTTGAGAAGGCGTATAATAAAGTCCCTCAGGAGGTTCTTTGGAGATATTTGGAGTGTAAAGGCGTGCCAGTGGTCTATATCAGGGCAATTAAGGACATATGCGAGGGTTCCAAGACCAGAGTTAGGACAATCGGAGATGATTCAGAACACTTTCCGGTCATGATGGGGTTGCATCAGAGATCAGCCCTCAGCCCGTTTCTATTTGCATCAGTGATGGACAAATGGACACGACATATTCAAGAGGAAGTGTCGTGGTGTATGTTATTAGCAGACGACATAGTGCTGATTGACGAGACACGCAGTGGAGTTAATGCTAGGTTGAAAGTTTGGAGGACGACCTTAGAATCTAAAGGTTTTAGGTTAAGCAGGGCGAAGACGGAGTACATGGAGTGCAAGTTCAGTGACGTGCGGCAGGAGGCAGACGTGGAAGTAAAGATCGAGGCACAAGCTATAACTAAAAGAGAAAACTTAAAGTATCTTGGATCCATAATCCAATGAGACGGGGAATTAACGATGATGTCGCTCACCGTATTAGAGCAGGATGGATCAAAATGGAGGCTCGCCTCTGGGGTGCTTTGCGATAAGAAGGTGTCGCCAAGGCTAAAAGGTAAGTTCTACGGAGTGGTGATTAGACCAACATTGTTGTATGAGGCATAATGTTGGGTAGTCAAGACGTTCACGTTTAGAAGATGAAGGTAGCAAAGATGATGATGTTGAGATGGATGTGTGGTCATACTAGGAGAGATATGATTAGGAACGAAGTTACACGGGACAAGATCAGAGTGGCCTCCGTGGAGGATAAGATGAGGGAAGCGAGACTGAGATGATTAGGAGGTGTGAAGATGCGCCAGTCAGGAGGTGTGCGAGATTGGCGGTAGCAGGAGTTAGGAAAGGTAGAGGTAGGCCGAAGACGAACTGGGGGGAGGTGATTAGAAAGGACATGACACAACTCCAACTAACTGATGACATGACCTTAGATAGGAAGATTTGGAGGTTGAGAATTAGGGTAGAAGGTTAGTGGGTAGTTGAGTTTTTGTTGCAATGTGTGGGAGAGGTAGGGGGTTAGCCTCTTATTATTCTTTTCTTAGTCGTATTATTTAGGTATCACGTAGATCCTTACTCTTTATGTGTGTATTACTATGTGTTGCTCCATCTGCTTTATATCCGGATATTTTGTTGTCTTATGTTCCTTGCAATCCTGCATCTACTGCTTCCTTTTGAGTCAAGAGTCTATCAGAAACAACATCTCTACCCCATAAAGGTTGAGGTAAGGTCTGCGTACATTCTACCCTCCCCAGATCTCACTTTGTGGGATAATCATCGTTATTTTTTATTTTATTTGTTCAAAGGAGAGCAAAGAGCATCTAATAAATTCCGTTGGAAGCTTATCAGTGTGCACTCTCTCGCGGGGAAACAAGTTAACATATTGAATTGCATGACAGCTAAACTCTAGCCTAATTTAAAATAGAGACGGTGCAGAAAGTACATCAGAACCCAATTTCAAATTTTCCCAATTAAAAAGCTCAATCCCCTTCCAACTTGTCTTCTCGTTTGTCCATCAGTTTCAACTCTCCTGATTACACCCTCTCAATATGCACCTGGTTACTCTGCCTCTCCAACAGACTTAGCAAAGGTTACTTGCTCCCTACTCCAGCTCATAGCATGAGGCCCAACCCCAGAAGTATCAGCATTATTTAAGCACGAGAGAGATCATAGACAGAGAGAGAGGGAAGGAACAAAATAGATGAGGGAGAGATCCTAGATTGAGAGAGGAAAGGAACAAAGGAGATCAGATTATAATCAGAGGTAGAATTAATGGAGGTTCAAGGGTAAGGAAAGACAAAGAGGACGTGGCAGATGTACTGACACAGAAAGATGGATGTGGGAGGGCCCTCAACGTCATTTCAGCATCTAAATTTTTTGCTTTTCAACTTCCGCATCTTGTAACTCCTTTACTTGCAAACACATCATCTTCTTTTTACACATGTGCATACATATCAAATTGCCGATACAGTCATACAAAAAACCCTAAGACAGTAAAAATGAAAACCAATTTTAAAGCAAACTGCTGTGATCACTATCCCTTCAGGAAGGAATGGTTAATGGGCTGGGAGATTCCGAATCAGCCTCTTAGATCTATGGCCAGCACTGCATTACTGAGTTTAACATCTTAATTGATCTATAAGAAGACTAAGAGATTTTTATCATTAAATGATAGTCCTTGAAGAATGATATGGGATATGTCTTATCAAACTAATAAATACCTACCATTCTTTTGAGTTCTTGCAAACCTGATTAAACAGATGCAGGTCATACATTGTGAAACTAATGTCAGAAAAACGATTTAGTGATAAGGCTAAAAGAACACGTACTCGATGCCATATTTTGAACCAACACGTTTATACTTGTCAGCATCTATTTTTGCAATACTTATGGGCTGCTTCAATTCAGCAAGAACGCGAGCAGCTTTGTCCAACTGCAATGAACTAACTTCGTCAGATTGCTTCAAGAGGTCAAAATGCAGAATTCTACATGTATTGCTAGCTTATCATAACCCAAGTTATCCTGGAACACAACACTGTTCGCAGTCTACACTTCTAGCAGAATACACAATAAAAAAGTTATTTTCTTGAGAAGAGAAATGTGAATATTAAATGCAATTTATTTGGTGGGGGGGGGGGGGAGTACCTCATTGTAATTTAATATATGATTGATATTAGATTATCGATGTATACAAAGAATTGTTGTAACCTCATCTCTCAAGCAGTTCCATATGGCCAACCAGTAAAACACTTCCACACTAAAACAGAAGTCATCTAACAGAGAGATAAAATAAAACATAGTCTCGAATAAAATATGTGAATCTTAAGCTTAATACCATCAATCAAACAGTGCATTACTTTAACCGGAGATTATTTGTTCTTATGCGGCCAAACAAACACTGCAGTGGTCGTGCGGGTACTAATTTTTTTGTGTGGCTAACCAAACATTGGCTTATTCTATGCGGACTTCATACGGAGATTATTTTCTAATGCGGCCAACCAACTAGCCCTTAGAGGAAAGAGCAACTGATAACAGTGGTATTGATAGCATACAACATACTTAGGGAGCACTAATAGTAAAATTTACATTGACAAAATGTATGAAAATCCAAATGTGTGAATTGCCTACATGACATAATCATTTTAGGGTCTAGTTAACTTTTCGTTAGAAAAGTATGCAACCTTTTTGAATTTAATTGAATAGTCCTTTATCAATTAAGGTAGAAACGCAACCTTGTCGGCAGTTCTTTCTTTGTCCACCAAGGTTTGGACAAATGAGAAGAAAACACCTAGTGTTCTTCCTTTTGCTGGGGTTTGAACATGAGACTTCATGGTTCTCAACCTACTCCATCGATCACTAGCCAGCACCCTGGGGTGCAATTAGCCCGTCTATGGTTTATAGTCTAATTTGGCACCCAAGGGTATAGTGGTCAATGAAGTGGGTGCAAACCTCGGAGACCAAAGTTCAAAGCCAACAGAGACAAAAGGATTAGATTTATTCCTTTTCCTAAGCGTTGGAGGGAAAAGTTACCCACTGCTTGTGCTGGTAGATGTGGCAGTACCCGGTGGAACAGTTAGGTACGTATAAGCTGACTCAGACACCACCATCATCAACAACAACAACAACATACCCAGTGTAATAACACACGTGGGATCAAGGGAGGGTAGAGTGTACGCAGACCTTACTCCTACCTGGAGAGGTAGAGAGGCTGTTTCTGATAGACCCTTGGCTCAAAGCATATCAAAAAAGTTCGATAAAGAAAAAAAAAGGGAGAGCAGAGGGCATGACACAACACTAAAGAAAGCATGTGAGAGCATTCTTAAAACTCAGACACCACCATCATTATAAATGAATAAAAAGGATTTATAGTCTAATTTAGATCACATATCCCAGCGAACATATCATAAAACTCGGTATATGCTTATTCTAGTTTTTCGGATCTTAATTCATTCAACTCATTGGCTTTTCTTCTTTGTAATAGGGGTCAAAATTATCTTGTATACCTGATTTACACACACTTGAAGTAAAGAAAACCAAACGTATCTATTGGATCTATCCACTTACAATAGTAACTTAGTAAGTTAAGTGCTTTGCACCGTAGGATCCCCAAATTTAAATTAAAGTACATGTCTTTGATATATACTACTCCCTCCGTCCAATTTAAGTAAGTTAGACAATTCAAACATCCTACTTGTTAAAAAAGTCTAGGATCACAAGATTCAAAGAATATTTTAGTACATTGGACATATCTTTAATTTAATTTAGGACCATAAGATTAAAAAGTCTCTTTTAATTTCTTAAAATTCGTGGCTTAAAAAAGAACAAGAGTAAGTTGAACCAAAATGGACCTGAGGAGCAAGACGTTTACAGTGGCCACACCAAGGAGCATAGAAATCGACCAAAATATAATCGAAGGTGGAAATTGCAGCATCGAAATTGGATTCAACAAGCTCCAATACTTTCCCGCCGTCAACGGCGAACTGTTGCTTCGTCTCCTCCACCGCGATCGACGGCAATGACGCCGGAGCTAGGAGGAGGAAGATGGAGATAGAGAGAAAAAGCATATAGTTTTTCATTGAATGATGGGATCTATCGAAAGACTTTAGATTTGGATTTTTTCCTCTTTATTCAGTGTGCTACTTTGATGTTTACGAGTATTTAGTTTCGAGGTCTGTTCAAATCATTTTCTTTTTTCAAATAATTACTAAAAGAAAATAGGGATAGGGATTTTCAAAAGTAAATTTTGCACCAGGTTTAATTGGGCCTTGGAGGTTTAATAAATAGATAATTTAAAAAATGAAAATAAGTTCGAAAAGTATTTTAAGTGGAATAATAATTTACACTCACAACGAAGTGAGATTTATTCCCAAACACAAATACATGTTAGCTAGGGGGGGTTAACGGTTTGATTATAAACCGATCCCAAAATCAAATAAAATTAGATCGGCTACAATCAAATTGATAATTATGTATTATATTTGATTTGATTTTAATAATTTAAAAATTAAATAATTTGATTTGATTTTAGTTGAAAACCAATCCAAAACGAATCATGAACACCATACACAAAAGTATAAATATGTTATCATCATCACCATATAATAGTTTTAAACTTATAGTGTAAGAAAATAAATTCACTGCATAGTTTGAATAAATAAATAATATATTACAATTCTCAAGATGTCATGAGAAAAAGTACATTTTCCTTGTTTAACTAATTATTAGGAGTATTAGATATTATTTCATCTGGTTCAAAATAAGTGTTCAATTAGTTTTTTCACGATTCTTAACAAAATATTAATTTTGGATAAATATATTTGACTAAATAATCTGAAAAAAATTGTTGTTGATTTTGTAAATGAAGACTTATTTTGAAACTAATAAAAAGGTTTAAGTAGAAAAATATAAAAACTTTGCTCAGTCGTCTGATTCAGTAGGTGTATACACCCCAGATCGTTTATTTAGTAGTACAAGAAAATAATAAAGATTAGATTTTTGTGATGAGTTCACCATTGATAAATGTTGTTAGTGATAGAATTTATGAAAGTCTTTTATTCATAACATGAATTCTTACAAAGCAATAACAAAATAATAAAATAATACTATTCTTGAGAGCTAAAAGTGCAAGTAAAAGAAAAATAAGTAAAGCCCTTTATATAGGGTCTATTACATGAGATACAAATATGTTTTTCCAATGTGGGACAAAAGCAATATGGGAAAGAGTTAATGCTAATATCCCCTCTCAAACTCGCGATGGTGTAGAGTGTGTAGACAGAAGCATCGAGAGTTTGCCAAGAAAGAACCGGTGACGAAAGTGTTGATGAAGAGCATCAACTATTGCTACTTGGTGTGAGATAGAAGAATTAACTATTATGCTCTTAGACATTCTTCAAGGAAAAACTATTGAATTCCCTTTTGCTGAAAGTTTGGACAAAATTCTTATCAATTCAAGCGTTATATTATCGCTAAGAGACTGAAATTTACAAAACAACCTACAATTGTATAATTCTTACATCAAACTTGAAATTGTATTTAAATTCTCAATTAATTTTAAATGCATATGTTCCTTATATTTTAATTATTTATCGGTATGGTACAACTAGTTATGATTTTTTTAATTAACGAGATATGAAAATCAATTGAGATTTTTTAGTAAAATTAAAAAAATAAGAATATTATTTTTATTTATAGCATAAAAATAATTATTTGCGTACTTTTATTTATAACAACTAAATGAGATCTAAACATCAAATGTCAGTATGCATATATAACAACACCTCACTATAGCGGCTATGAAATTTCCAGACAAACATTGTAGGAATTGGGCTGGAGGCATTGGCGATAGAAGTTGTAGGAATTGGCGATTGTGATGATGGGCAGTGGCGGACCTACGTGGTGGGCTGGAGGCAAATCGAAAAAATTTATGTATCTATATTTATTTATATTATTTAAAAAATATGAATATAAATATTAATTGACCAAAATATTATTCGTGAATGATCTTTATAATCTTAATAATCTCTAATCCTATTTCTTTTTCTAACAAACCTTTAAACCAAAAAACCTAAGAGACTAGGAAATTAATGAGGTTTGGATAAAATATTATTACTAATCAAAAATCCTTCCTTAAATTTAGGACTTTGAATGTAGAAGAAGCCCTTAAGTTTTGGGTTCTTCATCTTTATTTGTTTGGTAACTTAACAATTTCTTAAATAGAAGTTGAGTTTTAAAATGACACTACTTCTATGCCAAATTCGTGAACATAAAAGTCGAATAACCAAACAAAAGAGAAAGATATTAATATTGGAGATCCTGGAGAATTGATTTTTTATTAATATTATTTCATCAAACAACTGATGATTCTTTGAATTCAACTAAAAAATTGCTCATGGGTTACTAATTTATTACTTGTAGTTGGTTTTTAAATCACCCACAATTATTAAAGAGAAAAGTTACACCGTTTGTGTATTAATATTAGACTCAAAATATGGTTAAATTTAACAGTGAAATTTCTTATACTATAAGTGTACGTAGCATGTTACTTTTACTACTCAATCCATTTCAAAATGTTTGTCTGGATTGACACGTAGTTTAAGAAAGTAAAGAAGACTTTTGAATCTTATTCATGTTCTTCCTCAATTAAATTAATTACTCTTCAATTGTATGATATGGTGGTCTTGTAGTACTAGCTTATTGGTATTACTACTACAATTTTGCTCCTCAGAAAAAGTGTTAATTTTCTCTTTACACTTTAATGTTTTTACCCGGTCTTGTGCTGGTAATGAATTATGAATAGGCTTTTGGATTTTGAGTGTACAAAGATATTTTTGCATTTTGGAGATTTGAGACAATTCATTTTTGGCACTGTGCTGAATTCATTTTTCTCATTTTAGGATAAAAGAAAGAGATTTGATTTTGAACGATTGTATGATTTGACTTCTTAAAAATGTAATTTCTAAGTGAAAAAAAAAAGTTCAAAACTATTACTTATATTTCTTTTTTATCGATCAAGAAAGACTTTGATTATACAATTCAAACATTCATATCAACATATGAAATTTCTCAAAATGAGTATCAAGGTAAAGTATCGCAAATGCATTAATTGTTAATATAATTATTTAACTGAAACTAACTTTATTAAAGGTCCCAAAGATATGCAAGGATATTCCTACTAAATTTACTCCATCCATCTCATATTATTTGATCACTCTATCTTTTACACTCTCTTAAGAAATTATAAACAAAAAGATGATTTTTACTAAATTTCTCTTATCTCTTTCCAATTAATTGTACTCTAATCAATATTGGTTACTTAAAATAAATTAAATTTTAAGGGCAAAGTAGAAAAAAACTTAATTAATTTTATCCTGTTCTTAGAAAGTGGTCAAATAATTTGAGACGAATATTTTTAGTAATGTGGTCAAGTAATATGGAACGAATGAAATATTATTATTGGAGAACAAGAAGCTGAATTTTTACAAAAAGAATAAAAAGTGAAAATGAATAAAATTTAATCAAAACACGCTTATTTTTTTAATTATTTTATTTTTTGTGTCACATCAGCTCTCATGGGGCAAATAAATTCACTTTATAGATGGTCAGGGGTTAATAGATCGCCTTATTAGTTAGAGTGTGAACTCGACATTTCTGGGCTCTTATGATTAGTTAGAGTGTGAACTCGATATTTCGAGTATAGTTTAGATGAAATCTATGTCTATTCCATATAATAAATGTACTTAATAATTGAGGTCTTAATTAATCAAATTCAAACCTCCATTACATATAAATAAATAGTAGCTTAGCTATTGTTAGCAATGAAGGCATCTAAGGACCCATTTGACCAATATTTTTTTTTTTTTAAGAATAATTTGTCATTTTATTTGAAATCAGTGTTTGATATTAAAAAATTTAAGTCCAACTTGAAGTTGTATTTCATAGCTTATAACATGTTTTCCAACTTAATTTTTACTTTTGAAGTTATATTTAAGTACATTCAAGCATGAACATTATTCCAAATACTCTTTGCAAAAAGTATAACCAGATATAATTCCATCTCCAACTCCATAAATTCCAAATAAAGTGAAAAATATTAAGAATCTATGGCCAAACGCCTACTAAATCTTCTATTATAGTTGTCATATATAGTATGTTGAGAAGTATTATTTGGTGTTAAAGCACATTTAATAAGGAAGGAGAGGGTCTTATCTAAAATTGCTTACACAGTTATACTATCTCTTTTTTCAACCATCCCCCAACCCGGATATCTTGTGCATCAGACTACCTACGTCATGTTTGCTTGAGCAAAAAATTGAGGCTCAGCGACATTTAAAGCACCTTTAATAAGGAAGGAGAGGGTCTTATCTAAAATTGCTTACACAATTATACTATCTCTTTTTTCAGCCATCCCCCAACCCGGATATCTTGTGCATCAGACTACCTAGGTCATGTTTGCTTGAGCAAAAAATTGAGGCTCAGCGACATTTTAATTGTCTAATTCAATATCTTGTGCATCGGACTACCTGGGTCATGTTTGCTTGAGCAAAAAAATTGAGGCTCAGATGCGACATTTTAATCATCTAAATTCAGACTTGGTAGAGACCCAACTCTAACCCATCGCGCAATTATCATCACAGCACTCTGTTTGCACCAGCCGGGAATCGAACCCGGGTCTGTACCGTGGCAGGGTACTATTCTACCACTAGACCACTGGTGCTTGTTGTTCTATAACTTCAGCCTTATATTATCATTTTATATATTCACATAGTTTAAAATCTGGCTAACGTAGCACTGAATATAATTTGTTTTATTTGGACTTTCGAATGCAAAAAATGTATGATTTGATTTAACACAAACAAAGGACCAACAATCTGCTTTGTACAATCACTCGTGCATTGCTGTTGGAAACAATTAATTTACGTTTCAAAAGTGTTTGTTACATCCAATGTATTTTTTCCAACTTCTTCAAATGATAATACGAGAGTTTGATAATTCTTAGGACAAAAAAGAATTCACTAGGCAAATTTATTCCTAACTAGCTGCACAAAGAATTAACTTTATGTTAGGTCTCAGTGTCCAACATACAATGAAGCAGATATTGGTCACAAATGTCTTTTTCTTTTCTTTTGTGAGTTTTCTATGGTTGAGATTGTGTTTCTTGGTTTGAAATTCAACTTTAATGTACTTTATAAATTTATTTTTAATTTTATAATTTTTACAAAAGTTTTTTGTTCTTATATATAAGAAATTGAATATAACACAAAAAACTTAAATACTCCCTCCATCTCAAATTATTTGTCGTTTTTTTAATTTATACATTCCTTAAGAAATATTATTGAGGAGGGTATTTGATATACTTTACCCTTACCATCCATTACATATTTATTCTATTTATGTGTCATCTTCATTAATGACAAATAGTAAACTGTAGAAAAATAACTAATTATGGTTTGAATTTTTAAAACGATAAATAATTTGAGAAAACTAATTTTTAGTAAACACGACAAATAATTTGAGACGGAAGGAGTAATTTAATTCAAAAAATTAAATTTGTACTCCCTTCCTCCAATTTAAGTATCTTACTTTTTTTTTGATCTGTCCCAAAAGAGTTTTTTTTTTGTATTTAGTAAAATTTTCAATTCAAAGATAAGTTTAAGACCACAAGATTTAAAAAGATATCATACTTTTTAATTTAACATCACAATATTAAAAAATATCCCTTCATTTTTTAAATTAAGTATCAAATCAAACTGAAAAGCTTAAATTAAATTGGGATGGAGGGAGTAAAAAGTTAATGTACAAAATGTCCCAAATTTCTCTACAAATTGCACAAAACAGGCAGACACAGAGCTTCCCTAAGCACGGAGCAGTAGCGCCATGGCTTCGTGCTGCTCACTGAGCTTCACAGTAGTCTCTTCAAAGCCAAAAAGGCCTTCCTCATCACCTACTTCTTCTTCTTTTCAGCTCCCCTTTACTTCCCACTTACCAATTTCTAAATCATCTTCAATTTATTCAAATCATACCCTTCTCCAAACTCAATGCAAGAAAATCCCATCACCCAATGGTCCCACTTTCTTGGTATGTCTTGCAATTCTTTTCATACCCTTTTGATTTTTAAGTTAAAACAACAACATAACCAGTGTAATACCAGTCTGGTGAGGGTAGTATGTACGCATACCTTATCTCTACTTTGTGAGGCAGAGAGTTTGTTTCCGATAGACCTCTACTTTGTGAGGCAGATAGGTTGTTTCCGATAGACGTGCGATTTTTAAATTAAATTTTGGGTATATAAAAGTCAGTCCAGAATTTTAAATTAGTGGGTGCACAGTAACAGGTTGAAATTTTATATAAATATGTATTGAAGATTTTACTTTGAGATGTAGTACTTGATTGATTATGGCATAGTTGATTGATTGTTTTTTGGTAAAGCTTTGTGTAGTGGCTGGGTGTTAGCCAAGAAGGGAATCTTGATTTGTGGTTGAATTGATTTTTTGCTGATTTAGGTTGTGGGGTCTGTGAAAAAGCAAGAACCTTTGAGGGTAATGATATCGGGAGCTCCTGCTTCTGGTAAAGGAACACAATGTGAGCTCATTACTAAGAAGGTAATGATTCATTTCCCTGTCCAAAGGTTCGATCTTTTCTGTAGTTTGTTTACCTATGAGATGGTAGGGTGGGGTGCAACCTAAAATTTGATGTTACATTCTCTGTTGAAATGTCTGTATGTGAAAAGCTTTGAGATTATTGTCTTAGTTGAGTATTCTAGAGGTTAAGTTGCTGATAACTGATTTTTGGCACAGATTGTGTTTTGAAATGAATTAACTCTTAATTTGAGTAGTAGGCGAAATGATAAAACTGATAAACTGAAGAAATATCATGAACATGCAGTATATAATTTTATGTGTGGAATTTTATAGACTTCGCTAATGTGCCTGATGTGGACAAGAACACCATTTTATATCTTCTAACAATGATAACAAATTTTAAGTTTCACCAGGCACGAACGATAACCTCTCCCATAGTAAAAGCACCTAAGCATGTTAGCTGCGACTTTTCTAGATCTTTGGAATCCTGTATAAGGTGCTCTCTCCTGCATCAGGCTCACAAATATCTAGATGCCTGTATTTAGGAAATCAAATGGACATTCAGTTTCCAGAAAATTTGGTATACATTAAGATCCACGTCAATAATAGAATGTGTGAGAATATGCTCTTATACAGGTTGAATTGGCTAGGTTAAGGAGTTGGGATAAGAAACACCTGCAGGAGAAGATGTGAAGTTTGAAGTAAGAACAATCGTGCTCTATTTCATGGTCTCTGCATTTTCAGACTGATGGGTTTTTGTTTATTTTGCTTCCTCAGTGTATCCACTGCAGATAGAAGTTCACAAATTTATCCGCAAGTCTAAGTTGGGTCAAACACTAATAAATTGTGAACTGTGAAAAGTAACTGGCAACATCTTGTGTTTCCCCTGGTAGTACTCAATAGTTGTGATACCTAGTCATATAGTATCAGATGCTGATGGGAATGGGGACAGAGGTGGCAGGGTAGTTTTCCACATTATGTATTTCATCTTTTCTTCTCTCGTTGTGAACTTTGCAAGTCGCGGGCTAATACACTTTTCTCCCACAGTCATAAAAAACACAATTATCAGCATCTTTTAAGCTGATATACAAGCATAAGCCACTCGGTTAACCATCATAATCATCTGCACATCTTATTTTACTGGATAACAATGTGCTTGCAATTGAAATCCTTTAGCTGCTACACTGGCTGACCATTTGCAATTCTAGTCTTTCTTCCCTTTTTTTGGGGTGGTGGGGTGTAGATTTCTCTGCAATCTTGTAAACTAAGATAACCATATAACACTCTCCTGTTACTAGGCGTAAATTGAAAAGCTTTTTGCTAGCATCTGCACCACATATTTAGCTTGTTCCTAAAGAGAAGAGAACAGAAGATGGAAAATAATGCGATGATATTATTTGATTGTATGGCAGAGTAATTATACAGATATATGTACAACACTTGTATCAACAAGATAAACTTGAAAAAGATAATACCTATCAAAAGAGAGCCTAAATAGGAGGAGAGTTACAACAAATTCTTAAAGATTAGGAACTACAAAAATAGAAATCTACAACAGTAAGGAATCTTGAGTCAGCAGGTTAATCATCCGTTATTACGCCCCCGCAAGTTGGTGGCGTCAACAACACCCAACTTGGAAAATTGCTTGACAAAAGAGGCTCTTGGAAGTGGTTTCGTAAGTATATATGCCACTTGATCAGCCGAGTGAAGGTGTTGTACTTCGATTTCCTTGTTTTGGACTTGTTCACGAACAAAGTGAAAATCAATAGCAATACGCTTCATCCGACTGTGGAACACCGGGTTGGCGCAAATGTAGGTGGTGCTGACATTGTCACAAAAGATCCGAGGAGTAGCTGAATACGGAAGCGAAGCTCATGGAGTAAACTTGTTAGCCAATTGATCTCAGAAATAGTAGCTGCAACAGCCTGATATTCTGCTTCTGTGGAGGAACGAGAAACAAATCTTTGCTTTTTATAGGACCATGATATCGGAGAGCTGCCTAGGTAAACAACATAGCCTGTGGTGGAGGTTCGATCGAGAGGATCTCCAGCCCAGTCAGAATCTGAGTAGGCTAGAAAACTCATGGTCTTTGGAAATTCGGAGACCAAACGAGGATGTCTAGTGAAGATACCGAAGGAGATGCTTCATGGCTGTCCAATGAGATATTAAGGGCTGGTGCATGGACTGTGAGAGTTTGCTAACAGCGAATGCGATGTCCGGACGTGTAAAAGAAAGATAATGAAGTTTACCAATTATCCGCCTATAAAGAGAGCCATCAACTAGAGAATCTTCAGCAAACTCCGGGAAAACAACAGTAGAAGCCATTGGCATTGGAACACCCTTGCAATTGTGCATATTAACTTCCTGCAACAGATCTGTAATGTATTTTTGTTGAGACAACAAAAGACCACTAGGATAAGAAAAGACTTCAACACCAAGAAAATAATGAAGTGAACCAAGATCCTTTAGTGAGAACCAGTTGGCAAGATTATGAATAATGTTTTGAACACCACGAAGCTGATTGCCCGTAATAATTATGTCATCAACGTAAACTAGGATATAAGCAGTAAACTCATAATTACACAAGATGAACAATGACCAATCAGATTGGAATTTAATAAATCCCAAAGTGACCAAATAATTTTTGAGTTCAGTGTACCAAGCCCTGGGAGCCTGTTTGAGGCCATATATAGCTTTGTGCAACTTGCAAACATGCGTCGGATGTGTAGAAGCTTCGAAACCAGGCGGTTGATGCATGTAGACCTCCTCATCAAGACGGCCTTGCAGGAAGGCATTGTTGATATCAAGTTGACAGATGGGCTAGCTCTGTTGTGTTGCAATCGCAAGAACGAGTCGAACAGTTGCGGGCTTCACCACAGGACTAAAAGTACATTGAGAATTAAGGCCAGATCGTTATGTGAACCCTTTGGTAACCAGGCGAGCTTTGTACCTGTCAACAAAACCATCTGGATGATATTTAACTCGAAAAAGCCACTTACAGTCCACCACATTTTTCTAAGGATCACATGGTAAGGCATCAAATTCATTTTTCATAGCTTCATTCCAGTGTGGGATTTGTTGAGCTTACTTAAAGGTTCTAGGTACGGAGGAAGTGATTTGAACAACAGTGTGGAATTGTTTAGGTTTAAGGCTATTGGTCTTAGACCGAGTAATCATATGATGAGTGGGTGTCGTCGTAGAGTCAGAAGCAACAAGGGAAGGTTGTGAAGCCATGAGAGGGGGGACAGGTGACGAGGAAGAAGGTTGTACCATAGGGTTCTGGGTCAAAGGTCCAGTGGACTTATTTCGACGTTGGTAAGTGATTATTGTGGGTTGAGGTTGAGCATTTAAATGGGGAGAAGGGTGAATTAGTGAGGCCGAACAATTTGGTGGAGGTGAATCATGGCTGGCAACTGAATTTGGTGTGGCGAGAGGAGGGGGCAGCGGAGATGTTGGAGAAGGAGAAGAAGTGTCAGATAAGTGAGAAAATTACCTGAGACAATGGTACATCTTGGGGCAGAGGAAATGAGTGAATGCATGTCCACGGGCTGCTGGACAATCTGAGTAGGAAGCTCATAAGAGACATTTGAACTCATGAGTATTATCTTGTGGTGGTTGTTCAGTTGAACAAATTTCCCAAGATACATTTTTATTTTGTGTATTTTTCAAATGGGAAAAAAATATTTTCAAATGGGAACTGATTTTCCAGAAATAAGACGTCACGTGATAAATAAATTTTGAAAGTTAAAGGATCAAAACATTGATGGCAGTAATATTTATTCAAAAATCCTAAATAAACACATGGTGTCGAACGGGGCTCTAGTTTGTTTTTGGCATATGGTTTGAGCCATGGATAACACAAGCAACCAAATACTTTACACTTTGTTTGGATGGTTGTTACGTATTGTTTCATAATGTATTGTATCATATTGTAATGTGTTGTATTGTATCATAGTGTATTATTTTGATTAACACAGAGTTTGGATAGATTGTATCGTTTTCCGTCGTGACATAATCTCACACATAAGCTATTTGAAGGATAAACCTACAAGAAAAGTAGAATACGAGATAGAGCTATCATAAAAAGGTAGGATAAATATTAAAATAGAATTATCAGATAATAAAAATGAGAAATAAAGATAAGGTAACGACGCGATAACACCAAATCGGTTGTTACGTAAAATGAGACTTTTCGTCGTTACATAACGATGGATTTAACGATACGATACATTAAAATTTAAGTAACAATCAAAACAAACATTGTATTTAAACTAACAACACAATACAATAGGTAACAACCATCCAAACAAGTTGTTAATGGAGTCATACTTTGGCATAGTTTGAAATAAAGTTTGAAAGGGGCTCTTATGCTGAAGATTGGGTGTAGTTAGCCTGTTTATCAGGTAAACAGCTTGTTGGCAGGCAAAACTCCAAAAGTGTGAGGGTAAAGATGCTTGGTGTAGCAAGGTTCTAGCAGTTTCAATAACATGCCGGTGTCGTCTTTCGACTAGAGCAACTCTTTGTGGAGTATATAGGGGTGACACTAAGTGCTCTATGCCATGTGTTTTGAGATAGGACTGTAAACTCTGAAATTCACCACCAACATCAGTGTAAAGGGATTGAATTTTGGTGTTGAACCTTCTTTCAAGCAATGGATGTAAATTTTTAAAAACTTCCATGAGTTTCATTTTTTGATTTTAAAGTGAACAACCACATGTATTTTGTAAATTGATCAACAAATAACACATAATATCTCTTTTTATCAATTGACAAAACCGGAGATGGACCCCATAAATCGTTAAAAAGGATTTGCAGTGGCTTATTACTTTGCAATGAATTTTCTGAAAAAGTCAACCTGTGCATTTTATTTGAATAACAGGAATTACAAATAGAACTAGTTTTAGGATCTAAAACAGGAAGGGAAAAATTATTCAAGATCGTATTTAAAATGCGGCGACTAGGATGGCCTAAACGCCGATACCACAGGTGAAATGGAACAGCCACATATTGCATTGAGGAGAATGATGTGTACAGCCCGGTGGCCACTCATACAACCCGTCTTATTCTGCCCGCGAATTAGAGACGCCCCCATACTCAGATCCTTCATAAGATAATGAAAAGGAGAGAATTCAATAGATGAATGATTTTCACGGCAAAACTTAGAAACAAAAATAAGCTTATTTTTTATGGCAGGGGAGCATAAGGTATTGAGAAGTCTAAAATTATGATTTGATGCACTTATGTTAGCGTTACTGATATGGGATATTGGAATGGTTTTACTGTTGCCCATAACTATGTCTTCGGTGTCGTGGTAGTCA
Organism: Anisodus tanguticus; assembly: GCA_034509755.1. Classification (NCBI taxonomy): domain Eukaryota; kingdom Viridiplantae; phylum Streptophyta; class Magnoliopsida; order Solanales; family Solanaceae; genus Anisodus; species Anisodus tanguticus. Next base: position 2,383,397 of record CM067545.1, on the reverse strand, counting down.
TGTACAGTGGTTAGGCTTTGAGCATCAGAGGAAATATGATGAGTGGCTCCACTATCTACGATCCAAAGGGTCTATTGAGGAGAAAAACAAGCAGCAAAGTTTGCCCGGGCTTGCAGATGGTCATGTGACTGCGATCTGCATACTCTAGCAGAATGACCTACACGATCACATAGTTGGCAGCAAAGGTTTTTGTCAAAGGGCTGCTGCTGGTTGTTTTTTCGTGGGCGCCATGGTTGTGCTTGCTATTGCTGATTGTTGGCAGGAGTGTTCACTCCTGGACGACGATTGCTGGAGTTAGGATTGTTACCCTGACAAGGAAGAGTTGATGTAGTCTTTTGTGCTACAGCAGCGGTAGTAGGTGTTGACAACGGTTTCTTGTCTTCCTCATGCTTTAGGAAAAGCTCATGGTCCAGAAGCTTTTCATAAGAAATTGTAGAATCTCAAGCATGAATGGCAGCATAGAGTTCTCGAAATTCAGATCCGAATCCATTGAGTATTTTAACGACGAGTTCGGGATTTGATACAGGCGCACCAGCAATTGCAAGTTCATCACAAAGTGATCGAACTTGATGAAGATAATCGGTGACCGGACGGGAGTCTTTAGTGAGGCGAGCGAATCGGTCTCGCAAGGTGAAAACTCTTGTTTGAGATTTGTTCGCATACGCAGTATGCAAAACATCCCAGGCAGCTTTGGCGGAGATTGCAACTACAACAGTGGAGGCAAGTGTAGGATCAACGGAGGCCAAGATAGCATTTTGAATCAACTGATCTTGGCGATACCAGGGAATGAACTCAGGGTTATCAACATCTTGATTGTTTTGAGAGATGGTGCTAGTAGGGGTAAGGATGGAGCCATCGAGATGCCCATAGAGATTGTGATAAGTATTGAAACTTGAGCTTTCCACGGGGAGAAATTGTGATTGCCGATTAATTTTATGGGCAGTTGTGTAACAGGATTGAATTGAACAATAGTAATGGCGTTGTTGACTCCATCAACATTGGTCACATAAATAGTAGCAGCCATTTGAGTGTTTGGACGAGTAAGCGAAAAAAAAAGGATCAACTCGCGGGAGTTTAGTGTAGCTCGGATACCATAAAGAGAAGAGAACAGAAGATGGAAAATATGCGATGATATTATTTGATTGTATGGCAGAGTATTTATACAGATATATGTACAGCACATGTGTCAACAAGCTAAACTTGAAAAAGATAATACCTATCAAAAGAGATCCTAAATAGGAGGAGTGAGTTACAACAAATTCCTAAAGATTAGGAACTACAAAAATAGAAATCTACAGCAGTAAGGAATCTTGAGTCAGCAGGTTAATCATCCGTTATTAGTTCCCTCGCATAACATGAACTTTTCCTATGCTTGTTCTGTTACAATTTACTAGTACCTCGTTCCCTAGTCTCTTTATCTTTGTTTATTTAGAATCCTCATCTTGGTTTCCTCTAAAATTGAGACGTTCTCTTCTCTGTATAAAGGACTCAATGATAGGGCTATTTGAACTTACATTCTTTGTGTATTTTGATTAATTTAGCTTTAGCTTGATTGCCATTCTCGTACTTGTGAGGATGTTAGTTGCTCCTTTATTGCCCATTTTCCTTGTTATGTGTTACTCTCTGAGAAACAATTTGAATTCCGTTGAGCTCATATGTGCAGTATGATTTGGTGCATATCGCCGCTGGAGATTTATTGAGGGCCGAAATTGCTGCCGACACTGAAAATGGAAGACGAGCAAAGGAATATATGGATAAAGGACAATTGGTACCAGATGAAATAGTTGTAATGGTAGGTTTACCTTGCATAGTGCATACTGATTCCTGCTTTTGTTAGCATGCTGTTATAGAGGTTGGAAAAGGTCATCCGATAACAGTGTTGTATTCATGAGTAATAATTAATTCCTTGATTCAGATGGTCAAAGAGCGGTTGATGCGTCCAGACTCTCAAGAGAAGGGTTGGCTTTTAGATGGATACCCTCGTAGCTTGTCTCAAGCAGTAGCTCTCAAAGAATTCGGCGTCCAGCCAGACCTCTTCATTCTTCTGGAAGTGAGGTTCTGCTTTTGATATCCCTCATAGTTTCTTCAACCTCTTTCTAGTTAAAGTCCTATCTATAGGACAAAATGGAACACTATAGAAGATCATGCCTTCAAAATTTACCTGAAAAATCTTTTAGATAGATTAATGCACTTTTACGTATTCCGATTAAGCACATTTAGCCTTCAATTGAGAGAACTGTGCTCTTTTGGTTCCTCTAGCATAAAATACAAACTAAAAATATCAAAATACATTTCTTAGCATAAAAAGTGCGTTGTCGTATGGTTTAATAGTTATTTAGTAGAGGAGCGAAAGTATGTGTTTTTTACTAATTGAGGGCTAAATGGGCTTAGTTGTATATAATGAGGACCAACATTACAAGTTACGAATAACTGAGTGACCAAAATCACATTTCTTCCGTATTTTAAATATCGATGGTTTTTCTAGAAGTCTTGTTTCACTTATAGTAGAATAACTGAAGGTTTCAGATTTTAGAAATGCAACTTCATTGAGTCATCAACCATTATGTTAACAGGAACAAGTTATGTTGTAAATCATAGGTACCAGAAGAGACACTTGTTGATAGAGTGGTTGGCCGTAGACTAGATCCTGTAACTGGGAAAATATACCATTTGAAGTATTCTCCTCCAGAGACGGAAGAAATTGCAGCAAGGCTTACCCAACGATTTGATGATACAGAAGAAAAGGCATGTTAATCCGTGAAATAATTTACCATACTATTTTTATTAGAACTTTCTTGGCATTTTTGTACTGTAGGACTTTTCCCTTTGTATGAAGCTTTTATTTCATATAAACTTGTTTGGTTCTTAATTAACAGTTGCCTTCAGTTTGACCCATTGAATATCGTTTGATCCTTCAATCAAACCATTTATAATCTATCCTCCTTTTTCTTTCACACCCTCTCCCCCCCCCCCCCCCCCCCCCCCAAAAAAAAAATTGTAAAGAATTCCCATGTTTCTCCTTTCTTCTGGAAATTTTGTTGCTGGTCTGAAGTTTTTCTCTTCAACTGAGTCATTCTTTTTTGCTGTTTCCTGTCTATTTTCATTTTCCTTTTCCCTTGCTTACTCAGGTCGCCTTGTAGATGAATGACTTAAGTATTGTTTTCTGTATCCAGAAATTTATGTTGTAATCAGCATGTTTTTCTCTTATTTCTTTTTAAAATTACCATTTACAGGTGAAGCTGCGTCTGCACACTCACCATCAAAATGTGGAATCAGTTCTCTCAATGTACAAAGATATTACAGTCCAGGTACTTACTATACCTTCTAAAAAAATTACAATCCAGTTATTCTTTGTTCCACAGATTTGTGCAATTGCTTCACTCCAGAATGCAGATTGAAACATGTGAATGGACAGATTACTTCCCCAAATATACATAGCATGTGACATACCCATGGTCAAAAGAGATACTTTTAACTTGTTCCTCGCTTTTATGCTTGATATTTTTTGGTGTTCGTGATGGTTCCCGAGATTTTACTTAAAAGGAATTTAGACAGTAAAAACAACTTGGAAAGCATTGGGTAGAAACAATAAGGGAAGCCAAATTAAAAGGGCTATACATCTTCTTTATCTTAACATTATTCATCTTTCCTCAATTTGACGAAAGGAAGAGCAAATCCTTTTTAGTTCTCAATTCATACCAAACAATCTGAAGGGAAATATACTTAATCAAGGACTCCCCTTTTGCTTACTCTCCTCTTTTTCTTCACCGAACAAGGGTATTGTATGTCCTTTCTTTCCATACGCGTGCATGAGCGTGTTCTTATCATTTCTCAATATTAAATTTTTATCTTCTTTATCTTTGTTCTGAGTTATTAATTTCAGGTGGACGGAAGCGTCTCCAAAGAGGAGGTATTTGCTCAGATTGATGGTGCATTAACACAACTTCTTGAAGCAAGGAAAATTTGGAACCGTAATGTCATAGAGTGCAGGAAAAATCAGTAAAATGTACAATTTAATACTGAGAAGGATCATAAAAGATAGAGTAATGGGGGGTTTTCTTGAATTCTACAGATTTCATATTGTCGTTTGCCATCCCTCTTATACTAACGTATTGAAATGTTCATGTACATCATTTTTGCTTCCAACTATCTATTTTTGAGTGGATATTCATTGAGTCATTTTGCTAGAGAAAATGATTCTTAGAAAGACAATCTAAATACAGACTTATGCTAAGATTAAAACTTCAGATTCAAAGTTAAAAGGATAGTTCCTTAATCATGGACATTTTGACTTTCCACATTTCAAATTAATCCAACTTCTGAAGTTTCCCAACCACAGCAGAAAAGTTACATTTCATCTTACACAATTCAAGCTTTTACAGAGAAAAAGTGGAACATCATTTCACATGGTATAAAATTAATGTATTGCAGATACCTAAAACTAGCTTGAGAATTATATTACATAGCAACTATCAGTGGAAATACCAAAAAAGAAAAAGAAAAAAAAGAGGAGAAAACTTAGACCTCAGAAAAACTTGTGCCTTTTTTTCTCAGATTTGCTTGAAGACCTAAATGTCCAAGGTTCAGCATCAACAAGCATATTGACAACTTCTTTCATGCTGGGGCGCAAATTAGGAAGCTTAGTAGTACAAAGTGTGGCAATTCTCAACACTTTGATCATGTCCTCCTGAACAAGCTCAGATACCACCTTTTGATCAAGAACTTCTATAACTCTTTCCTTGTCATTTAAATGAGTTGAGGTCCAGTAGACCAAGTCTTTTCCTTCTCCATAGGCTTCTTCTATTGGTTTTCTTCCAGTTACTAGCTCCAATAGCACAACGCCAAAGCTGTAAATGTCGCTCTTTTCTGTTACTCTGAGAGTATATGCCATTTCTGTCAAGCAAACAAATAAAAAGGTCAATGTTAGAAGAGTTGCATGACATGGAAAGAGCCAAAATGCTCACTGAATTTAAGGTTTTCTTGAAACTTACCAGGAGCCATGTAACCATGAGTGCCTGCAAAACAACTGAACTCAGATCCCCTAGAAGAAATTTCTGAAACTTTTGCAACCCCGAAATCTGAAACTTTTGCTTCATAATCCTCATCAAGTAGAATGTTGGTTGATTTGATATCTCTATGAATAATAGGAGGGTAACAATCATGGTGCAGATAAGCAATTCCTTTCGCAGCTCCAAGTGCTACTTTGTATCTCTGATACCAATCTAATTCCGGCTTGCCAGCCTTGATATCTCGGTGTAGTGCCTCGAAAAGATTACCATTTGGCATGTACTCGAAAACCAAGATATTTGAACCTTCTTTCATTAGACTGGCATACAACTTAACTATATTCCTGTGCCTTATTTTCCCCAAGATTTCCATTTCCCTTGTCAAAACCTTCACGCCATTCCCTTTCCACAGCTGCTTCACAGCTACTGTTCCACAACCTTTCTTCAAGTCTAACCGATAAACTTTTCCAGTACCTCCACTTCCAATCAAATTATCATCGTCGAAATCACAAACTTCATCAGCATCAAGTTCCACATGGTGAAAACTCTCAAGCTTCCATTTTGGATCTTTTCCCTTGGCTTCGTCCAGTTTTTCTTCATCATCTGCTTCATGACTATGCTTGTAGTTTAGGTAACTGATGAGCAATAAACCGCCCATTAGAACCGCTAACGAGAGCAACACAATGCAAGACACAACTAGTTTGTTTAACTTATGTTTAGCAGCCTTTCCACTACAACCGCCCAAGCCTGAATTCATTGAGAACCTGATGCTTTCGTCAACACAAAGTCCCTTGTTACCAGCAAATGCCTTGTCTCCTCCCATCGTTAAAAGATCTAACGAAACTTCTCCCGATAGCTGGTTGTTAGAGAGATCCAACGAAGACAGCTTCAGATTGTCCAAGCTAGTCGGAATTGTACCAGTGAGTCTGTTGTGTGAAAGATTCAGAAAGTTCAAAGAGGTCATTGTTGATAAGGAATTGGGAATGCTACCTGTAAGAAGATTTGAAGCAAGATTCAGGTCTGCAAGCTTAGGAAATTCACCCAATTCTGATGGGATTGACCCCGAGAATGAGTTTTTCTCCAAATGCAAAGATGAAATTTGCTTTAGTTTACTGAGTTCAGAAGGTATCGTCCCGTAGAAGTCGTTGCTATCCAAGTAAAGCCTTTCCAATTCTGTGAGTTTTCCAAGTTCTTTTGGAAGCTCGCCCGAAAATCTGTTGTTTGATAATACCAACTGATTCAAGCTAGTAGCAGCACCAATTTCAGGAGACATAGTTCCACTGAATTCATTATCACTGAAATCCTGCATCAACACATTTGGAAGTCCCCATACACCATTAGGAATTTTCCCCGAGAGTTGATTCTTACTGACCCTCAATCTTTGTAAAGGCTTGCAGGAGGAATAAGTACTTGGAAATTCCCCCGAGAAACTGTTCTCAATAGCTAACAAAAACTGCAGGTTCCCATTTTGGCACAAGTACTTTGGGAATGCACCAGTAAATTTGTTTTCAGATATGTCTATGCTATTCAGGGGCGAAAACCGACCAAGATTTGCTGGAAATACCCCAGAAAAACTGTTCCTGTATACAGAAAAGGCCTCAAGATGTTGCATATCTCCAAAACCAGGAGGAATTTCACCGGAGAAGTTATTCTTGAATATTTGAAAAACTGTTAACTTCTTCAGGTTCCCGATTCCCAGAGGCAGCTTCCCGTACATCTGGTTGTTAGAAGCATCAAATTCCTGTAAAAGAGAGAGGTCTGCAAGTTCTACAGGCAGTTCTCCTGTCAACTTATTCTGAAACAGCTCAATTTTCCATAAATTTTTTAACTTATTTACAGACTTCGAAAAATTCCCAGAAATCTGATTTCTTGAAATATCCAATGTTCCTAGTGCCTCCATTTCAAAAACTGATTCTGGGATATCTCCTATCAAATTTGAGCCTGCCAGGTAAAGCCAGTACACTTTCTTTAAATTCCCAAGAGTCTCGGGAATTTTACCCTCAACAAAGTCATTATCCCCAAGGCCTAGTGCAACCAAACTAGTCAAATTTCTAACCCAAGTTGGGAATTCTCCTGAAAAGTAGTTTATAGACAAGTCCAACACTTCTAACTTAGTCAACTTAGATAAATCAGGAATCGTTCCGTTCATATTATTTCCAGTGACATTCAAGACTTTGAGATTGGTGCAGTTGGTAAGTTCACTTGGAAGTTTCCCTGATAGTAAATTTGAAGGTAGCACAAGAGAAGTGAGGCTTTGGAGTGAAAAAATTGAAGGTGATATCACACCAGAAAGAGACTTATTATCAAGGGAAATTTCAGTAACAAGACCAGTATTTTTATCACATGTAATACCATAGAAGTTACAATGAGATTCTGAGTTCTTCCAAGAATCCAAGTAATTCAAAGGGTCATTAAGTTGCTCTTTGAAATGTAAAAGAGCCAAAGTTTCTGAAGTTAAGGACTTGGATGGCTGGACAAAAAAAATCAAAAACAAGAAAATAGCAAGAATTGGGAGGGAGTTTTGGAGTTTTTGGATTTTGGCCATTGTTGATATTCGGAGGGGCAAAAGGGTCATTTCATGAAGGGGAGACAAATCCAATCAGGTGATCCATTATTGCGATGATGGATGTCCATCCTAGAAGTAGCTGAAAGAAGAACAGTGGAAACTCAAAATAAAAAACTAAGGCAAGTGGTATATAAAAAAATGAATAAAATAAGTAACATATCCATTCAAAAAGCTGTCTTTTTCACAAGTGTTGTATACTTGTATACCTAATCAAATGTTTGTCATATACTTCATATAACTATCCAACATGAAATAAAAATTGCAGTTCAAGAAAAAGAAAACTTACAGATACAGAAACTCCAAATTAAAAGATGGAATTGTTGGGTGGGGGTGGGAAGGAAATAAACTGATGTTAAGATGTCAATTTCTCATTTAGTTGTGAATTACACTATATGAAATAGAATTATCTGCCTTTAAAGTAACTCAAAAAGTATAGTTTCACCTTATTTTACAGACTGTCCAGGTTATGAAAGAAGATAAGTACTACTGATTTACCCCAAAAAAGTAGATAGGAATATAACCAAGAAGATTTTCAAATCTTGGATTCAATATTTGTAACAATGACAACCTTTTAGACACTTATCCTTAAATGAACAAAAATATAACAACTTTTTCCAAGAAAATTATAGCAAACTATAATAGGCAAACAAGAAACAGAGATATCCAGAGAAACAAAAAGTACACCTTAAAGAAACATTAGGTGAACATGCATCTTAGTTATTAATAATCATCTTATAACTCATATACACAAAAAAATTGGACATATATGTCGTTACTACATAACTATGAAGAGCAAAAAACTCAGAAAGAAACATATATAATGAAGGAAATTAAAAGTCTAACAAATGAACAAGGCTTAAAGAAAACATGAGTTACCTGAAATAGTAATAATGAAATTTTTTCTCACACATAAAAGAGGCAGAAAGCTTCAAACTTTTGTTTTCTTGAGTATCCAAAAGAATTCAAAAAGTTTGAATGAGACCCACAGAAAGGAAAAGGGAATTTGCAGTGTCACACACCAGAAATAGAAAAAAGAAAAGCAAGTTTGTGAATGAAAGACAAGAAGAGGAGATAAGGCAAAAGTGTGTGTGTGTGTTGATTAATGAAAGAAACAATGTATGAAAGGTGAAGCTGAGTTATACTGTGCAAGAAGAAGGTGACAAAAATGAATAAAGAAGCTTTTTAGAAGAGTTGTAAGAACCTCTAAAACAGCCAAATGAAAACACAACTTTCTTTGATTGAGATTAAGACCTGCTCATTTTGGTGAGCACCTCCCTTTTTATATATTGGCAAGTTTAAAGTAGTGTGTGGTGGGAATGATGCATTTTTTCATGCACATTCGATTAGAAGTCTCGGATTTTAATCCTGAAAATTAAAAGTGAACTTAGAATTTTTAATTTATGAGTTTTCAATCTTATCTTATTTATTTGTTGGGTTCTGAGTTAGATTACTCATACAGATTAAATAGTTTTTTGTAGCTATCACATCAGCTCTGTCCCTGATGAGACTAAAAAACTCGCGGTAAGGAATGCTTTCCTCTTTAATGGGTCCTATACTGTCGAATTTGTTAGTTTCATCTATCAAATGATTATGCAAGAAAAAATATTTAAGTCATCATAACTATATATAATAAGGCAGATAACTTATTGTAACAAATTAAATTACACCGTGTAAACATTAGTTTTCATTATCATTGGATGGATATAAGAAATCCTAAAATCCCTCTAATTTATACAGGGCCAAACTCTAAAGATAAGTTACGTACTTTATATATCAACATAATGGTATAATACAGCATTAATCCCCATAAATCTCATAAAGATGAGAGATATTCTTATCAAATTGCAGAACCAATTGTAGTAGTTTCACGGAAAAATAGAGCACCAAATCTTTATATCGTATCTTGATTTTATGTGTTCTACGTGCCAAAGTTACTAAGTTAAGCTTTCTTTGATATTATTTTCACTATTTTAAACGGGTCGAATTGATATCTTACCATTTAAAGAGTCAAAATTAATGCTTGCCATTTTTAAATTTTCAAGTAAAATCTTCAAGAGGAAAAACTTACCTTTGCCGTACTAATTATGTAAGGTTTATCGTTATAGGTTCTATTTTAAGAAATCAATTTGATCATGTTTCACTTTAATTAAAATTGGTTGAATACATAAATGATCACTCAAATTTGCTAGAATTTTTCATTGAGACACTAAAATTAAGTGATGTGACTATTAAGTCAAATAATGTCTATTGAACATACGCTAACGCCACTAACATGGCACATTGTTTTAGGAGGAAGTGAGTGTGTGTTCAACTAACACAATTTGAATCGAGATCTCTGAGTGTTGGAAGTACGTCAGACTCCTCTCCAGGCCAAAAGAAGTGTGATCTCGATCAGGTCCTTTTATAGCCCCTTCCAGCCAAGCCAGTTGCCATTTAAATGGTCTTTGAATGCAATTGTATTTATTCTTTGAGTTTGAGGTTGGAGATCTCGGAACCAGATCCATTAAGTGTTCAATAGTACAACATTTGATTCTAAGTATTTAAACAAAAATTGAGGGCAAGTTTTACTAGTAGTATATTCTTTCAGCCTTAAGAATTAATCGAGGTGGCTTTCAATAAATAATTGCAAATTAGTATATTGACTTCCGAAGTAATGAAGTTATTTTATCTTTTGATGAAATATATTTTCTTGCAAACCAAACACCTTAATTCTTAAATTATTTTTCATATTTTCAGTAATACCAAAACATACTATGGCCGAATGGGGGACCATACCTGCAACTGCAATATATGTGAATGGTTGACTGAAAGTCAAGTAAAATTATTGAGATATGAATGCTATACTATGTGTGTCTGAGATAAATGATAAATCCCACACCACACAGTTTTTCACTTCATCAACTTTCTGGTTCTGAATTTATCGCACTATTCATCGCACCTTTAGTTAAGCCAATTATTTGGGAGAACACATAGACAACATTCAAATTTAGCCTAGTTTGACTCTTAAATTTTTTTAATGACTACGTAGATATTTCAACTTAATATATGTGTATTTCAGCAAGTTACATGTGTGAACTCCAATCACGAGAGAAGTAAAATACTTCTAACGTAATAATGCTCTAAGAATTATATCATCCACGAGAGAAAAAAATGTAAAACTCCTCTTTATGAATTATGATTAACATTTTATCCGATGTGAAAGTCCATATCATTTCGTAAATTATTACCAAAAAACGAAAAGCGAAAAGAGAAACATAATATTTAAACTTAAAAAGAAAAGACTTGATACTTATCTTATTCTTTTTTGATGACATATGTTTTGGCCTAAATAGACTTGATACTTATCTTCCTTCACTATAAAATAGGGTTCTTCTGGTTGTAGCAATTCTTTATTCTTCCTTTTTCAATTTCAATTTCAATTTCCGTTTTATTAATAATTGGAGTAGAAACGTAGTCAAACGAGAATAAAAAGAATAATAATATTTAAATGCCGATATAAGTTTTATACCAAAATTGTGGTATTAACTAACCCACATTGAATGTGGGATAATTATTATTCTCTGGATAACCTTCTTTGAAACCAAATGATTTGTTAAGACTTTTGTCGATTTTTACTATTTGACGGTTGACATAGTTTTTTCTTGGGCCTAGACCTACATGGTTTTAAAACGGTTTTACAAAGGTCTAAGTTTGCTTCACTATTTACTCAATATTTATCATGTGTTTTATTGATTGATTCGCCTAATTTTTTTTTCAGGAACTCAATGTAGATTTGTTCCACTATCGCTGAGTTGCAAATTGACCCTAAAAATAATTGTAACAATATTGACCACAAGTGATATTATCTGTTTAGGATCGCACGGATTTAAAACACATCTTACGGTGTAAGATTTGTTTCATTATATATATCTGATATCTCTACCTAATTTTTGTCAATGCAAGATTTGTCTAGATTGTTTAAAAAATGATAATCGTACATTAACTAATAATGTTTTAACCTTGTCTTGTTTGTCATTATCTAGTCTCTCGACACATGCGTTGCACGTATATGCTAAGTACGATATTTTGCAATAATATCAATATAGCTATGAGTAAATAATTATACATAAAAAAAATACCATACTTGCGGTGTAGGGCTTATGATAAAAGGTTAGTGGTAGAAAAATCTAAATATTAAAACAAGGTCAGAGATGATCTATAGGCACTAATCAATATAATTGTGGGCCTTGGTAGTTCTCTTACTTTATATAAGCTTAGTGACACACTCTTTCAACATTTTGAGATCAATCTATATGGGATCAATAACCTGAATCTCATAATGAATATCATCTTTGCACTTCGAGTTCTCTTTTAAATACGTTTTTAGAGGTGACATAAAGCGTACATCCTTGCACAAAAACGATAGGTTGCTGGAGACCCAAGGAAACAAAAGGTGTGCACTAAAAGCTCGTTCTAATTAATAAACACCAAATTTTGTAAACAAATGATTAACTCAAGCCAAATGGTAACTCTACTTATGAGTGAAACCTCCCAATATATATGATTAAAGGAGCTTATGTTTTTTCAAAAAAGACAATGTAGAGTATCTTACGGCAAAGCAATCCATCACCCATGTACTCACACTATATAATTACTCCACTTAATTATAATTTTTCAATTAAAACAGTAATATTCCATATACTTATACTATTGAACGTATATTTGGTGAGATTTCTCAAAACGTTTTGTGATTCGAACACCACTCTTGTCAAATAAAAAAACAAGAAGGAAAAAACTGCAATAAACTCATGTCCATGTAATGATGTAAAACCTGACTCTAACCATTCTATTAAAAAAGATGAGCTGCTTTAGAGACTAAAGTGTTGCACAATTCTTCAGATTAAAGCAGCTAATGACAATATGACACTAATAATATTGTAGGCAAACGTTTTACCAGCCACAAGTAGGCAAACGTGCAGGTATACAATTATCGGGATAACCACATAAAATAGCAAAGATTAGTTTTCACGACAAATAAAAAACATAAATGCAATCCCATAGGAAAAATATTAAGTTGCTGATTTGAAAAGCATGTAATCTTTTTCTAATCAAAATTTTCACCCTATCCAAAAAATATTGGGTAGGCGTAGGCCTTTGAGTGACGATTCGTGTTTACTAAATTACTTTACAGGTTACACGAAGAAGCATGTTATTACGATAGTAGTTTAAAACTATTATATTATAAATAAATCGGTATTTAAATTAATAGTGAGGTGTTATAGTAATTTAACTTTTTAGTTTTTGAGTTTCTGCTTTTAATATATTATAAATAAATCAAAATCCTCGAGCTGGTTTTGGTTTGTTGGCCTCATTATAATCAAATATCTACATGGATTTCTATTAGCTTCTTATACTTTCCCAAATCAAAGTCGGTCTAATTAGTTAAGCTAATATTTTTTTACATAAATATACACATATTTCACTCAATATAGGAAAGTATTTATTTTGAAACATCATTAACTAAAGAAGGTTGATTCCCCTACTTCAATTTGTTTTTACTATATAAGCTTATCCAGTGTCGTTTTCATTGAACAACAAACTCAACTGATTGATTTTGACGGAAAGTTGTTTAGCAAATAATTTCTAAAATTATATACAAATTTGATAATTAAAGTTATGAACTTCAAATGTTATCAGTACGTATTGAACGAGAGTTTGGTTGCTAACTTCAAATCTTCCCTTCATGTAATTACGTAAGAAGATAGAAGGAAATTTATATAAACAGAATAAAGTACGTAGACACAAGCTAATATTAAGTCTTATTAGTTGGTTAATAATCGAACATGATAATAATTAATTTTTAGCTTATTTATAAATAGTTGAGCTGCTTGCTTTTGATTGGCTGTTTGACCATCTTAGTGAAAATTCTCTAACTGGTTCAGTATCTTTGTCGTACGTATTACAAGAGTAGTCTATAGTTTTAAGAATTATTTCACCATATTCAATTATTTCTACTTACTAAAATTCATGTTAATAGTTATAATAAATCAGTAATTTAGCCTTACCGTATCTCTGCCAATAAAGGTGGTTTTATTTTTATTTATTACAAGCCGCTCTACCTACCAAGGTAGAGATAAGGTCTGTGTACACTCTATACTCCCTAGACCCCACGTTATGAGATTTCACTGGATATATTGTTGTTGTTGTTAATTACTATCGCTTATGTTATCATTTAGGTAACAGTCAAAGTCTGTTTATAATTCAGTAACAAACTTATTCTAAATTTCTCTTTCCAATAACAGAGAACCTGAAAAAGGAAAACAAGAAAACATTTACTTTATTTAACTAACTTAGCAAAAGTTCCTTTTCTTATTGTTATATCAAATTAAAAATTCAGTCAAAGATATTAGTTTAACTAACATGATAATACAAATCATCTCATCAAATAAATATGTTAAAGAAGCAGGGCAATGATAGGGCATATTGGTGGGAAGGAAAAAAAAATGCATGGTTGCTCAGCAAAACCTTATAATAACATTCAGATGTGGATAGCATCGTATGCGGAGGCCGAATTAGAATGTTTATAATCTTTAGATTTAAAAAAAAATAACTTACTGAATTCTGAATAAATTATTTATATATATTAGATAATTTTTCAATATAAATATAAAATTTGAATTAAGATGACTTCTTGTCGAAGTCATAAACTGCACTGCGACTCCACCCATGGCATATCAGTTTATTATATCATAATTTACGTTTATAAGTGAGTTCGCTATGAGGTTGTGGCGGTTTTAAGGAGGTTTGTTGTCCAAGTGGTGTTATCCTATTGTATAGAAAAATATATATTTTAAAACAAATATAGTCAAATTTTTCTATAATGGCAGCGTTTGTCCGAAAATTTCATGACCGCTATAATGAAGTGTTGTTATATATGTATACTGACATTTGATGTTTAGATCTCATTTAAGTGTTATAAACAAAAATAAGCAAATAATTTTTTTTTTTGTACTTTTTATACTATAAACTAAAATGATATACTTTTAAATTTTAAAATCTCAATTGATTTTCATATCTCATTAATTAAAAAAGAATAAGACTAATAAATTATAAATAAATTCATAGCTAGTTGTACCATACCGATAAAAATTAAAATCTAAGGAACATATGCATTTAAAATTAATTGAGAATTTAAATACAATTTCAAGTTTGACGTAAGAATTCTACAATTGTAGGTTGTTTCGTAAATTTCAGTCTCTTAGCAATAATATAACGCTTGAATTGACGAAAAAATTTATCAAAACTTTCAGCAAAAGGGATTTCAATAGTTTTCCCTTGAAGACTGTTTAAGAATTTAACAATTGACTCTTCTATCTCGCCCCAAGTAGCAATATGTTGAGGATCTTCATCAACACTTTGGTTAACAAAATCAAGTAAATAAGTATCAAATTTATAGAAAATCGGTAGATATCAAATATATGATTTTGAAAATTTTCAAGATTAAATCAGATAACTATGAGAAATATATTTTTTCTTTTTAGATATTCATACTTAAAATTTACTATGTGCATGACATTAATGATGATTATCATAAATATTTAATATTTTAATTTTTATATATACTATACTTCTTACAAAATATTGTTACACAATATGTGAGTATGACTGTTATAGAGATGTAATTTTATAAAGAGTGTACCGCTATAATGAATGACATTGTTGTTATAGCTAGAATGTTATTACATAGAAGTAAAATATAACATGAAAAATCAGTTAAAAAAATCAAATCGTTATAATAAAATATTATTATAGTGAATGACAATTATAAAAAAGTTTAACTATATTACAAGACTTTTATCATGACAATATTTTTTTTCTTCAAGTTATGTTGGATAGCACCCGTGTCTAAATGGTGCCTCCACTATTGGATGTGGATCTAGTCTCTAGTATAGTGTAGGTTCTATAAAACACATTGATTTTGACTCAAATTACATATGTATATGACAAAAATAATTAAAATATATACATCTAATAAAATTATAATAAAATTTATTTTTACTCAATTTATATTAAATTATATAATAAAATAATAAAACAATAACTACCAGCGAATTCATTGTTCTTTGTTCCTTTTTCTGAAATTATCAATTTACAAAGATTATCTAAAACCATGAAATTCACATCAAAAAAGCCTGTCAATATCAGTTGGATGCTAATTCGATCAAGGAATTATTCAAATAATTTGCTCGACTCGACAGTTTGTCATGATATTGATGCGTTGTTTTCGTTGAATAGTCGGTCAAATAAGAGTCAGTAGCTTTCCTTTTTATTTATGGTAACTATTTATAGTTTACAATAAATAATTCTGGTCGACGACATTTAATTTTTAACTTTATTTTCTGCGGCACTTTTCGTAGAAATACCAACTTGCAGAAATCGATGATGTACGTTTATCATCTTTTACAGCTAAACAACCATTTAAGGTTTAGCAAGGAACTTAATGATATGATTATGTAATTAATGATATAAAACAGTTCGTATAAAATAATTTATTACAACTAATTAATGAAATTTAGCTTAATAGAGTAAACTTTTGTGTGTGTTATAAGTTATGCCAAATGGACTAATGTTGTGTCTAATGAGAAATAAGCAACAGCAATAATAATTTAAGAAGATTAAAATACTAATTAATGCAAACAACAACTTGATGAGAAATAACTTCAAATTAAAATTAGCATAAGATAAAATAAGCTTACAATTTGATCTTACTTAAACGAGATCATAAACACATAATTAGTTGCCCCAAAAACACTTGTCTTGTTTTGTTGAGTCCCATATCCGCTCTTTAGGGGCGAAATGGTCTCTTTATATGATCTTGGACAACTCTAATCTCATAAGTTAATTTTTGGAGTTTAATTACACTCAGGATCCATTTCTCATCATCGTATTAGAGTTATGTTCATTTCACTCCAGATGTCTAGTCTTGGGAGTGCGAAAGGTGTTAAGTTTCACATTAACTCTTTAATGACGGAATATAATAATACACACCTCAGAGCTAACCTTTAGAATTGAGTTAGATTAGAACATTTTTTATCATGTTTCTAAGAAGAAAAATTTAATCTCATTCATTTAATATATATACGTAAATTTTCAATTATTTTTATTTTTATTTTAATAATAATAATTTGACCTAGGTATATTCCATATTGATGGAAGGTGGACGTGCACTTGATTAGGACATCCACAAATGTCACGAGATAAGACTGTATTAAGAAAGAAATGATTACAAGAATTTGTTTTATGAGTTTTTGTGGCCAGTAGGAACACTTATTTTTGCGGAAGTCATTTTCCCAATTAATTGAGAATTTATGCATGGTATATTAGTAACTAATTTCCTCTTGAATTGCTTTGCAATATCTAGAATTTATAAAAGGAAGTACGGCAAAAGCAATAATTTTGACATGAATTTAATTGATTTTCCCTTGTCAAAATGTACTAATATTGTCACCCCCAACCTTGGGGTTGTGGCCGGCACCCGGCGCCCTAGGCCCCGAACGTACCGATCCTGATATCTATAACATAACCAACAACTCATGGGCCAACGAGGCATCTGACACATACTCAATTGAATAAGGACATGACCACCTGCATTCAGAAAAGGTCCAAACACGTCTGTCACATACAACACTGATGTCTACAAGCCTCTAAAGAGTATTGTCAATAACTGATCGGGACAGGGCTCCGCCATACCCAATTATATACATGTACACATATTACATACCAACCAGCTCACAGTAAACCTCCGGAAGGAAAGAGCGAGACAAGTTTGGCTAAATCGAGTCCTAATGTGAGAAAGGCCTCTGCATATTTACCTGCACTTGCGGCATGAACGCAGTGCCCCGAAAAAAGACATCAGTATGAAATAATGTACTGAGTATGTATCATGAATAATAATAAAAATATGTAAGTTGTAAAGAAAAACATATAAGCGCTATGAAATAATTAGTTGTAAGGGAAAGCATAACCAACCTGGGTGTCATATGAGGCGAATGGAACGCAACATACAACAGATCAATCAGTGTGCAGTGGGAAAACTCTTTCCCAAGTCGTTGAGTTGTTTAACTGAGGGAAGATCAAAGAGTTGTGGGGCTAGGAGTGTTCTCAATCTTAGCATTCCGCGACAAAGCCTAGGTCGTCGAACTAAAGAATCTCAGCATTGCCGCTGCCGCTTACTAAGCGACGGTTCTATCCCGACCAAGCAACCAAAGTCGTTCCTTGTTAAATAAAAAATGTTAATCTTAAATTAAATAAACAAGTAAAGATCCCTCCCCAAGCCGTGCTTGCACATATCAATGTTATGCTATGCATAGGAAGTGCTCCGAGGTGGTACCTATGCGTTTCATAAACTGTCCATAGGACCCACTGACTTTAGGCTGGACTATGTGTTTCACCAGACCATCCATAGTCAACCTTAATTGTGCGCCTATGCGTATCATAGTCAGTCCATAAGGTATATAATCTCTGAAGAATTGCGTGCATATCGCTCGTTTTCTCTTTCCTTCGGCCTGCAAAAAAAGTGATGAGATTGCTTTTGTGTGCGTTAGCGATCATCAAACTTGCGTATCATAGTTCGTCCATAGGTTGTGCAACTCGTGTATGTGCAATGAATAAATATGCAATGTAATGACTCTTATGTAGGTGCTGATAATCATGCTCGTATGCCATGCATGTAATGATACTTTGGGAATCAGGGTGTGAACAAATGACTGCGATAACACTGGCTCTTTGGCCTCTTTTGAAACTCATAAACTTATTTAGCTTTATTCTTAGAATGACTCTTTATCGACTCGATGACTATACCATGGAAAGCTTTCTTTCGAAGACTTATGATACGATCGGTAATCAACAACGGAGATCATAGGAACATGAATAAACAATGACTACTTCTTAACATGAGACTTTGATGGACAATAGAGTAGAGTTCTCAACGTTTCTTTTTGAAAATGATAATTCTTTGGATTTCATGCTTTTGAAAGAAATGGATAGCCTTACATACCTTGGTCGACGAAGTTACGATCGTCCTACAAGTCCACCCACTTCTTGTGGATGATTATATATAATATATCAAGGGTCGATGTTAATATTGAATCTAAATCCCATAAAAACCTCGCTTAGGTATCTTATCAACTTCCGTAATCACTTTGAGTTCTAAGACTTCCTTACAATGGATGCTTATGTAATTTAATCATGTGGCTTAACCCAATTACAATTTCCATAAACCTTAGCCAGGTGTTATTCGACAATTCCAATCATATATAACTCCCTTAAGCTTTTTCTTATTCGAAAATTCTTACGTAATTCAACTTTACAATCCTTTAAACCGAACTTTTCTTGATTCGTAACATACACAATAATTTCTAATTTCCAATTCAACATATTCTTCGAGTAAAATAGTTCAACAATTTGTATTACGAAGATTTCATAAAGTTGCGAAGTTTTGATCATGAAAACTTTTCATAACTGCTTTCAAATCATCAATTAACCATAATCATAGATAAATGAGGATAATTCTTACCTCAATGCAGCCAGATCTTATCACCACAACAAGTTGCTCCAAATTCTAGGGTTTCCAATAATCTCTTCTCCACGGGGATGATGAGTTCGACGATAATCACGAAATTGACGTCAATCTAGCGTAATTCGGCTTAGGATTGATCTAGGAATGTTATGGTATTCATTTGAGGGAATTTGAGAATTGTTTACAATTTGAATTGAGTGAAAATTAAGAGGAAAAACGTCAGGACCCGATTTATATCCGAAACATTTTCCACCGTCGTACTTTGACGGTGGAGATTGACGGCCCGTCAAAGTATTTAACGGCCCGTCTATCTTTCCCGTCATGTTCCCTGGAAGATTGACGACTCGCCTTGGATATCTGACGATCCATCAAAGTATTTGACATGCCGTCCTTCTTCCCGTCAAATTCCCAGTTTTCCGATTTTCGTCGAAACGTACTTTCATTGATACGTTTTAACTTTCAAAACACTTCGGTACCTTCATAATCAAGCTGTAAGTCTTCATTATGCTTCCGTAAGGTCGTATCTCCTCTCGGGACTTCAATATTCATTGTCGTCACGACGGAACGCGAAACTACCAGGTGTAACAAGTATTTATAGAAGATTAACACCCTTTTATGAAAAAAAAACAAAATGTTTCATGCATTTTGGCTAGTGTCACTCTATTTATACTCCCTCCGTCCCATAATAAGTGTCACATTAGTAAAAAAAACACGCATATTAAGAAAGCAATAATGCAATGTGAAGTTTACCAAATTGTCCTTATATAATACAAATAAATACTTTTTTCTTTTTTATTCTAGCATGAACAAGTAGTAAACCTTTTGATATTGAGAATCCAACAATATGAAGTTACTATGTGATTTTTTAATCATCATTTAGATGTTATTTTAACGTTTCAGTTTTTTTCCAAGGATAAAATTAAAAAGAATTAGTCAATTTATCTCTTGATTTCTCCTAAGATAACACTTATTATGAGATGATTTTTTAAAACTGAAGTGACACTTATTATAAAACGGACCAAGTAATAATTAAATCAGGACCTAGCATGAGGCCCATATAGCTATTTACAACATGTCATAAATCCCTAAAATAAATGAGGTTGTGTTGAGTGGTTACGAATTCAGATCTCAATGAATACAAAATAAGAGTAGAAGCTTCTATTCATTGGCTGACACATTACTGCATTATGGTACATGCTATGTACTCCCTCCTTCCCCTAATGTATTTTTATTTGACACATATTTTAAGAAATAAATAAAAAATTAAATTTTATGATTTAAAATAAGTTAAAAATATTTGTGTGGTTATAATTCATCTCATTTTGAGTAAAAGATAAAGTTTAAAATTAAATTATTATTAAATAATTTTTTTTTTGAACTGGCTAAAATGAAAAATGATTCATTATTTTTTGGGGAGTATATATTCTTTTATTTTAGTACTACAAATTAAACTTAATATCATATGGCACGTGTGGCTTCTTTCTTTAATGGCTTTGCATTGACTATCAGTAAATTAAACCACTTACAGCTATGTAGTATTTGCACTTGTGTCGCAATGAAATTTTCTTTCTTTTTTTTATTTCTTGTCTGGCATCTGATACTCACTTGGATATTGACTAATTTGAATTCGCAGTAATTAAAAATAAAAACACTCCCTATAATAATTTTCCTCTAACCATTTCACCTTTAGTAGTTGAATTTTGCTTCTCATTTGCACCTTTTGTATTAGCACATCTGTACAGATTTATAAGTTGCCTAGCATTTTTTATGGTGTAAAGTATAAGGGCAATTTAACAAGATGTAGTAAGTACTTACCCATCTTATCTTTTAAGTTACCAAGGACCCATTTGTTTTCATTAATATTAACACGTCTTAATCTGAATACACATTTGAATAATTAAGATGTTATTTTTAGATCTACACTAAATGATTAACACTGTTTATTTTTAAACATCTTAATGTGCATAATATATTTATTTAAACATAATACATATATAATTTAAATTAAAAAGTAACTAAATATTAAAAAATAAACATAAATTTAATAATATAAAAATATTTTTTGAAAAAAATAAAATATATATGTTCGCTAGTGATGGTGGAGATACTTTGTAGTGGTTGTAGTGATGGTTGGTGCTAGTGGCTAGTAATGGTGGTGGGGATAGTTGTGATTGTGGAGGTGGTTGATGTTGTAGTGACTGGCGTGATGGTGACGGTTGTGTTGGTTGACGATGGTGTTGGTGGTAGTTGACAGCGGTCCTAGTTATGATGGTAGATATGGTTAGTAGTAAAGATTGACCGCAATGGTGGTAGTGGTGTCGGCGGCAGCGACAACTGTGGTGGTTATTGATATAATTATAATGATGGATGTGATATATGTGGTAGCGCTGACAATAGTGATTGTCAGTGATGGTGGTTGCATTGATGGTTGTGATGGAAGAGGTGATTGGTGGTGGTGGCTGGAGGACGCGGATGGTGGTTATGATGGCAGAGGTGATTAGTGGTGGTGTGGTGGGTGGAAAGTAGGTGGAGTTGGTGGTAGGGATGGGGTTGGGAGGGTGATAGTGTTGGTGGTGGTGATTGTGACGACAGAGGTGATTAGTGATGGTGAGGGTAGAGAGTGGGTAGGGGATGGGTGGTGGTGAATGGGGTAGGGTGGGGGTGGAGTGTATAGTGGGTAGGGGGTGGGTGGGTGGTGGTGGGGTGGGGTTGGTGATTGTGGATAGAGTGGTGGTAAATATTATCTATAATAAAGATACCTCTTAATGATATTAAGACTTTGTTCAAGATCTTAATGATTAAGACTTATTCAGACCAAATAAGTGTTTAGATCTTAATATAAATAAATGCACTTAATGGCCTAATGTCTAACCATTCAAATTCAGATCTCTATTACAACAACAACAACACAACAACAACATATCCAGTGAAATCCCACGCGTGGGGTCTGGAGAGGGTAAAGTGTACGTAGACCTTATCTCTATCTTGGCAGGTAGAGCGGTTGTTTCCGAAAGATCCTCAGTTTAAGAAAAAGCACAAGCACAAGTAAATTAAGACAAACAAAGCGAATAAATCATAATATACAAATGAGGCTTTAATTTTACTTCCCATGAACGGTTAAGCATAATTATCTTGTAGGTGGTCGAATGATATAAAAGTCAGTATACTGTTAGTATAAAAATCAGTGTATACAATGTGTTGGAAATGGGCCTATTTTTAAATGAATTTGGAACACCTAATGCCATCAATAATAGCCTGTATAAACTATAAAGGATTGTACAACTTGTATTGTTGGAGTCTTGTGGTGGCATTTGGTAGGGATTGTCATTTTCAAAAGTAATGGGATTATTTGACATTGCGATAACAATATGGGTCCTTCAAATGATACTCATAAATGCACTAAGATTGCTCTTTGTTTTGTGTCTGGGGGAAATCTACTCCGCAATATTGAAAGACTTCTAGAAAATTTTACATTAAATAAATGGCATGGACTGTAGTAAACTTATTTATCTTACTAAATTTTTATTTGTTTAATTAAAATACAATTATGACCTTAGTTTTTGCTTCATAAGTTGACGTAATATTATTAGAAAAAACTTCAGAACATCACCAGTTATGTTTTTTTTTTTGGTTTTAAAATGAGTTCGGGAAAATACATGTCTCTTAATGTCTATTTTTATGAAGAGCTGAGAATTTTTGCATTTAATTTCACTGTATCATGTATAGGTACTGATTTATATAATACATCGTAGCATTGGTGTTAACTTGTATTAATAACTATTAGAGTCTAAGTTATATATCAATGTAAAAAACCCTACACTATCAGTCACTCAAAGAATATCTATATGTAAGTTTTCTTCATATGCGTGATTTATGATTTTAAAAATAAGATAAGTTACCTATTATTATAACATATTAATGTACGTAACTTGATGGTGTAAAATTGCCTACATTAACAGCTTATATAATAGACAATTTCAATATTGTTATGTATTTGTATATTTATTACTCTTAGTTTCGCAAATCTTTATATGATCAAACATAGGTAATTGTCATATGGATATAATTACATCACGTAATGGCTTTTCAGTGGTACCTTAGTTGGCCACTTGGCCCCTCTTTAGGTTTGTAATTTTATAAATGGGGGTAGGAGACCACTTAGTTAAGCACCGCCAATTTTTTTTATCTAGGGAAGTGACTGGACCTTTGATAATTTAAAAGACAAAAAGAAGAAGAAAGAACTGAATTAAAGAAAAAGAAATGTTAGTGATCTTTTCTTAATAGGTCATCAATTGTGGTTTGATGCTTACCTCTCACTAATATGATAAAATTCACAATTATGATTTGAAAAGACTAGCAATGACCCTTTTGTTGTTTTGGTATAATGTTTTTTTATTAACTATGGTGTACGACAGTACAAGCATGTGTGGAGCTAGGGTATCGAACGAGGTTCATAGATGAATTCTTTTGTCTAAAAGTTATACCACACACATATATATAATAAAATAGATGTTGAATTTTTTTACTTTTTAGTATGTTTACTTCTTTATATTTTGGATCTCCTTAATGAAATATGGCTCCGCCACCGTGCACGAGGCAACCTTATGCACATTCTAATTATTTTATGGGTGCATGCTATCTCTCACTAGCATAGATCTAGTAATTTTATTTGTAAAATTTGGATAAATAAGAATAAATTACATGTTGAAACTTGGCTCCCTAAATATTTTTATAAATTTTATTTACTTTATTGATTGCTAGTCCATAACTTTAAGTGGGAGGTTGTTGTGGGGGATGAAAAAGGCCACGTATAAAAAATAGGAAGAAAAAGAATCTAGTGAAAATCCATTTTTTTCACACGTAAAATATGAGGTAGAAGGTCGATAACTGATTAATTGAATTATTGAGTTAAAGGAGCAAGAAAAGACAAAAGCTCCATGAAAGATGCACAAAGTTTAAAAAGATAAAAGAAACCAAGCAAAAGGGATTTGATTAAATTCTCAATGGCATCAATGGAAGGCTTTGTCTTTTCTAATGACCTTAGCTGGCCAAAGGTTCATTATTGGATGATATGCTAAGGGTGTGTTTGGTATAAAGAAAAATGTTTTCCATGAAAAATGATTTCCTAGAAAATGTTTTCTTGAAAAGCAAGGGTGTTTCTTACTCTCATTTTCTAGCATCCGGTAAGGAAAAAAAAATATTATCTCAAGGGTATTTGTATGTAATCTAGCAAAACATTATGGGGGTGGGATGCGGTGGAGAGTGCGGGGGTGGGGAGGGATGGGGGATGATCATGTAGTGGGGGTTGGGGGGGTTGGGTGTGTGAGGAGAAGACAATGAACTTGGAAAGTTACTTAATTATGTAACTTGTTTTTCCTACTTTCATTAAGAAGTTATTTTCCTCATTTTCGAAGAACTTGTTTTCCTAAAGAAAATATTTTGACAAACCAAATATGAGAAAATTGAAAAATATTTTATATTCTTCCCTAGACCCCCGCACATAGCGGAAGCTTAGTCCTTTTTTCTCCATACCAAACACACCCTAAGATCTTACACATGATTGTTTAATTATTTGTGTGGTTGGAGGCAACTTGTGTCACCCTTAAAAGTGAAAGGACAAAAATGTTCTTCATATATTAAAATTTGAATTCATTTCACAGCAAGTAAAATTCCATGTTTGTTTTAACTTCAATAGATAGTACTTAATAAATATCATGGTATTTGTTAGCTAAAAAGGCTCATTTAGTTTGAATTGGTTTTACTGTTTTTCATGAAGTAATTTTACCATGTGGTCTATTTGCATAACGTCATTTAAGGCGCAATCACTTGTTATTTAAATTTTGCATCGGTAACTAGTTAAGGATCTTCAGTGTTAAAATTATCATTGTTGCAAGTTTGAAAAATTAGACTTGAATTTCGAATATGAGAATTGAGCTTAATTCAAGTGGTTATTATAGTAAAAGCTAGAAAATATTTCCAGAAATGAAGATTAATAGTTCAAACTTCAAAAAAAAAAAAATCAGACTTTTAATTTCAAATATATATGTCTAGAATGGTTAGGTTTATAAGTTTTTATGCGTTGCAACTATAACTTAAATGATGATCTCAAAATCTGCTATATATGTACTTGCATTGTTTTTTTATAAATAAAAGGGAGAAACGATGGACCACGAGTGATAATAAAAGAGAGACAATTTTACCTGAATGGAGCAAATTATTTATGCATACTTTATAACAGATTCACGTATGAACATAATTATTATAAAATTAAAAGAGCTTAAAATGGATTATTAATCAGACAGATGAAGGTTAAAAATTGCGAAATTGGCTGCTTTAAAAATGATTGGATTACTAAGTAATGTAGCTGGTTGCCTTCACGAAAATCTTTCCTTGAATTTCAGACATGATTTGAGTGGAAGAGGCGAAGAAAAGTAAAATTGCAATGGATACCCTTTTTCTTTTTGACCAATCAATGTGTGGTTTATTTTACTTTAATCACTTTGATTCAATTCCTCTTCCTTACATTTTTTTCTAGTTCAGAATTTTCGTCTTCTCTTTCATCAAGGAAAACTTGAAGCAAATATTTGGGCTTTGGCCCAACAAATGAAAGGCCCGGTTGATATACCCATTTTGCTATTAGATGAGCTTGAAGAAATTGCGCGGTTGATCCATTAAACGGGCTGGTCTTTAATTTTTAGGGTCATTTGCACTTTTGAGCATATTTTGTACTGGTTAGTTTTTGTCCCTCAAGACAAATAATTTTATCGGGCCAAACTCATTGCCAACCATCTGTGATCGTCCAGATTCATCACTTGAACACCTCAAGTAACGTTTGTTCCATCTTGACTCTTCATGTGGGCCTCCATTGTGTCATTTAAATCATCGGGTGAGGCTGTTGTACCCGAATTGGCTCCTTGAGCCTGAGCATATTCCTTACGAGCAACATTAGTAACAGTCCTCTTGCTTGTAGCTGATTTCCTTTTAGCAAACATTTTCTGAAATACGTAATACGCACGAGTTAGAAGAATGTCCTGAAGGTATAACTCTAACTGCACGATCTAGAGTATGAAAGAAGTGAGTCAGTCCTGATGTATTGGTGGTCAACTGTTTACATGTGTGAGCGCCTCATACACATAAGAGAGATCCCACTGGACACAGTTTCATAGATTCCCTAAGATACTTGAATCTAGTACTCTAATACCAAATTTTGTAACACCTCGAATCATGGCCTAGGCGAAATAAGGCACTCGGTGCCTGACTGCATGTGACCGAGTGAACCACATGGCTTGCTATCATCATGGGCATCAAAATATGTACTAATAATGACTTAAATATGTATAACATAATACTAAAAATATAGTCTTAAATATAATAGCGGAAATACATGAATATAACATGATAAGTCTGAAAATAATACTGACATGACATGCTAACTAGTCTAGTCTATGAAATCTCTGAAACAAGAGTCTGACTGCAAAATCGTTTACCAGGACAAGGCTCTGGCATACCTCTACTATAAAACATGACATGTAAAATAAGTGACTAACACCCCGAATGAAATGGGGCTCACCAATAGCTGATACTAAAACAAATCCTAGCGAGCTGATCCGTCATCCTGAAACTCAGTACATGTACCGTGAAGTGCAGGTGCAAAGGGACGTTAGTAAATTTGAATTGTACTGTACATAAAGTAATTGAAAGAATAAGCAGTCACATGCTATGATTGGAATATGAAATCGAACATGAACATGGATATAATCTGACATGGGTATGATAACATGCATAAAATCTGTATATCTGTATATTTGTGGGGACATTAGTATAACCGACATGTAACCACCACGCGTAAACGTGACATCTGATCTCTGCCCGATCAGCTAAGTAATCTCGTACCTTACCGAGGTACGAGACATGAACATGGCCGGGTTCGAGCGGGACGAGACCATGTTCCGTCCCGGTACCGTATTTTTTTTACATATCGGGGTCGGGGCGGAACCGGGCCCACTGGCCACTCTTACTCTCAACTGATCGAGGGCAAGAAGTGTAGGAACAAGTACACAACCTCATTTCGAGGAAAATGGGCCCCATGGAGCTGGTCAAAATGAAGATGAAAGGGAGCAAACAGTGGCTTTGGATGGAAACATAAACAAGGTACTGAACATAGTAGAATCAAACCAAATGCAGCCTATGGAGGTGACAAATTATGACTCACGAGACACGACGATTGTTGATGGGTGCAATAACGATGGAGAAGGAACTTCGATTGGTATTACAACGAGCCCAAATCAACATCTAGAGATTGGATTGGAGAAGGAAATTACGAGTGTGCAGCCACCAGTTGATGAGAATATACTTGCTGATCCAAGGGAACGACAAAACTAACTTGTCGCAACTAATGAATGATAGATGCATTGAAGGGAGTAAAAACAAAAAATGGAAACGATTGGCTAGATTAAATAGTATTTCTGATAATCCAAATAATAATAAGGACCTAAAGTCTTTTAGGATAATCTTGGTGAATATTCTGTTATAGCAGCAGGCATACATAATATAGGTGATAAAAGAAAATAAGTTGTTGGTTTGACTACTGATATAGAAACAAATAGGAAGAAAATCATGGTGGAGTGGGAGGCCAGCCATAAATGGCTCCCTTCTCCACAATGAGGGCTATGGTGTGGAATTGTCTAGGCCTGGGGGATCCTTGACAATTCCCTTTTTGAAGGAGACACTGCGTCTCCACTCTCCAAATATGATTTTCCTTTGTGAAACTAAAAATAGGGATATCACTGTTAAACGAGTTCAAAGACAACTTAATATGCATTCTGCTATAATTGTGGATCCTGTTGAATTATCGGGGATTTAAGCTTATTTTAGAATGATGAAATTCAGGTATGTCAATCTCAAACTTCTTATTTTTATATTAAAATATTGGTGCATGATATTTTAATCGATTCTAAATATTGGTACATATTTGTGTATCTAAGTACTAATAAAGATACTAGTAGAGAACAACTTCAAGAACTTAGCATAAAATAGGCGAATTGGGGCCCTCTTTGGATTATAGCTGGGGATTTTAACGATATTTTTAATAATTCTAAAAAGTTAGGAGGTAGAACTAGTTAGATAGATTCCTTTAGAGATTTTAAGAATTTCTTATGGGATTTAGGAGCGGTGGACTTAGAATTTACAGGGAAGCTCTGATCTGTTGGTGTTTAAGAGAAAATGATGGTATTATTCAAGAGAAATTAGATAGGGTTATTGTATCATCGAGATGGAGGTTAGATTTCAACTTAGCTCAGGTATCTCACTTAAATGTTGAGGCTTCTGATCATTGTGTCCTTTAAATTAATACTGAACCTAACCTTGTAAGAAAAATGAGAAGGTTCTACTTTGATAAAAGGTGGAGTGAAAATAATGTTGTTAATAATATAGTGATGAGATCGTGGCATGGACAATTAGATGACTTTGATCAATCAAAAGGTTAGTTTTAAATTTAAAAGATGTCGGTCCTCGTTGACGTCTTGGTTGAGAGGGGGAAAAGGAAACTCGAAGAAGAGAATTATTGGCATAAATAATAGAATTGAAGAGCTTAAGAATGACACTAATAACTTCCATTTTCATAAGCTTAGAATTTTAAGGAAAGAATTAGAGCAAGCTTACAAAGATGAGGAAGTATATTGAAAATAAAAATCTAGAGCTTTATGGCTTCAAGAAAGGGATAAGAGTACTTTTTTCCACATGAAAACTGTCCAGAAATGTAAATGTAATAGTATCAAAGGATTT
Organism: Anisodus tanguticus; assembly: GCA_034509755.1. Taxonomy (NCBI): domain Eukaryota; kingdom Viridiplantae; phylum Streptophyta; class Magnoliopsida; order Solanales; family Solanaceae; genus Anisodus; species Anisodus tanguticus. The sequence goes on along the minus strand of CM067545.1, from coordinate 2,354,485 downwards.
CGCTCGGCAAATGGAAATTGGGTATCAGACCAAGGTGATATTATTAGAGAAGTAGAAAATTTCTATGCAAATTTATTCACTACTTCTAGACCTACAAATCTAGACCCCATTTTAAATCTAATTCCTCCCTTGGTTGATGATTCCATAAACCAAAGTCACGTTAGTGAGGTAATGGACGAGGAAGTGAAAAATGCAGTTTTTCACATGCATCCTTTAAAATATCCGGAAATAGATGGAATGACACCCTTCTTTTTTTCAAAATTATTGGAATATCCTATTCGCTGATATTATTGTTGCTGTTAAAAGCTTTTTTCATTCAAGATATCTTTTACCCTTTTAGAATCAAACTCTTATTACTTTAATTCCGAAAGTCAAGAATCCTAGTATTATTAGGTAGCAAGAATGAAAAAGTATTTGCCTAATATTATTCCTCCTAATCAATTTGCCTTTATAGGTAGCAGGCAATTGTTGATAATATTGTCTCAGCACATGAGTGTATTCATATATTGAAAAACAAGAGGAGAGCAAATCAGAAATACATGACCTTAAAGCTGGACATGACAAAAGCTTATGATAGAGTGGAACGTATATATGTTCAAAACTTACTATTGCAAATGAGTTTTCATGATATTTTTGTTAATTGGATTATGCAATATATTACAACTCCTACTTATATATTTAATCTAAATGGTAAAATTGCTAGTTGTGTTAAGCCTAGTAAGGAATTAAGATAAGGTGACCCTTTATCATCATATTTATTTATATTATGTGTTGAAGATTTTTCCAGGCTTTTGAACCAAGCTGAGAACCAAGGGGAGATACATGGAATAAGCCTCAAAAGGGGTGGTCTTACAGTAAATAACCTTTTCTTTGCTGATGATTCCTTTATTTTTTGTTTAACTAATACCTAGAGTGCTTCTAAACTTTTAAAAATTCTAAGGACTTATGAACTTTGCTCAGGACAAAAGGTAAATTTATATAAATCAGCAATGTTTTTAGTAGAAATGCTACTGAGCAAGAAAAGATTAGTATTATTTCGAAACAGCCTCTTGCAAAAATGCAAGGTATGACTGCGTATAATAGACCCTTGTGGTCCGACCCTTTTTCGGACTCTGCGCATAGCGGGAGCTTAGTGCATTGGGATGCCCTGGGGTTGTATCTAGGTCTGCCTGCGATAGTTGGTAGATCAAAGAAGAAGATGCTAGAGTTTATTAAAGATAGAGTTAAGACTAAGATAAAGAGATGGAAAATTACTTTCTTAAGTCATGCGGGCAAAGAAGTGATGCTCAAATCTGTGCTTTCTGCTATTCCTTCGTATGCATTGTCATGCTTTCAATTTCCAAATACCCTTTGTAAGGAAATTACTACTCTTTTCTTTGACTTTTGGCGGGGACGAAACGAGGACTAAAGAAAAATGCATTATGAAAATTGGCAAAAGCTTTGTGAGGAAAAATCTAAAGGAGGTCTTAGTTTTAGAAATTTAAAATTGTTTAACAAGGCCTTGTTGGATAAGCTTGCATGGAGAATTTTAACCCAAAAAGATTTTTTACTGTTGCGGTATTTCTAGATGCTACGCAAGTGTACGTATCGCAATTTGTAATAATTTCGGTAAGACCTAGTATCGTCCACAGAGACTGATTTATCAAGTACCAATTAACTAATCTTTGGTTTCTATTTGGCCAACGAATATAAGTGGTGATTTCTAAACTAACGAATTTGACAACTAAAGTAAATTGCAGAAATGAAGTAGTAATGAAAACACACGAAGTTTAATTCAGTGATGAAAGAAATTAGGGTTTCTAGTCTCATCAACAATCCACTCTATCATTCATTAATGCAAGACTAGCGATTCTTCTTCTTGTTAAGATAGCAGGTTAACTGAGATGTTCTATATTTCGGTTAGGACATATAAAAACTCAACCTAAATGAGAATTTTCTATATTTCTATGATAAATTCGATCACATAGGAGGATTAAGATCAATAACCTAAAAAGCTACACAAGCAATCGTGATACTCTCATTCAAGATTAAACCTACGTCTAACCAACTCTAGCATATTCAAATCTCTCTTTTCAGATCTCGATTTGAAATCATATAGGTAATGAAAACTAATGGCCAATTAATTCTCATTCAATAAACACAAGTTGAAGAGATCTTAATAGAAGAAGAAGAACATTAGCAATGCATTAAATCATAATAGAGTTTCAAGTGACTCAACGGAAAACTCTAATAAAAGTAATTAGCTCATAGACATGCTCAGAAAACTAATTAACTTAATATCCAACATGAACTGGATTAAAGTAAAGAAAAGGAAAAGAACTTGAACAATACATGTCTCTAATGGCTCCTTGTTCTCTTGTTTCTTGCCTCCAAAGTGTTATATCTTTTCAGAAAAACGTTTTCCCCAATATATATCACGAAAACCCCCCAAAATGGACCTTTTTGCCCTTATTAAATTTAGGTTTCTCGCTTTCCTGACGTCGTCGGCACCGCGGCTCTTCAAACAGGCGTCGCAGCGCTAATTCGCTTATGAAAGTCACTCACTTTCTGCCAGTGGGGCGCCGCGGCGCTAATGTTGGGCATCGCGACCCTTCAGCGTCGTGGCTCCATGCTATATTGCGCCGCGGCTCTTCAGCGTTCTTCATCCGGAATTATTTCTAGACTGCTTTCCAAGCTTCCCAGGGCTTCTTTGACTCATTTCTTGTGACCAAGTATACATTTTTGTCCTTAATAGCCACCTATTTCCTTTTGGATTCACCTTATTCCTTTCTGAATCGCTTAAAGCCTGAAAACACAAAACAACACGCATAATACTGCACAAAACAACTAAAAGACAAACAAAAGATTCCTAAAACACACTCTAAAATAGTACTAAAATCTACCTAACATTTACTCCATAAGATGTTAAAAAACAAATATTTTTTGAATACTTATGTCCCTCTTCGAGTTCTTGGATTTAGAAAAACATTATTTAGGGAAGAGATTTATTGAAAATAGCAATTAGATGGAGAGTTGGAGATGTAACAAAGGTTAAAGTTTGGAATTATCAACGGATTTCATATTCTAATGACTTTAAATCCATCCAACTGCAAAATCAAGTCAACTTGCATTTGAGGGTCAATGCTCTTATTGATCATCAAAATCATATATGGAATATTCACGCACTTCATATGTATTTTATCCAAATGATATTAATTCTATATTATCTATTTCTTTATCTATCACTCGGACTCCAGATAAAATTATTTGGCATTATACTAAATTAGGTAAGTATGAAGTTAGATCTTGCTATCATCTAGCCAAAGATCTTGCGCATTGTAATGATGTGAATACTAATAGACCTCAAGCCAGTTCTCATTCTTTTTCAAAATCTTTTTGGGATTTTTTATGGTCATTGAAAATAAAAAATAAATATGAACATTTTCTTAGAAAATGTATTCTTAATGTATTACCTGTAAACGCAAATATTTCTAAGAGATTGAATTATATTTGTGATGCGTGCAAGGTGTGTGGTTTAGAAACAGAAACTAATGATCATATGTTTTTCAAGTATCCAAAAGCTCAGTTAGTGTGGAAATTGTGCCCAATAAATTAACCTGATTTAGGAAATATTATTGATTTCTCAAGTTGGTGGCATGATTTATTTCGCAATACATGTCATTATCTTGATTCTATTGAGTTTATGAGATTAAGTGTTTCTGTTTTATGACAATTGTGGAAAGCTAGAAATTCATTTTACTTTAACGGTGATATATATGAAAGCTAGAAATTCATTTTTTTGTGTGATACTAACAACGATCTTGCATCTGCGCTAGTGAATTCTCAAGTTATGGTTTACTATGTTTGGAGGAAATTTTTCTCTCTTTGTGAGACAACTTTTGCGATACGATTGCCGGTAATGACAAGGCACCACTTTTGTCGGAGAATGTCCAGCGCCGACGGCCACCACTGCCAGTACCAACGCCCACCCAAGTTCAGTTTCTACCCTTCTCTGTCCTTTCTTTATTTCTTTATCCCTCCACTCTTTCCATATATCTTCCTCTCTTGCCCCTTCTATATTCCTTGTTGCAAGAGTCGATCAACCGAAATCGATGACAATCGGTAATGCCGACGATCGGCGAACCGTCAGATCTCGCCGAAATTCAACAAAACTGCCTCTTTTCTCTCGTTATTGACTATGTACGACCCTAATTTTCTTTGATGTTTCTCATTATTGCCCCTACTATTCTTTGGTGTTGCTTTGGAAGTTATCCAATTTTCTTGAGGTTAATTAAGGTGTCTTTTATTTAGTATTTATTCAACTTCCTTGGTTGGAATTTAGAAATTGATACTGTTTGTTGTTGTTTTGTATATAGATACTCAATTTTCTTGGGTCAAATTTATTTTCTTGACTGATTTGCTTGCCTTTGATTGGTTACTGTGTGCGATTTTTTTTCTGCTTGCGTTTAGATTCTTGAATTGTGCCTTTTCATCTCTAGGCATTCTAGGTATGATGGTAGTTTGAGGTGGGGTCCTCAATTTGGGGTTAAGGGTCGGTTGTGAGTTGGGGGTCAATTTGGGGCGGGGCGGGGGTGTGAGAGGTAAGGGGACCAAGAGAGCTCATAGGTTAAGAGTTGGGTCTTGGAGCATAGGGACTTTGACGGGTAAGTCGATAGAGTTAGTGAAGATTCTTAAGAAGAGGGAGATCAATGTAACTTGTGTTCAGGAAACTAAATGGGTAGGAACTAGAGCCTTGGATGTAGATGTGTTTAAGTTGTGGTGCTCAGTACGCTCGAGGCGTAGAAACGGCGTAGGCATTTTAGTGGACAGGGAACTCAGGGATCATGTAGTGGAGGTTAATAGGGTGAATGATAGGATGATGGCCATTAAGCTAGTTTTGGGAGGGTTAACTTTTAACATAGTTAGTGCATATGCGCATCAGACAGATTTGGCTGAAGAGGACAAAATGCGCTTATAGGAGGAGTTGGACGAGGTTGTGAAAGGTATCATGCAGACTGAAAAAGTAGTGTTAGGAGGGGATTTTAATGGTCACATAGGGACTACTACAGGAGGATATGATGATGTGCATGACAGGTTTGGATTTGGAGATAAAAATGAGAGTAGAGTGTCGTTTTTAGACTTCGCGAAAGCTTTTGAGCTGGTCATAGCTAACTCAATCTTTCGAAAGAGGGAGGAACACTTGGTGACCTACCGTAGTGCGATGGCTAAGAACTAGATAGATTACTTGCTCCTTAGGAAGGGTGATAGAGGTGTATACAAGGATTGTAAGGTTATTCCGAGCGAGAATCTTAAAACCCAACATAAGCTCGTGGTTATGGACTTAGAGGTCAAGAGACAAAATAAGAGTAAGGGTGGGGATGGCCGACCAATGATTAGATAGGGAGGCTTGATTGAGGTCAAAGCTCAAGAGATGAAGGCGGAGTTGGTAGCTATGGGGGCTTGGGGGAGTAGTGGGGACGCAAATAGTATGTGGACTAGGACATAATTGCATTAGAGAAGCAGCTACAGAGGTGCTAAGGGTCTTCCAGGGTAACTCAGGTATATGTATAAGGGATTGGTGGTAGAATAGAGAGGTCCAAGGAAAAATAAAAGCCAAGAAGATTGCATATGCGACGTTAGTAGAAAACGTGGATGATGAGGACAAAAAGAGGAATAAAGAGAGGTATAAGGCAGCGAAGAAGGAAGCGAAGCTAGCAGTCACGACGGCTAAAACAACAGCTTTTGAGCACTTGTATAAAGAGCTCGAGTGCAAATGCGGTAATGGGAATTTGTATAGGCTCGCCAAGATGAGAGAGAGAAAGTCTCGTGACTTGGATCAATAAAGTGCATTAAGGACTAGAATGACGAAGTGTTGATAGAAGAGGCACATATTAGATGAAGATAGCAGATGTACTCCCATAAGCTCTTACATGAAGGAGGGGACAAGGCTATAGTGTTGGGGGAATTAGAGCAATCTGAGAGTTGTAAAGACTTCAACTATTGTACGTGTATAAAGGCTGCGGAGGTTAAGGGAGCTATTCATAAGATGAGAAAGGAAAGAGCGATCAGGCTGGATGAGAAATTGGTAGACTTTTGAAAGATCACGGGGGAGGCAGGTACGGAGTGATTGACTAGATTATTTAACGTCATATTTATATCGGCTAAGATGTTAGAGGAATGGAGGTGTAGTGAATGATCCTGTTGTACAAGAACAATGGTGATATTCAGAATAGCAATAATTATAGGGGTATCAAGTTGTTAAGCCATACTATGAAAGTACGAGAGAGGATGGTCGAGATGAGGAATGATGTTTCGATATCAGAGAACCAGTTCAGATTTATGCCGGGGCGATCGACCACAAATGCTATTCATCTTGTCAAGATATTGACGGAGCAGTATAGGGACAAAAAGATAGACCTACACATAATAGTTCATTGATTTAGAGAAGGCATATGATAAAGTCCTTCGGGAGGTTCTTTGGAGATGTTTGGAGTTTAGAGGTGTGTCAGTGGCCTACATCAAGGTAATTAAGGACATATACGAGGGTGCCAAGACCGGGTTTATGATAGTGGGAGGTGACTCTAAACACTTTTCGGTCATGATGGGGTTGCATTAGGGATCAATTCTTAGCACACTTTTATTTTCCTTAGAGATGGATGAATTAACTTGACATATTTAAGAGGAAGTGTCGTGGTGTATGCTATTTGCAGGCGACATAGTTCTGATTGACGAGACGCTCAGCAGGGTTAACGATAGGTTTGAATTTTGGAGAACGACCTTAGAATCTAAAAGATTCAGGTTAAACAGGATTAAGACAGAGTATATGGAGTGTAAGTTCAGTGACGTGATGCATGAGACAGATGAGAAAGTGAAGATTGAGGCACAAGCTATACCCAAAATAAGAAGCTTCAAGTATCTTGAGTCCATAATACAAAGAGATGGGGAGATTGACGATGATGTCGCATATTGTATTGGAGTAGGGTGGATAAAATAGAAGCTTGCCTCCGGGGTGGTTTGTGATAATAAGTTGTTGCCTAGGTTGAAAAACAAGTTCTACATAGTGGTGGCTAGACTAGAATTATTGTACGGTGCAGAATGTTGACCAGTTAAGAACGTCCATGTTCAGAAGATGAAGGTAGCAGAGATGAGGATGCTCAGATGGATGTGTTATCATACTAGAAATGACATGATTAGAAATAAAGTTATACGGAATAAGATTGATGTGACCTCAGTGGAGAACAAGATAAGAGAAGCGAGCTGAGGTGGTTCAGACATGTGAAGAGGAGGTGTGAGGATGCGCCAGTTAGGAGGTGTGAGAGACTGGCGATAGCAGAAGTTAAGAGAGGTAGAGGTAGGCCAAGAAGAACTGGGAGAGGTGATTAGAAAAGACATGGCATGACTCCAGCTGACTGAGGACACGACTCTAGATAGGAAGATTTATAGGTTGAGGATTATGATAGAAGGTTAATAGTTAGTTGAGATTTGTCACAATGTGTGTGAGAGGGGTAGGGGGCTAGCCTCTTTTTCTCCTCTTCTCCGTTTCTTGATAGTATTATTTAGGTTTCGCATAGATCCATACTCTCGAGTGAGTATTACTATGTGTTTCTTTATTTGTTTTATTGTTATCTTGTTGTCTTATTTTTTGTGAATTTGTGGATTGACTACATTTTTTTAGTCGAGGGTCAATCGGAAACAACCTATCTACCCAGCAAAGGTAGAGGTAAGGTTTGTGTACATCTTACCCTCCCCAGACCCCATTATATGGAATTACACTAGGTATGTTGTTGTTGTTGTTGTATAATGATGATTTGCTAACCTTATCAGTTTTGACTTACATGCCTAATAGGACTCATGACGAAAATATTACTCTGGCAGAAGATAGGATTGTTGTTTTTAGAGATGCAGGCTTACATGTTGGAAAAGAAAAGGCAAGCATTGGAATGACGGCTATGGATAGTGGTGGCCAGTTGCTTCATACCCCTAGCAACCCTATTAAATTTGTGAGGAAGGTCATCATCGCTGAAGCATTAGCAATTCGGCAGGCATTAGATAGAGCATTACAAAATGGCTGGTCCAAGGTTCATATACTATCTGATGCAAATAATGTGGTACACATGTTACAAAAGAAGATGACAGTACAACAACAACAACAATATACCTAGTGAAATCCCACAACGTGGGGTCTGGAGAGGGTAGAGTGTACGCAAATCTTACCTCTACCTTGGTAGGTAGAGCGACTATTTTTGAGAGACCCTCGGCTCAAGACAAAGTATAAGCACAAGCAAAGCAAAAGAAACCGTAAAAAATTTAAAGCAGTATGAAAATGTTGGTATCAAAAGCGAATAAACCATGATAGCACATTCTAAAAAAAGAAGCAATAACTAATGCATGTAAATAAGATAAACAAAGTACACTAAAGAACACATATTGGAGAAATCAAACAACAAGGACTATAAAGCAATATTGCGTCTATTAGTATGATAGGCTGAGCGGGCCTACAATAATAACACTACAACTACTAGTTTGCAAGCGTAAGTAGGACTGCGCTCAACTACCTACTACCCTTCTACCCTAATCTGTGTCCTCCACAACCCCCAATATATGGTCATGTCCTCAGTAAGTTGCACCTGCGCCATATCCTGTCTAATTACCTCTTCCCAATACTTCTTTGGCCTACCTCTACCCCTCTTGAACCCGTCCATAGCCAACCTCTCACACCTCCGCACTGGGGCATTTGTGTCTCTCATCTGCATATGTCCAAACCATCCCAACCTCGCTTTCCGCATCTTATACTCCACCGAGGCCACTCCCATTCTATTCCGAATATCATTATTTCTAATATTATTCCTCCTTGTATGCCCGCACATCTATCTCAATATCCCCATCTCCGCAACTTTCATATTTTAGATGTGCGAGTCTTGACTGGCCAACACTCTGCCCCATACAACATAGTCGGTCTAACCACTCGTCTTATAGAACTTGCCTTTAAGTTTTGGTGTCATATTATTATCGCATAAGACTCCAGGTGCGAGCCTCTATTTCATCCACTCTACCCCAATATGATGTGTGACATCGTCATCAATCTCTTCATCCCCTTGAAAAATAGACATGAGGTACTTGAAACTTTCTTTCTTTGGAATGACCTGAGTACCAAGCCTCAAGTCCACGCCTGTCTTAAGGTCGCTCCCGTTACTGAACTTGCACTAAGTATTCTATCTTGGTCCTACTCAGCCTGAACCCTTTAGACTCTAGAGTCTGTCTCCAAACCTACAGCTTAGCGTTCACACCGCTGTGAGTCTCATCAATCAGTACTATGTCATTTGTGAATAACATACACCATGGCACCTCTCCTTGGATTTGTCACGTCAGTCCTGTTGACACCCAATTTTGTCCCATCTTTTCTGATTTTATTTGCAATTTCAAATATTTTTTACACCTTTAAACAATTTTAAAATATAGGCATATATATGTATATATATCATAATTATTATTGTCATTTGCATTTTTATATCATAATCATACTTTTTATCCTAATATTATATGTTATTTTATTAGTTTCACAAAACGACATCGCATTATTATTTTTTATTTAGCACCAAGCATTTTGCAAATATTATATTTTTTATCATATTGTCATCTTTACAATTTATAAATTTTGCAAAGCTTTCTTTTTATATAATAAAACCCCTTTTTATATTTTTAAACCCATAACCCATTCATTTCCCAACCCAAAACAATTTCTACCCAAATAATTTCACCCATTTATTTCCCCCAAGCCCAACCGGTCAAGCCCATACCCAAAGCCCATCGCCCCCTTTAAACCAAAAAAAAACAAACACAAAACAAAAATCCCTAAAAACCCAAACCCAACCGGCCAGCCCAAAATCGAAGCCCAACAACCATCTTTTTTATTTCCCTAACCAAAACTCAACCCCAAAAACAATTTCCCCCAAGCCCAATCGATACAAACCCGAGCCCACTCAACCCGTCGGCCCAACTCCCACTCGACCCGCCCATTTTTATTCCCTTATACCCAAAACCAAACGCCCCCACCCAAAACAAAAAAAATGAAAACCCTTTCTCCCAAATCGCCGCTGCCCCCATACCCGCAACCCATACCCGCGACCCCACACCCCCAAAACTCGCCGGTCACCTCACCCGACACTGCCACTAACTCCGTGCCACCAACCGTCCGACCCATACCCACAAAATCCGCGACCCATACCCCTAAAATCCGTCCCAAATCGTCACTTTATTTTAAGAATTCAAACTTGTTTGAGTGTTGAGGGGTACGAATCCATCTATAAATACCCCCACTTTGTTCTACGTTGGGGGAGGATTTTTTGAAAGGATTTTTGAGGAGGATTTTCGGAGGTTCGATTCCATATAAATATCTTGTTGTATTTTGATTTTTAGTTTCCCCCTCATTGTTATTCAAGAAATAAACAAGTCCAAAATCCGAAAGAAAGGGTGTTTTGATTCTGCTTTTGATTCCGGGTCGGGTAAGAACCATTTTTTGTTGTTGTTGTTGTTGTTGTTGTTATTGGTTATCTGAAATTAGTGAAAAAAAATCTGTTTTGGGTTTGACACCTGATTCGGGTCGGGTTACTGACCTGGGTCTGGTCGACCCGGTTTGGATATATTTCCAGAATTCTTGCATATTGGTTATCTGAATTTGCTGGAAAAAATTCGATTTGTTGTTCTTCACTGATTTTGGGTCGGGTTGACCCGGTTTGAATATTTTCCAGAATTTTACATTTTTACATCTTATTTGCTGGTTATCTGAGATTGCTGAAAATCTGATTCGGGTCGGGTCACTGACTCGAGTCGTGTCGACCCGGTTTGGGTATATTTCCAGATTATGGCATTTTTCACATCATGTTGCTGGTTATCTGAAAAATCTGAATATTGATTCCGATTCCGGTCACTATTCCGGTATGTTTTCGAATCGGTTCATTGTTTCATTCGGGTCACTTGTTCATGATCCGGCCGGACATTTAATTACTTACTATTGTATGCGGCTATGTTGTTTATTTTACTGCTTTGAATAAATATCGCATTTAGGCCGATGAAATTGAATTCGAGGCCGCGCTTTTTTCGTTTCTGTTTTGGCATTTAAACATCCGTGCACGGATTATCTCACTGATTTACTGATTTATATAATTACTGCATTTAGGCCGATGAAATTAAATTCGAGGCCGCGCTTTTTTTTGTTTCTCTGTTTTCTGTTTACTGTTTTAAACATCTGTGCAACGGATATTTACTGTTTTACTGTCTTACTGTTTTAAACTAAATATCACGTCTTTTTGGGAATTGCTTCTCGATTTCAGTTTTTTACTGTTTTGGTGTAGTTTACTATTTTTGAATTAAATACTGCATTTAGGCCAATGAAATTGAATTCGAGGCTGCGTCCCTTCGGACATCAATTCTCAATTTCTGTTTTTCTTTTTACTGTTTTCGACACTATTTACTGATTTAAATAAATATCACTGATGGCCGATGAAAAAATATCCGTCGATTTTTTAGGCATCCACAGTTGTAAAGACGGAAAATAAAACTTCTGGGCAAGGATGAGACTTAAACTTTTTTGTTTCATCCGATATCAACATGTTTAGTAGGCGGGGCGACTAAAATAACCAACATGTTATATGTTCGCAGCCACGACGTGATTATAATGATCTTTTCTTCTTTTTTTTCATCCGAGAGACCAACATGTTTAGTAGGCGAGGCAATTAAAATGACCAACGAGTCATATGTTTGCAGCCACGACGTGATTGGAATGATCTTTTCAAAATTTAAGTCTGAGCCCTCCGTAATCAAAACATTTATTGTTTTGGATACGGATCCGAAGTTATGTATATTCAATTGTTTCTAACCGTTTATTCTTGACAGCTTGCAAAGATAAAGTCAAAGAAGGCAAATACCCCTCGGAGATTACTTATTTTTGTTGTTGTCTTTTACTTTCTTTAATTCAGCTTTATTTCATTCTGTATTGTAATATTACTGTACTCGTGAAATTATTGAAATGTTTAGAACAAATAGGTAGACATAGAATTAATTGATAGGGTAGTCTAAAATTGGAAACCCGTCGCTAGTTTATTTATTTTTAGGCTCAGTTAGTTTTAAAATTGAAAATTGCTAGTTTATTTATTTTTAGGCCCGTCGCCCATAATAATCACTTTGCATACATTCTTATCAATTTTCATACAAATGCATACTTATATTTTTTTCCAGCTTTACATGTATATTAATGTCATACAAATGCATACTTGTACAAAATGCATCATTTTATTAACACCTTACAATATTATTTTTTATATGTATAAAAACATGCATTTTTCTTAGCATAACAATTAACCTGAATTTGATCGGATAACCGCAAGTTAGCGGATCTTAAAGGATGCCTAACCCCTTCCCTTTAGGATAATAAAGAACCCTTACCCAGAATTTCATTAGTTTCGTAGACCACAAAATTGGAGTTATTTTGTAGTTTTTAGTTAACATTCAGGTGCCCTAATTCACCTTAGAATAATTAGGTGGCAACTCCTCAAAGCAAGCATTTTTAACCGATCCAGAGGGAATCGACGCCATCCCGTCGCGAATCCTGCAGGTCAAAAACGGGTGCGACAAGTCCAACCATCACCAAGGCAAATAAGAATGGGCTAAGAGCTGATCCCTGGTGTAGCCCCATCATCACTGGGAAGTGCTCTGAGTCTCCTTCTACTTTCTGTATCCTGGTCTTGGCTCCATCATAGATATCCTTGATTGCCTTAGTGTACGCCACAAGTACACCTCAAACCTCCAAACATCTCCATAGAACCTCCCTAGGGACTTTGTCGTATGCCTTCTCGAGGTAGATGTAAACCATATGTAAGTCTCTCTTCCTCTCCCTATACTGCTCCACCAACCTCCTAATAAGATAAATGGCTTCTGTAGTCGAACGCCCCAACATGAATCTAAACGGGTTCTCAAAAATAGACATGCCTTTTCTCACCCTCATCTCCACGACCCATTCCTAAACTTTCATAGTGTGGCTTACCAGCTTGATACCCCTATAGTTGTTGCAACTCTGGATATCACCTTTGTTCTTGTACAAAAGAATCGTTGTACTCCACCTCCATTCTTCGGGCATTCTCGCCATCTTACAAATGACGTTAAACAACTTAATCAGCCACTCCAAACCTGCAATGTCTGCACTCTTCCAAAATTCAATTGGGATCTCATCAGGCCCGGTCGCTAGTCCCATGCACATCATGCGAGCAACACCCTTAACATCCTCAACCTTAATGCTTCTACAATATCCAAAATCCCGATACCTACTAGATTGCTCCAGATCTTCCGACACAATATCTCTATCTCTTTTTTCGTTCAAGATTTTATGAAAGTATGACTGCCACCTCCGCCTAATATGTGCGTCATCCACTAGTACTTTACCATCATCGTCCTTGATGCACCTCACGTGATCCAAGTTACGTGCCTTCCTCTCCCTCACATTGGCTAGTTTGTACAATTTTTTATCCCCATCTTTTTCATCTAATTCCACATACATGCGTTCAAAAGCCGTTATTTTTGCCGCCGTAACCGCTAGTTTTGCCTCTTTCCTCTCCATATTATACAGTTCCATATTCTTCCACTTCTCCACCTCATCCTTGCTTTCTACCAATTTCGCATACGCCACATTATTTGCTTCCACCTTTTCTTAAACTTTACCATTCCACCACCAGTCCCCTCAATGCCTACCACGGCTACCCCGCGAGACCCCTAGCATTTCTTTAGCTACCTCTTGAATGCAATTGGTCGTCCTGTCCCGCATACCGGTCGCATCCCCCTACTCTCCAAGCCCTATTGGCCATCAACCTCTCCCCCATCTCCTTTGCACTAGTCTTGGTCAAACTCCCCCATTTGATTCTTAACTTGTCATCCATAACCCTCCTCTTCTTCTCCATCTTGATCTCCAAATCTATCACCAAAAAACTTATGTTGGGTTGTAAGATACTCCCTCGGAATAACCTTGCAGTCTTTACAAAGACCGTTGTTAACCTTCCTAAGGAGCAAAAAGTCAATCTGAGTCTTAGCCACCAAACTACGGAAAGTCACCAAGTGCTACTCCTTCATCAGGAACCTCAAATTGGCTATCACCATCCCAAAAGCTCTAGCGAACTCCAAAAGTGAGTCTCCCACATTCCTGTCCCCGAGGCCAAAGCCTCCATGCACGTCGTCATAACTCTCCAAAAGTGACCCGATATGTCTATTGAAATCCCCTCCTACAAATAACTTCTCAGTGGGTGGTATACCTTCCACCACCTCGTCAAAATCCTCCCAAAAGCACATCTTCTCCTCTTCGTCCAAACGCTCATGCGGCACGTAAGCACTAATAATGTTCATAGTGAACCCTCCAACTACCAACTTAATCGCCATCATCCTGTCATTAACCCTCCTAACCTCTACCACCTGATCTCTTAGCTCGTTGTCTACTAAAATTCCTACCCCATTCCTATACCTCGACCTACCAGAGAACTATAACTTATACCCGTCCACATCCTTAGCCTTAAGTCCTACCCATTTGATCTCCTGGACACAGGCTATATTAATCCTCATCTTCTTAGGAATCTTAACTAGCTCTATGGACTTCCCATTAAAGTCCCAATGTTCCAAGATCTTATTCTTAGTCTAGCATCCCCCTTACCCCCTAACCCTCACCCTCGTCCCCGACCGAGAACATGACCCTAATCTACCATCATTCACCAAAACCACTACAACAAAAAAATACTAGTCAAAGGTTAACGCTAACACACACGAGAACCAATACTAAAGCACAAGTTAGCAAGAATCTAGATGTAAATCAGTCTACTACAGAAAAAAATGATAAAACAAAGGACAAGAAAAATAAAGGCAAAAATGTAAGTCAAGATTCAATAAAACGCAAAAATTTAACTACAAGGAGAAGACCAAATATTGAGTATGAGCAATTGAAGGTACCAACTCCAGACTGATAGAACATGTTCACATGCGCAGAAATCATTGTTCACACGCCGAAAAATATTGTTCACTGCCTAAAATCACTGTTTCTGAGAGAAGCACCACAAATTTTGATGGGAAATTGCTCGTCGATGTCGGAGATGAAAGACGAACCTCGATCTGTCCTTCCAAGCTCTTGCACGCGCAGTCGGAGAAATCCTACCAAAAAGCTTATTGCCGACACGTATACTTCAAACACGTGGAATCCGGCCGCCGGATTTTGGGTTTCTGCAGATCGGAGGGAGTCGATTCTCCCTAGGTAAACTCACTTCTGGATAAAACGACACAATAAATCAAAATATATATATCTGCCAAAGCTGCTAGTCATCGAAAAACAAGGACGGAGCCGCTTTGGTGGTCGGTGGTGGTGCGTCTGTGTGTGTGTGGGGGGGGGGGGGGTGTTACCGTTAGCACGTAAGTCGGGGGTTGGGGGAGAGAGAGCCGTTCTGGTCGCTTTAGTTCCACAAAAGAAGATGACAATATTTTGGGAAATAGATACCACTTGCGATGATATATGGAGATTGATGGGTTCTTTTAAAGAAATCGACTTTGTCTACATCCCTTGCGCATGGAATGTGCTAGCTCATAATATAGCTAAATTCTCTTTATTGCTTTTACATAGAATTTCTTGGAATTCTAATTTTCCAAGCTGGATTGCAAATGATGCATTGATATATTATGGACACGTAAAGAACATTATGAAGTAATGAAATGCAGTTGTTAACTAAAAAAAAAATTAATATAAAGAAATTGTAATGAAGAGAAATATTTGATCCGCAAAACTCAAGCTTAACCTTAAACTAATTTCAAATTTGTAACCCTTCGCATCATATTTACACTCGTATCCCTCTCAAATATTCGATAACTTCTAACAACTCCAAGGCTATAAGAGTCATTTCACGTATTGCTGTTTGTACGTCACATATCCCTATCCATATTTCCCCAATTGGCCCTCTTTCTTCTCTTTGCCGATGTGAGAAAACTTTAGGGTTTTCCAATTACCCTCCAATTTCATCAAATTTACGCTCTTATACTCTTCATCTTGTTCATTGCATCTTCTGGGTAGTAATTTTTATAATTTACATATCTACATATTATAGCTTAACTGTTAATTGTATCCATTTTGTTGGTCCTAATTTGATCTCTTCAACTACTACATAGCTGGTGAAGCTTATCTCAGGTAAATATAAAACCCCTTTTAATTTTCTTGGGTTTTTAATCTTTCTTTTTTTGTATTACTGTGTTCCTAATGGAATGTATATTAAAGATTCAATTTTTTGTTGTTTGTTTGTGTTTTTCTGTTATGTGATATTGCTTTTTGAGCTTGGCCTATGTGAAAACCAATCTGGAACTAATTTTAGCTTTCTTTGAGCTGCATTTTTTATATTAATTAATGGATATGTAGTTTTAGGAATGTGTAGTTTTCTATAGATGAATAGTGTATATGTAAGTATAAGAATTTGAATTGATGTTTTGATTGTGTTTTTTTTTTAGTTATAATGGTGAGCTTTGGATTGACCTGCTTTGTTTTTGCTTTATCCTGAGCCGAGGGTCTATCGTGAACAACCTCTATGCCTCCCAAGGTAGGGGTAAGAATGCGTACACTCTACCCTCACTAGATCCCACTCGTGAGGTTACACTGGGTATGTTGTTGTTAATGGTGAGTTTTGCATGATACCCATTTGATATTTTTTCCTCTGTCATTTGGTAGATATTGAATTTGGAGTGATATGTGGTTCCTCAATAACGCATTTGGAAATTTTGGGGAAGTAAAAGGAGTGATTGTTTGGGTTTAGCGACAAGGTCGAAGCTTGTTCGATGTGTGTAGAGTTATGGGGGATCAAGTATTGGAATCAGTACATGATATATTAGGATCGGTACCTGATTTGAACGTTCAGCAGGTTATGGAAGTTTCCGATTATAGCTTACGAGGGTCTACTAATATCAATTTGTATAAAGTTTTTTTAAAAACTGAAAATTAAGAAACAATAAAGAAGTAGAGGAGTACTTTTTGATATGCAAAACTCATAATCTTAAATTTTTGGCTACATATATTTTATTGATCGTTTTCTTTATCTTAATTAATTGACTCTTAATTAAAGTTTACGAAGGCTGAGAACGCTAATGAAAATCCAACGATTACGGAAAAAGACACTAGTAATAATATAAATAAATTTAATCTTTCTTTTTTTGTATTACTGTGTTCAAAATGGAATGTATATCAAAGATCATAGATCTGCCTCGACTAGTTTGGAACTGAGTGATGGCTGTTTGTTTGTATTTTTGCGTTATGTGATATTGCTTTTCAGTTTGACCTATGTGAGGACCAATTTGGAACTAAATTTAGCTTAAATTGAGCTGCATTTTTTTAATTAATTATTGGATATGTAGTTTTAGAAATGTGTAGTTTTCTACAGATGACTAGTGTATATGCAAGCATAAGAATTTGAATTGATGTTTTGATTGTGTTCTTTTTTAGTGATAATGGTGAGTGTTGCATGATACCCATTTGATCTTTTTCCTGTGTCATTTGGTAGATATTGATTTTGGAGTGATATGTGGATTCTCAGTAACCCGTTTGGAAAAATTGGCAAAGAAAAAGGAGTGGTTGTTTGGGTTTAGCAAACAAGGTCGAAGCTTCTTAGATGTGTGTAGAGTTATGGGGGATCAAGTATTGGAATCAGTACATGATATATTAGGACCAGGACCTGATTCGAGTGGTCCGCAGGTTACGGAAATACCCGGTTCGAACGGGGTGTTGATTGACCAGCCTCTAGCGATTGGGCAAGAGTTTCCGGATGTTGATACTTGTAGAAGGACTTTGAAAGAGATAGCGATAGCATTGCATTTTGAAATTCGAATAGTAAAATCAGATAGGAGTAGATTTATAGCTAAGTGCTCTAAAGAGGGTTGTCCGTGGCGTGTTCATGTGGCAAAATGTCCAGGAGTTCCTACATTTACGATAAGGACTCTTCACGCTGAGCATACATGTGAGGGGGTTCAGAGCCTTCACCATCAGCAAGCATCAGTTGGTTGGGTTGCAAGATCAGTTGAATCACGGGTGAGGGATAACCCTCAGTATAAACCAAAGGAGATTTTGCAGGATATTCGAAGTCAGCATGGGGTTGCTGTGTCTTATATGCAAGCATGGCGAGGAAAGGAACGCAGTATGGCTGCTTTACATGGAACTTTTGAAGAAGGTTACCAGCTTCTTCCTGCATATTGTGAACAGGTAAGGAAGACTAATCCAGGGAGCATTGCATCAGTTGCCACAGGACAGGAGAATTGTTTCCAGCGACTGTTTGTCTCATATCGTGCATCAATTTATGGATTTTTAAATGCATGTCGGCCACTTTTGGAACTTGATAGAGTGCATTTAAAAGGAAAGTACCTCGGTATGCTATTTTGTGCTGCAGCTGTTGATGCTAACGATACTTTGTTTCCTTTGGCAATAGCTGTTGTCGATGTGGAAAGTGATGAGAACTGGATGTGGTTTATGTCGGAGCTTCGCAAACTTCTAGGTGTAAATACGGATAGTATGCCAAGACTTACTATACTTTCTGAGAGGTCAGCTGGTATGGTTGAGGCAGTCGAGACTCATTTTCCAAATGCATTTCATGGTTATTGCCTACGTTATATCAGTGAGAATTTTCGAGATACATTTAAGAACTCGAAATTAGTGAACATTTTTTGGAATGCAGTGTATGCACTAACCACAGCTGAATTTGAGAGCAAAGTCTCCGAGATGGTAGAGATTTCACAAGATGTGCTACAATGGTTTCACCATTTTAATCCGCAGCATTGGGCTGTTGCATATTTCGAAGGATTACGATATGGTCATTTTTCATTGGGAATCACAGAAGTGTTGTATAACTGGGCACTGGAGTGTCACGAGCTTCCTGTTGTGCAGATGATGGAGCACATCCGCCAACAGGTAACATCATGGTCTAACGATCGCCGAAACATGGGCATGAGGTGGACTTCGATACTCGT
Organism: Anisodus tanguticus; assembly: GCA_034509755.1. Taxonomy (NCBI): domain Eukaryota; kingdom Viridiplantae; phylum Streptophyta; class Magnoliopsida; order Solanales; family Solanaceae; genus Anisodus; species Anisodus tanguticus. Next base: position 2,335,495 of record CM067545.1, on the reverse strand, counting down.
GCCATCTGCTGAAAAGAGGATTTCAGAAGCAATTGCTGATGCTCGCTGCTATAAAGTTATACGAGCAAATGAAATTGAATTTGAGATCGTATCAACTGAGAGGACAAATATTGTAGACATACGAAGTCGTGTGTGCTCATGTCGTCGTTGGCAACTCTATGGTGTGCCGTGTGCACATGCTGCTGCTGCACTTATCTCTTGTGGGCAGAACGCTCAGTTATTTACTGAACCTTGTTTCACGGTCCACAGTTATCGTGAAACCTACTCACAGATGATATATCCAATTCCCGATCGGAGCATGTGGAAGGAGGATGGTGAGGGTACAGAAGGTGGGGGAGCAAACGTTGATATTATGATTCGGCCACCTAAAACCCGACGTCCTCCTGGCAGGCCCAAAAAGAAGGTTCTTCGCATAGAGAGTTTAAAACGTCCAAAGAGAGTCGTTCAATGTGGTCGCTGCCATATGTTGGGACATTCTCAGAAAAAATGTTCTTTGCCTAGTTAATTCTTGGTTAGTTGTCAGCTTTCTTTGCTCATTCAGAAAATTTTCATAGAAGAGTCTTAAGCTGTAAGTATTTTGTTAACGGCTTAGTCATGAGATTGTTACTTTGTCTCTGCCTTATAGTTCAGTAGTTGTCCTTGAATATACTATGTCAGGAACATGTTGTGTACCTTGTATTTTATAACTATATAGTACTATGTCAGGAACATGTTGTGTACCTTGTATTTTATAACTATATAGCTAATTAAGTTTTCATCAAATTGTATCAAAGAAAGCCTTTTTCATGTGGTTCCTCTTCCATATTTGTGATCGTCTTATCTAAGCTTGGGTTTAGAAGACAGAGTTCAGTGATCTCCAGAGTTGAGTTTCTTAAAGGCTTCTTCATTCTTCATATTGTGGTTCAGTATTTCTTTATTGTAAAATACTGCCTATCTTATATGACTAAGATTTTTAGAGGGATTGCCCTTCTGTTTCTTACAGTGGATTGGACGGAGTTTGGTGTTGAATTTTACAATCTGTTTATAATTGGTTGGCCTTATACCAGATTACTTCTTGGTTGAAGAGGGAGACATCCATATTGATAGGTCCCATGAATCTTTGTGATTAAAGAAGCTATCATTTCCCTTCTCCCCTTTCCTTGTTCTATGAAAGGCCAAGATGACAACATATTCGATTGTGTTGGTGGGAGGTAGTACCCAGAGAAATAGTCAAGGTCCGCAAGCTTACTCCAGATTATGTATTGGCTTTGTTTTGGAGGGAGATCTTGTCCAAGAAATTTTGCCGTCTGTAAGAGAGAATTACTGCATGTTTTCTACCATATATTTGTTTTGGTAGAATTGCTGCTTTATTATATAGGAGTACTAAATAGTTTGGCTTTACATCCTGCTGAAAATCGTCTTCGTTACAGTCTTGATATGCATTTCCATTTACAAAGAAGAAAAAGGATTTAATTGAACTGCAAGTCTGCAACAATAAAGGCTGTCACAGTTGCATTCTCTAGTTTGACAGCTAACGATTTGCTTAATTTACCACCTAAAAAGTTGATACTACTATTCACATCTAGAGACAAGACGAACTCGAATGCGCCATTGTTAACAGACCTAGGGGAGTTTTTTTTTTTTTTTTGAACAGGTAGACCAAGGGGAATATTAGAACAGGCAATATCTTAGAACCAAAATTTATGTATGATTAATCTGTAAGGGTTTGGGATCTTTACAAATCACTCTACCTAGTCTATATCCAAACAACACAAGTACTGTTGAGAAACAACATTAGAAGACCTAAGTACACAATAACGAAATTTTAAACCTAGTACCCTGTATTTTTGCAGTTGAATAATCAAGAGGCTCTTGCATTTCTCCCTTTTCTTTTACTGACAGCTTCACATAACCTGCAAGGCAAAGTATCCAGACTAGCTGCCCGAGCTTTTCTATATTTTCCCAGCACGCCACATCTTCTCCATGCATGGTATTCTGCATAAGCTACCGGATTATTAGCAATGGCTTTAACATAGGAGGCCAATTCCTCCATAGAGCTAAACTTGCTTCCATCAATTATCGAATGTGGAGGTACAAAGTCCCACACATTGGGGGCACCAAAATAAATGGGGACCGCACCAGAGTCCAGTGCATAAAACAACTTCTCTGTTACATAACTCTCTGTCCTGGTGTTTTCAATCGCAAGGACAAACTTGTAATGTGACATCGCGCAATGCAAATGATCCCACCATTTGGGTGCTTCATTAGAATCCTTGATGCACTCGGGATAGAAGGAGAGTGCCTTGTCTAGACCTCCAACATTGTTCAGGCACTTGCCAAATGAATGGGAAGGTAGCAAACTGAGTATACGTTTGGCAAGCTGGTTTCTTTGAGGAAGACAACGTGATGAAGACCAATAAACAAGAGTATCCTACAAATTTACAAATCGCTAGAGATTTTAACCAGCGCTTAAAGAAAGAGTAAGTAATATTAGTATGCTCAATGACTGAATATTGGAAATTGAAGGAACAAAGCGACCTTTCACTTACATTGTTCTTATAAGGAGACAGCTGATAATTTCGATTATTATGAAAGAGTGCACCCGCATAGGTTGACTGAACATCATCTTCTGCGTGATAGCTAATAAATATATCTTCATATCCTGATTTCTTTCTACCAGCTTCAAGATCCATGTATACACGTAATGGATCACCTTGACGTCTCTGATAAGGAAAATAACAATTGTAAGGAGGCTGGAGCAAAGAAAACGAATGCATAGCATGTGCAACAAGTAAGCAAAACTTTGATGTAATTTAGATTTACAGTGGAATCTCAGCAAATGAGATATGATTAATTCTCCCCTCCCTTCGATGGAGATGTTTAAAACAAAAAGGGTGAGGGAATATGCCAGAGATTGATGCTGAAATAATAACTCTAAGATACGTTTTGCGTTACTTCATAGAATCGGTAATATGTTTTCCAACAGTGACTATTTCTTTAGCAAAATCAGCAGTTTAAGAAAGAAACTTAGGGAGAAAATACTATGATAATGGTCATAATAAAAGCACGATTCAACAGGCAATTCTCAAATGATGAACCTCCCTAGAGAAAGAGAATATGTAAACAAGACCAGAAAAATAAGGAATGGAAAATTTACTGATTGACTAAGGAACTTAAAAACCATCAAAACGAAGGAAATTACTTTAAATCTTGTTACATGGTAGCAATTCTATCCACCTGTACATTAACATACAACAACATACGCAGTATAGTCCCACAAGTGGGTCTGGGGAGGGTGGGGTGTACACAGACCTTACCTTTACTTTTGTGGGTAGAGAGTTGTACTTCAACATCTATGAGAACAAATAAGTATGTTCTATGTCCAACAAGCTGCTAAAAACTATCCTTGCATTTAACATCCCAACACCTTATTACAGCAAACATAACTTAAACACACTTCGAATCTTCAAGTAGCTATATCACTGAACATAAAGCAGCAATGCAGGATGCCATAACAATATTGTCATACACCAAACTTGAATTTTGCAAGGGTTACATCTAAAAGTTGCAGTGCTCAAGCTAAATTCACATCAATGTATATATAGACTTAAACTAATTGGTTACTTGAAACAAGTGAAAGCAAAAACACAAAGAAATCAAATAGCTAGGTATTCCAGAGTGTTCAGCAAGTACAGCTGGCAATTTTTTGGGTTCACTCGCCACAATTTAGTGAAAGGCATTGACCACTTTGTACAAAACTAAGATCAACTAAGAAAGAATCATGAACTACTACTAAATAATCATTGAGTCTGACGTATTTTTAACCAAAAGCAGTTCACTTTATCCAGGAGAGTCCGATAATCCTACTGCTATTATAAAAAAGGGCAGCCAGGTACACTAAGCTCCCGCTATGCGCGGGGTCCGAGGAAGGGCCGGACCACAAGGGTCTGTTGTACGCAGCCTTACCTTGCATTTCTGCCAGAGGCTGTTTCCACGGCTTGAACCCATGACCTCCTGGTCACATGGCAGCAACTTTACCAGTTACTCCAAGGCTCCCCTTCCCTACTGCTATTATAAGTAAAGGATAATTTTTTGCCATTCTATCCATACATCAATAACATATATCTGGGGAAGAATAAGTGAAAGACAATCATTGGTTGGTCAAGATCGTTGCTTTGAGGCTCCATTAGAAAACAATAGTTGTGACTCTTGTGACATATCGGTGACTGTGGGTTAGTCTCTCTGAATAATAAACAAAAGGTTTCATTTTGCATACCATGGAAATAAATGTTTCCTAGCTGCAAGCTCCATTCATTAGATTCAAAAACATCAGAAGTTTAATGTAAAGGATGTACAAAGAGTTAGGAGAGGAGAGGAATTGAGGCTTCAAGGTTGCATTTCCGGAGTTGTGACAGGTCAAAACCCACTTTAGATGGAGTCATCAGAAGATAAAGACTAACAAGAAGCTAAACATAGAGAATAGCAGCAAGAAGTAGATGATTCAAAATGCTTAGTACATTCACATGGATCCACGTCACATAATTGAACACGGTGAGAGAGTCTGCAGAGCATCTAATGGCACTTACGTCTTCCAGGAAAAAAGAACTCTAGATATACTTGAATTAGAAGCTTGTTAAGCAGGTTAACAGACGCTCTGGGAGTTTGGATCAAAACATGTGAATGCCTGAATTCATCATACACTAACTTTAAGAGAAAGGAAAACGAGGTAGATGGAATAGACAAGTTGCATCCTCTTAGAAACTAATTATTCACAGTTCATGTCAGTTTTCCATATTGTGACATGTAAGAGGACATAAAAAGGTAATTCCCTGGGTCTCTTCAATGAGGCACACTAAATTATATGCTTATACCATCAAGGTTTTTGCTCGCGTTTAAGCTACTGCAAACATATTTATCAATCTCAGAATATTAGACATTTGATCAACTTCTTGGAGAAATAGTTTCATTCGCACTAACGCAGCAACATACTTTCAAAGCTGAAGGAGGATCTTCCTTCACATTAGCCTTAGGAAGGAAGATCTTTCAGGCCCGACATGAAAATCTCTAACCATAATAAAAGCTCCTAACAAACACCGGAATCCAATGTAAGTGTAACAACAACTAAGCCTCATCTAGCTAGTTGATCATTTGCCACCACTCTGTCTAGTCCACATTGATTCTTTAAGGTTGTAGGTTTTATAGAGCCTTATACAGCAACAAACCAACATCCAAACAATCAGGAAAAATTACCACAGAGTAGAACCATAAACTTTTCCAGATGCATTATCATTATCCAAATTCATTGCCAAGCAAAGAACTGCTCATGTATGCTAAGATCAAAGAGCTAACACTGGTTAAGTATAATACCTCAATAGGAGGAGTAGCTGTCTCAAACAACAAAGCATCAGGCTTATCAGCAAGAACTGAAGATTTAGTCCACAAGCAACTAAGCCCACACCGACAAGAGTACAAATTATCCAAATTATCAGGAATCCAAGTCCACCCTTTAACTAATACACTCACATGATCCATTTTTAACTCATTACACTTCAATTCACCATCATCAACATTTTGCAAAGACCCATAAGAAGAATTTAATAACCCTTTGTGTTTTTTCCTGAATTGAGGACAACCCATTTGAGAATCCCATTTCTTGAAAGCACTCAACAAGTTGCTAAACGGGTCGGGCTTGGAAGTTGAGATGGTGGTTGTCAAGATTTGATCTTTGGTTGATGGGATTGAAGAAGTGTAAAGTGGGAAATCAAGAAATCCAAAGAAGAATAGGATGATAAGTGCAAAACCAAACATGATTGTTATTGCAAATGTGTTGACAGATTTCAATTGCATTTTTCAGTTCAAGAATTTATAAAAGAAATCAGCTTTAAGCTTTTTTCTCTCCCCTTTTGTCACTCAGAGAGAGAGAGAGAGAGAGAGAGGGAGAGAGGATGAGGTGGGGTTGTTGTTTTGAGGGGGGGGGGGGGGTGTTAGGAAATAAATTGATCTGAGAAATGATGGTGGTGTTCTTGAAAGAGTAGTTTCCATCTACCGGTGGTTGGATTAGTAAAGGGTGTTTGATTATTATGTCGAAGGAAGACTAAGCATTCTGTTTGATTATTAATTAGTAGTAGTACGTATACTTTGGGTTTTACCAATGTTTGATTGGGATGTCATTGTCTGGAATCTCACTTAAATAGAATACTACTCCTTCCGTCCTAAAATAATTGTTATTGTGATTAAAAATATTTATCTCATAATACTTATTATTTTATTTAATCAATATAAAATTAAATAATTTTTTTTCATTTTAACCTTATATTAATTACAATCTTTATGGAGTTCGCATACATATATATATATATATATATATATATATATATATATATATATATATATATATATAAGTAAATATTTATTAAGCATAGATAATATGATGAAAACTTATAAGAGGGTAAAATAATAAAAATGATATATTTATAAATATTTTCTTAATAGGCGTGTAAATAAAAAATACGATAAGTATTTTAGAACGAAATAAATATTATTTGGAAGAACCATACAAGGAGAAGACAAATCTGAAGTCACGATAACAAAAATTAAATTTGCATCTGTTTTGTGATAAATTTGTACAATTATTACTTAACTATAAGCTATGGTGAGTAAAATTTTCCTCATTAGGATTTGAAATCGTGATAATCAAATATTAGTCAAAGATTTCAAATCAATGGATGTAAAGTGCCATAATACGTATGTGGTTAATAATGAATATGAACTTGGTATATACGTGTATACACTGTTTTGTACATACACATATGTATAAGTAGTTTGAATGGAGTACTCTACATATACAACAATAACAAATTCAGTGTGGTCTCACAAGGGGTTTGAGGAGTGTACAATGTACGCAGGCTTTACCTCTACTTTTAAGAGATGGAGGTTGTTTTCGATAGATGTTCGGCTCAGAAGAAAAGTATATATAGCAGAAATATATAAAGGGACAACAAGTTACAAGATATAAAATAAATACGGAAATATATAGTAATACTCATCGAGGAAATAAAAATAATGTGATATCTGACAAATGCTACTAAAAGGAAAGAGGAGAGGAGGAAAACTCACCCCCTCCCTCCCCACACTTAGCTATTTACTACTAGTGTTCAATCCTACTACTAGACCTCCATAGCTTCCTATCTAATGTCATGTACTCCATCAACTGAAGTTGTGTCATATCTTCTCTAATCACATCTCCCAATTCTTTTTCGACTTACCTCTACCTATCCTAGCTCTAGCTACAACCAACCTCTCAAACTTCCTTACTGGTACATATCCGAACTACCTCAGTCTTGCTTCTCTCATCTTATCCGCCACCGATGTCATTTCCACCTTATCATGTATAACTTCGTTCCTAATCATATCTTTCCTCATATGCCCACATACATCTGAGTATCCTCATCTCCATAACAAACAAATTAGCATTTTAAAAGTTTGTTAGGGCTAGGATGGTCAAATTTAGTAAGATTCATAGCATTTGGGAGAACTTTATCGATTATCGGAATATCGTAAAGTTTGTCAAAAGATATCTTTTTACTTTCTAAAAAGTTGTGATGTTCTAAAATTATTGAGACTTCCAAATTTGAGATTAAAAGAAAAGCTCTTTGTGGACGAAATTTGTTCGATGCTCCACTTTACGCAAGCTAATTTATGTATAACATGATCTGGTTGGTGTCCATTTTCTAGTACACAAACTAATAGCTAACACGTGTTGACCAATACTGAATACACACGACATGCTCGTGGTTGCAGCCAAAACACAAAGCCAGAAATTCTAGCACTTGTTCTTAAACGTATTATAATAATGAATTAATGATCAAAAGATCAACATGTCTAACCCAAAAATCTTTACTCATTGGCACATCAGTGAAATAAAAAGTATCCATTTTCAGATAGAGATAAGAATCCAGACTCCTCAGCTAGTACACTTCCAGATCGACTTCTTGATGCCTAAGCTTAGCTTCTTGAAAGATATACACGGTTACTGACTCAATCATACTCCAATTCATCTGGAGTCACTGGCCGTTTCAGAGGGATGATAGACTTCTTTTCGACATCTCGCGATAATGCCTTCCTCATATCTGGAACAGCAAAGAGGAAGCAGGGTCATAACAATGACATCAAAGAGCAATAGAAACTATATCACGGTTAAATGCAGCAACTCACCCAAACCATCTTCCTCCCCTGAGTAATAGCGTAAAACTCGCCGATATATTATGTAATCAAGCTGGGAAAAAAACAGTTTAAAGGATTAGTTATAAGAATAAATATTCATCCCGATACAATTCCGACAAGGTTACTGTTAGAAAAGGCTACTACCTTCTCGTACATCTTTATGGCTGGTGTATTTGATGCTCTCACAAACAGGTCCACAAAGTAAGCTTTATCACTACAACAACAAAGCTCACCTCAGTGCCAAGTTTAAACAGCAAATCACACAATTAAAAAGCTGAATTCAACTGGTAGCCACAAAACGTCGGTAAAGGTTACAGAAACTTTGTTCTCGCCTGACACTAACCTTATACCATCATACAAAGTGAGTGATGAATCAAATAAGGCCGATATGGTTTAAGTAGAATAAAGATCAAAATTAAACACTACAAGGAGGTCCAAGAAATGAGAGCAGGTTAAAATCTCACTCGTCACATTAAGCTTCATGTCATCACACAAAGACTGGTGACTAAGTAGCTAGTATATATTACAAAAGAAAAACAAAGCTGAGCTCCACAAGGTCAAAAGTTCTGATAAGATAAAATTGATCTAATCGTATCACTTCACACTCAACTTTTATGTCATCACACAAACTGACTGCAAAACATAACTATGCCTGGAATAATAAGACCAAGGGAACTTGGATCCACTTTCAGTATCCACCAAACTGGAAAAGAAAGGAGGTTCCAGTATCCACAGTATCAAGTTCAGAATATAAGCACCTGGAAGGCAAAAACTATAATTTTATTCCCCAAACGGGTGAAGGACATGCATATCATTTTTAAGGGATTTATGACCCAAAATTTTACATTACTTGTACAAGCTTCTGTTACTATGCATTCATTTAACAGTTAAACATCTATGAGCAGCATTCTCAGTGTAGAACTTTTTCTGAAACTACAGTGGTATATATAAGGAGGTAAACCCAGAAGGTACAAAAGTCAGTAACATGTTTCTAGGACATCTAGTAAGACAAACCACAATCTATATTTAAACAAACAAGAAGAAAAACTGTAAGCAAACTACACATGCCAAGTTAAAATTAAATACAACTCCGTGGTAATCTGGAAGTCCCTACATAAAAGAGAATTGTGAAACGACAAAATGATAAATTTGGAAAGATGAATTCAGATATGCAACCAGGATTCATAAAATGATGTGAACTGACATTTTCCGATGTATGGACACTCCATATAATCAAAAGCATGAGTGGTATTCTCAATTTGCTTTTGTTCCCAGGATTCTAATTATCACAGGCATTAATCTCTCAGTAATGGAATTTAGCAAAGAATAGTTTTTCCACAGTATAGTTGCTTACATCTTATCACTGACATCTTCTAGAAGGTTCATCAATTTCTTGGCTAATTGCTGCCTCCGATATTCAGGAGCCACAGTTACTGCAGTGACGTGACCATGCCAAGATTCACCTTGTCCTTCAACTTTTCCCATAACTGTACACATAAGCTAGACACTAATTAAAAAAAGACAGATGTTTCTTAGGAGTAATTTTACGAAACACCTCTAAGACACCAGCCAGTAGCCAAACTAAAACATAACTACATAATTGTCATTCTAACCACTTTCTCACCCATGAAGTGTTCGACATTATAAAGACACCATCAATAACTAGTAAATGAAACCTTTTCACCAAAGGAAATGCAAGAGAATGATTACTTGCTTCCGTCTTAAACCTAGGATCTGTTACTGGAAATTTTGCAAGGAAAAACAAAGTAATGTTATGCATCTAGGGGCCCAGAATTACTGAAATCCACCTAAAGCAGCACACGTAATCTACTTTCTGTTCCCAATCTCCTTTTGAAGGAGAAATGAAATTCAGAATGCTTAAGGCCAGCAAAGATCCTTGCTACAACAAAGCATCCATGCACTATTGTTTGACCTGAATTCAATAAAGCAAAAGTAATTCTTTGCCAACTAAACCAACAAAGAAAAGGAAGATTTTTTTTTTTTTTGACAAGGAAAAATTGAAGTGAGTTAATGTATACCCACAGTCCTGCACCAAACAGTGCTGCTGAGGAATGGTCCTTATGAAAAATCTCCCTCCCCCCCCCCCCCCATTCCCCTTTAAAATGGTAATTCAACATCTCACTTGCATGACAAAACAAGAGTCAGATTAGCATCTAAATGCCATTCTAAAGCAAGATGCTTGCCCCTGATTTTAGTTTTTCCTTTGACTACCACAGGTTTAATGAAGTGCACCGGAGAGATCATAATCAGTGTTTGACCAGGAAATTAAACAGAACCATTCTTTTTTATTTATAAGGAAAAAAAAGAATGGTAAAAGTCACTTCATTTTTGGGTCCATAATTTAAATTGTAGCCGTGTCTTCTACTCTCTTTAGCTCGCATCATTTTTTCTCACATTCCTTTCTTCAATCTATTAGTCATTTCATTTTTGCAACAGCACAAAACATCCAATACCAAATATGTGTGGGGCCTTGCACTCTTCCTGAAGAATAGAACCAGACACCAAGCATAGGCAACTGACAGTAATGATCAATTCCCTAATTGCTCACAGATTATGGATCTTAATGATCGTATTACCGTAATCCATTCAGGAAGTCTTTGATATTCTTTCGCTGCAACACTATAAGAAGTTTTAATAGATAGAAGGCATTTGGTACTCGCCTTTAATAATCATTGAGAACCTTTTTTGCAATCCATGACTAGCTTATTTTAGCTAATAAGTTTCCCTATAAGCAATAAAATCCAACTTAAAAAAATAATGCTGCTGATTAGACTTCAAGTTGAAGAAAAGAAAAGAGAGTCCCTATTGCAGTTTGTAAAGAAGTACTCAACGACTCAAAATATGCAACTCTAAGTAGAAGCACTTAGAATAATCTCTAGCAAGTTATCAGCGGAACCATCTTTTTTACTGGTAAAGGTAACTTTGTATTAGTAATATTAATAAAACCAGCAAAAAGATGAAGCTGGGAAGTTACAACCAAAAGGAAATCATTACATATTGTAATGTGCAAATGAACTCGATCATGGATTGGGGTCAGAGACAAGTTATCACTGAAACCTAAAAATCTAAGATTTTAAACAAGCACAAAGCAGAGGCAAAAAGGATTTTACCCACCTTTCAACCCCAAAATCCAAACCCTGCGTCTCAAAACCAATCAGAAGCTACAATCTAGAGAGCATCTACCAGAATGGAGTAAACTGCATAGTAAATCTTGTCATCATGAACTAGTAGGGGCAATTTGTTTGGTGAGTGTACAACTCCGTAACAACCTAGGTAATTACCATGACAAGATGGCTGTGTGAGATCAAGGAGGTGCGGAAGTAGGGCTGCCAAGCACCCAATGCTCAGATCAGTAATCATTGACTACTAAGTCTAGCATGGTATACAACCGTCGAATGAGCAGCTTTCAGACAAGTGCAGGGCACCTGACAACTCAGGGATAAGGGACTATAGCATATACTGGACACCATAATCTCCTCTAATCTAACCAGTGGCGGAGCCAGAGATTTCGTTAAGGGTGTTCAAATTTTGTAAAGTAAATAATTGTTTTTATCCGATTATTGGGTGCACCGTAAGTTTTGAATTAATCGATGTAATATTTATTCGCTAAATTGTATAAACACATATAATAGAACTAACAATTGTATAAATCAAAACTAGCATAAAAAAGTAAAAAAAAAATCTACTAGTGAAAATTTAATTCAAATATATTGTAAGGTACTTTGATTAAATAAGTAAAAACACAACACAGAATCATAACTCAAAGATATTTATAAGCAAAAATATGACAAGTTAATTATTTCATTTATAGAGGTGGGAAAAATATATGGAATTTATAATGTTGTTATTTAGAGTTGGAACAAAAGAATTTTATGGTTAGTCGTAGGATTCCATTCAAAGTACGAACAACCATTGATTATATAGATTTCTTACTATAAATGGATAGCTAATTCCATTATTTTCTTGGGGAATAGATTCACCATCATAAGCTAACCAAATATTGTAGACAGTGTTTTGATAAAAAAAATGGCAGAACAATGCTGTAGGACCGAATCGAACCCGTGACTTCAAAGCACTTTTGAACACGAGGGGTGTCAATGGTTCGGTTCGGCCGGTTTTTTGCAAAAAATTATACTATATCAATTTTTCGGTTACTCTACTATATAAAACCAAAATTAAACTTTTTAAAACCGACCCAATGAGATCGGTTTTTCTTCGGTATCGGTATGGATTGGTTAATTTTCGGTATTTTTTGAAAATCACTTAATGCAATACAAAAAAAATAATTAAGAATTAAGATGGAAGAAGCAAACTGAAAACACCACATTATTGATGAATCTCACAAATACAGCGACATACTTATAACTTATGAGGAACACACTACACTATAAAATAATACTTATATTAGTTACTTCTAAAAGATTATTAAAAATTATTAAAAACTAGAACTATACATTGGATTAACGCATCTAGCAGGTAACAAGGCAACAAGCCAGCAAAAAAATATTTTTATCATAAAAAATTATTGAAAACTAGAACTACATAACTTAATTGTCATATAGTTCCAGTGGCAGGGGGAAAGGGTAACTGTACTAAACTTTTAGTTAAAGAATTTGCCATATGAAGTTTCATTTGCTACCATTGCTAATTAGAATAAGAACTTCAAAATTTTAGAAAAAAATATAGAACCACAAGAAGAGGAGGCGAAAACAAACCTTCTCTTCTTTCGGAGCAATTGATGATATTATTGTGTAGCAGTGTTCGAGACTTTATGAATTTTGTTTCAATAGGGTCGACGAGTAGGTTTAAGTTTTAATTATATCCATCTCCATTTAAATTCATCCCAAGGCAAGGTCCAAGGCCAAAATATCTAATGTTATGTATTATAAATTTTGATATACAAAATATATTTTCTACATGTATATTTATTCAGTTCGGTTCGGTTCGGTATTTTTTCGGGTTTTTTATAAAATAAAAAACCCACCCTAATTATTCGGTATGGTTATAGATTTATTTTGAGACCTTCGGTTTTATTAAAAGAACCTAAATATGGTTCGGTCGATTCAATTGGTTTTTGAAAAATCATTGACACCAGAACACCCTTCGACCGCTGCGCTACATTCCTTCGTTGTTCTAAGCGTGTTCAATATTAGTTATATTAGCAAATACATCGCGTTTGACTTGTATACACGGTATAATTTTCCGGCGAAGGGTGTTCATTTGACCACCCTCGCTACACTGTAGCTTCGCCACTGAATCTAAGCAGCGATTTTCAGAATCACAGGCAAAAAAAAAATTGAAAAAGAAAATTAAGCAAATATAAATTGCACCAGAGTGTTATTGAATCATCTACAATGTGACTTAAGTATACACTTAAATCATTATTAAGGTAGAACGACTAACCGCAAGCAATTGAGGATATTTAAAAAAGGATTAAATTTGATGTCAAATCATGAGAAAAGTGGCAGAAAACGATTTGCTCTTGAAATAGCAGGTAAGATTAAAGGAGAGCTTTAGGTATATTACTATCCATGCTATCAACTTCTTACTTCATCTTCAAAGATTTTCAGTATTCCTGAAAGACCCTAGTCTCTTACTATTTAATTGGCTCCTATCTACCACTAAGGCGTTTTCTCAATGCTTCAAACGTATATCTGATTCTTTCTACTTTATCCAATTCACATAAATTATATAATCATTGATTTGCCTGCTTAAAGCATCCGAAACTAGCTATAAACTTTAAAATCTACACTGAAATAACTCACTGTATCCCATGATGTGGCCGCCAGGAGCTTCTGCAACATGGAAATAGTCCGGCCATCTTGCCATGTAAGTCATATAAAATGACATATTGAACTGCATCAGATATTAAAACTCATTTAGAATTCTAACAAAAAGTACTTACTCCCTCCATCCAAACATCGGGCAAATTTATAACCACAAAATACAAAGGACATTTTAGTACATAATACAAAAGTCTCTCTTTATTTATTAAACTCCATGACTAGTCAAACTAAGACACTTGAAATTGGGACGGAGTGAGTATACATCATGTTAAAAACTCAAGAATTATGCAGTTTCCATTATGATTTAAAAAAAGAAGAAGAGGAAATTAGGGGGAAAAAGAGAGGGTAAATTGGTTTACAGTTTCGGTAAGATGATCTAGATTCACTGAGGCGAATCGGAGAAGGTCATTGCAGCTGAATCTACGAATCGTCGTCATCCTTTCTCTCTCTACGCAACTCAAAGGCGATCAAATCAGATAATGAACCCGGATGCCCTTTGCATTTAACATGACGGCCCAATTTAACATGCACCCGGCCCAGAAAAGAAAAACTCCACGTCGGTTAATTGACAGAATAATAAAAACGATGTCGTTTTAGGCAAAGTGCGAAAAATATTCTCTAAAAAGGTCAGCTCGGTGCACTAAGCTCCCGCTATATGCGAGATCCGGGGAAGAGTCGGACCATAAGGGTCTGTTGTACGCAGCAACAGACCCTTGAAGGGACGAAATTTGTTTCACGTCTTATACTTCATGAAATGCTCCATTACTCCCATTAATTTTCTCGAATAGTTACTTTTTGTGATTAAATATCATATATTGCTATATAGTTGCATAACTTAAGTATTTTAAAGAGTAAGCGCTGTTGAAAATTTAGATATATGGGGTTGAATTTTTCCCATCTTTAATGACTTAAACACATGGGCCCCCATGTCGGAAACATCATTTCTTCGCACATGCCTAATATACTAAATGAGTAGATGATATTAGTGCCAAGTATCATCAAATTTCGTTGAGGAATGAAATAGATATTGATGCACAAAGTAAGGTGTTTGAGACACAAATAGATGGATTGGTTTGGCCAGATAATAGAACTCCCACATCAGTTGAATATGGAAGGATTGAGGACTATATTAACTATAGTTTTGAGTGAGGGTTTGGGCCCTAAGGGGTGACCCAAGTTTTAAGAAGGGGGAAGACCTAGGTGAGCTTGGGTTCGGGACTAAGCCCCACGCGCGTCGCCGCCGCCCGCCAGCCCAGCCCGGTCCGGGTCGTGGGTTATTTCTAAGTGTTTGAAAGATGTCTTCTTCAACTATTGCCAATGGTTCTGCTCCTGCCAGTTTCCAAAGTGAACGCCCAGAAAAATTTCTGGGTACCAATTTCAAGAGATAGCAATAAAAGATGATGTTCTATCTTCCTAAGTTGAACCTGTCACGCTTTCTGACATAAGATTCTCCTTCTAGTGGGGATACAATAGACACTCAGTCTAACATAACAACTGAAGTGGGCGAAGATATCCAGATCACAAATGCCCTGAAGTTAACACTGGATGCTTGGAATCATAGTGATTTCATGTGCAAAAACTGCATTTTGAATGGTCTGTCGGATACACTCTATACTGTGTATTGCACCGTGAAGCAAAGGAGTTGTGGGAAAAACTTGAGAAAAAGTACAGCGCACAGGATGCGGATACTAAGAAATTCATCGTTGGAAAGTTTCTGAAATTTCAAATGGTGGATGGTAAATGAGTGATATCCCAAATTCAGGAGTTTCAAATGATTCTTCATCATCTGGATTTGGAAGGAATGAAGCCAAATGAGCAATTTCTGGTTGCGTCTTTGATTGAGAAATTGCCTCCCTCATGGAACGAGTTCATGAGTTATCTCAAACTAAAGACAAAAGAAATGGGGTTTGAAGACCTTATCATCAAACTGCAAATACATGAGGAAAATAAAAGGGCTATATCTAAGGGAAAACAGCCAATAGAGGCAAAAGCGAATCTGGTTGATTCGAAGGGAAACGCTAACAAAAAGCGCAAGTTCCAGGGAGACGACAAAAGTCAACCGATGGATAGGTTCAAAGGAAACTGCCATCATTGTGGAAAGTCTGGCCATGTGATCAAAGAGTGTCATAAACTAAAGCGAGAGCAAAAGGAAAAGGCCAAGAACAAAGGTAAGGCCAAGGCTAACGTTGTACAAGATGAGGGTAGTCCTTCGAACCTTAACGACATAATTGTGGATTTCTCGGCTGTAGTCCTGGAGGCAAATCTGATGGAGAATCCAAGGCAATGGTGGATAGACACGGGTGCAACCCGTCACATCTGCTCTGACATGAGTGCATTCTCTTCTTACACCACAATCACGGGCAAAAAGTTGTTCATGGGCAACGATGCTACCTCTGAAGTGCAAGGGGTTGTCCGCAAAATGACTTCAGGCAAAGAGCTTACTCTGAAGGAAGTGATGCATGTCCCTGACATCCGCAAAAACTTAATTTCAGGTCCATTGTTGGTCAAGGCTGGCTTTAGACTAGTTTTTTAGTCCAACAAATTTGTAATAACTAAGAATGGTATATTTGTAGGAAAGGGCTTCGCGTGTGACAGTCTCTTCAAAATGAATACTATGTCTGTAATCTGTTCATCTAATGAAATAAAGCCTTCTACCTACTTGCTTGAATCCTCTAATTTATGGCATCATAGATTAGGACACGTTAACTATAAATCCAATCAAAAGTTAGTAAAGTTGGAATTGTTGCCTTCCTTCGACATAAACCCTCAACATAAATGCTAGGTGTGTAGAGGCAAAATTAACCAAATCATCTTTACATTCAGTCGAAAGAAACACCGCTCATCTAGAACTTATTCACACTGACATATATGATTTAAAATTTGTGCAAACTAGAGGGGGAGTAAGTTTTTTGTGACTTTCATTTGTGATAGTACAATGTATTGTTATGTTTACTTGTTGAAAAGTAAAGATGAAGCGTTTGAAGCATTTAAACGTTACAAAGCAGAAGTTGAAAATCAACTAAACCTACGGATTAAGGCAATTCGTAGTGATAGGGGGGAGACTACGTATCACCGTTTAAATACTACTATGCTCAATTAGGCATTGTTCATCAAACAACCGCTCCTTACTCGCCTCAGTCTAACGGTATTGTCGAGCGCAAAAATCGTACGTTAAAGGAAATGATAAATGCTTTACTTATCGATTTCGATTTATCCCAAAACATGTTGAGCGAATCGATTCTTACTGCTAATACAATTCTCAATAGAGTTCCGCATAAGCGTAAGGATAAAACTCCATATGAATCATAGAAAGAAAATAAACCCACTTACAAATATTTGAAAGTGTGAGGCTGTTTGGCAAAGGTCGAAGTACCTAAACCAAAACATGTCAAAATTGGACCTAAGATTGTATATTGCATATTCATCGGATATGCAAATAATAGTAGTGCTTATCATTTCTTAGTGTATAAGTTGGAGATACCTGATATCCACGAGGGTACGATAATGGAATCAAGGAATACTAAATTCTTTGAACAGATCTTTCCTCGAAAGGAAAAAGAAATAATTTCACGCAAACGAAGTTATGAACAAAATGCTCAAAATCAACAAGACCTGGAGTTTTTGATTATTCGGAACTAGACGTTTCAGATCTACAGGACTCAGAAGTTACTGATTATCCGGAACTTAATGTTCCATATCTACAGAACTTAGGGGTTCCAGAGGTTGAACCAAGACGGAGCAAAAGGGCCAAAAAGGATAAAACCTTTGGTCCAGATTTTCTAACCTATATGGTTGAAAATGAATCGAGGACAATTAATGAAGCATTGTCAACTCCAGAAGCACCACTTTGGAAAGAAGCTATAGAAAGCGAAATAGATTCCATCATGCAAAACCATACTTGGAAAATGGTTGATCTTCCTCCGGGAAGCAAACCTTTGGGTTGTAAGTGGATACTCAAAAGAAAGTACAAAGTAGATGGAACTATTGACAAGTATAAGGCTAGATTAGTAGTCAAAGGCTACATACAAAAGTAAGGCCTCGATTAACGTCCATAAGGGTATCCATAGCCATTGCAGCTTTGCGTGACCTTGAGATATATCAAATTGATGTTAAGATAGCCTTCCTAAACAGAGAATTGGAAGAGGAAATATACATGGAATAACCCGAGTGGTATGTGGTTCCAGGACAAGAAAAGAAAGTATGTCGACTTGTTAAGTCTCTGTACGGACTCAAACAAGCCCCGAAACAATGGCATGAAAAGTTTGATAATACTTTATTATCAAAAGGTTTCTCCATAAATGAATGTGATACATGTATCTATATCAAAGAGAACTCTGACTCATTTGTCATGATATGTCTTTACGTAGATGACATGCTCATTACCTGAAGTAGTCTAAACTTGATCTTGAAAACCAAGAATATGTTGAAACAATGTTTCGACATGAAAGATAGAGGTATTGCAAATGTAATCTTAGGAATCAAGATTTCTAAGACATCTGACTGGCTGGTGTTATCTCAATCTCATTACATTTAAGATGTTGAGGAAATTTGATGTATTTGACAGTCCCCATATGAAGTCACCGGTGGATATGAACCATAGAATTGATAAGAATCGTGGTGCACTCATATCCCAAGAGCGAATGCGTAGGTCATTGGTAGTTTAATGTACATTACAAACTACACCCAACCCGATATCACTTATCCAGTCAATAAGTTGGATAAGTTTACTCGTAATCCTGGAATTGATCACTAGAAGGCGTTAAATTGGATACTATGATATCTGAAATACTCACTGACTTACAGATTATATTATTCTAGATATACAATCGTATTGGAAGGATACAGTGATGCAAATTGGATACCGGACATAAAGAACACCAAATCTACCAGTGGGTATGTTTTTACAATTGGTGGTGGGGTTGTGTCTTGGAAGTCCTCTAAGCAAACCTGCATCACCCGATCCACGATAGAATCGGAGTTTATTGCTTTGGATAAAGCAAGAGAAGAAGCAAAATGACTTCACGACTTCTTAGAGGATATCCCTTGTTGGGATAAATCCATACCTTTGGTGATGATTCACTGTGACAGCCAATAGACTTTAGAAAGGGCACATAATAGTATGTACAACGGCAAGTCTAGACATATTCATTGGAGACATAAGACCGTTAGGCATTTGATCATTACGGGTGTCATTTCCATTGATTACATCAAATAAAAGGATAACATAGCGGATCCATTAACTAAAGGCCTACCCAAAGATCAAATATCCTGCCTGTCTAAGGGAATGAGCTTAAAACCCAAACAATAAGAATCTTTATGGTGGTAACCCAACCTTACTGACTGGAGAGACCAAATTTTTTGGTTCAATTGGAAAACTAAACTATAGAGGTTCAGTTTTAGCGCTTCACTTGAAGTAAGAGCACTTCAAATTATTATTCTTTAAAGAAATATAATTCCAAGGTTGTTCCCGCGATAGACATTAAGTGCTACCTGCATAAATGGTAAAGGATAAGTTTTAAAAACTTTTAATGATTCCTAACACTTGCGAGTGGGGTATAACAGGATACCTTATAAGAGATCACCTATTTAAGTGCGAAGACAAACTGCTTCAAATGTATGCACTTAAGAATCCAAGAGTTGTCCATGGCCACAACGGACAAAACTATAAGAACAAATTAATAAGGGGAGTTATTGTGTTGATATTATTATCTTGGTTTACACTAAACACTGACGGTTCAAGACATCACATTCACCGCGTAGTAAGTAAATCCGATAGTAATCAACTAAGGAAGGTTCAAAGCCGAAAGCTATCTCTCTTGATACAATATCTTTCCGTTGAAAGATTGCTGAACTTTGGCACCTCGTGTGCACCAATTCTCTTTCAAGAGGGGATTGTTGGAAATTTAACTATATGAGATTGAGTTTTTTTCATCTTTAATGACTTAAACACATGTGCCCCGCATGTCGGAAACATCATTTCTTCGCACATGCCTAATATACTAAATGAGTAGATGATATTAGTGCCAAGTATCATTAAATTTCGTTGAGGAATGAAAGAGATATTGATGCACAAAGTAAGGTGTTTGAGACACAAATAGATGGATTGGTTTGGCCAAATAATAGAACTCCCACATCAGTTGAATATGGAAGGATTGATAACTATATTAACTATAGTTTTGAGTGAGGGTTTGGGCCCCAAGGGGTGACCTAAGTTTTAAGAAGGGGATGGACCTAGGTGAGCTTGGATTCGAGGTTAATCCCCACGTGCGCCGCCGCCGCCTGGCCCGGTTTGGACAAATAATAGAACTTCCAGAATTCTCTTTTGATCCCTGAAATATTTCTTATTTACACTTTGGTCCTTGAAGATTTCAGAAATGTTGCAACGACTCTATCTTCTCCAAACGGCACCAGCCAACGGATCTGACTTCAACAGTAAGAATATGCCCTCTTATTCACCTATAAATTGAACATTACTGTTCAGTTCAAATATAGGGGGGGAAACCCAGAAAACCTCTCCTCTCTTTGCAATCTGTTCAATATTTTTTTTATTCACCGAAATCAACCTTACTAGCTTTGTATTGTTGGTTGTTGTTGCTTTATCTTGGGAGACTATTGTTCAATACCGTAAAAGCATCTACACTGGGTAATTTTATCTTAAAGAAAGAGAGTCATCTCTCGACTCAACTTTTCCTTCTTGATTAACCTTTCTGATATGTTTTTAACCTACAAGTGCATCACTATAATAGGGTGTTAGATTCTCAAATAGGTATCACCTTTTATAATTCCATCACTTTTTGTATAATAGTTCATTTATATTATGAAATGGAGCTACGGATCAAATAAAAACAAGATGAACAGAATTCAATAGACTACAAGTACATTTTTCGAATGTCGGAAATAATGTCGTCCGACACCAGTAACAACACTTAGGAAAACAATAATTTTAAAGAGTAAATGCAGCGGAATTTAAAGAACACAAATGTTAAATTTTCATAAGTTATATATATAACTTATGATGGTCAATGACCAAATGTATTGTATATATATTATATACAATTGTACAAATTCCTTTCTTTACAGATTTACAATATAAAATGAAAAGGAATTAAAAGTTAAAGTCGCAGATGACTTCTGCCAGAAAAATCTAACTAAGTAGACATAGAAAACCTCTCATTACAATCGCTCCATACAAAACTAATCTAGAATCTAAACATCAAATTGTAATGTTGGACAGAATGTTGTCGACACACTCAGGCAACACTTGTGATCCAGATTTCTGAGATGAAATCCCGAGAGCTCTCTTGGTATTTTTACATTCTGGTTCTGGATATCGATTCACTGCAGTAGCCTCTCTATTTATAGCAGAGAGTCTTCTTTGAAAAGCTTATCAATTGGTTGTGGATGTTGAGGGAAAGGTGGGCAGCTTGTGGTAGATGATTAAGGAGTGAAAATCTCAACAACTTTGACTTGTTCCTTACTCGACTTCTTCCCCAAGCTTTGACTCTTTCACCCACGTTTTACACAACTCCAATTCACCACGCCTAAGTCATTTTACCTCACAGTAAAATATTACTGCTTACTGTGAAGTAAGGCAAAACTGTTCTAAAAAATATTGGTCCGAATGTTGTGACATTTGTCCCAACATTTTTATGCATTCAAATCAGTACTTCTAAAGATATATTGGGTCAAATGTCATAACACCAAACCCAACATTAACATATTATATGAAGATATTAGTCAGTTTCCTTTTACTAGAAATAACAAAAATAGATATAGTAATGTTTTAGCTAGCTTTTCGAAGACTAGTACACGATGTTTGGAATGAATAGTTTTCTAGCTACCTGACATACATGAAATTTGTGACTCTTTTGTTTTGTTATTGCATAAATAAAAAGTTTATCTTTTTGTTGAAAGAAAATTATGGTTGTAGGTTTAATCACCTGAATACATTTCACCGCGCTGGACCTTACAAAAAAGACTTAATTACTGTACGTGATTAATAACATATAAATTACACGTAAAATTATTAATCAATTGATCAAAGATAGTGTGACCATGAATTATTATAGATCTTATCCTTGGCGAGATGGGCTAGCAGCATGCTCTTCTGAAGAAAATGGGATCCCCTCAGGTTTTTCCAGTGGATTCGATGATTCAACAATATGTCATTTATGGTATTCATCAACATTTGGTTATGGCAGTCAACATCTTATACTCCAACTAACCTAACCGAATTTTATCCGGTTCAGTTGATATGGCTGCCCCTTCTTTTGTCTTCTTTTCCTTTTTCGTTTTCTTTCTTTTGTTGCTTCTCTTTCTTTCCATGTCTTATTTGGAAATAAAGTGGATTTTCTGGACAAGTAGCATTAATAAAGGAGCCCATATTTCTTTTAATACCCTTGTCTTTGTGAGGGGAAATCATGGCGTAACTGATAAAGTTGCATCCATGTGATTAGGTCACGTGTTTGAACCGTGAAAACAGCCTCTTGCAGAAATACAGATTAAAACTGCGTACAATAGACCCTTGTGGTCTGGTGCCGAACCGGCCCTTCCCCAAACCCCGCAAATAGCTTAGTGCATCGGGTTTTCTTACCCTTGTCTTTGCCATATTCAGTGGAGAAGTCACATTGGACCAAGGTTTACACATTGCATAGATAATTTTGTTTATTTTTATGTATTAGTTATTGAAACTGATCATTCCTTCCATACTAATAGTAGTCAATAATATTACTCTTGTAGTTTCTTGTTCTTCGAATTCTATTATTATCGGTGGTTTCTTGTACTTCGATTATCGTAGTACTATTTGTTGTAGTTAATGTTCCTTGATTCTGAATTCTTTGTCTTGCATTCTTTAGAATTTTGTTGTGGCTTATTCACTTATGTTACTTCTTTTTTCGAATTGCTTTGAAATGATTTTACTTGAGCCGAAGGTCTATTGGAAACATCTCTACCTCCCAAGGTAAGAGTAAAGTGTGCGTACACATGGCGGCCGCCCTCCCTATACCGTGGCCACTTAGGAATTACACTGGGTATATTATTGTTGTAGTAGTTATTGAAGCTCATTAACACAAGGAAAGGTTTTAGCATATTAGCAAAGGGGATTCAAAAAATATTTTAAGCTCATTTGTGTACAGCTTTAGTTTCCTTTGAGTCCATCTGTATTTCTTATTTGTATAAATTCTGACAGCGCGCGATAATGAAAAACCTAATCTCTCGTACAAGTGTTTGTATAAATGATTAGTGTTTTGAGTATGTGATAGAAATAATCTAGCTGTGTATTTCATTGCTTTCCCAATCAATATATACAAGATTACAAGCTAAGATGATGGCTACAATTATGTTGACCAAATCATCAAAATATACCTATACTATAAATAAAAGATACATGCTATAAATAAAAGATACATATTCTAATACATCCCCGTAGTCAAAACGGAAGGTTGTCGTACGTTGAGACTATCCCGAAAATCATCAAAAAGTTGCAGCGGAAGCCCCTTAATAAAGATGTCGGCAATTTGATAACGCGAAGGGACATGTAGAACACGTACTTGACCACGTGCGACTTTCTCACGTACGAAATGCATATCCATCTCAATGTGCTTAGTGCGTTGATGTTGAACCGGATTGCCGGAAAGATATACTGCACTAATGTTGTCACAATAGGCCAAAGTGACTTTCGTAACAGGACAATGTAGCTCCAAAAGTAAGTTCCGAATCCAACAAGATTCAGAAACGACATTAGCCACCCCAAGGTACTCGGCTTCAGCACTAGACCGAGACAAAGTATGCTGTCTTTTCGCAGACCAAGAGATCAAGTTATCCCCAAGATATACACAATAACCAGAAGCGGACCGTCTAGTATCTGGACAACCACCCCAATCTGCGTCGGTGTAGGAAATGAGCTTGCTAATCGAAGAGGGATAAATGTGGAGACCAAATTCGAGAGTACCCTGAATATAGTGGATAATTCGCTCAAAACAGACATGTGATGTGTTCTAGAGTCATGCATAAACAAACACACTTGCTGAACAATATAAGAAATATTCGGTCTCGTAAAAGTCAAATATTGTAAGGCTCCGGCAAAACTACGATACTCAGTCGAATCATGATAGGGATTACCTGAAGATATACTGAGTTTTGATTTTGTGTCCACCGGTGTAGGAGATGGTTTGCGAGAAGACATACTGGCTCGCTCAATAATTTCTTCTGCGTATTTTTTTTGGGAAAGAAAAAGACCCCCTAAATGTCGTGTAACAGACATACCAAGAAAATAACTTAGTGGACCCAAATCCTTCATGGCAAACTCAGAACCAAGCTTAGACATTATGAATTGTCGAAGAACATCTGAAGAAGCAGCGAGGATAATGTCATCCACATAAAGAAGAATGTAAGACATATCACTCCCCGATGATAAATAAATAATGAGTGATTTGAAACATTGTGAGAAAAACCCAATTTAGCCACATAACCAGCAAACCTCTGGTACCAAGCACGAGGGGATTGCTTAAGCCCGTAGAGAGACTTCTTCAGCAAGCATACATAATCAGGGTGTGTAGGATCTCGGAAGCCAGGAGGTTGATACATATAGACAGTTTCATCTATATTTTCATGTAAAAAAACATTCTTGACATCCAACTGATGAAGCCACTAAGATTTAGATAATGCAATGCTTAGTATCATCCGAATAGTTGCCGGTTTTACCACCGGATTGAAGGTCTCTTCACAATCTTCACTATTTTGCTGACCTACACCATCACCGACAAAGCGGGCTTTATACCTCTCAAAGGATCCATCAGGTTTCTTCTTATGCCTAAAAATCCACAAACTTCGAATGATATTAACATTGGATGGACGGGACACCAAGTTCCACATCTTATTTTCAATAAGAGAATTGTATTCATCTTTCATGGCTATTTTCCAATTATGATAGTTTAATGCATGAATGGGGTTTATGAGCAAAGGATAAATGGAAGTTTTAGCCGTAGTATGAAGATTAAGAAGCTTTCGAGGCTTAAAAATTCCATGTTGTGCTCTTGTTGTCATTTGAGGAAAGTAAGTAGGATTTTCATGTGGGCTGAGTGGGGCATGTTGTGGTGGTGTTGGACTGTGCGTGTTGGGCTAATTTGGAGAGGAATGAGATATGGGTTGTGGAGATGAAATGGAGTGTAGAGAATAACTGGGCAGCGTTGATCTAGTTCACACTGGGCTTGTGGGGGAGGCACAATGGGTCAGTGTTATCTGAGCAGATAGGGATCGATCAGGAGATGCAAGGGTGAGGGATGTAGTTTGTAGTTGCTAGGCCTGCATATGAGAGGTATTTTGGGCCGGTGGATCAACAATGGGGTGAGGCGGCGAGTTTAAAAAAGATGTATAACGTTATTTTGATAAAGTTATTGAAATTTGGAACCGCAAGAGCGGGATGAGGAGGAGAAGTATAAGGAGGAGGAGGATTAGATGAGGTTTTTGGGTCAGTCCGGTGGATCAACAATGGGGTGAAGATGCGAGTTTATAAGAGATATCAAGCATGCATCCAAAAACTCATAAGTAAAAGAGGTAGGAGTATGCATTCTAGAAAATGGGAAAGTGTTTTCATCAAAAAGTACATGCCTCGCAACAAGTATTTTACGACTCGATAAATCATAACACTTATAACCCCTATGCTTTGACGGATATTCCAAGAAAACACATGGTGTTGATCAAGCTTGTAATTTATTTCTAGAGTAGACGGAAGTAAATGATAACACAAGCACCCAAAAACATGAAGATGAGAGTAGGAAGGGTCTTTTTGATAGAGAATTTTTGTGGGTGTTTGAAAAGCAAGTTTTTTGTTAGGAAGTATGTTGAGAAGATAAGTGGCCAATTGTAGTGCATGATGACAAAAAAATGAGGTAGGGAGGCATAAGCAAGGAGAGTTCGGATGATGTTATTTATGGTACGAATTTTTCTTTCGGCTTTTCCATTTTGTGGAGATGTATGAGGGCAAGAAAATCTAAAAGTCATTCCATTTAGTTTACAAAAATTATGAAAAGGTCCATTGTCATATTCCTTTCCATTATCACATTGAAAACATTTAATCTCCCTTTCAAATTGTGGTTTAACGTGAGCTCTTAAAGATAGAAAAATGGAATAGACTTGAGATTTATTTTCAATGGGAAAAGTCCATAGAAAATTCGTGAAATCATCAAGAAACAAAGCATAATATCAATGTCCTCCCAAACTAAGAATAGGTGACGACCAAAGATGACTATGCACAATATCAAATGGCAAATAAGTGTATGATAATGAGTCATAAAATGGTAATTTAACTTGTTTCCCTAGAGGACATGAATGACAAAAAAATTATCCCAAAATTTATTACAACCAATAAAATTGTTTTTGCGAAGAGAGCTTAAAACAGGAGCTCCCGGATGTCCTAAATGACTATGCCATATTTCAGGAGATAACTGCAAATGTAGATAGTATTGAAATTCCATTGCATGGACTTGTGATAATTGGATATAGGTCACCCAAGCTGTTACATCTCATTAAATGCATCCCCGTCTGAAAATCCTTCACAGAAAATTCGAATGGATCAAATTTAACGGAAACATCATTATCAGTGGTAATTTCCTCATAGAGACAAGATTTTAATCAATTTGGGGGTATGCAAGACATTATTTAAAGTTAAATGAGGATGGGGATTGGGTAATAATGCATTTTCACAACCAAATAATTGGAATAGTATGGCCACTACCAATAGTAATATTACGATTATTGCTCATATTGAAATAAGACGTAAGATTACCTCCTTTTGCAGTCATGTGAGATGTTGCTTCGGTGTCCATGTACCATTGTTCATCCGGAGGAGCAATCATGAGAGTATGCATAGCAGCTTAAATATCAGTTGGACCATACGAGGATTGGACTAGCTAAGTTGCTTCTGCCATGTAGGCCTGCGGAGGCCGGGGCCCCAGAAGGCTAGGCTGGCGGTGATACGTGGTCGGCATCTGCGAGTGTGCTACGGTTGGGTATGGGCATGGTGGTGTAGCCCAGGGTTGCCAAGTCGGTGAGAAAGCCCATTGTTATTGATGTGTTGGTGTCGATTGTTGCTGCTGTTGTTGGCCTCCGCCCTTCCCTTTGCCACCGCAGCCGTCGTTTCCTCCACCTCTGCCACCACAGTTGGTGGAGTTGCGGTTGTTATTGTGATTTTGGGATGAATTTCCACCCAAATGTTTATCTGAATTATCATCATGAGACACTAAAAGGGCAGAATTATCGGTAGAATTTACGGCATGTTTCGCCTTTGCTGTTTCCTCCAAAACGAGCATAGATCGGGCTTTGTAAAATGGGAGAAGAGAGTCGCCATAATGAATCTGTGTACCAACAGTAGTATAAGCATAAGTTAAACCTGAAACTAGTTGAAGTAACAACCTTTCATTTGACACGGGAGCGCCGACATTGGAAAATTGATCCGCGAGTGATTTAAGATGTTGACAATAATAGGATGCATTGGCAAAGTCCTCCATCTGCACTTTCGGAAATTCTTGTTCTAGGTAAAGATCCCTAGAATTCTTATTGTCAGAGAAAATATCCTGTAACCTATTACATGCCAATTCGGAAGTGGAATCACGTTTAAGAATGGTATTGATAAGATCTTCAGAAATGGTACCATATATCCATTGGAGAACAATGACGTCAACATGAGACCAAAGGTCGGGATCCATGTCTTTGAGGTGAACCCGTCGTCACCTTTTCCGTTGAAGGAGGAATGATATGGTCTAGAACTTGATAAGCCCTTTAGTGAATCTTAAAGAGCTTCAACCACGTGATATATTGACCATTTTCGATGTCTAGCGTTATTTTGATAAAGCTATTGATATTTGGAACCGCAAGAGCGAGATGAGGAGGAGAAGTATAAGGAAGAGGATTAGAGGAGGTTTTTGGGTCAGTCATGGTGGCAGAAAATGGAGCAGGAAGAAGTAACGACGAAGGTGATGACAACTAGAGAAAAAGAGAAAAAATTCTAACCTAAACTCGTGATACCATGATAGAAATAATTTGGCTGTGTATTTCATTGCTTTCCCAACCAATATATACAAGATTACAAGTTAAGATGATGACTACAATTATGTTGATCAAATCATCACAATATACACAAAATATACCTATACTATAAATAAAAGATACATGTTATAAATAAAAGATACATATTCTAATAGTATGTTTATATGTTATTATTAATTTATGACTTGTATGTATGCTTTGAGTTAAGACCGAAAGGGTCCCGAAAAGGTTTAGGACACTTAGAAGTTTAAACACACTTGCTGGTACAACGCGAACGTAAATGCTAGTCTGCAATTGCTGCATTGGGTGATCTGGGATAATTGTGAAAGTCCGAGCATGACACGATCCAAGCTCATGACACGTATTGTCCTCTTTGATCCGATAGGCCTTATTGATTTGTCACTTAGGCTACA
Organism: Anisodus tanguticus; assembly: GCA_034509755.1. Classification (NCBI taxonomy): domain Eukaryota; kingdom Viridiplantae; phylum Streptophyta; class Magnoliopsida; order Solanales; family Solanaceae; genus Anisodus; species Anisodus tanguticus. The sequence goes on along the minus strand of CM067545.1, from coordinate 2,307,030 downwards.
TCAACATCGAGCCAAAAAGCTCATGTACCGTGTGAATTTGCGTTATACTTTATAAATCTTCACTCCCATCTCCCATTCCAGTGTGAGATTCACCTAATTAAGGCATTATGTACCCCTACTTCAAAAGCTTGTCAGCCCTTCTCTATGATCATCGTCCAACATGGGTGTACAAAGCGTGACCACAAGAGAGATGTATCTATGTGGATTTCGTGATCGCGATTGTAGAATCCACGATCATGAACCAACCTTATCTGACCCAATCCCACAATCACGATACATTATCCACGAAATTAGAGATGATGATAGCTTGACCCAACTTACTCCGTGATCGTGATACCTCTATCACGATCATAAAGTCCCTTGATTGAGTATATTTTAGGTAGGTGTATATTGACTGATGGAAATCGGTCGCTTAGTGTGAATTAGTTGTTCGATAAGTGTCGGTCACAACCTGTGGATTTAGAATCATGATATAGTGCAATTTAGAGCACCTGATTAAACTATGGAATAATATATTTTTGAACACATCAACAATAATAAGTGAAAGATAGAATAATTCCCTTAGGGATTCGTTTCATTATTCACAATATATATAGCTGTACAAAGGTTGATTCCTAATATGGTACGAATCCTAACTTACATTACAAAGGTTGATTCCTAATACAATTAGAATCCTAAGTTACCTTAAATATACATCTATCATAATTACAAATATACAGAGAATATTCGGAGAATATTCGCTAATACTCCCCCTCAGACGGAGCGGGAGGAGGCCGAACACTAAGGCTGGATCGAAAGTCGGTGAAGAGCTGTCGCGGTAGTCCCTTTGTTAAGATGTCTGCATACTGATAAGAGGAAGGCACGTGTAATATTTTGACCTGACCACGGGCAACCTTCTCTCGCACAAAGTAGATATCCATCTCAATATGCTTAGTCCGCTGATGTTGGACCGGATTATGAGACATATAGATGGCAGATATGTTGTCACAATAGACTATAAACGCCTTGCGGAGTGGACACAGGAGCTCCAAAAGGAGATTTCGGAGCCAACAGATCTCAGCAACTACATTAGCAACACCGCGATATTCTGCTTCAACGCTCGAATGGGATAGTGTGGCATGCCTCTTGGCGGACCATGAGATAAGATTATTCCCAAGAAATACACAGTACCCTGAGGTGGAGCGATGTGTGTCGGGGCATCCTGCCTAATCTGCATATGTGTAGGCAAGTAGCTTGGTGGGGGCAGAGGGGTATAGGTGTAATACAAAGTCTAGTGTGCCCTTAACGTATTTGATAATACGTTTGAGGGCGGCAAAATGAGACTCTCGGGGGTCGTGCATGAATAGACACACATGCTAAACGACATATGCAATATCAGGCCTAGTGAATGTAAGATACTGAAGAGCACCTGCTAGACTCCAATATAGAGTGGGATCAAAGACTAGCGCACCGTCATTGGCACTAAGCTTTGATTTTGAGTCCACCGGAGTTGGCATAATTTTACAATTTGCCATTTTTTTTCCTGTACACTATCTCTTCTGCATACTTACGCTGACACAAGAACATATTAGCTGCAGATCTGATCACTGTTATACCCAAGAAATAACTCAGCTTGCCCAAGTCGGTCATAGCAAATTCAGTTTTAAGTAGAGCAATGATTTCATTCTTCAAACCGTCAGATGAGGCAGTAAGAACAATGTCGTCGACATATAAGAGCAAGTAAGCAATGCTGCTACCTCGATGAAAAGTGAAGAGAGAGTTATCACACCTGCTACATATAAATCCAATCTGTAGAAGATACCTGGCAAAGCGATCATACCAAGCGCGGGGTGCCTGTTTCAATCCATACAGTGATTTCCGGAGGCGACATACAAACCGTGGAACTGCCGGATGAACAAAGCCAGGGGGTTGATGCATGTATACAGTTTCTTTCAAATCACCATGAAGAAATGCATTCTTGACATCTAGCTGATGAATCAGCCAATGCAGGCCCATAGCAATACTGAGAACAGTCAGAATAGTGGTCGGTTTAACAACTGGACTGAATGTCTCACCACAATCAATACCCTCCTGCTGATTAGTGCCATTGGCAACTAGTCTTGGCTTATACCTCTCTAAGTCACCACTGTCTCTAAACTTGTGCCGAAATATCCACATAAAACTGGACTGAATGTCTCACCACAATTAATACCCAAGTGTTCTGCTTGGTTAAAGCGTTAAATTCCTCGCATATGGCCGCATTCCAATTTGGGTCCAGTTTAGCTAGTTTTGGATTTTTTTGGAATGAGTGATAAGGTTTGTGTGGAGAGATTGAAGTGAACCTTGGATTTGAAGATTCCGTGTTGTGCATGAGTCTCCATGCGATGAGAAGGCAGTGGTGGTGGGTCGTGGCCGGGAGGTTCTTTGGTCCACCGGTTCTCGGACTCGTGGGCGCAGCTTCACTGGGCTGGTTTCGGGACCGTGGCTTCGGATCGGAAAACTCGCAGAATCGGGGGCCGGTTCTTTGGAGTGATGGGAAACAGTGTCGCTGGTGGTGCAGGAGACTCAACTAGGGTTTTTAGGGGTGAGCAGGGAGCTGTTGGGGGTGGTGTCGGACAGTGGCGAGACTATTGGAATAGTGGGATGCTGGTGGTATAGATTTTGGATGACCGGGGACAGACTTGGTTCATCGAGAAAGATGTAATCGGTGGTCTGAAATTTCCGGAGATTTGTAAAAGGAAAGGTTTTCTCATCAAAGGTGACGTGATGGGAGACGGTGATTTTGCGAGTAGCAATGTCATAACACAAGTAGCCCCGATGATTAGGAGATAGACCAATGAAGACACATGGCAGAGTGTGAGGGGCAAGTTTGTGAGGTGTAGTGGAGGCTATGTTGGGGTATCATAAGCATCCAAAAATACGTAGGTGATCATATGATGGTAGCCTACGGTATAAGATTTCGGTAGGAGTCTTGTTTTGGAGTGTGCTAGTTGGTAAATTATTAAGAAGTGATTCTACTATTTTGACAACATAGACCCAAAAAGGCGGTGGTAGGCAGGCATGAAACAGAAGTGTGCGAACCATGTTATTGATGGTACGTATAATTCTTTCACCTTTCCGTTTTGGGAAGAAGTATAGGGACAAGAAAAATGAAAAACCATGCCTTGTTTAGAACCAGAAATTGTGAAATGCCGAGTTATTAAATTCACGTCCATTATCACATTAGAATGATTTGATAGATTTTTCAAATTGAGTTTTAATGAATTTTTGAAACTCGAGGAATTTTGCAAAAACTTCAGATTTGAATTTCAGTGGGTAAATCCAGACAAAATGTGAAAAATCATCCAAGAATACTAGATAGAATTTATGACCCAAAGAGCTAACAATCGGAGATGTTCACAAATCAGCATGAACAATATCAAATGGAGAAAAAGTAACACTGTTTAATGACATAAATGGAAGACGAGTATGTTTGCCTAGTGGGCAAGAAAAACAGTGTTGGACAATTTTCCCATTATTACATTGAATACGCTTAGAGGTCCTAAGAAAAGTAAAAACTGGATCTCCGGGGTGTCCGAGTCTGTTGTGCCAAGTTGAGGGAGAGATCGCCGCAAGGTATAGATGTGCTTGCGGTCTGACAGCGGACGATTGAGTGAATGGGTAGAGATCTCCCACATTATTGCAGCGTGTAAGAATTTTCCCTGTATTGAGTTCCTTCACAAAAAACCAAAAGGGTCAAATTTGACAGACACAGAATTATTGCTAGTGAATTTTCTAACAGAGATTAAGTTTTTAATGATGTTAGATGTGTATAGGACATGGTTTAGGGAGAAAGGCGGGTGTGGATGTTTGGTGTGTGTGTTACCGTAACCTTCAATTGGAATGCGATGATCATTGCCGACAGTAATAAATTGAGGACACTTTAACCGACGTAGTTGAGATAGGTTGTCAAAAGTGCCAGTGGAGGAACCGGAATTTGTGGGGGAAGACATGGTGGCTGCCTTGTTGTTGTTTCGGCCGAGGGAAGGGAAATGGAAAAAAAAATCTGGTTAAAAAAAATTCTTTTTTCGGCCGAGTGAGAAAAAGAGAAGAGTGGGGTTTAGGTTTTAGGCTCTTTATACCATGAAAGATAGAATAATTTGTTGGAAATTAGCCTTTGGCGGGAGTTGCGACCGACCAACTTTAACGGCTTAAACACTAGTGTTACGTATGTTGGAGAATCCGGTTCTTCACACATGCATGATGTACTAAGTACGTAGATAACCGTAGGGCCAAGAACCGTCAAATTTCATTGAGAAATGAAAGAGATATTGGTTCACGAAGTAAGGTATTTGAAGTATGGAAAAGTGTGGTGTGTGATCAATTCTCCCTCATCGGTAGAGGAAGAAAGAATTGTTGTGTATATAAGACTCGAAGTTGGTTTGGGGTTTGGGACCCCAAGGGGTATCCCATGTGTTTAAAGGAGGGAAGACCTAGATGTGCTTCGGTTCGAGGAAAGACCACACGCGCGCCGCCGCCGCCCGCCCGTCCGGTTCCGGTTCCGGTTCCGTGTTCCGTGTTCCGTGTTCTCGGGTTCACGGGTCGTGGGTCGTGGGTCGTGGGTCCGGTTCCGGTACAGTTTGATCCCAGAAGTTTCAGATGTGCAGTTTGGACCAAAATTCTTTCAGATGTACAGTTCGGTCCCTGAAGTTTCAAGATGTACAGTTTGGTCCCTGAAATTTTTCGAGGCGAAATTTCGACGGTCCGGAACGTAAACGTCCAAGACTCAATTCAGCCATTTATTTTGGCCGAATTACACCTCCTATAATGGCCAATCCGTTGGCAATTTTCTCCATTTATGTGGTGGCTTTACTACCTCCATAATGGTCATTATTTGGCCAATAATGGTTGTTATGGAGGCAGTCAAACAATCCCTCTTCCTCCTATATAAACACCCCTTACACCATTGTTGAGGCACACTTGATATACACGAAATTACACAAAGCAGAAAGCAAAGCAGTTTCTTCCTAAATCTTCCAAGCATCATTTCGTTATTCAATATTCTTCACGGTAGCTTTTGAGTTTCCTTTGCTCAATAGTTCCATTGCTGTTTTATCTTGGGAGACGAATTGTCCAGGACGTATAAAGGATACATACGGGGCAATATTGTCTTAAGGACAGAGTGCCACACTCGACTCAAAGAAAAACAACTTTCCGCTTTTCTTGTTCAACAAAATAGTAATTTCAGTTTTATTGTTATATTGTAATTTTCAGTTTTATAGTTGAATTGTAATTTCAATTCTTACATACGCAGTTACTTGTAATTTCCGTTCCTGCAATCCTTTGTAATACCCATCATAATTTCCCTTAGAGATTCCTTTCATTATTCACAATATATATAACTGTACAAAGGTTGATTCCTAATATGGTACGAATCCTAACTTACCTTACAAAGGTTGATTCCTTATACAATTAGAATCCTAAGTCACCTTAAATATACATCTATCATAATTACAAAATATACTAAGACTTTAAATTCTTTTGTGTAAGAAATATTTACAAATTAATTCATTTAACAGGCTGTTACGGCCTTGTGGACATGGCTAACTCTATTTAACACTACCAATGTCCAACAGTGCTGTAGAATAAAACCACTGATTTCTAGAAGGGCATACTCAATTTAATTAACGCCAAACAAATTACTACTTATAACGTATTATCCAGATTGATCCTTCTTGGAATTCTTGAAGGACCTCCTATAGCACAGCTGATCTTAAGAAAGTAAACCAAAATTCAAAATTATTTTTAGTTCAACCATTTGGTATCCAGAATTCACTGGCACCTACTAATAATCGAGGTAATACCACTCAGACACACACAAGAAGGAGGCGGTAGAGCCGTGGACGAATGGTAGTTTAATTTTCTCTGCATGCATTTTCCAGTGGATGCATTTGAATTTACTACTAGTAGATTAAGGGTATGGTAGCAGATATCAATTTTCCTGACACCATGTGCTTCTGCTGAAGCTCTTTCTGCATGCAGATCGATCAGAACCATGCATCCATCATCCATGACCACTAAACCCTAGCAAAACTTAGACTCTCCCCAGTCTATTTGGTCACTTTGCATGGACATGAGTACTTCATTAGTCACACATTTTGGCCTCATTCTTTTACTCCTTTTGTACTTATTACCTTATCTTCTACCCATAATAGAAAGAGAAAATGTGAGCACATGCACTTGTTACAGTATTAACTTTCTATATATATTGTCCTTTAACTCTTCTTATATTGTCTTGTATTTCAAACTTTGAAATGCCTAAGAAAAATACTAGTATAGGAGATGATCAAGGTAGAAGATCTAGAACACCAAAAGGGCATTTTGTTGTGTATGTTGGGAGTGAAATGAAAAGGTTTGTTGTGCCTACATCTTACTTGAAGAATCCATTGTTCCAAAACCTTCTTGATAAGGCTGCTGAAGAATACGGCTTCCATAATATGAACAGAATTCTTCTTCCTTGTGATGAATCCACCTTTCTTCGGCTTATCGCCATTTTAGCAAGGTCTTGCTCATTCAATAGTACAAGAATAAACCCTAATTAATCGATCGACTGATTTCTATATGTGCATGCTTCTATGATTAGTAAATACATTTAACATTATGATCAGTGTATTTTAACTTGTTGTAACATGTTAGGTAAGTATCTTATTTTTCAGATTATTAATCTTACTTATTATGGATAATTATCACTAGCTAGTTATCTTTTAAATCATGTATAAACTTTTTAATGTACAGGTAAAAAGAATATTGCGAGATAAATCAGATTTAGATCATGAGCTTTGACCGCGATGGATTAACTATTATATATATATATATATATATATATATATATATATATATATATATATATATATATATATATATATATATCTTCCTCATCAATGTTCAATTATTGCTGAATATTGGTTATGGCAATTAGCAAGTGATTGTTTGGAGCTAAGCATAAAGAGTAAACTTATTTAGTGGCAGGTTATACGAACCGTCCGACATCTTTGTAAGTTGCATGTAAATCTATCTAATTAAGCTAGTGTCACGATATGTACTACTTTGACTGGAAATGAATTGTAAGGATCATAAATTGGTAGATGTACAAATTTATTGGAAGAAGCAATATAATCATGTTGGTTCTTTGAGTTATTGCACAAAACAAATTAAAAGTTCAATGAAGACATATTTCATCTTGTAAATGTTTAGAATACTAAATTGCTTTCTGCACATAATTGTTCATTTTGTGTTTAGAATTTGATTACAGTCTTTTCAGAAAATTATTTCCCGAATAATAAATTCATGTGATTTTAATTTAATCCAAATTTGGTCAAATGAATTCTTAAAATTAAGGATGCACCTGACATAGCCCCAAGCATAGGATCCTTCTTTCAAGCGGAAGCCATCAATATACTTACAAACAAACATCATCAATAGAATAGGACAGAGAGTATTCAATGTGTGTTGAATTCAATTCCTAGTCAATATTATTCACCGGTCTTCATTATTTTGCCGTCTATTAACCATCAATAGGTCAGTTGTTGCAGCTGATTGCAGGCTACAGCGGCTTGGCATTTTCCTACAACAATGTCTGCTTGTAAAGACAAGGACAAAAAAGAATTCACTAGTGGCCGGAAAGAATAACAAATTCTTAAACAGTTTGTTCTGAAATTATTATATGTTAAATATTTTGAATTATAATAATCTTATATATTTATAATGGTCCGTCCAACTTTAAGGTATTGTTTATTTTGGGCCTATGCCCGCATGAATTTATCGCTTGAATTTTAATTAAGAGGCGCCTCAACAATTGATGTCCCTAACTTTATTCTTTCATTCCGATGTGAGATTCGCCCAAGGAGTAAGTGCATCCCTTCTTCAGAGGCTTTCCCTCCATCATAGGAGTCACATACATCCCCGCTTGTGACTCAGCATCCTCACTGAGGTTACTGATACCATTTGTATCGGCTCGCTCAATTGTTAAGATATCATCTGCTTTGGGCCTAGGCTCGCACAGATTTGTTTGTTAGGTTTTAACCTGAAACGGGCCTCAATAGTTGATTCTGAACTCATTCTCGTAAGGTCCATAACTTTCTTCTTTCATTTCGATGCGGGATTTATCTAAAGTGTAATATGCACCCTTCTTTTAGAGACTTGCCCATCGTCACAAGTCATGTCTCAATAATTTCTGAATATGCGAATTTTTTAAGAGACCCGTGAGAAAAAAATGATATTCGAATTCATATGAAAATAATTAGATACCTAGCTAAGTTAGTTACAGAAGAAATCAAGTGTCAATTGACAAGGACACAAGTGTATATATTCTAGTGGAGGACTTTTCAACACACTGCGCCTCATGAGCCCCTCGGCATAGGGCACTTTTAATGCCTTTACGAGATACTAATAGGCGGACCCGATATTTTAAGACGCCGGGGTGTCATTATCTTAATGCAAATACTAATAAAATTTTCAATAACAACTGAGGGATAATATCGTATCGGATCGGTCACTAATAGTGTAGCAATGGCAAAAATATAAGTATATACGTCAAATATGAAATGAGTATCGAAAATAATTAATCCCACATATAAGATAACACAATATTATTTGGTTTGGGTATCGAAAATAATTAATCCCAACTTAAAATAATACAATGTTTGATTGATGTTATCAAATAATATGTGCATTAAATTATGCAAAAAAAATTGTATTATCTTATGCCGGACCAAATGTGAAATAATAATCCATCCGTTCACTTTTACTTGTCCACTTTTGACTTTGCACGCACCTTAAAAATTAATAAATGAAGCATGTATTTTACTATAATATTCATATTAGTTGGTGTATAGTTTCATTGGACTTGGAGAATGATTTGGAAATGAGTAATTAATATTAAGAGTATACAAAAGTGGACAAGTAAAAATAAAAATTTATTTTTAGCACAGTGGACAAGTAAAAGTGAACGGATGGAGTAATACGTGTGTTAGTAATGAAGAGATTAAATTATTAATTTAATTAAAAAAAATACTTTTTTAGAGTAATTAATTTATGTATAACATCTCTTCAGAAACAACTGTTCTACCTACCAAGATGGAGGTAAGGTTTGTGTACACTCTACCCTACACGGTGTGGATTTCACTGGATATGTTGTTATTGTTGTTGTGTTATCTTCGTTAAAAATCACTGCTTAATATGCAATACCTTCGTTATTAATCATCGCATTTTCAATCTCTACATTATTAATAAGACATAACTTAATTCTAAACCAAACAAAGGTGTAATTAGTACGTACTTCCTTGATCCAAAAAGAAACAGACGTTCTTGAGTATGAGGGTTAAAAGAGTAATATAAGCCACACACCTTTATTTAATTTTTAATACTCTCCGGTCCATAATAAGTGTCTTTTTGGCCTTTATATTTTTATCCAATAAGCGTCAATTTACATAATTAAGAATGTATTATTATTATTATCTTTAGATAAATGGTGAGTTTTTATTTTTACTTGTCAAATTTAGCATATCAAGATAAAAATAATTTTTTTTCTGATTTACCTATATCATTAATTACTCATTTCAAATTATTTTTCAAATTCATTAAAATTATGCACCAATTAATATGGTATCATGATAAATTATACACTTCATTTATTATTTTTTAAGAAATGTGCAAAGTGCATAGTGAACAAATACAAGTGAACGGATGGAGTAAATAAGTACTATTTAATTAAGAATAAGTAACTCAAATTACATATTTTTTCTAAGAGTTGATATAAAATGGGAGTAATAACTGATATTTCTTCCTTCTTCAACATTTTATAACCACGTGCATGGGCAAAAGCAATATGAATGTCAATTCCCAAGTCCCAACTTAACTAACCATGCTTTCTGTTTAATGGTTTTAAACTTTCGAAACCAATGGAAATTATTGCTGATATTCAAAGCAAAGACACCTTTCACGCCTCTCTTTGGTTCTTCAATGACCCAAAAAAAAATATTATTTGAAAAAGAAATGATTTTGTTTCTTTAGCTATTTTTTCAAGTCAAACATTCCCAAAAATAAAAGCTTTCTCTTGCTTCTATATATCAACTACTCCTATAAATTAGATCTCCACTTCATTCTATATTACACAATTATGGACGTTTTATAATAATATTTTATTTGTTTTTAATACCACTTTTTTTCATTTTGAATTAAGTTTTAAGTATATTCGGAATTTCACGGCCTATGTAATTCGTTTCATAAACGCGAGCTAACTCCTTTTAAAGCAACAACATAAATCCCGAGAAAATGAAATAAACTATATTAAATTAAGACGTATGTGTTTATTGACATAAAAAATTAAAATAGAAATATTAGTATGGGTGTTTTCCCCTCAAATAAAATCTGTCTTGTTTTATTTTTAGTTAACCAAACATGGAGAAAGATCGGATTCATCCTCCCTTTACATCCGAGACAATAATGGTCAATAATGTCAACGCTATTTTTAAAAAGTAAATTATTTACATGTTTGTGTCATGATTCACGAGCATAGAATAAAAAGAAGTCAAAACTATACAGAAGTTTTGGAATTCAAAGCAAAAAAAAGAAAATAGGAGTATTATATTTGAAAATATTCTTATAAAAACATAACCAGCAGAAGATGCATTGACATCTCACTTTCACATCTCTATTATGATGATGCTCACATTCACCATGACATTTCCAATGTTTTCTTTTCTTTGTTTCCGAGTATGTACTTATTAATAATTGAATGAAAAATAAATGAATTCGTTAAATCCTTTATATTGAATTTGCTCTAAATATGCCTTTAGGGTGAAATCCATTATCCATATATATGTTCTCCATCCAATTATTAAATAAATGAAAAGTTATTCATTTGTTTTATTTCTTGCTACGGAACCCGTAAAGGAGTCGTGGATACCGATGTATGAAATCGGACGCAGGATATCTCACTCACAGACTTGTTGAAGTAATTCAACCTATTGTACGTCGAACGGATTGTGACACCTACCCACGATATTTCTATGAGTCCTCAAAATATGATGATGGCGGAAAGAATTTTTAACCAAACATTAATTGATCGTGTATTAGCAGATACCTTTCAATCTAATTAAGAGCCCACATTATTAAGAGAGGTGCATGGACCTACCCCTAGAGTAGGGGGTCACGGCCCCCGGTAACTTCAGAATATATATTTTGATAGACAGCCTCAATCACACAAGTCGGATAGCTGCACCGGTTGATATTGAGTGTACAAATAATCCTTCAGTGTGCAAACTCGAGTTCAATTACCACTCCAGCCTCCACACAAAAAGATTTTCAAAATAAACAAACCAAGAATTCAACATAGTTAAGGGATATCAATTGACACTATCCTTCGTCAAGAGTGGCTCCGTCACAAAGGGATTCCACTGTTTTAGCCGAATTAGACCAATTTTTTTCACGGTACAGAGTAAAATCGTAATGGCAAATTGGCAATGGTGTATTTGAGACGAAAAAATATGGTGAAGACTCCTTAGGTAAATAATAAACGACTTAGGGGTATAATTAAAACTTGTCCTATTAATTAGTTAAGTAAATTTCATGTTTCAAATGGTCCACAACTGCAGCCATTCATAGCGTTATTGACGGTTGAAGCATGCGTGCGAGGTGAGACAATCCCCCATGTGGAAAATAATGTAATTAAAACCTATACTGTATATATCCCATTTTATGTTGTGATTGGTTGGGGACTTAGGCCTTGCCAACCTATCACACATCACCTAATTTTATTAGGTACCAAACTATTGTTAGGAGAGATATAAGCAGTAATGAGATCTACTATTCTAGATACGGTAAAATAATATTAAATAAAATATAATAAAAAGGGGAAAAGGTCAAACTTGTCTTCCAACTATGCTTTATAGAACAACATTGCCCTCCGTCAAACTTTGAGATAAAAAATACCCTTTCCGTTAGCAAACTTGTTAAATTTACCCTCGGATGGACGGATAGGTGAGTTGGACGCCACGTCAAATCCACATAGACGCTCCACGTCGGATCCACCCAATTGCACCCTTAACCCGTATCCGTTACTCCACGTCGGATCCGAACTGATATCACCACCAGTCGTTGATCCAATTTGCAACCCCCAAACCACCACCGACACCCAACAAACCATCATCAGTGCTGCTCTCTGTTCATTCATCAACCGCATCTCTGACACAATCCATTTCGTTCTTTCAAATCGAAGTCCACATCGGCTAAAAAAATTGCATAAGGTGGGTTGATTTGTCGCCGGCGTTTCACCGAAATAGTGGGCGTGATGGTATCGTTTGGCAGTGGTGTTGTTTGGCAGTGGTGTTGATGCAGTCTGTGGTTGTTGATTGAGTTAGGTGGTTCGCGGAGGTTTCAGTTGTTGACGGGGCAGTGGTGGCGATGGAGAATAAGAAAGGGAGCAAGGGAAGGCGTTGGGTGGCTAGTGGTCTGGCGAGATCGTCAGAGTTTGGAGCTCTAGCGGTGGTGGTTGGTGGATCTAGTGGTGAGGCAGTGAAGGGTTGATGTTGTTGGTGATGTGGTCACCAGCGGTGATCGGATCTGGGTATTTAAAGGCTCACTGGTGGTTGTGTTTTGTCATCACCAGTGGTTGTGTGACTTCACCGGAGACGGCGGCGGTGGTCTAGGTGGTGATTGCGGTGGTGGTATAGGTGGTGACTGCTCCGGTTCACCGGTTGGTCATCACCAATGGTTGTGTTTCGTCACCGACTTCGGCGGAGACGGCGGTGGTGGTCTAGGTGGTAATTGAATTTTCTAAATCTCATTCTCAGTAGATCTATTTCGGCTATCTGTGCACTTAATTGTTTCAAATTCTATTTATTTGTTGAATTGCAGGGTGCATTACGCGGATGTTGAATCTGATCCACCACATTCCACGGCCTCTGCTACGTGTCGGCGACAATATCGACATTGACCAAATCATCACTGTAGAATACCTATCCTTAGTCTCATCAAACCCAAATGAGTACAAGAAACTCGGGTCCTACGCTCTTTGCGGACTCCCTCGTACCAAACCCGTTTCCCCGGTTGCGCTAGGAGCAGCCGATGTGGCGGCGGTGGTGGCGAAGTCTTACGCAATATAAATTGAAGCCTATTGGTGATGCTGGTCTTGTTATTGAAACTGACGTGGATCCGACGATCGTTTGCACTTTCTCTTTGAGGAGTGGATTCAGTATATTGCGACGATCGTTTACACTTTCTATTTGAGGAGTGTATTCGGACGTCATCAACTGTCGTCACCAGAAATGGGTCCTACTGTGCGATTTGAATTATTGAATTTAGTCAAACTTTAATACGAATACGGGATATAGGGTGTAAAACCAAAAGAAAAAAATCGTTGCATACTACATATGACTTGTCTCAACTTTAAGCACAGTTATACTCCAATACTATTATTACAACCGTCCAAATAATAAAATGCAATTGGGAAGATAGTTGGATTATTAATATTAGTTTATTACAACCATCCTTCTCAACTAGTTAAGCATAACTATATTTATTATGAGTACATCAAAGAGATGTCCATTCAAGTAAGTCACTTAAGTGCCAATTTCTTGAGGGTACTTTCAAGTAACTAAACTTACGAAGTGCCAACTTCTTGAGGGTACATTTATATCTTCGGATGCGCACAAGATAGGAAGAATTTCTGTAAGCCGGTCCTATTATAAACTGTTCAAACTAAAGGCGGCCAAAAAGAATCTCCATCTACATAGAGATAGAGCTAAATTATATATATATATATATATATATATATATGAATGTTAAGAAACCTATTGTACCATGTATAGGTACAACTAGTCCGGTGCAAACGGTTGCCGGTAAAGACTTCTCAAATCCGTTAATGGCTGTCACTTTGCCAAAAAATGAAGCAGAGGAAGCAAGTTCCTCAAAAACTAGGCTTAAGCTCCCCCCAGACATTTGCAGGATCTACATCCAGAGCAAGGAGCAGACACATAAAAAAAGGACCAAACAAAAGTATAGAACAAATAATTAAAGAGATGCTAGAAAATATTTTTAAAGAACAGACAGAAGGTCCAAGCAAAGACAAACATGTTAATCCCCTACCAACACCTCCGGAAGTATCTATATATAGAGAGAGAGAGAGGGGGAGAGAGAGAGAAATTTTAATAATAAAATTTAATATTTTTATATAATTTTTTAAATAAGTTTATATATATATATATATATAATTTAATAAAATATAAGTTACTTGTTATCTTCTTGGCTTCAATTATGATATTATTTGTTATTGATACTGTTCTCTTCTCTATTTTTTTCACACTTCTCCACTATTGTTTTTACTTTATATAATTGATTTGATATGCCTTTCTTGAGCCAATGATCTATGAAAAAGTCTCTCTACTTTCTTAAAGTAGGGTAAGGATGTGTACACATCACCTCACTAGATTTTACTTGTCTTTACACTGAATATGATGTTGTTGTTGTTGTGTGTATATATATATAAAATCTTAGTTGTGCTTCGTTGGTTTGCATAGAATAAAACAAAGACGGTGGTCCATGCATGCTAATGGAGTGCAGTTAAATCAACGATTGATTATTTAATGACTGTTGTTTTATTTTATTGTAAGTTGCTGAAGTATTTGCCTGTTTCAAAGCCAAATGGGACAGATTCTTACCCAAAAAAATTTGTAAAAGAAAGAAATCTTTTTTGAGATTTGCTTCTTTTTCCCCTCTGAATCTTTTCTATTTTGTCTTTCTTTTTGACTTATGCAGAAACAAATGCTTATTATATTTTCTTTTATCGGGCTACAAAGAGAATATTCTTAATTATCGTGGTTTGTACTATTTGTACTTGTTAGTATATCTCTTTTCCAGCGTAATTCCGAATCAAGAAGATAAAAGGAAAACAAAATGAAGGAAAAATAAAATTTCTATAAAAACTTTATGTATAACGTCCGTAGAGTATCCAGAATTTTGCAAAAACAATATCAACATATGGTCACAATTTGACTTTATAATGATTTATCCTATATATTCTTTTTTTAGTACACTGAAACAATCGTTAGATAAAAAAATAATTTTTGTATTAATGTTGCCACTTTGGCAATAGAAACAATTTAATCATATTCAATATTTACACTAAACTACATCAATGGTCAAGCATAAACTTGCGAAAAAATTATATTAATTAATTAATTATAGGTAAATGATAGCATTGCACGTAAAGACACATACCTTATATAAGTTGTATTCATTGATTTATGTACATATATTAGGGTGGGCCTCCTTGATAACAAAATATAAAGATTCAAAGGGCCGGTTTTGACATCTAATGCTACTCATATAATTTTTAGTTGACGAAAATGGGGATTTATATATCTTAATTTATATCTAATTTTGCTATTGTAGAAAGTTTTTGGAAAAGTTGCAACATTTTTCATCAGACTTGTTTGGTTTAATTTTCTTAGAAAAACTTTTTCCCTATGAAACCATTATAGACTTCTTTTAATTTGTTTTCAATGCATATTATCTAACTTTTAACCCAAAAAAGAATATCTCCAATACTATCCAGACAAATTGTTGACCCCAAAATCACGTTGACAGCAAAAGGTAGATTTTATATTAGTATTGGGATAAAGGTAAACACAAATCTACATAGTCCCACCTCTCCCTTTTTACGTCAAATGGAAGTTAACCAAAAGCAAAGCCAAAAAAAATGTGGAAAACATTAGTAAAATGTTTCTTAAAAGGATATTTGCTAAATTATTGACATAACGAAGACGTGATAATTACAGGCCTTATTGAGAGTCTTAGAAATAATTTTTTTCCTGAATTAGTTTTTGTTTTTAGAAAAAATCAAATTCAAGCACAACAAATTTTGAAGAATCAAAAGTCATACCCAAAAACAATAAAAAGTTACCGATAAAAGGATGTGATAAATTTTTTACACAATAAATGTAATTTAACTTATCATAATATATTATTTACCATTTATTCTAAGTAATTAAACACAATTATTTCTAACTATCATTTAAATGATGTGATTATGTGCATATCATTTACACTGTGAGCATACAGAACTTAAAGTCTTTTTCACACATCATCAATGTAAATTATCAGGTCATATTTATCTATTATAACATATAATTTATTCTATTTTTATAATTATAAATCTCCCTTTTACAAAGACTAACATGTAAATATTCTTTACTTGGCTTGATGTATACAAAACTCATTACATTAATACATCATATAAAACTAAAATACCTACCTACCCCCCCCCCCCCCTCTCTCTCCAAACTTTAAAAAAAAAATGACTGGAGTAGAAGTCCAAAAGGACAGCCAAGTGGGACATAATAATAATAATAATAATAATAATAATAATAATAATAATAATAATAATAATAATAATAATAATAATAATAATAATAATAATAATAATAAATAAAGAGGATTAAAAAACATGGAATAAATTTATAAATTTAAGTCAAGTTGGCTGAGGTCTTTCAAACAACAACCACTAGAGAACATAATTTGGTCAGAAGAAATCGCCAAAACTGTGTCGTTTTACTCCACGTCGAGTCCCGGCAATTTCCTCGTGCTTGGCAGTCTCCCCTGCTATGGCACGTAACATCCTTGTTAAATTTTATTTTATTCTCCTTTTTCCTTTTTGGTAATTTATAATTAAAACATTTTTTTCTTACGAAGTTCAAATTTTTGTAACAAGGAAAGAAGAAAAGGACGTATTATGGAATTTTGATATTTTTTATAATTATTTTTTAATTTATCCAACCATATTCTTAAATCTATCTTGTCAAAATTCAATGATGTTCTCAAAACTTGCCTTCACATTAATAAAAATTGTAATGAAAATATATAATAGCCGTGTTATGTTTACAATAGGAGAAACTAATACCTATATGTTTAAATTCCATTAAAACAAAATAAAAATATGCTTGCTGACGAAAATTATTAAGTTTAATCCTTAGATCCAATCATGCTATTTTCTTTTTTCCCCCCTTCCTATAATTGAAACTTGACGGGCACATAAAGAATTTATGTTTAAATTATAGCAAAAAGTTAACAATATTCTTCTTTCCCTTATTTATTTTCAAATTTTCCTTTAATTGCGACTTCGATAGATAATTGAGAAATTCAAACATTACATATTAGGAAAGTATTTTTTTTGTAGCTTTTTATAATATTCTATTTCCGCAGTATAAATTACTCCATTTCCCATAATTATCATTTGAAGTGATTTCCACGCGGATAGGTGTAACCAAATTACCGTTTCCAACCTTCCAATTCTCCATTTACTCAAAGGACCCGTTTGATCATAGATATTTTTTATTTTATTTTTTTGGATTTTTTAAAAATTAGCATTTGATTATGAAAATTTGAAATATAATACCACAAACCTTATTTTCACAATTTTACTTTTTATTTTTGGTCATTGCTTTTATCTTTACTTTTTAAATTTTACCCTATATTTTTTATTTTTATAAATTTGACCTCGTAGTAGATTCGACCGATGAATTTCGTGAACTTGAGTATATCATCGTATTAAATAAAGTCTATATAACTCATGCTTAATGTAATATGAAATGATTGATGGACAATGTTCACACACTAGTTATGTTTATTAATTGTGTTTGGGTGGTTTTGCTAGTTTTTAAATTTGGGGGCTACGAATCATATATCATATTTTTTTTTAGAAAAAATACATTCAACAATCAAATATTATTTGCAAAAACTATGGCCAAATACAACTCCAACTTCAAAAATTTCAAACGCGAAACGCCTACTTGTTACTCCATTTTTTTACTATACACTTGGGGAAAAGGTTCAAGCCTTGGATTAACTGGTAAAGTTGATGCTATGTGATCAGGGGATCATCAGTTCAATCCGTGAAAACAACATCTTGCAGAAATATGAGTTAATAATGCGTATAATAAACTATTGCGGTCCGGCCCTTCCCCGAACCCCGCGCATAGCGTGAGCTTAGTGCACCGTTTTACACTTGGGGAAAGGTGGTGATAATTAGTATTATTTTTGGTTTCCTTTTATTTGGCAATTTCCAATTTATCGTAAACAAATATATTCCAGGTGTATGTTGGACCCACAATATAATTGTATGAGTCTATAAATAACAGCTCTTAACAACATGCTTCTTTTTTCACACACACTATCTGGCGATCATTACCGTCGGAAAATATCCCCTCATTCTTGTTTCTCTCTCTCTAGCTAAGGTCTGTCTGTTTCTCTCTCTCTCTCTCATATATTTATGTAAAAGCTTATATTTTCTGTGTGTTTTGTGTAAAATAAGCTCTAGATCTAAGTTAGGTCATGGTAATTGGTTTATTTTGCTTCTTCCAAAACTCTTTTACTATATATTTTTCTTTAATTACATTATGTTCTGTTCTTCATTCTATTTGGATCTTGAGTTTGTAATAAGCTCAAAGATTTGATCTTTATATAATCCAAAATTATTATCATCCTATTGGAAAAAGAAATCTGAACAGTTTGATTATGGTAATTAGTAGTAGCAGTTAAATATATGATACTTTTGTTTCGGATAAGGTTATTTTGATTATGGTAATGTAATATACTAATGACCAGCATTATATAACTTATTGGTTACTGTAGTCCTTCAAAATGGTGGATAAGATTGAAAAGTGAAAATCCTTAATTTGCTTGTCCCTGTGCATAATGTTTGGGATGATAGATATTTCGCCATCGACTCAATTTTTGCATTCAATTGAGTCGTAGTGTTATACAGATTCGTGCTTTGTACAATTTCCGTCCTGGATTTTTCTATACTACTCCCTCCGTCCATGTTTGACTTGGCACACCCCTTAAGAAGCAATAAATAAAATGATAATTTTACTATATCACCCCATAATTATTGTAAGTCATCCAAATGTTGGGAATTGAATTGGAAATGATTAGTACTTAATAATAGGTATAAAATGGTAAATTATCTCTTGGTTTTCCAAACTGGGACAAGTAAAAGTGGACATTTGTTTTTAATATAGTGGACAAGTAAAAGTGGTCGGAGGGAGTATATGATTTTCTGGACTTCCTGACTATCTATTTTTGTGTTTCTACATTAATGCACCCGAATATTCTAACTTTATCTATAGAAAAGTGTCTTTTGCTTTTTTATGCGAGACATAATGTTTGTGGGGTGAGAAGTATCCAGTTATCCAGATAGATAACAAGTTTGTGTTTTTATGTGAGTGTACAACTCGTATTGTAGTCTAAAGGGGCTATTGTCTATGATTTTCTAGGTATATTTGATTTTCTAGAGGTTTTGACTATCCTATATATGTGTTTTGACATACTTGAGCGCACGTGCACACACATGTCTATGTATGTGTGTGTCGATGCATCTGTGTGTGCCTGTAATTTACGAGCATTGAAATAAAATGTGTCTGGATGAAGTGGAATGGATCCATATAGCTGATCTAACTAATTTGCTATTGATGCATAGTTGATTGATTAATACAAATGCATGCTCACAAACACACGCACAATACTTGTGTGTGTCTAAAGTTATCTCTTTTTGTGCGACACAGAGTGCTAGTGGGCTTACAGTTAGCTACTATTTTTCTAAGAGTAAATAACAATTTTGTGTTTTTATGTGGGTCTGCAATTTGTATTTTGTTCTAAAAGGTGTTATTGTTTATGTTACACAGTATTTCCAAGGATTGAAGGATTAAGGCGAGCATGGAAGGATCTGGAATGAGAAATGTAAGCTCCCACTGCTCCATTTCTGAAATAGATGATTATGACCTCTCTAAGCTTCTCGACAGGCCAAGGCTAAACATAGAGAGGAAGAGATCTTTCGATGAGAGGTCACTCAGTGAATTATCCATAGGCCTATCTAGAGGTTTAGATCATTATGAAAATGCCTCACCAGGCCGGTCAGTCTTGGACACCCCAACTTCATCAGCCCGGAACTCTTTTGAGCCCCATCCAATGGTTGCTGAAGCATGGGATGCTCTCCGCCGCTCTTTGGTTCATTTTCGCGGTCAACCAGTTGGCACAATTGCTGCAGTTGACCATAACTCTGAAGAAGTCCTCAACTATGATCAGGTCAGTATTTATATGAAATCTAAGCATTTCAGTATCTTGGTGCTCTTATGTGATTTTGATTTAGTAATTTGCATAATTTAGGTATCATATACTATGATCAGATGTGACTTTTTGACAAAAATACTGGAAATCTATTTATATGCGTGGGTTATTGATGCCATACATATAAATGTGTGGGATATTGTCATATTGATGCCGAAACTGGGTTTAATATGAAATGAGGTACAGTGATGTGGTAAGGAGCATAATATTATCTGTATTATCAGAGTATTTATCCGTTGAAGTTTTTGTTTGATGTGTAGGTTTTTGTTCGAGATTTTGTGCCTAGTGCTTTGGCCTTCCTGATGAATGGAGAGCCAGATATAGTTAAGAACTTCTTGTTAAAGACACTTCAGCTTCAGGGATGGGAAAAAAGAATAGATAATTTCAAGCTGGGAGAAGGGGTTATGCCTGCTAGTTTCAAGGTTCTTCACGATCCTGTTCGTAAGACAGATACCATAGTAGCAGATTTTGGTGAGAGTGCAATTGGAAGAGTTGCTCCAGTTGATTCTGGGTTTTGGTGGATAATTCTTCTCCGTGCTTACACAAAATCTACCGGGGACCTGAGTCTTGCTGAAACGCCAGAGTGCCAAAAGGGGATGAGGCTTATATTGAGTTTGTGTTTGTCTGAAGGATTTGACACATTTCCAACGCTGCTATGTGCTGATGGATGCTCAATGATTGATCGGAGAATGGTAATATATTTTGTCTTCTCTCTTTCTTAACATAGTTGGATCTTCTTATCATTGTGATATAAAGCATGTTTAGCTTAGCTGATTGAAGTAGATGATAATGTTGAAAAGCTGGTTTTATAATTAAGGAGTTACCTTTTGTTAGGATTTGAGACTTAATCAGAAAACATTAAATAAGCGAAGAACAAATAACACACAGATTTATATTTATAGTGGTTCACTCTCAATGCGAGAGCTACGTCCACTTTGCCGCTGCAGATTTCACTATAATCAAATAGGGAGTTTGAGTTTACAATTCTCTCTTGCTCGCTTTTTTCTCTTGCTCGACATCAGAAAGAAAACGGCGCCCTAGTCTATATATAGCGAAAACTAGGGCGAACATAATACTAGTCAGGTCGACCAGCGTTCCACACTTTGCGCATGGTCTTCATAGTGTCGGCGATGAATTAGGCTCCACAACTCAACACCTTTTTGGGAAGAAGTGTTGAAAGTGATAATGAGCAATTGACATGTTTGTTGAAAGTGCTGATAAGCAATTTTCAGTTAAAATAAATGAAATACCATTAAAGCTGCTTACACTAAAATAAGTTGATCATTGCAAGATTTTTAATCCTAACTTGATTCAAATCCAAATTAATTTACATCTTAGTTTACTTTAAACTCATAGACCCCCAACTTATGGTTTTTGACGGTTTTTGTCTTATAAGAACTTTAGCTTTTACCAGACGGGTAGATAAGCCAAAAATATCTTATAAGCTTGTCCAAAAACTCAAATGGTGCTAATAATGGAGTTGGATCTTTTGGTGTCCACTGATCTTACCGGCTGATCTGTACAGAATCAGCAAAAATAAACAAATCTTGTGAAGAAATCTCATGCTGAATTGACTAAAGGGTTGGTATCATGGACTTTCCGAAACTTCTACTTGTACATCTCTTGAAAGAAAAACATTTTTTAATTTGTTTGTGAAGTGGTTAATATCCATATTGCGCTTCTGCCTCTGTGCCCACATTATGTATAATGTGGAGATGGACTATACTGCTGATGCGGAAGGTGATGCCCTTAATGCAGAACTAGTGAATATGTGGCAAGTATCTGCTTGTCTAATCTAGTGCTTAGTTGGTTACAATTTTCGTAATCGGAATTGTTCAGAATATTGATATAATAGTTCCCAACTTATATTCAAGTGTTGGACATACAATGATGTTTGGATTAAGATTTTTTTACTAAGCTAATTAGTTTCTTCTTTATTGAAAGGGAAAAGAAATCTTTGCCTTCCTCTCCTTTTTCTTTAATTATGTAAATCTTTTATATTTTCCTTCCTTGTATGGGCATAATCTACAGAGCATTAGAAGATAGAAGACAAAGAAATCATAACATGGATTATCTAGTGAAATCTTATTTTACTTTTTTTTCTTTTAAAAAATAGAACATAACATGGCTTAATCAATCGTTTATGGTTATGCCTCATGCTTTGAATTGTTATATTTCTTCATTCTGAAGCTTCTCTTCCAGCTTAGTTATCCATGACATACAAATTTCTTAAAAGAAGTTAGAGTTTTAAGTCTATGAATGTTTAAGAGGTGAACCTTTTATTTACATAACTCTGTTGTTTTGTCTGCATATCTGACAATGATCTGGAAACTCTAGACATAGTAAATGGCTCTAAATTAAGAACCTGAAATTCTCGCCATTTACGCTTGAAAGAATAGTAATACAACTTTTTCTTGCCTCCCAATTTTTCGTTTTGTAGTGATAAATATTACAATGTCCTTACCTGGTAATTGCTTGAATAGTAGGTGCCATGATTGGTGTTTTACCCTCGAAGAGACATTAATTGGATCTTTTATTTATTGTGGTTGATTTTCAGGGAGTTTATGGATATCCTATTGAGATCCAAGCACTCTTCTTCATGGCACTGAGATCTGCATTGGCCATGTTGAAGCACGATACAGAGGGGAAAGAATTTATTGAGAGAATAGTGAAGCGCCTGCATGCTTTAAGTTATCATATGCGAAGTTATTTTTGGCTCGACTTTCAACAGTTAAATGACATATATCGCTATAAAACTGAAGAGTATTCTCACACTGCAGTAAATAAGTTTAATGTTATTCCTGATTCAATCCCAGAGTGGGTATTTGATTTTGTGCCTAAACGTGGTGGTTACTTTATTGGAAACGTTAGTCCTGCAAGGATGGACTTCAGGTGGTTTGCTTTGGGTAACTGTATTGCCATAGTGTCTTCCCTTGCCACTCCAGAACAAGCTTCTGCTATTATGGATCTCATAGAAGCCCGCTGGGAGGAGCTAGTAGCAGATATGCCTTTGAAGATATGCTATCCAGCAATTGAAAATCACGAATGGCGGATAGTAACTGGTTGTGATCCTAAGAATATTAGATGGAGTTACCATAATGGAGGATCTTGGCCAGGTTTGACTGTCGTCCTTGTGCACTGCATTTGATTTGATACTTCGCTTTTTAATTCCAATTGAGTAGAGCATGACTTTGATTATAATTGAAAGCAGTGTTATACAACTCAGTGCTATATTATAAGGATTCTCTGCTGAGAAAATGTTTGTTCAACTCCAATTCCCATACAGCAGTCCTAGTTTTATTAGACAAAGATGACACTAAAATATTGCTCCCGTTACACTGTCAGAAAGAAATGGAATGCGTAGTCTAATTTTGAAGTCAATTGATCTTACACTTGCTAATGCAACATATCATTCATCTCTTAAATGCAGTGCTTTTGTGGTTGCTAACGGCTGCCTGCATTAAGACTGGACGGCCACAAATTGCAAGACGAGCAATTGATCTTGCTGAGAGCCGCTTGCTCAAGGACAGCTGGCCCGAATATTATGATGGAAAGCTCGGAAGATACATTGGTAAACAAGCAAGGAAGCACCAAACATGGTCAATTGCTGGATACCTCGTAGCGAAGATGTTGCTGGAGGATCCTTCACACTTGGGAATGATCTCTTTGGAAGAGGACAAGCAAATGAAGCCTGTAATCAAGCGATCATCTTCATGGACGTGCTGAGGTGTTGAGCTGAAACACGAGACGAATAGTAGAAATGGATAGAGAAACACAGAAGGTGAGAGATCTTTTTTGTTAACATTACAAGAACACAATTCTTTGGCTATTTCTGTCCTTGTAGGTTTGCTCAAAAGTTTCCTTTGTGTAAATTAGCATTATCCAGCCAGATCTATGTCTTGTTTTTCTCAAAATAAGAGACTTTTGTTTTTATAGTTTCCAATGTGTTGGACAAATTTTAGAAACTGATGCTCTAATTGTTTGGACAAAGACAGTGAATATGATGTTTCTAACTATATTTATTGTTTGCCTAAACTGGACAAACCTTATTGGTATAATTTGTTCCCTTGCTGCAGCTAAATAAAGTTAACAAAGATGCTACCTGCTCTGATTAACACTTAACAAAAACACTTCACAAACTAATTGAATGGAACATGTTTGTAAAAAAAAAAAAGGTTTCTCTTTTTGCTTACCTATTGATAAAACAACTGATAACAAGAAACTAGTAAAATTTTCAACAAAAAAGGGGTGTAAACAAAGCACCAATTATTAAAGGAAACAGTGAATAGAGGTTAATGCAGAGGAGGGGTGGTCTTCTATTTACTGACTTAGTTCATTTTGATCTATTTATTTTGAGCCGTCCATTTCAGTACATCTAAAAGTTAAGTTGTTATGTAACTTAAATTGACTTATGAAAAAACTTGTCAAAATATTTTTAACAATTTTTTAAAGTTTGATATGTTATATAAAGTCATAATAAAGAAATTAAATTCTATTAAATAATTAACAAATTATAAGAAATTTGTTAAAGTTGTGTCATGTAACTAGGAGGCTACAGGTTCAAGCCGTGAAATTAGTCTCTTGCAGAAATTTAGGGTAAGGCTGCGTACAATAAACCCTTGTGGTCCGATTCTTTCCGAACCCGCGCATAGCAGGAGAAGGTGCACATGGCTTTATGAAATAAATTATAATAAAACAAATAAAATTTGGCATGAACCAGTGTTTGGTTTATTTTGACTCAACACATTTCAACTCAAGTAATTTTTGGGCGAATTATAAATGTCTATTTATTAATTTAACTTATTTTGACTCGTTTAAATTTAATTCAACTCGCTCGTTTAAAACATGTGGTGCAAGGCACAGCCAGTGTTATCAGGTTTCCAAATGGAACATGTTTGAGACAGATGGGGACCAAGGAAAAGAGCTCTAAGATAAAAGACCCACAGTTCAATATAATAGAGAACATTTTTGTGTCCGTTTATTTGGATCCCACATAATCCTAGCATGTCACTATGCAAGAAAATAAAAGAAGTCTAAATGACCTCACATATCATCCAAGAATATTTTTCTGACAAGAGAAAAGGATCAAATTTGTCATTTAATTATGTTTTATGAATAATTTTGCCCTCCGTAAAATTTTGGAATCAAGATATTACTCCGTCGTCCCATATTAGTTATCAAAATTACTAAAAATATTTATATTTTAAATACTTATCATTTTATAAAATTAAGATAAAATTAATTATAACTATTTCATTATATTCTTAATATTAAGCTTTCTTGAAAATAACCCATATTAATTACTCCTATATATAATAAAAATTATAAATTTGAAGAGTTTAAATTAGTGATTATGGTTGATATTATAATTGTTCAAGTGTACTAATAAGATTCACTTAACTTTTCTCTTAAATAGAGAGAGATAAGAGTAAAATAATTTTAAAAAGGTTATTTATATTTTTTTTGGAAGGAGTGTGTTAAAGGGAAATGAGGAGTATATCCTTCATTCTTTGAGTGAGAAGGAGGTTGAGAAAAAATGCTAATGTAACCAACCAATATAGTGTCAGCAAGGAAGGAAGAAACAAAACAAAAAGAGAGAAAACTAAACATTCACATATTCTTTCCTTGTTCAGTTGGCTCTACCCATCAAGGTAGACTTAACGTGTACGATCTTCAGACCCAACGTTGTGTGCTTATGTTGTTGTTGTTGTTGTTGTTCAGTTGGCCAAAGCAAACTTCTCTTTTCATCAGTCCCAGAAAATAGCAGTGTTCTCCAAAAAGGGTCTCTTGGAAATACAAAAAAAAAGCGTTTTATTTGATGTCGCTTCGAATAAAAGCAGTGGTAGATAAATTCGTACAAGAATTGAAAGAGGCATTAGACGGGGACATACAAGATAGGATAATGAAAGAGAGGGAGATGCAGAGTTACATTGAGGAGCGTGAACGTGAGGTTGCTGAACGTGAAGCTGCTTGGAAAGCTGAGCTCTCTCGTCGTGAGGTACCAAAATCTTATATTTTTCCTGTTTCTTTAATTGGGTTTCACTTAATTTCTTCAAGTGTGGTCAAGCTTGCAACTGGGTTCGGTTAGTTCTTTCATGTCTTTCTTCAATTATGCCTCAATTAAACTACTACTCCCTCCGTTCCAATTTATATCATCTAGTTTGATTGGGCATGAAATTTAAGAAACACTTTTGAATATATTTGTTTGGTTATAGATTATCACGCTGGAATTTCAATGGGTATGTTGTTGTTGTTGTTGTTGGTTATAGATCATCGCATTAAAGTAAAATTTAAAGTTAAATCCTTACCAAACATGTTATTCTTTTTGAGACCGAGTAAAAAGAAAACTATGTTATTATATAAATTGGGACAGAGGGAGTAATTGGGTTGGTTAGAGAAATTCTCTAAATTCATTGTACCATATTTGGATTCATTTTCATTCACTACCCAAAAATAGTTTGTCTTTATGGCTTTCCGTTTTGTTCAATTGACTGAATTAACCTAATAGCCTTTTTGGCCAAGCTTCTAAAATCAGCTTATTTAGAAAAGTTTTTTTTCAGAAGTACTTTTGACGAGAAGCTGTTTATATTTGACTAATTAATTTAAAAAATAATTTTTAGCATCAATTAGTGTTTGGGCAAACTTTTAAAAGGTGATTCTAAGTGTATTCCCAAAAGTTTTTTTTATAGCTTCTGAAAAACAGCTTCTGCTACTCATAAACACTGATTTTCTCCCAAAAGCTTGATCAAACAGACTATTATAAATATATGGCAAGTGTAGTAATTTTGTGAATACATTTTTTTTCTTCAGAGAAGTGGAATCAATTTATCAGCTTATGGTAAATTTCAAAGAAATATTTTTTACAACTAAAAATTGAAGGAACATAATTTAGGATGAGTAAGTTTTTTCTGCCCTACTTAGACCAGTATGTACTGAAAGGGGAATGAAGTTGAGCAAAAATCAAGAAGTTAGTTGAAAAGACCTACTATAATCTTTCCGAATTGATGCAGACTTAGTAAGAATATAACATAATGGAAGACAGGACTCACTTAGGCTATACCAACTAGTTGGGACTTGGGACTAATGATTGTTGTTGTTGTTGTACTTACATGAGGTCCTGTGTATGTCAGTGTAGGTAGAGGTTTGACATGAGAGAACCTCTTGTTGATGTCATCTCTATTAAACTTGCTAATCCTATCATGCTATTGCTTCTGTCTTCCAACCATCTAAGACCGGATTCAATAGCAGCTCCTGCACCCATTGATTGAGCCAAGTGGAGCATGCATGAAGTAGTTAGATGCTTCTTCTATTCTTTTCCTTGGCGCAGCTGGCCATCCTGGACTTGAACCAGAGACCTCTGGCTCTCACCGGTAGACCACCCCGCCCTATGTATCCGCTTATGTCTGCGGATTATCCTATCCTCTATTTCAAAAAAGCGAAAAATCCTAATTTGCTGAAAACACATATATTACTTATTGGGATAAAATGGACCCAAATAGAGTGGAATGGACACTTAGGGTTCTTAATCTGATCCAGCTAGTTGGGGATTGAGACCTTGTTGATTTATTGACGATTGATTGATTGAATGGAAGATATTGATTAGTTTACAATTCCT
The DNA here is from genome assembly GCA_034509755.1 of Anisodus tanguticus. Lineage (NCBI taxonomy): Eukaryota > Viridiplantae > Streptophyta > Magnoliopsida > Solanales > Solanaceae > Anisodus > Anisodus tanguticus. The sequence continues at coordinate 2,279,276 of CM067545.1, read as the reverse complement.
TTCACACCATGCTTTAGAAAACGTAAGAACTTTTTTTGTTCTTTTGATAACTAATATTGTAGTGTTATTGTTGTCCTTTTAACTTTTAAGTGGTAGACCCTTCCATTGAATTGAATGAAATGATACTCGTTGACCTCTTAATATGTAAATGTAATGCCACCCTCCTGTTGCCTTGAAATTTTATGTGGTTTGAAAGGTTAACTAAGTTACCTACCTCAGGGCTAGCCAGCCAGGTTTACATTCACCTAATACAATAAAGGCATCCTTGTTACAGGCACTGGAAAAGCGTAATGGTATAGATTGGAATTGATGATATACAAACTTAATGATGTTTTTGGAATATCAAATTTCAATATAAAAGGTGGACTACATGCCCTTGCTTAATTTTACCTCTGGTCAATTTGGTATCATAGGTTATCTAGTTGACCAAGGAGTTGTAACCTAATTAGATACCAGAGTCTCAACAAGAGGCTTTTAGAATGAATTAATGGAATCTGTGTAGTCTAAGTTTGATCTTGTTGGTTAAGGACCAACCAATAGGACTTTTTGCATTAATTAGACTGTGTATAGTGAGGTTGTAGAGTTTGTGTTCCCCCCTGTTGCATTCAAATCTTTCTCTATAAAGGCCAACTGAGTGGTATGTCAATTATGTCAGACAACACATTAACCCGCTGGAGTTGAATTAGAAAGTATTCCTCAGTGATATTGTTTTGTGGATTCAGTCAAATCCTTGGCATTTATCTGTAAAAGAGAAGGTTCATCACAAATTCATCAGTAAATCTACAGAAGTTTCATTAAGTTACTTGCAGAAGAAACTCAAAGAAGATAGTAATGTTTCAGGCAACCTTCCATAGCTGTAATTGTATCCCCTCACAAGAAATCCATATTCTGCACTTTCAAATAAGTGTGGCCAGTGGGCCGGGCTCGGGACTGTCGGGCCGGGTTTGGCAGGATCGGGAAGGGGCGGGATTTGCCGAAGTCCCGATCCCGATCCCGTTAGAATCGGGGCGGGATCGAGATCGAGATCCAAGGCGTTTTTTTTTTTTTGCACTTAATTTAAAAAATAACGTATATATAAAAAACTCAATAATTAAACAAGATAGTATAATAAAAACATCCCAAAACTGTTTTTGTGCCTCTTATATTATTTAATAGACATGATTTTTTTTGTAATACAAATACAATTGTCAAAATTGCAACTTTGTGGTGTTATTCAAAAGTTGCAAATTTCATAATAAAATTGCAATTAAAAAAATTACATTTTGAAAAAAACCTGTTCTAGTTTCTTGGTAATTTCATGTGGTTCTTCGGTTGGAATTGGTATTTGTTGGTCAAATTGATCCACGTCGCTTCCACCACCTTCAGATAAGATTTCGTTGTAGTTTTCGTCTTCTTCTTCGTTGATCTCCGGTTGACCGCACCTTCTTCGCTCCGCTCGTATCCAATCTCTGAATAATACTACAATCTCCAAGCTGTCTCCGGCTAATGAGTGTCTGTGCTCTCCTATTTGATATCTGCCGGCAGAAAAAGCGCTTTCAGATGCCGTTGATGACGCTTGAATGTTCAAAACATCTCGGGCCATCATTGAAAGTGTCGAAAAGGTCTTCTCATTCCCCCTCCAGTATTTCGGTAAGTCTTCACGTCCTTCTTTATTGAGAACTGCTTGGTACGGTACAGAATCCTGCAAAATAAAAATATCAAACTCGCTAATTTGGTTAGTAGCGGTACGGCCGCCGCACATTCTATTTATGAGGCTTTCAATACTAGCCGCAGAAACATCATGTCTTTTGTGAGGTTGTGTTGAAGAAGAAGGAATGTACACGCGGTAGAAAAATTACGATGGTATGGAAGCCGGTAGGTTGCTAGCACTTTCTTGTTGGTAAAACCTATATATTTTTTTGCATTCGTCTTCTACGCTAGACAATACTTCTTCTTTAGTTTGTTCAATAGGTGGTGGGTGATTTGGATTTTTAGGACTTGGAGGTGGTAGTACTGCTATACAATCGTAAATAGTTTCAATAAGTGATTTAGTACCGTCTATTTTAATAGTCGGATTTAATACAACACCAATAATATAAATAGTGGGAATAGGAATAAAATACTTTTTTATTTTGATAAACATTTTTTTTAATAACTGCCTTATAAGTTGGTTTATCCATATATTCATTAAGCAATAAAAATATTATAGCTATATAAAACAACATAGTTGAAATAGTAGGATAATATATATCTGAAAATTCTTTTGTTGCTTGAAAAAATTTCTCTAAAAATACAATAAGTTCGGAAATTTTTACCCAATCACTATCTACAATCATATCAGTTGAATTTTGATTATGAGAGTTAAAAAATAAAGTTATAGGTTTTCTATAGTCATAAGCAACAAGTAGTTGCTCGTATAAAGAATTTCACCTAGTGGATACTTCTTTTGGAATTTTTCTATAAGGTAGTCCACAATCGTGATAAGTTTTTTTATATTCTTTTCTTCGTTGTACTCTATTACTTTTTAAAATAAAGTTTATAGCAAATTGTATTTTACTAAGAATGTCTTCAAAAAGTGATAGACCATCTTTTACAATTAAGTTATATATATGGCACGCACATTTTATATGAAAATGATCTGAAAAAGATGGAGTTAAACTATTTTTTAAAATTGTAATAGCGTAATTGTTAGAAGAAGCGTTATCTAATGTAATAGTCATAATTTTATCAGTTATTCCGTAATAATCGCACACTTGATAAATATTTTCTGCAATAAAAGTATCAGTGTGCCTATCATCTATATATCTATATGCTAAGATACGTTTTTGCATACACTATTTATAATCTATCCAATGACAAGTTATCGTTAAATAATCATGACCGTTAGTACTACGGCCTATATCAGAAGTGATAGCCACTTTTCCATTAAAATGATATAATGAATAACGTAAATACTGTTGATATTAATGTGCGAATTTAAATACATCTCTCTTAACATTTGATCTAGGAAAACCGTTAAAAGCAGGATTATACATATCTCTAATATAATGAATAAAACCGAGAGATGAAGGAAATGAAAAAGGCAAACCCTCCACAACAACTAATTTTGCTATTGCTTCCCTATCTCTATGCTTATCGTATTTAGGGCCTACAATTTTCCCTGTCATAGGGTTAAGTTGACCCTGTTCTTGGTCCGGGACAATATGTGAACTTTGTCCCGATGGAGCGGACGTTTGCGCACCCGGTTTTGAAGCTTCGTATTGGGCATATCTAGCTGAATGAGCCCTTGCTACGTGTCTCATTAAACCCCCCGTCCCACCGTGACCTTTTTCAGTTTTAAATTTTAAAACATCTTTACAAATTTTACATCTAGCTACTTGATTCTCTACGTTCCTATCAAAAAATGTCCATGCATCTGATTTTAATGTTCGTTTTGCTGGACCTCGTCTCATACTAGAGGAAATAGGAGGCATTTCAGTTGAAGGTGCACTAGTGGGTGTGTTGTCATCTACATTAGTGGGTGTATCATCTAGATCATCGTCTAAATTAAAGTCTTCTTGAGTTCCAGAAAATAGCTCATCGTTTAAATCTAATGGTATTGTAGAAAAATGTTCAGTATTAACAAAATCATCCTGTGTAGGAATATGATTCTGTCTAGAAATAGGACCCTTGCCTTGTTGCCCCTACTAGAAGAAGCATGACCCCTACCCGTAAGCATACGTTTAAATCCTTCCATTATAAATTTATACTTATACTAATAAATAATTAAAGTAAACGAAATTAAGTGCGCTAAATAAAATAAACAGACAATAATAATTTAATGAAGGAACGAATGTACCAAACGCCGACGTAACGTTGACGTGTAATCGAGATGTTGAAAATTGAAACTTTGCTCGATGGAAGATCTTCAAGCTAGTTGTCAACTTCACTCCCAAATGAATAAATAAAATTGAATATTTAGTAGATAATGTAGACTTGTAGAGATATAGATTGAGAGATTACAGAGATTGTAGGAAGATTTGTGAGAAAGATGAAGAGAAAATGAGGTATTTATAGTTGGGAAATTGGGTTAAAGTGTAAATATAATAACTTATGGGTTAAAAATAAATATTAAGGGGTAGGGGGGGTTGGAGGAGGGGGGAGGCCAAAAATGACCGTTGCACAACGGCCAAAATGTAAAATGGTCGTTGGTGCAACGGTTATTTTTGCAAAGGGGGCTTCGGGCTGGATCGGGACGGGACCGTGACCAGGTCGGGCTTGATGGGATTGGGGCGGGTCGGGACGAGACCATGTCCCGTCCCGGTTTGAGTCCCGATACCGCAATTTTTTTTTTTAAAAAAAAGTCTGGTTCGGGGCGGTGTCGGGGCGGGACCGGCCCACTGGCCAGCCTTACTTTCAAATAATGCTCTTTGGAGCTATTAGAATCTCAAACTCAAGGACTTTCAGTGTGATGCGACTCTCTAGAACATGTCCTTCTTCACTTATATGTTTATGCAACGTATAGTGGCTATGAGTCGATCTTATAATTTACAAGGTTATTGTAATGGAGCAATCAGACAGAAGTTTTCCTGCTCCTAAGTTCTAGCTTTGCCAAGTACTCCCTGTATATGCTACTATTCAAGAGAATTAAACAGGGTTGGCAGTTTTCTGGATTAAAAAATTTACACCCGTATCTGTCGAGGCAGTTAAGGGATCAGATGTACCCCTTTATTAATACATGACATAGTCTTACTTTTAACCATATTAGATTCCTTCGTCTGAGTATATATGTCATATGGAAACTTGATGTAATGCATGATACCATTATATGTGACCATGGAGCCTCCTTCAACATGTCTAAAAGAAGAAAGAAGACTCAGCCTTTGGAGCCGGATGTATTAAAAAAGGGCAGCCCGGTGCACTAAGCTCCCGCTATGCGCGGGATCCGAAAAAGGGTCAGACCACAAGGGTCTATTGTACGCAACCTTACCTCACGTTTCTGCAAGAGGCTCAAAATTATCTTGTAAGAAATTAATGCATTTGTTGCTGCTTACCACCATTGAGCAAATTGAATTTACTATTCAGGTTTTAAAAGACCCCATGCTTCCTCTTGAAAATCACACTTTCCAGCAGCATATCTTCTTGACATGAAGACAATTAACAAAATTCTAGCTGCCTGTTGCATAGCGGTCCACTAGTCCTTCCACTACATATATATATATATATATATATTAGACTTATTTTCCTTTCAAAATTAACCTACCCAACAAGGCCTTCTCTTCATCAAGTTTTACAGGGTATGGATCTTTATTAGTACTTCTCCCATCTCAATTTATGTGACACTCTTTCCTTTTAAGTCAGTTCCAAAAAAAATGGCACCTTTCTATATTTAGTTACAATTTAACTTTAAACTTCCAAATAATTTATAGCCACACAAATATCAGTGGTTTATTTTAGACCACAAATTTCCCATGGATCTACGGGCATATGCCTTTAATTTTATAATTTTATTATTAAAAAATAAGCAAAGGTAAAATTTTCATTAAAATTATATAAATAATTCAAATACATAATATAAAAAATTATTATAATTATTATTTGAGAAAGGTAACAGCACAAAAAATGATAATAGCCTGGATAATCTTTAGAATGACCACTTCATCATCAGTCTCCACATCTATTAATTATTTCCACCCTCAACTAATATTTTCACTGATTTTTATTTATATATTTCAAAGAAAGACAAGGGTAAAAAGTATAAGAGGAATGACAAAAAATGAATAAAGTTGCTTCAGGAACATAATGCTATGAAATCTCTATCCTACCAATTTCAGACATAATCATCTAAAAAACTACGTATGGCAGTGTTATTTTCTACAAGAGTTGCTTTCTTTCTTTATTTGTTTTAGAAAAAATCACTACAACATAAAGACATGGTAACATAAAGTATAAATATTATTACATCAATGATAAAAATCATAATCTATAGAAAAAATACTTTTAAAATAATAAAAATCAAATTTAACGCCCGGACTTACGCTTTTACATCCGGGGCTTACGCCCTATGGATCTACGCCTTTCATTTACGCCACGGAGTGTTTTTGGTACACCCCGCCCCGGGACTCTTCCCGAAAACGCTTTTGAAAACACTGGGAGGGAGTAGTGATTTTGTGCACAATTTGCCAGCGACCATTTCTATAGCTTAGAAAACCACTTGTAATCCCACATTCTGGTCGGATGTGACTATTGGAATGTTATGCATTGTAGTTTTCTCCAAGTCTTGAATTACAAATGTAGCAATAGTATAGATCAATTTTGGAATAGTGAGAGCTGAGAGATGAGTAAATGCTGAATTTTTCACTATTAAGATAACTAGCTGAACTTAATGTACTCACAGTTTGTTACAAAATTTCACATTTACTAAATAATTATTTTCCTTTTGTTAAGTACTTCTGCTGTTAAGCTGTTCCAACAATAATTATTTTTCTTGCTCAATGTCACCTATGAAATAGGTGGCTCCACGTTTCTCTATAAATGCGAACAATGATGAGGAGTCGGACTCCATACCTTCTGATTTTCTTGAAAATTCCAACTGATTCTGATTCTTCTCTTGATTTAATGGAAGTCGTTGACAGCTTAATTCTGAGAAGTTCCACGTTTCAAATCTTGGTAGAGATCCTTGTAAATTAAATTCTTTGCCACCTAATGTGAAAACTTAGAATGGTGAAATGTCTTGTGAATTTTAACACTTTCAGACCTGTTTTTATTTTTGCACACACAAGTATCTCTTTTATTTACTTTGTTCTCTTACATGTTTCATGGTTTCAACACATTAAGCTTAAAATCACATTTCTTATTTGTAGCTGCGAGAAATGTGTGACAGGGTCTATTTATCCAAGTGTAAAGTTCAATACAGAAGTACATTAGATTATTAAAAGAAGGAAATATATGGCTGTTTATAGTGTTTTAGCTTTTAAAACAGTTGCAAATATGAGTGAAGTATCTAATGTATGTGCCTTTATGATAGATGATATTCCTATGAGTAGATTTGTAACATGTCACAGTTTTTATCACAGGCAGAAATTGCTCGGCAAGAAGCCAGGTTAAAGATGGAGAGGGAAAACCTTGAGAAAGAGAAAAGTGTGCTAATGGGGACTGCATCCAATCAAGAATATCAAGATGGAGCTCTTGAAATAACAGTTAGTGGGGAGAAGTATCGTTGTCTGAGATTTGCAAAAGCAAAGAAGTGAATGCACTAAAAGTAGGTGAAAGTATAAGTCCTTATGTTTGTTTATACAGCTAGTTGCTGGATGCTTATATAAAATTTTATTCAAGATTGAACTTATCCAGCCTCTTTTACTTGGGAAAAAGAAAAGAAATTTAGATCTGCATCTCTTCGAAGTTTATTGAAAAACATTGCTTAATTTTTCTGTTGTTTTGAAGCTTGAGCTTGGAAATTCAGTTCTACCTAATTTGCTCTTCCTTGGAACCCTGAAAAGCCTGAATTTTTCCGAGACTTCTCTTCCTTTTGATGTTGTTCAGACAATTCACTGATCACGTCCAACTACATCCTATAAAAGATAAGCAGTGGTTGGTTGCAAATGTAATTTGGGTAAGGAGTCTAGAGTTGAATTTGATTCCACATAGAGCAAGGTAGTGCTCCAACATAGTGTTGTGTCAATTACACATAGAAGGTAGTGTTTTCTAACTTTTAGAAAACAAACTTGTCCTTTTATAGCATAAAGTAGCAGCCTTTATTCATCTTTACTGTTTGACGCCAACATTGTAACAAAGTCTAGGGACAGTATAAACCTCTGGGAGAGTTATGATTTCAGTTTATTCCCAAATCCCATTACCAAGATTGCTTGTAGTTGCAGAGCTACCTTTGGGAAGGGGGTTCAATTGAATTCTCTTTGCCGGGGATAAAAACAAATTTGTGTGCGACATTTGAATTTTTTATCTCTTTGCCGGGGATAAACTATTGAATCACCTGGACATTGGTTCATTTTTAAGGTGCGGCATTTTTATATTTTTGAATCCCTACTCAAAATCTTGGTATCGCAATCGCTTATATGCACTACCAGAATTTTTTGTTGGAAATTTGTCTTTGGTGGGAGTTGCGTCCAACCATCTTTAATAACTTAAACACTAGTTTCGCATGTTGGAGACTTTGATTCTTCACACGTGCATAATCTACTAAGTGAGTAGATGACGGTAGGGCCAAGGATCATCAAATTTCGTTGAGAAATGAAAGAGATATTGGTTCACGAAGTGAGGTGTTTGAAGGATGAAAATGTGGTAGAGACCAATTCTCCCTCATCGGTGGGGGAAGGAAGATTTGTTTAGTTTATAAGTCTCAAAATTGGCCAAGGGCTTGGGACCCCAAGGGGTAACCCATGTGTTTGAAGGAGGGAGGACCTGGATGTGCTTTGGTTCGAGGCTAAGCCCACGCACGCCGCCGCCCGTCCCGTCCCGTCCGGTCGGGTCGCTGGCTTCTTCCGATATTATCTTTTTGGACCTAAATTGTTTCATATTTACAGTTTGGTTCCATCCATGCACTATATAAAGAAGCATTTGGCTCACTTGTTGAGACTACACAAAAATGAAAAAGCAGAATTCTTCTTCCTACATAACAACATCATTTCATTACTCAAAGTTCTTCAAAGTAACACTTGAGTTTTCTTTGCTCATTTGTTGAGTTGCTGTTTCATCTTGGGAGACTATTGTCCAGAATGTAGAAATGATATATACGAGACAATCTTGTCTTAAAGACAGAGTGTCATCACTCGACCCAACAAATCAAAGTTCTTGTAATCTCAGTTTCTTGTTTTCAGTTCATTGAAATTTCAGTTGTTGTAAGTTCATTTTGTTGTAATACTTAGCAGTTACTCATTTACCGTTTCCTGCAACCATTATAATCAACAATTTTAAGACAAGATTAACTTGTTATAACTGCTTAGTAACATGACTGGAAACACTTTTGATTCCGCAGCTGCTGCTGCTGTCACTCAAGACAACAATTTTGCCATCCCTCCTACTGCCGCTACTGTTCAAGGCAACTCCTCTGCCTTCCCACTGTTGCCTAAGGCACGTCCAGTGCCTTTACTGCTCCACCCTCCGCATTCCACCATGAACGCCCTGAAAAATTCATGGGCTCAAACTTTAAGAGATGGCAGCAAAAGATGTTGTTCTACTTGACTGTTATGGGGATGGCTCGGTTCCTAACAGAAGATCCTCCAAAATCTGGAGATGAAATGGACCCTTCGCCTACTGAAACGGCTGAAGGGGGCCATGGTATCCATGTCATTAATGGCATAAAGATGGTTCTTGATGCATGAAATCATAGTGATTTCATGTGTAAGAATAACATATTGAACTGTTTGGCAGACCCCCTCTACACGGTGTATTGCATCGTTAGCACCACCAAAGAGTTGTGAGAGAAGCTGCAAAAGAAGTACAACACACAAGATGCAGGTACTAAGAAATTCATCGTTGGGAAATTTCTGAAATTTCAAATGGTGGATAGTAAAACAGTGATATCCCAAGTCCAGGAATTTCAAATGATTCTACATCACCTGGATTTGGAAGGAATGAAACCTAATGAGCAGTTTTTGGTTGCATCGCTGATTGAAAAGTTACCTCCTTCGTGGAATGAGTTTATGAGCTACTTAAAGTTCAAGACAAAGGAGACGACCTTTGAAGAACTTATTAACAAACTCCAAATTCAGGAAGATAATAAGAAGGCATTGCCTAGGGGTAAACAACTTGCTGAGGCAAAAGCAAATCTGGCTGAGGCCAAAGGGAACCCAAGCAAGAAGCGTAAGTTCCAAAAAGACGGCAAGACCCAAGCAGCGGAGAAGTTCAAAGGAAACTGTCACCACTGTGGGAAACCTGGTCATATGATCAAGGAATGCCGCAAGCTCAAGACTGAGCAACAACATAAAGCCAAGGCTAAAGGCAAGGCACATGCTAACGTCATCAAGGACACGCTTCTGGACGACATGATTGAGGAGTTCTCGGCGGTGGTGCTTGAGGCAAACCTGGTTGAGAATCTCATGCAGTGGTGGATGGATACAGGTGCTACCAGACACATCTGTTCCAATAGAGATGCATGCTCCACGTATACACTGGTCACCAATAAGAAGTTGTTCATGGGAAACAACGCTTCCTCTGACGTGCTGGGGGTAGGAAATGTGGTTCTGAAGATGACTTCTGGAAAGGAGCTCACTCTGAAGGAAGTGATGCATGTCCCTGAGATTAGGAGGAATTTAATTTCATGACCTTTATTGGTTAATGCTGGTTTTAGGCTAGTTTTTGAATCCAATAAATTTGTAATCACTAAGAATGACACTTTTGTGGGGAGAGGCTTCGTCTGTGAAGGCCTCTTCAAAGTTAACGCCATGTCTGTAATGCGTCCAAGTAATAAAGTTGAAGTTTCTTCTTATTTGCTTGAGTCTTCTAATTTGTGGCATCATATATTAGGACATGTTAACTACAAGTCCATCCAAAGGTTGGTAAAGTTGAAGTTGTTGTCGTCTATCGACGTAAACCCTTAACATAAGTGAGATGTGCGTAGAGGCAAAACTCACAAAGCTTCCTTTTCGATTTGTCGAAAGGAATACCGCTCCTATAGAACTTATTCACACATAAATATGTGATTTGAAGTTCACACAAACTAGAGGGGGGAACAAGTACTTTGTGACATTCATTGATGATAGCATAATGTATTGTTACCTTTACTTGTTGAAAAGTAAAGATTAAACCTTTGAAGCGTTCCGACGTTACAAAGCAGAAGTTGAGAACCAACTAAGCATGCGGATTAAATCCATTCGTAGTGATAGAGGGGAGAATACGTAGCTCCATTTGAGGAATATTGTGCCCAATCAGGCATTGTTCATCAAACGACGACTCCATACTCACCTCAATCGAATGGTGTGGCGGAACGCAAGAACCGCACATTGAAGAAATTGATGAATGTCTTGCTCATCAATTCCGGTCTTCCCCAAAACATGTGGGGAGAAGCCGTCCTTACTGCTAATACGATTCTTAACAGAGTCCTACATAAGAGTAAGGACAAAAATCCATATGAATCATGGAAGGGAAAGAAACCCACCTACAAATATTTAAAGGTGTGGGGTTGTTTGGCAAAGGTCGAAGTGCCTAAGCCAAAGCAGGTCAAGATTGGGCCTAAGACTATAGATTGCATTTTCATCGGATTTGCAAATAGCAGTAGTGCTTATCGCTTCTTAGTACATAAGTCAGATATTCCAGATATCCACGGGGGTACAATTATGAAATCAAGGAATGCTCAATTCTTTGAGGATACTTTTCCTGAAAAGGAAAAGGACATAACCTCTCACAAACGAAGTTATGAACAAAGATCTCAGGAACCGGGAGTCGTTGATGGCCTGGATCTAGATGGTTCAGATCTAGTGGATCTCGAGGTGGCTGAATATCCGAAATCTAGTGTTCCAGATTCTCATAACTTGGAGACTCCAGAGATGGAACTAAGGCGAAGTAAAAGGGCCAGGAAGGATAAATCTTTTGGTCCTGACTTTGCAGCTTATATGGTTGATGATGAACCAAGGATAATTGATGAAGCATTGTCAACTCCAGAGGCATCGCTCTGGAAAGTAGCTATTGAGAGTGAAATAGGCTCCATTCTGCATAACCATACTTGGGAGTTGGTTGATCTTCCTCCGGGAAATAAACTGTTGGGGTGTAAATGGATACTCAAATGGAAGTATAACGCAGATGGGTCTATAGATAAGTACAAGGACAAGTTGGTAGTCAAGGGCGCAGAAAGAAGGTCTTGACTACTTTGACACGTACTCCCCAGTATCTCGGATGACATCCATACATGTATTCATTGCGATCGCAGCTTTGCGTGACCTTTAGATACATCAAATGGATGTCAAGACAGCCTTCCTAAATGGTGATTTGGAAGAAGAAATTTATATGGACCAACCCGAGGGGTATGTGGTTCAAGGGCAAGAGAAGAAAGTCTGTCGGCTTGTCAAATCTCTGTACGGGCTGAAACAAGCCCCGAAGCAATGGCACGAAAAGTTTGATAGTACTTTACTATCAAAGGGTTTCTCCATTAACGAGTGTGACAAATGTGTCTACACGAAAGGTAACTCTGACTCGTTCGTCATGATATGCCTGTACGTAGATGACATGTTGATCACATGAAGCAGTCCTAGGGTAATCCTAGAGACTAAGAACATGTTGAAACAATGCTTCGACATGAAGGATATGAGTATCGCAGATGTCATCTTAGGGATAAAATTCTCTAAGACGTCTGACAGACTGGTCTTATCTCAGTCTCACTACATCGAGGATGTTTTGAGAAAGCTCGAGATGTTTGACAGTTCGCCGATAAAGTCACCAATGGATAGAAATCAAAAGCTTGACAAAAATCACGGTGCACCCGTATGCCATGAGCGATATGCACAGGTGATCGGTAGTTTGATGTACATAACAAACTACACCCGACCTGATATTGCTTATCCAGTCAACAAGTTGGCTAGGTTTACCCGTAATTCGAGTGATGATCATTGGAAGACGTAGAATCAGGTATTACAATACCTGAAATACACGCTAACTTATGAGTTACATTATTCGAGATATCCAGCTATACTAGAGGGGTACAGTGATGCAAATTGGATATCTGATATAGAGAACACCAAGTCCACCAGTGGGTATGTATTTACAATTGGTGGTGGGGCTGTATCTTGAAAATCCTCTAAGCAAAATAACTTGCATTGCCCGATCCACAATGGAATCGAAGTTTATCGCTTTAGACAAAGCATGAGAAGAAGCTGAGTGTCTTCATGACTTCTTAGAGGATGTTCCGTGTTGGAACAAACCCATACCTTCTGTAATGATCCACTACGACAGCCAGTCGGCTCTAGGAAGGGCACAAAATTCTATGTACAACGGCAAGTCTCGTCATATTCGACGGAGACATAAGACCGTTAGGCAGCTGATCACCACGGGTATAATATCCATTGATTACATAAAATCAAAGGATAACATAGTTGACCCACTGACAAAAGGGTTTGCCTAAGGATCAGATGTTTTGCCTGTCTAGGGGAATGGGCTTAAAACTCAAGCTTTAAGGACCAATATGGTGGTAACCCAACCTTACTGACTGGAGATTCCAGGAATTTGGTTCAATGGGAAAACTAAGTTGTAAAGGTTCAGTTGAGCGCTTCGATGGAAGCAAGAGCACTTCGGGTTATGATTTCTGTAAGAAACATAAACCCAAGGTCGTTCCCGCGATAGACGTTAAGTGCTATCTGCAGTGTGGGTAAAGGTTAATTTTTCAAAACCTTTAATGATCCTCAACAGTTGAGGTTAGGTTTGGGGAAACTTTTAATGGTTTCTAACACTTGTGAAGTGGGGTATAGCAGAATACCTTGTAGGAGACCACCTATTTAAGTGCGAGGACAGACCGCCTCAAATGAATGCACTTAAGAATCCAAGAAGTGTCCACGGCCACAACGGACAAAACATTACGAAGAAAAGAGTAAGGGAATTTGTTGTGTTGGTACTATTGACTTGGCTTACACTAAACACTGACGGTTCAAGACATCACGTTCACCGCGCAGTAAGTAAGTCCGATGGTATTTAACTATGGAAGGTTCAAAGCTGAAGCTACCTGTCCTTATGCAACATCGGTCCGCTGAAATATTGCTGGAAATATGCACTATGTGAGTGCGCCAAAATCTCTTTCAAGAGAGAATTGTTGGAAATTTGTCTTTGGTGGGAGTTGCGTCCAACCATCTTTAATGACTTAAACACTAGGGTTCCGCATGTTGGAGACTTTGATTCTTCACACGTGCATAATCTACTAAGTGAGTAGATGATCGTAGGGCCAAGGATCGTCAAATTTCGTTGAGAAATGAAAGAGATATTGGTCCACGAAGTGAGGTGTTTGAAGCATGAAAATGTGGTAGAGACCAATTCTCCATCATAGGTGGGGGAAGGAAGATTTGTTTATTTTATAAGTCTCAAAATTGGCTAAGGGCTTGGGACCCCAAGGGGTAACCCATGTGTTTGAAGGAGGGAGGACCTAGATGTACTTTGGTTCGAGGCTAAGCCTACACGCGCGCCGCGGCCGCCCGCCCGTCCCGTCCGGTCCGGTCTCGGGTCACGGGTCACGGGTCACGGGTCGTGGGCTTCTTCCGATATTATCTTTTTGGATCCAAATTGTTTCATATTTACAGTTTGGTCCCTGAAGTTTCAAGTAAGATAAAATTGGACTTGTGCTTTTGTTGTTGGTTTTGGAACGTTAACCTCCATTAATATGCACATCAATTCAACCATTACTTGGCTGAATAACTCTTACTAATGGTCTAATCTGTTGCACATTAATTCACTCATTCATTTGGCTGAATTACTACTCACTAATTGTCATTACATGGCCAGTAACAGCAATTATGTGAGCAGTTGATGAGTCCCCTCCATGCACTATATAAAGAAGCCTTTGGCTCACTTGTTGAGACTACACAAAAACGAAAAAGCAGAATTCTTCTTCCTACATAACAACATCATTTCATTACTCAAAATTCTTCAAAATAACACTTGAGTTTCCTTTGCTCATTTATTGAGTTAATGTTTTATCTTGGGAGACTATTGTCCAGAACGTAGAAATGATATATACGGGACAATCTTGTCTTAAAGACAGAGTGTCATCACTCTACCCAGCAAATCAAAGTTCTTGTAATCTCAGTTTCTTGTTTTCAGTTCATTGAAATTTCAATTGTTGTAAGTTCATTTTGTTATAATACTTAGCAATTACTCATTTATCGTTTCCGGCAACCATTGTAATCAACATTTTTAACACAAAAGGTGTGTTGCTAGAAACTTGAGGAATCCCTTTGTGAGACAAGTTGAAAGTCCTTAACTATTACCTATAGGATCTGAGAGGTCCTTTCCAGGTGAAAAAAGAAAAAGGTATTTTTCTTCTTCCCTTTTTATAGGAAAGTTGCTGTAGCCAAGAAAGTAAAGTTTGAAAATAGAAAAAGAAGAAGCCTAATAAGGAGACAACTCCATTATATGGGCAAGACCATATTTGGTTTTAGTCAGAACTGGAAACTGTCTTTACAGAAGGTAATTCCAGCCATTGAAAAATTTCAATTTAGTTCTTCTCACATGCGGCCTTTTTCCTTAGTATACCATCACTATCTTTTTCTGGTTTCCCACTCTGTGGCCTCGAACCGGAGACTCTGGTTAAAAATCGAGTATTTACCATCTCATCACAACCCTTGTTGGTAGGCCAAAATTATTGTGTAAATGCGAGAGGTGGATTCACGATTTTAAAAGCTAAATACGGAGTATTATGCGACCTACTATTACTTTGTGACGATGGATGCAAACTTAGTATAAAATTGTGTAATTTTATACGTATAGTTGCCGACGTCCTCATCATTCACTGCTCATCTTTGACTTAGAGGCTGCAAAAGAAAGTGACTTTACGATGAGAAGGATAGTGATGTCTATATTGTTGCTCATCTTAAATTCCATATAAGAAATGATTATCAAGGATGAATTATTGTGTTAGTAACACAAATACAATCTTGATGAATTCTTTGTTTTCAAATATCAGCCAACATTTTCCTGCTATTTAACACCAAAATTTTATAAAAATTAAGTAGTGGTCTCTCCAAATCAAGTAATGTTTTTGATAGAAATCGTGTATATTTGTGAATATTTAGGTTACTTACCATATTTTGTAGAATCCTTGTATAAGTGCAATTAGGATATTAGTATTTTAGTAGGAATATGATTTTCCATAATTAGAGATTGTATATTGTATATAGACCTTTTCATTAATGAAAAAAATTAAGGGATTATTTCTTTCATGTATCAGAAGTCTAGGGCAAAATTTCCTTCTCCCAACTACACTTCTGCCGCCTAGCACCCTCGGAATCCGCGATTCCGACACCTTTTTCTTCTAAAAATTTTCCTCTCTTCCCAAATTCTCTTCCTAATCCCTACTTCTCCTCTTGTTCTTTCATTATGCTACCTCAAAGAACATGTTTCATCCTTTCCTTACCGTCTCCAACATCAAGAACCACAACATTACTCAGACACCACATTGGCTACGCCTCGATACTCGGCCTCTGCACTGGATCGCGATAAAGTAGCTTGGCATTTTGCCGACCAAGAGACCAAGTTATCACCAAGAAACATACAATAACCAAAAGTTGAACGTCTGGTATCTGGACATCCACCCCAATCAACATTTGTATAAGATACGAGAGTAGAGATGGAGGATGGATAAATGCAACCCATAATCAAGCGTGCCATGTATGTATCGTATAATGCGTTTGAGCGCATGCATGTGCTCAATCCGTGGATCATGCATAAATAAACACACTTGCTGAACTGCATAAGTAATATCTGGTCTTGTGAATGTAAGATACTGAAGAGCCCCTGCAAGACTACGATAGTGGGTGAGATCCTCATACGGTGTGCTAGACATAACACTCAACTTCGGTTTGGTATCAACCGAAGTAGAAGAGGATTTACAAGATGACATGTCACCTCTCTCAATAATCTCAGCCGCATACTTTCTCTGTGATAAAAATAGACCACCTGCATAACGAGTGACAGCTATTCCCAAAAAATAACTCAAGGGTCCCAAGTCTTTCATAGAAAAATTTGAACTGAGAAGGGTCATGATAGACTTGCGCAAATTATTAGAGGAGGTAGTCAAAATAATATTATCCACATATAACAGAATGATAATGTTAGTGCCGTCTATATCTCTGGAAATCCGGTCCAACATCAGCGCACTAAACATATCGAGATGGATATTCACTTTGTTCGCGAAAAGGTAGCTCGTGGACAAGTACATGTCTTACATGTCCCTTCAAGGTACCAAATTACTGACATCTTTACTAAGGGTCTTCTCTTGGTTCTGTTTGAAGATTTTATGGACAATCTCAGCGTACGACAACCGCCCGCTATGACTGCGGAGGTGTGATAGAAACCGTGTATATTTGTGAATAGTTAGGTTACTTACCATATTTTGTAGAATCCTTGTACAAGTGTAATTATGATATTACTATTATAATAGAAATATGATTTTTCATATTTAAAAATTGTATATTATATATATATATATATATATATATATATATATATATATATATATACCTCTTTATTAATGAAAATAATCAATTCTTTGAGTTTTTAAGAGTTTACAGTTGGCTAATCTTGTATAGCGTTTGCTTTAAAAAAAAAAAAAAGACAACTACTTTCTTGCAAAGATGACCTTAATTTCCTTCTTTTTTTCTGTCTACAATTTCGGTTCTAGAATCAACTCATCAGAAATGAAAAAACAAAAATTAATTATGGACCTAGAAATTTTCTCAAATATTAGAAATTTCGCCAAAAAAAGAAGAAGAAAGAAGAACGTAAAAAACGAAACAAAATCTCTCTCAATATTTTTAGCCAAATGTCACGGACGAAGCATTTCATAAGTCCATATGACTGAATTATCTAATCAAACTAAAAATAATATATTTAAGATGAGTTAATAATTAATTACATATTCATAAGATATCTTTTAAGTTCTTGTGAAGTGACGCAAAATCTTACATATCCCTTATAAAATTCTAAAAATGTTGCATGAAACATATTTATGTTTTTTTTATTTACTTTTTTTAAATTGAGATCCTGAACTAGCGAGTTTAGTTTCTTTCATGCAAGAAATTGAAAGTAAATATAAGCTAATGACCTAAATATCAGATAATCATATAGTATAAGAAGAAGTGGGATGAGTGACCAGCTGCTGTATTAATTAGTGGTTTTAAATGCCGAAAGATAACAATAAAAGTAGTAATGAAAAAGAAAAAAGATATAATTAGTCTTAATAAAGATTTATAGTAATAAAAAGTTAGGTAAGGGAAGTGGGGTTGAGTTGTGATGAGCTGTGTTTCCTTGTTAGGATTAGATGCTCTCGCCTGAGCTGTCTTCCCTTTCAAACCTTCGTGAATGAATTTTCAGCTTATCCGCTTATGCCAGACTTTTTCTAGATATAGTAGTTTCGGTCTCTCAGCACTACTACCAGTAAATCGCGGGATGTGCCTTAATGATATCACCTACAAGGTCCTACCCCAGAAGAGAGTGAATTACTCCCACCAGGATTCGAACCCACGCTGCAGGCCTCCAGCTAAATTTTAAGTTCCCTCCTTTGCCATCCAGCAATGCCCGGGAACAACATGAATCCAATTCTTATTTATGAGTTTATGTTTTGTGTATGGATAATGTTTAAATTTTTTTTAATTTATCAAATAAAATTGACTTATAAAGATATATGTAATTTTATATCAAATTTGATATGGTAATTTAGAAAAATAAATCAGTAAAGGACTTGTTATAATAAGTTAAATTACGTTAATAGTGTGCACATAATATAAAATGTCATCGATGATTATATCTTAAATCTATTTATCATTTGTTTGTACTATTATTTTAGCTTACATATACATCTATCTTTCTCCCTTAACTTTCGAGGATAATATTTAGAGGCGAAATAAGAATTTGAATTTTATGAGTTTTAAATATATATATATATATATATATATAAATTAAAATTACGAAATTAGACCGAATCATACCTAATCTTCTAGCTCCCTTATCATTACTTCTTTGGTCATTTTCTCTGATTTTCCTTAATGTTGAATGTCAGGTGAGCTGAGAGTGAAGAGGGGTGGTTGATTCTTGTACTAATGCCTATACAGTTGTATATATACTGAGTCTAATTTATTTATTTTTACATTGAAGTTTACCCTTATCTATCATCTTTACTTTATTGAGTTACAAAATCCGTGTACATAAATATTTTTGCCTATAGTTGATTGTATAGTGCAAATTTGTTGCTTACAAATAGGTGCATGAAAATTTTATGTTAATATGACTTGAAATGAATTGTCACCATGCACTTTCTTTATCTACGAATTTTTATTTATACACTAGGGTGGGGAAAAAGGGATGGTAAATTTTTCACTGTGACAGCTAGCCTACAATAATAGTGTCACATCAGCATAAAAAAGAAATCTGTCTTTCAGATTTTGTGGTCGCAAACACACATGCAGAAATTCAGTCTTCTTTTAGCTATTTTACTGCATTTAAGTTGTATAAATGCATACATGTGTGTTTATATACGAACACAAGTCTACATGTAGGGTTAATTTAAGAGGCCACTGCAATTGTTGAACTTGAATATAGTGACGGAGCCATGGGTTCAATTTTCGTGAAAAGTTATACGGCATAAATAGGGTAATATAAAATTTTGAATCGTCTTATTAAAGAAAAATACAGGTTCAATTCGCTTATATGACATTTTTGGTTTTTTTTTTGGGAATTCCTTATCAGAACTCATGAGAAAGGAAGTCTTGGAGTAACTCGTAAAATTACTGTCATTTGATCAGGAGGTAATGGGTTCAAGCCGTGGAAACAGCCTCTTGCATAAATGTGAGGTAAGGCAGCGTACAATAGACCCTTGTAGTTCGGCTCTTCCCCGAATCTCGCGCATAGCGGGAGCTTAGTGTACCGGACTTTTTTTTTACCAGAACTCATGACTTAACCTCTTCTTGAATAACGTTATCGTATATATAGGCCATTATCAACAATCTAACCATATGACAAAGTCTTGTATGTTATCACCGCATGACAGTTTGATCATCATATATTTGCTATTTTTGACTAATTATAAAAATAAAAAGGAAATAAATTTCACAAATTATATGTGTATACTGAATTTAAATGCATTACCACAAGAAAGATGATAAATGTAATTGTGTTCCTCACCCACTTATTTGAAAATTTGGATCTACCTCTATGCATGGCACCCTTAAATACCAGTAACTTTTATACACTAGTCATAATAATTTTTTTAGCATTATTCACATCATCTAAATGTTAATTATATTTACATGTAACTATAAACTGAATTAAAAATAAGAGTGATAACTTGCTATTACATATTAAATTCCTACAAATAACATTTAAGGGTTTATGGCTTTATGCAAAAGTTAGGATACGGGAATATCAAAACCCACTAATTTTGGCTCGCACTTGCCTTCATATTAAAAAATTATTAAATAACTATAAATAAATAATTTTAAATCAACAAATTAAATAAGTTAGGATAAATTTTGAACATGAATTCAATACTGTATGAGTTATGATAATATTGCTAACAAAGAGACCCCACGAGTGGGCTTTCCCTTGTTAGCTTCTGCAAAATTTATCACTGCTTTCTTCTTAACTTTACAGGTCCCCCACCTGCTCCTGCCCCTGCCACCACTCAGTTTGAATTGGACCCCATACCCCATACCCCACCCTCCTTCACCCTCTATATTTGTTCGATGGATCGTTTAGAAATGAAAATTGTGAAATTTGAAAAAAGTAATTTCTGTTTTCAAAGTAAAAAATGGTATTTGAAAATTAGAGTTGTGGTTGGTTATAAATATAATTCTAAATTTTTTTGAATTTTTTCTTAGAATTTTTTGGTCAATCATTACGGAATTCAACTCCGAAAGAAAATAAAAAATATTCATGATCAAACGATTACTTAGTAATTTTTACTTAAACTATGTAAAAAATATTTATAATATTTGACGGTAAGTTTAATTAATATTAATTTGATAGCGTTGTATATGAATTGGACCCCAACCCCTTTTAGGTCCTTCACCAGCTACACATATACTGATTCTCATTTGGTAGGCAGCCACACCTACTCTTCTTCTCCAACAATTCCACAAAGTTGAATTAAAGTGAAGAAAAAGAGAAACCCCACTTACTTCCACTTATTCAATCTTTTGGCTCAAAAGACTTTGCACTACTTGCACCAACAACTTGATTTCATTCCCCTTTTTCTTAGCTGTTCTCTTCCTTTCTTGTTGGGTTTCCAATTCCTCAATAGCCAATTGGACAAAATCTTCAAATATCAAGATATCTTCCCTCACCCCACTTGACCACCCATCCAATCCCCCACCTAGCTACCACTTTCAAAATTTTCTTTTCCAAGATGGAATTTAGAGAGTCACATAGCAAAAACCAAGATGGTAGCGCCAACAACAATAACAACAACAATGACGACAATAATAACAACAACGCAATTTCCACCAAAGTTGTTAAGAAACCATCTAAGGACCGTCACACTAAGGTGGACGGTCGAGGGCGGCGCATAAGAATGCCAGCTTTATGTGCCGCCCGAGTGTTCCAGCTTACGAAAGAGCTGGGACACAAATCTGATGGCGAAACTATAGAGTGGCTTTTACAACAAGCTGAACCCTCAATTATTGCTGCAACAGGAACAGGTACAATTCCAGCAAATTTCTCAACTCTTAACGTGTCTTTACGTAGCAGTGGGACAACTATCTCAGCTCCACCGTCGAAGTCCGCACCGCTTTTCATCCACGGCGGCGCCACCACCATGCTAGGTTTCCACCACCACCTTTCCGGAAACACTTTTGGGCAGGACCCAGATGAGAATTACATGAAAAAAAGGTATAGAGAAGATACAACCGGTGCAACTTCACCTAAACCGGAAAGAACCGGAGTTCAAGGTCATGAACCGGATCAAGAATCTAAACCCGGTTCATCAAATCCTTCTAGCTACATACCGGCTCCGGCCATGTGGGCGGTTGCACCGGCGGGAGGTAACGTGGGAAACACGTTCTGGATGCTACCGGGCACGTCATCAACCATGCAGAGAATTGGTGGTTTCGAGTTACCGGGTGGTGGCCGGTTCAGTCCCGTTCAACTCGGTTCAATGTTTTTGCAGCAACCACAGCCGGTTCAGCAGCTTGGGTTAGGTGTTACTGAGACTAATATGGGAATGTTGGCATCTATGAATGCATATAATAATAATAGTAGGGGTAGTGGAATTGATTTAGGCATGAATTTGGAGCAACATCATCATCAAAATCAACCTCAAGGTAGTGATAGTGGTGATGAAAATCACAAAGATTCTCAATCATAGTTCAAAGTTTTATGCCATTTGGATTAATTCTTGTTGCTTTTTTTAATGTAGTTAGGAGAGAATTGCTTGTGGTCATTGTAAATGTTTCATTTTCAGTGTTTTTTTCACTTATTTTTTAACAGCTTGCTCGAAGAAAGATTGGAGTTTTAGTCTAGTGTTTGCAATCTATGTTTTTAAAACTCTTCAAAAATATCTACGGATTCGTGTAGAATACTTTAAAAATAATGTATTTTTAGAAAATTTGATATGAATGTTTTAATATTTTTGAAGAGTCCGAACAACATAGATTATAATTTCACTCACATCACTTAAATGTAGTTGGCAAGTATTTATTCAGTATTTACACTTAATCAAATGATTTAACTTTAATAAAAAATAAAAATATGTATTGAATATGTAGATGGAAGACACATATCTTGTATAATTTGATTTGATGGAAATGTTTATTGCCGATAAATTTTCTATCAATGCAAACTTCTATTTCTATCAAATGCCACCCGATTTCTTTTACAGGAAATTATTTAGAATTTTAATAGAAAACCCATTTCAGATTTTTTTTTTTATATAAATATGAAGATATCTTGTAAAAAAATCTAAAATTAAAAATAAATTTATAAAGACTTACAAAATCAATTGCCCTCTTTTTGACTATTCACGGGCTTACCCGTGAAAAAAAATTGCTCAAGAAAACCTTCAGAGATAAGTTTTTTTTTTGTTATTCTTACTTTTTTGTTTCTTTTCATCAACTGTGGTGATTTGTTTATTTATGGTTCCATGTTTTTAGTATGTTTTGTCATTTTGGGAGGAAACACGGGAAGATATACTGGCTTTGGATTGGAAATATATATGTAGATTGAAATTGATGTGTGGTTGAATTCATATAAAATGAAATGCCTAACAATAATGTACCTCTAAAATGTTGATAATTGGTGGAGGTCAAGTCCTCTCCTTTCCTTGCCTTCCAAGTTGTACATAATTGAGAGAGATAAAGATTGGTTTATCTTATGTCTTCTATATTTGGATTCAAATAACTAGCTAGCTGTTCTTATGATTGATTGGTTCTCAATTCTTTTCCATACTACTATTTGTAATATTGGATTGAAAAGAATTGTCATTATCATGGTGATTAAATTAAGAGAAACTCAAACAGTACCATTAGTCCGAATGTGCCAATGTCACAACTAGAAATTTTTCAGGATGTGAAATGCAAGAATGCCAATATTTAGTTAGTGACACTAGGCTGAATGTGTCAATATCATAAGTAGAATTTTTTTGGCTTTCAAGTGCAAGACCAATGACTTGTAAAATTGGTCATCGGTGACACTAGAAATTGGAAAGATTCCATTTTGTTAGGTGGATATGCTAGGAGCGTCATGCACCTAAGCCTTTAAAAGTTCACTTAAATTCGTTGTCAAACAAATGAGAAAATGATAAAAATGATCTCTTAAGTATTATTTGAGTAATTTTTAATTTTTAAATTTGTTAAAAGTGAACACTTTTGATCTTTTCAGATATTTTTCAAAATCTGATTGTTAAATTTAATCGGAATTGTGAAATAGAAAATATAGCACGGGAACTCACATTTGAAAGTACATATTTTGTAGTTTATGTCATTTTTGATCTATTTCAAGAGTTTGATGTAGCTTTTGAGGTGCAATTTATGTTATTCATTTTATCTGTGTAGTTTCTTATGTTGTGATTTATGGAACTGATGTTCCCCGTAAATTTTATTTACACTTTCAGTTAAATTTAATAATCAAAGTTTAGTAAATATTTGATGTTGACTAAAAATGCTCACCTTTGAATACTTAATAGACTATTTTAGACCTACCATCGTACCAAAGATAAGGGATCGATTTTGTCATTTTCTCTTAAAGAACTTGTAAAAGAATGAGCGGAAGTTTCTAATAGATTTTTTTTTTTTTTGCAAAAAAGGATAAATGTAGAATATTCCTTAACCTATAAAACATCATTCTTACGGATTTTTCATGAACTAGTTATCCAAGATACAAAAAGAAAATAATCCAAATTAATTTTTAGGATAAGCTACTTTTTTCCCCTTGTTCTCAATGGATTTCTGCTTCCCTCTGTCTCCCACCATCATTGCTTTTGTGTTATATGACAAACCACTAGGGAGTGGGATATTATATGAAGCAAAATTTCAGTGAAGGTCTTTACAATTATTTCACCAAAATTTGAAATATAGAAAGGAATATATAAAAATACAAGAGCAAAAATTTCTCTCGACTTCTTTTGGTGCTTAGTTGGTTACCAAACAAGCATTGGATACATGCTGTCCTGGTGTTAATAACTGTCCAATATGCTTTTCTCCAAATAGGTTGAGGTTGTCATCATTTAAATATTTATGACAAGAATAAGAGGTCTTTAGGCTAATATAAATTGATTCACTCAAAATTCAGAAAAAATGAAATCCAATTATTGAAGCCTCCACTTGCACAACAAGTAGCATCAAGGCCAAAAAGAAGATGGGAATCTCTTCATTTTTTGTTGTATGCCTTATCTTACCCAATTTGGTAAAAATTGTCGGTGCTTCTTCCCCCCTAGCATGATTGTTCAATTGAAACACATAGCTAGGGATCTAGTAGTTCAATTGTGTAGTGGTGTCAAAGGTTACGAAAAGTAAAAACTAAAAATAAAATAACTTGAATGACAATTTTGTTTCCGAATGTCAGCAGTAATGTTATCTGACAACAGTAACAACACTTTAGCAAAACAAAAACTTTAAAGAGTAAAATGCAACAGAAAAGATAAAGAACACATATTTATATTTTCATAAGTTATATATTAATATAACTTTGGTCAATGACCAGAAGTATTGTAAATATTTCATATACAAATTCTTTTCTTTACAATTTTACAAGATAAAACAAAAAGAATTAAAATGTGAAGTCGCAGATGACTTCAGCCTGAAAAATCTAACTAATTACAAATAGACAACCTCTCATTACAATCGTTCCATACAAAACTATTCTAGAATCTAAACAGCAATTGTAATGTTGGACAGAATGTTGTCGACACACTCAAGCAACACTTGCGATCCGGATTTCTGAGATGAAATCCTGAGAGCTCTCTTGATATTTTTGCAATCTAATTATATATGATCGATTCACTGTTGTGGCCTCTCTATTTATAGTAGAGAGTCTTGTTTGAAATACTCATCGATTTGTTGAGGAGCTTGAAGGAAATGTGGGCATCTGGTATGTTTGTTGGAGAAGATCATGGAGTTTGTCAGCGGTTCGAGTCCGCTTATCTCCAACTCGTGAACTTAGCCGATACAAAGCTTGGAATCTCAACAACTTTGACTTGTTCTTCATTCGACTTCTTCCCGAAGCTTTGACCCTTTCTCTCACATTTTACACAGCTCCAATTTATCACGCCTAAGTTGTTTTTACCTCTCTGTAAAAATATTACTACTTAACGTGAAGTAAGGCAAAACTGTTATAAAAAATATTGGTCTGAATGTTGTGACATTTGTTCCATCATTTTTATACATTCAAATCAGCCCTTTAGAAGATATGCTGGGTCAAATGTCACAACATCAAACCCAACATTAATAAATTGATTGACTATTTGAATTTTTACTTTGTTGGTAAGGATTCAAATCTCCACGTAATATTTTTTTCTCCTTTTTCCCTTCTCCTACCTATATGCCCTTCCCCTACCCTTATATAATAAATAAATAAAAAATTGAAACAGACATGGCCTGCATGTGATGGGATGTTCAAGTTGAATGTTGAGATGAATAAAGTTGTTAATTCTGTTTACATGCTTTCTTCTCCTAATTTTTGGCATGCTCATTTGTGTCATATTAATAATCGTTATGTGGGAATCATGAGTAGTAGGGAATTAATTCTAATGACTAAAAAGGATTTTGAAAAGTGTGAGGGTTGTAATAAAGTCAAAATCACTAAAAGGCCTCATTTTCAAGTTAAAAGAAAAACTGAACTGTTAGAGTTAGTTCATATTGATATTTGTGAACTTGGAGGAATTTTAATTCGTGGAGAAAATAGATATTTATCACTTTTATTGATGATTTTTCTAAGTATACATATGTTTTCTTGATGAATAATTAAAGTGATGCATTTGAAAATTTTAAAGTTTTTCTCCATGAAGTTGAAAATCAATTTGGTAGAAAAATAAAAAGAATTATAAGTGATAGAGGCCGTGAATATGAATCTATTGAGTTTAATTCTTATGTTAGAACATTGAAAATAATTCATGAAACTACTCCACCTTATTCTCATGCATCTAATGGTGTAGCGGAAAGAAAAATAACACTTTGATTGAGTTGGCAAATGTCATGTTTATTGAGTCAAGTGTACCTCTAAATTTTTGAGGTGGGGCTATTTTGACTGTTTGTTATGTGTTGAATCGTGTGTCTGCTAAAAGGACCAAATTAACACCATTTGAGTTGTGGAAAGGTCACAAACCAAATTTGGGATATCTAAGAGTTTGAGGTTGTTTAATCTATGCGAGGTTAATGAATTCCAAAATTTCTAAGTTGGGTAAAAAAATTACTACCTGTACTTTTCTTGGTTATGCTTCAAATAGTACCGCCTATAAAAATTTTAGTCTTGAAGATAATATTATAATAGAATCAGGTGATGTTATTTGTCATGAAATAAAGTTCAATTTGATTCTAAAAATAGTGGGAATCATAGGACTAAAAAAATATTTTATTATTACCTAGTTCTTCTACTTCTATTTTGGAAAGTGAAAAAAATGATGATTTTGAGTTAAGAAGGAGTAAAAGAGTTAGAGTAGGGAAAAAAATTGATCCTAATTTTTATATTTTTTAATGTTGGAAATGACCTCTCAATTTACGGGAAGTTTTATATATAGTCTTTTCATACATGGTGGCTGCACTCCTAAGTAGCTTAATCAACAAAGTCCCAAATAACAACCTCCTAATTTCATAAGTATCTTTTTTCACATAAAAAGGTGAACTTTTATATTAAGTGATCCTAACAAATTACACGATTAAAGGTAAAAAGGAAATGACAGATTAAACAAACCAAGTATTAAAATGTGACAATATTTTTGAGATAGAATGAAAAAAAGAAAATATACTACATAAAATGAGATGTGGCAGCACTATAAATGCCCTATTAACTGCCATCGAACAGTCAAAATCAACCTTCTATGCTGCTATCTACACTAAGAGGGAGAGATGCACAATCTTCATATAGGCTAATACACATACAATCAAACAGACATGCCACTGATTCACAAAGTACCTGCGAACAAGAAAAGCAGAAGGGAGATGCGCCAAAATCTTCTGCTTAACGCCAATACCTCCGAAAAAATAGTGACATCCAATCAGAAAGAAAATCACTAAGTAGATATTAAACCAGACAACAATTTCAACCAATGTGGTGATTCAATAAATTCAGAAAATATTATTAAAGAACCAGGAATAGCAACATTGTCGCCATATGGAAACAAGAAAAGCAACCACCATGGTATAGCTAAGCTAAGAATTGAAAGATATTTAATGCTCTAATTCAATAGGTTCAAGTGCATCATCTTCAGACATGGAAACTCCAGCATTATTATGGTGGAGACACAATAACATGATGATCTAGCCCGAAGCAGTTTTCTTTTGCTGGAAGACGACAGCATTAACTGGGACTATAACACCAATGGCGACTGCATACCAGACCCCAAGAGTCATCTTCAGCTTGCTTCTGGTTTGACATCCTGTCCAAATTGTACATGTGTTTTGCATGAAGGTAAAAAGGTTCATCATGTCCATGACCTCCCATTCTCTTAACGCCTGTTGAGTGGAACTCCCTCTTCACTGGCCAAACAATAAACTTCAATTATCAGCAAGGTCAGACTTATAAAAGCATGAACAACGGTATCCAAGCTTAGATTGGAATGAACTCAACTTAAAGAAAAGGTGAGATGAAAAGACAAAACTGGAAATGAATATGAGAAAAGAAAGTTTCACAAAATTAACTAAAACAAGTATTAAAGAATGTTGGAAGTGTGCATAAATTGACATAATAAAATAATTGAAGTCAGGCAGGCAGGCCATAGCAAAACAACTTTCAATTGCCACACTCTTCCAATGAAAATATTTTCAAACTGATTAAGGCATGCTCGTCTGGTAAAGGAGGGGCTATACCAGTAAGGCATAACACTGGGAGAGTCTCAAATTTTGAAAATGTTACATTAATCAATTGTAGAGTTTATAATTGAGTTGGTACAAGCTGCTCTCCATAGCTCTCCCTCTTTGACATCAATATATTTTCATACACTTCAAGCATATAAATATTTTCACATAGACCTCAAGATATATCCCTCAATGCATATCCAAATAGTTTCATTTTTTATATCAACCATCTCAGTATTAAGATGGAACAGGTTAGAGATTACAGATAGCAGTATCATTCTTGTTCTTTAGTCATAATCACAAACCTCACATATCTCAAATTTAGATATCACTTTGAAGAGGTGGTTTCATAAGAAAGAATACTGCTCAGAAGATCAACCAAACCAATTTGACTTTTTCATGCATCCAGGTTCACAACACATGGCTAGGTTAATATCATGATTTATGGTTAATCATAGTCATCAGGACAAGCAAAGCTATTAAGTAAAAACATTTTCTTGACAAGTTCTTAAGAGATAAAACAACTTGATAATGCCAGGCACTAAGAAGGTGCAGGTCCAAATACCAAACAAGTATTTGAGATTTTGCTTGCACCGGCTATGGGAGAATTTTGCTGATTTTTTAACCCAAATTTGTTTCAGATTTAGGTCAAAATATTTTTTCTTGAAAATCGAGAAATTGTCTGAGACTTAGCTGGCGGAACCCCAATTGGCTCACGTGATGATATTTGGGAGTATTGGCCCATTACTCTACCTGCTCCCACTTAAATACTAGGCTCTTGCTAGTAGCAGGGTTCGAACTTGTGACGTGCGTCCAACCCACATATCACGCATTGTACTTCCTTACTGCTGAATCAAAGTACTGAGGGCCAGATAAATGACAAAATATTGATGAAGCTCCTTTAAAAAACCCCAGAGCAAGAAAACTGAAAGGTATTATCATGGTCAAAACAAGATACCATAAAGTTCATACGCTAATAAGATATATACAACCAGTTCTAGAATCCATAGCCAGCTTGAGGGACTACTCCTAACACAAATTACATCAAAGCCCTTATCTCAGAGGTAACTTCGTTCCAGCTAAAAACAACATTGAGAGAGTGATCAGACCAAGGTCTTAACTTGGAATATGAATGATAATGCCCATACTTTTTCCCTGCCAATAAAATCATCTCAAAGAGATCAGAGTTAGAGCTATTGGAAGTAGATCTTCCGGATAAGATTGAAGTAGAGATTGTTATTGAGAGAAGAAAGCGACAATTAATTCTACTTTTCTTCTCCTTTTCTTTGTTTGAGCCGAGAGTCTTTCGTAAACAGTCTTTCTGCCCCACAAAGGTAGGGGTAAGGTATGCGTATATCCTACCCTCCCCAAACACCACTTGTGGGATCACACTAAGGGTGGCCAGTGGGCCGGGCTCGGGTCTGGCAGGCCAGGTCTGGCGGGGTCGGGGCGGGACAGGAGAATGGGTCGGGGTCGGGGTCGGGGTCGGGGTCGGCGGGGTCGGGTCTGGCGGGGTCGAGTCTGGCGGGACTTGCTCCAGTCCAGTCCCGATCCCGATCCCGTCGGTATCGGGGCGGGGCGGGGTGGGGCGGGGCGGGGTCGGAGTCGGGGTCGGGGCGGGGTACGGTGGGTTTTCATTTTTTTTTTTTTAAAAATAACATATGTATAAAACAAACTCAATAAACAAAACAAGATAGTGTAATAAAAACATCCCAATGCTGTTTTTGTGCCTCTTATATTATTTAATAGACATGATTTTTTTGTAATACAAATACAATTGTCTAAAATCTAAATTGCAACTTTGTGGTGTTGTCCAAAAGTTGCAAATTACATAATAAAATTGCAATTAAAAAAATTACATTCTCAAAAAAACATGTTCTAATTGCTGGATGATTTCTTGTGGTTCTTCGGTTGGAATTGGTATTTGTTGGTCAAATTGATCCACGTCGCTTCCACTACCTTCGGTTAAGATTTCGTTGTAGTTTTCATCATCTTCTTCGTTGATCTCCGGTTGACCGCACCTTCTCCGCTCCGCTCGTATCCAATCTCTCGAATAATACCGCAATTTCCAAGCCGTCTCCGCTAATGAGTGTCCGTGGTCTCCTATTTGATAACTGCTCGCGGAAAAAGCGCTTTCGACGCAGCTGATGACGCTTGAATGTTCAAAACATCTCGAGCCATCAATGAAAGTGTCGGAAAGGTCTTCTCATTCCCCCTCCAAAGATTTCGGCAAGTCTTCATGTCCATCTTCATTGATAACTTCTTGATACGGTACGAACCCCGCAAAACAAAAATATCCAACTCGCTAATTTGGTTAGTAGTAGAGGTACAACAAGACATTCTATTTCGAGGCTTTCAATACTAGCCGCAAAACAACATGTCTTTTGTGAGGTTGTGTTGAAGATGAAGAAGATGGTATGGAAGCCGTAAGTTACTAGCATTTTCTTGTTGATAAAATCTATATATGTTTTTGCATTGGTGTTCTACGCTATTCAACACTTCTTCTTTAGTTTGTTCAATAGGTGGTGGGTGATTTAGATTTTTGGGACTTGGAGGTGGTAGTACTTCTATACAATCGTAAATAGTTTCAATTAGTGATTTAGTACCGTCTATTTTAATAGTAGGATTTAATACGAGAACCAATAATATAAATAGAGGGAATAGGAATAAAATATTTTTTTATTTTGACAAACATTTTTTTAATAGTTTGCCTTATAAGTTTGGTTTTTTCATATATTCACTAAGTAATAAAAATATTAGAGTTATATAAAATAACATAGTTGAAATAGTAGGATAATATATACCGGAAAATTCTTTTGTTGCTTGAAAAAATTTCTCTAAAAATACAATAAGTTCGGAAATTTTTACCCAATCACTATCTAAAATCATATCAGCTGGCTTTTTATTATGAGAGTTAAAAAATAAAGTTATAGGTAATTTATAGTCATAAGCAACAAGTAGTTGCTCGTATAAAGAATTCCACCTAGTGGATACTTCTTGTGGAATTTTTCTATAAGGTAGTCCACAATCGTGACAAGTTTTTTTATATTCTTTTCTACGTTGTACTTTATTACTTTTAAAAATAAAGTTTATAGCAAATTGTATTTTACTAAGAATGTCTTCAAAAAGTGATAGACCATCCTTTACAATTAAGTTATATATATGGCACGCGCATTTTATATGAAAATGGTCTGGAAAAGATGGAGTTAAACTATTTTCTAACATTGTAATTGCGTAATTGTTATTAGAAGCGTTATCTAATGTAATAGTCATAATTTTATCGGTAATTCCGTAATAATCGCACACTTGATAAATATTTTCTCGCAATAAAAGTACCGGTGTGCCTATCATCTATATATCTATACGCTAAAATACGTTTTTGCATAGACCATTTATAATCTATCCAATGACAAGTTACAGTTAAATAATCATGGCCGTTAGTACTACGACCTATATCAGACGTGATAGATACTTTGCCATTAAAATGATATAATGAAAAACGTAAATATTGTTGATAGTCATGCGCGAATTTAAATACATCTCTCTTAACAGTTGATCTAGGAAAACCGTTAAAAGCAGGATTATATATATCTCTAATGTAATGAATAAAATCGGGAGATGAAGGAAATGAAAAGGGCAAACCCTCCACATCAACTAATTTTGATATTGCTTCCCTATCTCTATGTTTATTGTATTTAGAGCCTACAATTCCCGACCCTGTACTTGGTCCGGGACAGTATCAGTATGTGAACCTTGTCCCGATGGAGCGGGCGTTTGCGCACCCGGTTTTGAAGCCTGGTATTGGGCATACCTAGCCGGATGAGCACTTACTACGTGTCTAATTAAACCCCCGTCCCACCGTGACCTTTTCCGAGTTTTAAATTTTAAAACATTTTTACAAATTTTACATATGGCTACTTGATTCTCTACGTCCCTATCAAAAAATGTCCATGCATCTGATTTTAATGGTCGTTTTGCTGGACCTCGTTTCATACTAGGGGGAATAGGAGGTATTTCAGTTGAAGGTGCACTAGTGGGTGTGTTGTCATCAACATTAGTGGGTATATCATCTAGATCATCGTCTAAATTAAAGTCTTCTTGAGTTCCAAAAAATAGCTCCTGGTCTAAATCTAATGGTATTGTAGGAAAATGTTGAGTATCAACAAAATCATCCGGTGTAGGAATAAGATGACTAGAAGAAGTACCCTTGCCCTGATTGGCCCTACTAGAAGAAGCACCCTTACCCTTGCCTTTAAACATACCTTTTAATCCTTCCATTTTAATTATGATAATAAATAATTAAAGACAATAAAATTAAGTGCGCTAAATAAAATAAACAGACAATAATAATTTAATGAAGGAACGAATGTACCAAACGCCGACGTAACGTCGACGTGTAATCGAGAGGTTGAAAATTGAAACTTTGCTCGATGGAAGATCCTCAAGCTAGTTGTCAACTTCACTCCCAATTCCCAAATGAATAAATAAAATTGAATATTTAGCAAACAATGTAGACTTGTAGAGAGATATATTGAGAAATTAGAGAGATTGTAGGAAGATTTGTGAGAAAGATGAAGAGAAAATGAGTTATTTATAGTTGGAAAATTGGGTTAAAGTGTAAATATAATAACTTATGGGTTAAAAATAAATATTAAGGGGTAGGGGGGTTGGGGGAGGGGGGCCTAAAATGGCCGTTGGCCAACGGCCATAATCTAAAATGGTCGTTGGTGCAACGGTCATATTTGCAAAGGGGGGAAAAGGGCGGGGTCGGGGTCGGGCTCGGGACGGTCTCGGGGCGGGGTCGGGGCGGGCGGGCCTGGGGCGGGCTCGGGTCTGGCGGGACGAGACATCGTCCCGTCCCGAGTTCGAATCCCGCCCCCGTTATTTTTTATTTTTTTTAGCGGGGTCGTGGCGGGACCGGGGCGGGCTCGGGACGGAGTCGGGTCGGGGTCGGGCCGTCCCGGCCCACTGGCCAGCCCTAGATCACACTGGATGTGTGGTTGTATATGACGTGAAACTTAAAAAGAAATATTTTGGAGCTGCAAGAGATAATAAGAGAGCTACTTTTACTAAGATTCCTATGTGCTATATGTGCTATATAGTAGCCAAAAAATAGAAATACTAAGAGTAAGAACTCACAAAGGGCAACGACAACAACATATCCAGGTGTAAACCCACAAAGTGGGGAGAACTCAGGCAGAGCACATTGCTTAATACGCCACTCTGCCCTGCCTCTCAATATCAATCAATCAACTATTCTTCAATCCCAAACTAATTGTGGTTAACTATATAAATCCTCTACATCTGATCCGCCGTATGCAGGACCGTTTCATCCCAATATGCAATCTTTTTTCTTCAGTTACATATTTGAGACTCTCTCTAAGACTAGGTGCACACCAAAATCTCACTTGTAACCAAGCTAAAAAGACTCCTGGAAGACACACGACTCTATTTTAGTGTAACAACAAAAACTAACCGATAGACATGAACAAAGGAGGGGCAGACGTTCCTAAGAACATCAAACTAAATCCTATTATTAGATTGACATATCATACCATATGAGTATTCAGTTCATCATGCTGAGCAAATGAATATATATATATATATAAATATAAATATATTTAGTAGAAACTCTATTAATTAATACTCGATTATTTAATAAACTCTCTCAGATAATATTTTTGGTCGGTCCCGATTCGGGGATAACGTGCTAAATTAATAATTCGCTAAAATTATAAGATAATATATTTTTGATTATTCATATAGACCCCATGTAAAATATAAATTATTCCTCATATACTACATAATACATGAGTGATTTATGAAGACTTCTTGAAAAATGACTCAATTGTCTTTTGTTTTTTGTTGAAATCAATGTTACATTGAATCTCATCTCTAATTTTTCTTATCATTGTAAGAACTTCTGATGTTATTTTCTCATAGCTCAACAAGAAATTATTCAATGTGACTGCCGCTTTAATAGCCTCGTTTCGCGAAGGGGCTCTACTGTAGAACTTTCATCATCATCTTCATCACCTTTATCAGTTGTCATAACGCTCTCAATTATTTCTTCATCAGTCAACAATTGTGCAACTACATTTTCTTCTGGGTTGTTCAGGACATGTTCGACATCCATTGTTTGTGTTAGCATGATTTGATCTTCTGTTTATATAGAAAATATTTTTTAATATCTATAAAGTAGTACATTGAACACAAGAAGCATAATAAAGTGGGAGATTGAAAGGTGCTTCATTTGATATAGTACATTGAACAATAACGAAGTGGAAGATTGAAGGGTCTTTGTAAATTGATTATTTCATTATAAATTTATCTATAAATTGATAAAGTATTAATTAATATATAAATTAATAATTATTAATTTATCGATTAATTAATATCTTTTTTAATTCATAAATTTTGGTGGTCTCAAGAGCATTAATTTATAGAATTTCTACTGTATTGCAAACCGAAGTGTACAATAATGGTCATTAATACAAATAAATCAACCACGCAAATACACACCAAATGTGGTATGTATAGTCGAACAGATCCACGAAAAATCACTACAAACCAAGAAAATGGGTAGATCTAAAAAGCGACAAAAGAAATCTAAATCTCTAAGTAATTCCGAAATAGTGCACCAAAAAAGTATATACCGAAATTACTTATACCAAGATTAATAATTCAATCAAAATGAAATAAATAATCTCATATCCTTATGACCCAAAACACAACTGGTTAGTGGCATAGGAGCCGACTCAACGTTAGCAGCTAATTCCCGACTAAAATCATTCAAATATGTGCTCCTGCCTCCTATGTTTTTCACTATTTGTCCATTTAATTTCACTTTTCATTGTGTACAACTTTGACGATATTGCAGTAAAATATGGAGACTAGAAATTAGCTTAAGTGAATTATCATATTGCTAAAATAATTAAACTTAAAACATATTGTCAACAAAAAAAATCAAATTTAAAAATCCAAAGAATATTACTAATATTTACTTGTACAGATTGGCATGGTTCATTAGTTCTCGCGGAAAGTTTATTTGCCTATAAAAGAGATGAACTTTCTGTATGTTTTTGGAACATGACATGATCTTGTAATAAGTTTCCTTTAACCCAAGTATGTGATCTAAAGAAACAATACAAACTTGGACACCCATTCAGAAGATCACTATGTTGCTGCACTAGCATTTAGCTGCTTATGTACTACTGGTCTACTATCATTAAGTACCAAAAATGTGATGCCAAAATAAACCTAAAGTTCTCTTCCAATGACCTAAGGTGATTGTGTAACAATCAGAAAATTAATCCTATTTGCAGTCAATCTCATTCTTAAAGGAGAACATAAAATAACAGGGCAGCCTAATTCCACTTGTTTATAGTGCAAACTTAAGCTGTTTAAATCAATCAGATGTTCTTCCGCACACAGAAAATGATTTTATTTTGTTCACACGAAATTCCATCGATACTTCAATTCCTAGGTACAACATTTAAAAAGAAAACATTGCAGCTCTACAATAACCTTCAAACAAAATCAGCAGAGACCAAAACATTATGAAAGATCTAATTCTACCAGATACTCAATATCTTGAGAATACCCTCATATTGAAATGCTCTGAGGAAAACAAGTGGCGTAAGAAACACCAATTATATCAAACAAGATGGATGACATTCTTTTGAACATGTAGCTCAGCAACTTCTCTGTTTTGGATGGTCATCCAGTTTAATCAAGCATTTTTAATCCCCCTTATGGCCAGAAATATCTCAAGAATTTTGATTACTCAACAAATGTGCTGACACAATTCTAGAAATCGTTGGCGGAAGAAGCACTGTTTGATCTAAGAGCTTCAGTAGGCCCATTGCTAGTTTTGCTGATAATCCCCTTGCCAAAATAATCAGCAATTACAGAAAATCCATCCTTTGAGCTCTTAACCAGTTGGAAGAACTGGTCTGGGTTTTTGGAACTTTGCTCCAAGCTTCTCTTTGTTTCCAGAACAGCTCTGTACTCGGGAGCACACTCAGGGCACTCTTTCTCATTGTCGCCAAGGCAGCGCTGATGAAATGAGTGCATACACATGAAGTGGACAGCGGGAAGGTCGAGTGTGAACGTACAAGCAGTACACTTGCTAAGCTGAAAAATTCTAGCATTTGTTCTTAGATCCTGGATCTCTTTTCTCATTGTTGATGATTCTTCCTGCAAAATGAGGGAAAATGATCAGAATATTATATTTCTCAATTTCGTTTAAAGATCCATACGAACTCAGATGAAAATGAAATTAGACTTCGAGATAACTGAAAGGATAACTTGAACTCTGGCATATGATGGTGGTGACTTTCTAACCCTAGAATGTAATATGTGACAGTTCCATTATCTATTGAAGTATCAATTGGGTAAAGAAAAATTATTGACAGAACAACAACAACACTACTATAACAACTACTGCACCTCAATCCCAAACAAGTTAGGATTGGCCATATGAATCCTCATTGATCATATTCCCCATTAAATTTCTATCTCAGGCCAATATTATACAAACTAAAAGGAAAGAGAAAAAGAAAGAAAACAGTCTCCATATTGTTTAGGTTGTATGTCAAATGAGAAGAGATGGGAGCTCAGAGAATTGGGAGTCCCTTTGATATTTACTAAAACTTAATTACTGATGCAACAGAGAAAGTTCTGAACTATGTTGTGGGATGATATGGAACAGTCATTATCTTCACCAACATATGGAAGATACCAACAGCTGACTATGTTGCAACATGTACTACATGAAAAAGCTCAGATAAGTTAAATAGATGGTATGGCTCTATAATTTACCACACATCAAGAAAGAATAGTGCACTAAAGCTAAGTAACCCGTAGTTATGTCACTGTACTGTAATTACCTTTTTAACTCTATTAATATCCTTTTGTAGATTCTTTACCTTTTTGGTATACCCCTTGTATATGGCCAGCTTTTGGCCATGTTTATGTTTATGAATGAAAATACTTTACTTGATCCAAGGAAAAAAAAGGAAATGACTGAAAGGAGGAAAGTATCCAAAATGGAATTCGAACAGATAAGTACCAACCTGATACTTTTCCATAGCTCTGCGGTCTTCTTCAATCAGCTGGGACTCATGTTCTAACTTTCGAGCTATGTAATCTTTGATAACAGAGAGGGAGAGGCAGGGATTTTTGGCAAGTGTCTGAAGAACAACAATGGGAGGCAAGATATCATCCCTCTCAATGTATGTCAAGATTTCTTTGACTTCTTTTGAGCAATCTTCTCCAAGTTCACCAAAATACTTCAACAAATCTGCCCAAAGAGAAGGGTCACCCCCCTTACCCGAGTCACCCAATCTCTTGCAGCATGCAATCAAACCTTCATGATCATGTACCTGCATGTAGCATGCAATAACTTCTTTGTAAAGTTTCATCTTCTCATAAAGAAACAACAGTCCTTCTTTAAAGTCATTCATCTCGCATAAAATTATGGCAAGATCAACATCATATAGTGGTTGTTCTAATTCAGAAGGCCATGCACTCTTAAGCAAGGTCAACCCCTTCCGACGTCGCTCTTGATGACCTTTCTCATCATTTACGTCTTTCTTGTCCGATATCATCTTCCCATTAGATACTGCTTTTGAAGGTCTAAGTGCTGGATCATTTCCACCTTCATCTATGTTAGATTGTGAAATTGATGGGAAATCCAGGTCATGAGACAAGTACAATTCCAGGAGTGTGTTATGAATTTCCACTTGAGCAGATGAATCCTTCACTTTGCTGGTATATTTTTCAAGGAACTCCAGAAGTGCATGAGGATAATGGACAAAAATGTTTAGAAAATCAATAGGAGAAGGCAACATGGAGATAAATGCACCACTTGATGCTCCCTTCTTGGGAAGTTCGGATTCCTCTGTGCAAAGCCTCATGAGTATATCAACTGTTTCAGCTGGCTTATGCTCAATAAGAATTTTGCCATACTCTTTCACTGTCACCCCAGCTTGACTCAACTCAAGGCTGCTGATATATTGTAAAGCTTCTTCATATCTGCCTAGATCTTCAAGCAAAATTTTAAGGTACCATTCATGCCTCCCAGCTTTCTTCGCAACAGACATGGCATGCTCATGATAATTGGAAGCTCTGCATACCCTTATTGCAGTTTCAACGTCAAATTTTTGTTCCCCAACGCCATCCTCACTTTTGATGAACTCATTCAGCTTCTCAACATCTTTCAATTTGGTGTAACAATTTAATAAAAGAGTGGTGTGATCTTTTGAGGCAAGTCCCTTCTCATGCAACTTTTCCAAGTAATTGGTGAGATTGTGGATTCTTTGTGCATCCAAAAATTTCTGTATGACATATGAAGGTTCTAGATGCCCAATGGTATGTATATACTGAGCCATAGCCTCATCAAAGTCTTGTTTACCGTACAAGTGATCGCCATACTTCCTCAGCACTTCAGCAGTTGCCGCGGCATCAGCTTGCTGGCTTTGGACGAGATTTATAGCAACTGTATAAAGGTTCTTTTTGAAAAGCATATCCAATTTGCTCTCCATATCTTTCTCCCCAATGCATAAAGTTGATTTGTCCTCCAAAATAAGTATTATGTTACCCCATTCACAAAGCATCTGAGAAACTTCTTTAACCACTATACTGTGGGCGATTAACCGGTTCTTCAGATCATAAACATTGAAAGTATTCATTCCAGTTCTTTGATCTGCGAAAACACATAACAGGTATCCACGAAACCACCCAAGGAATTTCTTCTCTCCTTCAAAGGCCCAACAAGGACCACGACCATCAACTTCATAGAAATATATCGCCTCAGGCCGACCAATAATGAATTCCTATAAGAGGATAATATCAATGACACTAAAAATATGAAATTCTGAGCAAAAAGGAAAGAAGACAAAAAAAACACTTCAATTAGCACACACCGATCGATCAGTCATTCCAACACTAGTTACACTAGATCCAATCTGATCAAGAGTCTGCCGGGTAGGTGTTTGAGTATGCATGTTGAACAAGTTCACTGTATTTGGAGTAACAGCAAACAGTTGAAGCACCTGACCATCCACTCTGAACCCCAGACCTGTGATGGAAGATTGGCTTTTGTCCGAATGATTATCCACCTGAAGCTTAAAGCGCTTGATGCGTTCACGGGCTATATCTCCTTGAATGCAATAGATGGAACCATTCTCCAGCCCTATAACTATGAGTAATAATGGCGGAGCCTCTTCCAGAACCAAAAATGACGTAATCTGCAGTTATATGTTTTGTTCTTCCATTACTTAGTTGAATGATATGCAATAAAAGAAAAGGTACACAACTAGATAAGAAAGAAGCTTTATAAATACTAATAACACCTTTGCTTCAGGGAACTGGTTGGTAAATATTCGCAGTATTTGAATACAATCTGGAATTGATGTACTTGTTCCCTCGGGCTCCATCTTGTCAAGATCAAAAATTTTAAGACAAACAGCTGGGGGCTGGGAAGCTATTTGCTCATCTTCTCCAACGGTCACTAAGAAGTTCCTTTGCTAGTTAACAGAGAAAGAGGAAAGCTAGAGTTAGTTTGCTCATCTTCTCCAACGGTCACTAAGAAGTTCCTTTGCTAGTTAACAGAGAAAGAGGAAAGCTAGAGTTAGTGCATTCTGCATTATCAACTTTAAATAAGCATACTCTCGGGATTTAATACTTTTTGGGTTTTAATCCAAATTCTGTTGATTTTCACAATCTAAACACGAGAGATCAGAATACAAATAAAGCAAAAAGGAAAAAAAGAGAGTACAGTTCTGTGGAGGCACGTTTGTTAGAACTTAGGTATTCTTCCAGAATAGTTATACTGTTGTCAATTGAAAGATACCAGAGAAACAATAGTATCAATGCAACCACCCATCCAACTCATTAAACAACTGAATTAAAAGAAAATTGCCGTAATAGACTTTCTAGCGAGTTAGAAGTTGAAATTTCAACTTCACATCTTACATGATACCTTCAGCTCCCAAACATAAGGAAATCTCCACGAATAACCAAAACTTCAGTTAATTAAAACAAATTACTCATCAAAAGAAAATTTATCAGCATTTCTTCCAACCCAAGTTGAATTCCACAAAGCCAACATGAGCTTTCCAGGGTTGTGAGGACTTTTCAACAAGCAGAATCAAGCAATAAATAATCTATCAGCTTCGCCTGAATACCAAACCAGTCGGGATCCATTATATGGATCTTCAATATCCATTTCCATCAATTTGGACGCATGTCATTGCAACACTTCTATCTTTTAAGACAAATTAAACTAGAGGTTCTCTAAACTTACACTTGTCCATATACTAACAGACAAGGTCTCCACCCACACTGAAAATGCTCCCAACAAACACCGAACCCAATACAAATGTAACAGCAACAACTAAACCCTCAATCCTAACTAAACCCTCGATCCTAATTTCCATTGCTTTCTATTCTTAACTACTAAGTTTGCACTGTACTCCCTCCATTCCACTTTGTTTATGCATTATTTCCTTATTACTCCCCTTCAAAAATAATGACATGTTCCTATATTTCCTCAATGAGAAGCTTTTATAGCCACACAAACGTTATAATACATTTAAGAGGTTTTATAGCCACACAAATGTTATAGCATGTTTAAGATGACAAATTTAAAAAATCTTCATTTCTTTCTTGAACTTCAAGTCAAGTCAAACTGTGTCAAACAAATTGAAACACAGGGTGTGTTCGGTACAGGGAAAACATTTTCCAGAAAACGTTTTTCAATTTTGACATGTTTGGTTGGTTAAAATTTTTGAAAAACATTTTCTCTAAGAATAAAAGTTTCATAAAAATGAGGAAAATGACTTCCCTAGTGAAGTAGGGAAAACAAGTTCCACATGTGCCATTCCACATAGATTGTATCCTCCTCGCCCTCCAACACAACTCATCTTCACCCCCACACCCCTACCCCACAGCCCACCTCCAACCCCCATAGTATTTATCTAGACTATATATAAATGCTTTTAGGATAATATCTTTTGCTTACGCGCCCAACACATGAAAATAAGTAAGAAACCACTTATTTTCCTGGAAAACACTTTCCAAGAAAACATTTTCCTTCATACCAAACACACCCAAAGAGAGTAATATAATTAAGGAGAAACTTGAAAAGACTAAAAATAATAAAGAAAGATTATACCTTGAGCTGTTGAAGAAAGAGGACAGATGAAGAATGAGCTTGAAACCCATAATTAAACTTCAATCCACGATCCAATAAAGAAGCAGTACCATCATCACAACCTAATACAATCCTTCCTTTACCACTTGAACAACATTGGATCTTGCCTGTTACATCATCTGCTACTTTCCCACTAAACTTCTCCTCAAAAAATTCAAACTTTCTCCACTGATACATCCTTTTGTCAACCCCTCACTACTTTGGGGTCGAGATAGAAACAATGTACATGTATGTAATTCTTAACCCACTGACTAGTATATAGCTAAAAATTCGATCTTTCTTCTTTTTGTAATAATGATAATGGATCAAGAATTGAAATTTGACCCTTTTGGTTGATTGAGGAAATTTTGACCAGATTGGTTCATGAGATTGATCTAGTATATGTAAAGGACGATGACAGAATGGAAAGCTGGAGAATGATACCGTATTGGATTTGTCGGGTCACTACTGTACCCGTTTGTGCCTGTTTTCTAGCTTTTGTTTGTGCATATTGTTATTTATTTTTTTAAGTTTTTTTTTGGGGGTGAAAAGGTCGAAATTTTATTGATAGCTGCTTTTGACTCAAATAGTTTTTCATTAACTCACAAATCTTGTGCCGATTTCATTTTGTCCTTTTAATTTACTTCTTTTTATAAAGAAAAAACTCAAATATGTCATATGGAAAATAGCTCATTTATACCCCTCATTAATAATTTGGCATCTCTGTTATTAAAATAGCTTATTCATGCCACTTTTCATTAACAGTGATTTTACAATATTATTTTTCATTAACGTTGGCGTTAATGAAAATGGGTGAGCCATTTTGAAAACAACGATGGCATAAATGAGTCAAATGATTGACGAGTGGTATAAATGAGTCATTTTCGATAGTTCGATGGCATATTTGAGTTTTTCCTCTTTTATAAATTTTGTTCTACGGTGAAAATGAGTTCGATGGCATAATGAACTCCATTCACCCTTCCTATGCCGGCGAATCCCCTCCTATGATCACCTCCGGATATTCGGTTGTATGTGTTATCCTAATTTGTCCTCTACCGCTCCACATAAATTAGCACCCCAAACCACTCCATGTATCTTCTTAGGCTTTCCGCCTAACCATAGGGGTTATTTATGCTATGACTTGTCCACCTGTCAACTTCACATCTCTCGCCACGTCACCTTCGACGAGACGACGTTTCCGTTTTTGAACATTCAAAAATTTTAACAAACGGACTACAATTTTCTTGATGAAACTGACCCCTCTCCCGTTATTATTCGTGAACTGTGTCAGCCCACCACCGTCAACCAAAGTCCGCCACCTACTACCGCCTCCCCTGACCCCACTAGGGTCTCCCGTCGCCTCACCATCTTTCCCGATGCCGACTGCCACAGTCTCCGGCAATCGGTCATCGTCACCAGTCCCTTCTCCAGTCATTATCCCCGTGTCTGTGTCGCCACCGTCGTTCCAGCACCCACCACCTATAAGAAGCCCACCCAACACCGCAATCGCCGCCTCACCAAACTAACTTACTAGCAACCCACCACCACCGACACCATACCCCACCCCATCGATCTCTCCAACCCTACAACTACCCAGATCGACGACCACCCACAACAATCCCCATGTCACCAACTCCAGCCCTAACATACCAATTTCACACCATGTTCCCGACGGCAACCCTAATCCCGATGGAAACATTATTCCCGTCGGAAACCTCATCCCTTGCCAAATTACCGACACCAATAATCCCCTAAACCAGCCAACAACATCCCACCATATGAAAACATGTGCTCAACACGGGATTTTCAAACCCAAAGTCCATTTTAACCTATCCACATAAATCATATCCCGAATTCCTAAAAATCCCAAATTAGCCAAACAGGACCCAAATTGAAATGCGGTCATGCGTGAGGAATTCAATGCTTTAACGAAACATCACACTTGGGATTTGGTTCCTCGACCGGAAGGGGTGAATGTGATTGCATGTGGCTCTTTCGTCACAAATTCAGGGATAGTGGTGAGTTAGAAAGGTACAAGGCAAGACTCGTGGTCAATGACACTAATCAGCAGGAGGGTATTGATTGTGGTGAGACATTTAGTCTGGTCGTTAAACCGGCTACTATCCGGACAGTTCTGAGCATTGCTATGGGTAAGTGTTGGCCGATTCACCAACTTGATGTGAAGAATGCATTTCTTCATGGAGATCTGAAAGAAACTGTCTATATGCATCAGCCGCCTGACTTTGTCAATCCAGCAGTCCCACATTATGTATGTCGTCTCCGTAAGTCACTTTATGGTCTGAAACATGCATGGTATGATCGATTTGCTCGGTATATTATGCAACTTGGGTTCGTATGTAGCAAGAGTGATACTTCTCTATTTATTTTTCATCGTGGTAGTAGCACTACATATTTATTGTTGTATGTGGATGACATTGTGCTCACTACCTCCTCTGATGTGTTGAAGAATGAGATTATTACACTACTCAAATCCGAATTTGCCATGACTGACTTGGAAAAGTTGAGCTATTTTTTGGGTATATCAGTGACTCGGTCCTGTGAATACTATGTTTTTATGTCAGCGTAAGTATGCGGAGGAAATAGTGTACAGGGCTAAAATGGCTAATTGCAATATCATGTCCACCCCGGTTGACTCCAAATCAAAGCTTAGTAAAGTTGATGGTGATCCAGTATCTGATCCCACCATTTACAGAAGCCTGCAGGTGCACTACATTATCTTACATTCACCAGACCTGACATTGCGTATGCTGTTCAGCAGGTATGCTTATTTATGCATGCCCCAGAGAGCCTCATTACACTGCCCTTAAACA
Organism: Anisodus tanguticus; assembly: GCA_034509755.1. Lineage (NCBI taxonomy): Eukaryota > Viridiplantae > Streptophyta > Magnoliopsida > Solanales > Solanaceae > Anisodus > Anisodus tanguticus. The sequence goes on along the minus strand of CM067545.1, from coordinate 2,235,144 downwards.
CATCATTCGATATGTTAAAGGCACCCTTGATTATGGATTACATCTATACCCCTCCGCACCGATCAGATTGTTAGCCTACACGGATGCTGATTGGCCAGGCTGTCCGGACACACGACGCTCCACCGCAGTCTACTGCGTGTTTTTGGGGGATAATCTCATTTCATGGTCTGCCAAGATGCAAGCCATATTGTCCCGTTCGAGTGCAGAAGCAAAGTATAGAGGAGTTGCAAATGTTGTTGCTGAGATCTGTTGGCTCCGAAACCTTCTTTTGGAGCTTCACTGTCCCTTGCGTAAGGTGTATGTTGTATATTGTGGTAAAATATCCGCTATTTATTTATCTCATAATCCGGTTCAACATCAGCGGACCAAGCATATTGAGATAGATATACATTTTGTTCGTGAGAAGGTTGCTCTCGGTCATGTTAAAGTGTTACATGTGTCTTCCTCATATCAATACGCGGATATCTTCACGAAAGGCCTTCCTCGACAACTGTTCCTCGACTTCAGATCCAGTCTTAGCGTCCGACCTCTTCCCGCTTCGACTGAGGGAGTGTATTAACGTGTATATAGAATCACAATTCAATCCCACCATCATAATTAGAATATATCACATTGTATATAAAATTATGGTAAGTAGAGAATTCATTATTTTACTAAAATTCTACATTGTACACTATATATATTTATATTAATAAGAAAGTCTCGCAAGAGAATTGATACTATCTCACAATTTTATTAACTTAGATAAATAGCCCAACTTGTAACTGAGGGTGAAAATAGAGTGAAAGTAGAGATGTATTGTTTACCCTTTCCCTATAATAAAATACTTAAGAGGTAATAAAGAAAAGGATTAATCAAGTAAGTAGCTAATGGGAGGATGGAGTTTCTTTTTAGCATACAATTATCACTTTTGTGAATAGTAAAAAGTTGTAGTTTGGAATCAAATATATAACAGGAGAGCAAATCCATATCCATTCATGAACAAATATTAGCTACACCCTCGCAGCTTACACATTCACTAATCAAGTCTTTTTTCTCTTTTGAATAAAATAGAGCTTAGTGATCAATAACAAGAATCTTAACCTCAAATTTCAATGATTTTGCCTAGGATCCCAGTTTCCACCCAAGAACACCCAAACTCAAGAAGTTGAGATTCCACTCAATTGAGGTATGATTTTCACTTGGCTTGATTTATGTGTTAGACTAGGCTATGGTTAAATGGATTAAGATGGAAATACCCCCTTTGGTGGAGGTTAGAGCAATGGCTCACCTCAAGGTTGACATGGGAATTTTGGGTAACTTGGGGTTGAACCCCAATGGATTCATTGGTATGATAGACTATTATGATTGCTCTAATACGGACTTAGGATGTTGGGAAAGTCAAGATTCACCTTAAGTCATATGCAAGGGGTGGGAAGGGCTAAGGCTAAGCTGTAAGTTTCAAATTGATAATGTTAAGGCTTTAATGTCATAGTTAGGTTATCCAAGACCAAATAAAGAGACCAAATCACCCATCCCAATGAATTGTAAAAAAATGAATCATGAGTGTAACTCAAACCTAAAAACTAGCTCATGAGATAGGATTGTCCAAGACCATATAAAGAGACCAAATCACCCATCCCCAACGGATGTGGGGATTCTGACACCCCTGCACGCATAAACTTGTTAATCGGAGCATGAACAACATAATATGGGAGCTAAACATCGAACCAAGAACTGGGATGGGTCTGAGCTGACTTTTGAGGTCAAGTTCCATTTTTCTTATCATGGTATCAAAGCCAGACGCATTTCAATTCTTGGTTTACCCCATGTTGGGCCCCATTATATATTCTCAATGCTACATATATCCAGGTTGCAGTGGTTTTTAGATTTCCCACATTGGTGGTGGATGAAGTAATTGACCTCCTTATGTGATTTTGAACAATCCTCACCTCATGAGCTAACTTTTGGGGTCGAGTTAAGCCCAAGGTCTGTTTCGTATCATGAACTATTATGAAGGTAATGTATTGATCTTTACCTCTTGCTTCTTGGCTAAACAGAGAAAAGATGTAATGTCAAATGTTCAATTAGACCGATTACTTAATTAATCTATTTTGCTTTGGCACTGGTAGAGTATGTGTCATGAATGACATTTTTATGGAAATAATCTCGCTTTTTTTTTAAAAAAATTGCTTATTTCTTTTTCAGAATTTAAAGCTCACCAAATAAAGTTATGGCTTTAATATCAGGATTTATTTTCACTTTGTCAGCATCTATCTCAACTCAAAATGTGTTAAGCTAACTGTATAATGATGAAAATCTTGTTTGGACGAAGTAGGATCTATGTTCAAACTGGGAATGAAAATGCTCGTTTGTTAGGATCTGAAAAATGGGTGGCACGGAGGACAGCTTCGACCGAAATTTTTTAATGAGATTTCTGGTTATTTTAACTATCTTGTTTCTTTGTGCATTTTATACAAGTTGCAAAGAATTACATATAATATGCGCTCTGCTTTTGTCGTCTATAACTTTGAATATGTTTCACTACTTTTCTTATTGTATTTTACTTGCACAGGAATGAAGCAGAATGTATTGACAGGATTGTAAACGAGAAATTTCAAACAATGCACCACACAGTTTCAGCTATTGAGAAGTGTTTAGTAGGAATTGAATCTCGTATTGGTGGAGTGGAATCTTTGTTGAAACTTGGATCAGGTGGTGTTTGTTTTGTGGGAATATGGGGGATGGGTGGCATGGGGAAGACAACTGTTGACAATATTTCTAATCAATTTCAAAGGTCTTGTTTTCTTGCAAATGTTAGAGAAGAATTAAAGAAGCATGGGATGAAACACTTGCAAAAGACACTTCTTTCAAGAATCCTAAATGAAAAATCGCTGAGTATAGCAAGTTTTTATGAAGGAGTGGACATGATAAAAAGAAAGCTTTGCCGCAGGAAGGTTTTAATTATTTTTGATGATGTGGATGACTACCACCAGTTGGAGTATTTGGTTGAAAAGCATGATTGGTATGGTAAAGGCAGTAGAATCATTACAACAACCAGAAATGCAGATTTTCTTCGTTGCCACAACGAGTTATATTCTGTCCCTGAATTGGCTAAACATGAAGCTCTTGAACTTTTTAGTTGGCACGCATTTCAGAAAAGGAACCCGGATAAAGAGTTTTTTAAGCTCTCAAAGCTTGTAGTAGATTATGCTAAAGGCTTACCCTTAGCTCTTACGGTCTTGGGTTCTTTTCTCTACAAGCGAGGCATAACTGAGTGGAGAAGTGCATTAGATAGACTCAGAGATGCTGGATATGAAAAAATAATTGAGCACCTCAGTTTAAGTCTAGATGGATTGAACCATGAACAGAAGAATATATTCCTTGATATTGCATGCTTCTTTAGAGGAAGAAAGAGAGATGATGTGATAACAATACTAAAAAGTTTTGGCTTCCGATCAGAGATTGCAATAGATGTCCTCATCCAGAAATCACTCTTATATATTTCTGAAGGAATGGTTGAGATGCATGATTTGATAGAACAAATGGGTCAGCAAGTGGCACGTGACGTTGATCAGGATAAACCATGGAATCATAGTGGAATATGACATGAAAAATATATAGAAGATGTTTTTCCTGCAAATCAGGTATGCATGTCGCCTAATCATTTCGAGACTGCGGGAGATTTATCTTTTTTTTTTTTTTTGGGATTCATGAAAACTAGACAATAGACATTGAGTTGTAAATACTTTAGTGCTAGTACATTTTTCTTAAACTTCGAGTTATTGCCTGTTCTAATAATTAAATCAATTGCAATTTCATGGCAAGAGCCAACAAGTATACTCTTGTAACTTTGAATGTGTACATTCCAGCTATTTTGCATACATGCGTTTCTCATATGGTCATATATGAGAATCACAGATTCTACTTCCATATCATATGTGCCTTTGGGAGATGTTAATTATTATAGCTACTCAATATACAATTACTACAGTTTTAATTTTATTTGTGATTCTTGTTTTTAGATCTTATGTTCTTGATTTTTTATTGTTCGATACGATAGTAAAATTGAACTCCGAATAAAAGCCAGAGTAAGTCCTATACTAGTAGTATTATTTTACTAATCCATGATGCTTTGTTTGATGTGAGTTCTGGTTAACATAGTCTCGTGTTCTTTTCAGTGGACAGAGTCAATTAAAGGCATAAGGGTACCTATTGTCTCAGATCAACATGTATGCAAGTGGAGCAAAGCTTTCAGAAACATGCCTTGTCTTAGGTTACTCATTGTTAAAGGGGAGGAGATCCGGCATTATGAACCACTTTGTGACACTATCGAATATCTGCCCAGTAGCTTGAAATGGCTTGATTGGTCTTACTACAGTTTTGTATCTTTACCAGCCAATTTTCAACCAAGAAACCTTGTTGGGCTCAACATGACTTTTAGTTCTCTTGTGGAAATTAGCAAAGAACCAATGGTATTGGTTTATCTCTTTCATAAGTGTCTTAAGCCTTGAATTTTCTTTTACAGAAAAAGAGTTGGTGAAAGCTGACATCACTATTGTTCCATTTTCTTTGCTTGTGTTTATGCTTTGTCTTGGCTTTGATTGAAGGTAGATGTAAGGTCTGCGTACACTCTACCCTCCCAGACCCCACGTTGTGGGATTTCACTGGGAATGTTGTTGTTGTTGTTACTCCGAACACCTAATTTTTCCGAGACCCCAAACCTGAAGAGAATTATACTGAAAAGTTGTTTAAGCTTGGTTGAGGTTCATCCATCCATCAGCAATCTCAAAAAGCTTATTCTTTTGAACATGCAGAACTGTAAAAGTCTCAAGCTTTTACCAAGCAGTATTCAAATGGAATCTCTTGAAAGCCTCAATCTCTCAGGTTGTGAACAATTAGAAAAATTTCCAGAAATTGCTGGGAAGATGGAATTGCTATCAGAGTTTCTTTTGGGACGTACGGCAATAAGTGAAGTACCCTCATCAATAGGATGGCTCATCGGCATCAGCTTGCTTGATTTGCGTTCATGTGAAAATCTTGTAGGACTCCCAGACAGCATTCACTGAGATGAAAAAACTGAAAGTTTTGATTCTTAAAGGCTGCTCAAAACTTGCAAACTTTCCTGAAAATCTGGGTGATCTAAACGAGTTGGAGGAGCTATATGCTGGTAACACCGCAATTTGGCAACTACCAGAATCTGTTCGAGAATTAAGCAGACTTAAAGTCCTATCATTAAGAAGAGGACAGAAGGTGAAGTGTCAATCTTCTGGGAGTTTGATGCTCCCAATTTCATTAAATGGTTTGTCAGCATTGAAAAGATTAGATCTCAGCGGATGTAACATATCTTGCAAAGAAGTTTGCACTCTTGGAAACATGTTTTCTTTATTGGAACTAAACCTAAGCAGAAACAAGCTTACTTCTGTACCTAGTATTGCTGAAATTCCACTTCGGTATCTTAACATAACACACTGTCAGGAACTCTAGGAACTTCCTCCAACTATAAGGGAATTGCATGCAGAAGATTTTCTTGCCACACAAAGTATTTTAGCTCTGTGGACTTATCCGAGGTTGCATTTAGTCTCATTCACCAACTATTGTTTCGATCAACAGTCTTATACAGAAAAGAATATTGATAACTCAGTTCTGGATCAAATTCTCAGTCTTTTTCTCTCAGACACCAAGGGTAATGAGGACATTCCCTATCCTGGAAGATCTGCTTACAGCGGGACTTCTATTGTCTTTCCTGGATGTGCAATTCCTTCGTGGTTTACACATCAAAATATTGAGGAAAAGATCTTGTTTAAACTGCCTGAGGATTGTCATGATCACAATTTTCAGGGCTTTGCTATATGCTGTGTCACTTGCATGGGAGCGGGTGTTTATGATGCTGATTCGCAGTTATCAGGGAAGTACGACTATACTTTCATCAAAGCCAAATTGACATGCAATAATAATCCGGAGAAGCTTAAAGTGGTGGAGAAAGAATGTAAAGTGGGCACTGCCTCCAGAACTTATGGCTGTTATGTTTGCTTTGCCTACATACCGTTATATCCTCTTCTGTGGGCGTCTGGCCCAGATGCTAGAAACCTTAATCAGTATGGCCTATTTGAGGCATCTATCAACAAGAGCATCGCAAGAAAGTGGGGAGTTCATCTGATTTATAAGACTGATAGACAATTTTTCAGAAGCAGAATAAACGAAGCATTGCTTGGACCCTACCTTGGTAGAGCCATGTGAAACTGAGTCTACTCAAACTTTCCGTCACTTGGCGATAGACTGAGCTTGAGGCATTGCCGAAACTAGCTCTATATGCTGGTATCTTCAGGGGACTACCAAGAGTTTAAGGTAACTAGATAAGTACCTATAATCTTAATTGAAAATTCGAACACTCTTAGATTCAGAATATAATTGAATGTGATTAAGAATTAGCTTAAATAAACTTTAAAAAATATTACATCCAGTATTAATAGTTACTTGACAATAACTCAATTGAAAAGTAAATAAAACATAATTTTGGAAAGAAATTTTAAGTATATGATGATTGCTACAAAAAAGATCAGAATTAATACGATAAATTAAAAAATAAACTTGAATGTGGTTATGCTATTCTAGGGGTTATATCTAATGCATATGCTCCTTTAGGATTTTGATTTTTTGTGATTTTGTAGCAAAACCTGTAAAGTAAAATAGTTGATGACATCTTAAATAATAAATACTAACTTTCACGCAAGATTTAATAAGGATTGTATGTGTAAAAGCATAACTATCCTTGTGAAAGTTATTAAATAACCTTCAAACTAAGAAGTTAACATGATAAGACGTAAGAATAGTGTCCTTAATGGTTGTTTTTACTGCAGATGATTTACTGAAACAGTGACTACTATAACTGGCTATCCAGAATGTGCAATTCCCAACTGGTGGTTAAATTATCTTAGCAGAGAGGACACAATCTTGGTTAATTTGCCGAAGATGGTATAATGACAACTTTGTTGAGTTTGTTGTTTGGTTTATGCAGTTGACAGTGATACAGTACTGTTATTATTTACTACTACTATACATGCATGGCATGTCATGTTGTGAGCTGGAAATTGGTGAGCATGCAGTAACAGAGATGTGAGTCTTCTCTATCATAGAAGCTCTTTTATTTGTTTCCACCAGTCATATTGCTTAAGACATTAATTAGCGGGTGTAATAGTTGAGAACAGGAATAGCTATATAACTATTTAATGCGGAATGAAGAAACCTTTTTTTGGGAAACGATTTTATTGATTGCACCAGGAAGTGCTTCCATTGCTGTCATTTTTTTTATGTATATGGGTACAATTATCTCCGCTCTCAATGTGCCAGTATGTACAGCAAAAAGACTTTCGATTAGTCCAGTCCTTCAGAAAATTAAGGAGTCTAGAAAGTCCGCAAAAGTATTTACATCACAATCAATCTTCGTTACACCAAGAATACAAAAAATGCAATGCTCTAAATTTAACCAAGTACACTGCTTAGTATTTGTTTTCGGAACGTATTTGATTTTGTTCTCTCCATATAAGACCAAAAAATTGTATAGCGGGACATTACGAATGAGAACAGCTAGAAAAAACCCCTAACGTTCCAAAAGTTAGAATATTATTGATCAGTTCTTGAATGAACCAGAAATAGGTCTCTATCCTTCGTTACCGCTTCTGAAGTAGTATCAGCATGTCTCTTCAAGATCAGATGAACACTCAATAATGTCTTCAAGTTACCAATAGATGTCCATCCTATTGATTTCGGTCTTTCTTAATAAAGATGGGTTAGAAGAGTTCGAACACTAGTCCGACAAATCCAGCCTAGAAAGCGAAAATCAGTCAGTCAAAGCCCCAACTAGTAAGGGCAGCTACCTTCAATTGATAGGTTTATGGTTGTGTTTATAATATTCTCTGCACTAGATTTGGAATGTTTGTTCTTTTTCTCTTTTACTTTTTTATTGTGTACCTTCTTCCTATCTATAGCTCATATCATTCTCTCTTGTCTCTCTCTTTATCTAAAAAAGTTGCTGATTGCACACACATTTATACACACTTAAACATGAATTACATCAAAACCAAATTGATATGCAAAGATTATTCATAGGAACTCAAAATAGTCATGGAGAATAGCTGTAAAATGGGCACAGCTTCATGCATTTACAGTTTGTAGTCTGTGGCAGGCTTATGAGATGTGGAAAATTACAAATCCAAATCAGTATTGGTTGTTTGGCATTGCAAATGATTGGGGAGTCCATTTTGTCTACGGAAAACGTGAAGACATATTTGGTACTGGGAAAACCTGTGATATTTACTTGGAGCAATTTCTGGGAGTTCAAAGCAGATCTTTTTCTAGAGAATATCATAGCTAGCAATTTAAGAGAGGAAAAAAAGGAAGATACGGAAGGAAGAAGTTTGTAATAACCGAAAATTACAAAATTGTTTACTGTTAGCTGTCTTCAGTTTGATCCACTTCTCTCTTAGCTTCACTATTCTTCTTTTCCTCTGCATGGTTATTGCATACTGCTAAGAAAATGCATGCAAGCTTGCATCAGTGTCTTGGTGAATTTTGTTGTAAGCATTTCTCGGTGGCGTCTTTGGATCTTTAGAGTTTAGACAATAGCCTCGTGTGGGTAAATATGGTAGAATTATCATTTACAATACTTGCTGTGTCATGTTATTTGCTGGAAAGTGGAGAGCTGTAACAGAGATGATGTCTTTCTGTCATATAGAGGTTCTTTTATTTGTTCTCAACAGCCATATGCCTTAAGACTTTAATTAGCAATGTGTGGTGATGCAAGCCACCGAGAAATGCTTACAACAAAATTCACCAAGACACTGATGCAAGCTTGCATGCGTTTTCTTAGCAGTATGCAATAACCATGCAGAGGAAAAGAAGAATAGTGAAGCTAAGAGAGAAGTGGATCATCGAGATAAGTAATAACCATATTTCTGTACAAAGTTATGAGTTTAATTTGAAAAACATTTGCAGAATGTCCTTTTTTGTGGTGTAATCATATGTTTCAATTATGATGCTAGGCTTCTGTGGCTGATATTGATAGTAGTGGCTCCAATGTGAGGAACTCTTTCTTTTCTTTTTCATGGTTTGCCACGGTATAAAAGGGTAAATTTGATAGATGGTAACATAACTGTGAGTTTTTTTTTTTTTTTTTTACCAAAGTCACTTAACTATGATCACAGTGTGTAGGTAGTGCATACTTTATACAAAATATACATATTCTAACTATACATGCCTATATAGAACTTACACAACCGAAATGTATATTTTATATACTATACATAATTAAACACAACATATACAGCCAAAGTGTATAGATTGTATATACTTAATAAATATTGTCAAAGTTCAATCAATCTGTTGAATATCAATAGACAAAACTTGCATTTGTTCCATCTTCTACCATACACAACACTATCTATTCTTGTCAACCAAAGTATTCGAATTGGAACTTAAAACTTTGCTATTGAATTGTAATCTTTTGGTGCCCTTAGACACACAAGCAGCTCGGATTAGAGAGTTTATTACAATTTAATTTGAGCCGAATCGAAATCTCAAAATAGCAAAACGACATAACTTGTTGGCCCCTTGGGTCATAATCAGGACTATACTGGCCGAGCTATTGAAGAGTTTAGTAGCTCACAGGCCATTAGGTCATTATTTGGGCTCTATTTCTCGGACATGGGCCTTGCACTTGGGCCTTATCTGAACTGAACCTATATAGTGAGATTTACTCAAACAATTGATCATTTTGCTCGGTTATTTAATTTTTGATCTCGATTAAAAAAAATATAGCCAAAATAATCTCCGCAATAGAAGTTGGAGTTCAATTCCTGACAAATCAATCAGGAGTTATGATGGATGATGGGCTTGCCATATAGGTCTTGGTGGATCATCACAATTTTAGTACAAACTCTGTGTAATTTTAAAATAAATTGTTCATACTTCTAGCAGATTACTATGAATTTGTGATAGATGTGCTTCCTACAAGTCTTGGCGAATCACTAGGATTTTAGTACAAATTGTGTCGTCACTTATTCACAATTCTTGGAGGTTCACCAAAAGTTTTTGAGATAATTGCACGTTTTTGCCTCAAAATTGATTCAATTTAGTCTAGAGCCACTCCAAATTTAATATTCAACATTCTAATATCAATCCCAATAATTCTCAATGATTAGATTCAATCTAAACCTTCATAAATGAATAGACGTACTTTGTCTTCTTCAACAATCAAGCTCAATAAAAACCACCAATGACAGGTTTCTTCAATTAAAATCAATCCAAATCGACCACATAAGCAATGAATTTTTAATTTTCAACAACACATATGAAGAAAATAGAGAAGGAGGAGGAGGAGCACAATTTTTTTTTATGATTATCAACTTTTTTTAACATGGCCAATAATTAAACACGAGCCTTTGAGGAGGATATCTGGTGAAATTTCTTGGAAAGCTGATTATTTCTGTTTTTTTTTTTTTAAATATAATAATTATGATGCATTTTCTTTCACATGGAAGAGATGCTTCATGTCTCTTCCATTTATACACACAGCTGATTATTAGAAAAAGAACAAAAGAAAGAGAGAATTTTAGTATAAGTACGTTCGACTCCCAAATGATCAATAATCTCGACATAAAAACCCTATTACTAATTAATTGCTATTTGACATACTGACATTAACTGCCATATGATATTCATCCTTGATAACTTCATTACATAAGAATTAATAGTACGTTATTAACGTGTCAATCGGTTTTGTAGTCTTATGTGAATTTATTTTTAGTTTTATGTTCTTTCTACAAGTTTATCTTTAGACATAAGAGATCTAAAAATAACAGCCAATAGATTTGAAAAAAGTATTTTTTTTTTCTATTCAAATTGTAAGTGATCATAGGAGATCATTTCCTCGAAAAGTGAAGTACTTCAAATTTTCTCAAATAGATCAACAATAGAAGCCAAGTAAAAATACTTATTACAGTACATTTGGACGCTTACCCTATTTAATATAACAAAAATTAGTTACACCAACAATTTAGTGAGATCGTACGTTAATAAGAAAACAAATCCTGTCATTCCATTGTTTCATCATTTCCGGACACAACTCATCAACACCACATAAAAATATTATTCTCATAAATATTTTAATGCATTATAGAAGCTACTGATAAATGGAAACTTCACTGGTAGCTCAAAATTGTACCTACTCATTAAATTATGTCACAAGAATTTGAATTCTTGATATTAGTTATCCTTCAATTTACTCTATAAACAAAAGTAATGTATTATGAATATATGATATTCAAGATACTCCAAGAGAAAGCGACCCAATGTTTAATGAAGCTATATATAAGTTGTCTGCTCAATCATATTAATAGACAAACATGGTCTAGCCTGTGGTTTGCGAATAAAACAATTACAATTTAAACAGTTGAACGAGAAAATGTATATGCACATAGTAATAGGACGGTCCACTTTAAAGAGTGTGTATTCAGTAAAGCTTCTTTAACTATATTTTACGTTTTTTAATCTCTATTTAGTCTACAAAATTTGTTAGTCACAAACTAATTATATGTAGGGAGCTATGGTTTCACTAGAATACAATAACTTTGATATTAATAAGGATATAGCTAGCATGATAGGTACGAGTTGAGCAGAATTAAATAATTTTGATTCAAATCTTATATATTTATTGAGAAATTCACTAAATATGTACGTATAATAAACTTCAAAATCTATAAACTTTAAATCCTAGATTCACAATATGCATAAGTGACTCGTGACTGTATGCATCACTACTATGATAAATATGGAACATGTTAATATTGTAAAATCCCTTTAATAATATAAAGTTCTTTTGGTAAACGGTTATAAAAAATCTTAAACAATAAAGTCCCAATATTACCACATACATGGCTGATGGCTAGTTCATCCCACAACTATAGTATAAAATTACTCCAATATTGTAAAACTATTCTAGTTTTCACCAATGGTTACTTGTCCGCTTCATTGAAATAGCATATACATAAGTAAACCTTCTCTTGGAGGGGAAAAAACAAAATTCAAAAAGATGGCTCCCCAAACTTTTCAAAAATGCATAACCCCAACAATATCTTGTAATGTAGATCTCTTTTCTTCTTTTTCAACTGGGCCCAACAATTTATGGATGGACAAAACAAAACTAACGGACCTACTAGTGTACATAGACCTGTTCAAAGGTCGGGTCGGGCCGGGCCGGGCCGGGTCAGGTGCCTTTTTTTTCCTTCTTGCACGACCCTGGCCCGACCCTGACCCTATATTTTCTTAAAAAATTCGACCCTAGCCCTGACCCTTCGGAGGCCCTACGGGTCACGGGTCGGCCCTGACCCGTCGAATTTTTTTGGCGGACCAGGGTCGGGTCGGGCTGGGTCAAGAATTTTTTTACTGTTTTTTAAAAAATTGAATTAAGAAAACTGAAATTGGTATTCACCCCTACATTACCACGAAATTTCGACGTTGAAATGTCTTGTATATCGTGAGATCTTGACTAAAGAAAAAGAAAATTAGAAATCGATTTGGGGAAAAACACAAATTGATTGGAAAAACGGGCGTTTTTTAAAAAATTGGTTGCGCCCCACGGCGGTTTGACCGGCCCTGTCTCGAAAAAATATGCAAAATCAAAAAAAAAATCGGGTAAAACGGACATCCGAGCGCAGAGTTATGACCATTTAAAGTTTCAACAATTTACAACTACTTTCTCTCCCTACATTATGCTTCCGTGATATTAACAAAACGAATAATAATATAAATATATAATTAATAATCAGCTACCGTTTTTATCTTATTTTATGTCGAGCTCAATGTAGATTAGAGCAATACATATATATATATATATATATATATATATATATATATATATATAAACATGCATTATATCACTTATTAATGACAAAAATATATATAAGTACAAAATAAATATTAATGAAGGAAAAATAATATAAATTATATTAAAAAAATATGCGGGTCGGGAACGTGTCGGACCGATGTCGGATCGGGCCGGGCCGGATCAGAGGGGTAAAATTTTCTGACCCTGACCCTGATCGGGTCCCCACTTTTTCGGGTCGAGTGGCTCGCGGAGTCAGCTAAAAGCTGACCCCGGCCCTGGTTTTTTTTGGGCCGGGCCGGGCGGATCCCCGACCCGTGGACAGGTCTAAGTGGACATGTCATTCACTCATATCCACCTAACAATTTCAATCTAAAATCAATTCCATAGAAAAAGAAATTCACATCCACGTCCCAATTATAGATATCTTTTTTAAAAAAGTTAGTAGAAAATTTAAATATTTAAAAATTACATAAAAAATACTAGAAATCAACATAACTGGCGATTCAAAATAAATTATTTAACTGTAACATTTCACATAAAATGAGATGGAAGAAATAACAAACAACCCACCACCCCTTTTAGTTTGATTATCCAAAGGAAGATAGTAGGACAAAACATATGGATCTTTAGGTGAGGAAACTCCAAAATGGAGGTGAAAAAGCTTATCCAAAAAGAGTTGACACAAACACAAATTTAATTTCATTTAAGAGGAAGAAAGCAGAAGCAGAAGCAGCCAACTTTGGTAGGTATTGAGTAACATGGGCTCTTTGCCCTTTTTATGGGTCATGTTGTAGAACAAAATTGTCCTCTATCCATTTCATCTCAACCAAGAATTTTAAGTATTCACATATATAATCATGTCCATTCTTGACTTCATCATCATCAATAAAATCTCAAAAGTAAGAAATAGTACTACATTTTCTTTATCCCCCCTTGAAGTTTTTGATAATTATATAGATTACCTTATAGTAGTGAAAATTACAAGATCACCCCTTCTTTTGTCATTGAAAAGTTAGAAAAAGTCCAACAAGCCTTTACCAGCAATCCAGCATTATATGTATGTCTTATAAAAGCAACTTGCTTTTGCATATCTTCTTTTGTTTGGATTTGGTCCCTACTGTATATGAAAAAAAGTAACTTGATCCTTCATGTTTTGTTTTGCTTAGAATTAGTTCCACATATTTTTCCAAAGCTTATTTTTATTATCATTTTATAAACCTTTAAGGGTGGAAGTAAAACTATTTCAAACTTTACACCCAAAAACGAAAAAGAAGAAAAACCATATTGAGGTGCACTTATTGAAAAGGTAGTAGACCCCAGAAATTGATGAGAAGAGACATAGGTGGTTGTAATATCTGAAAAGTTTTAACGTGGGTCTCACACAATAAAAAAGAGCCTCACACAACTAACGTAATTAGCTGTGTGAGTCACATTTTAAAATTTTAATGAATTTTTTTACTATGTGTCTCACATAATTGACATTAGTTGTGTGAGATATAAAAGTGAACTCACGCATTATACTTTTGAGTCCATAAATTTTGAATATACTTTTTCATCTTAAAAAGCACATCATACAACTAACATTAGTAATTGTGTGAGACACATTTTAAAAAATTTCATAATATCTAAGCTCACTTACCAACCACTGCCCATCTGTCCTTTAATTTGTCTGTCTTTTCTCTTTTCATTTGTCCCTTTCTTAGTATATTTTTTATTTTCCACTTATGTTTGATACTCGCATTAAAAAGCTAAATTTACTAAGGAAAATTTCATACTAAAAATAAAGCGCTTTATAATAAAGATAATTTAATACTTAGGACTCATATTCAAGAGTACTTTTAATTAAGAATGAATGAGTACTTATCACTCTATCACAAACCTTAACGTACTTTCCTAGTATATCAATCCATGGCCATGGGGAGTTTTAAATGATCACGTATATAATAATTCAGTACAAGTGATGACCTTTTGCCAGCTTCTTATCTTTCACTCTAGTTGCCTTCACACACATAAACATTTTGGGTTTAGCAATAATAGTTCTACTTTTAAATACATTTTTTATATAATTTTTTTTCAAAAGGGTTGATCTTTTAAGAGTGAAAAAAGGGGGAGGAATAGAGAAAGGTCAACATTACTAATCCAATATGATAAGAAGACCACTATTGTGTTTATGAGGTAACTAGGAGTGAATAACTTAAATGATCATTTAATTATAGTAAATTTTCTACTAAATGGTCTAATATTTACGTCAAAAAAACTTGTGTGGAAAATTAAAGATGTTGGAATGGTGTAGACGTATGGATTTAAAGATGGAATAATTTCCCCTGAGGATTCCTTTCATTATTGACAATATATATAATTGTACAAGGTTGATTCCTAATATGGTGCGAATCATAACTTACTTTACAAAGGTTGATTCCTAATACAATTAGAATCCTAAGTTACCTTAAATATACATCTATCATAATTACAAAATATACGGAGAATATTCTGAGAATATTCGCTAATACTCCCCTCAGACGGAGCGGGAGGAGGTCGAATGCTAAGGCTGGATCGGAAGTCGGTGAAGAGTTGTCGCGATAGTCCCTTTGTGAAAATGTCTGCATACTGATAAGAGGAAGGCACGTGTAAAAATTTGACCTGACCACGGGCAACATTCTCTCGCACAAAGTGGATATCCATCTCAATATGCTTCGTTCGCTGATGTTGGACTGGATTATGAGACATATAGATAGCAGATATGTTGTCACAATAGACTATAGACGCCTTGCGTAATGGACACTGGAGCTCCAAAAGAAGATTTCGGAGCCACGGATCTCGGCGACGACATTAGCAACTCCGCGATATTCGCTTCAAAGACTCGAATGGGATAGCGTGGCTGCCGCTTGGCGGACCATGAGATAAGATTATCCCCAAGAAATACACAGTACCCTGAGGTGGAGCGACGTGTGTCGGGGCATCCTGCCCAATCTGCATCCGTGTAGGCTAGCAACTTAGTTGGGGCAGAGGTGTATAGATGTAAACCAAAGTCTAGTGTGCCCTTAACATATCTGATAATACGTTTGAGGGCGGTAAAATGGGACTCTCGGGGGTCGTGCATGAATAGACACACCGTCGAACGGCATATGCAATATCAGTCCTAGTGAATGTAAGATCCTGAAGAGCACCTGCTAGACTCCGATATAGAGTGGGATCAGAAACTGGCGCACCGTCATTGGCACTAAGCTTGGATTTTGAGTCCACCGGAGTTGGCATAATTTTATAATTTGCCATCTTGGCCCTGTACACTATCTCTTCTGCATACTTACGCTGACACAGGGAACATAGTGGTCAGCAGATCTTGTCACCGATATACCCAAAAAATAACTTAGCTTGCCCAAGTCAGTCATAGCAAATTCAGTTTTGAGTAGAGCAATGATTTCATTCTTCAATCCGTCGATGAGGCAAGTAAGAACAATGTCATCGACATATAATAGCAAATATGCAGTGTTGCTACCTCGGTGAAAAGTGAAGAGAGATGTATCACACCTGCTACATACAAAACCAATCTGCAGACGATACCTGGCGAACCGATCATACCAAGCGCGGGGTGCCTATTTCAATTCATTTAATGACTTCCTGAGACGACACACAAACTGCGGAGCTGCCGGATGAACAAAGCCAGGAGGCTGATGCATGTACACAGTCTCTATCAAATCCCCATGAAGAAACGCATTCTTGACATCAAGATGATGAATCGGCCAATGCATACCCATAGCAATACTGAGAACAGTCTGAATAGTGGCCGGTTTAACAACCGGACTAAATGTCTCACCACAATCAATACCCTACTGCTGATTAGTGCCATTGGCAACTAGTCTTGCCTTATACCTCTCTAAGTCACCACTGTCTCTGAACTTGTGACGAAATAGCCACATATACCGGATAACATTCACACCAGCTGGTCTAGGTACCAAATCCCAAGTGTTCTGCTTGGTTAAAGCGTTAAATTCCTTGCACATGGCCGCATTCCAATTTGGGTTCAGTTTTGCTAGTTTTGGATTCTTTGGAATGGGTGATAAGGTTTGTGTGGAGAGATTGAATTGAACCTTGGGTTTGAAGATCCCATGTTGTGCACGAGTCTCCATGCGATGTGAGGGCAGTGGTGGTGGGTCGGGGGCGTGAGGTTGCTTTGGTCCACCGGTTCTCGGACCGGTGGGCGCAGTGTCGCCGGTGGTGCGGTGACTCGACCGGGGGCCGTAGGGGTGAGTAGGGAGTCGGTGGGGTGGTGCCGGACAATGGCGAGACTGTCGGAACAGTGGCCTGCTTGTTAGTATAGATTTTGGATGACCGGGGACAGACTTGGTTCATCGAGAAAGATGTAATCGGTGGTCTGAAATTTCCGGAGATTTGAAAAAGGAAAGGTTGTCTCGTCAAAGGTGACGTGACGGGAGACGATGATTTTGCGAATAGCAATGTCATAGCACAAGTAGCCCCGATGATTAGGAGATAGACCAAGGAGGACACATGGAAGAGTGCGAGGGGCAAGTTTGTGGGGCAGTGGAGGCTATGTTGGGGTAGCATAAGCATCCAAAAATACGTAGGTGATCATATGATGGCTGACTACGGTATAAGATTTCTGTAGGGGTTTTGTTTTGGAGTGTGCTAGTTGGTAAAATATTTAGAAGGGATTCTACCATTCTCGACGAAGATAGACCCAAAAAGGCGGTGGTAGGCGGGCATGAAACGAAGTGTGCGGACCATGTTATTGATGGTACGTATAATTCTTTCAGCCTTTCCGTTTTGGGAAGAAGTATAGGGACAAGAAAAACATAAAATCATGCCTTGTTTAGAACAGAAATTGTGAAATGCCGAGTTATTAAATTCACGTCCATTATCACATTGGAATGATTTAATAGGTTTTTCAAATTGTGTCTTAATGAATTTTTGAAACTCGAGGAATTTTGCAAAAACTTCAGATTTGGATTTCAGTGGGTAAATCCAGACAAAATGTGAAAAATCATCCAAGAATACTAGATAGAATTTATGACTCAAAGAGCTAGCAAATGGAGATGTCCACAAATCAGCATGAACAATATCAAAGGGAGAAAAAGTAACATTGTTTGATGACATAAAGGGAAGACGAGTATGTTTTCCTAGTGGACAAGAAAAACAGTGTTGGACAATTTTCCCATTATTACATTGAATACGCTTAGAAGTCCTAAGAAAAGTAAAAACTGGGTCTCCGGAGTGTCCGAGTCTGTTGTGCCAAGTTGAGGGAGAGATCGCCTCAAGGGATAGAGGTGCTTGCGGTCTGACAACGGAAGATTGAGTGAATGGGTAGAGGTCTCCCACACTATTGCAGCGTGTAAGAATTTTCCTCGTATTGAGTTCCTTCACAGAAAAACCAAAATTGTCAAATTCGACAGACACATAATTATTGCTAGTGAATTTTCTAACAGAGATTAAGTTTTTAATGATGTTAGGTGTGTATAGGACGTGGTTTAGGGAGAAAGGTGGGTGTGGATGTTTGGTGTGTGTGTTACCGTAACCTTCAATTAGAATGCGATGACCATTGCCGACAGTAATAAATTGAGGACACTTTAACCGACGTAGTTGAGATAGGTTACCTGATGACCGGGTGAGGTGAGATGTGGCTCCGGTGTTCCATGTACCAATTGTCGTCGGGCTGTTGAAGGTTCACGGTGGTGTAGGCCTGGTCCAGCGGGCCGGGGCCGGTGTCTGTCTTCTTCTGCTGCCGCAGCTTCGCCGCCGTTGGTTGGCTGTCGGTGGCCGGGGCGGGGCCCAAGAGGCCGGGCCGACTACGGCCGCCGGAACCGGGCCCCTACATTCAGTACGGGCATGCGGGCGAGGCCCGGGCCGCCGGTTGGGCCATTGCCGCCGCCGGCTTGGTTGTGCCCGCTGTTGATGGTTCCGCTGCCGGCTCGGTTGCTTCTTGGTTGCATTGGCCCTTTCTGCAGCCCTTGCCTTTGTTGTTGCGACCTTTGCCACCACGACCTCCGCCACTGGCATCTTCTTTGGATCTGCTGCAGGTGCTTCGGTTGCTTCTTGGCCGCGCAGTATTGTCATCCCGTCAACGGCTAAGGCCTTTTGATTGTGTTCCTCTTGTTTAGCACGTCTAGTTTCTTCCAACAATAGTTGTGAACGTGCCTTGTTGAAACTTGGGAGAGGGTCGACTTGTTGAATCATTGTTGCGAGTGTGTCATATTCACCTTTTGGTAAACCCGCAACAAGTTGAAACACCATCTTGGTTTCTGAAACAGAAGTCCCGACGTTGGATAGTTGATCGGTTATGAGTTTCAGTTGCTTACAATATTCGGACATGTTGTTAAAATTCTCGAGGCGAGTATTATTGAATTGCTCTTCCAAATATACGGCCCGAGTATTTTTATTGTCCTGAAGATTTCTTCTAGCCGGACCTAAAGTTCACGTGCCATAGCACCTGTTTTCATGATAGTGCACAACAAGTCTTTGGAGATGGTGTCGTAGATCCATTGTTTGACGATGGCGTCAAGATGACGCCAGATTGAGTCTGTAACATCGGTGGACGAGGAACATATTCGTCAATATGATCGAGCACGTTGTATGCACATGCATGAATGTAGAATAGTTCCATACACATGGAATATTGACAGTCTTCTTGGTCAAGAATTATAGGAATAAAATTTTTGATGTTGTTAACGGCGAATGCCGGATGAAAAGAAGATATTGAACGTTGAGAGGGGTTGTCAAGTGTGCCAGTGGATGAACCGGAATTTATGGGGGAAGACATGGTTGCCGCCTGCCGAGGGAAGGGAATTTTCTGGTTTGGCCGAGAAAGGGAGGAAGAAACCATATTTTTTTTTCTGTGAAATCAGAAAAAAAAATGTTGATTTCGGCCGAGAATGAGGAAGAGAAGGGATTTAGGTTTTAGGCTCTTGATACCATGAAAGATGGAATAATTTCTCTTGGGGATTCCTTTCATTATTCACAATATATATAGCTGTAAAAGGTTGATTCCTAATACGGTACGAATCATAACTTACCTTACAAAGGTTGATTCCTAATACAATTAAAATCCTAAGTTACCTTAGATATACATCTATCATAATTACGAAATATACGGAGAATATTATGAGAATATTGGCTGATAGAGATCTTAAAGCTATCATTATAAAAATGAATAGATACAAAGTACTGTACTAAATGGTCTAATATTTACGTCAAAAAACTTGTGTATGAAAAATTAAAGATGTTGGAATGGTGTGGACGTAGAGATCTTAAAGCTATCATCATAAAGTGAATAGATACAAAGAATTATTATTACTTGTTTCTACCTCCTATATAAACTTATAGAGTTTGTTATAGCTAGTTAGATGACCATTTAAGTTATTCACTTTCTGTTAGCAAACAATTTTAAGAACATAAGCAAACATTTTTGATATATAGTTGAAACATATGTGGCAGGTATGGAGTTAGACGAGAGGAAAGGTTCATTCGAATTCAGTAATTGTATATGTAAAATTATTTTTTTAATGTATATATTAATAGATGTTCAATTTCCTTGATAAAAATCATATGTCCGCCCCTAGTAAATTGTGGTAATGTTGAAACCTGACGGGCAAACAGATGAATACTGTACGTAGCTTTTTCATTACTAAAGGTGAAAGAATTGGGAATATCCTCTAAAATATTGTATTTTTTTAAACTAAGAAAAATATTTCTCGTAATTATCCTTTTTCAAAGCTTCAGTCAGCTTTAGTTTTCATTTAAATAGATTAATTACAAACTAAGCATCTCACCTATTCATTATTTACTATTATTTTCGGTACATATTATTTGTCTTTTAAGGATTCTGCACATCTCCTAAGAAAAATGTTTAGTAGCCTTAAGTAACCAAGTATTTGTCTAAATATCTTGTATATCTCTCTCCTAAATATCTCACTTAGCTAGTATTATCTGAACGTCAACCAACACAATAAATCATTGAACTGAACAAATATTCTCTGCCAACATTTGTGTAGATCACATAAAATTTTGAATTTTGATAAAAAAGGACAGTAAAAAATTTCCGGAGCCCATAATAAGTGCAAAAATATTAGTTTGATCTTCTAGAAGAAAACAACAGTTCATCACTACGTGTTAGTGAAAGAATTGATAGGATACACTCAAAGTTATTTGTCAAAGTTAAAAATGGTGATTTCATTTGACGAAGACGGCAAATATAAAATAATTAACATTAACCTTTATTCAAATTGGTTATGGTCAATGATAGAATATGCAAATATTCTTGTAAATATTTTTAATATTTTTGTAAATCTTCTATATTAGGTTAGTTAATATCCTTAGTCATATTAGCCTAGTTGTCTTACCTAATTTGTAGCCTTAAATTATGCTGATACTCTTATATATTATTCACTGGTTGAATGGAATACCACAAGAAACAATTCCCTTAAGTCAATAATGGATATGATGAAATTAACTCCATCTAGATCACAATATCTTTTTTCAAGAAAATTAATAAAGTTTCTATCGCATGATGTTATTCGGTAATTAGGTGGCGACCTTGGTATTATCCTGTTTTTTAATACATATGCAAGGTTAATAATAACTATTAATTATACAAAACTTCCATTAACTTCTATGCTGCACATGACATAATATATTTAACAAGAACTGATTGAAATAGTCGAAATGAAAAAAAAAATACACCTACACAATCAACAGACAATTAATTATAATTTCTTAAATAGCTTATAGAAGCTGCAAAATACTTGCGTTCATGAAATGCTACACATGTCATTTCTATTAAGCAAAAATGATTGAAATAGTCTAGAAAGAATTATATGTATAGTCAATCTTGACAATTAATTTCTTAAAATGCTGTGCAATAAACTACAATATTTTCTAATATAGTTAGATTTTCTACATTAAGATGCATATATATAGCTTATACCAAGAAAATTACAATGCTCTCAGTGGTATGCTGTATACCATTTTCAAAATATAATGCTCGGACTCTTTCACTACTAGAAAACAGGCCTATAGCAACCGTTGTTTTTGCAACGGTTATGTAACCGTTGCTATAGATGTTTATTGCGATGGTTAGAACTGTCACATTAGCAAATAGGCCCTAAGGATATTTGTGTTGCATGTTTGAGAATTCCTAAAGGATAGCAGTTCTTCTACTGAGTTTATGTTTTGTTGGTAGTGAGAATTGCTATGTATTATACTTATGAATTGTAATTGTTACTATTGTGATAAAATTTTGTTCACTAATTTGCACCCATCTTGCATTCAAAAATTTCTAAAATATTTGTGGCTTCTGCACATCTAAAATGGTAGTTTAATTTCGAAGTATTTTCTTAGAAAAGAACATTGGTAGAATATATGTTTGTAAGTGTATCCATATTCAGAACATTGATTAACTTTTCCAGAAAATCCAACTATAGCTGTGAAGAACTTGAGGGCATACTGTAAAAATTAA
Organism: Anisodus tanguticus; assembly: GCA_034509755.1. Taxonomy (NCBI): domain Eukaryota; kingdom Viridiplantae; phylum Streptophyta; class Magnoliopsida; order Solanales; family Solanaceae; genus Anisodus; species Anisodus tanguticus. The sequence continues at coordinate 2,212,816 of CM067545.1, read as the reverse complement.
GGATAACATTAAAGAGAATAAGTCAATCTCAAATGATAAGAACTGTCACTAGTAATTGGAATCCAATTTATTAATAATTATTATTTTTGAGGCAGCAATTTACCCGCTAAAACTAGTTAAGCGTTTAAATTCTGATTACTCCATTTTCTTTGTAGTTTTATTCACAATGAAAATAATGGGTTTCCTATGTTATTGATTTTGTGTTTCACCAATCATCGAATCGAAGATAATCAAATCTTCTAATGCCTTTAAGAAAGTGGGGTTTCGAATATTTTATCCTAAAGAAGGATCATATGATTGATAAAACATCATTTTCTAATCAGTGATATTCCCATTGTTGTTTTCATTTTGAACACATTCCTCATTTTTGTGACCACCTATGTTGTTGTACTCAATGGATTCTGTTGGCTCTCTTTCTTTGGTTCTCCTAGTAATTCTCCAGAAGGAAGAGTATTGAGATATATCAGAGTTTGTGACAGCATTTACACCCCTGAATTTGACTGCAGCTGCATCATAAGCTCCTGCAACTTCTCGTGTGCCTAATTTTTTTTTAAAAATGATTGTTAGGAGTTTCACTTAACTTTAATAAAACATATTGTCGCACCCATTTTTCACCAACGGTTCGCGACGCACGGGCGTTTCCCTTGGATTGATAAATGCTTTTGAGGAGTCGCCACCTAATTATTCTACGGTGAATTAGGACACTTAAATGTTAACTAAATGCTGCAAAGTGAACTCCGATTAATGGTCTGCGAAACTATGAAATTCGGGGTAAGGGTTCTTTATTATCCTAAAGGGAAGAGGTTAGACATCCTTTTAGATCCGCTAACTTGCGGTTATCCGGTCAAACTCAGGTTAATTATTATGCTAAAAAAATGCATGTTTTAAAAGTATAAAGTTAAAAATGATGTTGCAAGTAATTTAAAAGAATGCATTTTTTGATAACATAAAGAATTCTTGCAAAGGCGATTGCGGTTTTGAGATATAAATTACCGACATAAAATCCAAAAGAGTATGCATGACATTTTTATGTAAATATATGTAAAACTGATTTTTTGAATAAAAGTATGCATTTATAAGACATTGTTTATAAAAATAAATGCAAAGTTGATTTTGAAAAAAAAAAGTAGGCATTTGCATGACATTATTTATAAAATACTTAGAAAGTTGATTTTTGGATAAAGTATGCATTTGCATGACATTATATATAAAATACATATTTTGCATTTGATAGTAAAGGAGGGAAAGTAAATTATTTACAATGCAAATAAGTGATTTTTTATGAAAGTCATTTTAAGTTGCAAATCGGATAAAACAAAACTTTATTTGTATGATTAATAATGCAAATAAAAGACCAAGTTATTTTGAAAGTTTAAACATGCATGCCTAGCCTTAAATAAATAAACTAACGGCGGATTTTCAATTTAAACTAACCGAGCCTAAAATAAATAAACTAGCGACGGATTTCCAATTTTAAACTACCCTATTAATTTAACAATTCGAGGCCTAATTATTCTAAGTATCCTAATAATCGCATAAACATTAAATAATTATTACAACCCGGAAAGTAAAAGTGGTATTAAAGGAATTGAAAGCAGCGACTAAGGCGGATGACGACGTCACCCCGCCCTATCTGTTTAGAAATTCCGAGTGTAGGAGAATGTAAGGAATGCGGATGCGGGTCTTCCTTTTGACAATAGCCATGATGAGTCTTATAACGAGACTCCGTTGCTCCCGACGCGTTTCAAGTAAATAAAGAAAAGAAGAGGATTAGTGATTGCACAAACTTTTTAAAAGAGAGAAAAACTCTAGGTAATTCGTGAGATACTTCTATATGGCAGCTTCTGTATATTTCTTCGTCCATTTCTGATTGTAATAATGCTATTCATCATATTGTTAGTTTCAGAAACAGGTAATTAAGGCCTCATGACTGTTCTAGTAGCTCATGTTCGACAATATGAAAGCAATAGCTCTCTTTCTCACTTCATGAAATTCCTCATTTGATGTTGCCTTTGAGCTGCTATAAAGTTGGTCACATGAGATTTAATGTTCTAGAAGTATTCTGAACTCTTCTTCCCTTTGTGCCTTTTTTTGGTCTTTTTAGATGAAAGGTAATACCTTTAGTAAGCAGCACCAAAATTGTGCTGACTATGTATGAAGACTATCTCCCTGAAAGAATATGTGTCCTAGAAACAATCCTAATTATGAACAAATGTACTTGAACACATTCATATTATTAATGATTAATATTTATGACATTTGTAGTTATTGAATTATTGTTTGATTGTTTGCAATTATTCATATATATGTGCTCCATTGAGTTGGTGTTGTCATTGATAGACTGAGATATTAATGATAAAGCGTAACTCTCAAAATTGCCTCGACTAATAATCATCGAGAATGAGATATCGATGATATGTTATAAGTCGACATGTGGTCTGCAACACATTCTTAGAGAATGTAGTGAGTCTCACGACAATGGATAAAATTCGTGATGGACACATGGATACTTTGGAGAGTATTGGTACACCCTGCCGATAAACTATTTGTTATACATGCCTATAGTGTTATCGGCATGTGTAATATAAAAGTCCTTCAACTTGAGGTCAATACGTGACTTGTTTGCAGAATGATGTACTTTGACCAAGTTCAAAGCTTGCACTCCTTATGGGGTAGATACAGCTTGAGTTGAGTGCATTACTATGTAAACAAAGGCGGTAGTTGAGCCAAGAATAGGATTCATTCCTCGATTGAAAATTCGAGAGAACATTCAACTTCTCTATATTAGGTCGAATAAAGTCATTGGCTAATGCAAGAGACATATTTTGAATATGGTCTAGTTGTCGACTAATAAAGATGCCATAAAGTGATTAAGTCATTTAGATAGACACTTGGCAAATCCTAAGCTTAATCGAGTGTGTCGTGAATGAAAGAATTTTATTATTCCACATAAAGGTCCAGTTTACTGGATTCGTGTAAACGTACTTCACATATTGAGTTTGTCATACGAAGCCGTCTAGGAGTTTCGTATGAACCTTAATTAGATTAATGTCGATATGTGAAGGTCTATAGGGTCACACTATATGCGATTGTCTTTTTCAATCTAAGAGTGTATTGAGAAAGTATTAAATATTCGGTTAGGAACCGAAATATTAAATTTATAATAATTATGGAATATATTTCTATTGATGGAAATTATTTAATTAAGTCAAGATTGAATTTTGGACTTAATTAAATATTTTAATATAATAAAGGGGATTGGATGAAAACCTAAAGAAAGTACTTGGGCCTAATTAGTCTTTTGTACTCCTTTTAGGTTTAGGTTTTTCCCTTTACCTATTATATAAACAACACAAACCCCATAATTAGGTAGTTAGTCAGTCAGACAAAACAGAGGATTCAGGACTTAGAGTCTTGAATTACTTTCTCTCTTCTAACAAAAGAATTTCTAACGTTCTTCGTTAGATAAATACACTGGAGTTGGAACTTGCAATTGGAGAGACAACTCGCGTGTATACCATAGTTGTGAATCCAGCATACAGAGACTTGTAAGTATTCCTGATTTTGTTTTGACATTCATTAGATTATCATATAGCTATACCAGTTCATTATTGGGTAAAATTTTAACTTCCGCTGTGAGAACATTGTGTTCATGACCCAATAAAATCCAACACTCCCCAACTAAAATTGTGATGACTATGTATAGAGACCTTAATAAAAAGATGACTATGTACAGAGACCACGTCAAAAATTTAAATACCATCTCACCTATGCAATATTCTAATTTAGATGCTACTACCTTATCAGCTTTAAAGACATCTATTATTATACTAAAACGCTAATAAGATGTAATTTTAAATTTCATATGGGAATTGAAGTTATTTTTATAGATGGCCATCATCTTCATGGAGTGTTCTTGATTTCAGAGAAATGACCAGAAAAGAACAAGAACTAAATTTGTTGCTGAGAATTAGTTTATGAACTTATGAGATAGGCTCATGTTGCAAATAGCATACTTTTTCTAGCAGTTTTTAGATTTTTGAGATGTAGTTACAGGTTTAACAGTTGCTTAAACATGAATCTCTGACCTTAGTGTCTTTGATTTATGACCAATGATTGTATGTTGGTTATTATATATTTCTGTGGATGACATTATGAATAAGTGTTTTAGATGACTGAACACAATATACATCTGTAGTTTTTCAGGTGTTAATACAAATATGACACTAAGAAGGCTTTTTTCCCTTTTTCCTAGCGTCTTAATATTGTTGTGCTTGCTGAATTCTTCATAGGAAAAGCAAGTGAACAAAGGAAAGATGATGCAGTGAAGACCTACTTAAGAGTATTATCGATCGTTTTTAGATCTTCAGATGTTCGAGCCTTTGAAAAACCTTTTGTTTTGAATTGTTTGCAAGTTTATGTATGATAATTCTTGAATTATCGAATAATATTATAAATTTTGCTTTTATATATGAATAAAATAAGATGGATATTTTTATTGTGATTTGGTTGATGAGTAGTTTCCCTTTGTGGTTTATATAAATTTCAATGTATTATATATTGTTATATAGGTAAATAATTGTTTACAATTAAATAAAAGGTTACATCGGTACTTTATAAAACCATTGCAATAGGTTTTATAAACTGTTGCAATAGCTTCTAATAACCATTGGAAGATGTAGTTCGAATCATTGCCAATAGCTTCAAAGATTGTTGCATAAAATGATATTGAAACGGTTTTGAAGCGTTCCGTTTGACTAAATAATCGTTGCAATATATATGGCTATTGTCACGATTCTATAACCATTGCAATAGGTAGGCCTATGGCAACAGTTATTCAACTGTTGCACAAAACCGTTGGGGTAGACCTATGGCAACGTGATTAGATGAGACGGTTCCTAACCGTTGCAATACCTACCAATCTGCCATAGACCTTTTTTCTGGTAGTGTTTCTATGATTTGACCGTATAAGTCAAATTATTATACTAACTTATAGAATATGATTGTACAATCGTGAACTTTAGAAACATAAAAAAATAAATACTTACTTGAGTTTTCCATTCACAGTTTATATTATGAATTAAAATGACCGTTTGCGTGATTTAAATAATTTGGACTTGCAAAGATTTTGTTGAGATGTACGAAGTTTGGCTATCGAGTGTAAATGTATTCAAATTAGCTACTACAAAGTTGTATATTAGTGTTGGAAATTTGCCTTTGGTGGGAGTTGAGTCCACCTATCTTTAATGGCTTAAACACTAGGGTACCGCATGTTGGAGACCTTGATTCTTCACACGTGCATAATCTACTAAGTGAGTAGATGACCGTAGGGCCAAGGATCATCAAATTTCGTTGAGAAATGAAAGAGATATTGGTCCACGAAGTGAGGTGTTTGAAGCATGAAAATGTGGTATAGACCAATTCTCCCTCATCGGTGGGGAAGGAAGATTTGTTTAGTTTATAAGTCTCAAAATTGGCTAAGGGTTTGGGACCCCAAGGGGTAACCCATGTATTTGAAGGAGGGAGGACCTAGATGTGCTTTGGTTCGAGGCTAAGCCCACACGCGCGCTGCCACCGCCCGTCCGGTCTTGGATATTATCTTTTTGGACCCAAATTGCTTTATATTTACAGTTTGGTCCCTGAAGTTTCAGGTAAGATAAAATTGGACAGAGAACTTGTGCTTTTGCTGTTGGTTTTGGAACGTTAACCTCCATTAATCTGCACATCAATTCAGTCATTACTTGGCTGAATAACGCTCACTAAAGCTCTAATCCGTTGCACATTAATTCAATCATTTACTTGGCTGAATTACTCCTCACTAATTGCCATTACATGGCCATTAACAACAATTAGTTGGGCAATTGACAAGTCCCCTCCATGCACTATATATTGAAGCCTTTGGCTCAATTGTTGAGACTACACACAAACGAAAAAACAGAATTCTTCCTACTACTTTTCAGCATTATTTCATTACACTAAGTTCTTCAAAGTAACACTCGAGTTTCCTTTGCTCATTTGTTGAGTTGTTGTTTTATCTTGGAAGACTTTTGTCCAGAACGTAGAAAGGATATACGGGGCAATCTTATCTTAAAGCAACTTGTACACTTAGATATATGAGGTCCTTACAGAAAATCTACTTATGATAACAAGTCTTATTTCGTAACTCTGGTAGATGATTTCGATAGATATATTTGGATTTGTCTCATACAATCCAAAATTGAAGTGTTGTACTGTATGTAAGGATTTTCTCTGTATGATAAAAACACAGTTTGATTGCAATATTAAGACATTGAGATCTGACAATGGCACAAAGTTTTTCAATTCCAAATGTGTTGAGTTATATGCTTCTAATGGTAATGTGCATCAAAGTAGTTGCCCTTATGCTTCTCAACAAAATGGGCACAGTGGAGAGGAAGCACAAGCATATCTTAGAGGTTGCTAGAGCTTTGAGATTTCAATGTGCAGTGCCTATTACTTTTTGGAGTGATTGTGTAAGAATAGTTGTGTATCTGATTAATAAGTTACCTACACTAATTCTTGAGGACAGGAGTCCTTATGAAATATTTTTTTGGAAACCACCTAGTTTAGATCACCTAAAGGTGTTTGGGTGCCTTTGTTATGCAAACAAGTTGTCCAGAAGTGACAAGTTTGCAGAAAGGACTAGAAGAGCAGTTTTAATTGGTTACTCTGAAATCCAAAAAGGATATAGACTGTATGATTTGGATGCTAAGTTGTTGTTCTTCAACATCGATGTCAACTTTAGGGAATCCATTTTCCTTTTCAAAGGTAATGTGACTGATGCACAAGAAGACATGTTCCTCATGTCTACGTCCGATCCTGTGGTTGTTGATGAACCAAGGATAGCTCATGTATTTAGTCCATCAATACCCACTTCAATAAGTGATTATCATGATGATTCTATTATAGTTGCAGGTCATGGTGATCAAGCAGCTGCAGATACAGTGGAACAAGCTGAATTATTGGCCATAGAACAGCCTAAACAAATGCATGAAGTGTCTGAAGATCATGAGGAGGTGTTAATGCCACTGCAGGAAGCTGAAGCAGATTAACCAATGTTTCAAGCTCATGAGGAATTGGTAGAGCAAATGATGATTGTAGGAGAAGAAATTGTTGAGCCAGCTGCTAGGCCAAGTAGAAATACAAGGGCACCTATATGGCACAAATATTATATTGTGCCTATGTCAAACCATTCTTTCTATTCTCACTTGTCACTAGAATATCAAAAGTATCTAGGTTGTTTTTCTGCAATAGTGGAGTCCAAAAACTTTAGAGAGGCTTCAGGTAAGAAGTTATGGGTAGAAGTTATGAAGAAGGAGATTGATGCACTAAAAGAAAACAACACATGGGAACTTGTAGAACTGCCTATAGGAAAGCAGGCCATTGGTTCAAAGTGGATACATAAAGTGAAATTGAAAGCAAATGTAGAGATAGACAAATACAATGCAAGGTTAGTTGCTAAAGGATACATACAAATAGAGGGGTTGGATTATCATGAGACCTTCTCACTTGTGGAAAAATGATAATTGTTAGAACAGTGATTAGTAATGTAGCATCACATGATTGGGAGTTGGATCAAATGAATGTGAACAATGTCTTTCTCCAAGGAGACTTGGATGAAGATGTATATATGTCACTTCCTCAAGGATTTCAAAAGCAAAGGGAAACAAGGGTCTGCAGATTATTGAAGTCTCTATATGGGTTGAAACAAACATCAAGGCAGTGAAATATCAAATTAACCACAACCTTGATAAGTGCAGGGTACATGTGTCGCATTTGTTTTTTACCTGCGGGCTTCACGACGTGATGGCTCAATTCCCTCCGGATTGGTTAAAAATGCTTGATTTGAGGAGTCGCCACCTAATTATTCTAAGGTAAATTAGGGCACATGAATGTTAACTAAAAGCTGCTTAATAACTCCATTTTTATGGTCTACGAAACTAATGAGATTCTAGGTAAGGGTTCTTTATTATCCTAAAGGGAAGGGGTTAGGCATCCTTTAAGATCCGCTAACTTGCGGTTATCCGATCAAACTCAGGTTAATTGTATGCTAAGAAAAATGCATGTTTTTACAAATTTAAAAAATAATGTTACAAGATGTTAATAAAATGATATATTTTGTACAAGTATGCATTTGTATGGCATTAATATACATGTAAAGCTGGAAAAAAAAATATAAGTATGCATTTGTACGGCATTAATATACATGTAAAGCTGAAAAAAAATAAGTATGCATTTGTATGAAAATTGATAAAAATGTATGCAATGTGATTTTTATGGGCGACGGGCCTAAAATAGATAAACTAGCAATTTCCAATTTTAAAACTAACCGAGCCTAAGAATAAATGAACTAGCAATGAGTTTTCAATTTTAGACTACCCTATTAATTAATTGTAAATCTACCTATTCTAAATATTTCAATAATTTCATGAGTACAATAATATTACAATACAGAATGGAATAAAGCTGAATTAAAGAAAGTAAAAACAACAACAAAATAAATAATCTCCGAGAGGCATCTTGTCTTCTTTAACTGTGTTCATTGCAAGCTGTTAAGAACAAACGATTAGAAACAATTGAATATAAATAACTTCGGATCCGTATCCAAAACAGTAAATGTTTTGATTACGGAGGGCTCAGACTTAAATTTTGAAAAGATCATTCCAATCACGTCGTGGCTGCGAACATATGACTCGTTGGTCATTTTAGTTGCCATGCCTACCGAACATGTTGGTCTCTCAGGTGAAAAAAATTTAAGTTTCATCCTTGTCCAGAAGTTTTATTTTCCGTCTTTACAACTGTGGAGGCCTAAAAAATCGACGGATATTTTTTCATCGCCAGTGTAGTATTTATTTAAATCAGTAAATGGTGCCGAAAACAGTAAAAAAACAGAAATTGAGAAATGATGTCCGAAGGGACGCGGCCTTGAATTCAATTTTGTTGGCCTAAATGCAGTATTTATTCAAAGCAGTAAAACAGTAAAGAAAATAGAAACTGAGAAAACAACTTCCGAAGGACGCGGCCTCAAATTCAATTTCATTGGCCTAAATGCAGTATTTATTCAAAGTAGTAAAACAGTAAAGAAAACAGCAACTGAGAAAACAACTTCCGAAGGACGCAGCCTCAAATTCAATTTCATTGGCCTAAATGCAGTATTTATTAAAATCCGTAAAACAGTAAAGATATCTGTGTACGGATATTTAAATGCCAAAAAGCAAACTGAAACAGAAGAGCATTTTTCGAAGGGCACAACTTCAAATTCAATTTCATTGGCCTAAATGCAGTATTTATTCAACGCAGTAAAACAGTAAGAAAAACAGAACTGAGAAAACAACTTCCGAAGGACGCGGCCTCGAATTCAATTTCATTGGCCTAAATGTAGTATTAGTTCAAATCAGTAAAATAAACAACATAGCCACATACAATAGTAAGCAATTAAAATGTCCGACTCGGATTCTGAATTTTTGAACCAGAACAGAATTCGAATCGGCTTCTGAAAAAATCCGATCCGAGACCGACAGTGACCCGACCCGGAGAGGAACACTTTTTTTTTTTTTGGAATTTTCAGATAACCAACAACAAAATATTGAACATGGAAATTCACTCAAATCGGGTCGACCCGACCCGGATCAGTGACCTACTCGAATCGGATGTTTCAACCCGAATCGATTTCTCTTCAAATGTCAGATAACCAACAACAAGATATAAAATATAAAATCTGGAAATTTATACGAATCGGGTTGACCCGACCCGGATCAGTGACCCGACCCGAATCAGATGTTTCAACCCGAATCGATTTCTTTCCAAATTTCAGATAACCAACAACAAGATATAAAACATAAAATCTGAAAATTTATACGAATCGGGTCGACCCTACCTGGATCAGTGACCCGACCCTAATCGGATGTTGCAACCCGAATCGATTTCTTTCCAAATTTCAGATAACCAACAACAAGATATAAAACATAAAATCTGGAAATTTATACGAATCGGGTCGACCCAACCCGAATCGGATGTTTCAACCCGAATCGATTTCTTTCCAAATTTCAGATAACCAACAACAAGATATAAAACATAAAATCTGGAAATTTATACGAATCGGGTCGACCCGACCCGAATCGGATGTTTCGACCCGAATCGATTTCTTTCCAAATTTCAGATAACCAACAACAAAATATTAAACACAAAAACCTGGAAATTTACTCAAATCGGGTTGACCCGACCCGAATCGGATGTTTCAACCCGAATCGATTTCTTTCCAAATTTCAGATACCAACAACAAGATATAAAACATAAAATGTGGAAATTTTACCCGTCGGGATAGTAACTCAACCCGGAACAGTGACCCGACCCGGATTGTTCTTGATTTTTATTTTGATTTTTTAGCACTCCGATCGAGAGAAACCAATCAAAACAACGAACGAAAAGTGAAATCTCAAAACCGGCCCGAAATAAAACCAACAAACCGACCGAAAACCACCAACAAAAGGTACCGAAAAACAACAACAAAAGCACCGAAAACCACCAACAAAACAACTTTCCGAACCTCCTTTTTCGGACTTAGGACCTCCCCAAAAATCCCCCTCCAAATTGAAGAATAAAGGGGTTTAAATCGCGGGTTTTGGGGGATGTAGGTATGGGTGAAGTGATGGGGTAGGTTGGTGGTGTCAGGCGGCGGTGTGGGCGACTGGTGGTGTCAGGCGTAGGGGTGACCAACGGTGGTGTGGGGTCAGTGCATGGGTGTAGCGGCCGATTGGGTGTGTTTGGTTGAGAGGGAAAGAGAGAATTTTGTGTCGGGTTTGGTTTTGCTGGAGGGTATAAGAATAAAGGGGTTGGTCGAATGGGCTTGGGGTGTGGAATTTGGGCCGGCCGGTTGGGCTTGGGGTATAAGGGAAATGGGTTGGGGTTTTGTTTTGATGTGTTGGGTATGGGAAACAAAGGGGAAAAGGGATGTTAGGCCGACCGAGTTGGGCAGACCGAATTGGGTTTCGGTTGGGTCCGAAAATTGAGGGTTTGAGTTTTGGGTAAAATTGTTTTGTGTTAAGATATAAAAAGGTTGAAATGGGTTATAGGTTTAAAATATAAATAGACTTTTATTATATAAAAAGAAAGCTTTGCAAAATTTATAAATTGTAAATATGACAATATGATAAAAATATAATATTTGCGAAATGTTTGGTGCTAAAAATAAAATGCGATGCTGTTTTGCGAAAAATAACATAATATATATTATTAAGATATAAAGTATGACTATGATATAAAAAATGCAAATGACAATAAATATGCAAATAATATATATATATATATATATATGCCTATATTTTAAAATTATTTTGAGGTGTCAAAAATATTAAAAATTGCAAATAAAATCATAAAAGATGGGACAAAATTAGGTGTCAACAACATGTAGAGCTCATTTGATCATTCTTTATTCACAAAAAAGGAAGGAAGGGGACTTGGTCATCATTTTGATCCGACGTGAGACTTTGTAAATAATGAATCTTGGGCTTAACTCAACTGCAAAAGTCTTGGCCCAAGATTCATTCTTTATATATTATCTGAGTCATGTCCATTTCAATTCTTTATTCACCGATGTTGGGCTCCCAAATTATATTATCCACGCTCCAGTTAACAAGGTCTGGGCGTGCAGGAGAGTGTTAAGAGTCCCACATCGGATATGGAATGGGAACATGGACTCTGAACAATCCTCACCTTAAAAGCTAGCTTTTGGGATTAAGTTAGGCCCAAAATCCATTTTTTACCCTTAATTAGAAGCAAACGCATCACCAAGAAGTATGTTGTAATGGTTGGGATCCCTCCACCAACATAATCAGAGATTTTAAGTTTGAGTTCGAGAAAATATAGAATCTTTTATTAGTGAAAATACTTATCCTTTTATACGCTATGCAAATCGAAATTAGTTGCGTGTGAGCTGTGCATTTATACTGAATAATTAAATTTTTTTAGAAAGGATTAATTAGGAGCAAAGGAAAAGAAAATCAGGTCAGAAACAAAAGACAAACTAGAGCCTCATCACATGGAAGAGAGTCTTATCTACATCAATAAATCTGTCGTTTCTTTTCCAGAAATGACGCAGCAAAGTAGTGCATGAGAGGTGGTTAGGTAGGTATAAGAAAAGAAAGACGATCGAAGAACAAAGCAACAAACATTAAAATTTCTCAACACATTTAAATAGTAGAAATTTTGAGTTCGAACTTTCAAACTAGAAAACCTTTCTATCAGGACCCATTAGTGTGTCTATATTCTACACAATTCCGAGTTGTAGTAAAAACAGTCACGGTAAAACTTTTGGATAACGAATATATTAGCACTAGGTTACATATTTATTATATTTTGTATTGTATAATTATGATAAGATTGAAATCCTTATTAAAAAAAGATTCAACATTGTACATTTATATATATTTATATTAATGAGCCGTGATTTTTTTCCCGAGAAAACAGTCCTCTTTTCTGCCTTGGCACACAGAATTTTCTCTGCAAACAGCCAATTTCTTTGCCTTTTGCCAACAATCCTCTGCAGTCTGTGTCTCTGCCCCCCCCCCCCCCCACCCCCACCCCCACCCCCAATTTTTTTTTTCTCTCTTTTTCCAATTTTCGATTTTCATCTCCTTTTGTCCTTTACCCGAGAATAAATCAATGACTTTCTTGACCACTCAATGGCCCGATAATGCATGGTACAGGGATACGGGTGTCACGTCTCATCTTATCAATAATTTAGGTAATCTTCCTCAACTGCACCAGTTACAAACTCCACAATCTATTATAGTCGGTAATGGTCATCGCATTCTAATTCAAGGATTTCGCCACACTCTTACCCACCACCTCATCCCGCTTCTCCCTTAAAAACGTCTTTTATGCCCCAAACATCATCAAAAACCTATAGATAATTATGTCTCAAATAATTTTGATCCGTTTGGATTTTCTATAATGGACTTCCGTACCGAAAAACTCCTTAAAAGATGATGGTGAGGGAGACTTATATCCTTTCCTACCTACATCCGCTGGTAGTGTCACTCCTCCCACCGTTTTAACAATAATATCTCCCTCCACGTGGCATAGTAGACTTGGTCATCCGTGTTCTCACATTTCTTATTCTCCTAGAAATCAAAATTTAATCCACTGCAACAAAGGGAATCTTTCTCATAGTTGTTCTTCGTGTCAGTTAGGGAAACACGTTAGACTACCATTTGCGACTTCTATGAGTACTACTTACTCTCCTTTGATATTATTCACGTTGATGTATGGACATCTCTCATAACCAACAACTTAGGCCACAAATACTATCTGGTGTTTTTGGATGATTTATCTCACTTTATTTGGGTCTATCCACTAAAACTCAAATCTCAAGTGTTCTCCAAATTTATTGAGTTTCGTACCCTGATTAAAACAAAATTTGAAAAATACATAAAATCGTTTCAATGTGATAATGATCGTGAGTTTAATAATTCCTTCTTTCATAACTTTTGTGCGGCTAACGGCATGATTTTTCGTTTCTCATGCCCCCATACCTCCCCCTCAAAATGGAAAAACCGAAAGAATTCTCCGAACCATTAATAATATGATTCATACCCTTCTTTTTCATGCGTCTCTCCCCCCTAATTTTTGGATATATGCATTAAAAATGGCAGAAAACATTCTCAATAGTTTACCTACCCGTGCGATTCAAAATAGGACAGCCACCGAAATTCTCTATTGTCGGATCCCCACCTATGACCACCTTAGAATTTTCGGTTGTCTGTGTTACCCAAATCTGACATCCACGACACCTCACAAATTAGCACCCGGTCTACTCCGTGCGCCTTCCTAGGTTTTTCGTCAAACCATAGAGGGTACTTGTGCTATGAGCTCTCTACCGATAAAATTATAATTTCCTGCCACATCACCTTTGTCGAATATGTCTTCCCGTTTGATAAGATCAAAAAAATTCGAGTCATTGATTACCAATTCGTTGAAGATTCGGACCCATCACTACTGGTCCAACATGCACTCTGTCAGGCGGCTACTGTTCTAGCGGCGATAGACGCCCCATCTGCCACAATCGACAGTCCAGTTACCGGTGGTGACATCACCACCCCCACTGTCCCGTCACCAATTGCCACCACAGGAAATCGCCCCACCACAGGGTCACCTCCAGCGTCTCTGCCGTTATTCCGGTCTCTAACTCCGTCACTGTTGATTGCCACCACCACCGGCAATCGGTCCCTCATCTATGTACCTTCACTGGTACCCCTCTCTGTTGATGTCTCGTCTCCACAACAATACCACCATGCTGCATCCACTCCACCCACTGCTATAGTGACCCTATCTCTGTCGCCATCTACCGGTCGTCACAGTCACCTATCGTCATCTCCGACACCCACCCCACCGCCGACGTCGTACTCCATAGCTCTTCACCCATACCCAGTCGACCTACCCAGCATGACACCGACAACCCAACCCCAGTCAGTCCCCGATTCACTCATCTAAATCCCTCACCCCATCGACACCCCTCAGATCCCGTCGACCAACACCCAGCCCCACACTCTGCCATCGACTACCACAAATGGCCCTGCCCCAACCCGCCGTATGAAAACTCGTGCCTAACACGGTATTTTCAAACCCAAAGTTCACTTTAATTTGTCTACCCAAACCGTGTCACCCATTTCCAAAAACCCAAAATAAGCCAAACTAGACCCCAATTGGAATGCGACCATATGTGAGAAATTTAATGCTTTGACGAAATAACACATCTGGGATTTGGTTCCTAAACCGGAAGAGGTGAATGTGATCCGGTGGATATGGATTTTTCATCACAAATACCGAGACAATAGTGATCTAGAGAGGTACAAGGCACGACTTGTGACTAATGTCACTAATCAACAGGAGGGTATAGATTGTGGTGAGACATTCAGTCCGATTGTTAAACCAGCCACTATTCGCACAGTCCTGAGTATTGATATGGGTAAGCACTAGCATATTCATCAACTTGATGTGAAAAATGCATTTCTACATGGGGTTGAAAGAAACAGTTTATATGCATCAGCCGCATGGTTTTGTCCATCCAACCGCCCTCAGTATGTATGTCGTCTTCGTAAGTCATTTTATGGCTTGAACGTGCCCCTCGAGCGTGGTATGATCGTTTTGCACAATATATTTTACAGATTGGGTTTGTATGTAGCAAGTGTGATAATTCTCTATTTATTTTTCATAGAGGTAGTAGCATTGCATATTTATTATTATATGTGGATGATATTGTGCTTATTTCCTTCTCTGAGTTGTTGAAGAATGAGATCATTACACTGCTCAAATCAGAATTTGCTATGACTGACTTGGGGAAATTGAGCTATTTTTTAGAGATTTCAGTGACTAGATCTGCAGACACTATGTTTCTTTGTCAACGTAAGTATGCAGAAGAGATTGTATATAGGGCTAAAATGGCAAATTGCAAGAGCATGTCTACTTCAGTTGACTCCAAATCAAAGCTCAGTGCTTTGGATGGTGATCCAGTGTCTGATCCCACTCTCTATCGGAGTCTTGCAGGTGCCCTACAATACCTGACTTTCACTAGACCTGATATTGCTTATGCTGTTCAACAGGTATGCTTATTCATGCATGCCCCTAGGGAGCCTCATTTTACTGCCCTTAAACGTATCATTCGATACGTTAAGGGAACGCTTGATTATGGATTACATCTCTACCCCTCAGCACCGACTCGATTGTTGTCATATTCGGATGCTGATTGGGCAGGCTATCCGGACACGCGACGATCCACCTCAGGCTATTGTGTGTCCTTGGGGGACAATCTTATATCTTGGTCTGCCAAGCGCCAAGCCATATTATCTCGTTCGAGTGTCGAAACGGAGTACATAGGTGTTGCGAATGTTGTTGCTGAGATCTGTTGGCTCCGCAACCTTCTTTTGGAGCTTCAGTGTCCGTTGTGTAAGGCGTCTTTGGTTTATTGTGATAATATATCCGCCATCTATCTATCTCATAATCCGGTTCAACGAACCAAGCACATTGAGATGGACATCCACTTTGTTTGTGAGAAGGTTGGTCTTGGTCATATCAGGGTATTGCATGCGCCTTCTTCATATCAGTATGCGGACATATTCACAAAGGGTCTTCCTAGACAGCTATTCCTCGACTTCAGATCCAGTCTTAGCGTCTGGCCTCCTCCCGCTCCGACTGAGGGGGTGTATTAGCACGTGTAATGAGTGTTGTACTAGGTTACATATTTACCATTGTATTAATAAGAAAGGCTCCCCAAGGGAGATTAATACAATTTTACATGGTATCAGAGTCAGGTTCATTCCAATTCTTTGTTCATCGATGTTGGACCCCCAAATTATATTGTACACGCTCAAGTTAACGAGGTCTGGGCGTGCGGGGGAGTGTTAAGAGTCCCACATCGGATATGAAATGGAAATATGGATTCCTTATATGGACTTGGACAATCCTCGGCTTACAAGCTAGCTTTTGGGGTTGAGTTAGGCCTAATATCCCTTCTTTACGGAATAGTTAAACATAAAAGGAAAAATGGCTCCAAAAGAGATAGAGAGAGCATGTGATTGCATTTGCAATGAGAATATGGATGTTTGAGTGTTGATTACAACAATACAACAGAAACAAAACATTAAAAAAATAAACGCCATCTGCCCGTAACGTGCTTTCTTTCAATAATGATAGGTTTTTTCTTCTTTCTCCTAAATGCATGCACATGCACATTCTTATTCTTCTAAACTAACTTACGTATAGTTTTTTTCCTTTCCCTTTTAAATTTATCCTCTCAATATCTAGCTCATCTCTTTATCTAAAGGAATTATTATTGTTTTCTCTTCTTTTTTTCTTCTTCTTCGGTTCTTGTGATAAGTAATTTAAGATTATTACTTTTTACGCTACGACTTGATCACATTCAAGATGGTTTAACTAATTAAGTGTTTTTTTCTATTTGTAAGGCGTAGAATGTGAAGTAAGGAGTTGAATTGACAATTAAGTAATAAAAATGTTGACAATTTGAATACCTGTAGAGGGCTAGATCATTAAGAGCTAAGTATTCAAATGAAAAAGGATTTTAGTTTAACAGGGATGGTTCGAGTGTTTCGGCAACGGACTTATCCAAAAAAGTTTTTTTTATGTCAAATCTAAATTTTTATGGGAAAATTTCAGCAAATATTAAACATAAAAGGGAAGTCCGGTGCACTAAGCTCCCGCTATGCGCGGGGTCCGGTGAAGGGCCAGACCACAATGGTCTATTGTATGCAGTCTTACATCACATTTCTGCAATAGGTTGTTTCCACGGCTTAAACTCATGACCTCCTGGTCACATGGTAGCAACTTTACCAGTTACTCCAAGTCCCCTTTAATATTAGACATAACCCATAATATAAAAATACAAATTCAATGTTAATAACCTCAAAGTTCAAACCATCAAAATAAATTTCCTTTGTTTAGTTATGCACTCATTCTTCAAAAACATTTGCCCTTCCTTTTTTGGGACAGCTATTAAGTAAATGACTTTTCTTATTTCTCTTACAATTTATTAACCTTTAATATTACGGTCTAAAAAATAATTTTGAGCAACTGAGTACTTTATGTAAAAATATTATACTGCAATCCAAAACTTTGTAAGTTATTGTAAATATTAAATAATTTAATATTTAGCCAGTAAGGTTGAGCATTACGACCCAAGTTTAACGTTATCTGAAACAATAATTTTTCAAATGCTATATTTTTCATGGATTATACCCGTGATTTATCCAAAACTCCCCTTCTTTATATATATATATATATATATATATATATATATATATATATATATATATATATATATATATACTAAAAATTATTTATAAGCATAATAGAACTTCAATGGAAAAAATATGGACCAGCTTAGATGCAAAGTGTAAGATTGTAATAATTTTCCTTGGAGAGTATTTTCATTATTATAAAATATATATATATATATATATAGTGTGTGTACAAGAGAGAAATCTTAATTCGGTAAGGATCCTAACATACCATAAATATACAATATTCATAATTACACAATATATGGCGAATATATGGAGAATATTCGCTAATACACCCCCTCAGTCGGAGCGGGAGGAGGCCGGACGCTGAGACTGGATCTGAAGTCAAGGAATAATTGTCTGGGAAGTCCTTTGGTGAATATATTTGCGTACTGATATGACGAAGGCACATGCAATACTCTGACATGACCGAGAGCAACCTTCTCACGAACAAAATGTATATCCATCTCAATGTGTTTGGTTCTCTAATGTTGAACCGGGTTGTGAGAAAGATATATGACAGATATGTTATCACGGTATACGGTGGACGCAAAGGACAATGGAGCTCCAAAATTAGATTTCGGAGCCAACAAATCTCAGCTACAATATTGGCTACACCTTTGTATTCTACTTTGGCACTCGAACGGATAGGGTGGCTTGTCTCTTGACAGACCATAAAACTAGATTATCCCCTAAGATTACACAATAGCCGGAGGTGGAGCGTCGCGTGTCCGGACACCCTGCCCAATATGCATCCGTGTAAGATAGCAACCTGGTCGGTGCAGAGGGGTATAGATGTAATCCATAATCAAGTGTGCCCTTAATGTATCGAATGATACGCTTAAGGGCAGTGAAATGAGACTACCTGGGGCATGCATAAACAGACACACCTGCTGAACAACATATGCAATATCTGGCTTGGTGCAAGTGAGATACTAAAGTGCACCTGCAAGGCTCCTATATAGAGTAGGATCGGAGACTGGAGCACCATTCATAGCACTAAGCTTGGACTTTGAATCAACTGGAGTGGGCATGATTTTGTAATTTGCCATCTTAGCCATGTATACTATCTCCTCTACATACTTACGCTTTACTCTAGAACATATAATCTGCAGATCTGGTCACTGATATACCCAAGAAGTAACTCAACTTGCCCAAGTCAGTCATAACAAATTCGGTTTTAAGTAAAGTAATAATCTCATTTTTAACCCATCAGATGAGGCAGTGAGAACAATATCATCCACATATAGCAGTAAGTAAGCAGTGCTACTACCTCGATGAAAAATGAAAAGAGAGTTATCACACATGTTGCATACAAACCCAATCTACATAATATACTTGGCAAATCGATCATACCATGAACGTGGGGCCTGTTTCAGGCCATACAATGACTTACGGAGATGGCAAACATAATGAGGGGCTCCTGAATGGACAAATCCTGGTGAATGGTGCCTGTAGACTGTTTCTTTCAGGTCCCCATATAAAAATGCATTTTTCACATCAAGCTGATGTATCAGCCAGTGCTTTCCCATGGCTATACTCAGAATTGTGCGAATGGTAGCCGGTTTGACAACCGAGATGAATGTCTCACCACATTCAATACCCTCCTGTTGATTTGTGTCATTAGCCACATGTCATGCCTTATACCTCTCTAGGTCTCCATTGTCTCTGGATTTTTTACGAAATAACCACATGCAACGGATCACATTCACCCCCTCCAGGCTAGGTACCAAATCCCACGTGTGATGTTTCGTTAAAGCATTAAATTCCTCACACATAATGACATTCCAATTAGGGTCTTCTTTGGCCAATTTGAGGTTTTTAGGAATTGGTGAAATGGTTTGGGCAGATAGGTTAAACTGGCTTTGGGTTTGAAAATCTCGTATTTGGCACGGGTTTCTATTTGGTGAGTGGAGGCAGTGGGTGGGTTGGTCTGCTGGTGGTTGGCTGGTGTCAAGTTTGGGTGTTGTTGCGGGTGTGTGGGTGGCGGTATGTCGGAATAGTGTATGGGTATAGGTGTTGCGGCGGGTACTGGTAGATTCGGTGGGATCGACAGTGGTGGGGTCACAGTCAGAGGCGATTATGGTGGGGTTGGTAGCGTCGGGTAAGGGGGCGGTGGTGTTTTAGGGTGGTGGTTCTGGTCGTCGGAAGTTGGGTTAGTGTCGGGTTGGTTGGAAATGATGATCTGGGGAGGTGACATAGCAACTGGTGGTGTGGGGCGGAGTTGGGTTGTCTGCGGGTTGTGGACCGATGTGGAGACATTGTGAGCAACCGGTGAAGACTGTGGTGAGGATGATTCTGGCGGTATTGACGTTGGTCGGACGACTGAAGTGGTTGTAGTGGGTGGCAGAGAGGAGATTCTGGTGGCGGACTGATTTATTTGATTGAGTATGACATGAGAGATGTCGGGCTCGTCAAGAAAGGAGTAGTCTATTTTTTAGAATTTCTGGAGATTCGAGAAAGGGAATGTGGTCTCACCGAACGTGACGTGACGAGATATATGGATTTGACGAGTGGACAAGTCATAGCACATATAGCCCATATGATTTGACGGAAAACCTACGAAGACACATGGAGTAGTCCTAGGTGCTAATTTGTGAGGGGCGGTGGAGGCAAGATTGGGATAACACAGTCAACTGAATATCCTTAGGTGGTCGTAGGAGGGAATCATGCGGTACATAATTTTGGTTGGAGTCATATTGTGAAGGGTACTACTGGGTAGAATATTTAGAATATATTCAGACATTTTGACGGCATAGACCTAGAAGGACGAAGGGAGAGAGGCATGAAACATGAGAGTACGAACCATGTTATTAATGGTGCGGATGATGCGTTCATCTTTACCATTTTGAGGTGAGGTATGGGCCAGGAAAAGTGAAAAACCATGCCATTATTTCTACAAAATCGGTGAAACGTAGAATTATTGAATTCACGACCATTATCACACTAGAGTGATTTTATAGATTTTTCAAACTATATTTTTATAAAAGTGCGAAACTCAAGAATTTGGCAAACACTTCCGATTTAAATTTGAGTGGGAATATCCAAATATAATGAGAAAAATCATCTAACAAGACCATATAATATTTATGACCAAGAGAACTAGATACAAGAGATGTCCACAAATCAGCATGAATAATATCAAAAGGGGAAAAGGTAATGTTGGTAGATGATTTAAATGGAAGACGAACATGTTTGCCTAAATAACAAGAAACACAGTGCTGGGCAAGTTTCCCATTATTACATTTGATAAAGTTATTGCCTCTAAGAAAATTAAAAACTGGAGTGCCTGGGTGGCCAAGCCGATTATGCCAAATAGACGGAGAGATAGCAACGAGAGATAATGGAGAGCAGGATCGACAGCGGAGGTGGATGGGAATGGATAGAGACCCCCCGTGCTTTTGCATCTCATAATATGGGTCCCCGTACGAAGATCTTTCACAGTAAAACCAAACGGGTCAAACTCAACAGAGATAGAATTATCACGAGAAAATTTGCGGACATAAATTAGGTTCTTAATGATGTTAGGGGCATACGAGACATAATTTAAGGGAAAAAGGCGGATGTGATGGCTGTGTGTGGGAGGTACCATAGCCCTGTATTAGAATGCAATGAACATTGCCAACAGTGATGTATTGAGGATGTTTTAATAGAAACAGTGTAGGAATATTACCTGCAGAGCGAGTGAGGTGAGATATGGCGCCCTTGTCCATGTACCAATTTTCATCGGGTTGCTGCAAGTTCAGACTGCTAAAAGCCTGGACCAAATCAGTTGGGGCCAGACCGGTTGGTGGTTGCATGTATTGGGCTGCGGCGTCTGGTATGGGGCTGCCCGGGATGCTTTGAGAAGGGCCCCAACAGTCCCTGCTGAATGTATAGGTATTGAGCCGGTACCTGGGCAAGTACTGAGGCCCAATTTAACTGCTAAAAGTGTGACGTGATGTTGTAGAGACATGCATAAAGTGGTCAAGCACATTGTAGAGACATGCATGAATACTGAAGAGTTCAACCCATGGGGAGTACTTACCGTTTTCTTGATCAAGAATGATTGGGAGGCAGTGTTTGATGTTTGTGACTGTGAGGGCTGGATGAACTGAGGGTGAAAAGGATGGTTTTGGTATTTCAGAAGTGACGACTGTTGAGAATGAGGCCACTGTGGGAGTTTGAGGAGGAGTCATTGTAGTGGATGCACTTTAATGGAGTAGGAGAAGGAAGAAAAGGAAAAAATATTAAAGAAAAATTGTGATATTCTGGTCGGCGGCAATGGTCCGACCAAAGAAGGTGCACTTTTAGAGAAATCCTAGGGTTTTGACTTCTGATATCATGTAAGATTGTAATAATTTTCTTTGAAGAGTATTTTCATTATTATAAAAAATATATATTGTGTGTACAAGAGATGAATCCTAATTCGATAAGGATCCTAATATACATTATTTATAATTACACAATATATATTGAATATATAGAAAATATTCACTAATACAAAACTTGTCATTTCCAACTACTTTCTTTAAAAATAATTTTTTTCTTTGGCTGACCTATTAAAATAGGAGTAGGACCTAGGAATGAAGAATCCCATACTAACACTGTATTAGCACATGACCATCCCCCCACCCATGCCTATCCACCTACCTTTAACTAACACATTGTTTTCTTCTCAATTTTCTTTTCTTTTCCCTATTTTTTCCCTTCTTTTTTACTATTTTAATCAGAGATTGGTTACCTACCTTCCAAACATCTCACATGTTATTTCCCTTTTCTTTTTTCCTTTTGCCTTTTTGTTTAACTTCTTTTGTCTCTAGAAGCACATTGTGCTCAAAGCTAACAACCACAACCAATTAAAGGAAGGGGTTATATTCTAATTTCATTCGTTTGGATTTAATTTATAAAAAAATAGAAGGAAGATTTCCTTATTTACCACTCAATCCAAACAAAGCTCAAATCTCACACAATTAACCAACATAGTATTTATTCTCTTATAGTGAGTTGGTTGTGTTATTAGGTGGAGGAAATTCCGCCATTCTTTCTGAAACCTAAAAATATAAAGCACTGGATTCCCAACAAACACATTTATTAATTAGTACTATACATTTTAAACAAACATTTGACAGCTTAACCATTGGCCAAACGCCACTAGATCTAATTCCAACAGAATGCTACTGTTTTTTAATCTTTCCGTTCTTTTTCCATTTGATGGCAATATGATGATTTAAAATTGTTTAAAAAGCAAAATTGGAAGGCTGGGAGGAGGAGGTACGAACTTTAAATGGTGACAATTAAATATTAAGCGCTGTAGTCTCATAGGACTAACAATCTCGATAAGTGGATCGTTTGATCGATGCATATGCATACTTTCCTCTTGGGTTTGACTAGTACACCATTCATTTATGTTTTATGCCTTGAATGGAGTATTTAATTATTTTTTTGAGATATTTTAGTACAACTTTTCTATAATGTTCACAACTAAGAATAGTGAATTGAAATATTATTAAATTTTAATGTACAGTAAAATATCTATAAATTAATACTCTATAAATTAATAAACTCTCTAAAATAATAAAATCTTCCGGTCCCGACTTGGGCCTTTGTAAAAAATCATCAAATTCGATAAGATAATAAGATAATAATTTTTCGGAAAATCCCTTTATAAATATTAGGTCTCATTAAAACTCTAAATTAATAATTCATAAATATTACAATTATAAATATTATGGTAATTTACTAAAATATGAATCTATTGTTACTTGATTTTTCTGAAAATTTAAATCTAATTGGATTTCATCCCTAACTTTTTTAATTGCAGCCAAGAGTTCCGGTGTCGAGTTCTCTAGCTGCAACAAAAAAATTTGAAGAGTTGTTGTCGCGCTCAAAGCCTCCTTTCTCGTGACTGGGTTCCAACGGTATTGAATCATCTTCAGCTTCATCATTAGTAGGATCTTTTATAATATCAGCAACAATTTCCTCTAAACTTTGAACCATTGAACATTCATCATTTTCACCCGGATAGTCCACCAATTTGTTGACATCCATTTCATTGCGATAACCAACATCCTTGATCATATTCTCAAGCTCATGTAGGCTTTCTTCAAAGTTTGTCTCACTTGAGATTTCTTCATTTGAACGGATTTTGCAGTGCCGAAAGCAATTTGCTATTGACACTTGAGAAATATTGGTTGTCCAAGCGAGATCGCAAAATTGATGGCATCTAAAACATTAATCTTTTCGTGATTAGGTAGCCCCAACTCATGACCTTCCAGAGATTTTTGTAGAATCTCCTACATATAGTGCATCTTGAAAGCTCTAATTATTCCTGCATCACATGGTTGAATCTTTGATGTCATGTTAGGTGGCAAAAAAAACAACTCAACATTCCGTAACCCTTCAATATTTTGTGGATGGGCTGGACAATTGTCAACCATCAACAAGATTCTTCTGCCATTCATTTTGTGATCAAACCAAATAACATATTCATCAAAAAGCACACTAGTCATCCATGCCCTCTTGTTGGCACGATAATGACAATTGATGCTGCTCATGTTGATATTTTTGAAGTAACGTGGCTTTGCATATTTTCCAATAATCCATAAAGGAATTTTTTCCGAACCATCCTCGTTGCAACAAATAACAATTGTAAGCCTCTCTTTGTCTTGCTTTCTTCCCTCAAGTTGCTTGGTTGCAAGAGAGTGATCATCTTGTAACCTGTAAAACAGACTTGTTTCATCCAAATTAAAAACATCTTTAATGAGAAATTGGTTTATTTTCTCCCTTATAGCCTCCAGTTTCATTTCCATGTCCTGCATGTCAACCGAACCACTTTCTCCAAAGCGACGGAATGATTTAATACCATGTCTTACCTTGAATTTTTCAAGCCAACCTTGAGAAAATTGATGGTCATGAGGGTGTTGAGGATGCAAAAGCTTCATTATATCCTTTGCTTTCTCCAAAATAAGCTCTCCGGTCATGTTGACTCGATCTTGGTACTGAAGAAACCATTCATAAAGAACCTTCTCCATATTTGGATATTTCGTCGATTTGTGTCGCTTAATATCCCACCCTTCTCAAAGTTGGCTGAAAGGTACTCCGATGATCTCTTGAGAGTGTTTGATATTGTACCTTGACTAACTTTCAAACGATATTTTTCATCAACCCACTCTTGTAAATCTTTTTGAGTGCATGTGGGATGGTCTCTCTTATACTCACATAATGCTTTATGCATTTGATCATTCATGGATGATTTTGCGATGCCTTTTAGATGAGAAGACATGGTTGGGTGTAATGAATTATTTTATTTCCATATTGAGATTTATATAGTATATGTTTCATTCATCATGTATGAATATATTTAATTGGCTATAATAGTTATTTAAGTGCAACGAATTAATGTAAACATGTATACATTATTTAAGTAATTCCAATGAATTGATACATGCGTCCATGAATATAATAGTTAATTGTATACAATGAATTGATATTATACATGAATATATTTAATTAGTTACAAAGAATTGGTAGATGCATGAATATAATCAATGAAACATATATGAATTCATTTATTTTCAATACATATGTATGTACTAAATTTGATGAATTTAAAAAGTCTCTCTTTTAATTAATAAAATATTAATTTATCGATATATTAATATCTCTCTAAATTAATAAAATTTCATGATCCCAGGGTTATTAATTTATAGAGGTTTTACTGTATATATTATTATGCATGTCTAGATTGTTAAATGGGGTTTTATACATGATAGGTCCGGGTATGCTATGCAACAATAAAAACAAACTGAAATAAAATCGAATGTCAATTCACTTTCGTATGTCAGCGACAATGTCGTCTGATACAAGTGACACCACTTCGATAAAATAGAAAAACATTTGAAGAGTAAATTGCAGCGGAAATAATAAAGAACATAAGAGTTTAATATTTGCATAGGTTATATATATTATATAACATATGACGGTCAATGACCGAAAGTATTGTATATATTTATATACAATTGAATAAATCCCTTCTTTTACAATTTTACAAAAAAAAATAAAAATGAATTAAAATGTTGAAGTCGCAGATGACTTCTGCCTGAAAAATCTATCTAAATAGACATAGACAATATCTCATTATAATTGCTTCAATACATAACAAATCTAGAATCTAATCAGCAATTATAATGTTGGACAGAATGTTATCGACACGCTCAGGCAACACTTGCGATCCAATTTTCTGAGATAAATTCTCGAGAGCTTTGTTGATATTTTTGCAATCTGTTTCTGGATATCGATTCACTCTTGTAGCCTCTCTATTTATAGTAGATAGTCATCCTTGAAAAGCTCATCGATTGGTAGTGGAGGTTGAGGAAAAGGTGGGCAGCTGGTAAGGTTTGTTGGAGAAGATCATGGAGCAAAATCTTCTAACTTCTTGGACTTGTTCCCCAAGCATAGCAACGACTTTGACTTGTTCTTCCCACATTTTTCATCAGCTCCTAATTACCTTGCCAAGTCACTTCTCTATCGTAGTAAAAATTTCACGAGAATTGCTTCAGTCCGTGAAGTAAGGCAAAACTGTTTGTAATAAAAATGTTGGTCCGAATGTTGTGATATTTGTTCCAACATTTCTTAACTTCAACTTAGTACAAAAAATGATATGTTGGGCAAAATGTCACAACACCAAAACCAACATTAACATTCTTCCCCTTATTGCCCTTCTTCACAAAATCTATTATAATATGTGCGAATGACTTACAGCAATGTCAACGTAGATATACACAAATCATCCAATATACGAAAGGAAAAAATCCACATGTCAATTTTAACTCATTGTCTCAACTTCTTAAAAATTCAACCAAATAAACAAACCAGTAAAAATAAGAACATTGTTCAGTAGTTTAGCCAATCACAACAATCAGATAACCATCCATCAGCCGATAAGCCAGCTCCCCTAGCTAATCATGCATTAGTAGTAGCTTCCAGCCGCTTTCTACTTTTGCATGACAACTTCAGCTTCAGCTCTGAGCCTCAATCTCTTCAGCACCACGTTCCTCCCAACATCATTTTCTCTCTGCACAGCAGTAGCAACAGCTTCTTCAGAAGCAACAACATTTGCAGCAGCAACGAGCAATATTGAAGGCAGAACTTTCAGCCCTTTCCTCCCCCTGCATGGTAGAATTATCTCCCATTTTTTGGGAAGAAAGCAACAGTAAGAACTGGTCCCTGGTCTGGACTAAAGCATCCCTTGCAGCATCAACCTTTGAGATTTATTGGTTGATCTTAGTAATTTGTCCAAAAAGTCAGTCTGTAGATAGAGGTGATTGTGTTGTACCAGTGTTGCCTAGAATGTTTGGAACATTTCAGGCAACATTCTCAATGTTAGCTTCCTTTTTCCATGGAAGGTCAATAACTCTCTCTTTGCTTTTCAAGATTGTTTTATTCACTGAATATACCTCTGGTGCTTTTCCTAAAATATCCTCCCTTTTAGACTCAAAGCCTTGGGTAACTAGAATTGATAGATCAGAGATGGATATGGAAGGATTAAGGTTGACTCTTTCTCAACCAAATTGGCTACTTCATAGAAAATCATTATTCCTAAGTCAACTCTTAATCTTTTTCCAATTTTGTACAACAGAGAGGCTTGATCAGTTGTTACTATTGACTCATTAAGTGAAGGGAGCCAATTGTGAATTGCAATCTTATGGAGGGTGAAAAATAAGGCAGTTTATTTCGAAGCAGGGCATCGAGGAGTCCATTTCTTCATTATACCTCCAGTGAGATATTCAATTATATCATCCCTATTCTCTGTTGCCCTTTCTGTAGTGTTGCTTCTGACTTCATGCTCAGTTCCCAAACATTGATTAATAATTAGATGAGTAAACTGATAAATTTTGTTATAGAGGTATACCTTCCCAAATTTCTTTGAGGAGGCATTGTCTATATCAGAATTTAAGTTTGCGCAAAACAACCTAATTACTTCATCAATGAATAATTCTTTATCAGTTATAATTTTTAGAAGCTTACGATCAGTGAGGAACTCAACTAGACCATATTCCGAACATGAGGCTATATCTAACACTTTTTCTGCCCTTGACAACTCTATTCATATACCAATCCCATTTATCAAATTTTGCTTTGGAATAGAACTTATCAGAAAAAGCATTTACCTCAACTTCAGATTCTGATTCCGTATTGCCTGAGGAAGATGGTGAGAATGTCTCTTCTAAGGTCTGCTGGAATGTTTCTTGAAATGTTGTGGCATCATCGGCAATATTCTGGGCGGCATCTGGTTTAGCATGTCGGAGAATTCCTTTGGGGCAGAACCTTGTCAATGGAGTGTCGTTAGGGATCTCCTCGTCTTGAGACTCACTTTGAGAAACAAAGACTGGAGGTTCATCTTCAGTGTCTTCCAATCTTCGAGAAAAAGAAGAATGGTAAAAATAATGTTGATTTAGAGACAGATTTAATATGGAGTAGACTTTATGGTTTTGTATTAGAGGTTATATCATATTCTGTCTAATTTATTGAGTTTAAAATTAATTATTTATACTTATTTAATGAATTCTTTTAACATATATAGAAAATTTAAGTCAAAATTACTAAATTTCAAATTTTGGTTTTTTCCTCTTATCCTTGCGTAAATAACCAATAATTAATTAAGCAAGAATAATCTATTAATTCAGCTGACATTTTGGCTCATAAATTTGTGGCAACCACCTGACCATTTACCAAACTTCTACTCCTATTATGTTCACATTATACTCCTATGTCCATATATGTACACAGCTGCTAAAATCATGCATGTGCTTTTTGTTAGTCAAAATCAGAATCTATCAGCAAGATGAATTCTTCCAGATAGGATTTGGTTGAGTCGAATCTTGTCAATTCCTTACTCAAAACTTTAATAAAAAACTTTTGGAAAGAAGAAAAGTAGTCCATTACTTCAAAAACAAAAATGATGCTATTATTATTTGCAAAGTCAAATTGAACCACAGTATATGTGATTTATAGTTTTTTTTTTTAAGTTTCTAAATCTAAAATGTAAAAAAAATATTATTATCTTAAATCTATATAAAAGATTTAAATATTTAACTTTCATATTTCGAAATGTTTCATCTTTTATGAGGACGAGAATAGAAGTAAATTGTGTAATGACGGTGTGAAAAAGACCCTTGTGATGAACTGGACCGAAGAAAAAGAAGATAATGTGCACTTTCCCCACGGAATTTATGTGAAAAGTGTCTTTTGCCAAACCAGAAAGGCAATTATTGTGATGGACACTACCTAGGCAGAAAACCTCACAAGATAAAAAAAAATTGTTAGTTGAAATTACGATACCATTATTGAAAAAAAAAACTCAATTATTTTTCAAAAAAAATAAGTAGGTTAAGATTTGAATATTGATTTTTTGACTCAGTTTTTTTTTGCGCCAATTACCAAGTTTTATAATCGTCTAACTCATTCCTAAATACGAAATATATCTCTCTAATTGGATCTAATCGTCCATAGACATTTAAACGTATACTTCACAACAGATCAAATTCCAATATAAAAATATTTCAAATAAACACGATTATATAAGAAGTTAGAATAAGAGAGAAATAGACTGAAATTGGAAAATTAAATACATCTTCCAATTCATAATGTTGCAACAAATGTACTACTACAAAGGTTTCTGAGTGGATGATTACAATTAGATGGCGAAAATTTACGAATCCAGAAGTTCAAAAATGAAAAGCAAAAAAATAAAAATATCTGAACCTAAAAAAATAACATATTCACTTATCACAAAAATGGTATTTAAAAAAGTTACGTAATTATCCAAAAAGGTCAGCAAAATCTGTAAAATCCAGTAGTGTTTTTGCATTTAGCACAACACTGACCACCACCTTGAAATCCAATTTGCCAACATAAACAAACTGTTTTTGCCACCACCTCCGCCGTGGCCGTTATGGGTACTGCCGCCGTTAGTGGTGGTGCTACGGGGGCCAAGAAGTTGTATGAGGCTGTTGATTCAGCTGAAGATATATGATCATTATGTAATGGCAACCCTATTGAAAGTTCAAGATTTATCATCGATTGTGAGGTTTTTTGTGGTATTATTTCAACTGGCTTTGTTTCCTCAGTAGTACCACTATTGCATTTTGTTTCATCATATGATGATGACGTGACATTATTGTTGATAATAATATTGGGTTTTTGGTCAACGTTGTTTTTGAAGTCCATGCTGATGTTTTTGGTTGTGGTGGTGGGGATGGTGGCGGAGTTAGCGGCGGAGATAACGCTGGCGGCATTGAGTGGACGGTGAGTTTGAGGATCAATGCCATGGCTGATGAGTTTTCGCTTAATGTGTGTATTCCAATAATTCTTGATTTCATTATCAGTTCTTCCAGGTAATCTTCCAGCTATAACTGACCATCTGCAACGGAAATGAAAAAAAAAGGAAAGGAAATTAGAAAAATCTAACAAAAGAAATTGAAAATTTGCAGATTTATAAATATTGGATATAAATCAATGAGTTTTGAAGTTACAGAATATCAACAAAAAATAAAAATTGATTTCAATTACACAAACAGGTGAATGTGGTCCCAAAATCCCCACCCCCCACCCAAAAAAGAATTTGACTTTCTATTCCAATTTTCACATATTTTTTCAATCAGCAAATCAGAGAGGAACAGAAAATTCTAAATTTCTAATATATCTGATACTATAACTTACTATAAAGTAAACAAATATGAGTACATAAACTGCATATAGTAGCAAAGAGAAAAAGAGATCAGATATGAAGGGTATACATACTTGTTTCCAAGTAAACTATGGAGTTTGATGATCAATTCATCTTCTTCTTCAGTAAAATTCCCTCTTTTGAGATCAGGCCTTAGGTAATTTATCCATCTCAATCTGCAACTCTTTCCACATCTTTGTAATCCTAAAAAAATTCAAGAACATCCATAAATAATAATGAAAAATTAAATCTTTACATAATATCAAGAAAAAAAAGTCCCAAATCTTGGGATCTTTTTTCCACAAACACCAAACCCATAATCTTGTTTTTTTCTTTTACGTGAGATGGCCCTTAGGGTATTATATTCTATGACAGATCCAAAAATTACATATCATAGGTTTCAAATTAAGAGCATAAATTCTAAAACATATACATCTAACTTTATCTACACAATATACATATTAAATCCACGAAATTTAAATTTGTTAAGTTCATTTTTTTATGATCTTTAGCGAACTCATTCAACTTTTGCAATTATGAGTTAAGAATTTTAGTGCCCCACTAAGATATAGAGGCAGTAACGATTAATTTTAATCAAGGGGTCATCATCAATATATATTAAAAAATTGATCTTCTATACAATATAATTTTTCGAGCAATGAACCCCTGCCGCCCTCTAGCTTAGAGTAGTACCTGCAGCTTTGGGGAGAGAACGCCAGCAACCTTCACCATTAGCACGGATATAATTGATGAGGCGTTGGTCTTCTTCTTTAGTCCATGCCCCTTTATTTGTATGAGCTTTTTCACAACAAGGTGAACGTCCCATGCTTTGATAAACAATTTTTTTCCTTTCCTTTCTCTTGGGATTTTTGGGTAGTTATTAGAGATATAATAGAGAAAAGCAAAGAGTTTGATGATATTGTTGTCTCTTTCACTATTTTTCTCTTCTTGATAAGACTAAAACTGTTTGGTACGTCTAGTCTAGTTTTTCTCTAATGGAGAAAGAGAAAGAGGGAATACAAAGATATATATCTTGGGGGTGTGGTGGGGTAGGCCTAAAGTGTTAGGTAGGAGGTGTGGGGGTAAAGCTTTAATTTGCTATTCGAGTAGACTTTTGAACTATTACCTTTTGCTAACTGAAGGTCTTTCTTTTTTATTTTTTTCTTAGAGTTGAGAGAGACCGGGGAGGCCAATAACAGGTAACAGGTAACAACTAACAACCAGATTTAAAATTGTATCAGAAATATTATTGCATTTAGTAATAATCTTGTGTAATATATGTACAAATTTTGTATACGTGTTTTTAAGTAAAACATTGATTATGTATATCTAAGAGTTTTATGTTTAATGCACTCATAATGTACACAATTTTACTACGTAGACCTAAAATATACATAACTTTATATATAGTGAAATCTAATCTCGTAATCTTAAAATAACGTATTCCTTCCATTCCAATTTGTCTGAAAATATTTGATTAAACAAAGAGTTTAAAAATAATAAAAAGTTTATTAAACTTGTGGTACAAAATAAACCATTGTTGTGTGACTATAAATTATCTTATAAGGACAAAAATTAAAAAAAAATTAAAGTTAAATAAAAATTATAACGTATAAATTGGTATAAATAGTATTCCAATAACTTACTAGAATTGCTTAAATTATATTATTACTGAAAGAATATATGTGCATGTATATTATGTGTATATACACATATATTCTCTTGTAATTATTAGAAATCGTGTACACGTGTAATTATGGTAGTAGTCTTACCTTTGACATTAATGAAAATAATCAAGGGGTTCTTCTCTTTTATGATATCAGCAGTCTAGGGCAAAATCTTCCTTCTCCAAAATTCTCCTAAGCTTTCGCCGCCCTACTCGACAACCTAGGTCTCGGCCGCCGGCCGATCAAGCACTTCCCTTCAAAAAAAAAAATTGAATCCTCGTTCTCCTCTTGTTCCTCCATCATGTCTACCACAAAGAACACATTTCATTCTGCCCCTTGCATTCTCCAATATCAAGAACAACATTCCTATTGTTCTTGAGATGGAAAACTTTCAATACGCTACGTGGACAGAACTGTTTAAAATTCACGCCCGGTCTAATAGAGTCCTCCATCATATCGTTCCACCGGTAAAAGGCAAGGAGAATGTGCCTTCCACGGATGATGAAACTGAGTTGGGCAACTCTTGATGCTACGGTCCTTCAATGGATCTATTCCACCATCTCTACGGATCTCTTACAGACAATTATCGAGCCTGATGCTACGACAACGGAAGCTTGGAATAGGTTGCGTGATATATTCCATGACAACAAAAATTCCCGTGCCGTGACCCTTGAACAGGAATTCTCCCACATAAATATGGAGGATTTTTCGAATGTCTTAGCCTATTATCAAAGGCTCAAGGAGTTGTCGGATCAACTCAAAAATGTTAGTGCGCCTGTCACTAATGATCGTCTTGTTCTTCAGATGGTTGCAGGCCTTTCTGAGGCATATAATGGCATTGGAACTCCCCTCCGCCAAAGCAATCCACTCCCGCCGTTCTACCAAACACGTTCCATGATCACCTTAGAAGAAGCATGTTTGGCTAAAAAGGCGGCTACTAGAGCTAATTCCGCCATAATTGTGGCCACGTCTCGCGAAACTGATGACTCTCAATCGTTCTTCAAATATTATGGTCAAAAGCATAACGACGAGGGTGGCAAAATGAGTCAAAATCGTGGAAAAATTGTGGTGGCGAACGTGGCGGCGGCAAGGGTGGCGGCTGCGGTGGTAGTGGCGGCGATGGCGGATGACCAGCATTTAGTGGCGGCGGACAGGGACCAGGACACTAAACCAGTGGCAGCAGGCTTAGGCCGTTAGGCAGTGACCCATGCCGCCCTGCCCATTCTCTTTATCAAATTGGGCCAGGCCCAATAATGGCCAGCAGCGGCATCAGCCTGGGCCAATGAACAGTGCGTCCTTGCAACATGCTACCCTGCTTGGACCTCGGCCTCAACAGGCCCTCGCTGCTGCGGGCCACACAACAGTAGTCCTGACACACACGAATATCGAGGCAGTGATGCATGCACTTGGATTAAATTCTCTGGATGTAAATTGGTACATGGACACTGGTGCTACTTCTCACATGACGTCCGCACCAGGTAATCTCTCGTCTTATTTCAGTTTGAGCAAAAATCGTGGCATAATTGTTGGTAATGGTAATTCAATTCCAATTCGTGGTTACGGTCACACAAATTTATCTCCCCCAAACCAACCTTTAGCCTTGAAAAATATCTTTCATTCTCCTCACTTAATTAAAAATTTGGTGTTTGTTCGAAAATTTACAAGTGATAATTGGGTTTCTGTTGACTATGACCCTTTTGGATTTTATGTGAAGGATTTCACGACGTGGATACCTCTAATGCGATGTAATAGTCGGGGCGAGCTCTATCCCATCACCATCACTACCACTAGTCCAGCCACACCGTCAACGTTTTCCGCTTTAGCACCTTCCTTGTGGCATGCATGTTTGGGTCATCCGGGAGCATATGTTCTTTCTTCTTTTAAAAATAATAATTTTATTGAGTGTAATAGTACGCGTAGTACTAATATTTGTCCTTCTTGTCCGCTTGGGAAACATGTTAAATTATCGTCTAGTACTTTGATGCAATTTGATATTATTCATAGTGATTTGTGGACATCTCCCATTTTTAGCTCTTTGGGCCATCGTTATTATATGTTATTTTTGGATGATTATTCTAATTTTTTGTGGACCTTTTCATTGTCTAAAAAGTGTCAAGTTTATTCCACATTCCTATCGTTTAGAGCATTCATCCGTACCCAATTTGAACGGGAAATTAAAAACATTCAATGTGATAATGGAAGGGAATTTGATAATGAGCCGTTTAGTGAACTTTGTAATGTTAATGGCATATCTTTTCGATTTTCTTGTCCTCATACGTCCTCAATAAAATGGGAAAGCCGAAAGAAAAATTCAAACCATTAATAATATTGTTCGCACATTACTAGCCCATGTTTCCTTACCACCTTCTTTTTGGCATCATATTTTACAAATTGCTACTTACCTTCTTAACATACTCCCTAGCAAAGGATTAACATACCGGTCGCCTCTAAAAATTATTATAATAATAAAGATCCTTCGTATTCTCATCTTAGGGTGTTTGGGTGCTTATGCTATACTCTTTTTTCATCCACTACAATTAACAAACTTCAAGCCCGTTCTACTGCTTGTGTGTTTTTGGGTTATCCGTCTAATCATCGTGGGTACAAATGTTATGATTTGTCTTCTAATAAGATCATAATTTAGTCGCCATGTAATTTTTTATGAAACCCAATCTCTGTTTACTAAATTGTATAATTATGTGACCAACTCTTACAATTTTTTGGATGATGAACTATCCCCGTATGTGGTTCAACATTTGGCTCGGTCCACCCATCATCTTCCAGTCCAGCAGACACCGACATACCCACTGCCTACCGGCCCAGAACACGCTTCTTCCCCACTTCTACCAGCAGGCCCACTGTCTGTTGGCCCAATTTCTGTCCATGATCATGATTTTGCCAACAGGGCCACTGCCTGCTGGCCCAACTCGGTCTCCTTGAGTGTCTCGGCCAGCAGGCCCACTGCCTGTTGGCCTAGTTTCTGCAATAACGTCCTTTCATCCTGTTGTCCTACTGCCTCGGTCCATTTCCTCGGCCCATCCCATCCCTCCGTCAGTCCAGTCCATTGGCCATCAGGCCCCCGTGACATCACTACACCGACCCAGGTCTGATCCACTTTAATTTCGAGTCAAGGGCCCATTACGCGTAGCCAACATGGTATCTTTAACATTTTAATCTAAATTCTAATGTCACTAAATCACCACTTCCATGTAACCCCGTGTCTGCCCTTCATGACCCGAATTGGAAAATGGCCATGGACGATGAATATAATGCTCTTATTGAAAATAAGACATGGGAGTTGGTGTACCGTCCGCCTGGTGTTAATGTGATTCATTTTATATGAATTTTGACTCATAAGGGAAAATCTGATGGTTGTTTTGAGAGGCATAAGACCCGTCTTGTAGGTGATGGCAAAACTCAACAGGTTGGCGTGGATTGTGGAGAGACATCTAGTCTGGTGGTCAAATCGACAACTATTCATAATGTTCTCAGTGTGGCTCTCTCTAAAGCTTGGCCCATTCATCAACTGGATGAGAAAAATGTAGTCTTACACTGTAAACTCAGGAAAACGGTATACATGCATCAGCCCTTGGGTTTCAGGGACCCCGATCATCCTAACCATGTCTGTTTGCTGAAAAAGTCATTGTATGGGCTAAAACAGGCCCCTCGGGCCTAGTACAAAAGGTTTGCAGATTATGTGTCTATTATTCTGTTATATGTGGATGATATTATATTGACTGCCTCTTCTGATAAACTTCTCAAGTCTATCATGTCTCTTCTTAGCTCTGAATTTGCTATGAAAGGCTTGGGGCCTTTGAGTTATTTTTTTGGTATAGCTGTAACTCGTCATGCATGTGATCTATTTTTATCCCATCGAAAATATGCAACTGATATTATTGAACGGGCTGGTATGTCATCCTGTAAGTCCTTTCCCACTCCGGTTGACACCAAACCGAAGTTGAGTGCTAATTCTAGCACATATTACGAGGATCTCTCCTACTATCGCAGTGTTTCAGGGGATCTTCAATATCTTACATTCATGAGATCTGATATTACTTATGCAGTGCAACAAGTGTGTTTATTTATGCATGATCCGAAGGACGAACACATGCACGCTCTCAAACGCATTGTGTGTTACATTCATGGCACTCTTGATTATGGTTTGCATTTATATACATCCTCCGTATCTACTCTCGTGTCTTATACATATGTTGATTGGGGTGAATGTCCAGATACCAGACGTTCAACATCTGGTTATTGTATGTTTCTTGGTGATAAGTTGGTCGGCTAAACGCCAGGCTACTTTATCGCGATCAAGTGCGGAGGCCGAGTATCGAGGGGTAGCCAATGTGGTGTGTGAGTTCTGTTGGCTGCATAACCTCCTATTAGAGCTTTACTTTCCTATTTAGAAAGCTACATTGGTCTACTACAATAATGTTAGTGCGGTATATCTCTTTGGGATCCGGTCCAACATCAACGCACTAAACATATCGAGATAGATATTTACTTTGTTCGCGAAAAGGAAGCTCGTGGACAAGTACGTGTCTTGCATGTTCCTTCACTGTACCAAATTGCTGGCATCTTTACTGAGGGTCTTCCCTTAGTTCTCTTTGAAGATTTTAGGGACAGTCTCAGGGGACGACAACCGCCCGCTATGATTGCGGGGGTGTGAAAGAATATATGTGCATGTGCCGTGTATATTACGTGTATATACACATATATTCTCTTGTAATTATTAGAAGTCTTGTGCATGTGTAATTATGATAATAGTATTGTATTAGGAAAATATATTAGTTTTGTATTAGAAAAATATGGATTTAATTTTCATAAATTAAATATTGTATATCATGTATAGGGATGGCAACGGATCGAATCTGGACCGGATCCTACTAGATCCAGATCCAGATCCGTTGGGTCCATAAAAATCATATCCAAATCCGGATCCATCGGATCCACCGGGTCTACGGATCGGATCTGGATCCACATGTAAATTTTTTTGTCTTGCTACGAATGTAACCTTGCTAAGATTTTTTTTTTGAACTGACAACCGATTTTTACTTAGCTAACAGT
The DNA here is from genome assembly GCA_034509755.1 of Anisodus tanguticus. NCBI lineage: Eukaryota > Viridiplantae > Streptophyta > Magnoliopsida > Solanales > Solanaceae > Anisodus > Anisodus tanguticus. The sequence continues at coordinate 2,175,560 of CM067545.1, read as the reverse complement.
TTACTGTGTTTCAATTTTGAAATGTTCATATGAGATATTTTATTCGTTGTCTCGTTTTGATATATTTTGTTCGTTGTCTCGTTTTGATTGTGAGCTATTAATTGAAAATATTGGACAATGACAATAGTTGTGGAAAATACTGACTAATATTTCCACAATACAGAACTTACATGTGCTTGGAATCTTCACAAATGAAGTGAATATAATTTTAACTACTTGTCTATGGAGATGTTAGTCATTCACTAATATAACATTGATTTTATTATCGAAGTTACCTCTTTATTTTTTTGTTTTTGAGTTAACGCGGGGATAAATTAAACTTGTTTTGAGAATTAAACTTGCAAGGATATGCTTAGCAATTTTAAGAAAATACTTATAAAATTACATTCTAGGTTATGAATATATTTAATAAAAAATGGATCCACGGGTCGGATCTGGACTGGATACGGATCTCAAATACAAGATTCAGATGCAGATCCTATCCGTCAGAAACGGATCTGGGTCCGATCCGGATCCGTCGGATCCAAATTTTGAAGATCCATATCCTATAAAACGGATCTGGATCCACCGGGTCCAGGATCCACTGCCATCTCTAATCATGTATATACCTTTGACATTAATGAGAATAATCAAGGCATTATTCTCTTTCAATTACTTTTAACATTTGTATAAATAATTAAATTATAATAACACTTCCTCCATTTTAAAATATTTGTCTTACTTTCTATTTGATCCGTTTAAAAAAATGTCTCTTTTCTTTTTGGACAACTTTTTAACTCAAACTTTTCACGTGATATGTTTAAGATCACAAGATTAAAGAGTATTTTGATATATTCTTCATATCTCTAATTTAAGATTATAAGATTCAATTTTTTTTTTATTTTTAAACTTCGTGTCAAGTTATAACAAGAAAAACATTAGTATTAGTAGTATAAAACCTATGTACATAAACAATATGCTTGAAGGTTACATATACATCCACCACTAGCAAATTGGTGAAGAAAGGAAAAGAGAGGATTGGATTTGGTAGGTAGATTTTCTTTTATGATGAGTTGGTCCTTGTGCAGTTGTGCTTCTAGTGGGTCCCTACTGTTACTATCTCCTCTTTAATGTTTAATCTGTGGTTCTCACTTGCACATTATTTCACTTGCCACGTGGACCGTACATGTTTGGTTTGGAGTTGTCCCACTATACATATTGACTGATTTCTGGTTGTTAATTCATAGTGTTACAATACTTGTAAACTTTCCTCTAATTTTTGTTCATTAAATACTCAAAATTTTATAGCCGACTAATTTAAATCCACATGAATGATTTTATTAAAATGAATAAAACGTTTTTTATTTGCAAGTTTGAACCTTTATTCCAATATTTGATGTTTTCATCTTATCTTCCAAATATACTTGATTTTTTTTTCATTTTTCTTTTTTTATTAACAGAGAAAGAGGAAATTCAATTGAGATCATTGATCAAGAGATTAGAGTGATTTGAACTTGTAATAGGATGATTTTAATTATAACTCTTAAGCTACATAGATGTCTTTGCAGAAATTTCAAGGAGCTCTTGGAACTTATAATTCAAATGGAATTTTAAAATTTTCTGCATATGATAGCATATTTTAATTAAGAAAAAGATATATCTTATTAGGACTATTCGTTTGTTTAATAAATTGAACCTCATATGAAAGTGGCCCTTTTAATTCATAAGTTGCATTAAGTAGGCTTGAAAGTTAGCAAATTTAACTTATAAGCAACTGAGACAAACTGAGCAAACATGGAGTGAACCCTCTTCCTCCTCTTAGAACTAAATAGATTCGGCCTTTAAAGTTTTTATTATTGAACTCATAATATCTTTGAATTATGGATTTTAATTATTGGTTCCCATCATAATCATTTCATGTGCTACAACTTAATCATGAAAGTGAAAAATGTTAATTTTTGACTCATACAATGTAGATATTGTACAGAGTTAGGTTGATAGGGAATTTGTTATATAATTGTTTTAATTACTAAGGCAATTTAATTTCTCAAATTTGATGTAATCTATAATTTTATATTAAAAAAATACTATGAAATTCCAAAATGAATGGCTGAATCATGAATGTGGTACTAACATTTGCCGATTAGAATCTCTCTTTTTTCCCCGCGGATTGTCCTTCCTATGGATTGGTCTTTAATTTTTATCCATACTTCTCATTTAACGAAAATTTGTGGATCAAAATATCCTTTATTCGCGGATTTATTAAATTAGATATCCTGAGTTTGAATCCCAACAAACGCAAAAAAAGAAAAAATTTGGCCAAAATTGTATAGAGATTATGCTCCTTGGGATATAGTTTCTATATAGCTAGCTAGACAAGACATAATCTTAATTTTTCAACGAAACTTTGTCTTCAGGCATAGTTACATAGAAACTATGCTCTTAAGGCATAATCTCTATACAACTTTGGCTGAATAGACATAATTTCAATGAAATTTTGTCTTGCAATTTTTTTCTTTTTGACTCTATTAAGATTCGAACCCACAACCTCCGAAATATTTTCGGTCATTTTTTGGACAAAAATTAAAGACGACCCTAAAATGGGAGATAGTGCGAATTGCCTGATTAGAATTGTTAAGTTGAACTGGATATGGCCCAACTAGCAGAAGTTCTATCAGGCTTTATAGGTTAGGCCTCATAAGTCCAATCCAGTTGCCTACAGCAAAAGTACCAGTTCTCTTTCTCAACAAATACTACTAACAAAATGAGCAGAAGTTTAAGCTGATAATGAAAAGTAGTTTCCAATGAGTTTCTTCTTATTAATTTTCCTCACGACTTCTTAATTGGTAATTAAGTTCATTAATATGCAATTAATCAAATTGGACACTATAATCTGATTACTTTCTAGAAAGTTATAGTTTCTACTGTTGCTTAAAGACACCTTTTGTTTTTGAAACACCTCAAATCTAAATAAAAAAGCACATTCTTTTTTGAAAAAAATAATTTTAGCTTTTCAGAAGCTTGACCAAATAGGTTACTATTAAATTAGATATTCTCTTTGAAGGCAAGTCTATAGGTACAAGTTTTATAAAGACAAGCTTAAACCCCTTCATGACATGGGAGAAGAGTTAATGATATCTTTTCCACATTCACTTGAAAGGTACAAAAAGGTGCAATTTGTAACTTGAAAAATCAAATAAGTGACTATTATGAAACCAAAAGGGAAAAACAGTATGGACCTAATCTTATACATACATTATTGCTTAAACATGTATGACCTTGGCATCTACTGAACTTTCACCCGAATCTGTCTCTGCTCCTTTCTTTGTTTACGCGTATGATCTGTGCAGGGAAAACGGGCATCAATTCTTTAGATTTGGCAAGAGGAGCTTCACGAAACCACTCATGGTTCAAAGCAGTTATTCTTTTCTCCGGATCATAAGTTAGAAGTTTACTCAACAAATCAAATCCAGCATCGGATAGTACCGGTAACCCCTTAAAAGGATGTAGCAGAAAATCTTTTCTTTAGCAAATTATTGTTTCAAAAAATTGACCTTGTTCGCCTTAGGAAGTAGGGATAATCCAGGCCAGATTGTCTCATTCGGGGTGCCTAAGAATTATGAAAATCTTGTCAATTTGATGAGCTTCCGTTTTTCTGTTGAAGAGCGGGTCATTGGATATCATCTCAGTCATTATACAACCAATTGACCACATGTCGATTATTCGAGAATATTGTGTGGCTCCCAATAGAATTTCAGGAGCTAAATGTATGTCTGGTTTCCGGGACCATTTCCTACAATTGAAAGGGATTTGAAATAGCCCCAAATAATAATTTAATAACCCGCAAGTGGAATATTGAACTATTTATAAATTTTGCAAACTTTTGAGAGTAGGGGTAGGAGGTTTTAATCTGAGCTATCACACCGAGAAAATAGGTAACAATACACACACATCTACACACACATATATACACATATATATATATTTTGAAAGTATGTATGTCTTAGAAATAATCATTATTAGGGACAAATGTACTTGGACACATTCGTATTATTAATAAGATTAATGTATTTTTGGCATTTGCAATTATTGAATTATTATTTGATTGTTTGTAATTATTCATTAATGTGCATCCCTTGAGCTTACGTTGTCATTAATAGAGTGAGATATTGATGATAGAGCGTAACTCTAAAATAGCCTCGACTAATGATCATCGAGAATGGGATATCGATGATATGTTAGAAGTCGACATGTGGTCTGCATCACATTCTTAGAAAATGTAGGATGTCTCACTTGCTACTAGTAATGATTACTAGTGATGGACACATGGATACTTTTGGAAAGTATTGATATACCCTGCTGATAAACTATTTGTTAGACATGTCTAGAGTGCTATCAGCGTGTGGGAGATAAATGTCCGTTGACTTGAGGTCAATACCCACCTTGCTTACAAAGTAATGTACTTTCACCCTGTTCTAAGCTTAAACTCCTTATAGGATAAGATACGGCTTGTGTTGGTGCATTATGATGTAAATTAAGGTGGTAGTTGAGCCAAAAATAAGATTCATTCCTCGATTGGATATTCGAGAGAACACTCAACTTCTCAGTGATATTAAGTCGACCAAGTCATAGGCCAATGCAAGAGACATATTTAGAATATGGTCTAGTTGTCGACTAATACAGATGATATAAAGTGATCAAGCCATTTGGATAGACACATGGCAAATCCTAAGCTTATCGGGTGTGTCGTGAATGAAAGAAATTTATTATCTCACATAAAGGTTATGTTTGCTGGATTCATGTAAACGTACTTCATATATTGAGTTCGTCGTACGGCGCAGTCTAGGAGTTCCGTATGGACCTTAATTGGATTAGTGTCGATATATGAAGGCCTATAGGGTCACACTATGTCGATTGTCTCATCGATCTAAGGGTGTATTGAGAAAGCATTAAATATTCGATTTAGAATCGAGATATTTAAATTGATAATGACTATGGGATAATTTCTATTAGATGGAAGTTATTTAATTAAATCAAAATTGGATTTTGGATTTAATGTGTTGAAAATATATATTAAATGAAAAAGACGGGAAACACCATTTTGATGTGAGGCGCCGCGGCGCCATCCCAACAGTAAGCCCAGTCGGACTGGGCCAGTGCATCTCGTTTTGGGCCAGATTTGGAGCCCAATCCAAATCTGAATATTGCCCTAATTTCACCTATAGATAGAGCACATCCTCATTCATGATCACACACAAGACATATTTATACACTAAGAATACCAATTCTCATAACAATTCTATACTTAGAGTCTAGGATAAAACTCTCTCAAACCTCTGTCAAGATTTCCTTGCTTTCTTGATAGAGGAATACACCAAAGCATAGTGCTTGCAATCGAATGGAAGGGACAGTCGCGTGTACTCCTTAAGTAAAGACTCCAGATAATACAACATGTAAGTGTTCATGTTTTATTTTATAGGTTTTGATTATCATATAACCATACCAAAAGAAATTATTGGGGTAAGTAGAACAAAATTTTAAACTTTCGATGTGCCTACTTATATGTTTTGAACCCAACAAAAAAACCCAACAGTTGTATTAGAGCCCAGGCTGGTTTCATGGTTATTTAACACTTGAATAACATAATAATATGGGTTAAACATTAAAAAAATTGGATTAAAACAAGGCTTCTTGAAATCCTACAAATCTTGGTTGAACAAAGTAGACCTTTTTATGTCACCATAAATTATTTTCTACGCTAACTCGAGGAAGTCATTCCGTTCTAACTCGAACTAAGCCAAAAGTCCAAATATCCGGCTCATTGCACGGTGCACGACAAAGAACGGGTAAGAATGGATGATGATCGATATGTGCGTTATTGATAATGGTGGGTGAGGATAAAAGATCTGTGATTTGATCCTTAAATTGGATTTAGGGCTCGAACGATTTTAGAAAATCAACACAGAAATGTTTTGTCAGGACGTCGGCGCCGCGGCCTTATGGTAGGGGACCGCGACGCTTGCTAGGGTTTCAAGGTGGCGATGCGGCTTCATGGTGGAGCGTCGCGGCCCTAATGCTTCATTTTTAAAATTCTGGACTTTCTGAGCATTAGGCGCCGCGGCTCCATGGTGGAGCGTCACGTCCCTAATGCAATACAAAGGTTTCTGCCTTGCCAGCGCCACGGCGCTAAAGCAAAACCGAAATTTTTGGTTTCTACCTCGGTGGCGCCGCGACACATACTTGCAATTTTGTTTTTGAGTTTTGTATGTTTAACCCGTGATTATTATTATACAGTATATTATTTGATAAATATACTATTTATGTGCTAAATAATTGTCATTTAGATTACTATAATAGTGTTCGCAAATAATTGTTTGGGTAGACGACGCCCGGTATTTGTTAAACCGCGTAATATTATGCTTGGGTAGGCGATACCCAATATATGATTAGTCATTTGCATGATAATTAAGATGCTTTGTTGGACATAGCATGCTAGAGTTGATCTTGGTTAAAACCTTAAATTAAAATGTTCCCCAAAATTTAATACAAGTCTCATTTAAAATGAACGCGTTGTCCATTATAATTGTTTGTAGTGCAAAATCCTTTTCGGCGAGATGAGTATTTATGCCACAACATTTGTTCTAAGTCTACGAGGACCCAGACTCTTTCATAGATGCATGTTAAATGTATAAGTAAGTGATAAATCTTCATGAGTATTTACACCATAGTGTTTGCTCTATAAGGCAAAACTCACTTAGATACATAATTGCAGTCGCATAACGGGGTTGACTTGCTAGGCTGTCTTGGCGCCATAGTGTCGGACAAGCCAAGGGACGCAGATCGATTGTTTAGAACATTTGGTCAAACAAGAGTTACAAATTGTTTGTAATTGGTTTGAAGACCTATCAGGTTGTGCTATTCAAGTTATCAGCCACAACAAATGCGGAGATAGTATGAACCTAGATCTTGGCCCATTATGACCATATTTGATATGAGTATGTATTCTTCCATGGGGTCGAAGGGTATGTTAAAATAGTGGGAGCTAATTAAACTAAATGCCATGTTAATTAGTTAACGAGTGTGTTCAATAGAAATTGTATTAGAGTATAATTTCAAGTCTATCTATTTTTTCAGTATATAAAATGTCAAATCTATCACTAAAAATGTTGGTCGAGACAAACAAGATGACTGGATCAAATTACCCTGACTGGTTAAGAAATCTGCGATTGGTGTTAAGACTAGAAATAATTGACTATGTGTTAGACACAGTATTCCCCACAGTCCCTGATGAGTATGCCATGTTTGACAAAGTGACTTATCAGAAACATTTGAACGATGCTACCTTGGCACAATGTGTAATGGTGTATTCCATAACTATGGAGTTACAGAGGCAACATGAAAACATGGGCCCCAACGAAATGCTAGAACACTTGAAGAGTCTCTATGACAAACAGTCTCAAACAATGGAGTATGAACTGTTAAGAGACCCTTTCAAATGTAAGCTGAACGAAGAGGGTCAAGTGTCAGCGCATGTTCTAAAGAAGGACTGCACGGCTCCAGGAGGAGGCAAAGCACTAGGTGCTTCTAGCTCTACTGGACAAGGTATGTTTGTCATTGAAATAAATATGTCTATAAGTAACTCTCATTGCTGGGTATTGGATACCGCTTGTGGCTCACACATTTGTAATAATGTGCGGTGTCTAATTGACAGTAAAAAGGTTAAATCTTGGGAGGTAGACCTGTGCGTTGGAAATGGAGCACGAGTGGATGTTGAACGCGTGGGAACTTATAAACTAGATTTACCTTCAGGCTTTTGTTTAGAACTAAATAATTGTTATTTTGTTCGCTCATTGACGAGGAATATTATTTCTATCCCAGTGTTAGACATTGAGGGGTTTTCCTCATTTATTGTCAATGTCAGTTATGTACTGTCTTTTAATGGTTTTGTTTGTGGAAATGATCCGCTTATGGATGATTTGTATGTTCTAAACTGTAGTCGTAAAATTTTTAATGTGCAAAATAAATGAGCTAAGATAAGTAATCCAAGAAACCCCACCTACTTATGGCATTGTAGACTTGGTCACATCAATGAATCAAGGATAGCAAGATTAAGAAAGTTAGACTACCTGGAACCATTTGACTTGAAGTCCTATGGTAATTGTAAATCTCGCTTGTGAGGAAAGATGACCATCAAGCCACTTTTTGGGAAAGGTGTGCATGCCAAAGAGGTGCTTGAGTTGGTCCATACTGATGTATGTGAGCCATTTTCAACTCAAGCTAAGGGAGGCTTCCCTTACTTCATCACTTTTACAGATGATTTCACAAGGTTTGGGCATGTGTATCTTATGAAACACAAGTCCGAAGCCTTTGAGAAATTCAAAGAGTACAAGTCAGAAGTAGAGAAGCAACTTGAAACAAGTATCAAGACTCTTCGATCAGATCGAGGATGTGAATACTTAAGTAAAGAATTTCTGGATTACTTGAAGCTTCATGGAGTCTAATCACAATGGACACCTCCTGGAATGCCACAATTGAATGGTGTTGCTGAAAGGAGAAATCGAACCTTATTAGATATGGTTAGAGCCATGATGAGTTTCTCAGCTCTACCAACATACCTTTGGAGCTATGCATTGCAAAGCTCAATTTATATTCTGAACAGGGTTCCTTCAAAGTCAATAGAGAAAACTCCATATGATATATGGAATGGCAAGAAGCCAACACTTAAACACATGCGACCCTGGGGGTGCCCTGCATATGTAAAGAAGATGCTTACTGACAAGTTGAAATCTAAAAGTGAGAAATATTATTTTGTGGGGTATCCAAAGGAAGCTAAGGGATACTATTTCTATCTTCCTGGAGAACATAATGTCATTGTTTACAGAAATGCAACTTTTCTTGAGGAAGACTATGTCTACAAGGAACAGAGCTGCAATGAGATAGAACTTGAAGAAATTCAAGAACCATAAGATAACACAGAAGTTGAACCCTTGTCAAATGACCTAGACAAGGATTCAGTGAGAGTATTTTGTGAAGATTGAGTACTTAGAGTACGCCCTTCAGCCAATAGGAGTGCTATGAGAGATAGTGCAAAAATGCAAGGCTCTCATACACAACCAATGGAAGATGATACAATGGTTGTACATCATTCCATTCAAGAAATACATGAAAATGACATTCCTGAAAGCTCTCAAGGTGATGGATTGTCTAGCACACAAAGACCTTCTCACAATCAGAGTACAACAAATACTGAAACGCAGAATAATCAACTCCGTAGGACCACTAGGACTCATCGTCCTCCTGAAAGACTTAATCTCCTTGTTGAAATAAATAATGAGATAGATATTCCTGATGACGATGAACCTACAACCTACATCGAAGCTATGTTAGACATTGATTCGCATATATGAAAAGAAGCCATGAAATATGAGATGGACTCGATGTACATCAATCAAGTTTGGAACTTAGTTGATTTGCCAACAGGGGTTAGACCCATAGGATGCAAATGGGTCTTCAAGAAGAAGATTGATGCATATGGTAAGGTACATACTTATAAGGCAAGATTGATGGATAAAGGTTATAATCAACGGCCTGGGGTCGATTATGATGAAACTTTTTCACATGTTGCAAAAATTAAGTCCATTCGGATTTTGCTTGCAATAACCACATACTATGATTATGACATTTGACAAATAGATGTTAAAACTGCTTTCCTCAATTGTAGCGTAATTGAGGAGGTGTATATGATACAACATGAGGGTTTTACATACAAGACTAAGCCCAAAGCAGTATGCAAGCTACAGAAGTCCATTTATGGACTTAAGCAAGCCTCAAGGAGTTGGAATATTTACTTTGATAAAGCAGTTAAATCGTTTGACTTTGTTAGAAGCAAAGAAGATCCCTGCGTTTATAGTAAGTGCAAGGAAGGGAGTATTGTCTTCATTATTATATATGTAGATGACATATTAATAATGGAAGACAATAAGACTCTCATGCAATCAGTCAAGGAATGGTTATCCATCACCTTCATGATGAAGGACTTGGGTGAAGCCTGCTACATTCTTGGAATTAGGATCTATAGAGATAGACCTAATAGATTGTTGAGGCTGTCACAGTCCATATATATAGACAAAGTGCTAAGACGATTCTCTATGAAAAACTCCAAGAAAAGAAGTCTTCCTATAGGTCAAGGCATCAAGTTATCAAAGAAGGATAATCCTTCTACTGTTGCAGAACTTGAACGCATGAAAAGAATCTCATATGCTTCAGCTATAAGATCTATCATGTATGCCATGACCTGTACGAGGCCAGATGTGGCATATGTACTTAGTAGGACTTGCAAATTCCAGCAGAAATCTGGGGAAGAACACTGGAAAGCAGTCAAGAGCATTCTTAAGTATCTTAGACGAACTAAAGAATATTTCTTAGTCTATGATAGACAAGAGAAGCTAGTATGTACCGGGTACACTGATGCTAGCTTCCAGACAGATCTAGATGACTTCAAGTCTCAATCTGGATATGCCTTATTTTTTCAATGGCGGAGTAGTGAGTTGGAAAAGTTCCAAGCAAGCTACAATTGCTGATTCGACAACTGAAGCCGAGTACATTGCTGGATCAGAAGCTGGTAAAGAAGCTGTCGCGATATATGAGTTTCTAAAGGAACTAGGGGTTGTTCCAAGTGCCACTTGTCCAATAACGATTTATTGTGACAACACTAGTGCGATTGCGCAAGCTAAGGAACCAAGATCAACAAACAGAAACAAGCATGTACCGAGGAAATACCACATACTAAGGGAGACGGTGGAAACTGAAGAAATAAGATTAGACTATGTTCCCACAGATGATAATCTAGCTGACCCGTTTACTAAACCATTAAGATTAGTGAAGCATAATGGTCATTTTGAAAACATGGGTATTAGATACATCGGAGATTGGCTCTAGGCCAAGTGGGAGATTGAAAATATGTATGTCCTAAAGACAATCATTATTAGGGACAAATGTACTTGGACACATTCGTATTATTAATAAGATTAATATATTTATGGCATTTGCAATTATTGAATTATTATTTGATTGTTTGTAATTATTCATTAATGTGCATCCCTTGAGCTTACGTTGTCATTAATAGAGTGAGATATTGATGATAGAGCGTAACTCTAAAATAGCCTCGACTAATGATCATCGAGAATGAGATATCGATAATATGTTAGAAGTCGACATGTGGTCTGCATCACATTCTTAGAAAATGTAGTATGTCTCACTTGCTACTAGTAATGGTTACTAGTGATGGACACATGGATACTTTTGGAAAGTATTGATATACCCTGCTGATAAACTATTTGTTAGACATGTCTAGAGTGCTATCAGCGTGTGGGAGATAAATGTCCGTTGACTTGAGGTCAATACCCACCTTGTTTACAGAGTAATGTACTTTGACCATGTCCTAAGCTTAAACTCCTAATAGGATAAGATATGACTTGTGTTGAGTGCATTATGATGTAAATTAAGGTGGTAGTTGAGCCAAGAATAAGATTCATTCCTCGATTGGATATTCGAGAGAACACTCAACTTCTCAATGATATTAAGTCGACCAAGTCATTGGCCAATGCAAGAGACATATTTAGAATATGGTCTAGTTGTCGACTAATATGTATGAGATAAAGTGATCAAGCCATTTGGATAGACACATGGCAAATTCTAAGCTTGATCGAGTGTGTCGCGAATGAAAGGAATTTATTATCTCACATAAAGGTTATGTTTGCTGGATTCATGTAAACGTACTTCATATATTGAGTTCGTCGTACGACACAATCTAGGAGTTCTGTATAAACCTTAATTGGATTAGTGTCGATATATGAAGGCCTATAGGGTCACACTATGTCGATTGTCTCATCGATCTAAGGGTGTGTGGAGAAAGCATTAAATATTCGATTTAGAATCGAGATATTTAAATTGATAATGACTATGGAATAATTTCTATTAGATGGAATTTATTTAATTAAATCAAAATTGGATTTTGGATTTAATGTGCTGAAAATATATATTAAATGAAAAATACGGGAAACACCATTTTGACGTGAGGTGTCGCGACGCCAACCCAGCAGTGAGCCTAGTCGGACTGGGCCACTGCATCTCGTTTTGGGCCAAATTTGGAGCCCAATCCAATTATGAATATTGTCCTAATTTCACCTATATATAGAGCACCTCCTCATTCATTATCACACACAAGAAATATACATACACTAAGAATACCAATTCTCATAACAATTCTAGACTTAGAGTCTAGGATAAAACTCTCTCAAACCTCTGTCAAGATTTCCTGGCTTTCTTGATAGAGGAATACACCGAAGCATAGTGCTTGCAATCGAAGGGAAGGGACAGTCGCGTGTACTCCCTAAGTAAAGACTCCAGACAATACAACTTGTAAGTGTTCATGTTTTATGTTATCGGTTTTGATTGTCATATAACCATACCAAAAGAAATTGTTGGGGTAAGTAGAACAAAATTTTAAACTTCCGTTGTGCCTACTTATATGTTTTGAACCCAACAAAACTCCAACATATATAACTTACTTTAAATAGAAATTGGAAAACTTACCTCCATATGATTTTGTAGTATTATTATTTCTAAATTCTATTTAAACATGAATTGAATAAGGAAGCAAAGGGGAGCTCATGGGGGTTAAAAAAACATGAATTGAATAATTAAATTTCAAATTCTAAACCATTTAGGATTGCCAATTAACCTTTCAGTATTATCAAAAACTGTTCACGAATAACAATAGCAAAATTAACAGATTTAATTTAATTAGATTTTAAAGAGAAGTGGTGTCCAACGATTTAGCTAGTTTTCTCTTTGTCTAAGAACTCCTGCTTTACCGAGAAACACAAGGTCACAAAATATAGTACAGTAGGAATCTTCTGTATGGTATGATAGTTATTTTTAATATCCAACGGTTTATTTCCTTGTTTCAGAGACCTAATTGGACTATGATATGATTGTGGTTGAGGGCTACCTTATATGGTGAGCTCCATGTCTTTTACAGTTTAGCTGAAGAATTCAAAGTTGTGTTTCTTTTTCTTTTCCGCTTCCCCTCCCAGATGTTAAAAAAAGATAGTAGTTAAGTTCATAAATTACCTTCATAAGGGTTAGTCTTGATGTTTTGGCACCGTTTAACATTTTTTAAAAAAAATAACCTACACTTGAGAAAATTGCTAGGTAAAAGCTTTTGTTGCCCATCGAGCATAATGTAGATATAAATTAGTTTTACATATAAGGTATAAGTTCATAATATTTTAAGACAGTAAACCCACTCAATTGACCACAAATTATGCGTTATAGGCCAAAAGCTACAACTTATGCTTGATAGGCAACTGAAGGAAAACTTGTGTTGCCCATCAGGCATAAGTTCTACTTTTTGCATATAAGACAAAAGTTCATGATATTCAATTAGTCATCACTTGCGAATTAATTTTGGGGAAAAGACACACATGGCCTGCCATAAGATTTTAAAACACTAGAATAACCTTAAAAGTTGATTTAAGTAGTCCTAACTTATAACATGTTTGACCAAATTTTTAAAATCGGCTTATTTTAAAAAATATTTTTTAAAAATGCTTTTCAAAAAAGTACTCTTGGTGAAAGTTGTTTGTGTTTGGCCTAGGGCTGGCCAATGGGCCGGGACAGCCCGACCCCGACCCGAGCCCGTCCCGGTCCCGCCCCGATCCCGCCAAAAAAAATAAAATAAAATTACGGGGGCGGGACTCGAACTCGGGACGGGACGATGTCTCGTCCCGCGAGACCCGAGCCCGCCCCAGGCCCGCGAGACCCGAGCCCGCCCCGACCCCGACCCCGCCCCTTTGCAAAAATGGTCGTTGCACCAACGACCATTTTAGATTATGGCCGTTGGCCAACGGCCATTTTAGCCCTCCCCCAACCCCCTACCCCTTAATATTTATTTTTAACCCATAAGTTATTATATTTACACTTTAACCCAATTTTTCAACTATAAATAACTCATTTTCTCTTCATCTTTCTCACAAATCTTCCTACAATCTCTCTAATTTCTCAATATATATCTCTACAAGTCTACATTGTTTGCTAAATATTCAATTTTATTTATTCATTTGGAATTGTGAGTGAAGTTGGCAACTAGCTTGAGGATCTTCCATCGAGCAAAGTTTCAATTTTCAACCTCTCGATTACACGTCGACGTTACGTCGGCGTTTGGTACATTCGTTCCTTCATTAAATTATTATTTTCTGTTTATTTAGTTTAGATCACTTAATTTTATTGTCTTTAATTATTTATTTATTTATTTATTATCATAATTAAAATGGAAGGATTAAAAGGTATGTTTAAGGGTAAGGGTAAGGGTGCTTCTTCTAGTAGGGGCAACCAGGGCAAGGGTACTTCTTCTAGTCATCTTATTCCTACACAGGATGATTTTGTTGATACTCAACATTTTCCTACAATACCATTAGATTTAGACCAGGAGCTATTTTCTGGAACTCAAGAAGACTTTAATTTAGACGATGATCTAGATGATATACCCACTAATGTTGATGACAACACACCCACTAGTGCACCTTCAACCGAAATACCTCCTATTCCCCCTAGTATGAGACGAGGTCCAAAAAACGACCATTAAAATCGATGCATGGACATTTTTTGATAGGGACGTAGAGAATCAAGTAGCCATATGTAAAATTTGTAAAAATGTTTTAAAATTTAAAATCGGAAAAGGTCACGGTGGACGGGGGTTTAATTAGACACGTAGTAAGTGCTCATCCAAATAGGTATGCCCAATACCAGGCTTCAAAACCGGGTGCGCAAACGCCCGCTCCATCGGGACAAGGTTCACATACCGATACTCGTCCCGACCAAGTACAGGGTCAAATTAACCCTATGACGGGGGGGAATTGTAGGCTCTAAATACAATAAACATAGAGATAGGGAAGCAATATCAAAATTAGTTGTGTGGAGGGTTTGCCCTTTTCATTTCCTTCATCTCCCGATTTTATTCATTACATTAGAGATATATATAATCCTCGCTTTTAACGGTTTTCCTAGATCAACTGTTAAGAGAGATGTATTTAAATTCGCGCATGACTATCAACAATATTTACGTTTTTCATTATATCATTTTAATGGCAAAGTATCCATCACGTCTGATATAGGTCGCAGTACTAACGGCCATGATTATTTAACTGTAACTTGTCATTGGATAGATTATAAATGGTCTATGCAAAAACGTATTTTAGCGTATAGATATATAGATGATAGGCACACTAGTACTTTTATTGCAGAAAATATTTATCAAGTGTGCGATTATTACGGAATTACCGATAAAATTATGACTATTACATTAGATAACGCTTTTAATAACAATTACGCAATTACAATGTTAAAAAATAGTTTAACTCCATCTTTTCCAGACCATTTTCATATAAAATGCGCGTGCCATATATATAACTTAATTGTAAAGGATGGTCTATCACTTTTTGAAGACATTCTTAGTAAAATACAATTTGCTATAAACTTTATTTTTAAAAGTAATAAAGTACAACGTAGAAAAGAATATAAAAAAACTTGTCACGATTGTGGACTACCTTATAGAAAAATTCCACAAGAAGTATCCACTAGGTGGAATTCTTTATACGAGCAACTACTTGTTGTTTATGACTATAAATTACCTATAACTTTATTTTTTAACTCTCATAATAAAAAGCCAGCTGATATGATTTTAGATAGTGATTGGGTAAAAATTTCCGAACTTATTGTATTTTTAGAGAAATTTTTTCAAGCAACAAAAGAATTTTCCGGTATATATTATCCTACTATTTCAACTATGTTATTTTATATAACTCTAATATTTTTATTACTTAGTGAATATATGGAAAACCCAGCTTATAAGGCAGCTATTAAAAACATATTTGTCAAAATAAAAAAATATTTTATTCCTATTCCCTCTATTTATATTATTGGTTCTGTATTAAATCCTACTATTAAAATAGACGGTACTAAATCACTAATTGAAACTATTTACGATTGTATAGAAGTACTACCACCTCCAAGTCCCAAAAATCTAAATCACCCACCACCTATTGAACAAACTAAAGAAGAAGTGTTGAATAGCGTAGAACACCAATGCAAAAACATATATAGATTTTATCAACAAGAAAATGCTAGTAACTTACCGGCTTCCATACCATCTTCTTCATCTTCAACACAACCTCACAAAAGACATGTCAAGTTTCGCGGCTAGTATTGAAAGCCTCGTAAATAGAATGTGCGGCCGTACCTCTACTACTAACCAAATTAGCGAGTTGGATATTTTTGTTTTGCGGGGTTCTGTACCGTATCAAGAAGTTATCCAATGAAGATGGACATGAAGACTTGTTTGAAATATCGGAGGGGAATGAGAAGACCTTTCCGACACTTTCATTGATGGCTCGAGATGTTTTGAACATTCAAGTGTCATCAATCGCGTCGAAAGCGCTTTTTCTCGAGCGAGATATCAAATAGGAGACCACGGACACTCATTAGCCGGAGACGGCTTGGAAATTGCGGATTATTCGAGAGATTGGATACGAGCGGAGCGGAGAAGGTGCGGTCAACCGGAGATCAATGAAGAAGATGATGAAAACTACAACGAAATTTTAACCGAAGGTAGTGGAAGCGACGTGGATCAATTTGACCAACAAATACCAATTCCAACCGAAGAACCACAAGAAATCATCCAGCAATTAGAACAGGTTTTTTTGAGAATGTAATTTTTTTTAATTGCAATTTTATTATGTAATTTGCAACTTTTGGACAACACCACAAAGTTGCAATTTAGATTTTAGACAATTGTATTTGTATTAAAAAAAAATCATATGTCTATTAAATAATATAAGAGGCACAAAAACAGCATTGGGATGTTTTTATTACACTATCTTGTTTTGTTTATTGAGTTTTTTTTATACATATGTTATTTTGTTTTAAAAAAAAAAAGAAAACCCGCCGTACCCCGCCCCGACCCCGACTCCGACCCCGCCCCGACCCCGCCCCGCCCCGATACCGACGGGATCGGGACTGGACTGGAGCAAGTCCCTCCAGACCTGACCCCGCCAGACCCGACCCCACCGACCCCGACCCCGACCCATTCTCCTGTCCCGCCCCGACCCCTACCCCGCCAGACCCGAGCCCGGCCCACTGGCCACCCTTAGTGTGATCCCACAAGTGGTGTTTGGGGAGGGTAGTATATACGCATACCTTACCCCTACCTTTGTGGGGCAGAAAGACTGTTTACGAAAGACTCTCGGCTCAAACAAAGAAAAGGAGAAGAAAAGTAGAATTAATTGTCGCTTTCTTCTCTCAATAACAATCTCTACTTCAATCTTATCCGGAAAATCTACTTCCAATAGCTCTAACTCTGATCTCTTTGAGATGATTTTATTGGCAGGGAAAAAGTATGGGCATTATCATTCATATTCCAAGTTAAGACCTTGGTCTGATCACTCTCTCAATGTTGTTTTTAGCTGGAACGAAGTTACCTCTGAGATAAGGGCTTTGATGTAATTTGTGTTAGGAGTAGTCCCTCAAGCTGGCTATGGATTCTAGAACTGGTTGTATATATCTTATTAGCGTATGAACTTTATGGTATCTTGTTTTGACCATGATAATACCTTTCAGTTTTCTTGCTCTGGGGTTTTTTAAAGGAGCTTCATCAATATTTTGTCATTTATCTGGCCCTCAGTACTTTGATTCAGCAGTAAGGAAGTACAATGCGTGATATGTGGGTTGG
This sequence comes from Anisodus tanguticus, assembly GCA_034509755.1. NCBI lineage: Eukaryota > Viridiplantae > Streptophyta > Magnoliopsida > Solanales > Solanaceae > Anisodus > Anisodus tanguticus. Next base: position 2,157,793 of record CM067545.1, on the reverse strand, counting down.
ACGCACGTCACAAGTTCGAACCCTGCTACTAGCAAGAGCCTAGTATTTAAGTGGGAGCAGGTAGAGTAATGGGCCAATACTCCCAAATATCATCACGTGAGCCAATTGGGGTTCCGCCAGCTAAGTCTCAGACAATTTCTCGATTTTCAAGAAAAAATATTTTGACGTAAATCTGAAACAAATTTGGGTTAAAAAATCAGCAAAATTCTCCCATAGCCGGTGCAAGCAAAATCTCAAATACTTGTTTGGTATTTGGACCTGCACCTTCTGAGTGCCTGGCATTATCAAGTTGTTTTATCTCTTAAGAACTTGTCAAGAAAATGTTTTTACTTAATAGCTTTGCTTGTCCTGATGACTATGATTAACCATAAATCATGATATTAACCTAGCCATGTGTTGTGAACCTGGATGCATGAAAAAGTCAAATTGGTTTGGTTGATCTTCTGAGCAGTATTCTTTCTTATGAAACCACCTCTTCAAAGTGGTATCTAAATTTGAGATATGTGAGGTTTGTGATTATGACTAAAGAACAAGAATGATACTGCTATCTGTAATCTCTAACCTGTTCCATCTTAATACTGAGATGGTTGATATAAAAAATGAAACTATTTGGATATGCATTGAGGGATATATCTTGAGGTCTATGTGAAAATATTTATATGCTTGAAGTGTATGAAAATATATTGATGTCAAAGAGGGAGAGCTATGGAGAGCAGCTTGTACCAACTCAATTATAAACTCTACAATTGATTAATGTAACATTTTCAAAATTTGAGACTCTCCCAGTGTTATGCCTTACTGGTATAGCCCCTCCTTTACCAGACGAGCATGCCTTAATCAGTTTGAAAATATTTTCATTGGAAGAGTGTGGCAATTGAAAGTTGTTTTGCTATGGCCTGCCTGCCTGACTTCAATTATTTTATTATGTCAATTTATGCACACTTCCAACATTCTTTAATACTTGTTTTAGTTAATTTTGTGAAACTTTCTTTTCTCATATTCATTTCCAGTTTTGTCTTTTCATCTCACCTTTTCTTTAAGTTGAGTTCATTCCAATCTAAGCTTGGATACCGTTGTTCATGCTTTTATAAGTCTGACCTTGCTGATAATTGAAGTTTATTGTTTGGCCAGTGAAGAGGGAGTTCCACTCAACAGGCGTTAAGAGAATGGGAGGTCATGGACATGATGAACCTTTTTACCTTCATGCAAAACACATGTACAATTTGGACAGGATGTCAAACCAGAAGCAAGCTGAAGATGACTCTTGGGGTCTGGTATGCAGTCGCCATTGGTGTTATAGTCCCAGTTAATGCTGTCGTCTTCCAGCAAAAGAAAACTGCTTCGGGCTAGATCATCATGTTATTGTGTCTCCACCATAATAATGCTGGAGTTTCCATGTCTGAAGATGATGCACTTGAACCTATTGAATTAGAGCATTAAATATCTTTCAATTCTTAGCTTAGCTATACCATGGTGGTTGCTTTTCTTGTTTCCATATGGCGACAATGTTGCTATTCCTGGTTCTTTAATAATATTTTCTGAATTTATTGAATCACCACATTGGTTGAAATTGTTGTCTGGTTTAATATCTACTTAGTGATTTTCTTTCTGATTGGATGTCACTATTTTTTCGGAGGTATTGGCGTTAAGCAGAAGATTTTGGCGCATCTCCCTTCTGCTTTTCTTGTTCGCAGGTACTTTGTGAATCAGTGGCATGTCTGTGTTGATTGTATGTGTATTAGCCTATATGAAGATTGTGCATCTCTCCCTCTTAGTGTAGATAGCAGCATAGAAGGTTGATTTTGACTGTTCGATGGCAGTTAATAGGGCATTTATAGTGCTGCCACATCTCATTTTATGTAGTATATTTTCTTTTTTTCATTCTATCTCAAAAATATTGTCACATTTTAATACTTGGTTTGTTTAATCTGTCATTTCCTTTTTACCTTTAATCGTGTAATTTGTTAGGACCACTTAATTTGTTTAATCTGGTACTTTTATTGCAGAAAATATTTATCAAGTGTGTCATTATTACGGAATAACCGATAAAATTATGACTATTACATTAGATAACGCTTCTAATAACAATTACGCAATTACAATTTTTAAAAATAGTTTAACTCCGTCTTTTCCAGACCATTTTCATATAAAATGTGCGTGCCATATATATAACTTAATTGTAAAGGAGGGTCTATCACTTTTTGAAGACATTCTTAGTAAAATACAATTTGCTATAAACTTTATTTTTAAAAGTAATAAAGTACAACGTAGAAAAGAATATAAAAAAATTTGTCATGATTGTGGACTACCTTATAGAAAAATTCCACAAGAAGTATCCACTAGGTGGAATTCTTTATACGAGCAACTACTTGTTGCTTATGACTATAAATTACCTATAACTTTATTTTTTAACTCTCATAATAAAAAGCCAGCTGATATGATTTTAGATAGTGATTGGGTAAAAATTTCCGAACTTATTGTATTTTTAGAGAATTTTTTTCAAGCAACAAAAGAATTTTCCGGTATATATTATCCTACTATTTCAACTATGTTATTTTATATAACTCTAATATTTTTATTACTTAGTGAATATATGGAAAAACCAAATTATAAGGCAAATTATTAAAAAAATGTTTCTCAAAATAAAAAAATATTTTATTCCTATTCCCTCTATTTATATTATTGGTTCTCAGTATTAAATCCTACTATTAAAATAGACGGTACTAAATCACTAATTGAAACTATTTACGATTGTATAGAAGTACTACCACCTCCAAGTCCCAAAAATCTAAATCACCCACCACCTATTGAACAAACTAAAGAAGAAGTATTGTCTAGCGTAGAACACCAATGCAAAAATATATATAGATTTTATCAACAAGAAAATGCTAGTAACTTACCAAATTCCATATCATCTTCTTCATCTTCAATACAACCTCACAAAAGACATGTTGTTTCGCGCTAGTATTGAAAGCCTTAGAAATAGAATGTGCGGTCGTACCTCTACTACTAACCAAATTAGCGAGTTGGATATTTTTGTTTTACGGGGTTCTGTACCGTATCAAGAAGTTATCAATGAAGATGGACATGAAGACTTGTCAAATACTTGGAGGGAGAATGAGAAGACCTTTCCGACACTTTCATTGATGGCTCGAGATGTTTTGAACATTCAAGCGTCGTCAATCGCGTCGAAAGCGCTTTTTCGAAGGCGTATATCAAATAGGAGACCACGAGACACTCATTAGCCGGAGACACTTGGAAATTGCAGTATTATTCAGAGATTGGATACGAGCGGAGCGGAGAAGGTGCGGTCAACCGGAGATCAATGAAGAAGATGATGAAAACTACAACGAAATCTTAACCGAAGGTAGTGGAAGCGACGTGGATCAATTTGACCAACAAATACCAATTCCAACCGAAGAACCACATGAAATCATCAAGCAATTAGAACAGGTTTTTTTGAGAATGTAATTTTTTTAATTGTAATTTTAATATTTTATTATGTAATTTGTAACTTTTGGACAACACCACAAAGTTGCAATTTAGATTTTAGACAATTGTATTTGTATTACAAAAAAATCATATGTCTATTAAATAATACAAGAGGCACAAAAACAGCCTTGGGATGTTTTTATTACACTATCTTATTTTGTTTATTGAGTTTTTTTTATACATATGTTATTTAAAAAAAAAAAAAAAAAAATGAAAACCCGCCGTATCCCGCCCCGAGCCCGAGCCCGCCCCGACCCGAGCCGACGGATCGGGATCGGACGGACTTGCTCCGGTCCCGCCGACCCGACCCCGCCGAGCCCGCCGGACCCGACCCCGCCCCTTCTCCCGTACCGCCCCGACCCTGACCCCGCCAGACCCGGCCCGCCAGACCCGAGCCCGGCCCACTGGCCACTCTTAGTTTGGCCAATGTATTTTAAAAACAATTATGAGCCGCAATTAGTGTTTGACCAAACGTTTAAAAAGTATTTTTCTCAAAAGTGCTTTTGAAAAAAAGTTATTTTTTTAGTTTTTGAAAAACTGTTTCTGCTACTCCCAAAAACACTTATTTTCTCTCAAAGACTTGGCTAAACACCTCAATTTTTTTAAATAAGATTTTTTTGAGAAAAATAAGCACTTTTGAAAAAAAAAAAGTAAGCATTTTTGGAGAAAAATAAGTTTGGCGAGGGTATTCATATCAGTTAGAAAAACAACTGAAAGAGAGGAGAAAATCTTGTTACTACATTTAACCCATGAAAAAATGGCAAACATTGATATTCACCTACCATAAAATTTCAAAGCAAATGTTCTTTAGTTCGAACCTTACCATAACAATTTTATACCATTAACAACAACAGCAACATCTATACCCAGTAAAGAAGAAAAAAATATACCCTCTTCATGGATTAATTGCAAATACCTAGATTTCTTATAAATTAGTTTATGTTCTATATATATACGTAATTTTTACTTATAAATCAATAATAAATTTGCAATTTTGATCGGATATACAGCAGTAGCATTTATACATAAGTTATATACATTTATACACACATTATACATGAAACGAAAAACATCAGCTTCACGAATTATACACTTGTTACATACGTGATATACAATAATTATACGTACTTTGTGGGAATAAGAAACTAGACAATAAAATTAAAATATCAATGCATATGATATTCAACCACATACGAATATGAAATATAACATTAATGTATAACATTATTATGCTCAATGATACACTTGTAAACAATACTTATACATGAAACCAACTTAAAAGGCTCTACAGATATATTCAGTGGAGGATCTGGATTCTAAATTCATTCAATCAAAAAACTGTAAAAATGCAGGTTCATTGTGGAGAAATAGAAACGGAGTGAATTAAGTCAGAAATTAACAACAATCTAAACAAAATCACTGCAGTAAAAATGGTATTGCAATTCCTTCAAAATAGGGATTAGGTATTTGGTATACAATATCAAAGAAGAGAGAGAATACAATATATTTCCTTAATTTGGGTAACTGACTGAAAATCCATAATTAAATTGTAGCCTAATTCATATGACCAAGTATTATGATTAGCCGACTAAAAACTGAAAATATGAATGTTTTAAATGGATTGAAAAAATAAAGTAAGTTTATTTTGAGTTTATAACTAATATGGGCTGATAATTTAGTTAATTATTCCAGAATTCCCACTTAATTAGTCCAGTATTTTGACAACATTTATATATGTATCTTAGTATATCTAGATAAGAAAACATAACGTGTACGTATGTAGTTGTTATTTTATGGGTGCTTACATAAATAACTACTTTTTAATGCTTGCTTTCAATCCGTAGCTATCTTTTTGCTATTTACAATTTGTAGCTACATTTAGGCATTTTCGCTGTATTTGACTGTAATGTATTTGAATACAATATTCAGTTGTATCCAACCTTATCTGATGTCACATATATTTGGTTGTATTTGAATACATGTAACTTTAATTTCTCTGAATACATGTGTATTCAAAATGATGTATTTAAGTGAACTTAAATACATGACGGGGCTGTAAATTTTAGTGTGTTTATATATTGATGTATCTTTTTTTTTTTTAGGTGTAATTGAATGTATTCAATGGTATTTGAATGTATTTCAATAAAATTTAAGATGCAAAATTTCAAATACATTGTATTTACTCAAAAATTTTATTCAAACATATATATATATAAATATATATATATATTGATTGTTGTCAAATTGAAATACATTGAATGTGCAAGTTTTTGCTGTATATAAATACAATCAAATACACATGTATCTGACTGATGAACTGTAAGTCTGCAAGATTCTGCAGCACTTGAATATGTCCGAACACATATGTATTCAATCATGATTCAAATACATATGTATTCATCCATGATTCATATAACTCAGCATCCATGATTCATTCAAATGCGTCTAATTTCAAATACACATGTATTTAATTCATTCAAATCAAAATACAATCATATACATATATAAATACATATGTATTCAGCCATTATTACAATATACATGTATTTTAATTCACAAAAAACAACTGATTCATATACACCTGTATTTTAAATTCCTTTAAAGCAAAATACAATTATATATATATATATATAGCTATATTAGACTGTATTCAGAATTTTCAGCAGCAGTGGTGGAGGAAGAAGTCATGGATTTGAATGAAACAATTGTGGAGGAAGAAGCCATGGATTTACGGCATATCCGTCAGATTCAGATCGGGTGACGCCTCCGATTTTCCCCCTCCATTGTTTTCCCGTTGGTAATGGATTGATCGCAACTTCGTAATTTCATATCTGGATCTGATGGTGGATGCCGACGGTGTTTAAGGGTCAAAAGCAGTGGTGGAGGAAGAAGTTTCCGGCCATATTTGATGTGTGGAGATGAGAGAGAGACGATTGTTTGGTTGGGTTCCGGTAGATCTCCCCCACAGAAGATGACCGGCGGTGTCGAAACCAGATTTGGCCGAGGGAGAGAGGGGGAACAGAGAGTGAGAGAGGGGAGTGAGGGAGAAGAGAGGAATGAGGGAGAAATACAAGCCATAAACCTAATATATTTTGGTATAGCTATGAATGGTAGTTTACAAAATCACTGTAACTACTAAATATAAATAAATTAAAAGATAGTTATTATCAATAATTACCTCTTAGATATAGCTATGCCAATAATTATTCCTTATTTTATTCTTTTCCACACTTGACCGTAGTATATAAGTACTACATTTAGTATTTCTTCTTGTTAGCTTCATGAAGCTTTTTAAATCAACTTAACTTTTATTTTCGTAAGAATCAGATTGTTATACTTACAAGTAAGGCTGGCCAGTGGTACGGGACGGCCCGCCCCGATCCCGATTAGTAAAAAAAAAAAATCGGTAGCAGGACTCGAACCGGGACGGGATAATGTCTCGTTCCGACTCGTCCCGAGCCCGCCCCAGGCCCGCCAGACCCGATCCTGCCCCTAGTCCCCCCTTTGTAAATATAACCGTTGCACCAACGACCATTTTAGATTTTGGTTGTTGGGCAACGACCAATTTTGGCCTCCCCCCTCCCCCAACCCCCCTACCCCTTAATATTTATTTTTAACCCATAAGTTATTATATTTACACTTTAACCCAATTTTCCAACTATAAATAACTCATTTTCTCTTCATCTTTCTCACAAATCTTCCTACAATCTCTCTAATCTCTCAATATATCTCTCTACAAGTCTACATTGTTTACTAAATATTTAATTTTATTTATTCATTTGGGAATTGGGAGTGAAGTTGGCAACTAGCTTGAGGATCTTCCATCGAGCAAAGTTTCAATTTTCAACCTCTCGATTACACGTCGACGTTACGTCGACTTTTGGTACATTCGTTCCTTCATTAAATTATTATTGTCTGTTTATTTTATTTAGCGCACTTAATTTTATTATCTTTAATTATTTATTATCATAATTAAAATGGAAGGATTAAGAGGTATGTTTAAGGGTAAGGGTAAGGGTGCTTCTTCTAGTAGGGGCAACCAGGGCAAGGGTACTTCTTCTAGTCATCTTATTCCTACACATGATGATTTTGTTGATACTCAACATTTTTCTACAATACCATTAGATTTAGACGAGGAACTATTTTCTGAAACTCAAGAAGACTTTAATTTAGACGATAATCTAGATGATACACCCACTAATATAGATGACAACACACACACTAGTGCACCTTCAACTGAAATGTCTCCTATTCCCCCTAGTATGAGACGAGGTCCAACAAAACGACCATTAAAATCAGATGCATGGACATTTTTTGATAGAGACGTAGAGAATCAAGTAGCTAGATGTAAAATTTGTAAAAATGTTTTAAAATTTAAAATTGGAAAAGGTCACGGTGGGACGGAGGGTTTAATGAGACACGTAGCAAAGGCTCATCCAACTAGGTATGCCCAATACGAGGCTTCAATACCGGGTGCGCAAACGCCCGCTCCATCGGGACAAGGTTCACATACTGATACTGTCCCGGACCAAGTACAGGGTCAAATTAACCCTATGACGGGGGGAATTGTAGGCCCTAAATACAATAAACATAGAGATAGGGAAGCAATATCAAAATTAGTTGTTGTGGAGGGTTTGCCTTTTTCATTTCCTTCATCTCCCGGTTTTATTCATTACATTAGAGATATATATAATCCTGTTTTTAACGGTTTTTCTAGATCAACTGTTAAGAGAGATGTATTTAAATTCACACATGAATATCAACAATATTTATGTTATTCATAATATCATTTTAATGGCAAAGTATCTATCACGTCTGATATAGGTCGTAGTAATAACGACCATGATTATTTAACGGTAACCTGTCATTAGATAGATTGTAAATGGTCTATGCAAAAACGTATCTTAGCGTATAGCTATATAGATGATAGGCACACTGGTACTTTTATTGCAGATAATATTTATCAAATGTGCCATTATTATGGAATAACCGATAAAATTATGACTATTACATTAGATAACGCTTCTTCTAACAATTACGCTATTACAATTTTAAAAAATAGTTTAACTCCGTCTTTTCCAGATCATTTTCATATAAAATGCGCGTGCCATATATATAACTTAATTGTAAAGGACGGTCTATCACTTTTTCAAGACATTTTTAGTAAAATACAATTTGCTATAAACTTTATTTTTAAAAGTAATAGAGTACAACGAAGAAAAGAATATAAAAAAATTTGTCACGATTGTGGACTACCTTATAGAAAAATTCCAGAAGAAGTATCTACTAGGTGGAATTCTTTATACGGGCAACTACTTGTTGCTTATGACTATAGAAAACTTATAACTTTATTTTTTAACTCTCATAATCAAAATCCAGCTTATATGGTTGTAGATAGTGATTGGGTAAAAATTTCCGAACTTATTGTATTTTTAGAGAAATTTTTTCAAGCAACAAAAAAAATTTCCGGTATATATTATGCTACTATTTCAACTATGTTGTTTTATATAACTCTAATATTTTTATTACTTTGTGAATATATGGAAAAACTAGCTTATATGACAGCTATTAAAAAAATATTTATCAAAAAAAAAAATTATTTTATTCCTATTCTCACTATTTATATTATTGGTGCTGTAATAAATCCGACTATTAAAATAGACGGTACTAAATCACTAATTGAAACTATTTACGATTGTATAGAAGTACTACCACCTCTAAGTCCCAAAAATCTAAATCACCCACCACCTATTGAACAAACTAACGTAGAAGTGTTGTCTATCGTAGAAGACCAATGCAAAAAAATATATAGGTTTTACCAACAAGAAAATGCTAGTAACTTACTGGCTTCCATACCTTCTTTTTCATCTTCAACACAACCTCACAAAGACATGTTGTTTCTGCGGTTAGTATTGAAAGCCTCAGAAATAGAATGTGCGGCCGTACCGCTACTAACCAAATAAGCGAGTTGGATATTTTTGTTTGCAGGGTTCTGTACCGTACCAAGAAGTTATCAATGAAGATGGACATGAAGACTTGCTGAAATACTGGAGGGGGAATGAAAAGACCTTTCCGACACTTTCAATGATGGCCCGAGATGTTTTGAACATTCAAGCGTCATCAACTGCGTCTGAAAGCACTTTTTCTGCCGGCAGATATCAAATAGGAGACCACGACACTCATTAGCCGGAGACAACTTGGAAATTGCAGTATTATTCAGAGATTGGATACGAGCGGAGCGGAGAAGGTGCGGTCAACCGGAGATCAACGAAGAAGAAGACGAAAATACAACGAAATCTTATCCGAAGGTAGTAGAAGCGACATAGATCAATTTGACCAACAAATACCAATTCTAACCGAAGAACCACAGGAAATTATCAAGAAATTAGAACAATTTTTTTTGAAAATGTAATTTTTTTAATTGCAATTTTATTATGTAATTTGCAACTTTTGGACAATACCACAAAGTTGCAATTTAGATAATTGTATTTGTATTACAAAAAAATCATATGTCTATTAAATAATATAAGAGGCACAAAAATAACATTGAGATGTTTTTATTACACTATCTTGTCTTGTTTATTGAGTTTTTTTTTTATACATATGTTATTTTAAAAAAAAAAGAAGGAAAACCCGCCTCGACCCAACCCGATTCCGACGGGATCGGGATGGGACTGGAGCAAGTCCCGCCAAACCCGACCCTGCCAGACCCCGCCAAACCCGAGCCCGGCCCACTGGCCAGACCTACTTACAAGTGTTACAATGGCCAAATCGACCAAGTAAAATCAATAGATTCAGAATGAGTGTGGATGAGTTAGGTACCAACTTGTAAAGAATGGATCTTGGGCCTAACTCAACCCCAAAAGCTAGCTTATAAGGGGAGGATTGTCCAAATCCATATAAGGAGTCCAAATTCTCATTCCATTTCCGATGTGGGACTCTTAACACTCCCGCGCACGCCCAGACCCCGTTAACTGGAGCGTGGATGGCATAATTTGGGGACCCAACATCAGTGAACATAGACTTGGAATGAGTCTGGCTCTAATACGATGTAAATAATGGATCTTGGGCCTAACTCAACCCTAAAAGCTAACTTATGAGGAGAGGATTGTCCAAATCCATATAAGAAGTTCAAATTCTCATTCTATTTCTGATGTGGGACTCTTAACACAACTAATGATGTATCACAATTTAATGCAAAACGAATAATCAATAATTCCCACACAAAATCCATCATGATATCAATTAAGTCAAGTAAAACTTTTAAAGTACTTTCTAATATTCACTGAATACATAAGTCATAACTATCATGGACCAACTATCAGATCGTGTGCCTGACTATAAATCATAGATTCATTAGTCATAAGTAAGGGTGGCCAACGGGGCGGGACCCGACGGGACGGGGTAGGGCGGGATCGGTACCCGGCGGGACTGGCGGTTTCCGCCGATGTCCCGTCGAAAAAGGGGACCGTTACATATCGGGTCGGGGCGGGACGGGATCGGGGTTTTCATTTTTTTTTTTTTGCACTTAATTTAAAAAAAGAACATATATATATAATTAAAAAACTCAATAATTGAACAAGATAATGTAATGAAAACATCCCAAAACTGTTTTTATGCCTCTTATATTATTTAATAGAAATATAATTTTTTTTTATAATACAATTTCAAAATTGCAACTTTATGGTTCGAATATATATATATATATATATATTTTAAGCGGGGTCGGGTCTGGGCCGACCCGCCCCGTTTGCCAGCCTTAGTCATAAGCTGTTATGTAGATGCAATATATATCTTTTTTCAAGTGCGCATAGTCTCTAAATACTAGTGGTAATCATGATGGTTAAATTGTGATATAGTAAATAAAAGGTGATGAATTCTTGATCAAAGGCATCAAATCAATATTAAGCGAGAAGAAGACATGTAGAAGCAGAAGAAAATTTGTGTAGAAAAACTAGGGGAAAAAAGAGAGGAAAGTTGACTAATTCAGGTGGCAAGGAAGCCGGCCATCTTTTAATTTGGATTATTTGAGCCAAGGATGTAGTGCCAGCAGCAACTGCCCAAAATTTGTACTTTATTGCCTGGACACTTCCTAAGGCCACATCCAATTCTTCTGTTACCTAGTAATACTTTTTCCCCTATAAATACTTCCTAAAGTCACATATATGATATATCTTCCTATATATCGCAGATAATAATTGTAAGCAAGCATGGGTACTAGCAAAGTTTGTATCCTCACTCTCCTCTGTCTATATGGTATGACTTTTACCTAATGCACATCTCTCTTTTTCATTCCATAGTTAGTATAGTACTACTTTATAAGACATTTATCAGATCAATTTACTTTATTCAAAAAAAGGTTTCGAACCTCTCTTAACTATGCAAAATGGAATAACTTTACCCTTAATTAAGATTTGTGCTTGAATCTATCTCTGTCGTTGCCAAAGTCACTCAAAATTTTCCTTTTCAACTAAACAGACCTCATTTTTTTCAGTATTTTTAATTATCATTTTTATTCCAAGTTATATACCACACGTCTTAATTAACCGAAAATGGGTGATATTTACACTTAAAATATGCACATGATTCAACTTTGCCGCTAGACTATATGTACGTATGATTCAATTTGTCGCCTCATCCATCACCACTACCACCTCTCCACTGGTTTTGCCTCTTCTTCAAATTTGGATACTTGAAACACACATTAGAAAATGCCATTACATGTTAGTATCCAAGCAAGAATATGAGGGTATATCACATAACTTAATAAATGTTTATAAGGTGATTTCCAAATTAGTTTGAAATTTAAAAAGAGAACTCTTACAAGAAATGTCTTTGAAACAGTGTTGCTACTTGGAAGCAGTCTGGAGTATGCAGAAGCCAAGTTTTGTCCTCAGAATTGTGATGGTAGAGTGGCTTTTATGACTTGTCCATTTTCAGGACCTAAGAAATCTATTCCAAAATGTATCAACTGCTGTGGAGCATCCAAAGGCTGCAAACTTTTCCGTAAAGACGGTTCCTTAATATGTACTGGATCTTAATTAATCACCTTTTCCAGAATTCTTAAAAGGAGTATTATTTTTCAAATTCCAGCAATTAAATAAAAGTGATTTGGGACTATGTGTCACTAAGATATGATCTCCCGTTTAATGATATGATGTATTTTTTTTCTCACTCTCTGTCTAATTAGGCATTATTTCATCTTTAATTAGAATTGTCTGACAGTTTTCTTAATTTCTTTGGGACTTATGAATACAAATTATAGTCAATCCTATAATTACGGTTTCCTTTTAAATGAAAATTGGTCACGGAGAAGAAAACAGAAATTATAGAGTGCAACTTTGATATCGTACGACTAAATGAAATCTAGGAAATGAGTAGAGTTCTAAGGGTGTGTTTTGGTATGACGGAAAATATTTTTCTATTTTCTCCTGTGCACTAAATATCTTGAAAAATGTTTATCAATGAAAAACGCTTTCCTTAAAAATTTGATGAAAAATATTTTCCGAATCAATAAAAACACATCAATGCATCCCCTACGCACCCAACCCCATACCCCCAACCACTCACCCACCACCCCTTCACCCCCACTCCCCTTTCCCCGCGGCCCACCTAGCCCACTTCCCACCACTAGAAGTTGCATTCCAAATTCAAAACCCTCATTGTGTTTTACTTTGACTATATGTACTCTAAAATGACATTTTTCAACTTGTGTACCAAACACAAGAAAATGAGTAGAAAAATCGCTTATTTTTCAAGAAATTATTTTCTAGGAAAACATTTTCCGTCATCCCAAACACACCCTAAGTGATCCAAAAGCATTAAAAATAGAGTAACTTTTCACTTATGAAGAAAGAAGAAAGAAGCGATTAAAATTATAGCCAATCAAAAGCAAAGTTGGAATCCGGCTAAGCCAATACTGTCAAGTTCACGACAATTCAAACGTCCACCTAGATCAGCCCTTGATTTGGAGGCCTCTCAAAATGCTAGTCTGGCCCATTCCAGTGCTAACAGGCAATTTTCACAAATAACTATACAATGGGATTTTTTTTAGACATACCTACGCTTTTGCTAATTACATTTTATAGCTACAGTAATTTATATTCAAGTCGGCTGTATTCAATTAAGATGTATTTATTCGTTGGTACTTTTACAATGTATTCAACTTATTATATTTAAATTCGATTGTATTCAAATAACATAAATGTTAAAAAATATAGGGATGTTAAACTGTATTCAAATTTGTATTCATTTGTATACAAAAAAATCTCCTTGAAATACATGCAAAAAATACATAAAGAAACATTGTATTTTACATTAAAAAGAATAATGAATACACTCAAATACACTCAGATCTGAAATACAATAAATAATATACACTCATATATGAGATACAAGAAATAAAATACGGTTAGATCTGAGAAAATACACACAAATCGAATGTAGTAAAAGAATGAAGAAGGAAATGGGGAAGATGAGTTTTGAATTTGTTTGTAGCTATTGATGTGTATCGAATTTGAACTTGCCACTTCGAAATTTGGAAGATTTTTTATTGGAATTGACACACATGATGCAATTCAGTGCTCTTTTTCTTTGTTCTAAGAAAATCCTAGCTCCGGATTCATTTTGTTTATTTTTTTCCTGAAAGAATGGGCAGAACTACACCTTGAGTATCTGAAGGATGAATATAGAGAGGATGATTATGATGAACATCTTCGGCATTAACCACAACTTGTATTGTTCCATTGCCACTAGTTGACTCTGTTGGATTAGGATTAGTCATTGTTGAGATTGATCTGACAATCGAGTTTAAGGAATTGTCAAGTATTACATAGAAAACTCCAATAGAAATCGCAACAGAAAAATCTCCGATCGCAATTGCAACTAATTTCCTTCCGAGCTGAGAATTTACTTCGAACAAAGATAGTAACTGTTATAACCTGAACTAGCTGACCTTGCAATCTTAACCTCGAGCTCTGATATCATGATGAAGCTCAGCCATAGAGAATTATCATTGAAATGGGAGAGGATAAGTGATAGAATATACCATGATATACACGGCATATACAAAAGTGAATATCACGGTATATTACAAGTATTTCGGACAGTTTTGGCCATGATTTACACGGCATAAAACAGTTGTGTATATCACGGTTTATGGAGCAGATTTTAGTAACTTTAGTTTGTAATTAATTAACATTATACACTTATCATAATTGTAGAATTATTGTACAAATAGAATAAGGTTTTAGGAGTAGAACATGAATAAGATTTTTCTATTATGGAAATTGTAAATTATATATATACTCATTCATTAATGAAAATAATCAAAGGATTATTTCTTTCATAGTATCAGAAGTCTAGGTTTTTCATACCTCTCCTAATTTTTTCTGCAACCTTCTCGGTTTCCATAACCCTCTTCTCTTCCCAAATTATTCCAAATCCCTACTTCACCTCTTGTTCTTTCATTATGTCTAAGAACGTGTTTCATACTGCTCTTACCATTTCCAACATCAAGAGCCACATCCTTATTGTTCTTGAGATGGAAAACGTCCAGTATGCGACGTGGGCAGAGTTGTTCAAAATTCACGCAATCTCACATCAAGTCCTCCATCACATAATTCCTCCCGCTACCCCTATTCCCGCGGAGGATCCTCAGTTATGGATTACTCTTGATGCTACCGTCATTCAGTGGATTTATTCCACTATTTCTACCGACCTTTTACAAACGATCATTGAGCCGGACACTACGGCTATGGCTACCTGGAATAGATTGCGTGATATATTCCAAGATAACCAACATTCCCGAGTTATCACCCTTGAGCAAGAATTCTCCCAAGTCCGCATGGAAGATTTCCCGAACGTTTCTGCGTATTGTAAACGGCTCAAAGAGTTGGCGGACCAACTCCGTACTGTTGGAACGCCTGTGACCAATAATCGTCTTGTTCTACAAATAGTTGCCGGCCTTTCTGAGGTGTATAATGGAGTTGGGACTCTCCTTCGCCAAAGTAATCCGCTTCCTCCTTTTTATCAAGCCCGCTCGATGCTCACCTTGGAAGAAGTCGGCTTGTCAAAAAAGGCGACTACCGGCGCCAGTTCCGTGGCGATGATGGCTTCGTCCAATAATTCTCATGGATTTGTTGACAATTCGGGTCGTAACCGCAACAACGGTGGCGGCAAGAAAGGTCAAAACCGTAAAAAAAAATGGCAAGAATCGCGGCGGCAACAATGGTGGCAGCGGCGGCGGCCCTCGGGGCAGTGGGCCCCTAGCAGTGGAATTGGGCCAGTGGGCCTTGGCCCAACAGTGGGTATTTTCCATCGAGCCCTTACCCGGGTAACTGGGCCCAGTTTCCACAACAGGCCAGGCTCAGTTTCTCGGGTCCAGCTTCGGGTGGCAGGTCATTTACTAGGTTGGGGCAGCAGGCCGGTGTGCTTGGGCCTCGGCCTCCGCAGTCATTCCAGGCAGTGGGCCCCACACCAACTCTGACGGATATTGAGGCCGCGATGCATACACTTGGATTAAATCCCCCAGACCTGAATTGGTATATGGACACCCGCGCCACTTCTCACATGAAGTCAGACCAAGGTACTCTCTCGTCTTATTCCAATTTGTGCAAAAATCGTGGCATACTTGTTGGTAATGGCAACTCAATTCCAATTCGTGGTTACGGTCATACTACTTTGTCTCCTCCCCATCCACATCTTGTCTTGAAAAATGTTCTTCATGCCCCTAACTTAATTAAAATTTTGGTGTATGTCCGTAAATTCACCACTGATAATTGAGTTTCTGTTAATTTTGATCCTTTTGGATTTTCTGTGAAGGATTTCAAGACGGGGATACCTCTCATGAGATGTAATAGTAGGGGAGATCTTTATCCTATCATGCCCGCATCCAGTCTCTCGAGTCAAGCCTTGCCGTCTACTTTTGCAGCTCGAGCTCTTTCCCTGTGGCATGCACGTTTGGGTCACCCTAGGTCGTCTATTGTTTCTTCCTTGCATAAAAACAATTTTATTTCTTGTAAGGATACGCGTAGTACTCCAATTTGTCAGTTTTGTCCTTTAGGAAAACATGTTAGATTACCATTTGTAGCCTCTACTTCTCGTACTTTAATGTCATTTGATATTATTCATAGTGATTTATGGACATCTTCCGTTTTAAGTTATGTGGGTCATCGTTATTATGTTCTATTTTTGGATGATTATTCTATTTTTTATGGACCTTTCCGTTAGCGAAAAACTCACAAGTTTTTTCCACATTATTAAAATTTAGAGCATTCGTCTGCACCTAATTCGAACGAAAAAACAAAAATATTCAATGTGATAATGGCAAAGAATATGATAACAGGTTGTTTCGGTATTTTTGTGATACTAATGGCATAGTTTTTTTCGTTTCTCTTGTCTTCATACTTCCTCACAAAATGGGAAAGCCGAACGAAAAATTTGTACCATTAATAATATTGTCTGAACTTTATTGGTCCATGCTTTCGTACCCCCTTCCTTTTGGCATCATGCTCTACAAATGACTATTTATCTTCTTAATATTCTTTCTACCAAAGGATTGACATATTCCTCCCCTCTTAAATTTCTCTATAATAAGAATAATTCGTATTCACATCTTTGGGTCTTTGGGTGCTTATGTTATCCGCTATTTCCATCAACTACAATTAACAAACTTCAAGCCCGTTCTACCCCTTGTGTGTTTTTGAGTTATCCATCTAATCATCGTGGTTACAAATGCTTTGATTTATCATCTAATAAAATAATAATCAGTCGCCATGTTATTTTTTATGAAACCCAATTTCCGTTTGCTCAAGTACGTAGTCCCAAGCCTAGTTCGTATAATTTTTTAGATGATGCGGTCTCCCAATATTTTATCCACCATTTCTCAGACTTGTTCCGCACCCAAAATCCGCCAGCGGACCCACCGCCCGCTGGACCTCATGTCCCATCTAATCTGCCCAGTGGGCCAACCACTCAGGTCTCGGGTCCAGCAATTGGGCCGTATATCCAGCCCAGTACTGCTCTTGCTCCTGTTTCAGTCACGGGTCCAATAACTGTGCCAAAATCTAGCCCAGTTCTGCCCATGCTATTGTTTCAAATGTCAGTCCCAATTCCAGTGTTGGGCCAGTAGGCAGTGCGTCACCCATCAGAATTTTTTCCAAAATCCACCCAATTTTCCTCTGAGTCACAGACCGGTCACTCGTAGTCAACGGGGTATTTTTAAACCAAAGAGACATTTTAATCTAAATTCTAATGTTCTTAAATCCCCATATCCCGTAACCTAGTGTCTGCGTTAAATGACCTGAATTGGAAATTGGCCATGAACAACGAATATGATGCTCTCATTGAAAATAAGACGTGGGAGTTGGTGCCCCGTCCTCCTGGTGTTAATATATTATTCGGTTTATGTGGATTTTTTCTCATAAAGATAATTTTGATGATTCTTTTGCGAGGCATAAGGCTCGTCTTGTAGGTGATGGTAAGACTCAGCAGGTTGGTATAGATTGTGGTTAGACATTTAGTCTGGTGGTCAAACCGGCTACCATTCGTACTGTTCTCAGTCTGGCTCTCTCAAAGGCATGGCTCATTCATCAGTTGGATGTGAAGAATGCTTTCTTTCTTACACCCGTAGTTTCACATCCCACCTTGACATCAATGGATATCGAAGTCCCGAGAAGAAGTACGACCTTACGAAAGAATAATTAAGGTTTACAACTTGTTTATGGAGGTACAAGAGTGTTTGGGAGTTAAACAGATCGAAGGAAGTACATTTCGACGAAAACAGAAATCTGGGCAGTTCGATGGTGAAGTTGACGGACCGTAAAATTTCCCAAGGTGAGCCGTCAACCATCCCGGCAGTTTGACGGCAAGAATGACGGACCATCGGAAGTTTGATGGACCTTCGAGTGTACCGTCGAATTATGATGGTGCGGAAGTTTTGACGAATTTATGTTGGGATTTTCCGATTTGGAATTCATTTTTCCTTCATACCAAACCCTAACATCCTAACTAAAACCTCTCTAGCATACCTCAACATCCCCAAGTTGAAATTGAAGCCGATTACACAAGGGTAACGTGATAAAACCCATGGTTAACATAGTGATCTTCTTCTCCATAGAAGTTGGATTTTGGGAAAAACTATTGTAAATCGGATTGCTCACTGTTTTGAGGAAATTATAGAGTATTAAGGTAAGTATCCCCTTCTATCTATGATTATAGTTAATTGATGATTTAGAAGAAGTTACGAAAAAGTTTTCATGATCAAAACTTCGTAAATTTATGAAATCTTTATAATATGAATTGATGGGTTGTTTTACACTAAATATGAGTCGAATTGGATGACGGAGTTGATAGTATATGTTATGGATTAAGAAAAGTACGGTTTAAGAAATTGTGAGGCTGAATCACATAAGACTTCTCGTATAAGAAAAGCCTAAGAAATCATATATGCTAGAATTGTTGAAGAACACCTAACTGAGTTTTATGGAAATTGTATTTTTGGATTGGAGTCGTGAGATTGAATTATATGAGAATTCTTTGTAAAGAAATTTAAGAACCTGAGGTATTCGAAGTTGTCGCTAAGATACTTACATTAATCTTTCTATGGAATTTGAATTCAATATTGATATCGATTTTTATGTGATATAGATAATCATCTGTATGAAGTGTGAAGACTCGTAGAACGATTGTTGCGTCAAGGACAATGTATGTTATTGCTTACTCTTCTTTCTTTTAGCATGATCAGAATGAGACGAACGTAACAAATGATATTCATAATGACTTCGCTCTTAGATATGTAAGAAGCTGACGTTCTTTACTTCCATATAATGATAATGATTTTATCTTCTGACTTGTTGATCCTTCAAAGTAAGTTATGTTGATGATGTTAGTTCCATAATAAAATCGGAGGTGCAACGACCTTACGTCACTCCGATGAGTTCAAAAAGTATTAAGTAATCCTTAAAAGGTCATCATATGCATGCATTATATATCTATATTGCCCACAGAGGCCTATGGCGTCATATACGCATCTATACAGATACGATATTTATTATATTGCCCACAAAGGCCTATTGCATTATATACGCAGTTATACAAATACGATATTGATTATATTGCTCATAGAGGCCTATGGAGTTATAGACGCATCTCATACATATATGACATATATAATATTGCCCCCATAGGCCTACTATAATATACACACAAATATACTTCATTATACATATTCTGGCCCATAGAGGCACTTAGAGTACATGTATTTCCACTGCTATACCTTAAAGTTATTTATTTAGTTTCAGTTGCGGCATTGTACTTATTTACAGTTTCAACATCACATATTCAATACATATTTCATACTGATGTTCTTTTCCGGGGACACTGCGTTCATGCCCTCATGTATAGATAGAGCAACAGATGATTTCCTCACGGTAGGACTCGACTCAGTTGGGGGTTGTCACTCTTCTTTCTTATGGAGCTATGTGGTGAGCTGATAGGTATGACAGGTATACATACGTATATAGTTGGGTATGGCGGGGCCCTATCCCAATCAGATGTTGTCATAGAACTCTTTAGAGGCTTATAGACAGTTGTGTTGGATGTGACAGTCATATGTCAGCCTTGTCGGCCTTGATATATATATATATATATGTGTGTGTGTGTGTGTGTGTGTGTGCGCGCGCGCGCGCGCTTGAGTTGGGCCTTTTCTGAGAGCAGGTGGTTGTGTCGTTCTTCAGTTAAGTATGTGTCAGAAGCCTCATCATCCTATGAGTTATCATTTATGTCACAGGTATCAAGATCGGTACGCTTGGGCCTTAGGGCGTCGGGTGCCAGCCACCCCCCCCCCAAAAGGTTGGGGTATGACATTGTTGAACGGGCATCTCCCATAGTTGGTGGGTACACGAGTCCTGGGGTGGTAGGGGAGATGCATTTAGTCGTAGGCAAGAAACTAATTTGAAAGATTTTAAGAGATTTCTACCGAACAAGTCACTCCTCTAGTTAATTTGGATGATGGTCCGGTTGTTTCTATTAGACAAGTTAATGAACATACTAATGTGGCTTCCCGTCACCCAATTGGTAATATTATTTCTTGTAAGAGAAAAGAGAAATTTTGTGGTGCTTCTCCACCTCATTCTGAGGTACATGCACAGAATGAATAAGGTTCTTCTCCTAAAACATTTGGTGAATCTGGTGTTAGAAATGCAATAATAGAAGATGTTTATCCGTTGTTGTCGTATTCTCATCAAACAACGACTTTGCCAGGGTATGTAGATCATGGTCTTTCTGCTATTGGAGATAGAACAAGTGAAAATATTGATCTATTGCTGTCGAATCTTGTGCAAACACCTACTTTGCCATCTCAACAAAGTGAATCTCTTGTTGGAGAAGAAAGAATGGAAGCGCATGGTTCACTGCCATCAGATCCTATTGAAGAAACTAGGAAGGCACTTGGTACTTAACAATTATCTGTGGAAGTTTAATCTTCCGTTGGAGATGGAAGATGAGAGAAGGGTTATTCAGATGCTCTTCAATCAACCAGGGTGCTAGCTGATGTTGAAATGGCACATGAAGAATGTGAATCTATCCAAAGAGAAGAAAGAATGGAAAGGCATGATTCACTGCCTTCAGATCCTATTTAAGCGACTAGGAAGACATTTGGTACTAAAAAATTATTTGTGCAAGTTCAATCTTTCGTTGGAGATGAAAGAGGAGATGAGGGTTATTCAGATGCTCTTCAATCAACTGCGGTGGCAGATGCTGAAATGGCACATAAATAAGGTGAATCTGTTCAAAGAGAATAAAGAATAGAAGTCCATGTTTCAGTAGTGTCAGATCCTATTGAAGTAACTAGCAAAGAAACTGCTACTGAACAACTATCTGGGCAACTTCAATTTTTCGTTGGAGATGGAAGAGAAGGGGAGGGTGATTAAGTTGATCTTCAATCAAATTGTGGGCTAGCTGATGCTGAAATGACATCTGAACAAGGTGAATATGTTGAAATAGAAGAATGATTAGAAGTCCGTGTTTCAGTGGTGTCTGATCCTGTTGAAGCAACTAGCAAAAAACCTGCTACTGAACAACTATCTGCACAACTTCAATCTTTCATTAGAGATGGAAGAGAAGAGGAGGGTGATTCAATTTCTCTTCAATCAAATGGTGTGCCAACTGATGTTTAAATACCATATGAACAAGGTGAATCTCCTTTTGGAGATAAAATGAGAGAAGGGCATGATCAATTTATGTTTGATCCACTGCAAACACTTAGTTTTCCATCTCAACAAGGTGAATCTATCATTGAAGAAGAAAGAATAAGAGTATTTGATTTAGTGGTGTTGGATTCTATTGAAGCAACTACCAATGTACCTACTACTAAACAAGTTTCTTTGGAACTTTAAACTTCCATTGGAGATGGGGGGGAAGAGATGAGGGTGATTCAGTTGCTCCTCAATCAACTGGCGTGTTTGGTGATGTTGAAGTTTCATCTGAACAACTAGAATCTTCTATTGAGATAGAATAATAGAAGAGCATGACCTATTTGTGTCAGATTACCATTATGAGTCTGTTGGAGTTCCAACCGAAGCAAATGCGTGTGAAAATGTTGAGTGTTCAACAGTTGTTGAGTATTCAACAGTTGGATACAAACCAATACAGTTACTTACTGAAGTATCTAATAATTATGGTGAAAATACACCAATTATCTTCAGTGGTGATGTGCCCAAGTTGGCCCCTGTAATTGCTATCTCGTTGAGGAGTGTACCATGTAGCGAAGAAACAGTTGCAAAGGGTATTCACGGGAAGTCTATTGATGGTGCTGAAAGGATTGATAACCCCTAAGGAAGCGAGAATGAGTATCTTGATCTTAACGAAATTGTTAGTCTTCCTTCTTTTGGCATTCAAGGGGCTACTAATATTGAAACCCCTCCTGCCGCCCAATAACTAAATGAAGAAAAGAAAGTGGTTTCTTCAGGCCTGACTTGACTAACTTCAAGTGGATATAAAGTTATGCCTTAAGGTTAAGGCCTGACTTTACTAACTTTGGAATCTAAAGTTAGGCCTTAAGACATGATTTGACTAACTTCAAAGAGAGGTGAATTTGTATGTGTTTACACCTGGAAAAAGGATGTTTTTTCTTGAATTGTACCATGGTGTGTTTGCGCTCGAGGATGAGGTTTGTGATGGTTTTTTTTAATTATTCTCATGATCTATGGTTTTTTTAAAATCTAAAGTTATGGCTTAAGTCCTAATTTTGACTAACTTTGGAATATGAAGTTATGCCTTAAGGCCTAATTTTGACTAACTTTGAAATATAAAGTTATGTTTTAAGGCCTGACTTGACTAACTTTTGGAATATAAAGTTATGTCTTAATGCCTGACTTGACTGACTTTTGGAATCTAAAGTTATGCCTTAAGGTTAAGGCCTGACTTTAGTAACTTTGAAATCTAAAGTTAAGCCTTAAGGCTCGACTTTACTTAACTTTGGAATCTAAAATTTTTTTGTTCTTTTTTATGTTACTTATAAGTTTGTGTTTTTCTTCTTGATTTTGTATCTTTTTACTTTTTTGCTTATTGCAACAAGTTAATGTGATGATGTACTACCTGATTAAGAAGTTGATGTATCATCCACTCCCTGGTTTTGTTGTCAAGTATTCATGCACAAATATTATGTTTAATCAACTTTTCAAATTTGCAATGCAAAGATACTTAGCCAATAAAAATGTTTTCCACTGATATGAATCAGAGGACGATAATGTTTTCTATCTTGCCGATTTTATTTATGGAAAAAAGGCAATCATCTGTCCTGGCAGAATGTTGATAAGGTATTAATTCTGATGCGCCCAGACGGTGCTGAATATGGACAAACTTATCATTATGTGCTTGTGATTTTCGATATTGACAAGCGTAAGCTTGTAGTTTATGACATCTCGATTGCTACTCTTATATGCTCCCAAAATTGTTGCAATGTTTTGAATTTGAGAAATACAAGTCTTCATTTACAAATTACAGTGATGTGGAGTATACTTTTATTGATTGTCCAAAGCAAGGCTTTGTGTGTATCTTTGCTTATTTTTTATGATCTTTTAGTTGTTGTTTTTTTGTTTTTTTATATTTTTTGTTTTTTGGTGCGCTAAAGTTATATTGTTTTATGACTTTTCAGAAATAGAAATTGTGGTCGTTTTGTGGTGAAGTTTGCTGATATGATCATCAATGGTGAAAAGGTAATGGAGTGGGACACTGCTAATGTGTTGGAATACATGGAGACATGATCAATCAAGTTGTATTCTCAATGAAAAAATAAATTAGATGAATGTTATGAGACTACACATGTATCAGCATGACATGATTATCATGATCACAACAATATGGAGTGCACCTTTGGAAAGAGAAAGCGAGGGAAACATGTGAAGAAACAAAAACATTAGTTTGATTTTGTTTTATGATACTATAATGATTACGGTGTGTTTTGATGCTTGTAAATGACATGATGACATTCTAAATTGTTTGTTGATAATAGTAAATTTTATGTTCTGGTGGAATCATACTTTGTGCACTTTTTTATTTTTTACTTATGAAGCTCAAATTCTGCCTCCTCT
Source organism: Anisodus tanguticus (assembly GCA_034509755.1). NCBI lineage: Eukaryota > Viridiplantae > Streptophyta > Magnoliopsida > Solanales > Solanaceae > Anisodus > Anisodus tanguticus. The sequence continues at coordinate 2,133,710 of CM067545.1, read as the reverse complement.
GACATAATTTATCTCTTTTTGTAATATGGAATTCTGCCCTTTCGGATAGAGTTTGTAGTTTTCTCTTCTTTTTTTTGTTGCGGGTAGAGTTCTGCCCCTGCTGCAGAATTCTACAGAAATTAGACTTCTATAGAATTTCTAATTTTAAAATTTTTCCTCTGTCAGTTTTATAAATTGGTTATTTAATGCTCATACTGTCCGGTGGACTCGTTTGAGACCATGTATGCATAAAACAAAAATAAGGATTAGGGACTAATAACATAATAAAATTACGTGAAATCTGAAACAACGTGGCTGCTATAAATAGCCAAATCACACATTGTCATCATACTTGCTAATATATAAACATAGAAAGATTGTTAAGATAAAATGGGTGAAGCTTAAACTATAACTAATTTAAGATTTCAAAACAAAATATAAAGTCAGAAAGGTGCAGGATATTTGTTCATACTACCAAAGACAATGCAACAACTAAACTAATCCCCACTTTTTTAGATAGTAACTTAAAAGAGAGTGAACTACCTGAACACAAAGAGCTCATATTTAATTTTAAGCTCATTGGTACTTTTAGCATCCAAGGAAATATTGTTACGGCTAAACATCTAAACAAAGCAAACAAGTACTGGACATTAATCCCACACTAATCATATAACAAAACTTAAATTAGGACTAAAATTAAAGAAAAGAGACATGCTATTTGAAACCAGAATAGTCTCATGATGCAAAATATGGAAGATCTTTGCTACTTTTTGAAAAGATGTATTAGACCCAATGAGCTACTGGAAGTTGAAAGCTGAGGTACTTGAACTCCTTAACATGATTTTAACAAATTCTCCAAATATTTGGAAGTTGGAAGGCTTTGAACGAATCCGAAAGAAAATGAAACCATTCAGATTTAGACTGAAGCAAGGAGGACATATACAATAAGGGATTGCCCCTTTTTTCGAATAAGATAAAGGCTTCGAGAATGCTTAGTATTCAAGGATGCAACATCTTAACTTATCAGTGGCATGTTCAAAGTATAACATAAGAACAAAGGCAATTCCTTATTGAATATTAGGAAAAAAAGGTTCAAGCTAGTACTTATTTAGAATCGCTCAAAGGTTGTCGATTTACTCATGTTGAAAGCAAACTGGGAAAACAAGTATTCAAACGACTCAAATTTATATTTTTGGCTAAAGGAAAAGTATGCAGATTCCAGTCAATTTCTTATGCAAACTTTAACACGTAATTCTTTTTAATTAGAACTATACGAAAAGGAAAGGGAATTATATTTAAACAGCTAGAAAGAGACACTTCATATTTCACACTTAAACAACAGCCAGGAAGAAGTAGAAAATATACACGCCAAAGCAATCATCACTGAAAATGAACTAATTCATACGCTTGGATAGGATTAAAACAGAAAAAATGAAAATATTCAGATAAAAGAGGAACTACAAAGTCAGTAACCTAACATACAACATTAAAATTTGAACTTTGGCTGTTGAATTTGAGGTCCGCAATAGGACAAAGACCATTAAGGTTTCAAAGAGATATGAAGGAGATTACCGTTTGAGTGAGAAGATAGAAACCATTCAAATCGGAAAAGCAAAAAGGCTTCTGAAACGTAGCAAAAATGGTCGAGGCCAGCTGGTTCACGCGGGGATGGGGCGGCTCCGCTGAACTAGTAGGGCTTTGCTTTGGGCCAAAAGGGGAGACACGAAAAATTCTGGGAAATAAAGGCTTATGGGTCGGGTTTCCGTGTTGGGCTAGACGGATATTCGTTGGCTTATTGGGCCAATTTGGTCTCAGAATTTTATTCAAATTTGAAAATGGGGGAAGTTTCATGAGTTAAATTTTTTTTTGGCTAAGAATGGATTTAAAATATAGTCTCTAGTAAGCCCATTTTTGAAAATAAATATTTTAGTTTGTTAAGTCAAGAAGCTTGATTAATTGGAGTGAATTGTTTTAATTAGTAGAAGTTTTCACGTAGGATGCGCTTGACATTCACGCGCAAGAATAAAAAAATGAAACTCCCGATTTATACTTTATCAATCGAATTATGTTTATTAAACATACTCTAAGATGAGTTCAGAAGTTCAATATGAATAAAGCTTAGTTGAGTTGTCAAAATAAAAAATCGGGCAAGTTTAACTGGCCGCATATGCATCAAGCCTTATAAAAATTCATGATACACTAAATTCTCAAAAAGAATTTTGAAATCGAAATTTACCAGCTTACTGAAAAACTTCACTTGGTAATATAAGCTGACTTAACATTTTCGCTTAGTCACGGAATAGCAAGTTCCATGACACGTGACAGATCACATTGCATGAGGCAGGCCTTATTACATAGAGTAGTTTTAAAGTAGTGAATTGCTCAAGACAAATATATTTAATACCAGAAAATTTCTTTGTCGAGAAAAATATATATGATCTTTAACGTACACTATATTTTATTTGTGAGATCACACTAAATTTATTATTGTTATTATATTATAAACTAATATTTCTTCCATCTCAATTTAAGTGTCTTAATTTCACTAGTACGAAATTTAAGAAATAAATAGACTTTTAAATTTTGTTGCCCAAAATTAAAGATGTGTATAATGTACTAAAATATCTTTTGAATTTTGTGGTTATAAACTTGTCATATATAGTTTGAATTGGCAACTTACTAAATATAAAAAGAGACACTCTCTTTAGAACAGACCAACACGAAAAGTAAGACACTTATGTTAAGACGATAGACGGAGGGAGTAATATTTTTTATAGGGAAAAAACATAAATTGACTCCTAAATTATATCCGAAATTTTGATATCACACTCAAACTATTAAGACGGCCTATTACATCCCTACACATATAAAAAGTAAATTTATTTAACCTCTGATACCGATATAACCAGTTGTACAAAAAAAAAAATTCCACACTCGCCCGCCACATCAACACCATGTCATCGCCCAAGTCAACGGCACATCAGAAATCTCTTAAATTTAAAATTTTATATTCTTCTCCTTATTCATTTGATTTTATTAATAAAAAATTTTCATTCATCCCATTTCCAAAACAACAGATTTTATACCGTCATCTCTTTTCTTTCCACCCACCTCAAAATCTCACAAACCCACTTTGAAAAAACAAGAAATTACAGTAACAGTTTCTCTAAAAAAAAAAAAAAAAGGAAAAAGAATATGTATGAATTTGGGGAAGAAGTAATAATTGAAAGCTACAAAGTACCATGGTTAATTTGGATACAATTACTGGTTATGATTCTTCTTGTGTTGCTTCTTTTCTTTGGGTTCAGTATTTTGGATCTTCCAAACATTTCCAATCCACTTTCAATGAGCACCCAACCAGTCGAATTTCCCAAACACCCACACAATCTGAATTTGAATTTTTCAAAAATTAAAAGGTTGGAACAGTGAACTCGAACCAAGAAAACAAGAGAACTATTCTTTTAAAAAAAGAAATTTCAGATTTTTTTCGTATTTTTATTTATGAATTTGAAATGAAGAAGAAGAAGGGGGGGCGTCGGGGTGGGGGTGGGGGTGGCGTGAAGGCGGAGGAGAAGAGGGGACCCGGGGATGGTGAAATGAAGTTAAACGAGTTTTTTATTAAAACAAAAAAATATTTTTATTTTTGTTTTGATTTCACCCTCCTATTATTTAATCATAGTTTTTTTGAGCCACATCAATTCATAGGTCAATATTAAATTCACTTTTAAAATTATTAAGAATATAATAGATAACTTTAATAGTCGAGTGTGATATCGAATACTTGAAAGATTGTTAAGAGTGTAATAAATAACTTTAATAGTTGATTGTGATATCGAAATTTCAAATATAATTTAAGAATCAATCTATGTCTTTTGGATTTTTTATATTTTGTTAGACATGTACCAGCAACATCTATAGTTGTTTCCCACCATCTCACGAGTCATGAGCACTTATTTCACGTACACTAACTACTTTTTTGACTTGTACAACCTCCTCTCCCACCATCTCATCCCAATGGATTTGACAAGTGAACTAAGTGGAAATGTTGCTTTCTCATTGTACATTATTTCAAAGAAAAAGACACGAAAGTGCTGCATGCTATTGCTAAAGAGGGAAACAAAAGAAAAGGAAAATCATGGTGCATTCTTCTACTAAGTCCAAATTTGGTAACTGGAGTACTATAAGATAAGAGTTCAAACTTTTATATTATATTATGGAGTATGTGATTATGTAAAAATTCTTTACACTCTCATGGTATATAAATTAAGTCCATATGAGAATTAGAAACATGTGGTGTGGATATCATTAAGACATTGTGCATTATTTCAACATTGCTGCAATAGTACTGTTTCAGTCCTATCCTATGTTCACTGTGGAGGAATTCCTTCTAACTTTTACTGTAGCAATGCCTCTAATAATATTTCTAGTCATACAATACAATACTACTCGTTACAAGGGAGACCAATATATATTTATGGCTGCCAAACTTGTTGGTTTTCACTTAAATCAGCAAATTTTGAAATTCATTCTTTAAACGGCTTTATGAAACTTAAGATACCTTTCCCAATTAATTGATAACAAGTGGATTTAAAAATCTTGACAAAAAAAAAGATTAAGAAAATACTCCCAACTTACAAAGAGTTCTCTTCATAAGATTTAGTAAACTGAATTTGAGTTACAAAATAGAGAGAGAAAAGAAACAGCTTTACCAATACTACTCATTAATTATGAGCTTGTGAATTTCCCCTTTTTCTGAATTTCAAAGGTTAATTTGCAGCTACGGATTTAATATATTGATGGAAAAGACCACACACTGCTATAACAGGTAAATGTATGTGGTTTATGCAATGATGATTTAAAAAAAATATTTATACTTGCTAGGATAATTAGTGACAAATATCTTAATTGGTAACTTGATAAAATAATAACTGGCCAATTATAACGTGTTAAAATACACTAATAAGGTCAACAATTTACAATATTCGTGTATATAACTTATATCCTTCGAGAAATGCCTACATTTTTGGAATGAAACAAAGTCATATCGCATGTTAGTGTGTTTCTTTTTTTTCCTTCTTTAGATCATTCAACCGCTATAAACAGGCTGATGTTATAACATGTTCTATGCACAAAGTAGTAACTCAGGAAACATGTCTATTCACAAAGTTGTATTCCTTGCTCTCCTCCTTTTGGTTGGTAAGCGATTTTCAGTTATTCTGAAATTACAACATTGAAATACGTCCTATATATACATTTCTTCCTGATTTTGTTCACCTAGCTTAAATTTTCTGAGAGGCATCATCACAAGTTTTATTCTTTTTTCAATATATAAATTAGAAGTGATACTATATATGTTATTGCTTAAATAACGAAATAGGACTACTCAGGACAAAATATGGCTATTCTTAATTGTGCTAGAACTGTCATGCTTAGGAAGTGAAATAATTTTTCTCGTGTGAAGTTGTGTTTTTGTTTGATTATATGTTACTTGCAATATAGAAGGAAAGGTAGGACCCTCGACCCGAATGACTAAAATGGAGGATTTAACTGAGTAAATATATAGTGGAATGAATTCTTACACAGTCAGTGTATTTTAACAGGTTAAGCAAGTTATTTTATTTATTTCCTAATAAAACATACTTTCTACGTCCCAAATTATGTGATATAGTTTAACTAGGCATGATGTTTAAGAAAGAAAAGAATATTTTTGAAACTTGTGATCTAAAACAAGCCATCGATATTTGTGTGATTGTATGAGAAGTTTTAAGTTAAATTATTTCTACATATAGAAATGTATCATTTTTTTAGCACAGACTAAAAAGAAAAGTCTATCACATAAATAAGGAGTAGTAACTTATATACACTAGACAATGTAAAAATAACTTTGCATACACTATCAGGTGATCTAAAAGATAACTATAGGTAAACACAAATGTAGATCAATGATTTGAAGTGTATGAGTTCTGAATTCTATTCCTTTTAAATGACTGGATTCTAAATTAATAATCTATGCATATTTATTGAATGAAAATTTTAAGACAGATACAAGATTCGGACCAAAGCTATTGAGTTTTGCCGAACTCGTGTCTTCGACACTGCTACCTCCCCCTCTAGATAAATATCCATAATAAAGAAAATTTGTAACCTGAAAATAAAGCTGACAATCTTCTATTACAAGTTACAAATTTTATATGACCTGTATGTATAAGTTAAAATCCATAACATGATAGTGTACGTGTGTCAGAGGTTTAATTTATCTGTAGGAACACTTGTACTAGGAAGCAAAGAGGCAACTGCTGATGAGGAGAAGTCATGCCCTCGGAATTGCATCAGCGATGCAGCTTACATGGTTTGCCCTGCTCGCCATGGACGACATAAGCTAATTGAATCATACTGTGACAACTGTTGCACTTTACCTGAAAACTGCAAACTTTTCAAAGAGAATGGTGATCTCATTTGTACTGGAACTGATTATTAGTTGTCCATGCGACTAGCTAAGCTACTTATATATTTATGTAATAGGGCCTGAGGTTATGCTCCTCAGGTGATCTCTAATGTGTCATGGAATTGACATTCCTTGACTAAGCTTTTACAAGCGCTTAAAAACTTTAATCATCTTATATATTACTGGGTGAAGCTTCATATCATAGGTAGACTTCTTCTATGCTAGTTGTCGGTTGTCACACCTGTCATAATCCTCCTCCTTTATCTGCACTTGAGATCGACTATCACTTGTAATGCTCACATTGGCGGAGTTACAAAGAGATGACAAATACACCAATTCCACTTGTGTGAGCTTTGCTTACATTGCCGGTCCCAAGCCAGGAAAAGGGTTGCGATAGGCTGACAACCAACATAAAACTAGTCAATTTCATGCTAAATCCTCATAATATAGATACAAAGAGATGACAAAACTATAAAAAGATGTGTTGAACATCAAACAAAATTAGGAACATACATTTGGAATTCACACCAAATATCAACACTACCCCCACAGCACAGGCAGATTCAGTCACAAAGGAGCTACCTGCGACATTGAGGTGTTTCATACAAACTGTGATAAAGCTAATGAGTGGTCCAACACAGGACATAGCGATATACAGTGAAGGGTGATCAGTTGAGTACCATACTGTGTATATATAAGGCAAAAATTACTTATACATCTATATTAAAATTTGGACACCCTTGGCAAAATTCATGGCTTCACTACAGGTCCAGCAGCAATGACATAAAATTACCACTAGCATATAAGTAGCAGTCCCATATCATTGGCATTGACATAAGCTGTGTGGACAGACTGCAGAACTTTCACTAAACCAAAACTACATAAGTTGTGTAGACAGACTACAGAACTTTCAATAAACCAAAACTACTATCCTCAAGCCCAAACTAGTCTGAGCAGCATGCAGAACCTTCAATATAGCAATAAATAAAAACTGCCCCTATATCATAAGAAATGGTTAAGCCCCTGGAGATGAAAGAGCAACTTAAACTTACGACATTAAAGACCAAACGGTATCTGTGACCAAATGAGAAATATATATATTCAAAGGTTACATAATTAGAAGTCATGTTGCACAAGCAGCATGCTGAGCATTGAATAACTACATGTTGCTACCAGAAACTTTCTGATCCTCGATGCCAAGAGATAATCCTGATGTATGATTAAATTGGTCCCTCGTCATAAAAACTGAATGTGGTTGCTGGTATGGTGGGCTCAAGCTTGATTCCAGTATCTGATGTGGAAGTCCAACGTTGTCTTTTGTGAATGCTGCACTTGTGCCTACTCTTTGTTTATTTGATGACCTCTCACCATTAGGGCTCTCCATTGGCGAAGTCTCTTGGCAATCAGAGTCTGAACTGAGAGGCTCATGATGCGAGAATGATTCGTCCATAGAAAGGCTCTTGGTTGGGGTATGTTCTTTTACAGGCTTATCGACATGAGGAGACTCAGATGATGGTGCAGGAGTCCCTGGATCAGTCATGTTATCAGATTCTGGGCCATTGTCACCAGTTGGAGGAGCAGTGACCCCAGAACCAGGAACTTCTGAAAGAACTCCACTGAGCCGCTGTTGCTCTTCGATTATCTTCTTCAAATACTTCCCTTGGGCTTCTATTCTAAGTTGTAGCTGTTTCTGGACCTGTTAATTTAAGAAAAAAGGGGGCATAAAACTTTTGCAGGACTTGATTAACGGGAGTCCTTCATGCAGGATAGTATCCCAAACTCGGGACGTAAAGTACAGATGAATTTAGTTCAACCGAGTTTCGGTCCATTTCATACAGAATGGTCAATTTATCACGTGCTTTTGGTGAAACAAATAAATAAAGGAAATGTTTTTGAGCAGAATGAAGCTAGTCTATAATGTATGGCCACTACATTTGGTAGCCATGCCCATGCGCATGCCCAACAGTCTGCCCGAAGATGTCAGAGATGCAGGAATTTTAATCCTCTACAAACAACATACCCAATGTAATCCCACAAAGTAAGGTCCGGGAAGAATAAGATGTATGCAGACCTAACTTCTACCTTTGTGAGGTAGAGAGGTGATTTCTGATAGACCCTCGACTCAAAAGGAAAGTAGTAAATGCAGGATTGCAAGGAAAATAAGACAACAAAATATGAAGATACAAAACAAATGAAGCAACACATATTAATACACACCTAAAGAGTAGGGATCTATGCGATGTCTAAATAATACTAAGAAAAGGAGAAGAGGAGATGAAGGGGCTAGCCCCCTACTCTCCTACACAATGCGACAAAAACTCAATTACCCACTAACTTTCTAGCCTAATTCTCGACCTCCAAATCTTCATATCTAAGGTCATGTCCTCAATCAGCTGAAGTTGTGTCATGTCCTGTCTAATCACTTCCCCAATTCTTCTTCGGCCTACCTCTACCTCTCCTAACTCCTGCTACCGCCAATTTCTCACATCTCCTAACTGGATCATCCTTACACCTCCTCTTCACAGGAATTTTGATCCACTAACATAGAATATTTGGATGAAGTGGTGGGAGGTATACCACCCACTCAGAAGTTATTTATAGGAGGAAATTTCAATGGACATATCGGGTCACTTCCGGGGCTATGACAATGTGCATGGAAGCTTTGGCCTCGGGGACAGGAACGGGGGAGGTGTCTCACTTTTGAGTTCGCTAGAGCTTTTGGGATGGTGATAGCCAATTCGAGGTTCCTAAAGAAGGAGGAGCACTTGGTGACTTTCCGTAGTTCGGTGGCTAAGACTCAAATAGACTTTTTGCTCACTAGACAGGTTGACAACGGTATGTGTAAAGACTGCAAGGTTATTCCGAGAGAGTATCTTACAACCCGACATAAGCTTCTAGTGAAGGATTTGGAGATCAAGATGGAGAAGAGGAGGGTTGTGGACGACAGGTTAAGAATCAAATGAGGAGTTTGACCATGGCTAGTGCAAAAGAGATGAGGGAGAAGTTGATGGCCAAAGGGGCTTGGGGGAGTAGTGGGGATGAGACCGATATGTGCGACAGGCCGGTCAATTGCATTCGAAAAGTAGCTAGAGAAGTGTCAGGGTCTCACGGGGTAGCCGCGGTGGGCATCGAGAAGACCGGTGGTGGAATGGTAAAGTTCAAGAGAAGGTAGAAGCGAAAAAAACAGCGTATGCGAAATTGATAGAAAGCAAAGATGAGGTGGAGAAGTGAATGAATAGGAAATTATATAAGATGGCGAGGAAGGAGGCAAAGCTAGCAGTTACGGCGGCGAAAATGACGGCTTTTAAATGTCTGTACATGGAATTAGAGGAAAAAGAAGATGATAAGAAGTTGTACAGACTAGCCAAGGCGAAGGAGAAGAGGGCTCGTGACTTGGATCACGTGAGGTGCATCAAGGACGAGGACGACAAAGCACTGGCGGAGGATGCGCATATTAGGTGGAGATGACAGTCTTACTTCCATAAACTCTTAAACGGAGAAAGAGATAGAGACATTGTGCTGAGAAACCTGGAGCAATCTGGTAGGTACCGAGATTTTGGGTATTGTAGAAGCATCAAGGTTGAAAATGTTAAGGGTGTTGTTCGCAGGATGCGCAGGGGGGCGAGCGACCGGACCTAATGAGATCCCAGTTGAATTTTGAAAGAGCGCATGCAGGGCAGGTTTGGAATGACTGACTGAGTTGTTTAACGTCATTTTTAAGACGACGAGAATGACCGAAGAATGGAGGTGGAGTACAATGATTTCTTTGTACAAAAACAAAGGTGATATGCAGAGTTGCAACAACTATAGGGTATCAAGCTGCTAAGCCACACTATGAAAGTTTAGAAAAGGGTCGTGGAGATGAGGTTGAAAAGAGGCGTGTCTATTTCCTAGAACCAGTTTGGATTCATGCCGGGGTGTTCGACTACAGAAACCATTCATCTTATTAGGAGGTTGGTGGAGCAGTATAGGAAGAGAAAGAGAGACTTACATATGATTTTCATCGACCTCGAGAAGGCATACGACAAAGTCCCTAGGGAGTTTCTATGGAGATGTTTGAAGGTTAGAGGTATACATGTTGCGTACACTAGGGCGATCAAGAATATGTATGATGGAGCCAAAACCAGGGTACGTACAGTAGAAGGGGATTCAGAACACTTCCCAGTGACGATCGGGCTGCACCGGAGATCTGCTCTTAGTCCATTCTTATTTGCTTGGCGATGGATGGACTCAACAACAACAACATACCCAGAGAAATCCCACAATGTGGGGTCTGTGGAGGATAGAGTGTACACAGACCTTACCTCTACCTTGGTAGATAGAGCGGTTGTTTTCGAAAGACTCTCGGCTTAAGACAAAGCATAATCAAAAGTGAAGCAAGCATAGCAACGCAAGAGAAATGGTCAGACCCAGACAAGAATTAAAGCAATATGAACATGCTGATAACAAAATCGAATACGCCATGGTAGCGCATTCTGGCGAGAAGAAGCATTAGCTAACTTAGATAAATAATATCAACAAAGTACACTAGGAAACACATAGCAGCAGAAATCAAACTACAATGGATTATAAAGCAATACGCCTATAAGTGTGATAAGCTAATCGGGCCTACAATAATAACACTACATCATTTTGTAAGCGTAAGTAGGACTATGCTCGACTACCTACTACCCTAATCCGTGTCCTCTACAATCCCTTATCTAAGGTCATGTCCTCAGTAAGTTGCACTTGCGTCATATCCCGTCTAATCACATCTCCCTAATATTTCTTCGGACTACCTCTACCCCTTCTGATCCCGTCCATAGCCAACCTCTCACACCTTCGCACTGGGTCATTTGTATCTCTCCTCTGCACATGCCCGAACCATTTCAACCTCGTTTCCTGCATCTTATCCTCCACCGATGCCACTCCCACTCTGTCCCGGATATCATCATTTCTCCTTATATGCCCACACATCCATCTTTGCATCCTCATCTCCGCAACTTTCATCTTTTGGATGTGCGAAGTCTTGACTGGCCAACACTCTGCTCCATACAACATAGTCGATCTAACATGACCCTATAGAACTTGTCTTTAAGATTTGGTGGCACCTTTTATCGCATAAGACTTCAGATGCGAGCCTCCATTTCATCCACCCTGCCCCAATACGATGTATGACATCCTCATCAATCTCTCGATTCCCTTGGATAATAGACCCTAGGTACTTGAAGCTTCCTTTCTTTGAAATGACCCGAGTACCAAGTCTCACCTCCACACATGTCTCAGGGTCGCTCTCCTTGCTAAACTTACACTCCAAATATTATGTCTTAGTCCTACTCAACCTAAACCCTTTAAACTCCAGAGTCTATCTCCAAACCTCCAGCTTGACGTTCACTCCGCTGCGAATCTCATCAACCAAGACTATGTCATCTGCGAATAACATACACCATGGTACCTCCCCTTGAATTTGTCGCGTCAATCCGTCCATCACCAAGGCAAATAAGAATGGGGTAAGAGTTGATCCCTGGTGCAGCCCCATCATCACTGGGAAGTGCTCCGAGTCTCTTCCTACTGTCCGTACCATAGTCTTGGCTCCATCATACGTATCCTTGACCGCCCTAGTGTACACCACAGGTACACCTCTAGCCTCCAAACTCAGCAGCTTGATACCCCTATAGTTGTTGCAACTCTGGATATCACCTTTGTTTTTGTACAAGGGAATCGTAAAAAAAAAGGTGATATCCAGAGTCTGACACGACAACATAGTCCTGATTGATGAGACTCGCAGCGGAGTGAACGTTAAGCTGGAGGTTTGGAGACGGACTCTGGAATCTAAAGGGTTTAGGTTGAGTAGGACCAAAACAGAATATTTGGAGTGTAAGTTCAGCAACGGGAGCGACCTCGAGACAAGTGTGGAGGTGAGACTTGGTACTCAGGTCATTTCAAAGAAAGGAAGCTTCAAGTACCTAGAATCTATTATCCAAGAGAATTGAGAGATTGATGAGGATGTCACACATTGTATTGGGGCAGGGTGGATGAAATGGAGGCTAGCATCTGGAGTCTTATGAGATAAAAAGGTACCACCAAAACTTAAAGACAAGTTCTATAGGGTGATTGTTAGACCGACTATGTTGTATGGAGCAGAGTGTTGGCCAGTCAAGACTTCGCACATCCAAAAGATGAAAGTTGCGGAGATGAGGATGCTGAGATGGATGTGTGGGCATACAAGAAGAAATTATGATATCCGGGACAGAGTTGGAGTGGCCTCGGTAGAGGATAAGATCAGGAAGCGAGGTTAAAATGGTTCGGGCATGTGCAGAGGAGAGACACAAATGACCCAGTACGAAGGTGTGAGACGTTGGCTATGGACGGGATCAGGAGGGGGTAGAGGTAGGCCGAAGAAGTATTAGGGAGAGGTGATTAGACGGGATATGGCCTTAGACAGAGGGTTGTGAAGGGAATGGTAGTAGGTAGTCGAGCTTAGTCCTACTTACGCTTTCTAATTGGTGTTTTAGTGTTATTATTGTAGATCCGCTTAGCCTATCATACTAGTAGGCGCAGTATTGGTTTATAGTATCGTTTGATTTCTACTGCTATGTGTTATTTAGTGTACTTTGTTTATCTTATTTACGTGGGTTAGTTACTGCTTCTTTTTTCAGAATGCGCTAGCATTGCTTATTCGCTTTTGATACCAGCATTTCCATACTGCTTTAAATTTTTTGTCCGGGTTTGACCGTTTCTCTTGCTTTGCTTTTGCTTGGGCTTATGCTTTGTCTTGCACCGAGGGTCTCTCGAAAACAGCCGCTCTACCTACCAAGGTAGAGGTAAGGTCTACGTACACTCTACCCTCCCCATACCCCACGTTGTGGGATTTCACTGGGGATGTTTTTGTTGTTGTAACATAGAATATTTGTTAACCTATAAAAAATATAACCTGTGTTACATTTTTTGCATTAATTCTGTCATTGCAAAAAACATTTTTGCATTATTCCTCTTCCTCTTAATAGCTTCTAACCATTGACCTAATGGAATGGTTAGTACCTCCACCACTAGAAAACAAGGAAAGTTGGTATACTTTCTGCACATTATTCCATTTCATATACCATGCAAGGATTAGTGTATATCACACTAGTACAGTTGCTCTGCTTTCATGACTAGAATGGATATAAACCCACATTTTAAGAGACTCAACATACTCAGAGATACATTCTAATTTTCTTGAGACAAGGTAAGTAAATGATGAAAAAAAATTCTTGCAGGTCTTTGCGTAAGCGGCATGTTGAAAACAAAAGGTTAAAGCAAAACTTAAGAAGGTTAAACTTAAAGGTTAAAGTAAAGTTGCTTATTATTTTTGCAACTTTGCAAAAGACTATTTTCCCATAGGAAAAGATAAGGAACATTCCTGCTACAAAAGCAGGAAAATTAAACTCCTGTCCACCTTCCTTTACCTGTCAATTAAATGCTTCCTGGGGACTATAATCATACCAATTATCCAAAAGGAATTAAAAGAACATACCTCCAGTTGCTCATGCAATCGCTTTTGCACCTCCATCTGCAGCTTTAGAGCCGTAGTGATTTCCACTCCTCTGTTAACAAACAATTCTCTCTCAGGTCAAATATTTAAGATCCTTGAAACTACAAACCACTTAGATTTTATCAAACAAAGACTGTCTATATGGTCATGTTAGAATAGAAAACTAGTGCAAATGCATTCTCAGTTAGTGAGCATTTAAAAGATATCTACACAACAAACAAGGAAAATCTACTCACGATGGACCCTCCAAACTTGAAAGCATATCCCTTGATTCTTTCTTATCAGTGTTTTTCCCTTGCAATCACAAGACGAAGCCACGTCAGTAAGTTAAAATTACTGGAGTAGCACCAACCTCAGCACATTTTCAAATAATCAAGCTAGGTTCAAAATATAAGGAGTAAATGACCATGAATGAATTCCATCAGAACCTACCATCAGATGAGGAATCTGGAAGATATTTAGCAAGTCGATATTTCTGAAACAGGAAAATAAATGCAAGTCAGTAACAAGCACACATCCGCGAAAGATAAGTTTGTACAAATAAAACATGGTGAATGTATACCTGTAAATGGCTTTTTACATGGTAAATGGTTAGCCCTTGCACACCCATGACTCTAAGAACGCCTTTTGGTGTAGCTCCTGAACCATAGAAAAGAATCTTAGAACTTTTTTTATAAGGAAAGGTAATTTTATTAATGAAGAATACCAAGAAGGTACAGCAAAACTACAAGAGGTCCTAACAGGACAGCAGTTACAGTATCAAGACTTCAAAAAAATTCCAAAAGAAAGGCTGGATCTTCAGGCATACTGCCCCTACACAACATGTAAACACAAGGAGATACTGGATACTTTTGATCACACCTCAAAGATCCCTCCATCCTTTTTTTGTAACATTATTTGACTGGCATGGAGTATAAGATTGTTTGACTTATATATTACTATATAAGTATTAGTTACAGTGGACTAAATGTTACTCCCACCGTCCCATTTAATGTGAAGGTGTTACTGTTTGGAGAGTCAAACAAAAATTTTTTTACCATAATTTTCTCAATTTTTTTTTTATTATTTTGGATCATTAGCTATGTTGACTAGTAGTATTTTTCGTATAGTTTTCAAATATGTAAATTTTAGTTCAAAAAGTTGAAGATCTACACCCGAATTTACAATCAAAGTTAAATGTTCCGACCCTCGTACTCCTTACCCCTTCACATAAATTGGGACAGAGGGAGAATATAGCAGTTGAGAATTTAGCTTGAAAGAGAAATCATCAAAATTAAAGCTTAAATTTTGATTACTTAAATAAATATGAATTCTAGAAACTGAAGTAGTTCTATAAAGTAGATACTTTTAAGTTGAATTGTCAGACATTCTGGAATGTTCAGGAAAGGAACAAGTGTAAATATGAATTAGGAAAAAGGTGTATTAGTTATTACAGTTGTCAAATCTAGATAATTTAATGATTAACTGATAGAAGATCATAAGATTATATCAACATACAAATTGAAACTTATAGCACCTTGCAAATTTACCATAGTTCGATTATGTCTCCAATTACGAAGATTAAAATAAAGCTGACGTTTATTTATTTTTCCCAATATGTTGCATAAAGCTAAGGCTTGAGCAGATATGTGGAAGATAACCAATAGTGGGCCCCTCTTCCCGATTCTTGGGAACACGGTTGCATTTACATAGCAATCTACCCTCGGTTATTTGTGATTTTTATATGGTTGTGCGCAAGGGACTTTGTGCATCCGAGTCAGCAGCGAAGTCAGAAATTTTGTTAAGGGTGTTCAAGAATTAATATATATGTACAAAAAATAATATTTGACCTAAATACGCTGTACTCTTTGCCAGCGAAGGGTGTTCAACTGACCACCCTTCAGCATACGCAGCTAGGGCCCTGCCCCTGACTAAAATGTTACCAATCATTCGAAAGGTAGCATCCCAAGCCACTCCAACATAGCTGCTATGGTCCATAGACCGCGGGGGGGGGGGGGGGGGGGTTGAAGGAGATTGACCAAAGTGGAAGTCCAGACACTTACTATCCGGGCCACCAAGTTGTGCTACAGCATCAACAAATCGTTCATGAAGCTCATTGGTCCAACGCAGACGCTGCTTCGAGGCAAGACTAGGATTGTTGTTGCCTCCACTGATCGGGTCCATTGAGCCGCCACCACAGTCTAATGACTGACTATGCACATCTGCATTGTTGTGGACTAAGCTTGAGCCGGGAACGCCTTTGGGCTGATACATTTCATTTATCTACATAAAATAATGAAGCAGTCATAAAACAAAGACTTAAAAAGTACTACTACAAGAATTTCAAAATCAGCAAAGAGCATTACTATCTGAAATTCAATACACACAAAAGCAAAGGATCTAGTCCTCTTGAAGTTGCTCCAATTTTCTCCAATTAAAAATCTTGTCACCAGATACCCTTTTTTACATGTATAACAATTCCCTGACCAACTAATTCTCCTATACCTTAACAATTGTCTTAACCAGTGTTTTAAAAGGTAGTTTTGGGACTCGCCCCGGGGCGGGGCACTGGCAAAACACCTTGAGGCTCACGTGTGGGCTTAGTTCTGTGAAGCTTACGCCCTAAGCACCTGATTGTACACCCTAAACACGCCAAACGCCCACGCTCGGGGCTCGCCTAAAAGTTCTTACACAATCTGTTTTTAAAGCTGACCAGTTCTTACACAAATTACGTGTCAAATTCTTTAGTCAACACTGTAACCCTCATAATTATTTAATAAATGAATGATGCATTGATGCTTAATAGTTTTTTTCATCTATAAAAATAAGAAGGTTGAGAGTAACTTAAATAACAAGTCACAGTAATTCATATTTACTATATGAGAATATCGTGAACTAAAGAGGTGGCGAGACCGACCGCAATTTCAGGAATAGGTTGACTTTCTTTCATTTTGGTTATGGAAAGTTGTTTCATTTAGGGTGAATATCACTTAACACTTTTAAAAAAAATACATAGCCGAATATTACATCTTCACTTGTCATTGATTTTCATGTTTTTGTGCTATGCCTCAAAATTGTCATATTTTATTTGAAATTAATTTTATTTTATTCATGAAGAAATGATGTAAAATATTATAATACTGATAAAGTTTATTGATTAATTTTTTTTAGAGAGGTAAATTGCATAGTATGATAGTAATATTTTAAGAAATTGTGATTCTTTTATTGTTTGAAAGTTAAGATGTTAGAGTTGATTTGCATCTCATAATAGCTTTTATATCATTGCACTATTTATTCTTGTAAAGTCATGTTAGAAGTTCTATTTTCTATAAGTTTCTTTAATCACGTTTTTAATTTTTTAAACTATTAATATATACGAGGAGCCTTGGAGTAACTGCTAAAGTTGTTGCTATGTGACCAGAAGGTCATGGGTTAAAGCAGTGGAAATAGCCTCTGGCAGAAATACAAGGTAAGGTTGCGTACAACAGACCCTTGTGGTCCGGCCCTTCCCCGGACCCGTGCATAGTGGGAGCTTAGTGCATTGGGCTGCCTTTTTTTTTATTAATGTATACGAGGAGAGAGAATTAGAAATGAAGATATCCGGGACAAGGTGAGGGTAGCATCGATAAAGGACAAGATTAGAAAAGCGAGATTGAGATGATTCGGACATGTGAAGAGGAGAGGCATGGATGTCCATGTGCGGAGGTGTGAGAGGTTAACTATGGATGATTTCAGGAGAGGTAGAGGTAGACCCAAAAAGTATTGGGGAGAGGTGATTAGATAAGACATGGCGCAGTTGCAGGATCATGATAGAAGGGTAGTAGGTAGTTGGGCGTCGTTGCGTCGTAGTACTCCTATAGTCTCGTCTTTTGATTTATTTTATTATTGGTTGTGTCATGCACTTCGTGGTTGTATGATTTGGTGGTAGTTACAGTATTGTTATTTTTTCTTTTTTTCAGATTATTTAGTCATACTTTATTTAGTATTTTGGTCTTGGCTTCGTTCCTTTTGCGGATTGCTTTTTTTTTCGTACCTACTTGTTTCTTTCACTTCGTTATCTTATTTTCTTGTTGCTATTACTGCTTATTATTACTATTGCTTTTTCATTTCTACATGAGTCAGGGGTTTATTGGAAACAACCTCTCTACCCGTCAAAAGGTAGGGGTAAGGTCTGCGTACACTTTACCCTCCCCAGACCCCACCTGGTGGGATTATACTGGGTATGTTGTTGTTCTTGTTGTATTAATGTACTTTTTATAATTTTGTGTTATTATTCTATTTTACTACATTGTAAGTTAAAAATATAAAGATTCATGGGGCTTCGCCCCGTGCTAAGTAAAATGCCCCGCCTCACACCCCCGCCTTTTAAAACACTGGTCTTAACCATCAAAGTATTCAACTTTACAGGGCGGACCCACATGGAACTCCGCGTTAGCTCGCACACCAATTGTTTTTAGGATCAAATCCCCCTCGAGCAATTTGTTTTTCAGCTGATGGCTTTTATTTTACATTCGTTCCCAATTTCAAGATCCACTCTTCTCCAAACAAAAGTGTTTTTTTTATTTGCTTTTCCTTTTTCACTTTCTTTCTGCCCCATACCCCATCTTCCTGAAGCATGTGAAACTCCCTCTTCCTCAACAAACTCTTTCCTCCTCTGTTAGAGCTCTTTTTCCCTGATGAAACTTCAGCATTCTTCTTTTCCCTCTCACTGGTCTAACAGTTTGGCTTTTCCGCCGAGGTGATTCCCCATTCCTCTAGTTTTTTCTATTTGACTTCTGAGATTGACAGCAACTAAATATAGTTTAGCATCGTTCTTTTTTTTGTACATTTAGGAGCTTTCAAGTTATGTTAATCTAAAGCTGATGCGATGAATTTTGATTTTGGAAATATATTCATTGTAAGCAATGATTTTGAAAACGCCAAGGACAGTTGTAAATAACGTTATCTTTTTTAGCTATAATATTAATTATAGTTTACTTGTTAAATATTTTCAACATCAAATCTCAAATAGTTGCGCAAATATAATTTGTACCTATAGCAACTCTAGTAAAGCCAGTCAAGAATCCATGACTTTAAAATCCTGGGTCCACCACTTGTTGGTATCTGCTTTCGCCCTTGTACTCCAAAATTGACAAGTCTATATTAGTGTACAATTAGTCAATTACAACATTCCCTAGTTTCAACAACAATAATAACTATGGCTCGACTCGAAACTAGTTGAGGTCCCCTATCTAAATGTTATGCGGATTGCAATTGTAAATGGACAAGGGTATAATAGTCCAATTAAGAAGCTATAAGGGGTACAAAAGCCATTTAGCTAGTTGAAAGTTAGTTTATTACGTAATAAAGTTGTTAAGGGGTTTCCAAAAGATAGTTATACGGAGGTTAATGATATACTACTTGTATACGGGGCCTTTTTGCCCTCTTTATGAAATTTTTTACTTTATCAAGAAAAATAATGGAGGTTAATGATATAAGCTAACTCATTACACTGTAAACCTTATTCAAGATCATATCAATAATACTTTATCTATCGCCTTTTCTCTCACCTTACTCCATCTTTGTAGCTTAATTCAGAAGCTATTCTTTTTCTTCTTAGCTTTCTTCAGTGAGCACACTCATTTTACTCTAGATATCTATTTCATTTTACTTATAAATTTTGAAAGAAGAGGTTCTTCGAAACTCAAACTCCCAGGTTTCAAATGAGCTAAATTTATATATTAGGACTAGTGATTTCACCAGCTAATCAAGTCACCCCTAATACCATATATTGCATTTCAGCCTAACACGAATTTATGCTGATGAGACTTTCGCCTTCTTCTCCAAAATTGAGTATTGAAATGAAATGAGCCCAAACAGTATGAAATGAATTTCAAGAAACTTATATCCTAACACCAAATTAGTTTGAAATTGATGCGTAGTTATTGTTGTAATATATGAGTATACAAGACAACAACCCCAAATTTCGATGTCACAAATTCAAACTTACAATCACCTTTTTAACCGACCAAGGTCCTCCCCGGACCCCACGTTGTGGGATTTCACTGGGTATGTTGTTGTTGTTGTTAATCACCCTTTTAATTTTTACCAGCTATTCAACTCACCCCTTTTAATCAAACATTATATTTCAGCTCATAACACAGTTAAAGCTTATAACTTTCCTCTCCAAAGCTTCAAAAATAGTCAACTCAACTCATCTACCATAACCCTAACCACATACCTAAACCCCACATAATTCATCAAATTAAAACATAAAAATTCAATCTTTAAACTTCTCCACACACAACACACCACAAAATCAAGAAATTGACCAAACAAACATTAAAAAAACGAAAATACGATCAAAATTTTGAGAAATACGAAAAACAAGATCAATTTGTTAAGATACAAGCTTCTTACAGTGATAATAGCAGTACTTCTTAGTTCTTCCTCGATGCGGTCTTCGAATTAGTCAATCTTTCAGTACGAAGCGTTTTTTTGAATTTCTTGAAACTTATTGAGGAAAAAATTGTTTTAAGGGAAAAACTAAGGGAGTTCTAAGTAAATAAAACTTAAAACTGACCGCGGGCAGGATTAGCTGACCCCAGATACTGCCCCAGCTGAGAAAGACTGTTGTTTAATTAGCCTGGCCGGCCCGGAATCTACTTTGTAATATTCCGGTACAATGTGATTATAAGACATTTTAATATGTCCTTTTTTGTAATTTGGCTTTTTCTTACTTGATTGGTATTGGCTTTTTGGACCAGCTCTTCTCTTCAATGCTTTTCTTTCATTTTCATTCTTGTGTTTTTGTTTTATTTCTTGCTTTTTTTAGAAGATATTTTGGTAATGGATATCACTCTATCATTCATTTTATAGTATGTTGGTATCGTTATTTATGTTGCTTTGTATTGTTTGTTCTTGTGTCGAAATTTATCATAAACAATTTCTCTGCCTCCTAAAATAGAGGTAAGATCTGCGTATATTTATCCTCTCAATTCATCACTTTGTGGGATTTCACTTAATATGTTTTAATTTCCTCTACTCTTTTAGAAAACTTAATTTTATTTAATGGAGTAGGAGAACCAAGTGATTTTATTTTAGAAAGTTAATGAAATATCCAATTAATTAGAGTTGATTCGATCGATCTAACATGAATGGTGTTATATATGAGCCCTTCTTCCAATAATTTATTTTATATACTTCCAAATCCAATTCATTGCATGATGCCTTGAGCTACACTTTAAATCGTCAATAATTATTAAATTTTTTATCCTGAGCTGGTGTTTGGAATATCAAGTGACACATTTGGAGGTGACTAGAAGTTTTTTACATTCTTTAATTAGCTAGAGAATTCATTAGTGACAGAAAATTTTTTTTAGAAAATCTCATTCTTAACTTTAGTTTAATGGGGTTGTCAAAAGAATAATTTTAATTACTTTTTTCTATTTTCTTCTTTAGTAAGTGCTTAAACAATTATATTCAAATATTCAAGAAAAGAAAAGAGTATCCTTTTTTGGAGTTCTCTAATCCAACGCCAAATACAAAGTGGTGAACACCCACTATTTTTGTATATTTGTCTTTTGCGCAACTTAGGAGGCAGTGCCATTCGGATTTCACAAAGAGAAGCTCCCTCAAATATTCAAGAAAAGAAAAGATTATCCTTTTCTTTAGTCTTGTTTATGAAGGTTTTAATGACTTATATTTTGTGTTTGCTTTTTTATCATAAAGATGATATTTCATCCCCTCAAAGTTTGGTTTGTGAAGAATATTGGAGAAAAGAAAAGGCATCGTAAAATATTTTGATTATCTTAAATCACATATAATTCCAGTTGGCAAAGTGGCGCTTAAATTAGCAATTCAGAAGTCGATGTAGGCTTAATATTGTTGAGTGTGCGAACAAAGTCCCACATTGGTTGCTGAAAAGAAAAATGAGCTACTTATAAGGTGTTAAATACTCTTAATGGCGTGAGAACTTTTGGAGAAAATCGTGCGGGCTTGGCCCAAAACGGACAGTATCACACTATATTAAGAGTATTCTTGGACCGTTTAGCCCAACAACTGGTATCAGAGCCAATGATTTGACGGGACGAGTATAAAAAAGACGAAGTGTGGCGTGGGATCCGGCTTAGTGCCTTTGCTAGTTAATGAGCTGGTTCACAACATTTACACATAATTATGAAGACGCATACACAGTCTTTGGGATTCGGTGACAATAAATACTGACGATGTGGGTGGCACACACATATTGATTCCTTGATCTGTGAATCATGGTAATGAGTCATGTGGAACTTAGTTCGAGAGAGAGATTGTTGGATGTGCGAACAAAGTCCCATATTGGTAGCTGAAAAGAAAAATGATCTACTTATAAGGTGTTGGATACTCTTAATGGTGTGAAGCCTTTTGGGGAAAACTATGCGGACTTGGCCCAAAGCGAACAATATCACACCACGTTTAGAGTATTTTTGGACCTTTTAGACCAACAACTGGTATCAGCGCTAATGATTTGACGGGATGAGTACGAAGATGGTGGAGTGTGGCGTAGGGCTCGGCGTAGTGCCTTTGCCTGTCTATGGGCTGGTTCACGACATTTACTCACAGCTTTGAAGACGCATACATGACCTTTGGACATCGGTGACCGAAAACACTCTGACGATGTGAGTGGCATACAAACACATTGAATCTCTGACCCGTGAATCATGGTAATGAGTCATGTGAAATTTAATTTGAAGGGAAGATTGTTGGGTGTGCGAACAAAGTCCCACATTAATAGTTGAAAAGAAAAATGAGTTACTTATAAGGTGTTGAATACTCTTAATGGTGTGAGGCCTTTTGGAGAAAACCGTTCGGACTTGGCTCAAAGCGGACAATATCACACCGTATTAAGAGTAGTTTTGGACCGTTTAGCCCAACAAATAGATGAGTTTGGAAAAATTTATTAGTTTTGGCTTAGTTTTATAATTGTGTGGAAAATAGATTTCAGTAAGTACATAAAATCAAAACCCATAACTCAATTACTAGAACTTGAGGTCGTTGTTCTAAAATTTAGAACGCGTAAAGTTTATATTTAGGCTCATCTCTGCTTCGCATCCCTAACGGTAGTATTATCCATGTAGATTGTAAGCACAACTCCTTATGGAGTAGATTTCGCATTCAATCAAGCCTTTAATTAAGGAGTGACGAGATTTCTACTATTGTTGGCATGATATTCGGACTGTGAACCAAACAAGCGAATGGCAAGCTAATTCTCTAAGGAATTGATTGGTTACCGGGATGCGATAGACAAGGATATTCCATGAGTTGGGATAGGTGGAGATATCTCACGGGATTAGCTATCCCCTCTATATAGGATAGCTAATCCCACCATTTAGTACAAAATGTACCCTTGGACTAATTAATTCCAATAACCAAACACGGGATAAAATAATCCCACATTTTATATCAGGATTGTCATTCTTACTCTCACCAACCAAACGACTCCTAAGTCTTTTCTTGATTTGATTCTATTTTTCCGCAGTTTTTTCCTTCCCCTCAATTCGTACATATAATTGATATTTCTGTGAAAAACTCAATTTTCTGCAAGAAAGGATTATCATTCCCTAATTAAATAGTGATTTAGTTTGAACTAATTTTTAAAAAAGTGGTGGATTTTCAATTCACAGCCGTGAGAGTGGCTATTTGTCAAAATTTGTGCGGACCTCGAGTTATCCTTGCCTAGAGTGGTCTTCGAACTAGCTTTAAAGATGAGTGATCTTGAACTTTTGACTTGCTTGCTTCATTGGCAATATTTTTTACTCTTGACCTTGTATATTTGAGCCTTTGTGTAACGCCCGTCTGGTCGCTTTGGATTTTTGGACTTATTTTCTCAAGAATATTTTTTTCATAGCTTTAACTCGGTGTTTATGACTTGTGGGGATAGGTGGTACGCTCCCGAGGAGTTCGGATAGGTTTCGGATTCTTTTTGGTAGGTTTGAGAAATCCTAAGTTAAGAGATTAGGAGAGTTTGACTCATAGCTAATATTGGGTAAACGTGTTATTTTCGTAGTTTCATCGATTCCATTAGTTCTGTAATGACGTTTATGACTTAGTTGATCCTTTGGCTCGAAACCCGAGGCAGCCCGGTGTATTTTGGGAGTTAAGTCGTAAAATCGTGAAATTAGAACTTAACAGTTGACTTTAGTCAAAACCGAGCCTTAGAGACCTTTTTAAAAAACCTGAGTGTGCGAGCCGCTCTAGAATGTTTTTCTAATAGGAATGCATGTTTGGTTTGTGTTTGAGAGGTCACGGGAGTGTTTAGGTGTGATTGATGGAGGATTATGTGACTTTGGGTTGCTGCTGGTTGCTGGTGTCCGTGCCAGCGATTATGAGTCTGCCTCACCGGAGGTCAGGCTCGCCGAAGCGGGGTTGAATTAGGTATTGAAAATCTGCTTCCGCGGATGGGTTCTTCGTCGAGGCGTGTGCGTCTCAGCGGAGGTTGCTTTCACCCAGCGAAAGTTTGGGATTTAAGTGACTTCCGCCCCAGCAAATAGGATTTTCGTCGGAGCGGGTCCACCCCAGTAGAAATCTAGTCTGCCAGATCAGATCACTGTGTTGATTTAAGGTGAGTTGAGACCTAGAATTCTATTCTCATTCCCTAAAAAATATTCCTCTTGGTTTTAGAGCTTGGACAATAAGTTGCTGGAGGTTTTAAGGAAAATTTTTCATTAAGGTAATCTTCCACCCTTCTATTAATGTATTCTAGTTATATTATGTCCTAAGCTTGATTCTTAAATGGAGAAAAATAAGCGGATGACCTTATTTGAGAATAAGAGAGTTATGTTTGGGGATTGGGGTTTGGATATTGGATTGTTGATATTGTAAACTAGTGATGTATTGGACTAGTAAATTGTATTTAATTGACCAATTGCATGTTATAAACCCTTTTGGAAATGGAAGAAATTCTAGGATTAGAATTGAGGGTTTTGCCTATTCTTGATTCAAGGAACCTATTGGGCTTTGTTATTAAATTAACTTGAGATTATGACTATCCAGCATGTTATGATACTATTTGAGTAATAAAATTTGTGTCTTGATAATGTGGGTTCTCGATTCTTTTGTAATTTTGACTTAGGAATTCTAGATTTAATTGTCATTATGGATATCGTTAGATCTGTAATCTCATATAATCGATATGATTGATCAGAGTGGGCTCGCGAGGAGGCTCAACGAAAGAGGAAAGTTGTTGTGTGATGTCTTCGGCTTCGAATCAGGCAAGTTGAGATTTACTAGACCTTAATATAGTGTGTATGTGTTGGTTTAATAATTAATAGGGGTAATAGGGTATTGGGGGTCTCGTACTTGTGAGGTGACAAACACTAGTATGGGTACCGGTGAACTTAACTTGGGTAATTAATGAACCTATTGGATATACTTGAAGAAGATTATGTGTTTAGTCTTCCGCTTAGGTTGGTATGATTGCTAATTACCTGGGCTTGTAGCCATGTTTGATATGTTATTGTTGATTTTTCTTGTCATGCATTCATCACTCCACATCTCGTCTAAATATTTGAAAGGAAATTATTTATACTGATTGTATTTCTTATGCTGATTGCATGGCGTACTCATATATATATATATATATATATATATATATCATATTGACATTTGAACTGTTGAGATACTGAGGAAAGAGGCTTGGGAAGCTGGTTATTGGATATGGTACATGATACGAGAATGATGATAGGTGATGACACTTCAGCCACAGAGCTGGTATCCGATGGGATCATATGAGTATATAGACCTCATGAGTCTCTCATGGGTATACTGAGATGGTATCATGGAGGACTTCTTAAGTCCTTCACGTGTGTCAGTAGTCTTGCATGATACCATCATGGTATATATCATATATTGAGATGGTATCATGAATGACCGCATATACCATGATGATATCACAAATGACTGCTTCAGTTATTCAAAGAGAGTCCTTCATGATACCATTATGGTATATAAATCTATACAGCTGACTGCTTCATTCCTTCTATGGCATTTCTTGTCCTTATAAAAAGCTTCGACCAATTTTTACAATGAACACACTAACACCTATCACTACTCTACCAGTGAATCATCCTACCAAGCCAAACAACCAATGAGCAATATATATATATACATATATTCTCAGTGTCAGTGTCAGTGTCGGCCCAGCAGAGTGCTTTCGCCGTTGGTGTTCTTTCCGATCTCTATGCATTTCACCGCTCCACTGAAAATTTCCTCTGCCCCTACCGTACTCCAGCTTGGTAGTTTCCACCGCCTGTCCAGGGTTGAGAACTGGGATTTGACGGCGGACTTAAAAAGCCACCTACAGACGCTTTACGCCCAATCATTCCGAATAACGCTTGCAATTCTTATAAAATTGGAGACGCTGATTATATGCCTTCCCCAAAACAATAGATGTGAATCGCCCTTGTGAGTCCTAGCTGTTGTATATGCACTTGAAATGAAAAAAATGAATAATTTAACTATATACTACAATATACAAAAAAGAGTACAATAAAGATTAATCTTTCATTACATAAAAAGTAACTGATCGCAGAAGTCCCTGCAGTAACCAAGAAGAACAAGGCTAACTATTTACTTATCTTTATCAGAATAGAATACTAGGCAGAACTCAATCAACACTCTCTATTTGAATGCTTTTATCAGTTTATATAGGAAAAACAAACAGAACACAAAGTTTAGACCTTTCAAATAATTAAAGCAAATTACTACTCTCCTCAACTTCGCTCTATAATTGTAAAACTCACATATATCAAAACAAAAATCTTTACTCCGAGAAAAAGAAGTATGACTTCAGAACCAAACTAAGAAATGCAACATAACATAAAAGCTAACAAAACGAAATTTGAAACTCAATTTCAAGAGACAATCACAATCATGCAGTAAAAAGCACAAACAGATATACAAGTACACCCCAACACGCCCAAGTCGCACCAAATACAAACTACCAAATTATAAAATCCGAGCAAAAAAGAAAAAACACCGCAAAGAAAAAAAAATCCGAGCAATTACATGAAATCACAAGAAGTAAAGGTTGAAAAATGAGAAGAGAGAAAATGAAAGATAATAATATAAATAAATATTTTTTTAAATAAAAATAATTTAAATGTAAAAATAAAAAAATAAGAAAATAGAAATATTTTTAAAAAATAAAAATAATTTAAAATGTAAAAATAAAAAGAAATTAAAATAATAAAATAATAAAATAATAAAATAAATTAAAAAGAAAAGAATTTAAAATAAAAATAAAAAGAAAAAGAAAAGAAATTAAAAAGTAACCTTGTAATTACAACCAATTCTAAGCCCCCCTTGAAAATTAGAGAGTGTAATTACGTCATTCCAATTACATGATGACCAAGTTGTCAAACATGTCAAATTGTGTAATTACACTCAATTTCAATTACATGGGTGGCTTTCCAAACATGCCCTAAATGAATTTATGATTTCGGCAAAAATTGAACTATTTAGTGAGATAACTATATGTCACACATATATTGATTTGGTGTAACTAGTTAGCTAAATTTTTACCTTTGTCTAGTAATTTTAAAGAGAGAAAGCAAAATGTAATTTATAAGTCACATCCATCAAATACGATTTGTAAGTGTCGCGTAGCGTACATGACTTATAAGTTCGGTTCAAAAAACGAATAAATTGATTTATCAAATACGATTTTAAGTTACATACATCAAATGTGTAACACAATTTATAAGTCGTATTTATCAAACACAATTGGTTAGTAACATACATCAAATGCAATTGTAAGATTTTTGTCCCTCAATATATTCTAAAGCGATGACAGAAATTACCAGTGACCCCCTACGTAACATTTACGAGCTTTACGTGGACAACTAGATTATCTTTTCAAAAGTTAGAACCGACCCCAAATACACACTTTTATTTTTTAAAATGTTATTGTGATCTGCCCCAAATTACAGAAACTCCTTATAATCTGTTTTTTATTTGTGAAATCCAGTCACATTATCAACATGCAACTGTATTTTTTCTCTTTAGTAAAGGGAATAATAAAAGAATAAAAGGAAACATAATAAGTCCCAAGTCTTTATATATAATAGGGTGCAAAAGTGAAATGCAAGACTAGTAACCAATTGGGTTCCTGAAGATTTCCCTCCTCTCTGTGTTAACGGTAAAGACTGAACTCTTCTCAACTTAGTTTCAAGATTCAGGAACTGATTTTTCTCTATAAAAAGATTCTCTTCTCAGTTCCATTAATTCAATCACAGCATTTGAGAAGTACCCATTTTTTACTTTCTTGAATTAGTTACATTGTTCGTAGCTAGTCTTTTTCCATTGATTTTCAGTTGTGAATCATTGATCTTTCTACTCCATTTTATTTCTTTGTTGAAGTAATAAAATCTGTTTCTATAACAGCTCTATGAGTTGAAGAAATTTTAGTAGGAGTAGTTGGTTGGTTCTTCATTGACAAAGTTGATACAATGGTCTTTAGTGTTCGAGAAGAGGATTTAGTCAGTTGTAATGCATGCAAAACCCGAGTAGAATTTGTCGATGATCACATTGGAATCGTACAGCTTTCTAATCATTCTCTCTGCATCAGTTTTGTGTTTCTTTTTATCAACTTCAATTCTGTGTACAGACATTTTATTTGAGTTGTACACTTGTACTTAACCTTTTGTTTAGGAAAATCTACTTTGTATCTTTTGATGAAATTGCTACTGATTTCATAAAGAGGATATGTAAGATTTAGTTCTCTAATTTCGACAGCTATTTGTAGCATGAATTGTGATTAATTCAGCTATATCGCTAAGTTTTAACAGCTATTTGTGTCATAAAGAGGATTTCTGTAATCTAGCTCATCTTTTTGTGCATTTTGCAGGTACAAAATGGTAGAACATGGGTCTTTAAAAAATGTAAGTCTCAAGATTTCAATCAATTTCGAAAATTGAGTAGTATTATTCAACTAAACATTTTTATGGGGTCTGAGGCATGTTATATAGATACGTTTTATATATATGATTATATGTTGTATATATATGCAGGTTTAGTGTACAATTTCTAGACAGCGAGAATTATGTTCGACAAGTAAATGGCAATACTGTAGCTCATATTTACTGTGGCCAATGTGGAGTGCTGCTTGGGTTGAAACTTGTAAGATACTAAATTACCAAATTTCCTTTTCATGAACAAGAGGACTTTGCAGTTCTTTTTCTCTTAACAGAATTTATTCGTTTCTCTAGATTGCAGTGCCCCAACCGTCCATGTATATTAGAGAAGGAATATGCTTGGTGAATTTGTAAGTTTCTTACAGATATGCAAAATGCAACTCTACACGGATATGTGATAATGATTTGTAAGGTGTTAATGCGAATAAGTATTTTTTTTGTGGCAGGGACAAGCTTGTTTATTGGAATGATTATCCAATGCTTATCGAAGAATTTAATGGTGAACAATGGTGGCGCTAATATTGATGAATTTCTTAATGAACAAGTAGGAGGCGCTAATATTGAACAAGTTCCTAATGAGCAAGATGGTTGCGCTAATATTGAACAGGTTCCAAATGAACAAGATGGAGGCACTAATATTGAACAGGTTCCTAGTGAACAAGATGGAGGCACTAATATTGAACAGATTCCTTATGATCAAGATGGAGGCGCAGATGAACAGGATCCTAATCAAGATGTAGATCAACTGGCTGATGGAATGGACAATACTGATCTGAATCCAAACATATGAACCAACTATTGATGAAAGCAGTAATTCATAATTGTGTGATTAGCATTAGAAAATGAATTTCTTATATGTTTGAGCTCTCTGGTAGTACTACCAATTACTGCACTAAACAATTTATGTATTACAAAGGTATAACCTTCTGAAAGCTATAAAGTTGAACAGTTTGTTTGATAGAATCTACATTGTCTAGACTTTCTTTTAGTGCCTTATCAATGCTAATGATGCTGTACGTACTATATTTTAGTGGACAGATTGGAAGTTTTACAGAAGAATTTCCTATCCGTTTCTTTGCTAATTATTTGTGACTGCTATATTTTCGTGTTCTCCAATGGAAAAGATATTTCGCACTTGCTCTGTTAATCATTTATTTTGCAGTCATTTCCCTTTTTCGTGTTGAAATGTCATTAGCTCATTTAGTAAATATAGTATTTTTGAAATCTGAGCAGTGTAAAGATGAAGGACAAGCACTGAAGTTTACCTCTGTCTAAAGGCTTAAAAGCTTGTAAAAATCTTGTTTTTGTGGTGGACTAAACTACATCATTTTGTAGAGCCAATTAAAAAAATTCATAGAAAGCAGCTATTTCTAGCTAAGTACTCCATTTGGCAAGTTGCTACAATATACAAGTCCTGTACTTTTATGCTG
Source organism: Anisodus tanguticus (assembly GCA_034509755.1). Lineage (NCBI taxonomy): Eukaryota > Viridiplantae > Streptophyta > Magnoliopsida > Solanales > Solanaceae > Anisodus > Anisodus tanguticus. The sequence goes on along the minus strand of CM067545.1, from coordinate 2,103,434 downwards.
GACAAAACAATCATATTTGAGGGTTGCTAATGTTAAGCCAAGGAGTAGAGGGGAAACGAATGAGAACTCAAAAAAGAAAAGAGAAGTATCAAACCGGAGACCTTCAGTGAGTTAGACTGACGTGATAACCAACTACACCACAAAACCATAGTGGTAAAGTTTCTCCAATTCGTGGTGTTCAATTCTTTTTTCAAAGTAATAGAGAGAATTTTCTTCTAGTTAGAAAATCAATGGAATGAAAGAACATCATTTCCTATTTCTTTGTTTGCCTGGACTTGTGACACCGAGGGGCCCTTGGGCGGGAATAGATTGTAGCTGAGTAAAAGTAGGTCGGGACGAGTAGACACGATGAAACCCATGGAGTGACACATGGTTGTATCGGTCAACTTTGGGCTGGAAATTTATAAATGACTGAGCGTGCTTTCATAATTGCTTGTCCATACTCCATATAAAGGTGTGAATTAGTTGGTAAATAAAGACGTTGTCAAACTGCTGAAGTGGAGAAGCTAGTCCAGATGAACTCAAGAGGAATGGTTGTACTCAGGGGTGCCAAAATTAGCTCAAACTCAAATGACCTGCTCAATCCGCTCAAGATTTCATGTGTTTGTGCAAGAGTGATTTTGATGATAGGTTGGTTTGGGCTAGCCCAAGTTGACCCATCATAAATCGGTAGTCCAAATGAACTCATGATGATCTCCAAACTTGACTCACGAAAATGCTTAATCTTAACGATTAGAGCTTCACTTTAGATTAAGATTTTTGTTTATAAATAATTATTTTTTAAAATCCTTTATTATTTCGTAACAATAAAAATACATAAACGCACCCCAACCACTCAAAACACTATTCATCCACCCTACACCTCCCATACACCAACCCCCATCCAAACACTGAACCACTCTCACATCTCTGCCCCCTACCTTGCCTACTCCACCCCATCCCTACCTCCCTACCACCCTTACCCACCTCTACCCCATCTACCCCCACCTCCCGCCCTACCCCCACCACTTGCCCTACCTCATTCTCAAATTTCTATTTAATATTTTTTTACTTTTATAAATTTTTTCTTTCCTACCCCCCTCCCTCCCACACCTACTCCCTCCCACCCAACCCACACCTACCCCCTCCACCCCCACCCCATTGTCCTACCACATCCTCAAATTTCTATTTCATATTTTTTTTACTTTTATAAAAAATATGAAACTTTTTCTTACCTCCCCCTACCGCCCTAAACCCCACCTACCCGTCTACACCCCTCCACCCACACCCCATCCTCAAATTTCTATTTCATATTTTTTGTTACTTTTATAAAAAAATTATTAAAAATATGAATTTTTTCTTACCTCCCCCTACCCACCCCACCCCATGCCCTACCCCAATCGTCAAATTTCTATTTCATGTTCTTTTTACTTTTATAAAAAATATGATATTTTTTATTACCTCCTACTCCCTCCCCCCTATGTCCTACCCCATCCTCAAATTTCTATTTCATATTTTTTTACTTTTATAAAAAACATTATTAAAAATATGAATTTTTTTACCCCCAACCCCCCTGCATTCCCACACCACCCCCGAAGTTTTTATTTTATATATTTATTTTACTTATATAAAACATTTTATTAAAAAATGATAAATTTTCCGTACCCCGTCACCCACCCACCACCACCCCACCCCCAAATTTTCTATTTTATATATTTATTTTACTTTTATAAATTTTTATAAAAAATGAAAAAAATTTGCTTACCCCCATCCCCACCCCACCCCACCCTAAGTTTTTACTTTATATATTTATTTTACTTATACAATTTTTTTTATAAAAAATGAGAAACTTTTCTTACCCCACTACCCCGCCCTCCCACCCATTATTTTATATATTTATTTTGCTTTTATAAAAAATGAAAAAATATTATAAATATTATTCTTATTTTAAAAATAAAGTTATGGAAAAATCAAATATCATACAAAATAAAATAACATCATAGAATGTAAGTTTAAAATTTGTAAAAGTAATGGATCAAGTTTGACAAGTTATGTTATGACCCATAATTTAACCCATTTTCACCCGTCCATCTGCCACCCCAAGTTGTACGTTTGTTTTTGCCTTGTGTGGTGTAGCTGTATGTCCAACAATTGCTGATTGAGAGCATTGAAGTTTATAGCTGCCTGAAGGGCGTAAGAGCTAATACAACTACTGTTATTGTACTGGTCTAAACTAATATTTTGTAGATCCAATTCAACTTTTTCTTGGAAATCTATTTATAGCAAAGTATTCCTTTTGGCAATTGCAATATAGATACAAGTCATGTTCTTGTACTAGACTAATAAAATCATATTTGAGGATTCATGTTAAAATATTGAGCCAAGGAGTAGAGGAAGCAAAACGTGATTTCTTAAAGGTAATCCTCACCAGTCCTGTTTGGCTTTTTATAAGGGAAAAAAAATGAAAATTCAAAGAGCAAAATAGAAGTGGCTTCGCCCGGGCTCGAACCGGAGACCTTCAGTGTGTTAGACTGACGTGATAACCAACTACACCACGAAACCTTGTTGGTTCAATTAGTTCCAATTACTATTTGTGTCAAATATCATCACTGTGTCGTTTTCCTTTCAAATTCACAACTTCTGTTCTAAGTTAGTTCCATTCCAACTTCTAACATTGGTTTCCTTGTTTCATCTCTATATCTCTTCCCCAATACAGGTTTCCTTTCAAATACCCTGGATGTTATCTCTAAGGACCTTCCTGTTATCTCTAAGGACCTTCCTGTTATCTCTAAGGGCCTTCCTGTTATCTCTATGAGTCCGTTTTGATTAACTTTATGACTTTTGACTTATAAGTCAAATTCAAACACTATAAAAATATTTTTTTATTTTATTCAAATATTATAAAAATTCTTAAAATTATTTTGGCTTAAAAGAAGCTAAAACAAGTCAATCCAAACATGCTCTATATTGCCATAAGACCTATGCATCACTTAACCTGCTGCACTTATTCTATCATAAGCACACAGGAAACTCTCTACAAATTCAAATAGATGGTAGGGTATATGCCCTGGGTAAGAGGACCATAACACAGACCAAAGTCAGCGAATGAAATCAACCACATCAAAGATCTTTCAAATGACTAAACAATGAATATTGAAGAAACAGGACAGATTCGAAAAGTCTAGTTCAACAAAATGTCCAAATTCAGTCATAACTCATACTAGCTGTAATCAAGAGCTCATATTTATGACCTTTTTCTCAAATATGTTACCATCTCCTTTGATAGATAATTTCATAGTCTTTGGAAAACCCTATGGATATGCCACATGAACATAACTCGCTCAAGTCTCGTGCTCCCTCCGTTTCAAAAGATTGTCCTAGTTTAATTTGACACGAAGTTTAAAAAATAAAAAAAGACTTTTGAAATGTATAGTCTAAAACAAACCTTAGATATTTGTATAGCTATAAATTATCTCATAAAATTAAATTATTTATAAATATAAAAAAATGTGTCAATCTTTTTAAAACAAACTAATAAGAAAAGTAATATAATCTTTTTAGAAGTCTCAAAATGTCTTACTAGCAATCAGTAGTTAAAACTTAAAATAATTGCAGAAGTTATCAACAATCAACATTGACAGCAATATAAGATAGGAACTGAGTTTCAAATTTGAAGGAGGTACTTTTTAAGATAATCTATCATCAAATCAGGTAGTTAGGTGCTATATAACTAGGATTGAACAAAACAAAGTGGCAGTGGACATTATGACACAGCTCTCTCTGGTTCAAATCTCTCTAGCATAAAAATTGGATAAGCCCATAAAATACTCAAAACATGAGTTTATTCTAAGGTAGCGTTTGGCCATAAATTTTTAAAAAATTGAAAATTTTGATTTGGGTGAAATTTTTCAAATTTTTAAAATGTGTTTGGCCATAGTTTTTTAAAACATGTTTTACTTTTTAAAAAAAAATATGAAACGTGACTTATACACATAAATTTAAAAAATTATCAAGAATACCCAACCATATCAAACAAACATATTTGCTAATCCCAAATTATTCCTATATGTTTTAATTTTGTTGTTGAATTTGATTTCACTACTCTTATTGTATTAATTTTATAATTATCTTGTTGAATGCATCTCAATTTGTGTAACATTCTGTAATCTACATTTTAATTTGCGTAAATGTGAAAAGCCTTTAGATATGGAGACTCAATAATTAGTTATGCATATTACAAGTAGTGACATAATTGACTGCTTAGGAGATAGCTTCAAGCCTTCAAATAATTTTAATATTTTGAAGTATTCTTGATTATGTCTTGAGTCGAAGGTCTTTCGGAAACGGCCACTCTACCTATCAAGATAGAGGTAAGGTCTGCGTACACTCTACCCTCTCCAAATCCCACATTGTGAAATTTTCATTGGATATGTTGTTGTTGAATTATTCTTGATTAATGGGGGAAACATAGTAGATACATATTAGTTGGTTATAAATAAATGGACTTTTCTATAAAATAAAAAATTTAGCGTAATTTTTAAATTTTTTGAAAAGACCCAAACATATATTTTAGCCCAAAAACATATTTGAGCAAGAATTTGGGATTTGAACATTCATTTTCAAAATCTGTCAAATTTGTATGGTCAAACAAATATTTGAAAATATGCTCCCCCAACATTTGGCAGTTAATTGTCTGAATAGACACTACTAGAAAATAAACAAAAACCAGAACAGAAAAAGGGAAATTGAAAGTATGTATATCCTATAAACAATCATAATTAGGGACAAATGTACTTGAACACATTCGTATTATTAATAAGATTAATATATTTATGGCATTTGTAATTATTGAATTATTATTTGATTGTTTGTAATTATTCATTAATGTGCATCCCTTGAGCTTACGTTGTCATTAATAGAGTGAGATATTGATGATAAAGCGTAACTCTCAAAGTAGCCTCGACTAATGATCATCGAGAATGGATATCGATGAATGTTATAAGTCGACATGTGATCTGCATCACATTCTTAGAGAATGTAGTATGTCTCACCTGCTACTAGTAATGATTACTAGTGATGGACACATGGATACTTTTAAAAAGTATTGATATACCTTGCTGATAAATTATTTGTTATACATGTCTAGAGTATTATCAGCGTGTGGATATGAAGGTGGTTGACTTGACGTCAATACGCACCTTGTTTACAGAGTAATGTATTTTGACCATGTCCTAAGCTTAAACTCCTTATAGGATAAGATAAGGCTTGTGTTGGGTGCATTATGATGTAAATTAAGGTAGTAGTTGAGCCAAGAATATGATTCATTCCTCGATTGGATATTCGAAAGAGAGCACTCAACTTCTCAATGATATTAGGTCGACCAAGCATTGGCTAATGCAAGAGACATATTTAGAATATGATCTAGTTGTCGATTAATATAGATGAGATAAAGTGATCAAACCATTTGAATGGATACATGACAAATCCTAAGCTTGATAGATTGTGTCGCGAATGAAAGAAATTTATCATCTCACATAAAAGTTATATTTGCTGAATTCATGTAAACGTACTTCATATATTAAGTTCGTCGTACGACGAAGTCTAGGAGTTCCATATGGACCTTAATTGGATTAGTGTCGATATATGAATGCATATAAGGTCACATTATGTCGATTATCTCTTCGATCTAATGATGTATTAAAAAAGTATTAAATATTCGATTTGGAATCGAGATTTCTATAGAATAATTTCTATTAGATGAAAATTATTTAATTAAGTCAAAATTAAATTTTGGATTTAATGTGCTGAATATATATATTAAACAAAAAACGAGAAACATTATTGACATAAGGAATACACCATAACATTATACTTACATTGCGTGCCCACCTTTTAGTAAACACCTTTAGTAAAGACTCCAAATAATACAACCTATAAATATTCATGTTTTATATTATCAATTTTAATTATTATATAACCATATTAAAAAATAATTGTTGAGTAAGAACTGACGCTACTTTACTTATATGTTTTGAACTACATTTTCTCAAACGCATTATATGCACCCAGCCAGTGATTGCAAAAAAACGTAATTTTTGGAGGATTGTACAACTAATAAGTCTTTTCAATCATTCAATTAACAGCAATAGAATTCAGCCAGAAAAAGACACTGTAATTTCTAGAAATTGAACTCTGTTCATTGAATATGTAGTGAAAAATTACAATACCAAGACCTTAAGAACCAGATCTAGAACAACGCACAGAGAAACGAAAAGCAGAAATTTCCATAACATCTACATTAACTACCTAACCACTGTTTCAAGTCCATAAAGGTATAATCTCCAGAATCTAACCACCAAACCCATAGAGGGTCCTGCCCTGCCTCTTCAGTGCATAGACAACATCCATGGCAGTAACTGTCTTTCTCCTGGCGTGCTCAGTATAGGTGACTGCATCACGAATCACATTCTCTAGAAAGATCTTGAGGACTCCACGTGTCTCCTCATAGATCAGACCGGAGATACGCTTCACACCACCCCTACGTGCGAGCCTGCGAATAGCTGGCTTCGTAATACCCTGGATGTTATCTCTAAGGACCTTCCTATGCCTCTTGGCTCCTCCCTTTCCCAATCCTTTGCCTCCCTTACCACGACCTGACATTTTCACACAGAAATCTGAAGATTATTAAACTTTAGGGTTTTCGATTTGGACAAAATTGCAAAATGAACTGTCTTCGATGAGAAATGTAGTGGATGGCGCTGGGTATTTATATTTGGTGGATTTGGATGGGCAGTTTGAAATGTGGTGGGGCATTAATCGTAGCCGCTAAATATTTGGGATTTACTTGGTGATCGACGGATAGTAATGTCGATCCATGTGAGAGGCGGAAAATGAATATGAGTCGTTAATTAAATGGGGATCCATGTGAAAGAGATCTAGTGATGTTAAAAGATCTTCTCCTTAGAGCATTTGTTATTTCTTTCTCTCACTAGTAATAATTATGAAAAAATAGATTATGGGCCAGTTAGAAATTTCTTGTTACTTTAAGAATAATTAGTTTATTTTTCTCAATTATTCTCTTCCAAAAGAGTGGGTAGTATATCCCTATTACAATCATAATGTAAGCTAGACTTAGACTATCTAATCTATCTATCATATACAATTGATTCTTACTATCAATCACACTAATTACTATACAATCACACTAATTACTAAATAATTATAATAAATATAATTATAATAAATATAATTATTTAATATAATTATTCTATCACTCCCCCGCAATCAAAGCGAGGGGTAGACGTATGCTGAAGTTGTACCAAAAATCTTCAAATAAAATCAGCGGAAGACCTTTAGTGAATATATCTGCAATCTGATAGCAGGAGGGGACATGTAACACACACACTTGTCCGCGTGAGACTTTTTCACGGACAAAGTGGATATCCAGCTTAATATGTTTAGTGCGTTGGTGATTGATCGGATTCCCATAGAGGTAGATGTCACTAACATTATCACAATATACTAATGGGGCAGTGGAGTTCGAGGAGAAGATTTCGAAGCCAACATGATTCAGACACAACATTGGCAACACCTCGGTATTCTGCTTCGGCATTGGATCTGGATAAGGTTGATTGTCGTTTCGAGGACCAAGATACCAAGTTATCACTAAAAAATACACTATAACCAGACGTGGAGCGTCTGGTGTCTGGACACCCTCCCCAATCGACATTTGTATAAGCTACAAGTGAGGATGTCGACGATAGATATAGATGGAGGCCATACTCGAGAGTGCCCTGAATGTATCGCATAATGCGTTTGAGTGCATACATATGACCATCCATTGGATTATGCATGAAAACGCACACCTATTGCATATCATAAGAAATATCCGATCTGGTGAATGTCAAATATTGCAGGGCCCCTGCCATGCTGAGGTAGAGTGTCGGATCGACAAATGGTTTGCCGGATGATGCATTCAATTTGGATTTAGTGTCCACTGGAGTTGCCGGAGGTTTACATGAGGACATGCTAGCATGTTCAACAATCTCAGCTGCATACTTCTTTTGGGATAGAAATAAATCACTTGCATCACGTGTCACGGCTATACCTAGAAAGTAGTGTAGTGGTCCTAGATCTTTCATCGCAAATTCAGAACCAAACTGTGACATGATGGACTTTCGAATAGCATCTGATGAGGCGGTTAGTATAATATCATCCACATATAAAAGAAGAAAAGAAATATTATGACCTTGACGGTAGATAAACAGAGAATGATCGGAACGGTTGTTGGAAAAATCAATATGCGAGACAAAATTGGCAAACCTCTTGTACCATGCCCTGGGCTTGCTTAAGCCCATATAATGATTTCTTGAGCAGACACACATGATTGAGATATTTAGAGTCCCTATAACCCAAAGGTTGGTACATGTAAACAGTTTCATTGAGTTGTCCATGAAGAAAGACATTTTTGACATCTAACTGATGAAGTGGACACGCCTTTGACAGAACCAGACTAAGAATTGTTCTAATAGTTGTCGATTTAACCATCGAACTGAACGTCTCACCGCAATCCACACCAACATGTTGTGTCTTCCCATCACCTACAAGACGAGCTTTATGCCGCTCAAAAGCACCATCAGATTTTTCCTTGTGAATGAAAATCACATAGACCGAATTATATTAGCATTAGGGGGATGTGGTACCAAATCCCACGTCCTATTTTTAATAAGAGCATTAAATTCATCATCCATAGCCAATCTCCAATTCGGGTCATTAAGGACTGCCACGGGATTATGAGGTAATGGTGATTTTGAGACTTGGGTGTATAGGCTATATTTGGTATTGGATTTGACAATGCCGTGTTGTCATATCACAAAATTATGACATTGAATATATGAAGGTCTTATAAGTTATTAAGACTTAAGTGAATTAGGATCATAAAATTAATTATGTGTGTGATTGATAAATTATACGGAGGCAGGTCACTTGATAAATGAAGTGGAGTGCATGTAGTGTGTATGTGGCGTGATTAAAGGGTCTCCACCGCCGAGAAATGGCTAGTGGGAGACCAAATGATGAGAAATCATTTTGGTCTTTACTTTGGGAGGTTATATTCTTGGCTTTGAGAATTCTTGAAAGCCAACAGAACAGAAGCGTCCAGCAACCCTTAACATCCCCTTTAATAAGCATGTCATCCTAAGTTAGTCACTTAGTATGCTTTGAAAATTCTCCGACCCCCTTTTTATGTAGTTAAAGCAAAATACTTTATTTGGTTATTTGGAAAAAGAAACCACGAAGCAGCGGTGGTATTAGGATTAAGTGCAACAATGTTCTTCTCATTCTCCCGCTCTTTCTAATATCAAGGTATGTTAAGGCAAATTATTTCTTTCTTTTGGCATGTTTCATGTAACGAAATATAATCGTGATATTGTTCCATAAATTATTCTATTCCTAGTAGTTAAGAATATTCGTGTTATTGATACCTATGTTAAAAGCATGTCTAAATATGTTCCTAAGTCCTTATTGAGGCATATGGAAAAGATGTTGATATTCATAATATTAGCCGAAGGTACAAGGATATTATGTCATCCGATAAATTCAAAAAATATTTTATTGTTATTCATGCATTTTCATTTGCATTATATTTATGTATTACCCTGGACCCACGTGTGATATGCACATTACTATATGGTAAATATTGTAAATATGTAGGGGATATGGGGAAAGGGAAAGACGTTATATACGCACACCACCTGCAGCTGGTATAGACTATCACGAAAGAGCCTGAAGAGGCCAATATTGATGCCCTTGTGTGGCCAATATGATATAAGTTGATGCCCATAGAGACGGTTATGGACAGGAAGATGCCCTTGTGTGGCCAATATTTATATGTATACTGCATTTGTATTGTGCATAACATTTATGCATATGTATTAGGGCCCTCAAAGGCATTTATTGCTGGTCGGCTGTTTCTGTTTCAGTTATTGTTATATCCCTGTTATGCTATTATTCATGCCTGACATACTCAGTACATCAGTCGTATTGATGTCCCTTTTGTCGAGGGACACTGCGTTTCATGCCCACCGGTTCATGTAGGCAAGGAGACGATCCACTTTAGTAGGTTGCGGATTCAGCGAATTTTGGAGCACTCCTCTTGTTTCGAAGTGTCGGTCTATCTTGGTACGGTACTTTTTGCTTGTATATATGGGCATGGCGGGGCCCTGTCCCGACCTTTTGATGTCATATACTATTTAGAGGCTTGTAGACAAGTGTCCTGTATGTAGTAGTCTTGTATGACCTTGTCGGCCTTGGTACATATATATATAAGATGGACTTTTTAGTTAATATTTTATATAGTCCTTTTTCGGCTTAGTCCGTATTTAATTATGAATAAGTGTTGAAAGTATGGCTAGTGGTACCCGACAAGTGGGGTCCAGGTGCCCGTCGCGGCCCTCCGGTTGGATCGTGACAGTAAATCACTATATGGTTTTAACAGACCCCCAGAGCATGGTATGAACGCTTTTCCAGGTACATTATGCAGATTGGTTTGTATGCAACAAGTGAGATAATTCTCTTTTTATTTTTTCATCGAGGTAGTAGCACTGCTTACTTATTACTATATGTGGATGATATTATTCTCGCTGCCTCATCTGATATGTTGAAAAATGAGATTATTACATTACTTAAGACCGAATTTGCTATGACTGACTTGGGAAAGTTGAGTTACTTCTTGAGGATATCAGTGACCAGATCTGCAGATACTATGTTCTTGAGTCAGCTTAAGTATGTAGAGGAGATTGTGTACAGGGCTAAAATGAAAAATTACAAAATCATGCCCACTCCAGTAGATTCTAAATCAAAGCTTAGTGCTGCTGATGGTGATCCAGTCTCCGATCCTACTCTTTATAGGAACCTTGCAGGTGCACTTCAGTATCTTACCTTCACCAGGCCTGATATTGCTTATATTGTTCAGCAAGTGTGTCTGTTTATGCATGCCTCCATAGAGTCTCACTTTACTGCTCTTAAACGCATCATATGATACATTAAGGGCACACTTGATTATGGGTTGCATCTATACCCTCTGCACTGACCAAGTTACTATCATATACGGATGCAGATTGGGCAAGGTGTCCGGACACGCGACCCTCCACCTCCAACTATTGTGTATTCTTACGGGATAATCTCATTTCCTGATCTGCCAAGAGGCAAGCCACACTATCCCATTCGAGTTTCGAAGCAGAGTACATAGGTGTTGCCAATGTTTTCGCTGAGATCTGTTGGCTCCGAAATCTCCTTTTGGAGCTCCAGTGTCCCTTGCGTAAGGCGTCTATAGTCTATTGTGATAGCATATCTGTCATATATCTATCTCACAATCCGGTTTAACATCAGCGAACCAAACACATTAAGACGGATATACATTTTGTTCGTGATAAGGTTGCTCTCGGTTATGTTAAAGTGTTGCATGTGCCTTCTTCATATCAGTATGCAGATATCTTCACAAAAGGGCTTCCCAGACAGTTATTCATCGACTTCAGATCCAGTATTAGCGTCCGGCCTCCTCCCGCTCCGACTGAGGTGGTGTATTAACGAATATTCTCTATATATTTTGTAATTATAAGTGTTGTATATTTATGATAGATTAAGATCCTTACTGTATTAGAATTCCACATTTGTACACACTATATATATTTGTTATTAATGAGAAGATTTCTTAAGAGAGATTAATACAATCTTACCATCAGTATTTTATTCTTCTTAGAGTAAGAAGAAAATTATAAATCTAGAAGATAGGATACAAACCTTAATTTTGTAACAAATATACCAAACTTAGCATTAAGTAAGGAATCGGATTTAGAACATAGAACTAGATTATAATACTATACTACTATGGTCTTTTTTCCATAATACTATATTATTATGGTCATTCTTTTATTTTCTTTCTATTAGAGAAAAATATTTTAGATCTTGATTCTTGAAGCCATATCTCAAAATATTTAACTTTGTAAAAATATACCAAACTTGGCTTAAAGTAAGAAATTGAATTTAAAATTTTGAACTAGATCATCATAGAATAGTATAGTGCATTATGGTCAGTCTTTTATTTTCTTTACTTAAGAGGAAACATTTTAGATCTTGAAGGTAGATAGTCAACAATTTATTATTATAATAACTATATACCAAACTTGGCTTACAGTAAGAAATTGAATTAAAATTTAAAATTTAAAATTTAGTAGCATGGTCACTCTTTTTCCTATTAGAAATCATTGATTTTATTTCCATTGGTGGTCTTGATTTGGATATTCTTCCTTTATAAACTTATTTTTATTACAACCAAGTACATCACACGCAGATGATAGAAACTTCAACCAAACAATTAACTCCTCACACATTATAATAGAAGGAGTTTTGCAATTTCATTCCATAACACAATTAAACAAAATTCAAGCAAAATGAAGATTTCTTGGTTTTCCTTTCTTTTAGTACTTCTTGTTTTCTCATCAACTTCATGGACAACATTAGCTGTTAATCATGAAGAATTCATCCAATGCCTATCTCATAGTAACCAAAGCTCATCCATTTACACCCCAAATAACTCTTCTTATTCATCAGTCCTTCAATTTTCCAGACAAAATCTAAGGTTCAACACCACTGAAACTCCTAAACCTCTTGTGATTGTCACCCCAATGAGTGAATCCGAGGTTCAACGAGTCATTCTTTGTGCTAAGAAAACTGGGATGCACATTAGGATTCGTAGTGCAGGACATGACTATGAAGGCCTTTCTTACGTATCCGAAGTTCCGTTCGTTATAGTTGATCTTATCAACCTTAGAACAATCAACGTTAATGTCAATGACAAGAGTGCATGGGTTGAAGCTGGATCCACTATTGGGGAACTCTATTACAAAATTGCGGAGAAAAGCAAAACCTTAGGGTTTACAGCCGGTGTCTGTCCGACAGTTGGTGTTGGTGGACATTTTAGTGGAGGTGGTTATGGAGTTATGTTGAGAAAGTATGGCCTAGCAGCAGATAACATTGTAGATGCACGCTTGGTCGATGCGAATGGGAGAATTCATGATAGGGTTTCCATGGGTGAAGATTTATTTTGGGCAATTAGAGGAGGTGGAGGTAATAGCTTCGGACTTGTCCTTGCGTGGAAGATCAAATTAGTAGATGTTCCTGAGAAAGTAACTGTTTTCAAACTTAAAAAGACATTGGAACAAAATGCTACAAAGCTTGTTCATAAGTGGCAATATGTTGCTCCAAGATTCCATGAAGATTTGTTCATTAGGATCTTGATTAATAGAGTGAACTCAAGTGAAGAAGGTGATGACAACAAATTAACAATTGTAGCTTCATTCATCTCTATATTCCTTGGTGGAATCGATCAATTACTTCCCATCATGCAAGATAATTTTCCTGAATTAGGATTGAGAAGAGAAGATTGCATCGAAATGAGCTGGATAGAGTCTATATTGTACTTTGCAGGATTCCCAAGAGGTGAATCTCTTGATGTCTTGCTAAGTAGGGTTCAACGCTCAAAGCACCACTTCAAGTCAAAATCTGACTACGTGCAACAGCCAATCTCAGAGGGAGGTCTCGAAGGAATTTGGAGATTGTTCTTTGAAGATGAAGCCGTAGAAGCACAACTGGAGATGAATCCATATGGTGGAAAAATGGATGAGATTGAAGAATCATCTATTCCATTCCCTCATAGAGCCGGGAATTTATACAAAATCGAATATTTGGTGTGTTGGGATGAAGAGGGAGAAGAAGTAGCTGAAAGGCATATAAATTGGATAAGAAGACTTTATTTTTACATGACTCCTTTTGTTTCTAAGTTTCCAAGAGCTGCTTATATCAATTATAGGGATCTTGATATTGGTATGAACAACATCAAGGGATATACAAGCTATGTGCAAGCTAAGGTTTGGGGGATTAAGTATTTCAAGACTAATTTTGATAGATTGATACATGTGAAGACTAAGGTGGATCCTTCAAACTTCTTTAGGAATGAACAAAGCATTCCTTCACTTAGGAAGAACAAAGGTGAATGAAGTTCTGATGGGAGGGGCATCATTATTAAAAAAATACATGTTATTATTTAATTTTAAGTACATGGTTACTCTTCTTTGATTGTTTAATAAAGGATCATTCATGAGATCATGTCACTTGATATAACGTGTAGTATTTTTTTAATTTAATTTGTGTTTACCTCTAAATTCATGACTTAAAGTAACAATTGAATATGTTCAATAGTTCAAGGAAACGCAGATTAAAATGACCAAACAATAATGATGTTAACACTAATTAATTTGCTAGATAATATCAATAAATTAGAACAAGATAGATTAATAAGATAAATAAAGCAAGGTAAGAAATTCTTATCCAAATATCTCCTGAGCAGTTGATTGGTGACGTCCCCGGAAAGTAGTAGCTGAAACCACTGAAGAGCTTAAGAGCTTGAGCAACAATGATGTATAATAATAGTCTTAGTGATGACAAATCAGATGGGATACAAGCGAGGGTGATGAATGCTTTTATAACATAACCCTAAGTAACAATTTTCTAATTTTACGCCCCTCATATGATCAATATCTGCATGTTTCAATCGTTACATAGTGGATTTCCCATTTTTACGCCCCTCATAATGAACATTTATCTTAAAGCACATGTAATTCCAATTGGCAAAGTGGAGCTTAGCATCAGGAGGATGTAGGCTTAATATAAGAATTCTGTAAGAATATAATAGCTTTGACTCAAATTTTGTATTTGTATTAGAAAAATTCATCAAGTATATACAAAATTAAATTCAGGATTTAATTACTAGTGCTTGAGATTGTTGTCTTAAAATCTAAACTTTATATAATTCAAATCCTGGATCTGCCTAAAGATACTAAAAGAGAAGTCACAGTTATATATTCCATGTATATGTCGTAGAGGAACCGGGATTTCGAATAAAGAGATTCAAAAATAAAATTTTATGTCAAGAAGATTCAACAACTTATATATATATATATATATATATATAAAAATCTTTGCCCAATTTACATGGTATATTTTTAAAATAAAGAGGCTCAATTGAGCCCCTCGAACCCCTATGCCTCCACCCTTACACATATATATGGCTTCTTGTGGAGTAGATTCAGCATTCAATCAAATACTTCATGAGGGAGCGATAGGATTCTACTATTGGTGGCAGGCTAATGGGGTTGTGGACATGATGGCACAAGCTTCCTGAAAAGCCAGCCCGTCAGGGATCAACATAGGTCCTACAAACATTTTCCTTGGAAGCCAGAATATTTTTCATCTTCTCTTATTTTCTCATCTAACCAAACAAGGGAATGACAAGCTAATTCTTGCACTCTCTTTTTGATGTCCTTTAGTTCTATTTTTCCTCCATTTCTCTTCCCCCAACTCATAAAATAGAAAAAATCATTTTTATTGGTTTACCTGATTTTAAAAAGGTAATAGTGCTGGTTATAGATTTATGTCTTTGAATGATTATTCTATTTGTGAATCTAGAGATGCATAATTTTTTGAGTATGTGTTTCCTTTTGAAAAATGATGTGTCTAGTGATATGCAAAATACTGCTTCTATATATGTGCCTGCTAATTCACATGTTGTGCCTTCTTCTAATGTTGTTAATAATGAGCATGAAATTGAACTTAGAAGAAGTAAAAGACGTAGAATTGAGACTAGCTTTGGTCCTAATTTTATTACTGCATTTTTTACTGAGAATTGTGATATTGATGTCTTAAATGATGAATTAGTGTCTATTTAATTAATGGAAGAAGACCTAAGACTTATGATGAGGCTATGAGGTCAATAGATGCTATGTTTTGAAAAGAAGTCATTAAAAGTAAATTAGATTCTATAGTTTTTAATCATACTTGGGACTTGCATGATTTACCTAAAGGTTCTAAACTCACAAGTAGCAAGTGGATATTTAAAAAGAAATTGAGTCATGTTGATACAATTGATAAATATAAGGCTAGACTTGTGATGAGCGGTTTTAACTAAAAGAAAGGTGTTGATTACTTTGATACTTATTCTCCTGTGACTAAAATAACGATCATTAGAACTCTTATTTCCTTTGCCGCTATTCATAGTTTAGTGGTACACCAAATGAATGTTAAAACGACTTTTTTAAATGGTGATTTAGAGGAAGAGATCTATATGACTCAACCTGAGGGATGTAACATCTCGTACTTTCGGGTCACGGTTTGAACCGCTAGGCGCATGTAAAATCGCTAGGCGTTTAGGTCGTCTTTCTAGAGCGCTTATTAGACCAAAGGTGTGTGTGCATGACCATAAATGCACTTTGTTAGTATCGCAGAGTTTGCATAAATTAAAGGATATAATATGTGTTGTGGGAGTCTCAACTTATGTCCAATCAGTTCAAGAGTACTTCACTTTTTGGATATTAGTTGTTGACTCATTTCACTACGTGTTAATTCAAATAGAAAGATTTAACAGTTAATTACATGTTCCTTCCTTTTGCCCATAATTCATTTCTATTCTTCACCCTTGTATTAGTGGGGGGATTGTTGGAGTTATACAACTATTTACGTTACTTTTATTCCAAGTAATGCAAAGACAGAGAATATTTGAGGGTCTCTTTTCATTATCTCTTTCTTGATTCTTGTGAAATGCTCTTTGTACCACATTGGTGGTGGAATGTCCATTCTTCCACCTTATATTTAGGGGTGGGTGTATATCGGTTCATATCGGTTTTGTATCCGAAAAATATGAACCGAATAAAAATCATTTAAAAAAAAAACGAATTCAACTTAAAAGAAAACCGATATGTTCGGTTTATATCGCCGAACAAATCGGATTATATCGGTTTTTTCTAATGGGCCGGGTCGGGTCGGGTCAGGGGATTTTTTTTATTTTTGTTTTTTAAAAATTTGAATTTCCAACACTGAAATTGGCATTCACACCTACACTACCATGAAATTTCGACGTTGAAATCTATTGTGTATCGTGAGATGTTTACTAAAGAAAAAGGAAAATTAGAAATCGATTTGGGAAAAAACACAAATTGATGGGGAAAACAGACGTTTTCGTAAAAATTGGTTGCGCGGTTTGGTCGGCCCCGTCTCGAAAAAATACGCAGAATAAAAAAAACCCGGGTAAAACGGACATCCGAGCGCTGAGTTATGACCATTTAAAATTTTACCAATTTACAACTACTTTCTCTTCCTACATTTTATGTCAATGCTTCTGTGATATGTTAATCAAGTTCATGCCGCATTTGACTTCCATAAAAGCTTCATAGATTGGTTCAATGGCTATTATTCAAGAGATAGTAGTAGCCTAAAATAAAAAATAAGATTAATTACATATTTAATTCGGTTTGTATCCAAAATTAAAAAAATCGAACCGAATCACTAAATCCTGATTCGGTTCGTTTTTCAAAAAATTGTTTTTTTTAAAAATAAAAACGAATAAAAACCGAACCGAACAACCGGTTCGGTTTGATTTTTTCGGTTCTCCGGATTTTTTGCCCACCCCTACTTATATTGAAATGTACATTATTGGGTTGGTAAATGGACTAGAACAAGAGAGTGGCCTCGCGCACATGAGAGTTGGGATTCGTACGCAAAACGTATTGATTTGCCCCCCCTGCGCGCAAGGTATACATGAGGCCTAATTCAATTCCGATTTTGCAAAAATATTATTTTTGCTAATTTTGAGCTTATCCAAAATTGTCCAAATCATACTTACCGGACTAGTGTCCAAGTTCATTCCCTTGTTCAGACGTAGGTTTCATATACCTGGAATTAGTTGTTATCGGTCATGGCTTATACCACCGGAACTATTGTTACGGGTCCGGTCAAGATTTATTCTTCCGGAATGATTTATCCTAGAACCGATCAAAGCTTATTAATTATTGCAACGGTCATTATCCATAAATATTTTGTCTTAATGACAATTTTATTTCTCTGAACGTTGGGAGACTTTTCAGATTTCATTTATTATTCTCTGAACGTTAGAGACGTTTCAGATTTCATTTATTATTCTCTGAACGTTAGAGACGTTTCAGATTTCAACCTTCACTACCGAGACCTTGGCATCTACCTATATATAGAGGTAGAAATCTCAATTGTTATACATAGAAAAATATATCGTCTTCTTCAAAGCTATTTCCTTCCTTCTGTTTTTTGGGCAAAATACTTTGTGCAAACTCCAAACTTCCAGCCACTAGTACAAGTGTCTGAAGTGTTGTGGAACCTTGGGGAGCAATCAGGCTAAACGATTTGCACCGGAGTCGATCCGAAATCGCTTTCAAGGCAATGGCTTGCCACGACACAACTATAATTCGATAAGTTGCTCTTTACTGTTTTATTTATTCTTATTAATATTGTCCCGTATTTTACCAACAATTTTTATTATCCTTACCACTTTGGTATTTTAGGCATTTTATAGTCATTAATTAGATTATAGAAGTGATGACATTAAATAAGGAATCAATTGCAAGAGGGGATTGAATGCAAGAAAATGTGGTTATTGGCAGGCTAATCAGAAGGAGAGATTTACAAAGTCAAATATATTTTAATACTTTAAGTCCTACTTCATGGTTGAACTATATGTAATATTTAATATTATATGTAATTACGGATACATATAATATTTCAACTTCAAAATTGGGATTTTATTGTATCATCTATCATTTATTTTGGTTATTTTGATTTTAAGAAATTTCCTATTTGGTTGAAGAATATCCAACTGTTAAATTATAGAAAACACTCTCAAATGGTTGGATACATTTGATGAATGGTTTAATGGGATGAATGAAATTAGGGAGCTTCTTTCAATATAAGATAACTTTAAAATTTGATTTGAACTATAAATTATTTTGAGTTTGAATTTTGTGTTCCTCTATTTTTAACAAATTGAAGAGATAAAAAGAAGATTAAGCCAAATGGTAACTTACTAAAATGTCAATTGGCAATCTTAGGACAAAAATATTAAATATTGCAAGGACTTTTTAATTGAATGTAGTTAATTTTAATATTTGAATTATTTATCTATTTATATCTCAAATAATAAAGTTCTCTTAAGGTTAAACCAAGTGGATCAAAGTATTATTATTATCCAATTTTTGGACTTTTTCTTAATCATCTATAGCTTGGTTGATGTGAGTTCTGTTAATATGTTTGCTGAAATTTCTTCAACTTTACTATACGTGGTTTTCATATTGTCTATCCGGGGATATCGTGATCACAACACTCTACTTTGGATCTTAACCATCTCATAAGATTATTCATTTCTGGAAATGAAAAATCCTATAATATTTAGTTAGCACTAAAGAGAATACTGAAAGATGACTAATGTAATAAAATAATAATAAGGAACATAACAAAGGTACTTATGATAAGCTTAGTGTTTTCAACGGTATCTCCTCTCTCAACATGAAGGAATGCCCGATTATTAAGTCTTTGGTTATTGGGTATGTTGCATTGAGAAACAAGATGTCAGTTGAAATTATGTTAAGACAATAAGATCTAAAGTGTTCATACAAGTTAAATCATAATTTTACATGATTAATAGTTTTGCAATATTATTCGTGCAAAATTTGTTAAGAGTTTTAGTTATTGGGTACTGCAAAGTTTCTTCAACTTTATATTTTGAAATAGTACAGAAAATGAGAGATTTTGGCTCTAAAATCGGAAGCTTTGACAATGAAAGAGATGATGGCAGAAACGCCGTTAGAAAAAAAGAACTGATAAAGAAATGCATTAAGTACTAATAGATCATAATTATGAGATTGTTTCGTTTACTTTAGTTGCTTAAGATACGCACGGAAAGAGGATGTATCTACTTTTGTGTTATCATACCATGTACTAAATTTGTATTTGATGCCAAATATATAATATTAAAGGAGTTGTATTGTATTCTAATTACCCTTTTATGAAATGTAGTTACGAGAATTTTCATAAATAATTTTGTTAAAAGGAGGATAGTAGGTTTGGATATTACAACGCATTAAGAAATATGAAACACATCTTGTTGATATTGATTGAGTTGGAGGGACTTTCGCTGACTGAATCCATCCATAAACCTAGACCGCGGTAACCTTCGTAACCAAAGAGCAATGACAACATCCAAAGGTCACCTTTGGGTTCTTAAGTAGGGGGGCAAGGAGGAGCACGTAGGGTCGGGTGGGAACGACGGAAGTGGAGTTGCAAACTGCTACTAAGCACATCGCGAAATTCGTTCTCGAATGATTCATCGATGGAATTAGGCCTAGGTGTATGAAAATTTCTTGTGATTCCACTTCACTTGCTTGCAAGCGAAGGCATACACGCATCGATAGGGAACCCAAAGAAGAGCTAGAAAAAGGAAAGCGGCACCAATGGTATAGGAGCTTTGATAGGTAAAGCAAAAAAGCTAAACATCTTTTTTCTTTCGCGCGAGAAGGAAAGCACTTTTGGGGGCTGACGGTACTCCTTTGGATGGTTTAACGCGACTAGCAGACCACGTCGTGCTCAATCAAATAATGGACTATTGACAATTAGCTAAATAGAACGCATTAAGAAATATCAAATGATAATTGACAATTAGCTAAATAGAACAAAAGTTTAATAATAAATAAAAAAATATTTTGAGACTAACAAAAATATATATTCATCTATTAAGTAATGTAACAATATTAAGTAATGGATAATCAATAACAATAAACATGCACATGAAACAAAAAGAGAAGTATAAAAAATAATCTATATTTCAGCATAAAATAAAGGATAGGCTAATTTGAATTTAAGATGAAAACTTTTTTTTTATTGAATTATGATAACACTACCCACTTTCCTTCCCCTCCATGCTAGTAGTTTTGCCTTCTTGACTTAATCATGATGACTACAACTCACAGTGAATCACCTTTTACTAAAATATTTTAAAATATTATGATGGGACGGTTAGATAAATTGGTTATCATTCACTATTAGTTATTGTACTTTCTCCGTTTAAAAAGTAAAATAAAATAAAATAATTTAAATACACATTTTTTTAGAAAACAAGATCACAATTTTCTCTTATCATGATAAGTAATTTTATGAATACATCAACAAACTCCGAATCTAAATGCACATAATACAAAATCTTACAACAATTTAAGATGAAGGAACTGATTTTCCTTTCCTGTTGGCCTTCTAATAAAATAGTAGATCAAATGATTTAAATTTCATAATTGATAAAATAATAAAATCATTAAGATGATCAAGCAAATAAGATAATATTTTTTATAAATTTTTTGTCTAAAACTTTTCGCGCATCGCTCGGGTATTATACTAGTAATATTGTAAATCACATGGGAGATTAGTGTTAGTGTGAAACCTGAGAGGAGGTATCTAAAATTATTTTAAAAAAACGAAAATTAAAACCATAAATTTTACTTATTTCATAAATGTTTTAAAGACAAAATATTGAAATTAGCAAAATAACTCATAAATTCAAACTGAGAATTTTCAAATTTCAATTGTCAATACACCAAGAACATTGACCAATTGATAAACCCAAATTGTCTAACTTTGTAGGGGTCGAAGCATTTTAAATACGGATAAAGGTTAGATTTGTCCCTGTATTCTAAAAAAATAAATTATATTTGTGTTTTGTTATATTTTTTACATGTTTGACCTTATTATCCAAGTTTCAGGCCATATTTGTTATTGTCATCCAACTATCAAGCCATATTTACCTTTCCTTTATTAAATCTCCATCTCCTCACATAAAATTACATACGCGGCACGTTTTTTTCAATTACATTTACTTACTCATTTAAATATTTTAACCCTCCCGCCCGATCCATTAAAAAATAAACTTTTACGTGTTTCCTGTTTCTCTACGTGGATGTTTTGTGTTTCTCTTCTCTAAAATTAAACTAAAAAATCTACGTGAATGTTTCGTGTTTCTTTCTTCTAAAATGAAAGAGATAATAGTAAAAAATACACATGAACTATCACTTTTTAGTGAGTATTCTACTTAAATTATTAGGTGTGTGAGTTTCTCACCCGAACTATTACCAACGATTTTTCAGAATACGCCTTAACTATCAATTGTTCATTTTTTCGACCTGAACTATCACCATCGTTCAGGTAGAAAAAATGAACAACTGATAGTTGAGATATGTATTGATAAATAATTGATGATAATTCAGGTAGGAAACTATATACCTAATAGTTCAGGTAGGAAACTCACGAAAAAATGATAGTTCACACTACAAGAAAGTATAAAATTGGTAACAAAACTTTAGCAACAATAAATATATTATTGCTAAAAATGTAAATGACAATAAACATTTAATATATTGTTGCTAAAAAACATAAATAGCAACAAAAAAAAACTTCTTGTTGTGAAAACTTTTTTCATCGGAGGTCATTGCAACGGTATGCAACAACTTTTGTTGTTGCGAAAAATACTTTTGGTAACAACATCCAACATATGACAACAAAAATATTATTGGTAAATGTATTTCTTCTTATAGTGTCAGGTGTGTTTTTAACCATTATCTCAAAATTAAAACATCCAATTTTACCTAAAACATTTATCAAGAGAAAGTTGTAATTGCAAAAGGTTTAGTATTTAATTAAGATGTAACGTGTTCAAATATCGAACTTTTATGTTGTTAGCTAATAGGATAACTAAAAGTTGTATTAAAAATAATAAAATTAAGCAAGCGAAATATTTTTTTAAAAGGAAAAGAAGAACATTCATGAATGTACTATTCATTACAAAAGAGTCCAGTAGTATTTGTTTTTTATCTCAACTAATAGAGCATCAACACCGCGTTATTGTTACGTTAGATATTGAAAACTTAATCACCAGTCACTACAATGAAGTGAAAATTTTAAATAAAGAAAAACTGAAGTTAGATAAAAACAATTCTTTTAACAATGAGAAAAATTGATAGTATTATATACTATTAGGAGTTTTTATTTTATTCTCCTTCATTGTATATACTTAATTAAGAAATAGCTAACAGGGTAGATGGCTAAAAGTTGATTTTCGCAAGTTATTAAGGTCAAACAAATATAAAAGGCTATTAGGATTCAGGACCAGACTTATTTATTTTTATATATGTAAGAAAAATTCATCAGTTCTAATTTCTCAAATGTCAATTGGTGGTCTTGATCTGGATGATTTGACTATTCTTCTTTTAAGGTCTTATTTCTCTTTCATAACAATTTACAGTCAAGTTTACACCTTTCACACGCAAAATATAGAAAGTTCAACCAAACAATTAGCATTTAGCTCCTCACACATTATAAATAGAAGAGTTTGCTATTTCATTTTCATAACACAAACTAAACAAAATTCAAACAATATGAAGATTTCTTGGTTTTCCCTTCTTTTAGTACTTTTTGTTTTCTCATTAACTTCATGGGAGGCTTTAGCTGATAATCATGACGAATTCATTCAATGTCTATCTCATAGTAACCAAACATCCTCCTTTTACACCCCAAGTAACTCTTCTTACTCATCAATCCTTCAATTCTCCATTCAAAACCTAAGGTTCAATACAACTAAAACTCCTAAACCTCTTGTGATTGTCACCCCAGTGAGTGAATTCGAGGTCCAACGAGTCATTCTTTGTGCTAAGAAAACTGGGATGCATATTAGGGTTCGTGGTGCAGGACATGATTATGAAGGCCTTTCTTATGTCTCCGAGGTTCCATTTGTTATAGTTGATCTTATAAACCTTCGAACAATCAATGTTAATGTCAATGACAAGACTGCATGGGTTGAAGCTGGATCGACTATTGGTGAACTCTATTATAGAATAGCGGAGAAAAGCAAAACTCTAGGGTTTCCGGCTGGTGTTTGCCCAACCGTAGGTGTTGGCGGACATTTCAGTGGAGGTGGTTACGGTGTTATGTTGAGAAAATATGGCTTAGCAGCTGATAATATTGTAGATGCACGTTTGATCGATGCGAATGGGAGGATTCTTGATAGGGTTTCCATGGGGGAAGATCTATTTTGGGCAATTAGAGGAGGTGGAGGTAATAGCTTTGGACTTGTTCTTGCTTGGAAGATCAAATTAGTAGATGTTCCTGAGAAAGTAATTGTCTTCACACTTGACAAGACATTGAAACAAAATGCCACAAAGCTTGTACATAAGTGGCAATATGTTGCCCCAAGACTCCAGGAAGATTTGTTCATTAGGATCTTGGTTAGTAGATTGAACTCAAGTGATCAAGATGGTGACAACAAACAAACAATTGTAGCATCATTCAACTCCATATTCCTCGGTGGAGTCGATCGATTACTTCCCATCATGCAAGAAAATTTTCCTGAATTAGAATTGAGAAGAGAAGATTGCATTGAGATGAGTTGGATACAATCTACATTGTACTTTGCAGGGTTTCCAAGAGGTGAATCTATTGATGTCCTTCTAAATAGGATTCAGCTCTCGACACGCTACTTCAAGGCAAAATCAGATTACGTGAATCAGCCAATTTCAGAGAAAGGTCTCGAAGGAATCTGGAACTTGTTCTTTGAAGATGAAGCTAAAGCATCACAAGTGATCTTGAGTCCATATGGTGGGAGGATGGATGAGATTTCACCATCAGCTATTCCATTCCCCCATAGAGCTGGAAATTTATACAAAATTCAACATTTGGTGTATTGGGATGAAGAAGGAGAACAAGTGGCTGAAAGGCATATAAATTGGATAAGAAGACTTTATTCTTACATGACTCCTTTTGTTTCCAAGTTTCCAAGAGCTGCTTATATCAATTATAGGGATCTTGATATTGGTGTGAACAACATCAAGGGGTATACAAGCTATATGCAAGCTAAGGTTTGGGGGATTAAGTATTTCAAAATTAATTTTGATAGATTGATACATGTGAAGACTAAGGTGGATCCTTCAAACTTCTTTAGGAATGAACAAAGCATTCCTTCACTTACTAAATGGTGAAAGAACAAAGGTGAATGAAGTTCTATTGAAAGAAAAAATCATAATACAAAAATTAATAAGATCCTTGTAATGATTTAATTTTTAACTACATACTTTCTCTTCTTTGGATGTACAAATAAAGGGCCATGCATAGGATCATGGCACTTGAAGTGACTTGTGTAGTAAAAACAATTTAACGTAATTTGATTCTTCTTTCAAATAAATGTACTATTGATTGATAATAAAGACTATTTATGTATTTTTATGATTTTATTCCTTATATATTGATTTTTTTCTAAATATTAAAATATTAGCAACTTGTAGAAACATGATTGGGAGTGTCACTGTGTTTCTTATTATATAACATTGGTCCCATTACTTTTTAATTTTTGTGAGAAGTCTTTAAGATGTTTAATTTGCTCTTGACGAGGATAAAATAGGATGACTAAAATGACAAATGTTAATTCGCTAAAGGTGTAATGACTCACTAAATTAACTTACGGAAAAAGATAAAAAATATTCCTAATGTATGGAAGATGGCTCATAAATACCCTCCATTCACTAATTAATCCAATAATACCCAACCTATATTTTGGCCACATATATTATTTAATTAAAATTTAAACTAACTCACTTTTAAATCCAAACCTACTGACCGTTTAACCTGACCCGATTTTCAACTTAAACCCACGCTCCAGTCTAAATGCCTCTGTTGATCGATTACATGATAATATTCAACTACAGATTTATTCTTCAGAAACTACAAGAGAATATGCATTAGTGTGAGACAAAAATAGCTAACTTTTAAAGGTCGAAAGTTAACGTCGCTTTAGCTCTACCTAATTTCCGTAGCTTATACGCTTTTAGCTCAATTATAGCTAGAAAATTGATTCATCAGCTACGATTATGTTGCCAGGCATGTATTTCCAGCAACTATTAGCAACATATTGGCAACATATTCTAAGAATATAATCTATCAACAGAGGCATTTGCGTCTAAAAGGAAAATGAAATGTGGGTTTAGTTTAAAAAACGGGTCAGCAAATTTGGATTTAAAAATGGGTGGATTTAATTTTTAAATTGAATAATATATGTGGCCAATCATTATAAGCTATGTCGTTTTTTAAAAATGAAATAAAAAATCCATCAAGTTTATGGTGTTAATTTGAGGAATATTCTTAAAGTTAAAAAATAGTTTGCTCATATTTTTGGACCAATAGATGGATGGAGGATATTTGTGAGTCATTTTTCACTACTAAAAAGTACTCCCTCAGTCCCAATTTAAATGTCTTACTTTTCTTTTTGGTTTATCCCAAAAAGAGTGTCTCTTTCTATATTTAGCAAGTTTTTCAATTTCAATGCAAGTTTAAGACCACAAGATTTAAAAGACCTTACACATCTTTAATTTAAGACCACAAGATTCAAAAGTCTCCCTTTATTTCTTAAACTACGTGCCAAGTCAAATTAAGACATTGAAATTTGGACGAAAGGAGTACCATTTTCCACTGAAAAATATTCAATGGTTATTTCCCACTAAATGTCGGTGAGAAAAACCTAAATAATAGTTTTCACAGAGAAAAATTATGAAGTTTTCCATCGTTTCAATAAAAATCTGTTTCGCACCGTATGTTTTTCCAATGAGCTTAATCAGTGGAAAGGTTTGGTGGGAAAATTATGTATTATAATACAAATTTCCCATAGAATCTTGATGGAAAAAACTTTTGTAGTGGTGGGGTATTTTTTTTACCCTTTTCCGATTAACTTATATTTTTTTTGTTGACAAAGGAACCGCAGTCGCTATCCTTCGGGTGCGCACAGGGTAAACCCCGCTTCTGTGCAATAACCCGCAAACCACATATGAGAGCTAAACCGCACTAGGCAAGCCCGTGCGACGAGCTCGACCCAGAAGGCCGATTAACTTATATTGATAGTAGCTTACCGACGATTTATAGGAAGTTTACTAAAAGTGATCTAGCCTTAATCAAATACGTACTCTCATACTTTTAAAATATTGTGAGCATTGACTTGGTCTCTAAATTGGGTAATTGCTTATAATGTCTGAAGACTGAAGCAGCTGTGATCAGAATTCTCTATCGAAGCTAATTTATTATGTATTTCTTTAGAATTTAAGTTATATACATTAACAAATATATTCCTATCGGATTATTAAGTGATTAGACAACTTTAAGATATGATATCATATTATTTATTATTGTATTAAGTTATCAATTGATGTTTTACATAAATATTTATCTGTAATTAGTGATCTGCAGCTTGTACAATGTTTTTTCTTATTCTTTACAGTAAAAAAGATAATTGTTAAATTCAGGCATTGATCACTAAGATCAAAACTGAATTCTCATTTTAGGGCACATGCAACCGAGAGGATTGAAGGAGAAAGAAAAGATATTATCTTTTTTTTTGGTCGAACAAACTATATATATATATATATATATATATCAACACATTACAACAACAACCTCCAAAAAAGAAAAAAACAGACTAGCTATCGACCACCCTCCCATTACTCATCTCATCATATTTCTATACATTGATTCTACTAAGAATACAAAGAATATCCTCTATCTATCCTCTATCTTTACATGTATGTTTTCTATCCAATATCTCCCGTATTCTGTACTTGCTTTCCATCATTACTTTCTTCAAAATTCTCCTCGTTTGAGGAACTTTCATGTTCCATAAAGCATCATTCCCTGCCATCCACATGTGGTATATTTCTGCAGTCAGAACAACCCATACAAATGCTCTACTCACTCTTCCTTTTGCCTGTCTAGCTATCCTCCTCCATAGCCCCTGAATTTCCCAGTTTTGCACACCTTGGTATTCAGCCACTCCAGTGTCCCCTTCAAGTACATTTGCGAGTAGGTGCATTGAAAGAACAGGTGATCTCTAGTTTTTGGCCAGCTTCCACACAGTAAGCACTTATCCTCTTGGCATACCCCCATCTTTACTAATCTGTTACGAGTCAATAGTCTGTTATGCATGTTCATCCAGTTTATGAAGCTATGCTTAGGGACAATTGCATTGCTCCAGACTGCTCTCCAACTAGTCCATTGTGAACCTTCTCCTCTCCTCTCCTCCATTTATAGCCATCATGTACAGTATATTTGTCTGTACCAGTAATCCAGCCATTTGCTACATATCCAGGTGCAAAGACTTCTTTCAAAGCACGTATCTTCTCCTGTTACACCTAGTAACTTCGCGGTTCGCCGTATCGTCAAGGGATATCGAAGTCCCGGAAAGAGGTACGACCTTACGAAAGGATACTAAAGATTTACAGCTTGTTTACAAAGGTACCGGAGTGTTAAGAGTTAAATGGATCGAAGAATTAAGAAGATTAAAAGGAAGACAAGTAATTGGTGAATTTATGTTTTTCTTTATTGATAGTTAGTATTAGGAAATGGGCATGTCGGATCTTATATTGGGTTGAAATGAGTTGGACAAAACAAATCAAATTATACTATCGTTCATATTTAAAATGAGTAAAAAAAATTAAATGACAAATAATGTGGATACTCATATTATCCGTAACTTCTTAAATATAATGTTTCTTAAGAGAATTCCTAATCTTAATATTTGTTGTCAAAACAACACATATTTATCCAATTACGTGCTCCCTCAGTCTCAAATTATCTGTAGTGTTTTTGGTTTACACACTCTTTAAAGAATAATAATAATTAGAAAGAGATTTTGACTTGTTTAAGTTATAATATCTTTTTTATTAGATATTTACTCAATATTAACTATGTAAATGCAAATTTGTGGAGTACCAAATATGTAAATGCAAATGGGTGGGGTATATATGGAATTGCCAAAGTACCTTGCGAGCATATAGGTTCATAGGATATCTAAATACACCTAAAAATAAACTAAATTAACAGCTTGAAGAATGAGGAGAAACAATACATCAACAGAAATTTGATGAAACGATCTTTCATCTTTCTTCCCTTCAAAATTTTGAAAAGATTTCAACTAAACTTATTCTAGGAGCCAAAAAAGTTCAACTTGAAAATTAGTTTGTCCCATTTGATAATTAAAAATTTCCCATAATAACTCTTTTTTACTTGAACAAGAGTAATAATAATACCCAATAATCAAGGAGTTTGTAGTCTTTCGAATTTTTTTTACTAAGATTAAAATAAAAAATAATAATTAATTGTGTTGAACTCCTCAAATATCAAATAATTTGAGATAATTATTTTTAATAACATGCAGATAATTTGAGATGGAGCGGATACTACAGTACATAATTTTAAGCCCATCTCATGAAAAGTTACAATATAATTTAGACAGAATAAGTAAAGATCCCCCTAAACTTGACGTGTTTTATTTAAATCTCCTTAAATTAGACGTGTTTTAATTAGACCCCTTAAACTATATTTAGTCCTAATTACCTTTTTGTAGTTAACTTTTCTATAACCGTTATCCCCTAAAATAATAACTAATCCTAATTACTCTTTTGTACTTAATTTTTGTATACGGTGAAAACTGGCACGACACGTGGCATGGTTTAAGTATGAGATCGAAGGGAATAGCAATGCTTTGTATCGAATGTGGGTTGCACCGGGGTGAGTCCGGGTACTAAGGCAAGGTCAAGTGACGGTCAAACCAGATGACATCGAATGGCGATCGAGCCAGTTGATACCGAAGAAAGACCCGAAGGTACTCATCTTGTAATCGAACCAAACATGGTGTCAACCGTTATCCAGTCGTTACAGCCGTTATAACAGTTATTCTTTAGTCATTAAAATGCCATCAATGGCCATAATTAGCATTGATGATATTTAAGTGGAGAGATAGTTTAAATCTGTAACGTTAGTAATTCATAGTTATAAAAGGAGTCCAACCTTCATGTTAGAAGGGCATATGATTCTCATTACATTCACTTGCACGATTTCATTGTAAAATTAAGATACTCAACTTCTCAATATTAGCTCGGGTTCAAAGCATTTTAGCTAAAGACCGGACTAATCTCAGGGACAAGTATCAATCAAAATTCTATCAATTCAGGCTATTTCTATCGCTTATTATTTACATTTGCTTAATTATCTATAATTATTTATTGTGTTTGCTTACGAATCAATCCATGTATTCTTAAAATCACTTACAAATTCAACTGTAACTTTTTTGAAGTAAAAACTTTTCTACAATTGTTACCCGCTAAAAAATTAAAAGAAAAAAGCAAAAAAAAGTGTAGCGATATTTTGATGGAGGAATAGAACAGAATTGTGAAAGGAGATGAGGAAATACCCGTTGGTTGACTAAATATAAAAATAAATGGTATTTTAATTATTTTTACACATCCAATTAAATGATGTGACTATTATTTAACATCACATGCCAAACGTCATTTGGGACCGCTTGAATTATAAAAAAGTCAAAGTATAGTAGGGTAAATAGGACCAATTATTATTTTGGAAAATAACGATAGTAAAGACAAAAGTACGGTAGATAATTAGGACCAGATATAATTTAAGATGAATTGAAATAAAACGAGTCAAAATTTTGAAGGATTTTTAGCTACTCTGCCTTTGACTTAATAAGTAGTTTCAATTTGATGCTATTATATAAAATGCGTCAAATTTAGAAGGATCTTTTAGTAACTCTGCCTTTAACTTAATAAGTAGTTTCAATTTTATGCTATTATATCATATTTTTCCTATACGTCTGAAGCTAATCTATCACACGGTCACTAAAAAAAAAATCATAACCAGAGCAACATGATTATAGAGTTGATCATTCTGAACATAATTGGTAAAATAGGTTCAGTAAAAGTACTAGTAATAATTTTTGGTAGAAAGCATTTTTCTCCAATGAGTTTTATGGGGCATAAATTTTAAATATAATCGAGTTTTAATATAAATATTAGAATTTTAAAAAGTACTAGTAATATTTTCAGCTACAGAATAACGAAAAACCAAGATAATAGAAAGATATATAAAATAATTGGGTTTAATCTTCCTCCATCTCTCTTTCGCGGAGTACCTTGGCTTAGAATATACTTCTTCCGTTTCAAAAACTTTTTCTTACTTTTTTTAGTCCGTTTACAAATAAAATTCTTTTTTCTTTTTTGACAACTCTTTCATTTCAACTTTTCATATGACATGTTTAAAATCATAAAATTAAAGATTCTTTTTATACATTCAACACATCTTAATTTAAGATCACAAGATTCAAAAGTCTTCTCTACTTTCTTAAACTTTGTGTCAAGTCAAAATCAAACCATCTTTTTAAAACGGAGGGACTAATAACTGTTGAATGGATAACTAAGAGCATGTTTGGCCAATCGATTATGAAAGGTTAAAAGGCCAAAACACTTTTTTGATTAATTGAGGTGTTTGATCAATTAATAAAACTATTTTTAAGTAGAAATAAAAATAATTTTTTTTCAAGATAAAAATATCCCTATCATAGATATATATTCAATAGATATATATTCACCAAGTATATCTCTCACTAATTCATTACTTTCTAATTAATCGTTTGTTTTATTTTATGTTGTACTTTTGTGCTGAATTTTAATTGTGAAATGATTTTAAATTATATTTTGATTAAAAATTTTAGTATATTTAAGTCACCATGTTGATATTATATCAATATTTGATTTCTTCTTTGATTTATCTATTCATTATATTAATTGAAAATATTTATATGTACTTTAAATTTTAATTAAATAAAAGTAAAAATTAATTAAAGTTTTTCATATAGATATTTTAAAATAATTTTAAATAGTAAACGTTCATTGATACTTGTCTTTTTTCGTAATTTAAAGCATTTTTTAAAAAGATCAGTCATATACAATCTACTTATCCAAAGTATTTTTCAAATGAATTGATCAAATACAAATTACTTCTCACAAAAAATATTTTTCAAAATAAATAATCTTTAACGGTTTGGTCAAAGTCAAAGAGGCTCTTAAAAATCTAATACAGCATCACTATATATTATCCTCGTCAGAGCCACGAGCCGTCTACGTAGTATAAATAAAACGAGTAATAGAGCTCCAATTTTGATGGTTATGAGAATTCACAGAAAGTAGTACCACTACTAAACTTTTATATTCTCAATTTATGTCTTGAATTCCTAAAATGATAAATATTTTTTGCTAAGATGACACTTATGAGACGGAGGGACAATATTTATATTAAGTTAAATTGTTTATATCCACCCCTTGAAACGCGTCCCCTTTCCTAACATTGCTAGTTGCGGGATATTTGAGCATAAAACTGTCATTTTTATATGTTGCTTGTTACTTATATTAAGGTCTGATTAAATTTAAATTTATATAGGAAAATCTCACATTAAGGTACAAAGTGCATCCTAATAAAAGTAATTATGTGCACCGAAGAAAAAATTAGTGTCTTAAGCTAATGGAAGCATTGAATCGAATTGAGTTGGTTTTCTATTTATTAAATTCAAATCAAACTAACTATAATGCACATCAATTAACTTGGTTGTTGTCAGTTTGGTTCAATTAGATTTTATTTTTAAATTTTTAATGATATTTCTGTCCTTCATTGTTTTTCTAACAATTAGATAAATAAAAATCTTTTTTTCAACTTATAATCCACTATTAACTTTTTTATTATGGTGGATGTAATTCTTTTTTTATTATAGACAAATATCTAAAATCTATAAGCTTTAATCAAGTGAATAAAGTTTATAATATATATATATATATATATATATATATATATATATATTTTGATTCACAATTTTCTTTTATTAATTTATCTGGTTGTTTCAATTGTTTCCTCGATTTATTTCAATAAAATTCAATCTGACCAAATCAAAGAAAATATTATTGATTTTTTAAAATTTAAATTTAAATTCAAACAAAAATGATTTGCTTAATCGATTTGAATATTTAATAGCTATAAAATATTCTTTCTCCAACAGTTAATATTTTATATTTTCTCTATCTCAATTTATGTAAAAATATTTGATTTGGCATTATATTAAAATGAAATAAATATTTTTAAATTTGTGATCTAAAATAAGCTAACAAGTAATTATGTAGCTATAGATCATTTTAATAATAATAATAAAATAAAAGGTTTAAAATTAAATTATTATTTAAATATAAATATATGTTATTTGTTTTATCTGATTAAAAAAATACCATGTAAATTGAGAAGCGAGTATATATATATATATATATAGCTTCAACACAAAAGAAAAGAAAGTAAAGTAGAGAATCCTTCTTCATAGGGAACATTCCAGAACAGGAATATTACAGCAAAGTTCACAAAAGAGACACGTAGAATTCCAAAAACCTCATGCAACATGTACACGTATTCATCTCCATCCACCACCACCTACTAACGTGGGGCGTCTCAATTTAGTATAACTTCCTCTCTCCACCGTACTAGTATTACATTATCCAACACTTAAAGCTATCTCTTCCATAAATTCACAAAAATTAAGATGATGAATGTTTTGGCCATTTCTCTTGTACTAACCACGCTTGTCACGGCAGGGGTCTTTTCTCCAAACCCAGAAAAGAAAGAAGATGTTATAGTCAAAGAAGGTCATAGAGTTGTTGTTGTTGAATATGAGCCAAATGATGGTAACACAAAGGTCTCAATATCCCCTCAAGAAACAGATCAAAAGGCAAAAAATGGGTATGTTTCAGATGTTGAAGACAAATTATCAGATAAAGGAGAGGAAGTTAAAGAAAATGTTGGGTTTCATAGACCTAATGCTAGAGAACTTGTTTGTGATGCATTTGGTAAGTGTAGACATAAGATAGCAAGTGCACTTGGAGGAACCAAAGACACTGTTTCTGAAAAAGCACATGATGCTGCTGAAAAAATGCATGAAATTGAACAAGATGCTAAGGAGGCTGTTGGTACTGCTTATGAAAAAGTGAAAGATACAGTTGTTGGCAAAGCCCATGAGGCTACAGAAAAGGCAAGTGAAGTGAAAGATACAGTTGTTGGGAAAGCACATGAGGCTACAGAAAAGGTAAGTGAAGTGAAAGAAAAAACCAAAGAATATGTTGGCAAGACAGTTGATGAAGTGAAAGAAACTGCTGAGAAAGTGAAAGGAAGAGTAGTTGACACAACAGAGACACTGACGAGTCATTTGAAGGGGAATGCTTCAGAAGGTCTTGATATCATAGAACAAAAGGGTAAAGAAGCAAGAGATGCAGTGAAAGAAGATGCAAATAGGCTTAAAGTGGAAGGAAAAAGGGATTATCAAGTAATTCGCAGGTTCTTTTCTGATGTATCAGCATGCATATTGTCAGCCAAGAACTTTCGACCTTTAATGGGAATGATACATTTGTTGGGATTTTCATTGTCTTATGGGGTTTGTTTTTGGGTCACATTTATATCTAGTAATCTTTTGGCAAGGACTTTGCCTAAGCAGCAATTTGCAATGGTACAGAGCAAAATTTACCCTATTTACTTCAAGACTGTCTCTTATGGCGTCGCGTCAGCCTTTCTGGGACATTACTTGAGCCAGAAGCATCGATATTACGCGAATTGGACAGAAAAAATGCAGGGTTTGATTTTTCTGGCCTCATTCTCCATGACTATGTTGAATTCCTATTTCTTGGAGCCTCGAGCCACCAAGGTATGCAGTTACTTCCTCTGTTTTCCTCTGTTTATGTAGAATAGTCAAAATTAACCACAGGTGAGACCGTGGACACCTAAACACTGAACACCAATTCAACCAATTCAATGAGTACATAAGTTTTTTTTTGTTTTCATAATAATAAGAAAGAGAGGTGTTAAGCTTCTATTATCTTGGCGTTGAGCTATATTTCCCGTTGGACCTCTCACTACAGTATCATCACGGCAACACGGCAACAGAGTTTAACTACCAAGTTCGGGAAGACTTGGTAAGGGTTGGTGCGGTTGATACCTCCCCAACAGTATCATCATCTCAGCAGAGCAGAGTGTAACCACCAAGTTCGGGAAGAATTGGTGTGGCTCCTCTATTCATAGGATACCGGAATACCGGTTCATAGAAAGGCACGTAAAAGTGATGGTGAGGTGAGGCCTCAATTTTTGTCGGAGACACTAAAAGCCTATGCCCTTCCATTCCTTGGTTAGAAGGAGACGGAGGGCATAGTTTTTGGTTTTTTTCACGTTCTCACGAAGAGGTTTTTTGCGTGTTGTTGACCATTTTTGAACAATGAAAATAGATGGTGAATGCCGGTTAGAATTGATCATTGGTCAAGTCCCAACATGGGAGATGTCTACACATATATTATTAGTATGGTGGGGATAAGTTTAATGCACTTTTATCATCACCATTATTTGGGGTAAATACTGAATGTGGGTAAGTTTTTTCTCCTGATTAACATTACGTATTAAATGCATAATTTAAAGTAGTGGGGGTTCAATTACAATGGCAAATTCGTACTTTGAAGTGATCAAATTTTGATATATCAACCTTCTCTCTTCCTTTGGTGGAATCAAATTGATGAAACTCCCTTAGCAGTCTTAAAATTTCATACCGAGATAAAACCTCGAATCAATCATTTTTCTCTTATCTGAACAAAGCTTTTCATTATGCATAAAGTTGGATGAATATAAGCGTTCCTTTGTTTCTTTAGTTCTACTTTTGTAATGTGGTGGTTTGAATTTTGCAGGCGATGACAGAGAGAATGAAACTAGAGAAAGAGGAAGGGAGAGGGAAAGATGTATTTAACGTAGAACCAAGCACTTCAAATGTGGATACTTTCATGGATCCATCAGGGACTAACACAGGTGAAAAGACAACTGGTGAACCTCTTGAAACCCTACAAGAGTTGTCTGAGGGAACAGCAAGAATGAAACCTCAGGTTGAGAGATTGAGTCAGAGACTACAGAAGCTTAATATAATCTCATCATTTCTCAATGTACTCACACTAATGGCTCTTAGTTATCACCTTGTCTACCTTAGTCAACTGGTGCATTCCAGCTGTTACTAATACATCACATGATCCACAAAAGAATCTAGTAGTGTCCTCTATGTAAATAATTTGCATGTAAAAACAGAGTCTTTAATTTTTTGTCCTCCTTTCTGAGTTATTCTTGTACTTAATTTTGTAATTTTTTTAATTTAAACAGTCCGTTAATCATTATGATGGTGATGTTGCATGGAGGTATTGATCAATACAATATGGTAGAACCTTAGGGATTTTGTTCAGTTGATATTGAAAACTTGTTTCAAATTTAACAAACGTAGAATTGTTTGACTATAGAGTAACAAACAAAGTAAGACTTGAATGATACTTGCATGTTTACAATATTTGAATTTTTTTATCAACTGTAGGTGTGCACGCGAATGCTCTTTCGATTGCAAGCTCCAAATTTCAATGTATTCCTCATTTGGAAAGCTAGGAAATTCGGCAGAGGGCAAGCTTCAATGTATTCCTCCTTTGGAAAGTCAGGAAATTCAACAAAGGTTTGAGAGTATTTTGATTCTGAGTCTTTTAAATTTAGAATAATGATATGAAAATTAAGTGTAATGAATAATAAAGTGTAGGTCTGTATTTATAGGTGAAAAATTAGGTCAAATCGAATTAGAGTTTTGACCTTGGGTCTGACCCAAAATTCGAGACAGATTAGGTCATGGCGCCGCTGCCCTATGGTGTGGGCGTCGCGACGATGATGTGGCCTTACATTGTCTTGTTTTATTTTTCGTACATTTTTAATTAAATTTAAAATTCAATTTTGACATAATTAAAATAATCATTATTCATTTAAATATCTCGATTCTAAATTAAATATTTAATACTCTTAATACATCCTTAGATCGAAAAGACGATCGATATAGTGTGATCCTACAGGGCTTCACATATCGACATTAATAAAATTAAGGTCTACGCGGAATTTCTAGACGGCGCCGCAAGACGAACTCAATATGTGAAGTACGTTTACACGAATTCAGTAAACTTAACCTTTATGTGGTAAGATAAAATCATTTCATTCATGACACACCCGATTAAGCTTAAGATTTGTCAAGTGTCTATACAAATGGCTTAATCTCATCTATATTAGTTGACAACTAGACCATATTCTAAATATGTCTATTGCATTGGCCAACGACTTAGTCAACCTAATATCACTGAGAATCTGAGTGTTTTCTAGAATATACATTTGAGGAATGAATCCTAATTTTGGCTCAACTATCATCTTTAATCCACATTGTAATGTACCCAATTCGTCGTATCTCAATGTATAAGGCATTTGAGCTTAGGGCATGATCAAAATATATTACTCTGTAGACAAGGTGCGCATTGACCTCAAGTCTAAGGACTTCTATCTCCCACACGCTGATCATACTTTAGGTAGTGTAGTGTTTTTGGTGTTGGAACTAAAATGATAGGTTTTGATATTTTTATACAATGGAAAAAGGTTTCAAATGCCCCTAAAATGTGTAAATCCATCATATTTGTTTTCTGTTAATAGTTCGGTTCAATTATGTCCCTACAGTTATTTTATTGAGTAAAAAATGTCCTTATTTTACAAAACTTAACCGGAGGCATATTTAGACCTACATGCATGATATAAGGATATATGTGGTTCAACTTAGTTCCTAACGTCAATTATGCAAAACTCTATTAAATTGTAATGCATTTTCTCATCAATTTAAGGCATTACATAGAGCTCATTCTGAGTTATTTTTAAGCAACTTAACAAGCCATTTTGTACAATTTAAATTAATAATTCTAGGTAAAAATACAACAATCATAATATCATAAAACTAAAAAGATGTTACATTACTTTAAACTACAAATATCTTTACATTCCATCAAATCACCAAATGCCATTAGATTCCACCAACCATCAAAATGGGGAGAGACTAACGGAAGGACGAGTGACTAAGCAATGCTATGTTCCTATTTTGTCCGGGAAAAATAAGACTAAAGCATGAGAACTTAGATCCAAATAACATTTCTTCCCAACAAGTAGAAAGATTATTAAAAGTCTGCAAAATAAATTATTTCAGTCTGTGTTCTTAATTAATGAAAAATTACATGTTCAGAACTAATGATATTAGGTGGTTTGATGAAATATAAGGACAATTTTTTATTTGAAGCAAGTTTAATTATGTTACTTTGATGCTATGTGTCTGTATTTGTGATTTAATGAAATCTTATGGCATTTGGTGATGCGATGGTAAAGATACTTTGTGGTTTGTAACAATGTAGTGAATTTTCTTGTTTTATGATATTATGGTTATTGTATTTTATTTAAGATATTTAATTTAAATTGTACAAAATGACAAGGCTTACATTACTTATAAAATGGCTCAGAATAGGCCTATGTAATGCTTTAAATTGGTGAAAATTCACTACGATTTAATTAGATTGCTTTATAAATACAATTATGCAGATTGTTACATAATTACATTTAGGAACTAAATTGGTCCAAATATACTCTTATATATGTGTAGGTTCAAAAGGCCCTCGGGTATGTTTTGAGTGAAATAAGGGCATTTTTAGCCCAATAAAATAACAGTATGGGTATAATTAAACTTAACTTTTAACAAAGGACAAATATGATGAATTTGAAGGCATTTTTTTACTCTTTTTCATTTATTTAATGATAGATATTATTCTTCCATTTACATGTTTAAATTTTATCTGCTTATTTACTTAAATATTATTTAATTTATTCTTCTTTTTTTTATGTATCAATTGTGTGATCGAGAGAGGCGAAAGAAGCGATATAATTAATTGTGGTATTGATATGTATAGACATTAATTTAATTATTGGGTAAATAGTGGTCTTGGTCCCGTTATTCCCCTTTTGATTTTTGTGCTAGTTGACTAACCACTATTAACCTTTTATTAAACCAAGTGTGTTATTTTAGTCCCTAAAGCTAACAAAAACTAATAGGGATGGCAGATGGGTACAATTTTGCAAATTTCACACCGCACTCGTCCCAGTTGGGGCGGGTATGTGTATAACTTTGACGGGTAGTAGGCGGGGTATGTATATAATTTTGGCGGGTAGTAGGCAGGTATGGGTAGATGGTGTATATGCAGTTGTACCCGCCTCATACCCGCCTGCCCCGCCCCGCATCCAACCGCCCGCCTTATACCCACCAACTATAATTTTATTTGTACAACTTTATATTTATCTAAAGCCCAAATAATTTGGCACACATAATTTTAGCAGCTCATAAGCCCAATAATAATGAATTGGCAGGTTGACAAAATGACAAATGAATTGATTACAAAATATGGTTGGCGGGTACATGCGGGTATTGGCGGGTGACGGATATCCACTTGGATGATGGAGCGGGTGTGGATTTAAGAATATACTCGCCTAGGTGGATATGGATGTTGAAAATATTCCCGCTACGGGTGGTGGGTAGATGGTGGATATAAAATTTTCTGACATGTAAAGATGCAGAGGAGGGGTACCCGCACCCGCCCCGACCAATTGCCATCCCTACTCAACAACTTTCATAAGTGACGGTAAAATTATTAAAACACAAAGCTTAGAAAAAAAAATTACACAAACTTGGAAGAACCGCAGTGTCGGCCCGAGTATAAAGCCCATTGCTTGGGCCCCATCTTTTTGGGGTCCCATTTTTCAAAACATCCTATATATATATATATATATATATATATATATATATATATATATATATTTTAAAGTACTCCTACTATTACACACGTGAAGAGCAAATTATCTATTTTTGTCTAAAAGTTAATATTTTCTTAAGGAGTGTGAAATCGATTAAGTGGATATTTTTTTTATTCTGAGGGATAATCTCTCTACCTTTTTCCTTCCCCTTTACATTATTCTTTTTCTACTCTCAAATCTCCTAAACCCCAAACATTCTACTGCAAAACTTACAAAAGCTATGATTTATTTTTCGGTGTGTTCTTCAAAATTTCAAGTATTGCAAGAAGCAGTCATTACATTGAAGCAACACATACATTATTTTGATATTATTATATCACCTTATCAAATTCTTGAACCAAGTTGTATTATTCTAGCTTTATATTGTA
This sequence comes from Anisodus tanguticus, assembly GCA_034509755.1. Classification (NCBI taxonomy): domain Eukaryota; kingdom Viridiplantae; phylum Streptophyta; class Magnoliopsida; order Solanales; family Solanaceae; genus Anisodus; species Anisodus tanguticus. The sequence continues at coordinate 2,063,565 of CM067545.1, read as the reverse complement.
ATTTCCATTGAAAATTTTTCATTGTTGATATTCTTATTTCATAAGTATATACTCTTGTTTTAGTTATTATTACCGTTTATTTAATTTAAATATGTCAATTAAAAAAATATGATTCTGGTTATGCAAAAAGAGAAATCAAGAGAGATTGAATGAATTAACTATATTATCAATTGAAAAAGAATTGTTAGAATAAATCAATTATAAAATAGTAATTAAAGAGTTCGCATTTAAAAAAGCCTGAAAAGTTTAAATCAATATATATGCCGATCTTTTCTTTTTTTTTAAAATAACGCCTCCTGTGAAGTTTGGCTTTAGGCCCCCTATTTTATTGAGCCGGCCCCGGAAGAACCCATAAACAATTTACTGCAATGTTTATACTCAACGGAAATTCTCCTAGCCTATAGTATTTTCTCTTCCGAGTAATCTTAGATTCACATTTATACTTTGGACGCCTTTTCCAACCCTCTATCATTTGGGTCTGTAATCATATAATATCCGCCAGTAACGATATACTTTTTTTCTTCTTCTATTTTATTAATTTCCTATTCTTCAAATAATATTATGTTAAGTTTCTAGACTTTCATTAGCTTTAAGGACTTAAATAGCACGCTTGATTTTGGTCATTTATGTTCGGGGGAATAACACAAGGACTAAAAGCGGAATAATGCAATAATTCAAGGATTAAAAGTGTTATTTTTCCTTAATTGTATCTACCTATATTTTACACTATAATTTGAGTTTGCACTAATTAATCGAAAGGGGAAAATAGTATTGTAATGAATTATAACAAGTAAGATAATAAAAAAAATATTTACTCCACTATAAAAGAACATTATCAGTTCAAGCATATATTTCTGAAGCTTTAATATTATTATTTAACGATTAATTTATATTCTTTCTTTCTTTCTCTTCTTCCCGGTCTGATCGGTCGAGCTCTCGTAATTGATCACTCATATGTCCATTTCGTTCTGGCTAGCGAAGTCGGGATATTCTACTTTTAATGATAAATAGTAAAGTTATGAACTCAAGCTAGCAAAAAACAAGACTGAGGTGTACCATCTTCCACAGCAGGAAGAGATTTATTTCCTTTGTTCTTGCCACCATTCCTTTTTCCTCCTTTTTGATTATTCAAAACATCTCTTGCATCAGTTTTTTATTTGTAGCCATTCTGCATGAACTCCAATCTTATCTATGTCACATGTTTGATGATCGCTAACTCACACAAAACAATTAAGTGTTTAATTTAACTATTTAAGTAACCACAAATAAAGGTATTCATGAGGGATATTTATACATCAAGAAAAATAGAAAATGAAGAATAAATAAATACACTTTATAATAGAAAAATCAAATGATGTAAAAATCCCAATAATTTTTATCATGTTCGTAAAACAACAAAAATATTTTATATAATATATATGGAGTACACATTATATATATTCTGTGTATAATAAATGTATAATTTGTGTATAATGTATACACATTAATGATATACATATTATACACACATACATAAATGACCAGCATATCTGAAAAGTCGCCGAAAAACGTGAAAAATCGGCATATGTGAAAGATTTTACGAGACATTTTTCGCACAAGGAGAAGATCTATATTCAGATCTGCAGTCTGAGAAAGAGACACCACACACACACACACACTCTCTCTCTCACTTCTCGTAGTGGAGTTTTAGTTCATTTGCGATTTCGTTAACAGTGGGCAAAGGTAACTGCCATGGGAATGAAATCTAACAAACAAATAGAGCAACTAGTCCCTTCATTAACCATCGACATTTGGGTTGAACCTATACTTCGGGCCATTAATATAAATTTGGGTCATTTTAAATCATTTCTTTTTGCTGACAGTCATTACCATGTTTTTTTGCTCTTAAAAAAAGTACCCCAATTCTTATTTTGACAAATCCTAATCAGTATACATAGTGTAATCATGGTATTTATCAATGACACCTATAAGCTATAAAACTAGATGTGTGAATTTTTTTTAATAATCTGGCTAAAAACATTAATATCTTTTTCTCTTTCTAAGGAGATCTTACTCAACTGAAAGATTTTTTTTCATTTTTCTTGTTCAAGTTAAAATGATAACAACATTAAAAGAAAGACAAATGAGAACTAAAAAAGGACATTCTTAATTTCAAATAAAGATAATTTTTTCATTAATCGAAATGGACATACATGAAACTAATTAAGATAGATATTCCATTTCAAAGAAAATAACTTTTTGTTAAATCATCAATTGCTACTTTCAGCTTCTGGTGTTGAATTTTGAGCAGCTCTTTTAGCTTTCATTGCCTCACGAACTTCATTGAGTTTCATTTTTAGACAATTAATATAATCATTTGTGTTTATATGATTCACCTTTTCTGGATCCTCCAAGCATGCAAATACGAGCAATTCCATCTGTTTCTTCATATTCTCAGCCCTTATCTTCCTTAATTCTTCACTTTTGATGGCAATAGTCCGCAAGAGATTCATCTTCTCGTCCAAGTCCATGTTAGTAGTGCAAATTTTACATCCATGCTTAGCAATATTTATAGGTAAAGAAAATGACAGCGTGATTAAAGTACTACCTTGTTTTATTGGATTGTAGTAATCTCTGCTATTTTTACCTACTTTACAATTTTGTGGTATATGCAATTTTTTCGGTCTTTTAGGGTGTGTTGAAAACAAGTAAGCTTCTTACTTATTTTCCAGTGTTTGGTAAGTAAGTAAAAAAATATTATTTTAAAAGCATTTATAGGTAATCTAGCAAAATAGATGGAATAGGTTGTATGCTGAAGATTTGATCAATCATAACATTTTATTTATATGTTTTGTTTTATAAAGTGTATATATGTGTTTTTTTACGGAAAAGGGTCAGATTTGACATGTACTCTCAGAAAAAAAAAAAACTATATTTGTCCTTCGTTATACTTTTTGATATATTTACCCTTTTCATCCTACTTTGGGTTCATATTTACTCCTGAACCGTTAGTTTCTTTGTCCCCATCTTTATTATCCTACGTGGCGCCTATATGGATATTATTTCTCACGAGTCAAATCTGGTTAAATTGAACCCGACCCATCAGCAACAACGACCCATAAATTCCTTGGTCCCGGACCTTGCAATCGTACCCAGATTGTTGATCAAATCTGCTTGGAACCACAAAACAGAACGCATCAGTACCATTCTACAAACTAAATCTGAAGAATCTTAAGATCAAAATACCATCCTAAAATATATTCACCATTGGTATCAACCAGTTCATAATTGCACTGCATATATTAATGTGTGAAACTAAACTTCTAGCAGGATCGATAGGATAATAATTCAAAGGATTTCCTCATTTTGAAATTCAAAACATCTTACACATTCATAGTTGGAAGCTAATCACATAGAGAAGAATAAATTTCACAATTCACAGGGAGCGGCATTACTGTTATCAATGATTAAAGCCAACTGATATGTTCAGGCGGAACTAAAAACTTCCTCCGTGCGTTATTTATTTCACACAAACCACAGCAAAAATGGCATTGCAAAAGAAGTGCGCGGAAAGATGGCTTCGACAATTCTCTCGGTAAATAAACAGAGTACAGCAGATATGAGATGGAATTTTCCTGAATGGGTAGGATTTAATTTGTGAGAAATAATATCCATGTAGGCTGGCGTAAGATAATAAAAGCGAGGACAAGGAAACTAACGGTTCGGGGTAAATATGAATCCCAAAGTAGGATGGGAAGGATAAATTTACTAAAACGGACAAATATAACTTTTTTCCAAGAGTACATGGGCAAATCTGACCCTTTTCCGTTTTTTTTAGTAACTGTGGTGGGAAATGAGACGAAATCACGTGTTTTGTCTCTGTTGGGATTTGAATCGAACCTCATGATGTTGAATCAATTTCATTGATCCCTAGGCCGCACCCAAGGTGCTTTATATATATTGTGGATAGAATAATGGAAAAATAACAAACAAGATTCAGCAAAACAATACTCTTTATATGAAACAAAAGAAAATTTCTCTAGCAGGTTAGATGTAACACAAACTAAAATAGACAATTTCCTTTCTATGGATGCTTTTATTATGCCCCACTTGTGGGATTATACTGGGTATATTGTTGTTGGATGTTTTTATTATACAATGACACCCCCCCCCCTCCCTTAATTGCCTCATCAACTTCCCATAGAATTTCATGTCCATTTAAATACAGGTATTCATTTCATCTAAGATGAACCTCAACTCTACGCCTCTGTTCTTGAGAAAAGCTTCCAAGCACATAATCAATGTAGTATTCACATGACATTATTGTTACAAAAGCTTAAAAATGAAGCATACAAATGAACCAAAAAGAGTTGTAAAATTTAAATGGCTTTAAATTCAAACAACACTGACAGCGTAAAGAGTTTTTTGTATCTAGCTTACCATTATTTCCAGGTTACCAATCAATACTCATTACAAAAGTTACCTGTAACTAACTTTTAAGAGTGACCTGAATGTATAAATATTGTTTATACTGTTAGTGCATAGTTGCATACCAGCATTTCATCTTTCATAATCCAGGGAGTGATAATTAGCCTAATGTCAGTTTTCCTTACCAAGTTGTGCATCACCACTGGTTTCTCAATGCCAGTTACGCACTACATATTCTGATTCATATCTAGCAAGAGAAAGCAACTAAAATAAATGTTGTAATATCTTTATTATGTTTTTATACAATAAGAAGGTTACTCACCGGGGCAAAGAGTGAATAGCTGACAATTGGTCCCTGCAACAACACTGTCTATAATATACCATGAGCATATGTATATGTGGATGGTTCCTTTTTCTCCATCGCACAGAAGGATAATATAAATGTTACAACATTAATTTCTTCAGCTCTTCCTCACTTCACAAGTAGACATGATGTATGAAGACCTACCCTTTTCAGCAGATAACACCACTAACCTACTAAATTTAAGTTTTGCATATGCAACTAATACTAGAAAGATTGCTCCCACATTCAATTACTCTCATTAGCTGACCTGCAATGAGTTTTTTCCCAGTCTACACATGTGACATGTCAGTTGCTTCAATAATGTATGCTCATACATGAACAAATGATTATCCTATGAGTCAGATTAAATATGTATAGTATATTACGATGTGCCATGTGTCACTTTTACAGCAAACTTGCATTTTTATCAGCACTAAATGGAGAATAACTAAAGTATACACTCAAACTTTTCCAACATCAAGATTAACCTCACAAGAATGTCTATTTGTGTGTAACCGAAAGGATATACTTGACCTTTCATAATATCAGTCTTTCCTAAGGAAGAGGAGGTTAAATCTTCTTTTTCTTTCTTTCTTCTTTTTTTGGGGGTGGGTATTAAACTCATATCAAAAGTGTCCATACTTAATAGAAATTTCTCAATATGTAGGGGTAAGGTCTGTGTACACTCTACCCTCCCCAGACCCCCACATTGTGGGATTTGTGGAATTTCACTGGGTATGTTGTTGTACAATCAGCCGCTACGAAAACATTCTTAAGCAGCCCTAAAGTTCAAATGATAACATGGGAACTGCTAATACAGTCTTCAGATTAACACCGTGAATACATGCAGCCCTCTAAAATTTAAAACCCATTTACATTTTTTTAAATAAAACAACTGAACCTCGTTAAATCTGTAACTAGTTATAAATAACCATAATCAAACTAAAACCTATAGTAGCAACCATGTAAAGTGCACAATCATATTTCAAAAGGCCTAAATAATCATAATCAAACTAAATCCTATAGGCTATAGTATCAACCATGTAAAGTGCACAATCAAAGAAATTAAAAGAATTCAAAAAGACCCATTTTGCACAGACAAAGGTGGACTTGTAATAATGCACCTTCAATTTAATTAAAGTATCTATGTGGACTTCATTAAACATGCAAGTATTAGGATGCAGTATCTGAACGCTAAATCCTAAAAGTACAAAATCCCCCAATCTGTTAATATGGAAAGAGAAACATAAATAAACATGCAAGTCAGTCACACTGTTAAAAATTGTTTAAAATGGCCTCTCCAAGAGATCCAACTGTTGAAAATTTACACTGATGCAACAAAATATTTCTTGATTTAATTTTGCTTCCAACATGACAGGTCTACAAATCATGATTACATCTTCAGAAAGCGAAGTGTTTCTGCTACAGAAATTTGACTATTAAGCAAATTGACACTACATATACAACATGATACAACTAACCAGAAAAGAGTACAACCTAATTTTTTAATACTAAAAACCAAAGCTGATTCTGGATTCTAAAGTAGCAAAGCTCTTGCAAATTTCCATAAATATCTACACATGAGGAAGAATAGGATATAGAGGAGTGAATCAACATGTCTAAAGTGCATGCATCTAAGCAAACTATTGCCTATATACTCTAGTGGAACTCTCTTCTTCTCATTATTGATCTTTCATTGAGCACGTGCATTTCTTCTGATGCTCCGTAAGTTCCTGCAGGATTAGATTTCTAAAATGAAACCCACCCTTGGATACAAATCTGACAATCCAGTGCTACGTTTTAAAAATATATGATTCATTAGACCAGTAACTACCATTAATCAAATCATGTGACATAACTATATCGAATGATCTCATAAAGTAATAACTCGAAATGTAATAAATCAGAAACTGGAAGCAATTTCTTTGCAGAAATGAAACAGGATAAAGGATACCAGTTAAGAAACTGCATGGGCCTGGCGTTGACTCAGTTTTTCTGCTAATGTACAGCAGCGAGAGCCAACTGGTTGTTGTTTCTGAGGTTATCGACAGAAAGATTTGACTATGCCACTTAATTTCTTTTTTTCCAAGTTATTTCGCTTTTTTGTCTAACTCACTTCCTTTTTTCAGTGATTTTCGGGATATTGAATCACTTGAGTGAATTTATGAATTACCTGAATCTGTCCCTGCATAAACTTGACGTATTCAACTGCTTCTTCCAACATGTCGGCTGTGTTGGTTTGCTGTGGATGCCAAAACTCAACGTCGGTCATGAGTTGCATGAGGTACAATAAGAACAGCACAAACAACTAGCGATAAATCAATCAATCTATTTGCAGCTAAGTTCACTGTAAAGTGGTGCAAGTATTGAGATACTTTTGAGTGCACACCCCAAATCAGCCGACATTTATTATCTTTTTATTATAAACATTAGTTTTACCAGTTCATTCTTAATCAAAGAAATTCAAATTTTACGACCCATAAAATATCATATTTATTGTAAGATAGCTTTTCTTCTTTGTTTATGTACCTTCTTAACCATTGATCCTCATCATCAACATACGTGACATCTTCCCCAGCCCAAAAATACATTAAACGAGCAAGGCACTGTTTCTTAGTGAAGTCAAAACATTAAGGATCCCATATACATGAGATAAGAATTAGGGATAAATCAGGACATCAGCCAAATTAATATTGAGGTCTAAAAGAAGTTCAATGGTGGCAGGCTCGACAAATGATATAGCAGTGAATAGGGGTGTGTGTGTGTGTGTGTGTGTGTGTGTGTGTGTGTGAGATAGATAGATAGAGAGAGAGAGAGAGAGAGAGAGAGAGCAAATGTATAAAGCGAGAAGAGTGAAAGAGATTGAGATAATAAAGAGGGGGTGTTGTACTATTCAAACTCTATCCTGAGAAGCCAAATCTAAGCTGTCGTATTCTCCAATCTTGAATATCCGTCAGTAGGAGGAGATTTTAAATTACTTCTCAAGCTCTAAGATATTTTGGTGTGTATTTTATAAAGAAGTAGGAGGATGCTCTCTTTGCTCTTACTATGATAAGAACTCATTCTTCTAATAGAGTAGGTAAAGACTCACTTATACACTGAGAAAGAATAACATATATGGATTCTTTAACTCAGATCTAAATTATAGATAAAATCAAGATGCACTTGGTGATATAAAACTCATTTCTCATAAAGTAAAGACTTATCTGTACACCTAGAAACATTAACATATATGGATTCTTTAACAACTTAAATTATAGATCATGGAATCAAGACCTACTTGGTGATAGTAGTGGTTATTGCTTAAGGTTAAACAATTGATCTATTGGTTGGATTTTTTACAGTGTGGGAATGTATTGTTGCTTAATTCTGGCTTTCATTTTAACCCACATAGTAACTTATATTTGACCAAAATACTTTTTTCAAATGACACTCTGACCGTCTTTTTGGCAATCCCGGCATGTACATCCTAGCAAAAAACATGTCTAACATATCAAACAACTTAGAGTAATCTTCTAAAATATCGAACCAATGAGTCAATCAATCAAGTTTGCCTAAGATCTCGGCTTTACTTCAACTGGCAACAAGAGGGTTGAGTTTTGACAAAATCAAGATTGGAGCTTCGTTTAGCAAAAAACTCATTTTTTTTTAATGTTAAATGGCTATTGTGAGTTCATCACCACTGGCTTGGCATAAGCAAAGGAGACGTTCAACTAGGATAAACGGAATTTGTCTTATTTCTTACAATTTCTAAAGATTAAGATTGACTCTAATGATGGTTGAACTTTGGTAAATAGGTAAAACTTAATTCTCAAATGACGAGCACTACATTGACCAATGACCATAATCAAATCAACCCAATAGAAAATGGCAAACCATTTGGGAGGGAAAGTACTCACTGGTATACAAAAAGCGTTTGCCTTTTAACTATGACTAAAACTTGGACGATTTGTTCTTAGTATTTCTAAAATCATCTTTAAGACTGAATAATGTTATATAGTATCAGCTGTCAGCTAAATTGGACTCAAATGAAATTTTATTCCTCATAGGTACTTCTCTTCATGCATTCGGTGGACTCACCCATTAGGATCATTGATGTCATAAATTAGTTGATTATCAAATTGAGATTAAAGGTGGGTATCTGTTCACCATTTTTCCTGTAGAGGGAGACATGATAGAAGTGTGAAAATAACAGGTGCCAAATCCCTCAAACTAGCACAAGTCAAAGCCCTCATGAAATTGCTGTTTATGCATTTAATTAAAGATGTACAAAGGAGCTCCCATAAATAATTTTACCTTGTCCATATTCGGCACCAGTCCCTGAAGCTTCCTAATTCTGTCACTTATACGCGTTCGACGAACCTTGCACAAGAGGACAAGCCCAACATTATTAGATAAACAATAGGTTGGAGACAGTTGAAGTAGATTTTGTAACAACCGATTCGAGCACAACAGCCAAAGAGCGCGGAGGGAAGAGGTCTATACCCATTGCCGTAGCAAAAAGTGAGAAAGGGGGAAAAAAGAAAAATGCTTTACCCGCTCCGCAATGCTGCGAGGATGGGTAGCACAACCACGCTTTGCTCGAACCTTACAAGGCACCAAATCATCCATGAGCTTCTCCATTTCAGCATCCAGTGACCCTCCAGAATCATGTAACTGCCCACTTGGCTCTCCCTTCTACACCACCCAAACACAAACAACCATAAGTATGTAAATATTAATAAAAAGAACAGAGATTCAACAAGGGGGGGGGGGGGGATCAGATAACAGACTTGCTTCAAAGTTAGTGTTGTTAAGTGTGAATAATAATTTCTCATTAGTAATTTTTAAGGAACCAATTTTATTATACCTGTATACTGATATTTCAGCATTGGTTATATTTGTAAAACAAGCAGAAGACTTGAAGATCAATCCAGACAGATATAAAAAGGAAAAGAAACATATAGAAAGACCAGTATATGTCAGACTCCCTGACAGTCAACACATAGGTTCAGACAGCAAAATCATGAGTATACATTTCAGATAACCTTGGAACATTTTACTCCAAGTCGAAAGATGTCCTTAATTCCACAGGGAAAATATGCTTTCAACAATCTCATTAGAACACAATACAAAGGCTAGACAAACCTTTTTAAGGAAAGTCAGGTCATGTACTCCTCCTTCTCAAATGAGATGAATATTCAAGACCATGTTAATTTACAAACATTTACAAGTAAAAAATCAATACTTTTCAAGGTTGAAATAACTTCGACACAAAAATGTCAAAGCTCACTTTAGGAAAGCAAGGTAGTATACTAAGCATCTTATACACAGTCAACGAAAACACACATGGAAACAGCAAGTAATTGCAAATAAAAGATACAGGACAACACAAACAGGATCAAAAACAAATATTATCACTTCAATCTAACTCAATAAATGAACTAAAATTCTTGAAATATCCATACAGACCAAGTTCCCTCCACTCCTTTACAATATATTTCTCCTTTCTTACCTAATAAAGAAAAATAATACTCCCTCTGTCTCAATTTATACACATTTTCCATTTTAGAAAGTCCACAAAGAACAACCTATTTCTTTACTTGGTAACAATTTAACTTTAAACTTTACCTTTTAGGCTTAATGCCCAGTCAAACTACGTCACATAAATTGGGACGGGGTAGTAACTCACATTCAGAGTTGATTTCTCAGATGGCCACTCAACCAATACTACTTACTAGTTATTATCTCAGAAAGTCACTTTCTTTATTTAAAAAAATGGAATCGAGAAGAACAGTAACTTCCTGAGATAATAACAGTGACCATTTGAGAAATCTAACCCCTCCCATTCATACATAATAAAAGTTATAATTTTTTTCAATTAAGGTGGTAAAAACTGTAGTATACTAACCAACTGGGCTGACAATTTCTTGGAAAATAGTGACTTTCTGAGATAATAACTATAAGTCGAGTGACTATTCGAGAAATCAACCCCTCATTCATACACAATAAAAAGTTCTAAACTTTTTAAATTAAGGTGGTAAAAATTGTAGTATACTAACCAAGTGGGCTGACAATTTTCTTGGAGAACTATCCGAATCACCATCTCGGGCCCGCTTAATGGGTTGAGAAATATCAATAGATGAAGAAAGAAACTCCAAACTGGTACGAATTCCATAGCTTGAGAAATACCCATCTGAGCTAATATGTGCTAGAAACTCGGCCGGTGAACTGTTTTGCCTTAGGAAATTACTACCACCACCTGATTCAAACATACCCGGATCGCAGCCGGTAGCCGGTTTAAGGTCCGGGAGGTGTTGGTGGGGTAGTGGTGGTTTATTAGGTGTGTGTAAAATGGGAGAAGAAGAAGGGTTAAGAACGACGTCGGTTTCAATTTCGGATTCAAGAAGTGCTTCTAACCATGTTGCTGGAGCTGAACGGTAACGGGATAGTCCACCACCGCCCGTAGTGCCACGTTGCATCGGTGAATTATTTTTTTCCGGTAAGTGGTTCAGGTGTATTTTTTGTTCTTTTTAGAGTTTTTATTAAAATAAAGTGAGCTAAAGAAGATGGAACAGCAGTGTAGAACTAAAAGGGTTTATTATGTACTACTAACTCACTGTACTACTTTCTTTATTGGTTTATTTTAAAGAATTAATATTTTTTTATATTTAAAAATAATTTAATTTTATGAGATTATTTACTGTCAGATAAATATTTAAAATTTATTTTATATTTTATATTTTAAAATTTTATATCAAATTAAATTAGATTAATTATTTTGAGACGAAGAAAAATATATTATTATCTGTTCGTATAGCGTAGGTGTAGAAATGGTATGTTTCTTAGATTTGAGTTCTATGTTGAAAATAGTTGACAAGTATTCTTCGTCCTAACAAGAGTGATACTCGAAGTTTAAAAAATGAAATGAAACTTTTAAAATTTGTAATTTTAAATAAAAATATATATATAATATATTAAAGACTTTTGTCCTTTCATCTCTTTTAATTTTGTGATAGAATATTTAATGGTAAATTTGTAAGTAGAATCTTTAAATTGTCAATTTATTGATTTTTTTTTAAATAGATCAAAAAAGAAAGTAAGTACGGAAACAATTAAACTACTTTTTTATCTAAAAATATTACTTAAACTTGTATAATTTTTGTTATGTAATTTATAAATATTACTTCCTCCATTTCCTTTTAAAAAAACTTCTAGCCTTTTTATTTTGTTTTAAAAATAATATCTTTTAAATAAACTAAGAAGATATTAATTATTAATTTTTCCAAAATTGTTTCTATCTAGTAAATATTGAACAAATTTCTAAGAAGTCTTCGACAACTTCTTTGCATTTTTTAATGAAGTAACTCAATTAATTTTATCATGTGACTTTTTCAACGGATGGGCAGAGAGTATTGTTTTATACTATATTTATTATGTAATTTTTAAATATATAAAAAATAATTGAGAGTAATTAATTGATTCACACTCAAAATTAAATGAATTGACTCTCATATTTTGTGTCATGCTATTATTTTATGAAAGAAATAAATCTTAACCTCGCCTTTCATAAGTTTTTGCACAATATGATATGTTTGGAGAAAACTTTAGTTTGTGAAAGTTAAAACTTTTCTGGTGGCTAAATCGATTTTTGGTTTGTTAAAAATAAAATAGTTAATAAATTATAAGTTGATTTGAAATAAAATAAAATGGTGATGGTGCTATGGATTTTTGTCATTCATAATTTATTTGTATAACTTCAAAAATGTATTGTTAACAATTAATCTTTTATGATGAAAAGATAAACAACGATATGTCAAGCGATATTGTATTTATTGTAACTTCACTTTAGATTAAATCAGAATTACAAACTTACTAAAAGTGGAAATCGAAGTATTCCATCTGTCCTAGTGAGTTAGCATATGTGTATATGTAGAAACCACTTAATTTTTCCATTTATGTTTTACCGTATGTATGTAGTGATTTCACTGTTTTGTTTTGGTACACTTACATACTATATATGAGCAAATTTATATTTTAAGATACAAATATAAATATTTTTATGCATCAAAGACCCCAAATACCATTGAACAAATTGGCATCAAACTTTATTTGTTCTTCTATTGTTTTTTTGGTAACATAGATAGTATCATTATAATTAATTACTGCCAAACTTAAACCGTTTTGGAAAATGAGATCCATTGCCGTTGGAAACAAAAGAATACAAAAAAATGAGAGTTATTGATATTTGACACTAAAGGGCAGCCGGGTGCACTAAATTCCCGCTATGCGCAGGGTTTGGAGAAGGGTCGGAACACAAGTATCTATTGTACGCAGTTTTACTTCACATTTCTGCAAGATGTTGTTTTAAAGGCTTGAACACATGACCTCCTGATCACATGATAACAACTTTACCACTTACTCTAATGCTCTCATTCTATTGATATCTGACATTGGTTTGACTAATTCCCGTTAGAAACAAAAGAATACAAAAAAAAATGGGAGGTTCTTGAAATCTGACACTGATTCGATTAATTCAAATTTACATTAAAATTTTTTACTTTAGGGAGAAACCGCAGCACACTTACTAAAGATAATTTTATTTTCATAACTCAAACTCGAAACATCTAATATTAAGAATGAATGATTTTTACCATCCTACCACAAATCCTTAGTGGCAGTCCCTTAAGTTGGGTCAAAAGAAGAGCACTACACCAAACACGACCTTAGTGTGATGCAAGTATATACTATATAATAGGAGTATACGTAGAGAAAGTGTGTTTTGAAAAGTATGCTTGGGATTTGATGATTTTGCGGCGATGCAACGTCATTTCAGGTCTACGCTGTGCAACCAAAGCCAAAACGCAAAGAAGCGCGTGAAAGCACGGCCAACCAAAGAGGAGGCCTTTGTTTTTTCAAAAGTGGGACCTTTGCCATTTCTTCCTTTTTATCTTCTAAGCAAAAGTAAAAAATCAAAATACCTTATTTTCTCTCCTCAAACAAATAAAGACGGTACTAATAATTGTGTGGTAAACATTTTGTAACTTACAATTATTTTTATTTGACATGATTTAAACAAAAGAAATTGTTAAATTATATTAGAAATAGTACTTCTCTACTTTCATTTTATAGGGCATTTTTTAAGTCCGTTTAAAAAAAATTATATTTTTATACTTAAAAATAATTTAACTTTGAATATACTTCTTTGCTTTCTTTTTATAAGACATTCTTTTCTTTTAAGTACGTTCAAAAAATATATTTTTATATTTGAAAGTAATTTAACTTTAAATTTCTTCCTTAATCGTATATCTTTATTGTCAAGAAAATGTTATCACACCAACATTACAAATTTTAATTTTTTTCTTTCTTTCTTAAATATTATTTCAATTAAACACCGCCATAAAAAAACATAACGAGTATACATATTAAATTCCATTGAATCTAACATGTTAGAGATAATATGAACCAATTTGCAGAAAGTTTCACTCCATGTCTTGTATCTTGGAAATTTGATCAATTCGGATTCATGTAACAATGTTCTTAGTTTTAGGGTAAAAATAAATCTTGTTTTCTGACTAATAAGATTTATAATATATCCTTGTTTCTCTAAGAGGGTGTTTGGCACAATTTTTTGGGCCTATCTAGGCGTTTAGTAAAGATATGCTTAATTATAAAACAAATGGAAAGTGGTCAAATTTAATTTTCTACTTTGTTTAATTAACTAATTTTATCTTCCGTTAATGATAGTGGATAAAAATACCTCCTTCCATTAATAAAGTATACTATACCCCCATACTCTTAATTGGATGAAAAATCTCAAATCTCCCAAAATTACCCAATTTCATTCAAATGACCCATCTCCGAAATAAATCCCGGCCCGCAAAGTAAAATCAGCTCCACCCAAATACACCTCTATCTCTCTGTCTCTCTGTCTCTCTGTCTCTCTGTCTCTCTCTCTCACACACACACACTTCTTTCTCTCTCTAAAAAAAAGGCTTTCATTTTTAGAAGAACAACAAACACTTGGTGGCCCCAGTAAATGGAAAATCCTCGGTCTTTTTTCAGTTTTATTAGTATCTGAGCTTCTTTAATGGTGTTATTAATATCAAGCTACCCACTTTGTTTTTTTTTCCTTCTACTTCTTTCACAATTATTTCTCTCCCTATTTCAAGAAGAATAGTTCACTTTCATTTTTAATACATTAAAAATAATGAATATTTTTTTATTAGATAATAATTTAACTTTAAATTTTACATTTTACGCTAAACAAAATGATCTATAATCATATAAATATCTTTGATTTATTTTAAATTATAAAATTCAAAAGTCTTCTTTTATTTATTAAAGTGCGTGCCAAATACAAATACATCACGTAAATTGGGACAGAAAAAATATTATTATACTATATTTATTATTTTATCTCCCCTCCACCCTCCATTTTTGGGGTCACTCAATTCTTCGTGATTCTTGAAGTTGTGTTCATTTTTCAATCCATGAAAAAGGGTGGTTCCAAGATGTGGGGCTGAGTTAAACAAGGCAGTCTCAACAAGATTGGGTCTAAAGTTAAATTTAAAAGAGATGCCTTAAATAAGAATATTAACAATTACAAATTTTTAATGAAGAAGTATAAAATAAAGGTAGAATAATAAAGTCGGATCAAGATGACTCATTTTAATGAAGAAGTATAAAATAAAGGTAGAATAACAAATTTGGGTGGAGGCTTATTTTATTTTGCGGGTCGGGTTTTATTTCGGAGATGGCTCATTTTAATGAAATGGGGTAATCCGGGTGATTTGAGATTTTTCATCCAATTAAAAGTATGGGTGTATATTTTATTAACGGGAAGGTTATTTTTTGCCACAATCATTAGCAGAGGATAAAATTAATTAATAAAATAAAGTAGAGAAATATATTTAACTTTTTTTTTTCTAAAACAAATGCTTATATATCAAAAGTCATAAGTTATTCATACTCATTTTTTTATTTTACAGCTTATAATTACTTTTTATCGAATAAAACCACTTATGATTTAATCTTAATATCTTTTATAATGAATCTCTAAAATATTTCTTAAAATAAAACTTTTGATTATCTCGCTATTCTACTACCGATTCGTAATACCTTAAGATTCAAATATGTAATTCTATATTTATTAAATCAACTTTAACAATTAAAAATATTTTAAAAAACACTTACTTATCATATGCTTGTAGTAAGTTAACTCAAACAAACTCTAAACATCATTATCAACGATAATGACACAACCGAATTAACAAAAGGCTTATCTGAATTTTGTGGTAGAAGAAGAGTATAGGTTCCAAATTAATGGGATTTGCGTGTATAGAGCGCGTGAAACCTTTTCTTTGTCAATTTCCAGCTGTATAACTCATTGAAATTGGTGGCCAACAATTCAATGCACCCTGGCCACAAATTAAAAAGGATTTAGGGAGTCCTCCGGGGCATAGTCCAGTGGCAAAAGCGCCCCAGGCGCTAGGGCGCTACTGGCGTGGGACAACGTGGGTTCGATTCCCCGCAAAGACGAAGAAATTCTGCATGTTGGGGGTTTGACCTTGTCTCATTGATCGGTTGTACGCTCCCCGAAAACGGTCACGGAGCACATCCCGCGATTTACCCAAGTGATAGTTGTTGAAGGACCGGTGCTATTATTCTCCAGGACGTCGGGTAATATCGGTGAAGTAGTCGAGCGCATGGCGCAGAAACCTGATTATCAAAAAAAAAAAAAAAAAAAAAAAAAAAAAAAAAAAAATTTAGGGAGCACAATTTAGCCCTTATTATTAGAGTAAAAGTAATATAGAAAGAACTATTTTAGTGGATGTGAGTGTCTTACGCGATCCTTTCATGTTGTTCTTCATTATCTCGATTTGTTTTATTTGTCCTGTCCGATTAGTATTAAATAATTGAGTAAAATATTAATTTGACTGAAATAGTACATCATTGATGATGAAAAAAATATATATAAAAGTAGAGATTGAAAAGAAAAAAATTAAATTAAGTTAAAGCGTGAATTGTTTAATGAATTGAAACTTTAAAAGCTACTAGTATGGAAGTTCTATGAAAATAGAATAATTTCAAATATTTTGAAACTTCCTAAAATACAAAAGTCAAATTACGAAAAAGAAAGTACTCCTACCAGTGTTTATCTTACAAAAAATTAGGATTATTTAAATACAGAAGTTGTTAATGTTGGATTTGATGTTGTGACATTTTACCCTACATATCATTTTTAGTACTAAGTTAAAATTAAGAAAATGTTGGAACAAATGTCACAACATTCGGACTGACATTTCAACGACAAACAATTTTGCCTTACGTCACGGACTGAAGCAATTCTCGTGAGATTTTTACCACGATGGAAAAGTGACTTGGCAAGGTGATTAGGAGCTGATGAAAAACGTGGGAAGAAGTCAAAGCCGTTGCTAAGCTTGAGAAACAAGTCCACGAAGTTAGAGAATTTTGCTCCATGATCTTCTCCAACAAACCTTATCAGCTGTCCACCTTTCTCTCACCTATCCAACAAGTCGATGATATTTTCAAGGAAGATTCTCTATTATAAATAGAGAAGCTAGAAGAGTGAATCGATATCCTAAAACGGATTGCAAAAATATCAAGAGAGCTCTCGAGAATTCATCTTAGAAAACTGGTTCGCTAGTGTTGCCTGAGTGTGTCGACACCATTCTGTCCAACATTATAATTGCTGCTTAGATTCTAGATTTGTTTTGTATTGAAGCAATTATAATGAGATGTTGTTTATGTCTATTTAGATAGATTTTCAGCCAGAAGTCATCTGCGACTTCAACTTTTTAATTCCTTTTGTTTTATTTTGTAAAAAATGGAATTTATTCAGTTGTATATAAATATATATAATACTTTCGGTCACTGACCGTCATAGGTTATATAATCAATATAACCTATGTAAATATTAAACATTTGTGTTCTTTACTATTTCCGCTGCATTTTACTCTTAAAATTTTTCAGTTTTATTAAAGTGTTGTCAGTTGTGACGGACGACATCGTCACCGACATTTGCAAACTGTATTGGCATTCGATTTATTTTACTTTCAGTTTGATTTTATTGTTCCATAGCATACTGGGGACCCAACAAGTGATATCAGAGTCAACACTTAACACAATAAGTGATTGGTCCTGTTATTCAAAGCTATGGATCCAGCTAATCCAAATATTGGTAGACTTCCCATTTTAGATGGTACAAATTATGCCTATTGGAAGATTCGCCTACGTTCTCACATCAAATCAATTGATGTTAGGGCATGGAGATCTATAACCAATTGGTATGTTCTTCCAATGTTGCCGCCGATTGAGGAATATGACATTCTTGTTAAACCTGAATTCAAATGGACAGCGGAAGAAACCAATAATGCTAGCTTTAATGAAAAATGCCTTAAATGCAATTTTTGGATGAGTTGATCTTTACATGTTCAAACTCATTCAAAACTGCCCAACGGCTAAGGATGCTTGGGATACTTTACAAATTCATTGTGAAGGTAGCTCAAGTATTCGTCGAACAACGCTACGCATGCTCATGAGCAAATATGAACGTTTAAGGATGGAAGAAGCGGATGATATCAAATCTTATTTTGAAAAGTTGATTGACATCTCTAATGAATGTCAAGTGCTTGGTGAACCATTAACCAATACTCAACTTGTGGAAAAGGCTCTCCGCTCTCTTCCTGAAAAGTACAACTTAAAGATTTGTGCCATTGAAGAAGCTCACAATCTTGCTACTATGGACCTTCATATCTTGATGAGCATTCTCAAAACCTATGAGATGAACATTGAGAATCAAAGGGAACTATATAAGAGCAAGAATGTGGCACTGCAAGTTCAATCCTCGGAGAATCAAATCGAAGAAGAAGATGAGAATCTTGAAGAAATTGAAGAAGGTGCTAATGTTGCCTTATTCACTCGAAAATACAATTCGATGGTGAGGAAGTTCAACAATGATAGAAATCAATCTAAATCCAAAAAGCATCAGAACCAAGGCTTCAATCAAAAGCCCACCAAGTTCCTTCCCAGTACACAAAAAGGAAGTCCACTAAGACGGACCAATTCATATCGTACCAAATTTGATCCCAAACAACTCGAGTCTGTACAATGTCATGCATGCTCGGGTTGGAGTCATTATGCTAATGAATGTGCCAACACTCTTAGGAAATTTGGTAAGAATCTGTGGGTCTCGCTTAGTGATGACGAAGGAGAAGAAGAAGGAGACCAAGTAGTCGAATCACAAGCAATGCTGGCCACTGTCTACGAACAGTCTCTGTCAGATAATGAAGATGTCGTTTATAATGTTGCCTCAGATGTCACGACATTTCAGGCAACATCTGCAACAATATCTGCGTCTCCAGCAACATCCGAAAGGTACATATTCTTTAACTATCCTGATGTTAATTGTTTTAGTGGTTTTATTTCTAGTGGTGAGGCTGAGTGTATGGATCAAGTTGAATGCAACGATGACATGATTAATGAATTACAAAGCATTTGTAAAGCCTTAATCATAAAATTCAAGCAACTTGACACAAAGGTAAAATCTTGCAAGATCATGGTACTTTGTTGTCCAAAATATTGCCAACATTGTTGTTGACATTTTCAGATAATGATATTTGTTGGCAGGTTGTTCGTAACTGACTCCAGAAAAATCAGTTTTGTCTTCCCTATTTTTATGCCATATTTTAATTGGAATTCAAACTTTAAAAGGATAAGATTAAAAGTCTAAATATGATGTCTATCTTTTTATCCCAAAATTTAGGTGTAAATTTTTGAATAAAGATCAAACACCTAAAATTAAGGAATTT
This sequence comes from Anisodus tanguticus, assembly GCA_034509755.1. NCBI lineage: Eukaryota > Viridiplantae > Streptophyta > Magnoliopsida > Solanales > Solanaceae > Anisodus > Anisodus tanguticus. Next base: position 2,044,002 of record CM067545.1, on the reverse strand, counting down.
TTTTACAGCTTGCCAAAAGTATAAATATCTACTTCATTTGTTTTCTTTTTACCATTCTTGTCTTTTCCTAAAAAGTAAAAAGCAAAAAAAAAGAAAAGGAAAAGGTGAAATCACATCACCTCGGTAAATACCCTAACAACCGATAGAGTCTTCACTTCCATCTTCATCCAAAAACCCTAAACCTTCAAAACCCTCTTCTCCAAACTCACCAATGGAAACATCCCCTATGTCAACACCTGTGTCTGCCAACACCACCACCAACACACCAATGAGCACCAATCCACCACAACACACATCTGCATCTTCTTCACACCTGCTAGAGAACAGGTGCACAACTATTATCCTTAGAGGAGATGAGGAACCCTTGGAAATAAGCTACCCTGGGGATAATGATAATCCCATAGTTATAGATGCTACATCAGATTACTCTACCCTCAGTAAAAGGACCAGTTCATCCTCCTTTCCCACTAGGAGATCTAGTAGAGTGTTCGAAAGAACATTCCAACAGGAGCCCAGTACAAAGAGGTCTAGGTTTGAAACAATAGTCCCTGCTTGCTCAAGTAGTGACACAAGTGATATAGACTTCGAATTGTCTTCAGAAGACACTGAAGAAGAACCTCTAGTCTCTGATCCTCAAACTGAACCTTCAGTCTCTGTTCCACAATGTGAGTCTCAAGACGAGGAGATTCCTGACGACACTCTCTTGAAAATGTTCTGCCACAAAGGAATCCCCCATCATGCCAAACCAGATGCTGCCCAGAATGTTGTCGATGCCACGACATCTCAAGCAACATTCCAGCAGAACTCAAAAGAGACATCCTCACCATCCTCATCTGGCAATACCGAATCAGAATCTGAAGTTGAGGTAAATGCATTTTCTGATAAGTTCTATTCCAAAGCAAAGTTTGATAAATGGAATTGGTATAGGAATATAATTATCAGGGCAGAAAAAGTGTTAGATTTAGCCTCATGTTCGGAGTATGGTTTGGTCGAGTTTCTCAATGATCGTAAGCTTTTAAAAAGTGTAACTGATAAAGAACCATTCGTTGATGAAATAATTAAGTTGTTTTACGCAAACTTGAATTCTTGTATAGACAATGCCTCCTCAAAGAAATTTGGGAAGATATACCTCTATAACAAAATCTATCAGTTTACTCCCCTAATTATCAATAAATGTTTGGGAACTGAGCCTGAAGTTGGAAGCAGCACTACTGAGAGGGCAACATAAAACAGGGACGAGATAATCGAATACCTCACTGTAGGTATAGTGAATAAATGGACTTCTCGATGTCCTGCCTCAAAGATCACTGCCTTATTCTCCACACTCCATAAGATTGCAATTCACAATTGACTCCCTTCACTTAATGAGTCAATAGTAACAACTGATCAAGCCTCTATGTTATACAAATTTGAAAAAAGATTGAGAGTTGACTTAAGAAGAATGATTTTCTATTAAGTAGCCAATTTGGCTAAGAAAGAGTCAACCTTGATCCTTCCCTATCCCTCATTGATTTATCAAATTCTAATTATCTAAGGCTTTGAGCCTAAAAGTGAGGATATTTTTAGGTAAAACACCAGAGGTATATTCAGTGAATAAAACAATCTTAAAAAGCAAAGAGAGAGTAATTGACCTCCTATGGAAAAAGAAAGCTAACATTGAGAATGTTGCCCGAAATGTTCCAAATATTCTAGGCAACACTGGTACAAGACAGTCACATATGTCTACAGTCTGGCTGGTTGGACAAATTACTAAGCTAAACCAACAAATCTCATAGGTTGATGATGCAAGGGATGCCTTAGTCTAGGCCAGAGATCAGTTCTTATTGTTGCTTTCTTCCAAAAAAGGGGAAGATAATTCTACTGTGTAGGGGGAGGAAAGGGCTGATAGTTCTGCCTTCAATGCTACTACTGCTGTAGATGTTGCTGCTGAAGAAGCTGTAAATGCTGCTGTACAGAGAGAAGAGGTTGTTGGTAGGAGAGTTTTTCTAACAAGACTGAGCTTAAAGGCAGAAACTGAAGCTACAGTGCTAAGGGCTGAAGCTGAAGTTGCTAGGCAGAGGGGAGCAAGCTGAAGTTATGCAGAGGTAGAAAGCGCCTGGAAGCTACTACTGCTGCATAACATACAACGGTGAAACTGCTGCTGACAAATGGATATTGGTTAAATTTGGGTTTTTTTTTGGTTTGGATATTTGGTGATGTAATTGACAATGATCTGACAATATTTGTGGATGATGTGTTTGAATGCTTAATTTTCTTATTCTTATAATCCTATAAGAATGTTATATATATGTTGTGTTTGTATGCCATCACATGTTAAGGGGGAACATTATTGTAATCATAGATGTTGTCAACATCTATGACATTGATGTAAGTCACTTGCACAAATTAGAATAAGTTTTGTGAAGAAAGGCAAAAAGGGGGAGAATGTTAATGTTGGGTTTGGTATTGTGACATTTTACCCAACATATCATTTTTAGTACTAAGTTAAAGTTAAGAAATGTTGGAACAAATGTCACCACATTCAGACCAACATTTCTACGACAAACAGTTTTGCCTTATTTAACGAACTGAAGCAATTCTCGTGGGATTTTTACCACGATGGAAAAGTGACTTGGCAAGGTGATTATGAGCTAATGAAAAACGTGGTAAGAACAAGTCAAAGTCGTTGCTAAGCTTGGGGAACAAGTCCAAGAAGTTAGAGAATTTTGCTCCATGATCTTCTCCAACAAACCTTATCAACTGCCCACCTTTCCCTCAACCTCTACAACAAGTCGATGAACTTTTCAAAGAAGACTCTCTACTATAAATAGAGAGGCTAGAAGAGTGAATCGATATCCTAAAACAGATTGCAAAAATATCAAAAGAGCTCTCGAGAATTCATCTCAGAAAACTGGATCGCTAGTGTTGCCTGAGCGTGTCGACAACATTCTGTCTAACATTATAATTGCTGCTTAGCTTCTAGATTTGTTTTATATTGAAGCAATTATAATGAGATGTTGTCTAGGTCTATTTAGATAGATTTTTCAGACAGAAGTCATTTGCGACTTCAACTTTTTAATACCTTTTGTTTTATTTTGTAAAATTGTAAAAGAAGGAATTTATTTAATTGTATATAAATATATACAATACTTTCGGTCACTGACCGTCATAAGTTATATAATCAATATAACCTATGTAAATATTAAACCTTTGTGTTCTTTACTATTTCTGCTGCATTTTACTCCTAAAAAATTTCAGTTTTATTAAAGTGTTGTCAGTTGTGACGACATCGTCGCTGACATTTGCAACTGTATTGGCATTCGATTTATTTTACTTTCAGTTTGATTTTATTGTTCCATAGCATACCCGGGATCAACAGAAGTGATTTTACATAGTAGTAGTAATTTTTATGAAAGACTTTGATTAATATGTCAACCTATGGTTGCAACCTTTAATCTGGACTTGGAACTGGCTATGCTATGTGAAGTTATATAAGCAAACTTTTGGCTCCCATTTCCCAAGAGGAAAACAAACTGAAAAAGAAAGAACAAAACCAAAAGTTTAGAGACTATCTTTACCAAAGGAATGTATAGTCTTTCAACGTGGCAACATTTGTGTAGGAAATTTATACAAAGCACATAGGATAAACAAGGTAAAAAGAATCTATAAAGGGTATAAAGGGTCTTAAAATTATTGAAAGATATAATGCTAGTTCTGGTCCATGTAATTTATAGCTTTATCTAGTTTTCATTCACTGTTTGCGATCAATATTGCCATGATATCAGCTAGATTTCACTAGCTATGTTGTTGTTGTATCAGCTGGAAATCACTGAATATACGCCTTCTCTTTACTCCACATAGGAACTCTATAAAAGGTAACCTCTATTGCGCAGTGGTATGCACTTAATCACATTTGATATTTCTGAAAATCCTCCTGACGAACAAATTAGAGCCGAGATACCCTACAGCACCTGGAGTTTCCAAAACATCAAGCAAGAAAAGATCAAGTTAATGACAGGTCTAAGGAAAGAAAAAGGGGAAGAGAAATGCAACACACAGATCTACAACAATGCAAACAAGACCAACTATATGAAACTAAGAGCTTACCACATAGGATACAGAGACCAAGGCAGAACATAAGAGTGTATCCAAAGTAAAAGATGGTTTGGAAGAGACCAAACATCCTAGTCTTTGCATGATAGTAATAAATAGCATATATGTAGACATATAGAGCAGTGGAGGCAGCGGAGAAGAATGAAGTCCATTGCCAGTGATAGTTCTCCGCATTCAGCAAGAAATATGTTCCCACGGTTGTCACACAAATAGTGACAATAATCAGAACGATGAATACAAGGAGCATAAATCCATACACATAGTAGTACATCTGTCAAGAATATCATCAAGGTGGTTAGCGGAATTACAAATTGAAAAGACATTTTAACTTAAAATATATATAGCTACATTGCATAAATATAAGTAGATGAACGCTTCTGAATCTCCAACGATGTAGAGAAAATATTACCCGCATGTATTCAAAATTGAAAGAAAGTAGTATGTTAGTGAATATGTAAGACATGTCGTCATCTGAATTGTGCTACATATAATGCTTTGAGTTAATTGCAAGACAATATCTGGATTCCAACATCAGAGAAGAAAGGACTAAAAGAGCTGAGATATCCTGTCCACACATGATATGTTCTTTCTGAGAAAATGTGCTTGACGGGGAAAAAAGTAAATCAGCATCTTAGACGGTCCAACAAGACTGTGCCACTGACACATGTTATACTGACTCAATTATCTATGCTAAAAGCATTAAATGGTTCAAGTTTATCTGTCCTTTACATGTCCTAAATGTGTCTTTGCTGTCCCTAAAACTGTTATTTTCAAGTCAATATCTTTACTTTGTCATTTTTTCCTCTGGAAAAGAGGCCAAGTTAGAAACAATATTATGGACTCCAAATTACTAAAAAGGGAGAAATTAGAAAGAGGTGGAGGATAAAGCATCTATTAATAACAATCAAACTAATGATTACTCATAATGCATCTCTTTGCACTTGTGTGATGCTTCTTACTATATTTTCCTGTATGTTTGTACATCTACGCTAGTCGTGTCCCTGCATTGTTATGTCTGGCAGTTCTTAAAAATGTTGTTCACATATCCATGTATCAGAAATGTGTGTATATAAGAGAGCTGCATATCTAGCAATCAAGTTAAATAAAGTGAGACGAGTCTGCAAACTACTCACAGAAGATGGCATCCTTCAAAAGATTCTCTCAATTAAAAGAATTGAACTGAAGATGTAGCATCTACGACAGGTTGTAGAAAACAATAAGCTTTTAGAAATTATATGTATAACCCACATGGTAAAATCATTGCCAGGATTATAAGCATGGATTAATCACGCCAAAAGAAAAAGGTTCTCAATAGATGAATATTTTATAACATCCTTTTACTTGAAGTTCAGAAGGTTTTAGGTTCGAGTAGTAAAACAAACGAGTCTAAAATATTGCTAAAAAGATGCCAGGAACAAATAGTGCATAAGAAGTATCTCAAGATACGTTTTCTTAGATACCAAAAGGAATAATTACCCCGTAGGTCCAGAAGGATGAGAAGATGAAATACATCTCAATAAAAATGCTTGCAAAGGGCAGAAGACCTCCCACCAGAGAAATTACAGATGGTCTAAGGTACCATTTCTTCTCAGGGATAGGACGAGGGATATTCTTAACACGGCATGGATTGTTTGGCGTACCACTCCAGTTTCTTCCAACAACAGTACCAAGGAGGGCCAGGGGCAACGAGATAAAAGCCCAGATAACGAACACAACTATGATTGTGCCAAGGGGAATAGCAGCTATGGATCCATAATATATGGCAATGGTGTTCAGAATGAACCCTATCCCAAAACACAAAAAGGGGAAAAGTGATGCTGTAAGGACCATCGACTCTATCCAGTTTTCACCTGAAAATGTTCCAATAAAGAAATAAACCTTCAGTTGATAAATGATCCACAGGAAAATTTGATTATGAGACATCAGGCAGAGGAGCACATACCAGCGTTACGAGAGTACAGTCCACCACTCACATATCCCGAGATGAATGACGTAAGAGCATAACATACAATAAAGGTTGTAATAATTGCTCCTCTCCTAAGCCATATAAATTACAGCAGATAAATAATTACTGAAGCATTAAAAAAGAATGAGAAGCATTATAAAGGCAGTAGTGATGATCATATAATCAGAATATAGGAAACACCTGGCCAGTTGACACAAATCGGAAATCCATGTAGTAGTTACTCCCTCCGTCCCAATTTATTGACAATCTTTTCTTTTTAGTTAGTCCCAAAAAGAATGAAACCTTTCTATATTTAGTAACAATTTAACTTTAAACTTTCATTTTACCCTTAATGAGATGATCTATAGCCACACAAATATCTACAGCTTATTTTAGACCACAAGTTTCAAAAGTCTTCCATTATTACTCAAACTATGTGCCCAATCAAACACCTTCGCATAAATTGGGACAGAGTGAGTAGTATTCAAATAGAAAATGATCAGCATACTTAATTACAAAGAACACATAGTGGGGATGATGCAGATAAGGGGATGAAGATAAGTTTGGTTATTTTGGGTGCAGGAAACATACAGGTCAATGAACAGAAGAAATGCAGTCTCTATTCGCTAGAACCACAATTATCACATCTGTAGGTATGATGAGTAGCACAGGTTGTAAACATACTCTATGTACATCATCCGAAAATAGGCAGATATAATGACAAGGAGAACAACTGTTGCAAGCTGAGCACCGGTCCCAACAATAGCTGAAAGCAAAGCCAAATTTTGTGGAGGTCGGAAGACGTCACCATGGACAAGTTTCCAACCAGACTCTTCAATTAAATCTCTTTCCTATACAAGAAGTCAACCAACCAAACACCCCAAATTAGTATTTCCAATAAGTATATGCCATTGGACATATGCTCATGCAAATACTTGATTAATTGGAACAAAAAGCTTTACCAGAGTCTCCACATCGTCATTTTCACGAGCATATTTTGCGTAATCATTGCGAAGAGTGCGCATCAAAATCATAGACACTAATCCAGTGAGGAAAATAACCATCATGATAGAATTGACAACAGAGAACCAATGAATCTGCAAAAGGAGTAAGACGTTTTAGGAGCGGGGAACATGAAGAGCTATATGGAGTTAATGGGACTAACTGCCTAACTTTTTAATCTGCTTTCTCATTAATATTTTGCTTCAATGAGGACCAGCAAGATCACTGAGTTTAAGAAACACATTCTGCCCTGTAGAAAGCCAAAATGAAGTTGGTGCATGGCATTTATATGCAGAAACACTTTTTGGGGCCAAAAGTATCTCTCTTAACAACAAAGCCATTATGCAAGTCAGCACGCGGAGGGTGGAAATTATCTATGGTACCATATGCTAGCATATCATCAATAAACAGTGTCAATGAATTTTAAATGTTGATAAAACATAATCATACTCATTTGATTTCTGATCAATACCCACTAAAAGCTTCCACTTAAGTACCTAATAAAATAGTCTAGTAGATTGGTATGCACCTCGTTCTCAAAAAAGTTGTAATTCAGGTAAACATTGAAACGTTCTGCATAACTAACGTTTGTCGGGACCCATTTAACAGAATATGTCATATCCAAGATCCTTCCTTCCTCCAATGGCTTTGGGCTTTCTTGAGTGAAGTTGACAGAAATGACCTAAAGGACATGGATCAGAGTTAGATTATCAACACAAAATTGCAGATCATTGATCTGCCACAAGGCATTAAGAACTAAAAACAAAATGGCTACCTGGTCTCCATTGTACTGAATATGAAGCATGCTGTGTGTGTACACTGCATGCTTGGTATCTCCATTTCTGTAAGGATTCACCTCGCCTACGAAACCTGAAGTTCCCTTATACCGAGTGAGTTTTCATTTATGTTATAACTGTACATGATAATCAGAAACATTTAGAGACAAAATAGTTAAGAGCATACCCCATATTGGCAAATCATCTAAAGCCAGGAAGGAAGTCACAAGTCATAACCCGAAAAAGAGGTTACAAAGAAAGAAAAGTATAGAAATTAGTAAACTTTAAATAGCAGATATATGTGTAACTGTTGAAAATGATTGACAGTATCATACAGATGTCATGAAGCACTGTACCTATAAAAAATTCAAACCAATACAAGTTGTCAATTGCATACTTAAACTGTGCTACTTTTGATGCATCCAATTTAAGTTCACAAATTGATCTTTTCTCCACATCTCCTGTTGAAGAAAATGGATAATAGTAAAAAAAAAATGTTTCAAAGCATAGAATCTCTATTGTGAAAAGGTGAAGAACAGACTCCTAAACTTTATGTCAATTCGGCTATCAATAAGATCATTTCCTCCAAGAGCCTCGCCGAGGCCACCCCGCTTGTGATCACCGTCAGCAGGACGACAATATGGAAGGCTATAATAACTGTAGGTCTCTTGTGGGTTTACATATGCTCCAGCCTTATTTACCCATAGGGTGACAGAATCATCTTCTTGATACTGCAGCAAACAGCAGAAATACGTCCATCCATTAAATAATTCATAAACAAGATTCTTGCAAGTGTTAAATGCATAATTAATATTGGTGTTTAGACAAACTTTAAGAGTGAATCATTAGTTCTTGAAATTACACCAAAGTTCATCATGGTGGGAGGTGGTGAAACGAGATGTATGGTGGGAAAGCCAGAGCTTAAATGCTCCAAAAACTCATTTTCTTTATTAGAATTTGTCAGACAAAGCTATAGCATTTTCTTTTATCGGTCCATGAAGATATAATTTTTGAAATATTTAAAAGGCAAAAGTGAAAAGATATTAACTTGAAAGAGTTCGATTTTGTATGTGAAATACTGGAGTGATTTGATTTTGTAAAATCAATAATGATCTTTTATATTTCAGAAAAAAGATATTTGCTTTTCCAGGCACTACATGTAAATTTTGCAATGTTTATTTTGAAATAATATTTTTTGTGTAGATACTTTTTTTCTGTTCTCTTTCTAGAATACTCTGGTCTACGATGGCTTTAGCCTTCTCCCAAATGCCAAATGCAATGACCTTTTACTGGCATAAACATATATTGTTGACAATGTTGATGAAGTGTATGTACTCCAAGATATAGGTTGTGGAGGCAATGCCAACTTTCATGTTCATCAAGGAGGGGAAGATCGTTGATAAGGTGGTAGGAACCAAAAAAGATGAGCTGCAGAAGACCATTGCCAAGCACATCAGTAGTACCTCATCAGCCTAATGTGCTTTTACTATATACGAGTATCATATTTGCGCTTGATTTAGTGACATCTATCTTAATATGAGCAATAACTAATTTTATTTCTGTTGGATATTGCAAGTTCTTACTATTAAGTAATTATTTATCTGTAGTTTGAACTGTTCCTTATCCAATAAAAAAAAGTTAATCAATCAGTGGAACTAAGGGGTTATTTGGTTCACAGGCAACATTGTTCATTTCTCGTGCTCAAAACTATTGCGTTGTGTGCCAGCAGGGGCAATTGGACTCATATACTATGCAGGATTCAATAACTCTATATTATTGCATTTAACTTACAAGCCAAAGCAAGTGATAGAACTGTCTTAAGATGCACAAGAAGCTGGAGTAGTATCTTCATTAGCGGGAAGAAATTAGTCTCCACTAGCGTCACCCAAAGACGGAAAAACAAAAGGCATAATACATGAACAAACCCTCAAACTTGGCCTCAGCTGACAAGTATGCCTCCAACTTTGAGTGTGCACAAGTAGGTAGCTCAATTTGTCTCAATTTTGTCAGTTGAACACTCCAACTTAACAAATGACCATCTAGACTACTCCAAAATTTATGTACCACGTCAACATTTGTGTTTACGTGTTCTGTTCAACTTTATACAAGTTGGGGTGTGCACACCCAAAGTTGGAGGGCATATTTGTTAGCTGAGGCCACATTTGGCCGTGTTAAGTACTATTTAGGTAGGCCGGATGAATGTGGTTCCAAAACATCCGGTTATTGGGAAAAAAGTAATATACTTTTAATGTCGAACCAGGATTGTTAATGTTGGGTTTGGTGTTGTGACATTTTGCCCAACATATCATTTTTAGTACTAAGTTAAAGTTCAGAAATGTTGGAACAAATGTCACAACATTCGGACCAACATTTTGTAAAACAGTTTTGCCTTACTTCACGGACTGAATCAATTCTCGTGGGGTTTTTACCACGATGGAAAAGTGACTTGGCAAGGTGATTAGGAACTGATGAAAAACGTGGGAAAAACAAGTCAAAGCCGTTGCTATGCTTGGGGAACAAGTCCAAGAAGTTAGAGGATTTTGCTCCATGATCTTCTCTAACAAATCCTATCAGCTGCCACCTTTCCCTCAACCTCTACAACCAATCGATGAGCTTCTCAAGGAAGACTCTCTACTATAAATAGAGAGGCCATATGAGTGCATCGATATCCAGAAACAGATTGCAAAAATATCAAGAGATCTTTCGAGAATTCATCTCAGAAAACTGGATCGCAAGTATTGCCTGAGCGTGTCGACAACATTCTGTCCAACATTATAATTGCTGCTTAGATTCTACATTTGTTCTTCATTGAAGCAATTATAACGAGATGTTGTCTATATCTATTTAGGTAGATTTTTCAAGCAGAAGTCATCTGCGACTTCAACATTTTAATTCTTTTTGTATTATCTTGTAATATTGTAAAAGAAGAAATTTATTCAATTGTATATAAATATATACAATACTTTTGGTCACTGACCGTCATAGGTTATATAATCAATATAATGTAAATATTAAACATTTGTGTTCTTTACTATTTCCATTGCATTTTACTCTTAAAGGTTTTCTGTTTTATCGAAGTGTTGTCACTTGTGACTGACAACATTGTTGCCAACATTTGCAAACTGTATTGGCATTCGATTTATTTTACTTTCAGTTTGTTTTTTTATTGTTCCATAGCATACCCCGGGTCCCAACAAGTGGTATCAAAACCGACACTTAACACAATAAGTGCGTGGTCCTGTTATTCAAAGCTATGGATCCGGAAAATCCAAATATTGGTAGACTTCCCATTTTAGATGGTACAAATTATGCCTATTGGAAGGTACGCCTACGTTCTCACATCAAATCAATTGATGTTAGGGCATGTAGATCTATAACCAATGGGTATGTTGTTCTAGTGTTGCCGCCGGATGAGGAAAGTGACATTCTTGTTAAGCCTGAATCCGAATGGACGACGGAAGAAACCAATAATGCTAGCTTTAACGATAAGGCCTTAAATGCAATTTTTGGATGGGTTGATCTTTACATGTTCAAACTCATTCAAAACTGCCCAACGGCTAAGGATGCTTGAGATACTTTACAAATTCATTGTGAAGGTAGCTCAAGTATTCGTCGAACAACGCTACGCATGCTCATGAGCAAATATGAACGTTTAAGGATGGAAGAAGCGGATGATATCAAATCTTATTTTGAAAAGTTGATTGACATCTCTAATGAATGTCAAGTGCTTGGTGAACCATTAACCAACACTCAACTTGTGGAAAAGGCTCTCCGCTCTCTTCCTGAAAAGTACAACTTAAAGATTTGTGCCATTGAAGAAGCTCACAATCTTGCTACTATGGACCTTCATACCTTGATGAGCATTCTCAAAACCTATGAGATGAATATTGAGAATCAAAGGAAACTATATAAGAGCAAGAATGTGGCACTGCAAGTTCAATCCTCGGAGAATCAAACCGAAGAAGAGGATGAGAATCTTGAAGAAATTGGAGAAGGTGCTAATGTTGCCTTATTAACTCGAAAATACAATTCGATGGTGAGGAAGTTTAACAATGATAGAAATCAATCTAAGTCTAAACAACATCAAAACCAAGGCTTCAATCAAAAGCCCACCAAGTTCCTTCACAGTACACAAAAAGGAAGTCCACTAAGACGGACCAATTCATATCGTACCAAATTTGATCCCAAACAACTCGAGTCTGTACAATGTCATGCATGCTCGGGTTCGGGTCATTATGCTAATGAATGTGCCAACACTCTTAGGAAATTTGGTAAGAATCTGTGGGTCTCGCTTAGTGATGACGAAGGAGAAGAAGAAGGAGACCAAGTAGTCGAATCACAAGCAATGCTGGCCGCTGTCTACGAACAGTCTCTGTCAGATAATGAAGATGTCGTTTGTAATGTTGCCTTAGATGTCACGACATTTCAGGCAACATCTGCAACAATATCTGCATCTCTAGCAACATCCGAAAGGTACATATTCTTTAACTATCCTGATGTTAATTGCTTTAGTGGCTTTATTTCTAGTGGTGAGGCTGAATGTATGGATCAAGTTGAATTCAACGATGACATGATTAATGAATTACAAAGCATTTGTAAAACCTTAATCATAGAATTCAAGCAACTTGACACAAAGGTAAAATCTTTAACTCGTGAGAATGTAGATCTAAAAGGCACAATAACCCGACTAGAGGTTGCACTTACCAAAAAAGATACTGAATTTGGTAAGATTCGTGCAAAATTGGATTTAGCCAAAGCAACCTTCCGTAAGCTCAACTCAGGGACTTTGAAATTGAATGAGATACTCAGCTTTAGTAAACCTTCACATGCAGGTATTGGGTACGAAAACTCTCTTAAAACTATATGCCCTAGTTTATTTGACAAAAATGAGAAAATATGCTTTGTAAAGGAAAAAGGAGTAAATAATAGGTTTTCATGTATGTCAAAGAATATGAAGTTTGTGTGTCATCACTGTAACTCCCCTGCACACTTAAAAATCACACTGTTTCAAACTTCACAATTCTGTGAGCAAAATGTTGCCTAAAAGGTTGTCCAACATTTCGGACAACGTTCGAAGCAACATTTCTGAGTCGAAAGGTAAAAAATGTTTTAAAAGAGTTGGTTCCCAAAATGGATGTAACTTGTAATGTTGCGATAACTGCTTTAAGAACTAACATTGCAGGTTCTTGGTACTTTGATAGTGGATGTTCTCGCCACATGACAGGTACAAAGGAGTTTCTAAAGAACTATGAGTCATTCAATGGAGGTAACGTCACTTATGGAGGTGGCAGTAAAAGCAAAATAATTGAAAAAGGAATCTTGGATGTTCCTGGATTTCCAGCTTTAAGAAATGTCTTACACGTTGAGGGTTTAATGACTAATTTGATTAGTATTAGTCAACTGTGTGATGAAAATCTTGAGGTAAAATTCAATCAGAATGCCTGTAAAGTTACAAATGAAGCTAATGAATGTGTCATGTCAGGTACTAGAACAGGTGATAATTGCTATCTTGTTGCAAGACAAGAACATGCAATAATGTCAAGCTCGACGACACTACACTATGGCATCAAAAGTTAGGGCATGTCAACTACCGCAATCTGGAAAAATTGGTTTCATATGAAGCGGTTAGAGGCATACCCAATCTTAGCCATAAAGGTAAAACTGTCTGTGAAGATTGTCTAAAAAGTAAGCAAACTCGTGTTTTCCATAATGTTGTCCAGAATGACGGACAACATTCAGGTACGTCTCACTGTTTTCAATTATTGCACACAGATCTTATGGGTCCAATTGAGGTAGACAGTTTAGGAGGCATGAGGTATTCCTATATGATAGTAGATGATTTTTCTAGATATTCATGGATATATTTTTTGAAAGAAAAATCACAAACTTTTGACATGTTTAAAATTTTGCACTCTAGAATTAGGAACTTGTTCTATTCTCCTATTTTTTGGATTAGATTCGACCATGGAAAAGAATTTGAAAATAGCTCATTCACAAAATTTTGTGAGAAAAAGAGAATTTTCCATGAGTTTTCTACTCCCAAAACTACTCAACAGAATGGGGTAGCAGAAAGGAAGAATAGAATATTGCAAGAAATGGCTAGAGTTATGCTTAGTTCTAAAAAATTGTCAAAACGTTTTTGGGCTGAAGCCTTAAATACTGCTTGTCATATCACTAATAGAGTCTATCTAAGGCCTCGAACAAAGATGACACCCTATGAGATTATAAATGGAAAGAAAGCTAACTTGCATTACTTTCATGTTTTTGGGTGTATTTGTTACATTTTAAATGATAGAGATCAATTGTCAAAGTTTGACTCTAAAACTGACAAAGGAATTTTTGTTGCTATTCACAAAATAGTCATGCTTACCGAGTGTACAATCTAAGGACCAAAATTGTACAAGGGTCTGTAAATGTTATTTTTGATGATTTTTCTGATCTTACAGGAAAGTCAACTGAAAATAACACTATAGTTTCAGTGGAAAATGTGCAGATTGCTGAAGAACCGGATGTTGCCCCAAATGTTACCACATCAGAAGCAACATCTGAACCTGAACCAGAGATCACAGAAGGTGCGGATGAGGAGTCAAATGCTGAATTGCTAGATCAAGTTCGAAGGGACCCCTCATGAAGGATTAGGAAGAATCATCCAACAAGTCAGGTGATAGGGGGAGTTTTTGAGGGAATGAGAACAAGAGCGAAAGAACCACTCAATTATAGAGACATGGTAAGGTATGTGTGTATGTTTACCATATACCAAAAGGTTAGTCTTTCTTGTTTTATATCTACTTTAGAACCAAAAAATGTTTTAGAAGCACTTAAAGATGATTTTTGGATTCAAGCAATGCAAGAAGAGCTTGAACAATTTTCTCGAAATGAAGGCTGGGACTTAGTTCCACGTCCAAATAACACAAATGTAATTGGAACTAAGTGGATTTTTAAAAATAAATCAGATGAATCGGAAACTATTGTTAGAAACAAAGCTCGTCTAGTTGCACAAGGATATACTCAGGTTGAAGGAATCGATTATGACGAAACCTTTGCACCTGTGGCTAGAATTGAATTAATTAGACTATTTCTTGCCATTGCATGCTTTCTAAAAAATACTTTACACCAAATGGATGTAAAAGGTGCATTCTTAAATGGTTATCTAGATAAGGAAGTCTATGTTAAACAACCAAAAGGATTTGAAGATCCTCACCATCCATACTGTGTACAAGCTCAAAAAGGCTTTGTATGGGTTGAAACAAGCTCCACGTGCATGGTATGGTCGTCTAACTAACTTCCTTCTTGAATTTGGTTTTAAACGTGGTGAAGCTGATCGTACTTTATTCATTAAACATCACCGTGCAGATATTATTATTGTTCAAAGCTATGTAGATGACATAGGTTTTGGTTCGACCTCACAGTCTTACCTAAAGACATTTGTTGAAGCAATGTCATCGACATTTGAGATGAACATGATTGGGGAACTAACTTTTTTCTTAGGCATGCAGATTAAGCAAAGTGAAGATGAAATTTTCATCTCCCAAAGTAAATATGCCAAGAATTTAGTTAAGAGGTTTGGATTGGAAAATGCTAAACAGATGCAAACTCAAATGGGATCGTCGCAGAAGATATGCAAGGATAATGTTGGTGAAAATGTCGACCAAATATTGTATCGATCTATGATAGGTAGCCTTCTATATCTTACTGCTAGCCGTCCTGACATAATGTTTAGTGTTTGTGTATGTGCTCGATTCCAAGTCTGTCCCAAAATTTCCCACTTAAATGCCGTAAAACGTATCATTAGATATGTTGTCGGCACATGTGAGTTGGGAATTTGATATTCCAAAGACACTAATCCTAATTTAATAGGGTATAGTGATAGAAAGGATACAAGTGAAGGATGTTTTTATCTTGACAATAATCTTGTTTTTTGGTATAGTCGTAAACAAAATTGTGTCTCACTTTCAATTGCTGAATCTGAATATGTAGCAGCTGAAAGTTGTTGCTCTTAATTAATGTGGCTAAAACACATGTTAGACGACTATAGTTTTTCAAGTAACATTTTAGTTTTGTATTGTGATAATTTGAGTGCTATAAATATTTCAAAAAATCCAGTTCAGCACTCACGTAGAAAACATATTGATATTAGACATAACTTTTTAGGAGATTTGGTTGAAAAACAGCTAGTTCAAATTGTACATGTTGACACTCTTCATCAACTAGCTGATATTTTTACAAAAGCTTTGGACCATGAGAGATTTTATAGTTTGTAAAAATCTCTTGGTCTTTGTAATCTCTAAAAAAGGCATTTTTGGTGAATGTCGGCTGAAATGTCTCTAACATTTCGGGTAACATTTACCTATGTAATATCATAAACTGATTATTGTTGTTGTATAGTGCATTACTTTTGGTCACACAAGCATGATCGTTCAATAAGAACATGATTCCAAAGTGATACTGTTCTCTGCGATGATATTAGATATCATAAAAAGAGAGTATCAAAATAAGGCAAAGCCTTTACAAATCTTTGGCAACTGTGTAAAATGGGCAAAACCCCTGAAATGATACCGTTCCTATTCTATAGGAGTATCAAGTGCTTCAAATTTTTTTTGAGAATACTAAATAAGTATTCTTATTTTTGACATGAAAATCTTTTGTATGTGTTTTATGATTAGATCAAGGACACGATGAGAAAATGTTACATTGGTCCAGTGGTTAAACTCATAAATATACATATAAAATGTGTCTTGATTTGTTGCCAAAATCGAAAAGTTCTTGCGGGATCATAATACTTGTGTTGTCTAAAATGTTGCCAACATTGCAGTTGACATTTTCAGATAATGATATTTGTTGGGATGTGATCGTAACTGATTCCATAAAAATCAGATTTATAATCCCTATTTTTATGCCATGTCTTTAATTGGAATTCAAACTTTAAAAGGATAAGATTAAATTCCAAATAAGATGTCTATCTTTTTATTCCAAAATTTTAGGTGGAAGTTATTGATTAAATCTTAAACACCTAAAATTGAGGATTTGTTAGTATTTTAAAAAGCTTGCCAAGAGTATAAATATGTACTTCATTTGTTTTTCTTTTTACCATTCTTGTCTTTTCCTAAAATTTAAAAAAAAAAAGAAAAAGAAAAGGGAAAGGTAAAATCACATCACCTCGGTTAAATCCCTACCAAACCGATGGAAACTTTACCATTTCAAACCCCATCAGTTTGCAAAAACCCTAAACTTCCAAACTCTCCAATGGACACATCCCCTATGTCAACCCCTATGTCTGCCAACACCACTAACAACACACCTATGAGCACCAGTCCACCACATTGCACATCCATTGTTCTTAGTGGAGATCAGGAACCGTTAGAAATCAGCTACCCTGGGAATGATAATAACCCCATTGATGTAGATGCTACTTCAGATTTCTCCACACTTGGCAAAAGGACCAGCTCTTCCTCCTTTCCTACTCGACGATCGAGTAGAGTGTTCGAAAGAACTGTACATCAGGAGCCTGTCTTCAAGAATTTCAGGTTTGAGACTAAAGTTCATGCTTGCTCAAGCAGTGACACAGAGGATATGGACTTTGAGCTGTCCTATGAGGAAACATAAGGAGAACTTGAAGAATCTGTTGCTAGACATCAAGATGTGCCACTGGAAAGGGAAATTCCTGATGAAACTCCATTGAAACAATTTCTACCGAAAGGAGTTCCCAGAACTACAAGGTCAAGTGCTGTCCCAAATGTTGCCATAGATGCCACATCTCAGGCAACATTTCGGCCAACTTCCGAAGAGGCAAATTCTCCTACTTCCTCCAACAACATAGAATCCATCAGCCTAAACTTGTCTGGTTCAGACAATGAGGTAACTGCCTTCTCTGACAGATTTTACTCTAAAGCGAAACATGATAAATGGGATTATTATAGAAATAGAGTAATTAGGTCTGAAAGAGAATTAGATATTGCCTCTTGTTCTGAGTATGGTCTGGTAGATTTTCTGGAAGATAGACAGCTTCTTGACACTGTTACTGGAAAGGAACCGTATGTTGATGAGATTGTTAGGTTGTTCTATGCAAATTTAAACTCTGCTATAGAGGATACCTCCTCTAAGAAATTTGGGAGGGTATATCTCTACAACAAAGTTTATCAGTTTACACCTTCAGTCATTAATCAATGTATGGGTCTTACTGAGGAGCAAGTGAGAGAAATAGAAAGAGTAACAACAACTAGGGACACAATGATAGAATATCTCACTGAAGGTATACTTAAGAAATGGATCCCTAGATGCCCAGCATCAAAACTCACTGCCCTGTTTTCCACTCTCCACAAAATAGCAATTCACAACTGGCTTCCCTCACTAAATGAATCAATTGTTACAACAGAACAAGCCTCCCTTCTATTCAAATTTAGTAAAGGATTCAAAGTTGATATAGGGAAATTAATCTTCTATCAAATTGCTAACCTGGCAGAAAAAGAATCAACTTCCATTCTACCTTTTCCCTCTCTGATTTTCAAAGTACTAACTATCCAAGGCCTTGAGCCCATGAGAGGAGACATTTTAGGGAAAGCTCTTGAATTGTACACTGTCAATAAAGCTATTCTAAAGAGTACAGACAGAGTCATTGATCTACCTTGGACAAAAGAAGCAGATAGGGTAAATGTTGCCAAGAATGTTCCCAACATTCAAGGCAAAACTGGTCCAAGACAGTCTACACTGTCTACAAACTGGCTTGTGGAACAAATTGCTAAAATCAACCAACAAATTACTGAGGTTGATAATGCCAGAGATGCCCTGGTTCGAGCCAGAGATCATTTCCTACTTCTGCTTTCTTCACAAAAAGGGGGAGATGACTCTACAACACAGGGGGAGCAGTGAGAGGTTGGTGAAGGCACGAGTGGAGAAACTGTAGCTGCAGAAGAAGTTGTGGAGGCTGCCATGCAGAGAGAGGAGGCTGTTGGCAGAAAAGTCTTGTTAACTAGGGCCGAGGCCGAAGGCGAAACGAAGAAGCGCAATGCAAAGTAAAAGCAAGCCGCGGACAAAAGAGAGAGCAAGCTGAAATTATGCAGAGGTAGGAAGCGGCTGGAAGCTACTACTGATGCATAATATGCAAGGGAGGAACTGCTGATGATGAATGGTGATTGGTGAATGAATTTGAATTGTGTTTTTTCTTGGTTTGGATATTTGGAGATGTAATTGACAATGATCTGACAATATTTGTGGATGATATGTTTGAATGCTAGATTTTCTTATATTTTCTAATCTTATAACAATGGTGTATATATGTTGTGTTTATATGCCATCACAGGTTAATGAGAAGCATTTTTGTAATCATAGAAGTGATGTTGGGACAACATCTATGACATTGTTGTAAGTCACTCGCACATAGTAGAACAGGTTTTGTGAAGAAAGACAAAAAGGGGGAGAATGTTAATGTTGGGTTTGGTTTTGTAACATTTTGCTCAACATATCATTTTTAGTATTAAGTTAAAGTTCAGAAATGTTGTAAGTTGGAACAAATGTCACAACTTCTGCAAAACAGTTTTGCCTTGCTTCACGGACTGAAGCTATTCTCGTGGGATTTTTACCACGATGGAAAAGTGACTTGGCAAGGTGATTAGGAGCTGATGAAAAACGTGGGAAGAACAAGTCAAAGCCGTTTTTATGCTTGGGAACAAGTCCAAGAAGTTAGAGGATTTTGCTCCATGATCTTCTCCAACAAATCCTATCAGCTGCCCACCTTTCCCTCAACCTCTACAACCAATGGATGAGTTTTTCAAGGAAGACTCTCTACTATAAATAGAGAGGCTAGATGAGTGAATCGATATCCAGAAACAGATTGCAAAAATATCAACAGATCTCTCGAGAATTCATCTCAGAAAACTGGATCGCAAGTGTTGCCTGAGCGTGTCGACAACATTTTGTCCAACATTATAATTGCTGCTTAGATTCTAGATTTGTTCTTCATTGAAGCAGTTATAATGAGATGTTGTCTATGTCTATTTAGGTAGATTTTTCGGGCAGAAGTCATGTGCGACTTCAATATTTTAATTCCTTTTGTATTATCTTGTAATATTGTAAAAGAAGAAATTTATTCAATTGTATATAAATATATACAATATTTTCGGTCACTGACCGTCATAAGTTATATAATCAATATACCCTATGTAAATATTAAATCTTTGTGTTCTTTATTATTTCCGCTGCATTTTACTCTTAAAGGTTTTTTGTTTTATCGAAGTGTTGTCACTTGTGACTGACAACATTGTTGCCGACATTTGTAAACTATATTGACATTCGATTTATTTTACTTTCAGTTTGTTTTTTTTATTGTTCCATAGCATACTCCGGGACCCAACAAGGATCAACTAGGACAAGGACAGAAATAAAGCATTGGGTCAAACTGTTCTTTTGGTGTCAAGGTAATAGTCTAACACCAAAGAAAAAAAAAAGATACTCTATGATACTTCAATCACACACAAGTCAAGAGTTGACTATATGAATCCTCTATATCCATTATGCTCCATTTAAACCCATTTCATTTAAATACTCAATAATTTTTCTTTTTAAAAGCCAACCCAGAAAGGAAAATCCTATAAATATGAAAAGCTATCTTCTTGTAATAGTTTCAAGATTGTACCTTGGCAATAGCCGGGCATGCAAAGAAAAAAGAAGAGATGATGAAAATGGGGAGGAATTGGAAGATGGAGAGCATTGCTGTGAGCTGAACAGTGTATTTGTCGTGTCTGAAAGAAAACAGAAGACAAGACTCGTAATACCCCTTGATTGTTTACACAGGAATGAGTGTGTTGTGTTTTCTTTGAGAAAGTGGCAACTCTTTTCCACTGTCCTATGGATCGGAATTTTTGTGTCCGAAGACTTTGACTTTTGAGTGCTCAACGACTTGAACTGGTAATCTCGTGCATAAACAAGAAAACAAATATGTGGCGGCTTTCAATAAATTATTTTTTGATTTTCATTAATAAACTATTAGACCAAAATGTATTTTTACTGGAAGATTTTAGTTTTATAGTTCTATTATTATTCATGTTATAGTACTCCCTTCGTCCTAATTTAATTATTTTATTTTAATTTGACACGAAATTTAAGAAATAAAAAATATTTTTGAATCTTATGATCTTAAATTAAAGATATGTGGTGTCTTTTAAATCTTGTGGTCTTAAACTTACCTTAAAATTGAAAGATTTACTAAATATAGAAAGATACACTATTTTTAGGATAGACCAAAAAGAAAAATAAGACGCTTAAATTGAAACGGAGGAAGTATTATTGGAAGGAAATTACTAAAAAAAAATTACATAGGATATTTGTAACTAAATATACTCCTATCCATCAAATTAGAAATTTTTATTTTTTTCCCTTCGCCTAAAAATTCTGAGTTCTGGGTTTGAATACCAGCTCAGTTAAAATTTTTTTAAAAAATCAAAAGCAAAGTTTATCTGTAAACTATGCCTTATAAGGCAGAATTTGTCTTAAGGTAGCAAACTCTACCTTAGGGATAAGGCAAACTATGCTTTGCGAATCCAAATACTATCTTGCGATTTTTTTTTTAAAAAAATTGATTGAGCTTGGGTTCGAACCTGAAACCTCAGAGTATTTTTAAGAAAAGGAAAACAAATTAAAATTTTCCAATTTTAGGGGGGGAAATAAAAAATCAGTGCTTTTGAAGGGAAATTCACACAAAAAATCTAGTTTGGTCCACATTCGACGTGGGTGTTAAAGCAAAACCTTTTTGGGAAAAGTGTTTGATTTACCCCTTTACTTTGCGAAATAATTTATATTTACCCCATTATACTATCAACCCATATATGGACCTATCGTTACAATAGTTACACCATTTGCCTTTATTTATGACGCATGTCCACCGTTGTAAATTGACTTTTTAAATAAATGTCACGGTGAAAATTTGTGATTCAATCCCAATTCATTTAACCCGTAACCAGATCCATTTCTCCACTAAATATAAACCCTCCAACCCGTTAAATGACCTAATAGGGTTATTTGTTTTCTTCTTTTGAGAGTTGGATGACAACGACTTGGGCCAAAAAAACATACAACCAGTTTTGTCTTGTAGCACAATTTTAGCTTGCAGCACAGTTTAGAGACAATCTTTTCTAAAGGAATGTATCATCTAATAGTCTTTCAATACGGCAACATGTGCGTAAGAAATTTCTATAAAGCATATAGAATACACAAGGTAAAAAGCATCTGCAAAGGATCTTTAAAATTATTGAAAGATACAATGCTAATTCTGGTCCATGTAATTTATACCTTCAACTAATTTTCATTCACAGTTTATGATCAATATTGCCAAGATATCAGCTGGAAATCACTGAACATACGTTGTCTCTCTCTCGAGAGACGGGTAGAATTCAACATAGAAAACTCTATAAAAGGTAACCTTTATTGCCCAGTGGAATGCACTTAATCACATTTGATATTTCTGAAAATCCTCCTGACGAACAAATGAGAGCCAAGATACCCTACAAAACCTGGAGTTTCCAGAACATCAAGCAAGAAACAGTCGAGTCAAAACTCGAGTTAATGAGAGGTCAATGGAAGAAAAAGGGGAAGAGAAATGCAACAGACAGATCTACCACAATGCAAAAAAGATGAACTTATGAAACTAAGAGATGTTACCACATAGGATACCGAGACCAAGGCAGAACATAAGAGTGTATCCAAAGTAAAAGCTGGTCTGGAAGAGACCAAACATCCGAGTCTTTGCATAATAGTAATATATAGCATATAAGTAGACATATAGAGCAGTGGAGAAGATTGAAGTCCATTGCCAATGATAGTTCTCTGCGTTCAACAAGAAGTATGTTCCCACGATTGTAACACAAACAGTGACAATGATCAGAACAATGAATACGAGGAGCATAAACCCATACCCACCTGTCAAGAATATCGTCGAGGTGGTTAGTGGAATTCCAAATTGAAAAGACATCAACTAAAATATACATATATGCTACACTGCAGAAATATGAGTAGATGAATGCTTCTGAATCTCCAGCAGTGTAGAGAATATCACCTGAATTGAAAAGACATCTACGCACAACAGACAAGAAAGTAGTAAGACATGCAATGCGGTCTCATCTGAATTGTACTGCATATAATGCTTTGAGTTAATTGCAAGACAATATCTGGCTTCTAACCTCATAGAAGAAACGACTTAAAGAGTTGAGATATCCTTTCCATACATATGTTGATATATTCTTTCTGAGAAAAATGTGCTTGACGGAAAAAATAATTAAGTCCGCATCTTAGTCGGTCCAACAAGACTGTGCAACTGGCACATGTAATACTGACTCAATTATGTATGCCAAAAGCATTAAATGGTTCGAGTTTATCTGTCTTTTACATGTCCTAAATGTGTTTTTGCTGTCACTAAAACTGATAATTTCAAGCCAATATCTTTGCCTTTTCAGTTTTTCCTCTGTAAAAGAGGCCAAGTTAGAAAAGAAGGAGAAATTAGAAGGGGGGAATAAATCTTCTATTACTAAAGAATCAAACTAAATGATTACTCTAATGCATCTATTTACACTTGTTCATGCTGTCGCGCCCTATTTTCGACCTGCTCGAGGTCAAAACGGAGCACGGCGTATTGAGTGATTCCTGGGTAAAAAAAATTTCGAGAATGGAATGCTGTTTTTTTTTGTGAATAACCCGATGGATGATTCTTTGCAATAGCTTTAAAACAGAGGTTTTCTTTGTTATCTCAAAAACCGAATTTTCCCCCCTTTCACCAACCCACAAAGGGTTCTATTTATAGCCTCAATCGAGACCCCCCAATAGCTAGAATTTGAAATTCGAATTTAAAGAGAAAGAAAAAAAGAAAGTGACGGTTTCATTTTCATCTCGGAAACCGAGATGATGAGGAAGAGGTACGGGGTTTGTGTTCTTATCCACCGAGTTCTTGAAGGTGCTCTGAGGATCGACAACTCATGCATGGTCGATTTGACCCGGACGAGCTGTTCAAAGTTCTGGGTTTGCAGAAAATGGGAAAAGGACTGTGGGTGATGCGAGAGCTTTATGGTGGCAGTGGTGTTGGTGTTTATCCGGCGGTTTGGAGGTGGAGCCGGCGAAGGACCGCCGGATTTTGGAAGGGTTTGGGTCGTCTGGTTTTGAAGGCGTCGTTGGTTTTTGGATTTGGTTTGGGCGATGGGGGGTTTTAATTGGGATTGGGCTCGGGTCGGTTAATTGGGCTTGGGCGAATTGGGGAGAATGGGCTGGTCCGGTTGGGTTATTTTTTTGAGGGTGAAATGGATATGGGAGAGAATATAGGAGTTGGGGATTGGGCTGGTCCGGTTGGGGAGAATGGGCTGGTGGGTGTTTTGGTTTTTCGATTGGGCTGCGGAAATGGGGTTCGTTTGGGCTGTGATTTTTGTGGAGGGTTGATATTGTTTTGGGTGATGGGGAATGGTTGTTGGGCTTCGGTTTTTGGGCCGAAAATAAGAGTTAATTTGGGGAGATGGACTTTGGGGTTGATAGAATGTTTTGGGTAGAAATTGTTTTGGGTTGGGAAAATGAAAATGGGTTATGGATTTGGGTATTGGGCCGATTTGGTTTGTGGGCTAGTTTGTGGGGAATGAAATTAGTTTGGGTAGAAATTGTGTTTGGGTTGGGAAATGAAAAATGGGGAGTTGGTTAAAATAAAAAGGAGTTTAACATTAAAATATATTTTTTGTAAAAGATGTGAATTATTTAAAATAACATAACGATGTGATAATAATAAAAATATAATATTTGAGGTGTTAAAAATATTTAAAATTGCGAATAAATAGGGAAAAGACGGGACAAAATTGGGTGTCAACAGATGCCCCTCTTTGGCCGGAAACGATTACCATTTCCCAACCTAAACTAACTTCTACCCAAAATATTCTATCCAACCTCCAAAGTCCATCTCCAAATTAATTCCTATTTCGGCCCAGATTCGCAACAGCCCAAAACTCCCCAATAAATTTCCCCAATACCCAACCGAAGCCCATACCATTTCCCTAACCAAAACATAACCCACAAAACAAAAACCATCATCCAAATACCTTCTAAACCAAAACATAACCCACAAAATAAAAGCCCAACCAGCCACTCACCAGACCAGCCCATTTCTCCCCAAAAACTCCCAAGCCCATAGTCCCTTCACCCAAAACGGACCAGCCCAACTCCCCAACCCGCCGACCCGAGCCCAATCCTTAATTAAAACCCCCATCGCCACAAACAAAACCAAAACCCCCAAATCGTAAACCAGCAGCATGTCACACCGGCGCACCCTTTAACCCACCGGATATTCTCCACCACCGACGTCCCTGCCACCACGTCCTTTCCACCTCAGATCTCTCGCATCACCCACAGTCCTTTTCCCATTTTCTGCAAACCCAGAGCTTTGAACAGCTCGTCCGGGTCAAATCGACCATGCATGAGTTGTCGATCCTCGGAGCACCTTCAAGAACTCGGTGGGTAAGAACACAAACCCCGTACCTCTTCCTCATCATCTCGGAAATGAAAATGAAACCGTCACTTTCTTTTTTTTTTCTTTTTCTTTCTCTTTGAATTCGAATTTCAAATTCTAGCTGTTGGGGGGTCTCGATTGGGGCTATAAATAGAACCGTTCGTGGGTTGGTGAAGGGTGGAAAATTCGGTTTTTGAGATAACAAAGAAAACCTCTGTTTTAAAGCTATTGCAAAGAATCATCCATCGGGTTTTTCACAAAAAAAAACAGCATTCCATTCTCGAAATTTTTTTTTATGCTCAGTTCTTGTTCGACACAACCACAGAATATTTAGGCCTTTGTCCCTTTCAATCGTATAAACAGCAAACTTCTCCGAGCGGGTCGACGATTCGAAACGCGCCTCGGTTCGCTGCCCGGAGAAGGTCAGTAAACACATCTCTCTGTTTATTTTAGCCGCGTTTTGTGTGCTTCTTTACTGTGTTAATCATGTCATAGTTTATTAATGTTGTTGTGTCTTTAATATCTAGATTGTTTAAGTATGATAGCTGCTTTGGTTAATTTTTATAGTACATATGTTCTATGTCTATTCAACTAAGCTCAAGATTAGTATTATATTTAGTGTGATATGCTGAAGATACTTTAGTATCTCTTTAGGGGATTATAATGTGGATTAGTTCGACACATACTACTGTTAGTAAATTTCTAACCTTTTAGTTGATTATAGATACTTACCAGTGTTTGCAGTAGGATCATATTTTCAATTAATGCTTAGATTAGTCTTATTTTAGTTCGGATGTGTATACTGTAAGTGTAATCTCTGATTTATTAATTGCTTAAATCTCAAATTTACTGACCTGTTTTGGTTTATATCAATGATGCTTATGTGTAATCTTGTATGAATCAAATTGCAAGTGATAATAGACCCCATTTAGGACTTCATGTGAACACGATGTAAATTAATATGACGTGTTTAAATGCCTACTAGACCATAACTGTGACTAATAACCAAAATGTTTTCTTCAGTTGGTTTGTGGAGGTTCCAGAGATGTGTTGAATTTATCTAACACTGTATGACATATATGCTATATGTTGCTTGTTTTGGCTGAAGTTGGGTGTAGACAATCAGTTTAGATATACAGCTATGACCTATAATTAATGTCATATCCCTGCTTGTATATATAAGAAGTGAAGAAGCCATAATTGTATTTGGGATGATAAGAACCTTGTGTGTGTCCTGCCTAGACTAGGATGATTTTGTCCTCTTTAAGATGCCATGATCAGTTGTTTATCTCTTTGCCTCCCATGTCTGTTGAATTGTTCTGCACTATCTTTGAATATCTAGATAGAAAAAATGTTTCCGTGTTAACTTACTTCACCTCTGGAATTATCTAGTATATGGCTTACCTGTTAAGTTGTTTAAATGATACTTGTATTAAGGGATAATGACCCTCAAATGACTACCTGATCCCCTAATGTATTCTAAGTTTGGTGTAACATGTAGCATCCATCTCTGCACCTGTTTCTGTTATATAAAGATAATGCATGAGTTGTTGCCTTGTTTTCCCAACTGCCCTGTATCCATGAGGTGTTTGGCTTGCCTGTCTGAGTGTCTAAATATCAAAATGACAACATAAGAAGCTACTCTGAGTCATATTACGTCATTATGCTCCTGTCTTCACCTATAATTTAATTCTATCTTCTTTAAGAAATCTGTGTAAAGTATAATGTGTCGAGATGCATTCCAAGAAGTATGGGATACAGAAGTTATGCATATGTATATCAAATGTGGGATTGTATATTCATGAATGTACATATGCTTAACCGAGCCTATTGTATATATTGTTTTAAGTCCAGAAATTATGTTTTGGGGTCTGCTTGCTATTTCTGTATGTTAATTATTCCCCGAGACCCAACAACATATTCTTCCCAATAACACTTTATCTTTAATGAATTATTTGTTTTACATTGTTTATACATATATATTCTTGTGTTCCGTCACTAATCCTTTTCTTTTCTTTTATTTTACATGAAATGCACCGGGAGCGATGAAGAGTCTCTTAATGAGACTCATCATGGCTATTGTCAAATCGAAGACCCGCATCCACATTCCTTGCATATCTCTTACCTCGGGACTTCTAAACAAATAGGGCGGGATGATATCATCATCCGCCCTAATCGCAGCTTTAATTCTTTAATACCGCCTTTCTATTTTCTTTTATTTTTGGATCTGTAATAATTATTTAATGTTTGTGTGATTGTTAGGATATTTAGAATAATTAGGCCACGAATGGATGATTAGTGGGGTAGCTTAAAACCCGTCGCTAGTTTATTTATTTATAGGCTCGGGTAATTCAAACTTAGAAATCCCCGCTAGTTTTATTTATATTAGGCTCGCCATGCATGTTTAAGATTTTCATAAACAAATTTTGATCATCTTCTATTCATTTTATTAATTATACAACTAAAAAATGATTTTCAAAAATTACTCCTTTGGCATTACAAATGAATTGCTTTTCTCCTTGTTATTGTCACAAATGCATACATGTACAAAAATGCATCTCTTTTATTATTTGCAAACATCTTTTTAACTTCATACTTTAAACATGCATTTTTCCTAGCAATAATTAACCTGAGTTTGACCGGATAACCGCAAGTTAGCGGATCTTAAAGGATGCCTAACCCCTTCCCTTTAGGATAATAAAGAACCCTTACCTAGAATCTCACTAGTTTCGCAGACCTTAAAATCGGAGTTTACATTGCAGTAGTTAGTTTAAATATTTAGGTGTCCTAATTCACCGTAAAAAATAATTAGGTGGCGACTCCTCAATCTTTCATTTACCCAGGAATCACTCAATACGCCGTGCTCCGTTTTGACCTCGAGCAGGTCGAAAATAGGGCGCGACACATGCTTCTTACTATATTTTCATGTATGTTTGTACATCTAGGTTAGTTGTGACCCTGTGCTGTTATGTCTTGCATTTTTTTTAAATGTTCTTCTGATATCCATATGTCAAAATATGTGTGTATAGAACAGAGCTGCATAACTAGCAAGCAAATTGAAGACAAGCTGCTACTTCTACAAGAAAATGAAATAAAGTGACATGATTCTGTACTCTCACAGAAAAATGACATCCTTCAAAAGATTCCCTCAATAAAAAAGAATGAACTGAAGATGTAGCATTTATGATAGGTTGTAAGAAACAAGCTTTTGGAAATTATATGCATCACCCACATGGTAACACCTTGGAAAGGATTATAGGCGTGGATTATTCATGCTAAGAGAAAAAAGTTCTCAATAAATGAATATTTTATGACATCCTTTTACTTGGACGTTCAGAAGGTTGAAGGTTCGAGTAGTGAAACAAACGAGTCTAGAATATTGCTAATAAGATACCAGGATCAAACAGCGAGTAAGAAGTATCTCAAGATATGTTTTCATATATACCAAAAGAATAATTACCCTGTAGGTCCAGAAGGAAGAGAAGACGAAATACATCTCAATGAAAATGCTTGCAAAGGGCAGAAGACCTCCCACCAGAGAAATTACAGATGGTCTAAGGTACCATTTCTTCTCAGGGATAGGACAAGGGATATTCTTAACACGGCATGGATTGTTTGGCGTACCGCTCCAGTTTCTTCCAACAACAGTACCAAGGAGGGCCAGGGGCAACGAGATAAAAGCCCAGATAACGAACACAATTATGATTGCGCCAAGGGGAATAGCAGCTATGGATCCATAATATATGGCAATGATGTTCAGAATGAACCCTATCCCAAAGCACAAAAAGGGGAAAACTGATGCTGTAAGGACCATCAACTTTATCCAGTCTTCACCTGAAAAGATTCAAAGAAGAAAATAAACCTTCAATTGATAAATGATCCATCTGCTACGCAAGGAAACAACTAATGAGATATCAGGGAGAGAAGAACATACCAGCATTATGAGAGTACAGGCCACCACTCACATAGCCTGAGATGAATGATGTAAGAGCATAACATACAATAAAGGTTGTAATAAATGCTCCTCTCCTAAGCCATATAAATTACATCAGACAAATAATTGCTGAAGCATTAGAAAAGAATGAGAAGCATTATAAATGCAGTAGTGCTGATTATATAACCAGAATATAGGACACACCTGACCGTTATGACACAATCGAAAATCCATGTAGTAGTTAGTACTTCAAATAGAAAATGATCAACATAATTAATTACAAAGAACACAAAGTGGGGCTGATGCAGATAACAGGATGAAGATAAGTTGGTTATTTTGGGTGCAGGAAACATAACGGGTCAATGAAAAGAAGAAATGCAGTCTCTACTCTCTAGAACCACAATTATCACATCTGTATGTATAATGAATAGCACAGGTTGCAAACATACTCTATGTACATCATTCCAAAATGGGCAGATATAATGACGAAGAGAACAAGTACTGCAAGCTGAGCACCAGTCCCAACAACTGATGAAAGCAGAGCCAAATTTTGTGGAGGTCAGAAGACGTCACCATGGACAATGTTAAATAAGGAAATATACACACAATATACATGTGTATATTGCCTTATATTGTAATGTATTTGTTACCATAATTAGGAATATACACTACCATAATTGTAGAGTTAGAATTATGGTAGAATAAGATTTTAGGAATAGAATAGGAATAGGATTCTCCTATTTTGTATCTTGTATATATACCTATTCAATTAATGAAAATAATCAAGGAGATTATTTCTTTCATGGTATCAAGAGACTAGGTTTTACAAAAAAATTTCTCTCCCAAATTTTTTGGACCATTCTCAGCCGAGAACCCCCCCCCCCCTCGGGTTTCTCTCCAAAATTTTCGTCTTCCGCTCTAAAAAAAACCTTTCTTAAATTTTCCCTCCTTCTTTGTTCTTTCAATATGTCTAAGAACAATTATCATCCTGCCCTCATGGTTTCCAACATCAAGAACTGTATCCCGATTGTGCTTGAGATGGAAAACGTCCAATATGCGACGTGGGCGGAGTTGTTTAAAATACACGCTATCTCCCATCAAGTTATCCATCATATCATTCCTCCCACTACACCTCGTCCCGGGGAGGATCCTCAATTATGGATTACGCTTGATGCTACCGTTCTCCAGTGGATCTATTCCACTATTTCAGTTGACCTTCTACAAATGATTATTGAGCCGGATACCACGGCTATGGCTACTTGAAATAGATTGCGTGACATATTCTAAGATAACCAACATTCACGTGTCGTCACACTTGAGCAGAAATTCTCCCTCGTTCGCATGGAAGAATTTCCTAACGTATCTGCCTATTGCAAGAAACTTAAGGAGTTGGCAGAACAACTCCGTAATGTGGGCGCACCTGTCACCAATAATCGTCTGGTTCTACAATTGGTTGCCGGCCTTTCGGAGGCATATAATGGCGTTGGAACTCTCCTACGTCAAAGCAACCCTCTTCCCGCTTTTCATCAAGCCCGCTCCATGCTTACTTTGGAAGAAGCCGGTTTGGCTAAAAAGGCGGCTACCGGAGCAAGCCCCGTCATCATGGTGGCGTCCTCGTCAAGTTCTTCGGGTTTTGTTAATAATTTGGGCCAAAACCATAATCATGGTGGTGGCAAAAATAATCATAAGAATAATAACAAAAACCGCAGGGGCAAACGCGGAGGTTCTGGTGACGGTTCCGGTGGTCAGCAAGCAGGCGGTGGACCCCATCCAGGGAACAGTGGCCCACCACCCCCTGGTCCCAGTAGTGGGGCACATGGCAGTGGGGGCTGGGGCAGTGGGCCGTGGGCCAGCAGCCCTTATCATCCAGCAGGAAATTCTAGTAGCTAGTGGGCTGGCCAACAGTTCAGGCCCAACAGCCAGCAGTGGTGGCCCACTGGCTAGTGGCCCAGCAGCAGCAGCTACGGCCCAGCCCCGTCACGGACAGGTATTCTTGGGCCCTGACCTCCGCAAGCCCATCATGCAGCATGCCCCACTCAAACCGATATCGAGGCCGCGATGCACACGTTGGGGTTAACTCAACCGGACCCAAATTGGTATATGGACACCGGTGCCACGACTCACATGACTTCCGAATCAGGTACTCTCTCATCTTATTCCAATTTGAGCACCCCTCGGGGGATAATTGTTGGTAATGGCAGTTCTATTCCAATTCTAGGATATGGTCAGAAAACGTTGTCTCCCCCCAATCCACCCCTTTTTTTGAAAAATACTTTACATGCTCCTAAATTGATTAAAAATTTAGTGTCTGTCCGAAAGTTCACAACTGACAATTTGGTTTCCGTTGAATTTGATCCTTTTGGTTTCTCTGTGAAGGATTTCATGACGGGGAGCCATCTCATGAGGTGTGATAGTATGGGGGATATGTATCCTATCATGCCCGGTTTCAGTCCATCGAGTCAAGCCTTGCCGTCAGTTTTTGCAGCCATCTCTCCTTCCGTGTGGCATGCTCGCCTGGGTCATCCAAGGATCTTCTATTCTATCAGTTTTAGATAAAAATAGCTTTATTTCTTGTAAGGGTACGAGTCGTACTCTAATTTGTCAGTCTTGTTCATTAGGAAAATTGTTAAGTTACCATTTGTAGACTCCAATTCTCATACTTCAATGCCATTTGATATTATTCATAGCGACTTATGGACGTCTCCTGTTCTTAGTTCATTGGGTCATCGATATTATGTTCTCTTTTTAGATGATTATTCTAGATTTTTGTGGACGTTTCCAATTGCGAATAAATCACAGGTGTTTTCCGTCTTCATCAAATTTAGAGCGTTCATTCGTACTCAATTCGAAAGAGAAATAAAAAATATTCAATGTGATAATGGGAAAGAGTATGACAATAGGGAGTTTAGGGAATTCTGTGCTAATAATGGGATCAATTTTCGGTTTTCGTGTCCTCATACATCTTCACAAAATGGAAAGGCCGAACGCAAAATTCGTTCCATAAATAACATTGTCCGAACTCTCATAATTCATGCCTCTATACCTCCATATTTTTGGCATCATGCTCTACAAATGGCCACATATCTTCTTAACATAATTTCTTCTAAAGGTCTGGCATATTCTTCCCCCCTCCAAATACTGTATAATAAGAACCCTCCTTATTCTCATCTTCGGGTTTTTGGGTGCTTGTGTTTTCCGTTATTTACATCCACCACAATTAACAAACTTCAGGCTTGGTCTACCCCGTGTGTATTTTTAGATTATCCGTCTAATCATCGTGGTTACAAATGCTTTGATTTATCGTCCAATAAAATCATAATTAATCGCCATGTCATTTTTGATGAATCCCAATTTCTTTTTGCGAAAGTTCATACTCCCGAGCCTCGGTCGTATAATTTTTTGGATGAAAAAATATCCCCATATATTATTCGGCATTTTTCGGACATCTCATTCACCCAAAATCCTCCAGCGGGCCTACTGCCCGCTGGACCCTGTGTCGTCCCCTGTTCCAGATTTTGGACCAGTCCCAGCAATTGGGCCAGTCCAGCCCAATTCTGGAACTGGTCCAGATGACGTCCCTGATTACCGATTTGGGCCAGCAGGCCCACTGCCTGCTGGCCCGTCCGTCCCAAGTCTAGCAAATCCCCAAAATTCACTCAATTCTTCCTCGAGTCATAGACCGGTCACTCGTAGTCAACGAGGTATTTTTACACCTAAACGGCATTTTAATTTACATTCTGATGTCTCTAAATCCCCCTTACCCCGTAATCCTGTGTCCGCCTTAAATGACCCTAATTGGAAAATTGCTATGACTGATGAATATAATGCTCTTATTGATAATAAGACGTGGGAGTTGGTGCCCCGTCCATATGGTATTAATGTTATCAGGTCTATGTGGATTTTTGCTCATAAGGAGAATTCAGATGGGTCATTTGCTCGACATAAGGCGCGACTTGTGGGTGATGGTAAGACTCAGCAGGTTGGGATAGATTGTGGTGAGACGTTTAGTCCGGTGGTCAAGCCGGCTACTATTCGCACTGTGCTTAGCTTGGCTCTTTCAAAGACTTGGCTTATTCATCTGTTGATGACCTCAAAGAAACAGTCTATATGCATCAGTCGTTGGGTTTCAGGGATCCTAACCGTCCGCATCATGTCTGTTTATTGAAAAAGTCCTTATATGGGCTTAAGCAGTCTCCACGGGCCTGTTATACGAGGTTTGCTGACTTTGTTTCGACTATTGGTTTCACTCACAGCAAGTCCGATAATTCCTTGTTCATCTACCGCCGTGGTTCGTCATTG
Source organism: Anisodus tanguticus (assembly GCA_034509755.1). Lineage (NCBI taxonomy): Eukaryota > Viridiplantae > Streptophyta > Magnoliopsida > Solanales > Solanaceae > Anisodus > Anisodus tanguticus. The sequence goes on along the minus strand of CM067545.1, from coordinate 2,010,493 downwards.
GCCTACATTCTGTTGTATGTCGATGATATCATCTTGACTGCTTCTTCCGATGCCTTGCGTCAGTCTATCATGGCCATGCTCAGTTCTGAGTTTGCTATGAAAGAATTAGGGCCCTTGAGTTACTTTTTGGGGATTGTTGTAAAACGTCATTCAGGTGGTTTGTTTTTATCTCAACGAAAGTATGCTGCCGAGATCATAGAGAGGGCTGAGATGTCATCCTGTAAGTCCACTTCCACTCCTGTTGATGCAAAACCCAAGCTTAGTGCCGCGGCAGGTGCACTATACGAGGACCCGACCCGCTATCGCAGTCTTGCAGGGCCCCTCAAGTATCTTACTTTTACCAGACCAGATATTACGTATGTTGTTCAGCATGTGTGTTTATTCATGCACGATCCCAGAGTTGAGCACATGAGTGCAATCAAACGCATCATTCGTTATATTCACGGGGACGCTGGACTATGGTTTGCACTTGTATCCTTCATCTACATCCACACTTGTCTCGTACACAGATGCGGATTGGGGTGGTTGTCCGGACACCAGACGGTCTACGTAAGGATATTGTATGTTCCTTGGCAACAACTTGGTCTCCTGGTCTGCAAAGCGTAAGGCGACTCTATCCCGCTCAAGTGCAGAGGCAGAATATCGAGGGGGTAGCTAATGTGGTCTCAGAATCATGTTGGTTACGTAACTTGCTTTTAGAGCTTCATTGCCCCATTCAGAAGGCAACCTTAGTATATTGTGATAATGTTAGTGCCATCTACCTCTCAGGTAATCCGGTTCAGCACCAACGCACTAAGCATATCGAAATGGACATTCACTTTGTCCGTGAAAAGGTTGCTCGGGGGCAGGTACGCGTATGTCATGTCCCGTCAAGATATCAAGTTGCATACATCTTTACAAAGGGTCTTCCCTCGGTACTATTTGAAGATTTTAGGGACAGTCTCAGCGTTCGAAGACCGCCCGCTATGACTGCGGGGGTGTGTTAAATAAGGTAATATACACACAATATACATGTGTATATTGCCTTATATTCACTCTCGATTTCTGCCCAGATTTGAGGCTCACGTGTTTGGTAAATTGTGAATATTAGACAAGGTAAGAATATTGTATATTAGGAAAATATATGTGTAATATATTGTAATGTATTTGTTACCATAATTAGGAATATACACTACCATAATTGTAGAGTTAGAATTATGGTAGAATAAGATTTTAGGAATAGAATAGGAATAAGATTCTCCTATTTTGTATCTTGTATATATACCTATTCAATTAATAAAAATAATCAAAGGGGATTATTTCTTTCAGACAAGTTTCCAACCAGACTCTTCAATTATGTTTCTTTCCTATACGAAGTCAACCAACCAAACACCCCGAATTAGTAATTTTCCAATAGGTATAAGCCATTGGACATATGCTCATGCAAATACTTGATTAATTGGAAGAAAAAGCTTTACCTGAGTCTCCATATCGTCATTTTCACGAGCATATTTTGCATAATCATTGCGAAGAGTGCGCATCAAAATCATAGACACCAATCCAGTGAGGAAAATAACCATCATGATAGAATTGACGACAGAGAACCAATGAATCTGCAAAGGGAGTAAGACATTTTAGGAGCGGGGAAATGAAGAGCTATATGGAGTTAATGGTGACTGACTGCCTAAATTTTCAATCTGCTTTCTCATTAATATTTTGCTTCAATGAGGACCAGAAAGATCACTGAGTTTAAAACACACATTCTGCCCTGTAGAAAGCCAAAATGATGTTATAATCTGTGATTCTTTCTACAATTTGTTGCTAATAATCCCCGCACGCTTTAGTTCTTATATCATGCAAAGATTATTAGCAACAAATTGTAGAAAAAATCACATATTAGAACATCTTGTTTTATATGATACACACAGACAAACATTAGTACATAGTTTATATATATTATTAGTTAGTAATATTAGATGCATTGTTTTCCTAGTTCTATCTCATAATACTTAGATAAGTTGATCGTCAATTACCCTTTCAGCGAACTAACATGTAGCTCTCTTTCGATCTTTCCAGATCAATTAATCTCCTTGTTTGTTAAATGCAATTGAATTTGCAAATACATATTCATTAAATATGTATTTTCAATGTCATACCTATAATTGCCAAAACATCTCTCATATGTACACTATCTGTATTATCAAAGATTTTAGTTGCAGAACAGTAGGTGTTTATGTTATAAATCACCTATAAATAGAAAAATATTTTCAAAAAATTATTAGGTTGTTTCGGGTATATCTTCAAACACACACCTTGTCTGCATCAAATTTCTTCCCTTTTCATTACATTTTTTTCGGGTGGCAATTCAATGTGCTTAATTGTTGCACTTTGTGCAGAAAATTTTCACACAATGTTCAATGTTTATGAATAACCACATGCATATACATAATCCACTCAAAAAAACTCAAGGAGGAAAACCAGTTATCTGTTAATGAAATCCAAACCTTAATACACTGAATTTTGAAAGAAAAATAAATCAAAAAGGAAAAAAGAACTTTATATGCAAATGAATATGCTAAATCAATAGTCTACATACAAAAATATTCATAGTAAAAACGAAATGCATACATAAAAAGCTCCCTGCTGCATTTAGGCTCCATATACACAGTAAAAAAAGCAAGCACGGAACCTTAATATGCCTATCAATAAATATTCAAGGCTGAACATATTTTATACCAACCATTTAGTTACACACATATACAAGGCAAGTTGACACACAAATTGCCAGGTCCTTACACATGATCCTAGACTACTACCAGTCATGAAGAAACTCAAAACAAGTAGATAACAAAGTATGACCACACATTAACATAGACCAACACATCGACAACAAGAATAGATATCTTATCATGCCAACATCTAGCTAATCTATGTCATGATTCACTATACAAATGCTAAACTACACCTATATTCATGACCCTGGCACAACATACATAGTCCACTAAACAAACCAACCCCATATAGTTTTCAACTAATCGATATCACAATCCATTAAACAGGTGCTTAATAGCATTCTTTAGCATAATATGTTAAACGGAGACTTAATATGCTTAGAATACTTAGGCCAAACTGAAAAGGGTAATCAAATATCATATTTAAACACTGGCTAACAAGATTTTATTAATTAAAGGCTAATACCCCTATTTAACATGCTAATCCAGAACTGACATATTTAAGCCAAACATTATCTTCTGTTTTGAATGGAAAAACCACCTATGAAATTTTATACGGAGAGGCGCCTCATTATGGTCACTTAAGGGTGCTAGGGTCACTATACTATGCACACACGAAGGGAAGAACAAGAGACACGTTTGAGAGTTGGAGTCATAGGTGTGTCTTCTGAGGATACCCCTATGGACATAAAGGTTGGAAATTGTATGACTTAGAAAACGATGAACATTTAGTCTCAATAGATGTAGACTTCTACGAGATTAAGTTCATTTTTGCCGTAGGAACACGTAACTTGTTTGATAACATAAAAGTGATCCCGGATAAAATATAACCCTTTCATTTCAATTATAATCAAAGCTTTAAAAGCTGTAGCCAATTTACATTAATTTGAAATCAATTTATTTCAATTCAAACCATTCTTCGGAGTCAAAATCAATTTGAAATAAAATTGAGATGAATTAATAATTCAATCATCTAATTATGCTTCTTGACTTATTCAATCATCCAATTATTCAATCATAAAAATTGAAATAAAATCAATTTATTTCAATTCAATCATCTAACTAATACGTAGTTTCTTCAAATGCAATAGAACATTTGTGAATTAAGAGCATTTGAGGAGAGACAGTAATTTTTGTGTACAAATTTAGATGATTTTTTGTATATAAATATTTAATTACGAATAGAACAATTGAAATAAATAATGAGAGTGACAAATTTGAAACCCATACAAACTCTGACCCATTTGTTATGGTTTAGAATTATTGGGGATATAAATGTAATTGAGTTACTTATATCATAGGGGAAATTTGGAAAAGAGCAAAAAAAGTAAAACCTAACTATATAGCCTCCCAAACTTGACGAGATCAGTTAGAGAAGGCGAATGGAAGTAGCAGAGGAGAAGGGGTCGCCAGTTGTTGTGTATCTCCACGGTACGACTTATCAGTATGATTTGTGGTTTCGCATCAAAGTGCCAAAGGATGATGTCAAATTGACATGCAAAAAGATTCCTCCTATTGCGAAGCTGCGTCGGTCTATTTATGGAATGGGAGGAAACTGGACCGTTATTGGTTCCAACATCTACTATGCTGGTGGATACCTCACTGATCGATTTAAAATTATCCCTCGTAAGGAATTGATTAAGCATAACACCATGATGACACAAGATGCCGATGACTCTTGGGAGACAGAATCATCTCTTAATCTTTCCCGTAGGTCCCCTGTTGTAGCTGCTGTTGGTAAAACAAAAATATGTGTTTTGGGTGGCGAAAACCGCTCACCTGATTCCTATAAAAAAATACTTCGTGTTGAGGACGAGGAGCAGTCTGATGGTTATCTTCTTCGGAACAAAGGTGGTGAAATTTATGATATCGACGGAAAATATTGGAACTACGTGGATACAGATTTAAAATATTTTACTCCCTATGATGCTTTAATGGATGTGAATGTTGCTGTTGTTGTGGAAAAAGAACAAGAGCCGACCACCCAAATCGTGTTTTATTGCTTGATTGAGGGTTCTATCATGATTTTCGATGCAACTACTGGTAAGATATCCATGAATGAAACATTCAAGGAGTTTGTTTTGTGGAATCGTTGTTTGGATACTTCTCCTCCACTAGGTCTCGTTTGTAGTTATACAGAATATCATTTCCTACACATGGCTACCGTGAATGTACCTGCAGTGTTCACTAACAATACATTCTATTGGTTCACCTTGGACATGTACTTGTATGCTTATGATGTTAAGGCTAGCAGATGGTTCAAATCACAATGTCTCTTAAATCAACTTTTAGATCTATATCCCAAACTGGTCCATAACGACGAACTTCCATTAGTTCCCATTTTGGTTGGCCTCCCACAAGATGGGAAATTCGTGGTGTTTATTCCTCGAGAAAATAATAATAGAACAGAATTAATAATGGCCTGCCTCAAGGTCGAGATGAAGCCACCCTGTTTGAATGTGTTGATGGAGTTCGTTCAGCATTTATACTTTGCTGAAGAAATTCGTTTGCTCCAATCTCTTATGTTCTATGATGGCAAGGCAATGTGAGTACCCCTTTAAATTTTTTGTATTTTGGTAAGAAAGTTCATTTTTTATTTTACAGAATTACTTCCTATGTACCCCTCATATCTTGTAAGATGCTTACTTCCTTTTATGTATTCATTGTTCCAAGAAATTCATCACCTGAGCACTCATCCTATAGAAATATGATGGCAGCTGAAAACAAAATATGGTGCCAATTTAAGTTAAGGTTGAGCCCTAAACCCTAAGGTCGAGCTTTACTTTAGTAAAACAATATCTGTCCTTAGTGTCCCATTGCATAATAGCTTGGGATGAATTAGAAACATGATTCATGACCCGATGATATAGACTATAGAGTTATAAGCCAACTGTAAACACCAAGGAACACGGAATAATGAAATTTGTCTAAACAATAGAGGTGCTATTTTATAGATCATTGAGCCTAGTAATATGTTTTGAAATATTAACATTTTTACATAATATTCTAACATATAAAATAAACAATTATGACAGTGTTACATTATAAATACTTGCTACTCCTTCCGTCTTGGAAGAATCAGTGGATCGATGTGGATGACCTAATATTCACAAACCGTTGCAATTGCAATTTTGTTGATAAGGGGCTAAAATTTGGGACAAAGGGAATATTTTTTTGGAAGTTTCTTGAATCATCAATGCTCACAAAAAAAATATAGTTGTTTGTCACCTCTTTGTTATTTCTTTAAGGGATTAATAATTATTTGTTGCAAGTAAAGCTGAGTGTAGCTATTTTATCTTTTGATCCTCCACAACCTTTTGAATTGGGTTGATGAACATCTAATAGTGGGCTTGAGGGGAAAAATGCAAACAATTCCTTTTCTGTATGCCTTTCTGGTTTTTTTATGCAGTAACATTAATGTTCAGTGTTAGTCTATGTTGCTCGGACTCATGTGTGGGTGTAGGATACAGATCTAGAGGTCGGGTTCGCCATGATCTAAATTTTAAGATTCGTGGTTACGGATCCAAGTATGGATACGGGTGCGGGAATTTGGCAAACAATAACTCAAAATTCTAAAAATAGAGTTATAAAACCTAAATTATGGGATATGATGGGTAAAACTTTAGGAGAAAATACTGATCAAGAGGAGAATCTCGGAAGGAGATATAAGGAAAAGGAGTGACATAGAAATTTCTATATACAAGTTATTTTATTTTCTTCAATTGCACCATAGCTTTTGTTTTGATTGCATAAATCATTGAATCTGTCCGGAATTTCTCCCTCTAATTTGGTCAAAGTACCCAAAATTGGTTGACCAGATCGGGTAAAGATCATGCCCCCATGGAGGACCGACCGACCCGGGTTTTCACGAGCGTTGGCAGGTTTTGTAGTGCATGTCAAGGGCGTTAGCGCGTACCCCGGGTGATTATCACCACCTGCACCGTCAGCCTTAAGGCATGAAATCATCATTCTCCTTAGCTTTTTTCGTTGAGGTAAGGTATAAGGTAAGGTCGCTTTCTTAAATATGTAGTACTAGGGGACAATGTAGGAGGACGCTCATGTATATGAATTTTTTTTTGGGAGTTACTCGGTCCACATTCAAATCAATCGCCTCACCCTGATATTGGCAGAGTCTTAGAAGTTCTTGGGGAGATTAAAACCTCCTTTCGAAATCTTCAACCAATTTATTTACCATATCTCCGTGACATCCCCTTGGAAAAAGGAATGTCATGGGAGCCTACCTGGAAAAGTACACCATGATGTATACCTGATTCAAGCATAATATCAGGAAAAATGGATACAAACCTGTCAAAAAATCATGTCTAGCTTCAATCACACCAAAAGTGTCTACACGGGTGCGGCACCGAAAGTGAAGAGTCCGAGCAATATAGGTGTTAGTACTTATCCTTTCTGTTGGGGAATGGGGTGTGCGAAGGGGCCTTTTGTATGTAGTCAAAGAAGCCTTGAAATTCCGTTTACGCAGCTTCTCAAATATCACTCTCTTAGTACTAAATCTAATAAATGGATCTTTTCCTCAAAAGCGATTAGAATCCTCTAAGTATAGAGGCATTTGTCAAATGCTATGATGTTTTGATTTTGGGGAAGTCTCAAACTACTATCTTTAGTTGTATGGTTATGTATGTATACAAAAGAGGAAATGTAAATTAGTTGCGAGAAATTCCTTTTTCGCCTTCTGCTTTCGTGCATTGTTTAGCTTGCTTGAATTCTGCTAATGATTTTCTTGACAGTAGTGTTGAAGGTTGAAGAATACTGGGTGCATGCACGGATGAGTCAGATCTGCAATTTGAAATTTCAGTACTGTTTTAAGTTTGATTTCTATCAATATGAAACTTTGTGGGGGAGGGGTGGGGGTGGGGGTGAAGATTTTGGTAATGCTTTAATGGATTTGTAGTATGATATCCTTTAAGGCAAGAAGTTTCCTTTCCTTGATCAGCTAAGTTGTCGCTACCAGTTTACTGTGGTTACAATTATTAGATCTTTTGGATGCAGAAGATCTTATGGAGATACTTTTCTCTGAAACCTTCTTTTTGCATTGCAGGCATCTTGTTCCAAAGGTTGTGTCAATGTTATTTGGTTCTTTTTTTCTTTTTTCTTTTGACAATGGCAACGGAATGTTGTTTAGTTCTCCAAGTTAATGGATTCAGTATTAATATTTTGCTTTAGCTGTACTCAAATGTGCTACATTGTGATGTACAAAGAAATGTACCAGGTTGTGTTTTATGTTCACGTAATCTTTGCCTGCTGGTGCAAAGGTAACTTCTATTCCTCCCCCCCCCCCCAAAGTCAGGGTGTGTTTGGTTTTACTTTTAAGGGAAACAGATGATTTCCTCTTCCTTCTTTTTTTGGGTGGTTTGTTAAGTGAATAGAAAATATTTATCAATGTTTTGTGAGGAGAAAAACAATTTCCTCACCATCAGGACATGAAGCAAGTTCAATACCCCAACCAACCTTACCATCCATCCCATCTTCATACAAGTTTACTGTGGTTGCAATTATTTGATCATTTTGAAGATATGCAGCCAGAAGATCAAGCATGTCTAACTCGCCCAATACCCCCACCTTCACTCCAAAGTCCAAACACATCCCGTGACTCCTAGTTTCGCCGAGAAGAGAAGACTATGAAAGGAAGCCAATTGAGTCTTTCTTGTTGGTAATCTCGTTTGAGCATTGATGCTTAGTAGTCAAAATGGGCTTGGCCCTTTGAGATATGCACAGCCCGCTATAGGTGGTAGGGTTGGATTAAGATTTTTTAAGCCCATTTAAAATCGGAGGCTTCTAAACCCAGCTCGAGTTAGCCTGTTGGTCCTTGAGGCTTGACGAGGCTATTTAATTTAATTAAAAATTTAAAAGATTGTTGTGAAGAAAAACTTAAAATTAGGAGTAGCAATTACTAAATAAGTCTTAATATCTCACGCATTACTTTGCTCATTTAGCTAATCATCAAGTATAGAAAGTTGCAAATTTAATTGTTGTTTGATTCAAAATTTAAAAGAAAATTGTGAAAAAGAAGTAAAAAGTAGGAATAGTGATTATTGAATAAGTTTTGGTGTATACTCATTTAGCGTTATAAAAGTTGCATTCATCATGATAGAACTTCCAGAAACTTTGTAATACATAATATTATAGGTCACTCCCTCCTTAAATACTCTTAATTGTTCTATTGTATTTGAAGCAACTACGTATTAGTTAGCATGGTACTAAGACGAGGAAGCTTCAAGATTTACCTACTATTTTAATTTTTTTAATGGTCAAAGTTATGAATTTTATATTATTAATTTAATATCCAAATAAATATTATTGGATAAGTCTAAACTCTTATGTAATACTTTGTCCTCCATCCATCCTAAAGTACTTGTATCATGTTTCATTTTTCTCAGGGGTCAAATTATAAAAATCTTTTACTAAGTAATATTTTAAAATGCATTTTTATCATATTAATACAAGAAGAATTGCAACTTATAGTATTTTTATATAATTTTAAAATATAATATATGTCTTAATATTAAATATTAAATTAATTTATCGTCAGCCTTAAGGCAATGAATAGTCATTCTCCTTAGCTTTTTTCGTTGAGGTAAGGTATAAGGTAAGGTCGCTTTCTTAAATATGTTGTACTAGGGGACAATGTAGGAGGACTCTCGTGTATATGAAAAAAAATTGAGAGTTACTCGGTCCACATTCAAATCAATCACCTCATCCTGATATTGGTAGAGTCTTAGAAGTTCTTGGGGAGATTAAAACATCCTTTCGAAATCTTCAACCAATTTATTTACCACATCTCTGTGACATCCCTTGAAAAAAGAAATGTCATGGGAGCCTACCTGAAAAAGTACATCATGATATACCTGATCCATGCAGAATATCAGAAAAAAATGGATACAAACTTGTCAAAAAATCATTTCTAGCTTTAATCGCACCAAAAGTGTCAAAACGGGTGCGGCACCGAAAGTGAAGAGTCGAGGAATATAGGTGTTAATACTTGTCCTCTCTGTTGGGGGATGGGGTGTGCGAAGGGGCCTTTTGTATGTAGTCAAAGAAGCCTTGAAATTTCGTTTACGCAACTTCTCAAATATCACTCTCTTAGTACTACATCTAATAAAATGAATATTTTTCTCAAATATCATACCATCTTCATACCAGTTTATTGTGATTGCGATTATTTGATTTTTTTTAAGATATGCAGCCAGAAGATCGAGCATGTCTAACTCACCCGATACCCCCGCCTTCATTCCAAAGTCCAAACACATCCCGGGACTCCTAGTTTCGCCGAGTAGACTATGAAAGGAAGCCAATTGAGTCTTTCTTGTTGGTTATCCTATTAGAGCATTGATGCTTAGTCGTCAAAATGGGCTTGGCCCTTGAATCCAGCCCGCTATTGGGGTAAGGGTTGGGTTAAGATTTTTTAAGCCCATTTAAAATCGGAGGCTTATAAGCCTAGCCCGGGTCAACCTGCTGACCCTTGAGGCTTGACGAGGCTAGGCCCAGGCAGCCCGTGGCCAAAAGGCTATTTAATTTAATTAGTAATTTAAAAGAAGATTGTGAAGAAGTAAAAATTAGGAGTAACAATTACTAAATAAGTCTTAATAACTTGCACAATACTTTGCTCATTTAGCTAATCAACAAGTATATAAAGTTGCAAACTTGATTGTTATTTGATTCAAAATTTAAAGTTTAAAAGAAAATTGTGAAAAAGAAGTAAAAATTAGGAATAGTGATTACTGGATAGGTCTTAGTGTATACTCATTTAGGTTATAAAAGTTGCATTCATCATGATAATGTGCAAAAACTTCCAAAAACTCTGTAGTACATAATATTATAGGCCCGTCCCTCCTCAAATGCTCTTAATCAACAAATGTTCTATTGCATTTGAAGCAACTACGTATTAGTTAATCATGGTACTAAGACGAAGAAGCTTCAAGGTTTACCTACTATCTTAATTTTTTGAATGGTCAAAGTTATGATTTTTCTATTATTAATTTAAGGGGAAAAGGTCAAATTTTCCCTCCAACTTTGTTTTATAGTTTAACATTGCCCTCCGTCAAACTTTGCGATAAAAAATGTCCTTCCCGTTAGCAAACTTATCAAATTTTCCCTTACATGGATGGAAATCTGAGTTGAACTCCACGTCGAATCCACATAGACGCTCCACGCCGGATCCACCACGTATTCGATGAAAATCGTATGTACGGTTTGGAGGGAGATCTTTCATATCTTTCGGCTCACCCAACTAGACCACCACCGCAGTCACCACATAGACCACCACCGCCGTCTCTGGCGAAGTCGGCGATGAAACACAACGACTGGTGATGACCAAACACAACCAACAGTGAGCCCCCAAATACCTAGATTCGAACACTGTCGGTGACCACACCACCAACAACATCAACCCCTCACTGCCTCACCACTAGATCCGCCGACCACCACCGCCGGAGCTCCAAACTTCAACGATCTCGCCAGACCACTAGCCACCCAACGCCTTCCCTTGTTCCCTCTCTCGCTCCCTTCTTCTCCATCGCCACCACTGCCCCGTCAACAACTAAAACCTCCGCGAACCACCCAAATCAGTCAACAACCACAAAATTCCTCAACACCACTGCCGAACGATACCATCACACCTACTATTTCGGCGAACCACCGGTGACAAATCAACCCACCTTATGCTATTTTTTGACCTGATGTGGACTCCGATTTGAAAGACCGGAGAATTATGTCAGAGATGCGGTTGATAGATGAACGAAGAGCAGCATGAATGATGGTTTGTTGGGTGTCGGTAGTGGTTTGGGGGTTGGAAATTGGAACAACAGCTGGTGGTGATATCACTTCGGATCCGACGTGGAGTAACGAGTATGGGTACAGGTTACATGTGCAACTATGTGGATCCGACGTGGAGCGTCTATGTAGATCCGACATGGAGTCCAACTTAGGTCTACATCCATCTAAGGAAAAAGTTGATAAGTTTGCTAACGAAAAAGGCATTTTTGATCGCAAAGTTTGACGGAGGGCAATGTTAAACTATAAAGCATTGTTAGAGGGCAAATTTGACCCTTTCCCTTAATTTAATATCTAAATAAAAATTATTGGATGAGTCTAAACTTATACGTAATACTTTGTCCTCCCTCCATCCCAAAGTACTTGTATCATGTTTCATTTTGCGATAGTCAAATTATAGAAATCTTTTACTAAGTAATATTTTAAAATGCATTTTTATTATATTAATATAAGAAGAATTGCAACTTATAGTATTTTTATATAATTTTAAAATATAGTATATGTTTTGATATTAAATATTAAATTAAATTAATATAATTTAACTTTTTAAATTAGTTAACTTAACTTTCGAGAACAAAACCTGATAAGTAGTACTCCCTCTGTCCAGTTTTAATGATCCACTAAATTAAAAATAGTTGTTCGATTTTATTTGTCCATTTTAGAAAAGAAAAAGATAATTTACCACTTCATACCTATTTTACCCTTATCATTTATTATTGGGTTGATAAGTTCAAGTAAATTTTAGTGGTTGAACAATTTTTAAAGTATGTTTTATTTATTTAAAACATTAGGTTACTTAACGATAATTAGGGGTGATATAGTAAAATTATCATTCTATTTTTAATTCCGCCATAGGCATGCCAAGTCAAAATGTAATAAGTAAAAATGGACGCAGAGAGTAGTAATTATTTTGGGTGGGGAATATTTTTTCCTCTTGACTAAATTTCGAGTTGGATGAACGCTTCCTAAGGGTGGATTTTCGTGAGCGGGGGAGGGGGGAATTTGTTAGGTGACTCGTTAAACTTCTATACGTTGAAAAGTTGCCTATGCATTGAACCCGATTTAGTTAATGCTAGTTACTAATTTCTTCTGGATGAAAATTAGCTCGTCAGGAAATTAACCTATTGACCGAATCAAATTAGTATTACTAATAATTAAACTAAGATAAACAATATCTCGTACACATGATACATATTGTCAAAAATACCGACTTAATTTAAAATGATTTTAAGTACCATACAACTTTCTTTTATTCACTTCACCTAATACAACGTATGATTAAAGTTTTAGAACAATTGAATTGAAATAAAAAGGAATGTAGCCATTGCATCACATAATGCAACATACAGTTAGAAACTTAACGATGATTTTGAATTGAAATTATAGAGGGTGTTTGAATGGGCTTAAAAGCTGGTCAAACCAGTTTAAAAGAACTTTTTGATTTATTTAGATGTTTGGCAAATTTAAAAAATGCTTAAAAGTCAAGTATTTTAAAGCTAAAAAAACTCAAAATAAGGCAAAAACTATAAGTTGGTCTACCCCAACTTATTGCCTTTTGGTTTAAAAGCTATATGGAATTGACCAACTAATTTAATTTATTATCCCTTGCATGTTGTTATAATCCCTAACATATCCTGACCTGCCGTAACTCTATTCTTCCGTTTCTTATTCTCTTCCCATCTACTTCTTCTACTCCAATGCGTGCCATCCCAACCCAACCTAGCCTAAGCCTCATGGGCCAAAGAATTTGATGGACTAAGGTGGGATGGTCCTTGATTTGAAACGATCTTAAAATTATCAGTCCAATCTGTATGGGATGGGCTAGCCCTTCATTTTTCTAATATTTTTATAAGAAATTTTCTTTTCACGTTACAGTGGGTACTTATAGATGGAAGATTAGCTCGAAGAAAATATAAAGAATAAGAAATCACTGGAATGTCATTCAGCAAGAAAGCTTTTGAATCGATGTATTGAGCAGACGATACATCGACCTATCAGCAAGCCTACCACGAGAAAAATCACAATTATTTCTCTTGTTGTTGACATCAAAAATGAAAATTAAAAGATTAATATAATCAGGCATCGAAACAAGATCGTGCCAAGGCGATGATATTCCTCCGCCATCACCTTGATTAGGGCTTGAAATAGGAACATTTCACTGTTAAAGATCATCTTCCTCTTATGCTGTAGAATAACTTAAAAGATTGATATGACCACTTGAAGATGTACATTCTTCTACAAGTACGTTTTGATTGGATAATTTAAGGCAGTAGGATTTTAAATCTATATGTGAGTAACTCTTCAATGTCAAGAATTATATCACAATTAAAAATTATGTGGTGAAAAAATCAATGATAATGATATAATGGAGAAAACTTTCACCATTTTTCATGTCTCGAATGTGCTCCTGTAGCAGCAATATCGAGAGATGAGCTTAGAAAATATTATGAACTAATTCCACATCTACTTGTGGCTGGATAAAATAATGGATTATTAATGAAAAAATTTGAAAGCCGACCTATTGGTTCTAGTCCATTCCCTAAAGTGAATAAGATTAATTTTCACCAAGCTAAGCGTGAAAAAAGGTCGTGGCCTCAATCCTCGTCATGATCGTAATCGAGGTAAAAGCTCTAATCATAATTAGCGTCTTGCACCAAATAATATCCTTCACCACCAACATCAGAAAAAAAGGACGAAAGGCATGGTTCGGTGCAAAAGAGAAACCCATGAAATAAATATCATTGATGTGGAGGAAAAGAGCACTGGACACGTGTTTGTCGTGCATCAAAGAACTTGGTTAAACTTTATCAAGCCTCTCTAAAAACATAAAAGAATGTTAAAGCAAATCTTATTTCTGAAGATAATGACGACTTCGCGCATTTGGATGTAGTTGATTTCATGGCACTAAATCCTTTAATCAATGATTGTCACGCCCCGACTTTTCTCAAGTCTTCCCTTAGGGCGTGATGGCTCCTGGACAACTTTCCCTTTTCCCCCAAGCGAACCATTTTAATACACTTCTTTCCAAATTAAATATATATTTAAGTGCGGAAGTAGTAATAACAATAAAAGTAAAAATGTACTGTACTTAATTAATAAGAGTGTGATCCCATGCTCGTGCAACCATAACTTCTACCTAGACTCAATGGAAATTCCACATATGAAAATTGAAATTTCGAAGTTTGAAAGGAAACCATCTCATATGGAGCATCCCCCGAGATAATGAGACTAATTTCTTCTACCTACTTATTTAAGAACGAAAGTCATTATGGATTGGTGGAACAAATGGGACTGCGGGACGATTGCTAGCCATGTTGCGGAGATTTCCCCTTATCGCGCTTTCCTGAAACATGTTAGATAAAAGAGTCAGCCCTACCATCCGGGGATGAGTGAGAACCTCGCCTTACAATTCAAAGTAACATCATAATATTCTAATTACAATCATATTATAAACATAATAAGCATGTTATGAAAAAACCAAACTACAACACTTTCAATACACAAGCCAATAAATATTCACGTGCAAAATCTCCTCCCGACTCATCCTAGAAAATACTTAGTTTAACCAGTACCCCTGCTTTATCCCATATAACATGTTATATACTTATTGCGGTATGTGCAACCCGATCCAATGCATTTATATTATCTATTGTGGTACGTGCAACCCGATCTAATGCATATATATATTTTATTGCGGTACGTGCAACCCGATCCAATGCACTTATATATTTGTATATAATATATATTCAAAAGACTCAAATAATATTTTCTTCTGTTAACTTTTCGCCCTTCCCACTTGTAAGGGTTATAACTCTCGAACCGTAACTTCAAATAAGGTGTTCTTACGCCGAGTCGAAGGTAACATTGGGATCTATCACTATCCTAAGTTTCCTCTGAAAATGCTTAGTGTAACTTGTTGGAAATTTACTAATGTAGAATTAAGTATATCCCATTATTTATGACTCAAACAATTGGGGCCCCGTACGTCGGAAATGTCGTTTCCACACACGTGCACACATAGTGCCAAGTATCGCAAATTTCATTAGTGAAAGAGATATTGGTACGCATGTAATATGTTTGAGACATAGAATAATGAACGGTTATTGGCCAAATGACAAAGTAATCCACGTTGTTAAACGAAGGAAGAAGTGTAAGATGAAACGTGTCGGAAATCACCGCGGAAAGGCGAAGGGCCGCGCACAGCCCCGTCGGAGCCGAGGCGCCGGAGCGCCGCAACACTAATTGAGTCTTCAATTACTGGAGCCGCTGCGCTTCGACGCTAATTCACAGAGCCGCGGCGCTTCGGAGGCACAAACCTTCTATAATAGCTGACTAAGCCCAAAAAGCTGTGAACCTCTGTTGGAGTCGTAAGCCTCGGCCAATTCTTCACCGCTTCAATCTTCTGAGTGTCAACTCTTATACCCTCGTCTGACACTATATGACCAAGAAAAGCCACTGACTTCAGCCAAAACTCACATTTGGATAGCTTTGCATACAACATATGGTCCCGGCACTTTTGTAGTATTATCCGCAAGTGATCCACATGCTCTGTTTCCGAGTGAGAGTAAACTAGAATATCATCTATAAATACTATCACAAATACGTCCAGGAATGGGCGGAACACATTGTTCATTAGATCCATAAATGTTGCATGTACATTTGTAAGTCCAAATGACATTACCAGGAACTCGAAGTCCTATACCTTGTCCTGAAGGCCGTCTTCGGAATATCCTTCTCCTTAAGCTGATGGTACCCCGACCTTAGGTCAATTTTTGAGAAACATCTCGCACCTTGTAACTGGTCAAACAAATCATCAATTCGGGGAAGAGGGTACTTGTTCTTGATAGTAACTTTATTTAACTATCGATAGTCAATACACATCCGTAATGAGCCATCTTTCTTTCGTATGAACAATATCGGTGTGCCCCAAGGAGATATGCTAGGCCTAATAAAGCCTTTCTCGAGCAAATCCTTTAATTGCTCCTTCAATTCTTTCAATTCAGCTGGAGCCATCCTATAAGGAGGAATAGATATCGGTTGAGTGCCTGGCAACACATTTATACCGAACTTAACTTCCCTTTTAGGAGGAAGGCCTGGAAGTTCGTCTGGGAATACATTAATAAATTCATTGACCACCGGAATTGATTGAGGACTAGGTGGTTCATCATCAATATCTCTTGCCCTTACAAGATGGTATATACACCCTTTGGAGTTCATCTTTCTTGCCTTAAGGTATGAAATAAACCTACCTTTTGGCGTTGTCGTATTAACTTTCCATTCAAGGACCGGTTCGCCTGGAAATTGGAATCTAACAATGTTTGGTCAGTAGTCAACATTAGCGTAGCATGACGCTAACCAATCCATGCCCATAATAATATCGAAGTCAACCATTTCTAATTCCACCAAATCTGCTAGGGTTTGATGACTACAAGCCAATACTGCACAGTTTCGATAGACCCATCTAGCGATTATCGATTCACCAACCGGTGTAGATACCACAAATGGATCCCTTATCAACTCAGGATCCATACCAAATTTATAGGCAACGAAATGAGTAATATATGATAAATTTGAGCCTGGATCTAACAACGCGTACACATTATGTGAAAGGACCGATAACGTATCTGTAATGACATCAGGTAAGGATTCCTGATCCTATCATCCCATCAGTGTATAAGTACGGTTCTGGACCATTCCTCTACCTCGACCATATAACATCTGCTGACTTTGCCCTAACAGGCGTACTGATTAGGATGAAGCTACTGCATATCCGATCGGCTGGGTTCTAACACCTTCATCTTTTGTCAGACAATCTCGTGCTATATGACCACGTTCCCCGCAAGAATATCATACTTTTCCCTCTTGTTGGCACAACCCTGTATGAGTCTCACCACACTGCCCACATCGGGCTAATGTCGGCCTCATCTGCATAGAATTCCCTCTATAATAAGATTTTGGTGCTCGTGAACTCTAGCCTGGTCCCATTTGAATATAGTAATCAGCCCTCGATCCTGAAGATGGCAATTATGCGCCGACTGCTCAACTGGTAGAAAGTGTTGTAGGAATGCCTCTGAAAATTCTCTCCATCCTGCTGGTGGAGCACAAGGTCCCCTAGATTGCTCCCATGTATCAAACCATGTTACTGCGACATCCCGTAGTCTATAAGAAGCAAACTTTACCGACTCGGTATCGGTAGCATCCATCACCCGCAAAGTGCATTGTACCTGATCTAGAAAATTCTATGGGTCCGCATTTAAGTCTGTTCCTGTGAATACCAGAGGGTCTAGATCGATGAAATCCTGAGCTCTTGTTCTAGCAGCTCTATCAGAAGGACTGGGAACCTGACGTTGGGCCTGCGCGGCCACCAATCGTGTCAATAACTGAACCGCACTCTGCATATCAAGATCCACGTATGGACTATCACGTGGAGGAACTAGGGGTGTTGCAATTCCACTAATCTCCTCCGATGGTGATGTACTGGGAGAACCATACGAAGGAGTCGTACCGAGGGTCTCACTCTGGCCCTCGCTAACGGGTGGAAATCGACTGCTACCTTTGGCCGTAGCCGTATTCAACTCCCTCATACTCTTGGACTTCTTCCTTGCGGTAGGCATCGCTGGAATCATAAGCACAGAATGGATTATGAGTGAAATACTTATAACTCAGCTCTACTGCACGATGTATGAGATTAAAGAACAGGAAACATCCCTAAATGTCAAATAACCTCCTGTTTATAAGTATGATGCACAACATACCCATAAATAAGACTCTACTAGACACAGCTTGTAGACTCCCTAGAACAGACATGCTCTGATACCAAGTTTGTCACGACCCAAATCGGAGGGTCGCAACGAATACCCAGAGCCCACCCGTCGGGTACCGCTAATCACACTATCAACACCTATTCATAATTAATTACCGACTAAGGCGAAAAAGGATTATGGGAATAGTAACCTAGAAATCCAACTTATATATATATATATATACCAAGGCCGACAAGGCCATACAAGACTACTACACACAAGACACCTGTCTACAAGCCTCTAAGAGAGTACACAACATCAACAAGTCGGGACAAGGCCCCGCCATACCCATATAGACACGCAAAATTGTATCATACCAAAATCAGACCGACACTCCGAAAAGAGAGGAGTGCTTTCAAAAATCCGCGGAAATCTACAACCTATTCACATGGGTCGTCGCCTTACCTATGCGAACCTGCGGGCATGAAATGCAGCGTCCCCCGACAAAAGGGACATCAGTACGACTGATGTACTGGGTATGTCAGGCATAAATATCAGCATAACAGGAATATACCAATAACTGAAACATAAACAACTGACCAACAGTAACTGCCTCTGAGGGCCCTAATACCCTTGCCTAGATGTTATGCACAATGCAGTGTCTATATTCATTGGCCTCATCGGGCAATTTCCTTACCATGACAGTCTTTGTGGGCATCATATCATGTAATGGTTAACGAATATATGCATGATGCAAGTACGTTATATATATGTTAGTGTTGCGGATCGTGCAACCCGTCCCAATATATGTTAGTGTTGCGGATCGTGCAACCCGTCCCAATAAGCCATACAGGCATCACATCACATCATCACATCATATTGTCCTCTTCGGGCTCTTTTGTGATAATATGTACCATCTGTAGGTGGTGTGCGTATATAACGCATTTCCCCTTCCCCATATACCATATATATATATATATATATATATATAATATTTACCATATAGTAATGTGCATAGCACCAGTGGGTCCAGGGTAATATATGAATGCAATGCAAATGAAAATGCATGAATATCAGTAAAATATTTCCTGAATTTATCGGATGACAATAATATCCTTGCCCCTTTGGCTAACACGGTGAATGTCAACACTTTTTCCGTATGCCTCAATAAGGACTTAGGAACATATTTAGACATGCTTTTAGCATAGAAATCAATAACATGAATATATTCTTAACTACTAGAAGTAGAATAAATTATGAAGCAATATCACAGTTTTATTTTGTTACATGGAACATGTCAATAGAAAGAAATAATTTTCCTTAACATACCTTAAATCACTCTTTGAATAACGACAATGAGTCAATTCCTTTTGATTGATGTCTAGCCTCCAGTGATAAAATTTCCACTTCCTTACTTGAATTCGTGCAGGTAGTTTATAGAATTTCGTAGGCAATTGCTCACTTTATTGAGATTGTTGAGTAACGTTCTAAACTAAATGTTGCTATACTAATAGAGGGAAATGTTATTGTTTGTAAATCTCTCCCACTGCTCACCAGGAAGAGTTACTAAATATAAATCTTCCTCCTACACGAGAACACCTCCCAGCAAATCATGGAATCCCCTTAGTCACTTAATGTGTTGTAACAATAATTACATTTCACCACAAAGTGCCACCAACCAAATCATAAGCTTAGTCACTAACCCCTCCTTTATAACACCGCACGTGGATTCCCACTTTATCCAATATTTATCCACTAAATGATTAATTAATCCCTTTAGACCACCCTCCATATTTAACTCACCACACACATAATTAATTTTTTGATCCCAATTCAATTAAATCTTAATAATTCATAAGACCTTCATATATTCAATGTCATAATTTGTAATATGACACTAGTCCACACTCCTTTGTGCACACACTAAATTTATTTCCTCTCCCTGTCGTCACACTTGTTACGTCCAAAATTATTTCGGGGTTTAATCCTTTTATATACTAATATCTTTATTAGCATAAGTAAATATAACATAAATTTTCCAACACTCGAACCTATTTACACATGCCTAGCTATTTTATATACACTTAGCGATTTGAACCGTAACCCGAAAGTACGAGACGTTACAGTACCGTTGACTTGTCTTACACTAAACACTGACGGTTCAAGACATCACGTTCACCGCGCAGTAAGTAAGTCCGATGGTATTCAACTATGGAAGGTTCAAAGTGGAAGCTACTTATCCAGATGCAACATCGGTCTGTTGAAAGATTGCTGGAAAGGCACCATGTGAGTGCGCCAAAATCTCTTTGAAGAGGGGATTGTTGGAAATTTACTAATGTGGAATTAAGTATATCTCATTATTTATGACTCAAACAATTTGGGCCCCGTAAGTCCACACACGTGCACACATAGTGCCAAGTATAAAAAAATTCATTAGTGAAAGAGATATTGGTACCTATGTAATACGTTTGAGACATAGAATGATGGATGGTTATTGGCAAAATGACAAAGTATTCCACGTTGGTAAATGAAGGAAGAAGTGTAAGATGAAATGTGTCAGAAATCGCCGCGGCACTAATTGGGTCTTCAGTTACTTGAGTCGCTGCTCCGCGGCGCTAATTCACAGAGCCGCGGCGCTTCGGAGGCAGAATGCTGCGATGAGAAGTTGGTAAATTCTGACCTTTAGGCTGGTTTTGGAGCATTGATTCTCCATTACTTGACACATGAATTCAGCCATTATTTGGCTGAATGTAAC
Organism: Anisodus tanguticus; assembly: GCA_034509755.1. Classification (NCBI taxonomy): domain Eukaryota; kingdom Viridiplantae; phylum Streptophyta; class Magnoliopsida; order Solanales; family Solanaceae; genus Anisodus; species Anisodus tanguticus. Next base: position 1,989,494 of record CM067545.1, on the reverse strand, counting down.
CCCTTAATTAAGTGTCATTATATGGCTATTGAAGGCCATTAGTTGGCTAGTTGAGGGGTCTTCTCCTTACACTATAAATTGAGGCCTTTGGCTCAATTGAAGAAGACTACACAACACTTAGAAAATACTCCAGAATTTTCTAAATTCATCTTCTTCCTTTCTACGAAAGTTACTATACTCAAAGTTCTTCAAGAGTAACACTTGAGTTTCCTTTGTTCAATTGTTAAGTTGATGTTGTATCTTGGGAGACTATTGCCCAACAACATAAAAGGAGATGTACGGGGCAATATTGTATTAAAGGCCGAGTTTCATCACTCGACTCAGCAAATCACACAAGCAGTTTGTTAAGTTCGTGATTTCCGGTTTATTGTAATAATTAGTTTATCCTTTCTTACTATTGTAATAGTTACTTACTTCCCGTTCCCTGCAACAATTGTATCCCAACATAACTAGTACAAATTCAAGCAAGAACCAACTCTATGAAAACTGTCTTTCCAGAATTTTTGTAAAAAGGAACGCAATCTTAAAATAGTCATAACTTTTTATCCGTAGGTCAGATTAATCTCTGTAAAGTCTCAAACTATCGAGAACAGAGAAATATAGAACTTATATTCAGCACAACTTTTCATATTCCTCACCGAAACATTCAGTTCATTTATTTTAACAACTCTCAGAAAACTATTTTGCCATATTTTTGTAAAACAAGACACAATCTTAAAATAAAAATAACTTGTTATCTGTAAGTCGGATTAATCTCCATAAAGTCTCAAACTGTCGAGGACAGAGAAATATAGAACTTGTATTCAGCACAACTCTTCAGATTCTTCAGCAATATGTACCATTTTTCCGTTATACGTTCTGCCTTCCGGATTTCACTCGATCAGCGGCAGAAACTTTAAACTGTGATAACTCTCAAACTGTATGTTGGGTTTAGCCCTTCTTGGGCTCAATCTGATAGTTAAGGAGAGATGTACAACCCTGTAAAATTTCATCCTATTCTAACAAGTATAACTTAGAGAAACAGATTGTAATTTCATGACCCAAACTAATTATTAAATGATCTATTAACAATAATTTCATGATCATTCTTTCAACATCCAGATTATATTCTAACATGTATTGTAACTTAAAACAAAGGATTATACTAAGAGTTATGAGTGAGAGAACTCACCATTTTTTTTTGCTTCGTAACCGCGACAGAACTGTCAAACTTGATTGCTAAATGTAATATTTGTTCTCTTCTATTTTTCTGATTTTTTTGCTCTTGGTATTTTTCCTGATTTTTTATTCTTTGTGCTAAGTGTTTTCTTTTGTGCTATGCAGAATATATAGTGAGTTGTGTGTGTAACTTGTGGAAGGTGGAAGGAGAAGAGGTTGATGGAGATGAAAAGGGGAGGGGGTGGGGGCGTGCATGTTAAGGCTCTTAATGCCATTACTGCAATTTGTTTTAACTGCAGAATATGGCTCTTAATGCCATTACTACAATTTCTTTCTAACTGCAGATTATGGCTCTTAATGCCATTTATTTATATCATTTTTTTTAAAGAAACCAACAATAAAATGTTTTTTTTCCTGGATTTTACAGTGATGGATCAGTAGAAACTTAAATGAAATTGATTTGTTTGAAATCAGAATGGACAAAAATCAATCCAAGAATTGCATAATGTACCGTTGAGAGGGTAACCTTACCTGGTGGGTGTGGTTTTGTGGCACACCTTCGAGGTAAGGGCAAGAGCATTTAATGCCCTTGTCTAAAATAGGCGAACCAAATTGGCGAGAAAGCAACGTACTCCTCTCAGTCGCCATTTTGGTAAAGACAAAAGGAAGAAAAACAGCTGCTAGGGTTCTTTTTTTGGAACAGTGTGGTGAAAGAGTGTTTTTGCCCTTCTTACTCGTAACTTCTAGGCCGGGCATGGGTCAACTGACCTGGGCTATGCCTAATTCTTAATTTAAAAGCATGGCCCAAATAATTTTGCTAGGCTTTGAGTAATAAATGTGGCCATCTTTTAAATTAAAACATGAGCGAATAATTTTAAAAATAGTCTGATTAGACTAAAAGCTTCATTTTAACTCCAAATTTGACACTATTTAGGATTAAGGAAATTAAAATTATGCAAACGTCTTTTAAATTAAAACATGACTTAAAATTAAGATGTAATTCTATTGTCGTATTTAATTAAATAATGTCCCGACTTTGACGGAGTGGAACATTAATCCTTTATATTTGAAAATTCTTTTGAGATAATTATATTTATAATTGCCGGTTAAAATTCCAAAATTATGATTAACAGTAAAAAAATATGTAAAATTAGGATATGATATAACAATAGAATTACATCTTATATACCAAGTGATATTTTGTCAAATAAAATGACAAACTACTCCCGGAATAATTTTATAAAATCATATTCTCCTTGTGAAGAGTATAGTCCACTCCGTCTGTGACCCGAGAGCCTTGAATAATTAAATAAAATTATTGAAGGGTAAAAATTAGGTGTCAACAACAATTATTTACCCTTGGTTGATTCCCTTCTAATTAAAGTTGGAAATTATTAAATGTGGTTTAAAGCCCCAAGTCCTAGTTAATTTACCACTTTCCTAGACTCTAGTCTCATTTTTCAAGTTTGACTATAGACTAGGCATTAAATGGATGTTAAGTATAAACTACCCCATCTACCGCATTCCATTTTTGGGTCACAACCCAACCTGGATTTTAGTCACTCATGGAAAACAATTGTTACACCTAGTACTTTGTACGTTGTTTTCAGCATAGGTTAACTAACATAAGCTTAGTAAGGTTGAGACCCCTTCACAAGGTTAACAAAGGTGTATATGGGTGCTGAGTATGCTTCGTAAGAGGTCGGGGATAAACGAATCAAAGGAAGTAAGTTAGTTGAAATTCGGGTAGAAATGGGCAGAATTCTGGACAGAATGATGGCCTAAATTATTGGAAGTATATCTATTAGTATATGAGGATTTATTGAGCACATAACCTATCTAAATTCAAGTTCAGCGTGTCTACTTTCCAACGCAACTAACCGTTCGTCAATCGAATCTCTGTACAAAAAGTTATGTGTGTTTCAAGAAAATGTGTTTCGGCAAATGTGACATTTTAAAGCCAAAGGTGAGCCTACCGATTTGAAGGATGTAGATGCCATTAAGACGTTCCGTTTGGCCCTAAATTTACACAAAACCTATCAATATATCGAATGGGGATACATAATAGGGTAATGGGGTATACGAAATGTCTGTCCCACGCAGGGATACAAATCCTAAACTATGCTACTGTGGGAGGTCCTCTATCACATCTGAAACTTTCCGAGCTCCTCTCGGATGAAGTCTAAAAAGTGAATACTAGTCAATACTAGTGGGATTTTCAAATGACTTTGATACTCGAGCGAACTACTTGAGGTGAACCGTTATCGGCTGTTGGACGACCACGAACCAACTCCGCCTGCAACATGTTCCAAAGAAATATATTTGGTTTTTTAGTGAAGGCTAGACTGTGAACCCGCACGTCCCTTTTGAAACCATGCAGTTTTGTTTCTAGTGTATTGGAGTGTATTTTATTTATTGTATTCAGTTTTGGGTGCCCACACAAATGTGTGGATTACGAACCGAACAATTGAAATATCTAATGAGAGTGACTAATTTGAAACCCATACAAACTCTGGCCCATTTGTTATGGTTTCGAATTATTGGGGGTATAAATGTTATTGAGTTACTTATATCATAGGGGAAATTTGGAAAAGAGCAAAAAAAGCAAAACCTAACTATATAGCCTCCCAAACTTGACGAGATCAGTTAGAGAAGGCGAATGGAAGTAGCAGAGGAGAAGGGGTCGCCAGTTGTTGTGTATCTCCACGGTATGACTTATCGGCATGATTTGTGGTTTCGCATCGAAGTGCCAAAGGATGATGACCATCACCCCAAATTAACATGCAAAAAGATTCCTCCTATTGCGAAGCTGCCTTGGTCTATTTATGGAATGGGAGGAAACTGGACCGTTATTGGTACCAAAATCTACTATGCTGGTGGATACCTCACTGATCGATCGAAAATTATCCCTCGTAAGGAATTGATTAAGCATAACACCATGATGACACAAGATGCCGTTGACTCTTGGGAGACAGAATCATCTCTTAATCTTTCCCGTAGGTCCCCTGTTGTAGCTGCTGTTGGTAAAACAAAAATATGTGTTTTGGGTGGCGAAAACCGCTCACCTGATTCCTATAAAAAAAGACCTCGTGTTGAGGACGAGGAGCAGTCTGATGGTTATCTTCTTCGGAACAAAGGTGGTGAAATTTATGATATCGACGGAAAATATTGGAACTACGTGGATACTGATTTAAAATATTTTACTCCCTATGATACTGTTGCTGTTGTGGAAAAAGAACAAGAGCCGACCACCCAAATCGTGTTTTATTGCTTGGTTGAGGGTTCTATCATGATTTTCGATGCAACTACTGGTAAGATATCCATGAATGAAACATTCAAGGAGTTTGTTTTGTGGAATCGTTGTTTGGATACTTCTCCTCCACTAGGTCTCGTTTGTAGTTATACAGAATATCATTTCCTACACATGGCTACCGTGAATGTACCTGCAGTGTTCACTAACGATACATTCTATTGGTTCACCTTGGACATGTACTTGTATGCTTATGATGTTAGGGCTAGCAGATGGTTCAAATCACAATGTCTCTTAAATCAACTTTTAGATCTATATCCCAAACTGGTCCATAACGACGAACTTCCATTAGTTCCCATTTTGGTTGGCCTCCCACAAGATGGGAAATTTGTGGTGTTTATTCCTCGACATAATAATAATAGAGCAGAATTAATAATGGCCTGCCTCAAGGTCGAGATGAAGCCACCCTGTTTGAATGTGTTGATGGAGTTCGTTCAGCATTTATACTTTGCTGAAGAAATTCGTCTGCTCGAATCTCTTATCTTCTATGATGGCAAGGCAATGTGAGTACCCCTTTAAATTTTTTGTATTTTGGTAAGAAAGTTCATTTTTTATTTTATAGAATTACTTCCTATGTACCCCTTATATCTTGTAAGATGCTTACTTCCTTTTATGTATTCATTGTTCATATCAATTTTCCAAGAAATTCATCACCTGACCCCTCATCCTATAGAAATATGATGGCAGCTGAAAACAAAATATGGTTCCAATTTAAGTTAAGGTTGAGCCCTAAACCCTAAGGTCGAGCTTTACTTTAGTAAAACAATATCTGCCCTTAGTGTCCCATTGCATAATAGCTTGGGATGAGTTAGAAACATGATTCATGACCTGATGATATAGACTATAGAGTTATAAGCCAACTGTAAACACCAAGGAACACGGAATAATGAAATTTGTCTAAACAATAGAGGTGCTATTTTATAGATCATTGAGCCTAGTAATAAGTTTTGAAATATTAACATTTTTACATAATAATCTAACATATAAAATAAACAATTATGACAGTGTTACATTATAAATACTTGGTACTCCTTCCGTCTTGGAAGAATCAGTGGATCGATGTGGATGATCTAATATTCACAAACCGTTGCAATTGCAATTTTGTTGATAAGCGGCCAAAATTTGGGACAAAGGGAATATTTTTTTGGAAGTTTCTTGAACCATCAATGCTCACAAAAAAAATATAGTTGTTTGTCACCTCTTTGTTATTTCTTTAAGGGATTAATAATAATTTGTTGCAAGTAAAGCTGAGTGTAGCTATTTTATCTTTTGATCCACCACAACCTTTTGAATTGGGTTGATGAACATCTAATAGTGGGTTTGAGGGGGAAAATGCAAACAATTCCTTTTCTGTATGCCTTTCTGTTTTTTTTGTGCAGTAACATTAATGTTCAGTGTTAGTCTATGTTGCTCGGACTCATGTGTGAGTGTCGGATACATATCTAGAGGTCGGGTTCGTCATGATCTAAATTTTAAGATTAGCGGGTACGGATCCAAGTACGGATACGGGTGCAGGAATTTGGCAAACAGTAACTCAAAATTCTAAAAATAGAGTTATAAAACCTAAATTATGGGATATTATTGGTAAAACTTGAGGAGAAAATATTGATCAAGAGGAGAATCTCGGAAGGAGATATAAGGAAAAGGAGTGACATAGAAATTTCTATATACAAGTTATTTAATTTTCTTCAATTGCACCATAGCTTTTGTATTGATTACATAAATCATTGAATCTGTCCGGAATTTCTCTCCCTCAAATTTGGTCAAAGTATCCAAAATTGGTTGACCAGATCGGGTACGGATCCCATACCCATTGAGGACCAACCGACCCGGGTTTTCACGAGCTTTGGCAGGTTCTGTAGTGCCGGTCAAAGGCGTTAGCGCATACCCCGGGGTGATCATCACCACCTGCACCTTCAGCCTTAAGACATGAAATCGTCATTCTCCTTAGTTTTTTCATTGAGGTAAGGTATAAGGTAAGACCGCTTTCTTAAATAAGTGGTACTAGGGGACAATGTAGGAGGACGCTCGTGTATATGATTTTTTTTTTTAGAATTACTCTGTCCACATTCAAATTAATCGCCTCACCCTGATATTGGTCGAGTCTTAGAAGTTCTTGGGGAGATTAAAACCTCCTTTCGAAATCTTCAACCAATTTATTTACCACATCTCCGTGACATCCCCTTGGAAAAAGGAATGTCATGGGAGCCTACCTGGAAAAGTACACCATGATATATACCCGATTCATGCAGAATATCAGGAAAAATGGATACAAACCTGTCAAAAAATCATGTCTAGCTTCAATCACACCAAAAGTGTCGACACGGGTGAGTCACCGAAAGTGAAGAGTCCGAGCAATATAGGTGTTAGTACTTATCCTTTCTGCTGGGGGATGGGGTGTGCGAAGGGGCCTTTTGTATGTAGTCAAAGAAGCCTTGAAATTCCGCTTACGCAGCTTCTCAAATATCACTCTCTTAGTACTAAATCTAATAAAATGGATCTTTTTCTCAAAAGCGATTAGAATCCTCTAAGTATAGAGGCATTTGTCAAATGCTATGATGTTTTGATTTTGGGGAAGTCCCAAACTACTATCTTTAGTTGTATGATTATGTATGTATACAAAAGAGGAAATGTAAATTAGTTGCGAGAAATTCCTTTTTGGCCTTCTGCTTTCGTGCATTGTTTAGCTTGCTTGAATTCTGCTAATGATTTTCGTGACAGTAGTGTTGAAGGTTGAAGAATACTGGGTGCATGCACGGATGAGTCAGATCTGCAATGGAGACCTAATGGTGAGGAGCTGTTGGATTCCATATTTTATCTCCGTATTACAATATCGTGCCATTTTCTTTTACACTAGCACTTAAATTTTTTGACTGGCTTTTGGGGATTTTTCTAGTTGTCAAGAGATTTTGAAATTTCAGTACTGTTTTAAGTTTGATTTCTATCTATATGAAACTTTGTGGGGGAGGGGGGGTGGGGGGTGGGGTGAAGATTTTGGTAATGCTTTAATGGATTTGTAGAATGATATCCTTTAAGGCAAGAAATTTCCTTTCCGTGATCAGCTAAGTTGTCGCTACCAGTTTACTGTGGTTACAATTATTAGATCTTTTGGATGCAGAAGATCTTATGGAGATACTTTTCTCTGAAACCTTCTTTTTGCATTGCAGGCATCTTGTTCCAAAGGTTGTGTCAATGTTATTTGGTTCTTTTTTTCTTTTTTCTTTTGACAATGGCAACGGAATGTTGTTTAGTTCTCCAAGTTAATGGATTCAGTATTAATATTTTGCTTTAGCTGTACTCAAATGTGCTACATTGTGATGTACAAAGAAATGTACCAGGTTGTGTTTTATGTTCACGTAATCTTTGCCTGCTGGTGCAAAGGCAACTTCTACATCTTAAGGATTTTATTCATCCCCCCCCGCCCCCTCCCCCCAAGTCAGGGTGTGTTTGGTTTTAAGGGAAATAGATGATTTCCTCTTCCTTCTATACCCCAACCAACCTTACCATCGATCCCATCTTCATACAAGTTTACTGTGGTTGCAATTATTTGATCATTTTGAAGATATGCAGCCAGAAGATCGAGCATGTCTAACTCGCCCGATACCCCCACCTTCACTCCAAAATCCAAACACATCCCGTGACTCCTAGTTTCGCCGAGAAGACTATGAAAGGAAGCCAATTGAGTCTTTCTTGTTGGTAATCTCGTTTGAGCATTGATGCTTAGTCGTCAAAATGGGCTTGGCCCTTGAGATAACACAGCCCGCTATAGGTGGTAGGGTTGGATTAAGATTTTTAAGCCCATTTAAAATCGGAGGCTTCTAAGCCCAGCTCGAGTTAGCCTGTTGGCCCTTGAGGCTTGACGAGGCTAGGCCCAGGCCAGCTCGTGGCCAAAAGGTTATTTAATTTAATTAAAAATTTAAAAGAAGGTTGTGAAGAAAAACTTAAAATTAGGAGTAGCAATTACTAAATAAGTCTTAATGTCTCACGCATTACTGTGCTCATTTAGCTAATCAGTAAGTATAGAAAGTTGCAAACTTGATTGTTGTTTGATTCAAAATTTAAAAGAAAATTGTGAAAAAGAAGTAAAAAGTAGGAATAGTGATTATTGAATAAGTTTTGGTGTATACTCATTTAGCGTTATAAAAGTTGCATTCATCATGATAGCGTGCAAAAACTTCCAGAAACTTTGTAATTCATAATATTATAGGTCCTCCCTCCTTAAATACTCTTAATCAACAAATGTTCATCATGGTACTAAGACGAGGAAGCTTCAAGATTTACCTACTATTTTAATTTTTTAATGGTCAAAGTTATGAATTTTATATTATTAATTTAATATCCAAATAAAAATTATTGGATGAGTCTAAACTCTTATGTAATACTTTGTCATCCATCCATTCCAAAGTACTTGTATCATGTTTCATTTTTCTCAAGGGTCAAATTATAAAAATCTTTTACTAAGTAATATTTTAAAATGCATTTTTATCATATTAATACAAGAAGAATTGCAACCTATAGTATTTTTATATAATTTTATAATATAATATATGTCTTAATATTAAATATTAAATTAATTTATCGTCAGCCTTAAGGCAATGAATAGTCATTCTCCTTAGCTTTTTTCGTTGAGGTAAGCTATAAGGTAAGGACACTTTCTTAAATATGTTGTACTAGGGGACAATGTAGGAGGACGCTCGTGTATATGCTTTTTTTTTTAGAATTACTCTGTCCACATTCAAATCAATCGCCTCACCCTGATATTGGCCGAGTCTTAGAAGTTCTTAGGGAGATTAAAACCTCCTTTTGAAATCTTCAACCAATTTATTAACCACATCTCCGTGACATCCCTTGAAAAAAGAAATGTCATGGGAGCCTACCTGGAAAAGTACGTCATGATATACATGATCCATGTAGAATATCATAAAAATGGATACAAACCTGTCAAAAAATCAAGTCTAGCTTTAATCGCACCAAAAGTGTTAACATGGGTGCGGCACCGAAAGTGAAGAGTCGAGCAATATAAATGTTAATACTTGTCCTTTATGTTGGGGGGATGGGGTGTGCGAAGGGGCCTTTTGTATGTAGTCAAAGAAGCCTTGAAATTTCGTTTACGCATCTTCTTAAATATCACTCTCTTAATACTAAATCTAATAAAATGGATATTTTTCTCAAATATCATCCCATCTTCATACCAGTTTATTGTGATTGCGATTATTTGATCTTTTTGAAGATATGCAGCCAGAAGATCGAGCATGTCTAACTCACCTGATACTCCCACCTTCATTCCAAAGTCCAAACACATCCCGGGACTCCTAGTTTCGTCGAGTAGACTATGAAAGGAAGCCAATTGAGTCTTTCTTGTTGGTTATCCCGTTAGAGCATTGATGCTTAGTCGTCAAAATGGGTTGGCCCTTCAGATCAACCCAGTCCAGCCCGTTATTGGGGTAAGGGTTGGGTTAAGATTTTTTTAAGTCCATTTAAAATCGGAGGCTTATAAGCCTAGCCCGGATCAGCCTGTTGACCCTTGAGGCTTGGCGAGGCTAGGCCCACGCAGCCCGTGGCCAAAAGGCTATTTAATTTAATTAGTAATTTAAAAGAAGATTGTGAAGAAGTAAAAATTAGGAGTAACAATTACTAAATAAGTCTTAATAACTTGCACAATAATTTGCTCATTTAGCTAATCAGCAAGTATATAAAGTTGCAAACTTAGATGGTTGTTTGATTCAAATTTAAAGTTTAAAAGAAAATTGTGAAAAAGAAGTAAAAACTAGGAATAGTGATTACTGAATAAGTCTCATTTAGGTTATAAAAGTTGCATTCATCATGATAATGTACAAAAACTTCCAAAAACTTTGTAGTACATAATATTATAGGCCCGTCCCTCCTCAAATGCTGTTAATCAACAAATGTTCTATTGCATTTGAAGCAACTACGTATTAGTTAATCATGGTACTAAGACGAAGAAGCTTCAAGGTTTACCTACTATTTTAATTTTTTTAATGGTCAAAGTTATGAATTTTCTATTATTAATTTAAGGGGAAAAGGTCAAAATTACCCTCCAACTTTGTTTTATAGTTTAACATTGCCCTCCGTCAAACTTTGCGATAAAAAATGTCCTTCCCGTTAGCAAACTTATCAAATTTGCCCTTACATTGATGGAAATCTGAGTTGAACTCCACGTCGAATCCACATAGACGCTCCACGCCGGATCCACCCAATTCGGCTCACCCAACTAGACCACCACCGCAGTCACCACATAGACCACCACCGCCGTCTCTAGCGAAGTCGGCGACGAAACACAACCACTGGTGATGACCAAACATAATCAACAATGAGCCCCCAAATACCTAGATCTGAACATTCTCGGTGACCACACCACCAACAACATCAACCCCTCACTGCCTCACCACTAGATCCGCCGACCACCACCGTCGGAGCTCCAAACTTCGACGATCTCGCCAGACCACTAGCCACCCTACGCCTTCCCTTGTTCCCTCTCTCGCTCCCTTCTTCTCCATCGCCACCACTGCCTCGCCAACAACTGAAATCTCCGCGAACCACCCAACTCAGTCAACAACCACAAACTACCTCAACACCACTGCCAAACGATACCAGCACACCCACTATTTCGGCGAAACACCGGTGACAAATCAACCCACTTTATGCTATTTTTTGAGCTGATGTGGACTCATATTTTAAAGACCGGAGGATTATGTCAGAGATGCGGTTGATGAATGAACGAAGATCGGCATCGATGATGGTTTGTTGGGTGTCGGTGGTGGTTTGGGGGTTGGAAATTGGAACAACGGCTGGAGGTGATATCAGTTCGGATCTGACGTGGAGTAACGGGTATGGGTACAGGTTACAGGTGCAACTATGTGGATCCGACGTGGAGCGTCTATGTAGATCCGACATGGAGTCCAACTCAGGTCTACATCCATCTAAGGAAAAATTTGATAAGTTTGCTAACGAAAAAGACATTTTTTGTCGCAAAGTTTGACGGAGGGCAATGTTAAACCATAAAGAATAGTTGGAGGGTTAATTTGACCCTTTCCCTTAATTTAATATCTAAATAAAAATTGTTGGATGAGTCTAAACTTATACGTAATACTTTGTCCTCCCTCCATTCCAAAGTACTTGTATCATGTTTCATTTTGCCATAGTCAAATTATAGAAATCTTTTATTAAGTAATATTTTAAAATGTATTTTTATCATATTAATATAAGAAGAATTGCAACTTATAGTGTTTTTATATAATGTTAAAATATAGTATATGTTTTGATATTAAATATTAAATTAAATTAATATAATTTAACTTTTTAAATTAGTTAACTTAACTTTCGTGAACAAAACCTGATAAGTAGTACTCCCTCCGTCCAGTTTTACTGATCCACTATATTAAAAGTAGTTGTTCAATTTTATTTGTCCATTTTATAAAAGAAAGAGATAATTTACCACTTTATACCTATTTTTACCCTTATCATTTATTATTGGGTTGATAAGTTCAAGTAAATTTTAGTGGTTGAACAATTTTTAAAGTATGTTTTATTTATTTAAAATATTAGGTTACTTAACTATAATTATTGGTGATATGGTAAAATTATCATTCTATTTTTAACTCCGCCATAGGCGTGTCAAGTCAAAATGTAATAAGTAAAAATGGACGGAGAGAGTAGTAATTATTTTGGGTGGGGGATAATTTTTTCCTCTCTGACTCGTTGAACTTCTATACTTCTATACGTTGAAAAGTTGCCTATGCATTGAACCCGGTTTAGTTAATACTAGTTACTAATTTCTTCTGGATGAAAATTAGCTCGTCAGGAAATTAACCTATTGACCGAATCAAATTAGTATTACTAATAATTAAACTAAGATAAACAATATCTCGTATACATGATACACATTGTTAAAAATACTGACTTAATTTAAAATGATTTTAAGTACCATACAACTTTCTGTTATTCACTTCACCTAATACAATGTATGATTACAGTTTTAGAACAATTAAATTGAAATAAAAAGGAATGTAGTCGTTGCATCACATAATGCAACATATCGTTAGAAATTTACGATGATTTTGAATTGAATTTATAGAGGGTGTTTGGATGGGCTTAAAAGCTAGTCAAACTAGCTTAAAAGAACTTTTTAGTTTATTTAGATGTTTGACAAATACCAAAAATGCTGAAAAGCCAAGTATTTTTAAGCTAAAATAACTCAAAATAAATAAAACGCTATAAGTTGGTCTACCCCCAACTTATTGCTTTTTGGCTTAAAAGCTATATAGAATTGACCAACTAATTTAATTTATTATCCCTTGCATGTTGTTATAATCCCTAACATATCCTCGCCTGCCCTAACTCTACTCTTCCGTTTCTTACTCTCTTCCCATCTACTTCTTCTACTCCAATATGTGCCATCCCAACCCAACCTAGCCTAAGCCCCACGGGCCAAAGAATTTGATGGGCTAAGGTGGGACGGTCCTTCATTTGAAACGGTCTTAAAATTATCAGCTCAATCCATCTCTAAAAGGACTGCGGGTTGGGACGGGCTAGCCCTTCGTTTTTCTAATCTTTTTTTATAAGAAATTTTCTTTTCAAACTAAATTTAACCAATAAATATATGTCAATTTGTTAACATTTCTAACACGTGATTATATGAAAGTACGTAATTTTATAATAACTTATGACATATTCAATACATCGTCAATCCGTTTGTGATAAAGTTGTCTTAAATTTTAGTTAATATCTTCATATTAATCAACAAATTTAATTAGTGAAACACTATGAAATAACTACATTTCAAAAAGAAATTATATTTAAATTCACTAAAAATATTACCACTTTGAATTTGGGTAAAGCCGTGCAACCAATTTCGAGTAGCAATAAGTTTTTGGACATTATCACGATGGATGCAACTTTTGTACTTGGTGATGAGGAGTGAAAAATAACCCTTTGATTATTTTCATTAATTGAAAGGCTATATATACAAGTTACATATTTCCATAATAGGAGAATCATATTCCTATTCTACTCCTAAAACCTTATTCTACTTGGACACTAACTATACAACTATGGTAATACAATTATGATAAGTGTACAACACTAATTACACCATAATATTACCTAACCTATTGCCTAATTATGGTACAAAACACGTGATATACACCTTATATCTAACACACACCCCGCATTCATAGCGAGCGGTCTTCGAACGCTGAGACTGTCCCTGAAATCTTTAAAAAGGACCGACTGAATACCCTTCGTAAAGATGTCTTCATTTTGATATCTGGACGGGACATGACAGACGTGTACCTGACCACAAGCAACCTTTTCTCGAACAAAATGAATGTCCATCTCGATATGTTTAGTGTGCTGGTGCTGAACCAGATTATCCGACAGATAGATGACACTAATATTATCACAATAAACCAATGTTGCTTTCTGGATAGGACAATGAAGCTCCAATAGCAAATTACGTAACCAACATGATTACGAGACCACATTCGCTACCCTTCGATACTCGACCTCTGCACTGAATCGGGACAATATCGACTGACGTTTCGCAGACCATGAGACCAGGTTATTGCCAAGAAACATACAATAGCCAGATGTAGACCGTCTGGTGTCCGGACAGCCACCCCAATCAGCATCCGTATACGAGACAAGTGTGGACGTCGAGAAAGGATATAAATGCAAACCATAGTCAAGTGTACCCTGAATATACCGAATGATGCATTTGAGGGCATTCATGTGCTCAACTCTGGGATCATGCATAAACAAACACACCTGTTGGACAACATATGTAATATCTGGTCTCGTGAATGTAAGATACTGAAGGGCCTATACAAGACTGCGATAGCGGGTCGGATCCTCGTATGGTATGCCGGCCGCGGCACTAAGCTTTGGCTTAGTATCAATTGGAATGGAAGTGGACTTACATGATGACATCTCAACCCTCTCAATGATCTCAGTTGCATACTTCGGTTGAGATAAGAACAATCCACCTGCATGACGAGTGACAACAATCCCCAAAAAATAACTCAAGGGCCCCAAGTCTTTCATAGCAAACTCAGAGATGAGCATTGTCATGATAGATTGGCGCAAGGCATCGGAAGAGGCAGTCAGAATAATATCATCCACATATAATAGAATATAGGCCAAGGACGAACCACGACGATAGATAAACAATGAATTATCCAACCTGCTGTGAGTGAACCCAATAGTCAAAACATAGTCGGCAAACCGCGTATACCAGGCTCGTGGAGACTGCTTAAGCCCATATAAGGACTTCTTCAACAAACAGACATGATGAGAATGTTTGGGATCCCTAAATCCCAAAGGCTGATGCATATAGGTTGTTTTCTTGAAATCACCATGTAGAAAAACATTCTTTACATCTAATTGATGAATATGCCATGTTTTCGAAAGAGCCAAGCTAAGCACAGTGTGAATGGTAGCCGGCTTGACCACCGGAATAAACATCTCACCACAATCCACACCAACCTGCTGAGTCTTACCATCACCCACAAGTTGCGCCTTATGTTGGGCAAATGAACCATTTGAATTTTCCTTATGAGCAAAAATCCACATAGACCTAATAATATTAATGCCAGATGGACGGGGCACCAACTCCCACATCATATTATCAATAAGAGCATTATATTCATCGGTCATAGCAATTTTCCAATTTGGGTCATTTAATGCAAACACAAGATTACGGGGTAAGGGTGATTTAAGAACATTAGAATATAAATTAAAATGCACTTTTGGTTTAAAAATCCCCCGTTGACTACGAGTGAGTAGTCTATGATTCGGAGCAGAGGCGGGTGGATTTTGGGAATTTTCGGAACTCGGGACGGACTGGCCAGCAGGCAGTGGACCTGCTGGCCCAAATCGGGAACTGAAGCCGGAGCTGGGCACAGGAACTGGGCCAACACTGGACCCGACAAAAAAGATGCCGAAACGGGTCGAATCGGGTAGAACGGATGGCCTAGTTGTTGGACCCAGATTTGAAAACGACGTTGTTCGGGGAGGACCATCGGGCAGTGGGCCCGCTGGCGGAGTTGGGGTGCGGGACACGTCCGAAAAATAGTGAATAAGTTTCGGGGAAATACCATCATCCAAAAAATTATATGAACTAGGCCCGGGATTACTAACCTTAGCAAACGGAAACTGGGATTCATAAAAAATGAAATGACGATTAATGATGATTTTATTAGAGGATAAATCAAAATATTTATAACCACGATGATTAGACGGAAAATCCAAAAACACACACGGAGTAGACCGGGCCTGAAGTTTGTTAATTGTGGTGGACAGAAATAACGGATAACACAAGCACCCAAAGACCCTAAGATGGGAATACGAAGGTGTTTTATTATATAAAATTTGTAGGGGGGGGGGAATACGTCAAACCTTTGGAAGGAAGAATGTTAATGAGATAGGTAGCCATTTGTAGAGCATGATGCCAAAAAGACGGGGGTACGGAAGCATGAATCAATAAAGTTCGGACAATGTTATTTATGGTATGAATTTTGTGTTCGGCTTTCCCATTTTGTGAAGACGTATGAGGACAAGAAAAATGAAATTTATATACATAATATATATTAGGGGATATTTTGCCAAATGAAATGACAAAATAACACCAAACTAGTTAGGAAATTTTTTTTTTGATTTTATAAATGATCATTTTACTATGTTTATGATTCAAGAAACTTGACTAGTTAATTTTAAATTTTTGGAGGGAAAAAAATTGAGTGTCAACACTATTAGTTGCAATTCTTCTTGTATTAATATGATAAAATACATTTTAAAATATTAGTAAAGAATTTTTAAAATTTGACTTTCGAGAAATGAAACATAATAAACATTTTGGGACGGAAGGAGGACAAAGCATTACGTATAAGTTTAGACCAGCAAACAATTTTTATTTAGATATTAAATTTATAATAGAAAATTCATAACTTTGTACATTAAAAAAAATAGTAGGTGAACCCTTTTAGCTTCTTCGTCGTAATGCCATGAAGTTAACTTATACGTAGTTGCTTCAAATGCAATAGAACATTTGTGGATTAAGAGCATTTGAGGAGAGACAGTAATTTTTGTGTAAAAATATTTATTACGAACCCAACAATTGAAATAAATAGTGAAAGTGACTAATTTGAAACCCATACAAACTCTGGCCCATTTGTTATGATTTAGAATTATTGGGGATATAAATGTAATTGAGTTACTTATATCATAGGAGAAATTTGGAAAAGAGCAAAAAAGTTAAACCTAAGTATATAGCCTCCAAACATGACTGACTTAACAGAACCCTAGATCTGAAATTAACGCGAATGGAAGTAGCAGAGGAGAAGGGGAAGGGGTCGCCAGTTGTTGTGTATCTCCACGGTATGACTTATCGGTATGATTTGTGGTTTCGCATCCAAGTGACAAAGGATGATGACAAATTGACACGCAAAAAGATTCCTCCTATTGCGAAGCTGCGTCGGTCTATTTATGGAATGGGAGGAAGATGGACCGTTATTGGTTCCAACATCTACTATGCTGGTGGATACCTCACTGATCGATCGAAAATTATCCCTCGTAAGGAATTGATTAAGCATAACACCATGATGACACAAGATGCCGTTGACTCTTGGGAGACAGAATCATCTCTTAATCTTTCCCGTAGGTCCCCTGTTGTAGCTGCTGTTGGTAAAACAAAAATATGTGTTTTGGGTGGCGAAAACCGCTCACCTGATTCCTATAAAAAAAGACTTCGTGTTGAGGACGAGGAGCAGTCTGATGGTTATCTTCTTCGGAACAAAGGTGGTGAAATTTATGATATCGACGGAAAATGTTGGAACTACGTGGATACTGATTTAAAATATTTTACTCCCTATAATACTTTAAGGAATGTTGCTGTTGTTGTGGAAAAAGAACAAGAGCAAACCAGCCAAATCGTGTTTTATTCCTTGATTAAGGGTTCTATCATGCTTTTCGATGCAACTACTGGTAAAATATCCATGAATGAAACATTCAAGGAGTTTGTTTTGTGGAATCGTCGTTTGGATACTTCTCCTCCACTAGGTCTCGGTAGTGATACAGAATATCATTTCCTACACAGGGCTACCATGAATGTACCTGCAGTGTTCACTAACGATACATTCTATTGGTTCACCTTGGACATGTACTTGTATGCTTATGATGTTAAGGCTAGCAGATGGTTCAAATCACAATGTCTCTTAAATCAACTTTTAGATCTATATCCCAAACTGGTCCATAACGACGAACTTCCATTTGTTCCCATTTTGGTTGGCCTCCCACAAGATGGGAAATTCGTGGTGTTTATTCCTCGAGAAAATAATAATAGAACAGAATTAATAATGGCCTGCCTCAAGGTCGAGATGAAGCCACCCTGTTTGAATGTGTTGATGGAGTTCGTTCAGCATTTATACTTTGCTGAAGAAATTCGTCTGCTCGAATCTCTTATCTTCTATGATGGAAAGGCAATGTGAGTACCCCTTTAAATTTTTTGTATTTTGGTAAGAAAGTTCATTTTTTATTTTACAGAATTACTTCCTATGTACCCCTCATATATTGTAAGATGCTTACTTCATTTTATGTATTCATTGTTCATATCATTGTTCCAAGAAATTCATCACCTGAGCACTCATCCTATAGAAATATGATGGCAGCTGAAAACAAAATATGGTGCCAATTTAAGTTAAGGTTGAGCCCTAAACCCTAAGGTCGAGCTTTACTTTAGTAAAACAATATCTGTCCTTAGTGTCCCATTGCATAATAGCTTGGGATGAATTAGAAACATGATTCATGACCCGATGATATAGACTATAGAGTTATAAGCCAACTATAAACACCAAGGAACACGGAATAATGAAATTTGTCTAAACAATAGAGGTGCTATTTTATAGATCATTGAGCCTAGTAATATGATTTGAAATATTAACATTTTTACATAATATTCTAACATATAAAATAAACAATTATGACAGTGTTACATTATAAATACTTGGTACTCCTTCCGTCTTGGAAGAATCAGTGGATCGATGTGTATGACCTAATATTCACAAACCGTTGCAATTGCAATTTTGTTGATAAGGGCCCAAAATTTGGGACAAAGGGAATTTTTTTTTTTGGAAGTTGCTTGAATCATCAATGCTCACAAAAAAAATATAGTTGTGTGTCACCTCTTTGTTTTTTCTTTAAGGGGTTAATAATTATTTGTTGCAAGTAAAGCTAACGAGTGTAGCTATTTTATCTTTTGATCCACCACATCCTCTTGAATTGGGTTGATGAACATTTAATAGTGGGCTTGAGGGGGAAAATGCAAACAATTCCTTTTCTGTATGCCTTTCTGTTTTTTTTATGCAGTAACGTTAATGTTCAGTGTTAGTCTATGTTGCTCGGACTCGGGTGTGGGTGTCGGGTACGGATCTAGAGGTCGGGTTCGTCATGATCTAAATTTTAAGATTCGTGGGTACGGATACGGGTGCGGGAATTCAGCAAAAAATAACTCAAAATTCTAAAAATATAGTTATAAAACCTAAATTATGAGTAAAACTTTAGCAGAACTCGGAAGGAGATATAAGGAAAAGGAGTGACATAGAAATTTCTATATACAAGTTATTTTATTTTCTTCAATTGCACCATAGCTTTTGTTTTGATTACATAAATCATTGAATCTGTCCGGAATTTCTCTCCCTCGAATTTGGTCAAAGTACCCAAAATTGGTTGACCAGATCGGGTACGGATCCCACACCCATTGAGGACCAACCGACCCGGGTTTTCACGAGCTTTGGCAGGTTCTGTAGTGCATGTCAAAGGCGTTAGCGCATACCCCGGGGTGATCATCGTGTTTTATGTTCACGTAATCTTTGCCTGCTGGTGCTAAGGTAACTTCTATTCCTCCCCCCCCCCCCTCCCAAAGTCAGGGTGTGTGTGGTTTTACTTTTAAGGGAAACAGATGATTTCCTCTTCCTTCTTTTTTTGGGTGGTTTGTTAAGTGAATAGAAAATATTTATCAATGTTTTGTTGGTGAGGAGAAAAACAATTTCCTTCCTCACCATCAGGACATGAAGCAAGTTCAATACCCCAACCAACCTTACCATCCATCCCATCTTCATACAAGTTTACTGTGATTGCAATTATTTGATCATTTTGAAGATATGCAGCCAGAAGATCGAGCATGTCTAACTCGCCCGATACCCCCACCTTCACTCCAAAATCCAAACACATCCCGTGACTCCTAGTTTCGCCGAGAAGACTATGAAAGGAAGCCAGTTGAGTCTTTCTTGTTGGTAATCTCGTTTGAGCATTGATGCTTAGTCGTCAAAATGGGCTTGGCCCTTGAGATAACACAACCCGCTATAGATGAGTCTAAACTTATATGTAATACTTTGTCCTCCCTCCATCCCAAAGTACTTGTATCATGTTTCATTTTGCGATAGTCAAATTATAGAAATCTTTTACTAAGTAATATTTTAAAATGTATTTTTATTATATTACTATAAGAAGAATTGCAACTTATAGTATTTTTATATAATTTTAAAATATAGTATATGTTTTGATATTAAATATTATATTAAATTAATATAATTTAACTTTTTAAATTAGTTAACTTAACTTTCGAGAACAAAACCTGATAAGTAGTACTCTCTCCGTCCAGTTTTACTGATCCACTAAATTAAAAATAGTTCAATTTTATTTGTCCATTTTAGAAAAGAAAGAGATAATTTACCACTTCATACCTATTTTACCCTTATCATTTATTATTGGGTTGATAAGTTCAAGTAAATTTTAATGGTTGAACAATTTTTAAAGTATGTTTTATTTATTTTAAACATTAGGTTACTTAACGATAATTAGGGGTGATATGGTAAAATTTATCATTCTATTTTTCACTTCGCCATAGGCGTGCCAAATCAAAATGTAATAAGTAAAAATGGACGGAGAGAGTAGTAATTATTTTGGGTGGGGGAATATTTTTTCCTCTCTGACTCGTTGAACTTTTATACGTTGAAAAGTTGCCTATGCATTGAACCCGATTTAGTTAATGCTAGTTACTAATTTCTTCTGGATGAAAATTAGCTCGTCAGGAAATTAACCTATTGACGGAATCAAATTAGTATTACAAATAATTAAACTAAGATAAACAATATCTCTTACACATGATACACACTGTTAAGAATACCGACTTAATTTAAAAAGACTTTAAGTACCATACAATTTTCTTTTATTCACTTCACCTAATACAACGTATGGTTAAAGTTTTAGAACGATTCAATTGAAATAAAAAAGAATGTAGCCGTTGCATCACATAATGCAACATACAAATAGAAACTTACGATGATTTTGAATTGAAATTATAGAGGGTGTTTGAATGGGCTTAAAAGCTGGTCAAACCAGCTTAAAGGAACTTTTTAGTTTATTTAGATGTTTGACAAATACCAAAAATACTTAAAAGTCAAGTATTTTTAAGCTAAAATAACTCAAAATAAATAAAACGCTCTAAGTTGGTCTACCCCCAACTTATTGCTTTTTGGCTTAAAAGCTATATAGAATTGACCAACTAATTTAATTTATTATCCCTTGCATGTTGTTATAATCCCTAACATATCCTCGCCTGCCCTAACTATACTCTTCCGTTTCTTACTCTCTTCCCATCTACTTCTTCTACTCCAATATGTGCCATCCCAACCCAACCTAGCCTAAGCCCCACGGGCCAAAGAATTTGATGGGCTAAGGTGGGACGGTCCTTCATTTGAAACAGTCTTAAAATTACCAGCCCAATCCAGCTCTAAAAGGACTGAGAGTTGGGACGGGCTAACCCTTCTTTTTTCTAATCTTTTTTTATAAGAAATTTTCTTTTCAAAATAAATTTAACCAATAAGTATATGTCAATTTGTTAACATTTCTAACACATGATTATATGAAAATACATAATTTGTTAATAACTTATGACATACAATACATCATCAATCCGTTTGTGATAAAGTTGTCTTAAATTTTAGTTAATATCTTCATATTCATCAACAAATTTAATTAGTGAAACACTATCAAATAACTACATTTCAAAAAGAAATAATATTTAAATTAACTAAAAATATATTACCACTTTGAATTTGGGTAAAGCTGTTCAACCAATTTCGAGTAGCAATAAGTTTTTGGACATTATCACGATGGATGCAACTTTTATACTTGGTGATGAAGAATTTTAGTATTCGGAATCTAACGCTAAATGACTATAAACACTACAAAGAAACCTAACATTTAAGAAATCCAACTTATTTAAAAAAAAAAACTAACTCTACAAACCAAAGCCACCGCTTCATAATGTTGGTTAACATAACCACTCACAAACCTTCTTTGTTTTCCTTACAACTAAGAGAATAAGAAATGGGCAAACATTCAAGCTCTCTGACTGGTTAATTAAGTCTTTGGATAATAAATCTTCTCCTCTGAAGCTTCGTTAATCGACTTCAATCAGTTTTATTTATTTACTTTTAGTTTGATCATGATCTTAAATCTTTTTTTCACGAAGAAGCTTGGAGTAATAGTCTTAAGGTTTTAATATCGGTGCATTGAGAGACGTATGGTAAGAAAAGATCATTAGAATAATTATACCATGTATAAAGTTATGAAAATAGAAATGGGATGGAAGGCGACTTGATCCGAATGTGTTTGAGTTTATATTTAGAGTATAAATTCTCAACAAGTAGATAGTGTAGCTATTATTCCTTTAGAGAGAGGGATTATAGAAGGATTCTTTGAAGTACTACTTAAGTATACTATTCAATTTTCTTGTTTACAACAAGGTTCTCCAGAATTAAACTACTGAAAATAATGCATTCAAGAGTAAGTTGATTGTAAGTATCGATTGAAAAATATTTTCATGGTAATTTTCAATTTTGTTTTCTTTGAAAAATAATGCATTCAAGAGTACGTTGAAGATTAGCTCGAACAAAATATAAAGAATAAGAAATCACTGGAATGTCATTCAGCAAGAAAGCTTTTGAATCGATGTATTGAAGATTAGCAAAACTTTTACTCTTTCTTTGATATAGATCGAGTACATAGCTTATAAATACTCAAATTATCATTTCATTTTTCAAGTGAGTTTTACAACTTACGCAACTCAAAGCAATGCTTGTAAAGTAGTTAATGTTTCTTTCCTGTGTATTTCAGGGAGAGAGCTGATAGAGATACATATTTGTAAATTAGTATATAGTCTTATTTCTCTTTTCTCTTCAACTCCTCTCATTATCATAAGAAAACATGTCTCAAAACAGATTGGAATAGTCTTATTTGTAGATTAGTAAATAGTCTTATTTGTAGATTAGTATATAGTCTTCTTGATCATGGAATATGTAGAAGTGTTCTGGGTCAGCTGTAGCAGTGGTTCGAAGAAGGGAGGAAGATTGGAAGGGTAGGGCCTTTGTAGTTTCTTGTTCTTTTTAATAATTGTAGGTGTTACTTTTTTTTTCAGAATGACTAAGTTCAGGTGTCTAACTTAAAAAGACGTGTCTCTACTTTAAGGGGCTATCTGGTATTTAGCCGATAAACAACTTTCTTTTTTCACTTCACCAGTCACAGCCTTTCCTTGACTTTCGTCAACTACGAAACTGAAAATACCAAGGAACATCTGCAAACCAACCTGTCATATCTAGCTAATAAGGTTTGATGACTTGCTTGTGATGTAGGAGTACGCCAGAGACTCCATCTCCACCTCTGTCAAAAGGAAGATAAAGAAGAGTTGGAAACCAATTGCATAACCACAAGTATACAAAAGATAATTGAGATTGAATGATAAATACTCGCATAAATGGTTCGTTCACATGATCTCCTGATAGGTGTAAGACACCTCCAATTGAATTCTGTACAAAGCAAATACTTGTGACTAAATATTTTGAATAATCTCGTAGTTTTTTTACTGAAGCGGACACAATGGCAACAACCAGAAGAATGGAGCCACTTACCGCCCATGTAAAAAGAAGGCTGACTTGTGCCCTTTCCTTCCCAGTGTTCACCAACTACCAAAGAGACAAAAAAAAGACGCTAATAAGCACACAAGACCAGCAGTTAATCAAGTCCCTCGGATCAAATTTAATGCTTATAATATAACTTCATTAATTTCCAAATGACTTCCAACTTATTGCATTGGATTTAATGCTTATAATATCACTTCATTAATTTCCAAATGACTTCCAACTTATTGCATTGGAGTTGAGCATGTCTGCATAATTTTATGGATCTAAAAATATCCAGAAACAGGAGACAAATATGTCTACTTTTCCTTAAATAACACAATTGACTTCCTTGCAAAGGCAAATGGTTTATGGTGAATAAAGAACACACAAAAATGATAATGGCATTTATGAATCTGAGCATTGAAGATAGCACTTCCGAAAATATTGATCCACATGAACCATTTTTACTTTTGATGAAAAACCGTGTGAACCATTAACATGACTTTTGGTTCCACCACAAGACAAGATCTTCATAGATTATCTCAAAATTGCATTTAGAATCCACTACAATTGTGTCTCACTTTGAGATCATGCAATAGATGTATGAATTATGTTACAGGGAAAGGGGAAGTCATGCATTATAAGAATGACATTTTTTTTCTTTCTCATAAAAAGAATGACATTTTTTGATAAGTCATTAAATGACAGTTACTTCAAAGTATCACATGATTCAAGAGAATGAGAAGCAGTATTTGAAAGGTTATATAGCAGAACTTTAAAGTACGCCAAACAGTATAAATAAAAACTGATGTAGGAAGACTGCTCTCGCTGTAGTCATGTGGGATGAACGGCGATATTTGCAGACTTAGGGTCTGGTTAACCTGGATATGAAAGGAAAATCTAAATGACATCTGTAGAAACTCAGTCAACATATTAGTTAAATAAATACTCTATCTAAAGTACAGTACTAGCATATACTGTCCAAGTCCGAGGAAAGAATGCATACAACAACAACAACATACCCAGCAAAATTCCACAAGTGGGTCTGGGGAGGGTAGAGTGTACGCAGACCTTACCCCTACCTTGGGAGGTAGGAAGGTTGTTTTCGAGAGACCCTCATATCAAGAGAGAGCACAATACACGGTTAGACAACGGATGACAGAAATAAAGCAATAGTAAAGCAATAGATGACAGAAGTAAAGTAACGATGTCAAAACACTATAGAATGCTATCCACTCAGATTCCAGCCTCATGATGATATATCGTGATCACTAGCCTTACTGTAAGATGGACACCACATAGACATGAGAATCTTCGCATTTTATCATTTCCTCTTTTTCTATTCTCTTTTGAAATGTAAATGGAATTCAGGTCAGGGTGTGTCAGAATGAATTTTACAAGGGGAAGCTCAATTACTTCATCACATACAAATCAAAATTCACACAGCATGATTTTTTTTTTTCTATCTTTGAGACAAATCTCAGCAAGCTGGTTGTCCATCAGCTGCTAAACTTTCCCTTTATTCCGACAGAAGACTCTCCAATTTTCGCGCGTGATTGATTTTGGAAGCTGAATTTGCTAAAAAAAAAAATCAGTTCGAAAGTTCTACTATGTGGCTAATGAATGCAGGAAATGGAGCAAATATATCAGAATGGAAGGAAGATGGATATTAAGGAACACCTCCTCCCCCCACACACAACAACAAGAACAACAACAATTACGAGTTCCTTAACTACTATTACTACTACAATAATAATAATAATAATAAAATAAAATAAAAAATCTACTCTGAGTTGGCATGAAGTTGAAATTAGTCCTAGAAACTTAGTTCCTTACCCTAGCCCTTCATGTTCTCCCGGAGATAAAAACGGATGGATGCTTTATGTTTAAGCATTACCATCATATATCCAAGACAATGAATCATGATAAATTAAGTGCTTTAATCATACATCCAAGACAAAAAGTCTTGAGTTTTCCCAAGCAACCAATCACGAGCCTTGTTATAACTAACTGCTTCAAGTAATTTTTTTTCTAATCAGATGTTTGACATACACATATACACAACTGTTAACTCTATCACATGCATATACCCGCTCTAGAAAACCAACTGGATTGGCACACCCCAATTTACAAACCAGCAACCGAATCCTAAATTAACGCCACTTGTTTAATTAGAAGACCCACCAATGTCATGTCATAATTCCGTTAAAGGAGGGAGGGGCATTTTTAATCCTAAAACTAAAGTTAATGGCAATTTAGATCCAACAGGCAAAAGGAGGACATTTTAAAGTCATTTCTAATATGTTAAGGGCATTTCTGACCCTTTTCCGTTGTATTATCATCAGATAACCCATTTATTTTCTTTTCTTGGCTGATTTTTCTAATAAAGTAAGCTATTTTGGGCGATGAAAAGCATTAGCATTAACTTTCAAGACTATCCATGAAAAGAGTTAAAAATTGCTTCCAAAAGAATGCACTTTAGGAAGTGTTACTTCTATAATCCATTATATACATTTTTTCTGTACCCGAGAAATCCACACATCCCATGTTTATAACTTTGCTACTGAACCAATGCCCTAGGGCTAAAACATGATATGCATATGCTTATACATATAACATATGTATAGGACCTATGAAGAAATGATATCTTTTGTTGCATGATCAGTTCAGATCCAGAGTTTCTGATTTTTTACTTTACTATGGGAAAAAAAAGATAAAAGTGGCGTACAAAACAGCATAAAAATATCCAAATAAAGATATAAACTGAAAGAATATAGGGTTGAAGAAAAGAGCATTACCGAGAACTGAATGGCCATGATTGGAGAAGTCTCACATGTTTCAGGAAGAATCTGAAATTGCCTGAACTCTCCTCTAAAGCCTCTGGATATGATGCCACTCATGTTATGTTATAAGTTTAATATCTCATCAGATTATTAATAAAAGAATTCTAATGTGGCAGAGGAACACTTTTTCACTAGTGTATACTCTATACACTTACCCCATCCCTCCAAGTGGAACACCCTGAGATGCTGATGCTTTGCAGCGTTCTCGTGTAAATGGATCAATTGGAGCAACTGTTACCTTCTCAGAAAAAAAAGTAAATGGATCAATTGGAGCTCTCTGCACATATAAGAGAATGTTAAGACTCGTTCTAAGCATGAAATTATTCTTGTGGTTACCATATAGCGAATGAGATTGAGAAAGTTTCCCTTCCATAGGATACTTCTTCCCTTACATATGACCATAGACGTGTACCAACCTGAACCTAATAAAATGAAAAAACAAACAAAGATTACAAGGCAAAGCAACAAATCAAAATCCCGGAAGATTTCCTATCTGACAATAGTGCTAAAACCTAAAAAAAGACTATCGCGCACACCAATTTTTTCGCCTCTGAATGTGACACTAAATTCTTTTAACTTGCTACATAGGTTGTTTAGTTTCCTTCCCCAAGCTTGAGATGGTGGTGCAGCACTATCAAAATCAAACTGCAGAAAGCAAACACAAGAAAGATCACTAAAACCATACAAGAATTGAACATCAAAAAAGTGAAAATTCCAGCGATGCAACAACACTAGGTGATTTCTTCATATCTATCCAATTCTTTGCGGACAAAGTTACTCGATACTTGTGCTGGTGGAAGGTGGCAGAAAACAAACACGCAGACCCCTCAACCCCCAAAAAATGGGGGGGGGGGGGGGGGTAACCCGAAAAACACCCGAAAATGTTTTCCTCCCATACCAAATACACCCTAAAGGAGAGAAAATTGGAGTTATGTCATGGTGAAGTATGAGTTTTGGATTTTGAGTTCAGCATATATTGACAATTACATTCGACTGGCCTCATAATGTACTATGGCATCAAACAACAAAACTTTGTTCATCACACATAACACTTACAAAACTCAAGTATTTAGATTTACAAAAATAAAAACAACTTGGCAACCTCATACAGTTGGCAAGTGTATCATCAAACAACAATATAGCTGTAATGGGTTCGAAGGGATGATTGCAGAAAAAGAAAGAGCCGTCTCTTGATTTTGTGATGGCTCTGCTCTGTGTGCGTAAAATTACTTTATCCCTTTTCACATAATTAACCAAAAGGTCTGGTGTTTTTCTGAAAAAGAAAAATTGAATGAATCTTATAATGATTTAAATCTTGTATATATAGTGGCCGATTAAAATCATGTTTGGCCATAAAATTTTGGAATTCAAAAACACCAAAAAATTGATTCATTTTTCACTCTGAATCAGTCACAAAAATTCAAAAATAAATCCACTTTATATTCATAACCAAACAAAGTCACAGAGTTCAAAATAATACCAATATTTTGTGCACCGGACTACTCTTTGCCCTTATTGAATTAACACTTAATTCCTAAACATATGTTAATTTAAATTAATTGTCTTAATTGGTAAAATTATCTTAAAGTCGGTTCGCAATGAGAATGATTTAAAACATCATTTTTGAGGACTGAATTTTATGCAACTAATGAATTGATAGGTGAGATGCTGAATCTATTCATCATGTATATTGTAATTTGAATACAAAGATTTGAATGTGTTCCACTATTTTCTCACGACCATAAAAATATAGCCGTTGGAGTAGTTTGAATAATTTAAAGGTATCGGGATGTGCTCATAGTAATATCAACCTGCAATTAGTAACTCATGAAAATCAATAGATGAAACGATTGATTGTTAGTAGTCATTGGCATAAAACATAATCTCTAAGTTTTAGATCACTTTTACTATTTTCTTTTAGTAGATTCATTAGTTATAATAACCCTCCACATTTGTTGAATTTCTTGAATAGTTACTATTGAACTCAAATTAGACGGTCAATCATATAGAGACCTCTATGGGAATGATATCTAGACTTAATTCTGTATTACTTGTCGACCACCTATACTTCTATCAAACATGTATGCATTCTCCACTTAGTCATTTCTGACCATTTAAAGAACGAATACTACGCTAAATAATAAGAACTGCAGCTAAAGCTAACAGTATCATGACTCGTAGAAAAGCAGAGAAACACCCACTTCAACTCTAGACATGCCATCCCCCAAGAAAACACATGCATTCCTGACATGGGCAATGTAGTGAGGGTGAATTATTATAAGAACCATAAGAGCTTAATGAAAACAGTACAAGTGATCACGTGATAAAAGCTTTGTGAATCTCAGGATAAGCCAAAAAGTTGTTTTCCATTAGCAAAAACTATAGAATATTACAAAAAGATATTTGTTTCCAACAACCGAAATAACGAAATGCATGAAGTAGTAATGTATCCCTCTATTACAAAAAGATCATGCCAGCCATGTCTATGAATAAACAAAGAAAGTGATTTAATTGGGAGCAGCCCACTTAAACCATTGTCATGGTTTATCCTGCAAAATCACAGAGGTATATTAGGATTTAGATTAGTGAAAAAACAAAAAAGAACATTATGGAGAAAACTTACAAGCTCGAAAATCGAGGGAGGCTTACAAAAATATTTACCATAACTGAAATGAAAAAAAAAATTACACATTAGAAAAAGGTCCATTTAAGTCCAAAATATTAAAAATAGTAATTGCAATATCTTACAGCATCCCTCTATACTCCACGGGTCCTTTCTGCTTAGAAAGTTCTTCGTTCTTAAGGATTGAGAAAAGCTGGCTATAAGTACAGCCAAGCAAACCAGGAAAGAACTCCAACACTTCCTGTAAAGCCCTATCAACACTGTAATGTCTGGAATCACTAATATTATAATTCTCGTTGTGATGGGCTTTGTAATTCCTTATGAATCTTATGATTCCAAAGGAATACTTATAGAGGCGAGTTAGATAGCCACTTGCTCCGGAATTATAGTAAAGGCATTGTTTCATTTCTAATGGTCCATATTTGTCCATGATTTTCATCCAGTCGTCGAATTCTTGAAGGAAGTTCATTGTCTCAAGTACCATGACATTGGAATCTAATAATTGATTGAACATTTCAAAGAACAAACCAACTTTAGTTTTGTTCCAGAAAGCACTAGCACGGTAGATCCACATAGACACGTCTTCAACAAATTTCCTGGAAACAGTCAAATATAAGCGATTATGTTCGTAACTTACAGAAAAATGCACCCCACCATTCAGGTGAGATGCAAGCACCTGTGGATGTAACGGAGAAGCAAGTAAAACACCCTAGTCCAGTCACTACTATTAGCTCTTTTTCCAGGATATGATTAGAATGTTAGTTAGCTCTTTTTTACCATTAGAATGTTTACCGCTGCTGAGATGAAGGACGCTCTATTTGAAAGAGGGGCTAATAAGGCACTTGGAATAGATGGTTCCAATGTTTGTTTTTTTCAAAACGGAAGGCCTATCATATGGGAGGACATATGTTAAGCTATACGGGGGGGGGGGGGGGGGGGGGGGGGGTTTCAGGGAGCAGAATGTTTGGGGGCACAAATAACACAGTAGTGACACTGGTATGATGTTTTTTTGTTCTTACTGAGAAGGGCAGATTTGGGTATGTCTGCCCTGGGTTTGTAATTCTTCACTGATGATATTTAATTGCAAAAACAAAAATGTTTGTAACAAATAGCTAACGGAAAAAAAACAAATATTTGAATACCTTGGTTCAGCATGCCCATCTCTGTCGTACGCGGTGAACAAGTCAAGAAACAATACATATTCATTACTTAAATCTCCAGCAAAAGAAGGAAGACTGGGTGGATGCTTCATACGGGCTAAAAGAATCAAGCTTCCAAAATCATCCAAATCCTTTTGGACACGACGTATCATTTCTGCATGAACAATTCAAATTAGAAAGTAAAAAATGATATAATATACACAACGAGGCAGACTAAAATCACTAAAGTTTCGCACCAGGGTGTTCATCAACTTTGAGTCGTTTTGGCGCACGGACACCGGTTTCATCAGATGATTCGTCGTACTGAAATTTACAAACCCTAGGATTACCATCGCTACCAAGCATGACTCCCTCGGTACCTATGACATCTCCTTTTTGGTTATACTCAACCAGATTTCCGTGAACGACACCAACGAGATTAATTGCTTCCATCACCAACCCTATTTGACTGAATAACCAAAAAAGATTCAAAAAAGATATACGCTAAGAACAACAATACACTTACTACAAAAAAAAAAGCATACTTAGTGTAATCTTAGAACGTAGGTAAAATAACTTACTAAAAGAAGTCTTGTGCCTCTTGTCCAAATCCGAGGATTTTATCCCCTTTATGATTCCTACTCCGCATTTTTTCCCCTTTATCGTCCGGCGACCAATCTATTTTCTTAAGGGGCTCCGTAAAAGTAATCCCCTTACCATCTTCAGTCTCGCAAGGAGGATTTTTCTAGGTCAGGATTTTGACTTTTGATATCAGCTAAGATTTCATTAATATTCCTTGGGAAACTTTTCTTATTAATACAAATATATATAGGTATACAATGTTAAATCTTTCTATAATAAGATTAAAAATCAGCAACCAACAGAACATGATGACAATCCTCTAAATCATGATGACAGTACCTTAAAGTTATTAAACTAGAGAGAAGAGAGAAAGCACTACTATCATCACATCTTGTTTGAAAAACGAAAAAATTGATTTCTAGCAAATCTTAGAAATTAAAGTCATCACCAGAGGTAGAAGATTTGAAGCTGCTTTAAGATAAGGTAAGTGCATTTTTTATCCACCACATCCTTTTGAATTGGGTTGATGAACATTTAATAGTGGGCTTGAGGGGAAAATGCAAACAATTCCTTTTCTATATGCCTTTCTGTTTTTTTTATGCAGTAATGTTAATGTTCAGTGTTAGTCTATGTTGCTCGGACTCGGGTGTGGGTGTCGGGTACGGATACGGATCTAGAGGTCGGGTTCGTCATGATCTAAATTTTAAGATTTGTGGGTACGGATCCAAGTACGGATACGGATGCGTGAATTCGGCAAAAAATAACTCAAAATTCCAAAAATATAGTTATAAAACCTAAATTATGGGTAAAACTTGAGGAGAACTCGGAAGGAGATATAAGGAAAAGGAGTGACATAGAAATTTTTATATACAAGTTATTTTATTTTCTTCAATTGCACCATAGCTTTTGTTTTGATTACATAAATCATTGAATCTATCCGGAATTTCTCCCTCGAATTTGGTCAAAGTACCCAAAAATGGTTGACCAGATCGGGTACGGATCCCACACCCATTGAGGACCAACCGACCCGGGTTTTCACGAGCTTTGGCAGGTTCTGTAGTGCCTGTCAAAGGCGTAAGCGCATACCCCGGAGTGATCATCACCACCTGTACCGCCAGCCTTAAGACATGAAATCGTCATTCTCCTTAGCTTTTTTTCATTGAGGTAAGGTATAAGGTAAGACCACTTTCTTAAATAAGTGTACTAGGGGACAATGTAGGAGGACGCTCGTGTATATGATATTTTTTTTTTTGAGAATTACTCTGTCCACATTCAAATCAATCGCCTCACCCTAATATTGGCAGAGTCTTAACATTTTTACATAATATTCTAACATGTAAAATAAACAATTATGACAGTGTTACATTATAAATACTTGGTACTCCTTCCATCTTATAAATAAACAATTATGACAGTGTTACATTATAAATACTTGGTACTCCTTCCATCTTGGAAGAATCAGTGGATCGATGTGGATGACCTAATATTCACAAACCGTTGCAATTGCAATTTTGTTGATAAGGGGCCAAAATTTGGGACAAAGGGAATATTTTTTTGGAAGTTTCTTGAATCATCAATGCTCACAAAAAATATATAGTTGTTTGTCACCTCTTTGTTGTTTCTTTAAGGGATTAATAATTATTTTCTTGAGAGTAGTGTTGAAGGTTGATTACTGGGTGCATGCACGGATGAGTCAGATCTGCAATGGAGACCTAATGGTGATGAGCTGTTGGATTCCATATTTTTACTTCTTTCTGTTTTGAAAACTATTGCATCAGTACTTTGCCCTGGAGCTCAGCTGTCCAAATCTAGAAAAGCGTAATTCTTATGTTTTAAGTTTGATTTCTATCAATATGAAACTTTGTGGTAATGCTTTAATGGATTTGTAGTATGATATCCTTTAAGGCAAGAAGATCTTATGGAGATACTTTTCTCTGAAACCTTGCATTGCATGCATCTTGTTCCAAGGGTTGTGTCAATCCTCTTCCTTCTATACCCCCAACCAACCTTACCATCGATCCCATCTTCATACAAGTTTACTGTGGTTGCAATTATTTGATCATTTTGAAGATATGCAGCCAGAAGATTGAGCATGTCTAATTCGCCCGATACCCCCACCTTCACTCCAAAGTCCAAACACATCCCGGGACTCCTAGTTTTGCCGAGTAGACTATGAAAGGAAGCCAAGTGAGTCTTTCTTGTTGGTAATCCCGTTTGAGCATTGATGCTTAGTCATCAAAATTTGCTTGGCCCTTGAGATCAACCCAGCCCACTATAGGTGGTAGGGTTGAGTTAAGATTTTTTAAGCTCATTTAAAATCAGAGGCTTCTAAGCACAGGCTGACCCTTGAGGTTTGACGAGGCTAGGCCCAGGCCAGCCCGTGGCCAAAAGGCTATTTAATTTAATTAAAAATTTAAAAGAAGGTTGTGAAGAAAAACTTAAAATTAGGAGTAGTAATTACTAAATAAGTCTTAATATCTTACATATTACTTTGCTAATTTAGCTAATCAACAAGAATAGAAAGTTGCAACTTTATTGTTGTTTGATTCAAAAATTAAAATTTAAAAGAAAATTATAAAAAAGAAGTAAAAACTAGAAATAGTGATTACTGAATAAGTTTTAGTGTATACTCATTTAACGTTATAAAAATTACATTCATCATGATAACGTGCAAAAACTTCCTGAAACTCTGTAGTACATAATATTATAGGTCCGTCCCTCCTCAAATGCTCTTAATCAACAAATGTTCTATTGTATTTGAAGCAACTACGTATTAGTTAACTTCATGGTACTGAGACGAAGAAGCTTCAAGGTTTACCTATTATTTTAATTATTTTAATGGTCAAAGTTATCAATTTTATATTATTAATTTAATAATCCAAATAAAAATTATTGGATGAGTTTCCAAAGTACTTGTATCATGTTTCATTTTTCTCAAGGGTCAAATTATAAAACTCTTTTACTAAGTAATATTTTAAAATGCATTTTTATCATATTAATACAAGAAGAATTACAACTTATAGTATTTTTATATAATTTTAAAATATATAATATATGTCTTAATACTAAATATTAAACTAATTTAATATAATTTAACTTCCAAAATTAGTTAACTTAACTTTCAAGAGAAAAACTTGATATGTAGTACTCCTTCCGTCCCCTTTTACTTATTCACTTTATTAAAAATAGTTTTTCAATTTTACTTGACCACTTTAGAAAATCAAGAGATAATTTACCACTTCATACCTATTTTATCCTTATCATTTATTATTAAATTTTAGTGGTTGCACAACTTTTAAAGTGTATTTTATTTATTTCAATCATTAGGTTATTTAACAATAATTAGGGGGTAAAATTATCATTCTATTTTTGATTCCGCCATAGACGTGCCAAGTCAAAATGTAAAGTAAAAATGAACGGAGAGAGTAGTAATTATTTTGGGATGATATTTTTTCCTCTTGACTCGTTGAACTTCTTTACGTTGAAAAGTTGCATATGCATTGAACCCGATTTAGTTAATGCTAGTTACTAATTTCTTCTGGATGAAAATTAGCTCGTCATGAAATTAACCTATTGCCGAATCAAATTAGTATTACAAATAATTAGACTAAGATAAACAATATCTCTTACACATGATACACATTGTTAAAAATATCGACTTAATTTAAAATGACTTTAAGTATCATACAACTTTCTTTTATTGACTTCACCTAATACAACATATGATTAAAGTTTTAGAACAATTGAATTGAAATAAAAAAGAATGTAACTGTTGCATCACATAATGTAACATACAGTTAAAAACTTACGATGATTTGAATTGAAATTATAGTGGGTGTTTTGATGGGTTTAAAAGCTAATCAAACCAGCTTAAAAGAACTTTTTGGTTTATTTAGATGTTTGGAAAATACCAAAAATGCTTAAAAGTAAAGTATTTTAAAGCTAAAATAACTCAAAATAAGCCAAAAGCTATAAGTTGGTCGACCCCAACTTATTGCTTTTTGGCTTAAAAGCTAACTCTATTCTTCAGTTTCTTACTCTCTTACCATCTACTTCTTCTACTCTAATACGTGTCATCCCAACCTAGCTCAAGCCTCACGGGCCAAAGAATTTGATGGGCTAAGGTGGGTCGGTCCTTCATTTGAAACAGTCTTAAAATTACCAACCCAATCCAACTCTAAAAGGACTGCGGGTTGGGACGGGCTAGCCCTTCGTTTTTCTAATCTTTTTTTATAAGAAATTTTCTTTTCAAACTAAATTTAACCATTAAGTATATGTCAATTTGTTAACATTTCTAACACATGATTATATGAAAAAACATAATTTGTTAATAACTTATGACATATTCAATACATCATCAATCCGTCTGTGATAAAGTTGTCTTAAATTTTAGTTAATATCTTCATATTCATCAACAAATTTAATTAGTGAAACACTATCAAATAACTACATTTCAAAAAGAAATAATCTTTAAATTCACTAAAAATATATTACCACTTTGAATTTGAGTAAAGCTGTTCAACCAATTTCGAGTAGCAATAAGTTTTTGGACATTATCACGATGGATGCAACTTTTATACTTGGTGATGAAGAATTTTAGTATTCGGAATCTAACGCTAAATGAGTATAGTAAGACTTATTCAGTAATCATTATTTCTAATTTTTATTTTTCTTCACAACTTTTAATTAAATTAAATAGTCTTTTGACCTACGGGTCAACCTCGTCAAGCCTCGAGAGCCAGTGGGGGTGGGGAGCATGTTGCTCTTCCTTCAGCGGTGAAGTTTTTTTTTTCTTCTAATTTTTTTATTTTTACGCTGAAGGTTAAATTGATAAGTTTTTGTAGCCCTTCTAATTTACCTAAATGTCTCATTTAATTAAAAACACTACAAAGAAACCTAACATTTAAGAAATCCAACTTATTTTTAAAAAAAATTAACTCTACAAACCAAAGCCACCGCTTCATAATGTTGGTTAACATAACCACTCACAAACAATTAATGAAAATAATCAAGGGATTATTTCTTTCATAGTATCAGAAGTCTAGGTCAAACAACAATTTCTCTCCCTAAAATTCTTGTTCTTCGGCCAAGCATAAACCGAGCCTCCCTACTCGGTTTCTACACCTCTTTCCCTCTCAAAGTCTCTCTTCCAAATCCTTCTATCACTTATTGTTCTTTCGTTATGTCTACGTCAAAGAACACGTTTCACCCTACCCTTGTTGTTACTAACATCAAGAATCATATCCCTCTAATTCTTGAAATAGAAAACGTCCAATAAGCGACGTGGGCCGAGTTGTTCAAAATTCACGCTCCTTCGCATCAAGTCATCCATCACATAATCCCCGCAGCTCCTGAAGATACGGAGGTGCCTCAACGCGAGGATGATCATAAATTATGGACCACACTTGATGCCACTGTCCTTCAGTGGATTTATTCTACTATATCTATCGACCTATTACATACGATTATTGAGCCAAATGCTACGGCGATGGCTGCGTGGGATAGGTTGCGTGACATATTCCAGGATAATTGAAATTTCAGAGTTGTTACCCTTGAACAGGAATTTTCCCACGTCAAACGTTTCAACTTATTGCAAAAGGTTGAAAGAATTAGCGGACCAACTCCGCAACATTGGTGCGCCAGTTAGTGAAGATCGTCTTGTTCTACAGATGGTTGTTGGCCTATCCGAGGCCTATAGTGGCTTTAGAACTCTCATTCGTCAAAGTACTCCTCTTCCGAAGTTCTATCAGGCCCATTCCATGCTTACCTTGGAAGAAGCTTGCTTGGCGAAAAAGGCGGCTACTAGTGCTAGTCCCGTTGTCATGATCACATCCTCCACTAATTCTCAAAATTTTGGTGACAATTCGAACCAAAATCGGATTCATGGTGGTGGCAAAAATAGTCGGAAAAGTAATGGCAAAAATCGCGGGGGCAAACGCGGCAGTTCCGGCAATGGTAACGGGAGCCGAAACGGTGGCGGAGGACAATAACCTGGATACAATGGGCCACCGACCCATTGGTCCTAGCCTTGGACCACTGGGCCGCGGGCCTGGATTAGTGGGCAGTGGCCCAACAACCCAAGTTCACCGTAAGTTCCTGCCCAGTTCCAGTGGGCTTTCCAGCAACCTCCTCAGCCCAATACCAACTGGGCCAATGGTTCTTCCCGAAGCAGCAATGGGCCGGGGCAACACGTAGGGGTACTTGGGCCCCGACCTCCGCAAGCCCACCATGCAGTAGGCCCCACTCAGACTGATATTGAGGCCGCGATGCACACACTTGGTTTGAATCCACCGGACCCGAATTAGTATATGGACACACCCACATGACATCCGATTCAGGTACTCTCTCGTCTTATTCCATTTTGAGCAACCCTCGTGGCATAATTGTTGGTAATGGTAGTTCTATTCCAATTCGTGGTTATGGTCATAAAACTTTTGTCTCCCCTCATCCACCCCTTATTTTGAAAAATACCCTACATTCCCCCAAATTTATTAAAAACTTAGTGTCTGTCCGTAGATTCACCGTTGACAATTCCGTGTCTATTGAATTTGATCCGTTTGATTTCTCTGTGAAGGATTTCAAAACGGGGAGTCCTCTCATGAGGTGTGATAGTAGGGGAGATCTTTATCCTATCACGCTATGTTCCAGTCTATCGAGTCAAGCCTTTCCGTCAGCGTTTGCAGCCCTTACCCCTTCATTGTGGCATGCTCGTCTTGGTCATCCGGGGTCGTCTATTTTGTCTTCCTTAGATCCACATCGTAATGTACCCAATACAAACCGTATCTCAACCTATAAGGCATTTGAGCTTAGAACATGATCAAAGTATATTACTCTGTAGACAAGGTGCGCATTGACCTCAACTCTAAAGACTTCTAACTCCCACACGTTGATCATTCTTTAGACAAGTATAACAAACATTATATCAGCAGGGTATACCAATACTTCCAAAGTATCCATGTGTCCATCACGAGTAGTCATTACTCGTAGCAGGTGAGACATACTACATCCTCTAAGGATGTGATGCAAATCACATGTCGACTTATCACATATCATCGATATCCCATTCTCGATGATCATTAGTCGAGGCTATTTTAAGAGTTACGTTATAATATTAATATCTTACATTATTAATAACAACGTAACCTCTAGGGATGCATATTATAGAATATTATAAACAATCAACTAATAATTCAATAATTGGAGATGCCAAAATATTAATCTCCATTAATAATAATACGAACGTATATAAAGTACATTTGTCTTAATACGGATTGTCTTTAGGACATACATATACTTTCACGTGATACAGCTGAGGCAGCCATTTTTTTACTGAAATTAACTAAGGCTATCTTCAAGTGAACTGAGAAAACGGAACATATATAATTCTTTATAGAGCTACCTGACATTTTGTATTTAATTTTCAGCCAACCTATTTTCCATAGGAAGGAAGCTGGAGATAGTTCAAAAAATTTATCTAATAAATTTCGTATTTATGTTGTTAATATTTACCTTAATTTAATTTTTATGCACTGAATCAAATGTATATAATGTAATTTGTATTTAATTCATAATACAATGTGCAATCATATTTTTTTGAAATTTTAGTAAAACAATTATGTAATATGAATAAAATTACACATATCATGCATTTATTAATTCAGTGCACATATATAAGGGATTAAGCCTAACATTCCTAATTTTGCATTTGAGTTTGTTAATGCAATCACAATAATAGAATGAAAGGCAAAAATGAATTAAATACTCCTTTTTTTTTTCAATCGCCCTGCGTAGATAGACGGACAATTGTTATTTTTGGTGGAGAGAGTTATTATTGCCTTTCTTTCCCATGCCAAGATGTCCTTAAGATTAGTAATTTCCAGATAATTTGTGGCCAACTTCTATTCTTGTTCTTTTTATCCAGCTCACAAGTTAGACAAAGAAGTTAGATCACATTCTTCATGCCAAGATTAGATCATTTAAATTGTTTAAAGGGGGAACTAACGGTTAAACAAGATAATATACCCGTGATATACACTTCTAAGGTAATATACTCGTGATATATACTTGATATACAAAAGTGTATATCACGGGTAATGGCCCATCTCGGACAGAGCCCATCTCGGACAGAATGCCCATCATGGGCAGATTGTATATTTGGTATATATATTTGTGGTATATTGTAGTGTAAAGGTTATCTTAACTAGTCGTGTACACTTACCATAATTGTATAGTTAGAATTATGGTAGAATAATGTTTTAGGAGTAGAATAGGAATAAGATTCTATTATGGAAATATGTAACTTGTATATATATCTTTCAATTAATGAAAATAATCAAGATAATTATTTCTTTCATGGTATCAAAAGTCTAGGTCAAACAAAGATTTGTTGTTCCTCTCGGCCGAGACCAAACCCCCCTCCTCGGGTTTACCATTTGTTCTTACGCTCTCCAAATCTCTCTCACAAATCCCTCTTTCACCTCTTGTTCTTTCGTTATGTCTACGTCAAAGAACACGTTTCACTCTGCCCTTGTTGTTTCTAACATCAAGAATCACATCTCGTTAATTCTTGAAATAGAAAACGTCCAATACGCGACGTGGGCCGAGTTGTTAAAAATTCACGCTCGTTCGCATCAAGTCATCCATCACATAATCCTCGCGGCTCCTGATGATACAGAGGTGCCTAAACGCGAGGATGATCCTAAGTTATGGACAACACTTGATGCCACCGTCCTTCAGTGGATTTATTCTACTATCTCCACCGACCTATTGCAGACGATTATTGAGCCAGACGCTACGGCGATGGCTGCATGGGATAGACTGCATGACATATTCCAGGATAATCAAAATTTCAGAGCTGTTACTCTTAAACATGATTTTTCCCACGTCAACATGGAAAATTTTCCGAACGTTTCAGCATATTGCAAAAGGTTGAAGGAATTGGCGGACCAACTCTGCAACGTTGGTGCGCCAGTTAGTGAAGATCGTCTTGTTTTACAGATGGTTGCTGGCCTATCCGAGGCCTATAGTGGCGTTGGAACTGTCCTTCGTCAAAGTAATCCTCCATGCTTACCTTGGAAGAAGCCAGTTTGGCTAAAAGGTGACTACTAATGCTAGTCCCGTGGTCATAATGACTTCCTCCACTAGTCCTCAAAATTTTGGTAACGATTTGGGCACCAAGAATGGCCGGAAACATAATGGAAAAAATCGCGGCGGCACAGGCAGCAGTCACGGTGGCCAAAACAGTGGTAGTGGACCCCATTCAGGTTACAGTGGGCCACCGAACCCCTAGTCTCAGCCTTGGGCCTCTGGGCCGTGGGCTTGGACCAGTGGACAGTGGCCCTACAGCCCACCTCCACAACAGTTTCCAACGTCTGGCTAGTAGGCTTTCTAGCAGCCCAGACGGCACACTGCCCATTGGCCCAGTAACTCCAGTTCCAGCAGTTACGGCCCAGGACAACCCAGTTCTGAAATACTTAGGCCCCGGCCTCCGCAAGCTCACCATGCAGCAGGCCCCACTCAGACCGATATCGAGGCCGCGATGCACACACTAGGTTTGACTCAACCGGACCCGAATTGGTATATGGACACTGGTGCCACTACCCACATGACATTCGATTCAGGTACTCTCTCATCTTATTTCAAATTGAGCAACCCTCGCGGTATAATTGTTGGTAATGGCAATTCTGTTCCAATTCGTGGTTATGGTCATAAAACATTGTCTCCCCCTCATCCCCCTCTTATCTTGAAAAATACCCTACACGCCCCCAAATTGATTAAAAACTTAGTCTCTGTCCGTAAATTCACTACTGACAATTCTGTTTCTATTGAATTTGATCCATTTGTTTTTTCTGTGAAGGATTTCAAGACGGGGAGTCCTCTCATGAGGTGTGATAGTAGAGGAGATCTTTATCCTATCACACCCGGTCCCGGTCCATCGAGTCCAGCCTCGCTATCCGCCTTTGCAACCATTTCTCCTTCCTTGTGGCATGCTCGTCTTGGTCATCCGGGGTCCTCTATTTTGTCAGCTTTAGATAAAAATAGTTTTATTACATGTAAGGGTACGAGTCGTACTCCAATTTGTCAATCTAGTTCTTTAGAAAAAATTGTTAAGTTGCCATTTGTAGACTCAAAATCTCATACTTTAATGCCATTCAATATTATTCATAGCGACTTATGGACGTCTCCTGTTCCTAGTTCTGTGGGTCATTGGTATTATGTTCTCTTTTTGGATGATTATTCTAAATTTCTATGGACGTTTCCAATAGCGAAGAAATCTCAAGTTTTTTCCATCTTCCTAAAATTTAGAGCATTCATCAGAACCCAACTCAACCGTGAAATCAAGAATATTCAGTGTGATAATGGAAAAGAGTATGACAATGGGGTGTTTCGGAAATTCTGTGCTACTAATGGGATAAATTTCTGTTTCTCTTGTCCTCATACATCTTCACAAAATGGAAAAGCCGAACGTAAAATTCGTTCCATAAATAACATTATCCGCACTCTATTAATTCATGCTTCCGTACCCCCATATTTTTGGCATCATGCTCTTCAAATGACTACATATCTACTTAACATAACTCCTTCCAAAGGTTTGACATATTCTTCCCCCCCCCCCTTCAAATTTTATACAATAAAATTCCTTCATATTCACATCTTCGGGTTTCTGGGTGTTTGTGTTATCCGTTATTCCCGTCCACAACAATTAATAAACTTCATGCCCGGTCAACTCCATGTGTGTTGTTTCCCAGCTAATCATCGTGGCTACAAATAATTTGATTTATCCTTATATAAACTCATCATTAATCGCCATGTCATTTTTGATGAATCCCAATTTCCGTTTGCTAAAAGTCATACTCCCGTGCCTAGTTCGTATAATTTTTTGGATGAACAAATATCCCCGTATATTATTTAGCAATTTTTCAGACATCTCCCGCACCCAAAATTCTCCAGCGGGCCCACTGGCCCGTCTCGGTCCTCTCTGCCCGGTCTTTTCACTGGGCCAGTTTCATCAATTGGGCCAGTCCAGCCCATCACTGGAACTGGTCCAGTTCCTGTTTCTGCCTCTGTTTCTGCTTCTAGAGTTGGACCAGTAGGCCCACTGCCTGGTGGCCAGTCCGTCCCGAGCCCAGCAAATTCCCGAAATCCAGTCAATTCTTCCTCGAGTCATAGACCGGTCACTCGTAGTCAGCTGGGTATTTTTACACCTAAAAGATATTTTAATTTACATTCTAATGTCTCTAAATCCCCCTTGCCCCGTAATCCTGTGTCTGCCTTAAACGACCCAAATTGGAAAATTGCTATGACTGGTTAATATAATGCTCTTATTGATAATAAGACGTGGGAGTTTGTGCCCCATCCATCTGGTATTAATGTTATCAGGTCTATGTGGATTTTCGCTCATAAGGAAAATTCAGATGGTTCATTCGCTCGACATAAGGCGCGACTTGTGGTTGTGGGTGATGGTAAGACTCAACAGGTTGGTATAGATTGTGGGGAGACGTTTAGTCCGGTGGTCAAGCTGGCTACCATTCGCATTGTGCTTAGCTTGGCTCTTTCGAAGGCATGGCCTATTCATCAGTTGGATGTCAAGAATGCTTTCCTACATGGTGATCTCAAAGGAACAATCTATATGCATCAGCTGTTGGGATTCAGGGATCCCAACCATCCTTATCATGTCTGTTTGTTGAAGAAGTCCTTATATGGGCTTAAGCGGTCTCCACGGACCAGGTATACAAGGTTTACTGACTATGTTTCGACTATTGGGCTCACTCACAGCAGGTCATATAATTCCTTGTTCATCTACCATCGTGGTTCGTCCTTGGCCTACATTCTGTTGTATGTGGATGATATCATTTTGACTGCCTCTTCCGATGCCTTACACCAGTCTATCATGATCATGCTCAGCTCTGAGTTTGCTATGAAAGACTTAGGGCCCTTGAGTTACTTTTTGGGGATTGTCGTCAAGCGTCATTTCGATGGATTGTTCTTGTCTCAACGAAAGTATGCAACTGAGATAATCGAGAGGGCTGTGATGTCATCCTGTAAGTCCACTTCCACTCCAGTTGATACTAAGCCCAAGTTTGGGGCCGCGGCCGGCATACCTTACGAGGATCTGACCCGCTATCGCAGTC
The DNA here is from genome assembly GCA_034509755.1 of Anisodus tanguticus. Lineage (NCBI taxonomy): Eukaryota > Viridiplantae > Streptophyta > Magnoliopsida > Solanales > Solanaceae > Anisodus > Anisodus tanguticus. Next base: position 1,946,734 of record CM067545.1, on the reverse strand, counting down.
TTGCAGGGGCCCTTCAGTATCTTACCTTTACTCGATCGGATATTACGTATGCTGTCTAGCAGGTGTGTTTATTCAGGGTACAAGAATGCACTCAAACGCATCATTCGGTATATTCAGGGTACACTGGACTATGGGTTGCATTTATATCCTTCCTCGACATCCACACTTGTCTCCTACACGGATGCTGATTGGGGTGGTTGTCCAGACACCAGACGGTCTACGTCTGACTATTGTATGTTCTTTGGCAACAACTTGATCTCATGGTCTGCGAAGCGTCAGGTGACTCCATCCCGCTCAAGTGCCGAGGCTGAATATCAAGGAGTAGCCAATGTGGTCTCGGAATCATGTTGGTTACGAAATTTGCTTTTAGAGCTTCATTGTCCAATTCAAAAGGCCACCTTGGTTTATTGCGATAATATTAGTGCCATTTACCTTTCGGGTAATCCGGTTCAGCACCAACGCACTAAGCATATCGAGATGGACATACACTTTGTCCGCGAAAAGGTGGCTCGGGGTCAGGTACACGTCTGTCATGTCCCGTCTAGATATCAAACTGCAGACATCTTTACAAAGGGTCTTCCCTCAGTCCTTTTTTGAAGATTTTAGGGACAGTCTCAGCGTTCGAAGACCGCCCGCTATGTCTGCGGGGGTGTGTTAAACAAGGTAATATACCCGTGATATACACTTGATAAACAGAAGTGTATATCACGGGTAATGGCCCATCTCGGACAGAATGTCCATCACGGGCAGATTGTATATTTGGTATATATATTTGTGGTATATTGTAGTGTAAAAGTTACCTTAATTAGTCTTGTACACTTACCATAAGTGTATAGTTAGAATTATGGTAGAACAAGGTTTTAGGAGTAGAATAGGAATAAAATTCTATTATGGAAATATGTAACTTGTATATATACCTTTCAATTAATGAAAATAATCAAAGGAATCTATAGGTTTAGAGTTTAGTGGATCAAGTGATCTATACATTTATATGGTCTGCTAGTGTAGGCAACAAGGCAAAAGGTTTTAAAAGAAGGTGCCCACCAAATCTCTGTGTGTTAAAACTACTCGCTGAACATCAATGCATAAGAAGAAATAATATATATAAATTAATGTTTGGATGTATGAGCTATGCTAATTAATGAGTAGATATTGCTCAAGTTGAAAGGACTTGCCTAATTTCTAGCAGGAGGGGTATAAGTTTATCTGACTGTATAATGTTGCTAAAATTTACCTAACAATATATTTGACTAGATCTATATCTAGAGTCACGCACTTGGATATTATAACGGGATCAGATCATGCTCCTTTTTCTTTTATCAACCTCAATATTACAAGGCCCGGTTAATTATATTACAATGGTAGAAATTGGCAAATAACCACTTTCCAATGGACACTTGTCAACACGCATGGAATATTTTTTAAAATATGATTCATAAATATATAATATAAATATTTTATCATGTATTTAGGTCTTCTATAAGAATATGTCAAATTTGAGTGTCTAAATAGAATTTGCTGATAAATTTAAAGATTATCGATATACTCTAATAGTTTTTTTTATAGCGAAACTAATTTAAACTCCTTGATACAATCACGTAAAAATTAAAATTCCAAGATATTGTCCTAAAGTTAGAGAAAGGTATCATGTGTGTTCATTCTCAAGAAGCTTATGGTTCTTTATACTCATGTCTTGTCTATTCTATTCCTTTTAATCCTAAATTCTGGACAGAATTTTACGTTGTAGTTCATTTCATGAAAGTTATTTGCATTAATATAAGAACTTCTCAAGTATTTCAAAAACAATATATTATATAACAAATTTAGCCAACAATTTAAATGTGAATAATGTCCCAAGAAATCAATTAAGAATCAATGATGCTCTTATTACTTCCATCCCGTTTCTCTCCCATCCATAAATGTGGGATTAGTTCTTTCTTATTACTTCCATCCCCTTTCTTTTCCCATCCATAAATGTGTTCTCTCTCTCTCTTTCTACCATTAATTTAGGGATTGATTGCTCGGATTTCCCTCTTTATTCTCTTTATTTCCAAATTAAATTAGGAATGAATTCTAAAACATCATAAAAGCATATTTTAATGATATAAATATCGTATAACAAATATTTAAGAGGATATACATTATTATGGTTAGATAATATACAAACTTTGACAAAACTTATAGTATATTCATGATACGTTTGAGATATAAATTATTTATATTTAAAAAATTCCATAAATATAAAGCTTAAAGAACAAAACATATGGGTATATCTAGTATATTTGTGATATATTTATAGTTTAGAACTTGATTACAGTAATATATGGCATATACTATCATTACAGATTTAAATATTTATATATAAAAATCATTTAAAATATAATTAACCAAATATGTGCATGTTAATGATACAATGTGTTTTATCCAAATTGAAAAAATAGGAAGGAATCGGATAAGGGTATTTTTGTTTACAAATCATGATTTTAAGAGATAATTAAGAAACTAATCCTTAAGTGGTGCTAGATTTTAGGCTGACAATGTGCTTCGATTATGGATGGGAGTAATAAGAGGAAACTCTCTTGGCTAAAAGGGATATATTAATTTTAGTGTTAAAAATGTTCAATGTGTACTGTTTTGTAACACTGTATAATTATGTAAAGTACTCAATTCTGGAAGAATCATTAAGGCCCATTAGCGTGCTACATGTTGGACCTGTTGGGCTCATCAGGTAACCCTAGCTCAATTCATGTGGTTTGAACAACAATGTAATTGGGCCATCTTACGATGCCTAATGGATCGTCAGCCTAAATGACCTGAAAAGGCAAAAAGGTAGAAGAATAGAGATATATTTGGAAGAGAAAAAAGAAAAAGGATGAATTTATATATCAAAACCATTATACAAAACTATGATTTCAATTACATACAAAAAACAATGCAAAACTAATAGGAAAAAAAATGTATTCAAACATAATACCCGTATGACAAACACAACAACAACAACAACAATATATCCAACGTAATCTCACAGATGAGATCTGGGGAGGGTAAGATATGCAGACCTTAACCTTATTTTTGGGGTAGGGAGGCACATAATTTCATATCCAACCCTTCACGCATATTATATCATTTCATATGAGAAATTTGCTCATAGGTCAAGATTCTATGTTGAAAACCAATCACTTGTCCTTCAAAATATTATCATGCATAAAACCATGTTAAATTTGAAATATGGTGTTTTGCAAAAAGTAAGCTATACAGAGATTATGGCTTTTTCACTTTCAAAGGATGTTTACATTTTCAGAAAAGAAGCATTAATGATACATAGGTAAATTAGCGCTAACTTGTCTAAAAGTTGATAATTAAATTTTGATTATAGAAAAAGCGTATCTTTTAAAAAAAATATTATCATTTGATCTCGACTTGGTTAATTCATGCAAGAAAATTATGTTCACTTACTCAAGAGGCTGAAAATAAATGGACTGTTGTAATATTCGAAATGGCATAAAAGGTAAGTAATTGATATAAATTCCAAGAGCTGTATGTAAAACTAATTAACCCTTTTAATTGAGTTCAAATTTTACAAACCAAACTTTCAAATATATTAGAAAGTAAAACAAAAGCAAAAAAATTATATATTTGACATGACAGATTGTGAACTCATTATAGCAAAGAATTATACTAATCGTGCCTACCAAATAAGTGCAAGTGGGAACATTTATAGGCCCTCGCATGAACTCATTCCTAACACTCAAATCATTAAGAATTCGAGTTTCAAACAAAGAAAATAAAATTTTAAATTGATATATATTTGTTTATTTACAAGTTTCTCATAGTACTATAATTTCAAATTAAAAAGAGAGAATTTTTCGGTACATATATTATTCATTAACCCCCTGTTTGGAGGGTTGTTTCCCGTGGTTCATCATTGTATTTTTTTTAATGAAATTATGTTTATATTCATTCTTAAAATTATGTTGTATGGTGTTGTAAATTCATTATAATTCCGTGGTTATATAACCATGAAAAAGCTTAGTTTTTATAACCACAAATTTGATGGTTTTTGCGTGATTATGTATTTACATTTTCCATTATACTCCACCCCACCAACCCACCTCTATCATACCCAAATCCACCCTCCCGCCACCACCCTATCACCTGTTGGAAATCTTACGAAAAATGCTTGTTGACAAACACTTGTAGGGAATTCTTCATAGCGTGAGGCGTGTCAAAAGACACCGCCTTAAGGATATTTCACCTGGTATAGGTGTATCTCACAGAATTCAACAAGCTCTTCTAGTATAAAGCTATGAGTCAAAATTTAACAAAGATTTCACAAAAGTATATAACCCACCAAAAGAAATAAGAAAAATAAAAAATTTGGTTCTTGGTTTCACTGTCCCCTTGTAAGGAATAAGTCTTCCCAATATATAGATTAAGAACAGCAGACAAATCATATGAAGAGGCTCAAACGGACACATCAATTTAATGCCTATAAGGAGTAAAGACTAAATTAAAGGCAAAAAAGAGTGTAATGGTCTGTTACATTGATCAAAAATAATATTAAAGAAAATGAATAATAATATCTCATTAACAAGTCATTCAAGACTAGTTAATTGTAGGAAACAAACGTATTAGAATTCAATTTCTAATTTGAGTTGAATGGCTATTGAAGAGAATAAAGATTCTGTCTTATGATATACCTTTTGAGATATCAAATACAAATACTTTAACACCACCCACACCCACCAACCTCCGCCAACACCACCCCTACCTCCACAACCACCCCCGCCCCCTCCATCACACCCAAAACCACCAACCCCACACTACCACTCACCACCCCACCACCACTCAAAAGACGTGATAGCGGGCGGAGGAGGTGACGGACTGCCAAACAGTGGGTCCAGACACGCTGGGACGGTATTGCCCGCGACTGGACCACTGTCAAGTGGACTGATACCATGTAAGAAATCTTTCATTATTTCATTCCAAAGGGGTAATATATATACCCAATAATACAATCCTAATCCTATGTACATAAGGTAATAAATTATCCTAATCCTAGATACATACGGTAAAAAATTTAATTAAATATATACTTAGTATATACAAAATATACACAATTATGACTACTTATATTTTTCCTATTCTATCGATAACGATTACCATTAGCACATCCTATAAATTCTCTTACTTCTCTACTTCTTTACACAGATAAATTCACCTGAATACACACATGCTATACTTATTACTGAAATTGTTCCAATTATTGATATTTTCATCATTTTTGGCCATTCACTGGCTTAATAACTGTTATTTGGCCAAAGAGTAATTAGAATTTAAAAATGATTATAAAGTGGCTTAATAAGCCAGCTTAAATAAGTGATGAAAAAGAACGGGATTGGATACTTTCTAGAACTAATTAACGATTGCGTCACAGGCTGTTATCTAGGGCTGATGACAAGGACGCCCTTCAGCTTACACGTGTCATAACGGTTTATTCGTCATGACAAGCATGACACCGTGTCCTCTGCTGGAATGAATTAAGGAATAAAATCTTCGGATTTAATTATTAATACGAACTCATGACTACGGGCAGAGATCAACTTCAAATGTTTTTCAAATATATTTTATTCTCGATTCCAAGTATTATATCCTAATACTTTCCAGGGTGTTATTATTTGCGGAGTTGAAATTTTGTTTGTATTCTAATTTTTTCATATATATATATTTTTTATATTTTTTATATAGTTATTTTAAATATATAAATTTTATTTTAATATATTTTAAAAAATTATTTTCAACTTAATAAATAAAAAGTATTTTAACTCTCGTATCTCTTTTCTCCAGATTAAAACACAGGGAGTATAATATTATCCAACTTCACACTTAATTTTGTTTTTCTCCCGGTTGTTTAATTACTTTATGTGTTACCGTTTCTTTAACGACTTTAAGTGATATATTTTTTTCATAATTCATATTGTTAACATAAAATTGGAAAAGTCAGTTGAACATCATGGGTGGTTTCGTAGATGATTAATTAATTATTACTTTACTACATTAAATTACTAAACTATTTTTATAATATAAAAGTAATTCAATTTTATTTAAATATATCAAATTAAATTTCGTACTTAAGAAAACACTCAATTTTTTATAAAAAATTCTCATTTCTTTCCTCATAATGCCTTTTAATTTGATTAAAAATAATTTAGTAGCTTCCGCTACTATTTAAGTAGTGTTGGAATATTTTCATTAAAAAATTAATAATATTATTTTTATTTATTCTTCAAGCTAATAATTTGACTAAAACGAGATAATCAGAAGAAAATAATTGGGAAGGGATGCACAGCCGGAACTTGGGAGTAATAAAAAGAAAGAATAGAGAAACTGTTTAGTAATTTAATTGGGAAGGGATGCACAATGATTACATTTCAAACAGCTCCAAAATAAAGTTAGAATTATAGGCTGAATTAGCGGAGTTCGAGGTTGTCGTGGACCCCATTCTTTGTGTGTGTGTGTAACGAGCTGTCAACTCCAACTCCTCAACAGACTCTTTCCTACCCCCCCTCAAACTCACTCGTTCTATACATATAAACAAACCCTCACCACTACAACCATTTTCACCATTACCAACCATTGCTTTCTCCACCACTCTAAACCCCCATCACCCAAAAAAAATCTTCATTTGATCGGAAAATCAAGAAAATGGCTGAAGAAACCAAAAAAGTAGTTGAAGAAACGACACCAGAAGTGGTTGTTTCTGATGTTACAGTGATGGAAACACCTCAACCTGAGCCGGAAAAGTTGCCGGAGTCACCGGAGAAACCTGCTACTCCGGTCACTGGAGAATCCAAGATTGATGATGATAAGGAAAAGGAAAAGGAAAAGGAAAAGGATCTTGTTGCTGAATCAAATTCCTTTAAAGAAGAAAGTAACAAGGTTGATGAACTACCTAATCCTGAACAAAAAGCATTAGCTGAATTCAAACAGTTAATTCAAGAAGCTCTTAATAAGCACCAATTCACCTCCCCTCCTCCTCCGCCGCCGTCGCGTCCGTCCAAGGAGGAACAATCACAGGAGCCGGTGACCGAGGAGAAGGTTGAAACTAAAGAATTGGAGAAAATAGAGGAAAAAATTACTCCAACGGAAAATGAACCAACTCCGGCGACATCTGAGGCGGCGCCACCATCTGAGACGGAGGAGGAGAAGGTGGAGGCAGTTGAAGAAATCAAAGAAACAATTGTTGAAGTACCGGCGGCGGTTGCTGTGGCGGCGGCCACGGAGGAGCCACCGGCTGAGTGTACCCCACCACCACCAGAAGAAGTATCTATATGGGGAATACCACTTTTATTAGATGAGAGAAGTGATGTAATACTTCTCAAGTTTCTAAGAGCAAGAGATTTCAAGGTGAAAGAAGCATTCACCATGTTAAAAAGTGTTGTTGCATGGAGAAAAGAATTCAAGATTGATGAGCTCTTCAATGAGAAAGAATTAGGACAAGGACTTGAAAAAGTTGTGTATAATCATGGTGTGGATAAAGAAGGTCATCCTGTTTGTTACAATGCATTTGGTGAGTTCCAAGACAAGGAATTGTACCAAAACACTTTTGCTGACAAGGAGAAGCTTACTAAGTTCCTTAGATGGAGAATTCAGTTCATGGAGAAGTCTATTAGGAATCTTGATTTTAGTCCTGATGGTATCTGTACTTTTGTTCAAGTTATTGATCTCAAGAATTCACCTGGACTTTACCTTTTCAAGAAAGAGCTTCGTCAGGCTACCAACCGTGCACTTCAATTACTCCAGGATAATTACCCTGAATTTGTTGCCAAGCAGGTACATTTTTGTCCTCCAAAGTTCAATTTTTGAATGTATGGTTTATGTGCAGTTCCTGTTTGCTGAATTACTTGTAGTTATCCTGGAAAAGTTCGTACTTTGTGATTAATGAAGCATCACCCCTTTTAAATGAAAATATAAACAGAAAAGATAAAACCTTTTGTTTGATATTGTAATATGAGTTTAAGTTATATGCATGGTGATGTGTAACGAAAGGTCACATTTACCTGTTGTAGCGGGTAGAAATCCTTTGATTGACTTGATAGTGTAAAGATTTTTTTATACGGATGGTGTATGTAACTTAAATTCTTTTAGTGTATTGTTATATGATGTTGGTATTTTGGATATTAACTGAAGTTGGATGTTATGGTGTGAAGGTGTTCATCAATGTACCATGGTGGTACCCAGCTTACTACAGGATGATAAATGCAACTTTCACTACTAGGACCAAGAGCAAGTTTGTTTTTGCTGGTCCTTCAAGATCTGCTGAGACCCTTTTCAAGTCAGTACTCTAATTTGCCCTTTAATCCTCTGTCTGATGACTTTCAACTTAGTATATTGTTTGGATTGAGCAAATTCTGATTTGTGAATGTGATGAAAATTCAGATACATAGCCCCTGAACAAGTACCAGCACAATATGGTGGACTTAGCAAGGAGGGTGAACAAGAATTCACCACTGCTGAACCTGCCACAGAGGAAATCATTAAGCCAGCTTCTAAACATACAATTGAATTCCCAGTTACTGAGGTATGCTCAGTATTTGTTAACACTTAGTTACAAATTTGTATTGCCACCAGAATTGTTCAACCATGTGACAATCCTATTTAAAAGCTTAAACTATTAGCGAAAATACACTTTTATTTACTGAACTATATCTTCAACATGCCCCTTACGTACGTCTATTTGGATGAAGCACAAATTCTTTTTGATAATGGGCGACAGTGAGAGTCGAACCTAGTAACTCTTCCTGCTCTGCTATCATATTTAATTGTGTAAGCATCTCATTTAAAAGCTTAAGTTATAGAAAGTTATATTGCTCGGACACTCCAAAAATGCACAACTTTTGGAGATCTGACACGCACCGGATGTCACTTTCGAAGAGTTCGAACAACATAGTTTGAAAGAACGTTTACTTATATCTCGAGCGAATTGCAAGTCATTTGTTGAATTTTTCAACTGTGTGTTAATTGTGTGAAAATGTTGGATCTTGCAGAAGTGCACATTGGTTTGGGAAGCAAGAGTGACAGGTTGGGATGTGTCATATGGAGCTGAATTTGTTCCCAGTGCTGAAGGTGGATACACCATTCTTATAGAGAAACCAAGAAAGGCTGGGGCAAATGAAACAATGATCAGCACTACCTACAAGGCAGGTGAACCAGGCAAGGTGGTGATCACATTTGACAACCAAAGTTCTAAAAAGAAAAAGCTTGTTTACAGGTCTAAGAACAAGGTCTCAGATTGCTAAGGGTTCTTTTTAGTATTATTTTGGGTTTTGGGGATATTTATTTATTTAATAAATATTTTGTTGGGATTATTTTTGAATTTTTGTTGTTGGATTGTTTTTTTTTAATTATATGGGAAATTTGCAAGAAACATATATGTGAAATGGACAGGAAAGGGGTTGAAATGTGGACAGAACCTTTGTTACAAGTTATTGATACATTTTCTTCTGAAAAATTCGTGTAAATCTAATGCTGCTGTCATTTTCATTTCTTTTTTTTGAAGATGATCCCAAAGTGTGATTTTGTAAAACATTTCATTTGAAATGTCGTAGGAACAAAAAGCCTTGAGGTTTTTACTTTTTAGTGATGGTGTTTAACTAATTATAATCATTTTCTCTTTTCTCACACATTTTGAATTGCTTGTGGATGGTCGCCACTACAAAATTTAGCCAAAAAGAGGTCCAACATTGTCCCTTAACTTTCGACATAGATTCAAAATTGTCTTTTATTTGTAATTAAAAATAGTCCTCATTGTGGTGTATTTTTATCCTCAAAAGATGTGATGTTTCCACTTTAAAGTCAAACTCAAAATTTAAGGTAATGCTGCACTGAGAATCTTCTTCCACCTCCACAATCATCCTTCCCCTTCTTTTTTCAAAATGAAAAAGTAAATTACGTTAATAAGCTAGCTTTGGTAGTAAATTACTCTCCCGGTCTCAGTGTCACCATTTGACTTGACACAGAATTTAAGAAATAAAGAAAAACTTTTGAATTATGTGATTCAAAACAAGTCGTATATAGATGCGTGGTTGTAAACCATATTATAAAATTAAATTATTTCTAAATATAAAAATATGACATTTTTTTAATAGATCAAAAATGAAATTGTGTCAAATAAATTGGGACAAATAGAGTAATTTAGTAAGCTAGTTTTGAAAAAATAAATTACCTTAGTATGATAGCTTTGGTTGCTACGCATAAGTCAACTTAATTGCTAAAAGACTACAATGTAAATTGTAATGTTAGGAGTTTGATTTTCAGTGAGTTCTACTATTTGATTAGTTAAACATTTTCACTCTCTAATTAACTATGTGAAAAAGAGAGAAAAAAAGAAAAGAAACTAGACCATGTTTTAATGGATATATCACTCTAATTGAGAAATGACTCCGAAAAATTACACAAAATGAAGTATAAGAAATCTAGTGACTTAAGAGAAAGTGATAAATACCCGTGATATATACAATATATACTTGTGCATATCACGGGCAGATTGTTGCATAATGGTCTGTTAAATCCCGTGATATATGCATACCGTGTATATTACGGTTTAATAATCTATTTTAGGTTATGATTTGTTATAATTAAATTAAAGTTGTACACTTACCATAATTGTATAATTATTGTACAAGTAGAATAAGGTTTTAAGAGTAGAATAGGAATATGATTTTCCTATTATGAAAATTATAAATTGTATATATACTCTTTCATTAATGAAAATAATTAAGAAATTATTTCTTTCGTAAAGAACAAACCAATTTTTTGGTGTTAAATTTAAAAGCATTCTATTTTTTTTTAAAAGATTACACAAAAAAGGCTGGAAATATACTGTTAAGGCAAGTATTTGTATGAAGATGTTTCTCTTTTGCAACAAAGTACTAGTTGTCTAATTGCTTTAGTTTACTATGGAACCTGCAAAAGGTTAGGACTAAAGTGAGGTTCTAATCATTTTACCCACCAACTTTACTTTTAAGAAAAAAAAAGAGTTTTCCATCATCATTAATCAGCAGCTGGTTTTAGATGTTTCCGAATTTTAAAAAAGTAGTGGGAAGATTCTTGTTGCTATCAATGGCCCCAACAATAATGTTATTACATTTCATGCTATAACTTGTTATCTAATCCAAAGACTTTTAATTTGGTGGATGAAATATCCTGCCTTTAATTGTGGCTAAATATATGTTGATACATATCCACAAAGGAGGAAAAGGTATGGGGTGGGGGTGGGGGGTTAAGAGAGAAATATTTATCTTTTGTGTTAGTAAGTAAGCAGAAAATATTATTTTGACAGATTTATAGTTTGTTTGGCTAAGTTTATTTTTTCCCCAAAAGTATTTTTTTTTATTTAAAAGTGCTTATTTTTAAAAACTGAAATGTTTGGCTAAGTTTTTGGGAGACAATAAGTACTTTTGAGGAGTGACAAAAATATTTTTTCAGAAGCTAAAAAATAATTTTTGTCCAGAAGCACTTTTTTTTTTTTAAAGTAATTTTGAGAAAAATACACTTAAAAGTACTTTTTAAAAGTTTGAAATTTGCTGCTCAAAAGTGTTTTTAGATTATAATTGACCAAACACAAACTATTTTTCACTAAAAGTACTTTTCAAAATAAGCAGATTTTAGACTTGGCCAAACAGATTATTATTTTTTCTTAATTTGAAAGAGTTTGTTTTTTTTTAAAATATTTTGATTGACCAAACATGAAATATCAGTGTTTTCCTTAATAACACACCCTCCATGTTTACACCTAATTACAATAATGAAAAAATCGGAGTAAGACTACTCTTATATACCACCACCCCCCTTTTTTTTTACTTGTTTATTATAAATTTTACACACTCCTTAAGAAATAGTAAATAAAATACATAATTTATTACGATATCATATTAATTGGTGATAGTTTTTAATAAAGTACTTGAATTTTTTTAAATGAGTAATTAATGTTATAAATAAAATTTTAAAAATTATTTTTCTCTTCATATATATTTTAAATTTCATAGACTAAGTAAAAGTGAACTGAGGGAGTAGGTGATAACCATTTATACAAAAACGAACGTCATGTACTCATTGGGCTTAGTAAGAAAATCCAGTGAGAATAATATTTTCCTGACCAAAAATGAAATATTATTGGTTTGAAACTTTGAATACAGATCAAACGTGAACAATTGGTGTAAAGTGTACACCATGCAGTACCATAGTCGGTGGGGTCGATTTAATTGCACCTAAAAAGAAAAGCATGAGAAAGAAATCTATAAATAATATAAAGCTAGAAAAAAGAAAAGTGACATGACACCTCTATTTGATCAAAGATTTTATTATCTTTTTTTTTTTTTTAGAATTTTTTAATTTTTTTATTCATATAATATGTTTAAAAAACATCAAAATTATAAGTAATTAATAAGTAGTATATATTATCCTCTCAATTTTATCAATTGATTATTGTAAGAAAAAAATTGGGCGACGATAAAGCTTTTTGAGTATACATAACCAATCTTCTCAGTTTACCAGCAATAGTTACATAGGAATAATACACAGTTTGATCTTACTCAAACATTTTATTGATTATTTTGTTCAGTTTAATTTTGACGGAGGAATACTTTCATTGACCAATCTTTGAAACTTACTCTATAAATTAAATGAATCTAGGAATTTGCATTTTCAAGGTCTCAGTCCACAAGAACTCACAGGACCTTTGACTTCTTAGGATTCACCGAGGAAAGAACTTTGGTATCTAAAAACCATTTGTTTGCAAATAATTATTTCATTAATCATTTTAATTGGATTTATATTACTAATCTACGACAACAGTGGACGTTTTTTCTTTTTCTTTTCCAAGTGCGTGGTGATAACTTATTAGAGGTGCAAAGTGCAGAGTTAATTTGTGTGCATGTTGATTATCCAACTTAGAAACATGTTAAAATAATCATGAGCACCAATATAATAGAAACATATGAGCTCAAAAGTATTTCCGCTGAAATTCAAATTTAAAATCTTCATATTTTTACTCTCATACTTCAATGCTAGGCCAACCAATCGAGAGAAAAATGTGAAAATAATATCCCCATGTCACTAGGAGCTTAATAAATATTGAGTAAGAATACAGAAATTATAAACGAAAGCTAACACTCATCTGGTTTTATATATTCTTCTTGAAAAAATTAAGGTAACATTTTAGAACAATTACTCATACTAAAAACTAAAATTATTTTGAAAAGGAATAATTTTGTGTGATTTTTTTATGTAATAATCTAATTATGGTTCACCTTCTAAAGCACATGCATATGTTCCTGGTTGCTTTATGAGAAAAGAGAAGAAGTAAAAGGAAAATGATTTTCCCTGAAAGCTAAGCCTCGTGTCATAACTCATATATAACACATATATAATTAATGCAAATTAACAATGATGAAAGTCATGCTTAACTTGAAGATGACACAAATTGTGGTTTGCCTTCCCTTCCTTGCTTTTTGCAGTGAAGTTATATGCAAAAAAAGAAAAAAAAATGTGAAAAAAGTAAACATTCTTATATATCAATGATGAATTGATGTCCACGAGCTCATAATAACAACTTCTAGCCAAGTTGGTGTAGCGGTAGAGCGCGGGACCGCAAGGTGACGAGTTCAATCCTCTGCATAAACCTTCTTGGTTGAGTCAGTCACACATGGATTGCCAAGTGTGGTTAATCGGCTGACGTGATTTGCAGGCTATTGCGTCAATCCGGGGTTTACCCTGTGCACACTCGAGAGAGTAGCGGCTGCGGGTTCCTTCTTCAACAACAAAAAAAAAAACTTCTCTTTTTAACTTGTGATGTATTATAAAAAGAAATAGCACGTTATGGGTCAACTTCTTTTACCTTTTCCAAATAATTTGATTAAACTCGATACAATCTTTTAGGTAGTACCATATTTATGTTCTCATTAATATGCATGCTTGTTACATATAATGCAGAAATTAAAAAGGCGAAGCAGCGGTTAAAATAAGAAGAATCCATGACCCTTACTTGTTTATATAACTTATCAAAAAAAAACACCTATTGAATATGTATATCTAAGTATCAATGTGAAAAAAAAAGTTATTTCGTGAGAAAAGACATGGTTGTCATGTAATTGAGAATATTGAATAAATCATATTCTAACTTTCAAGACAAACGTTTCAAACCTTGCATGTGTTATAATAACGTGCCTAAAATTATAGCATAAGCTATGATGAGCTTGTACGAGCAAGAAGATTTTAGAATATTGCAACTTTTATATAATTACAAATGCAACTTATATCACATGTTACTCATAGAAGATAAAAATCTAAGAGTAATTTCAATATGTGTCCATAAAAGACCAAAAGTGCTGACTTGAGAACTTTTATGGTCAGTGTTGATGTTAGGTGTATTTATATGCCTATTCGCCGTATTTTGCCCATAACTATATCTTATTTTGAGGACAAATTACACTAAATACACCTAACATTTATTGATTCTTGCACTTCGGGCTAATGTACATGTTTTAGTGGATTAGGTGCTTGACATGTGATGATGCTTCGATTTTGGAGTAGAATTAGCAAGAGATGAAGGGGGGGGGGGGGGGGGACACTTTGAAGTCTGAGTAGAAGTCCCAAATTTCAAAGAAACATGAATTCATGCTAAAAAACCAAGTGTACGTGAGAAGTATCAAAATGCACACGATTCCGGGGAAGAAGCTTGGCGCGGGGCTGAAGTGCCTTAGTATATATATATATTGTGAATTTAATAGTGAGTGGGGTTTACCCCTCTGAAACGACCACTCAACAACGGAGAAATCTTAATCATGACTTAAAATTCTACATCTGGGATGAGCCATACTTGTTCATGCAAGGTCCCAATCAGCTAGTGAGAAGATGCATTCCGCAGACTGAGGTACAACAAGTATCGAAAAGCTGCCATTCGTCCTCATATGGAGGACATTTCAGAGATGATCGCACTGCTACGAAGGTATTGTAATCCGGTTTTTATTGGCCCACATTATTTAAGGATGCACATGCGTTTGCCAAAATATGTGACATATGTCAACGAATGGGCAACATTTTGAGGAAAACTGAGATGCCTCTGAACAACATCCTGGAGGTAGAAATATTTGACGTTTGGGGCATTTATTTCATGGGGCCTTTCCCACCATCATATGGCAACAAATATATTTTACTTGTAGTGGATTACGTGTCAAAACGGGTCAAGGCAGTCCCTCTTCCCACCAATGATGCAAAGGCGGTGGTGATTTTTTTTTTTGCGAAAGAACATATTTGCAAGATTTGGTACTCCGAGAGCAATTATTAGTGATGGGGTGCCCATTTTTGTAATAAGTTGATGAAGAACCTCTTGGCAAAATATCGGGTGAAGCACAAGGCTTCTACTGCTTACCATCCGCAAACATGTGGGCAAGTCGAAGTGTCCAACGGAGAGGTGAAGCAGATATCGGAGAAGACAGTGAATGTGCAGCGGAAAGATTGAACAGCCAAGCTAGATGATGCCTTATGGGCATACCGGACAGCATACAAAACACCTATTGGGACTTCTCCCTACATGCTGGTTTATGGGAAGGCCTGTCATTTGCATGTCGAGCTAGAACATAAAGTGTATTGGGCAATTAAAAAGCTCAATCTCGATATGAGCTTGGTGAGTGAAAAGCGGTTACTGCAGCTCTAGGAGCTAGATTAATTCCAGTTGGAGGCATACAAAAATGCCAAGTTGTACAAGGAAAAGACTAAGAAATAGCACGATAAACATATTCATCATCGTGAGTTTGTGCCAGGGCAGCAGGTACTCTTGTTCAACTCTAGGTTGAGGTTATTTCCTGGTAAGCTAAAGTCTCGTTGGTCAGGGCCATTTGTTTTGATGAGAAGCACGCCCCATTAAGCGGTAGAAATACAAGCATTAGATGGGGCACACACATTCTTGGTAAATGGGCACCGCCTCAAGCATTATTGGGGCGGAGATATCAAACATGAGAAGGAGCATGTTCTCCTTATTGATGATTAGTAGAAGGACTTATGTCGTGCCACGACGTTAACTACCGCTCTTCTCGGGAGGCAACCCGAGTTTGTAATGTAACAATAGTAATAGAAAAGCACAAAATATGAGAAAATGAGAAAAACAGAAAAAGAAGTCATGTCACGACCTTAACTATGATGCTCGTTGGGAGGCCACCCAACCTTTTATTATTCTTTTTGTATTTTAATGTTGCTAATGAGTTTATTTGTGGTAAACACGTAGTGTTGTAGGTCCTTGAAAATATTCGGAGGACAAGGGGAAGTAAACTCAGACATGCTGACTCCAGCGCCTATATTTATATTTGGCATGTTTTTATTTTGTCATTTGACTTAATTTTGATTTATTTGTGTGCTTTCTAGGTGTAGTTTAAAATTTTTTTAGTCATAGGAGATGTAGTTCCCGATGATGGATGGATGATTATCATCTTGAGGGAACATTCGTCATTAGTATAGGAGTAAAGTAGAAATACCCTTAAGGCCGTTCAAATGCTAGGTACTCAGGAAGGTATATTTTTAGCAACATAACGAGCTTAAGAAATTTAAAAAAAGGATTAATTGTGCATGAAAAAAAGAAGTTATGATTTCTTATAGACACCTAAGCTCTTTTATTTAACTCTTGGAAAATATTGTTTGCTTAAAATTGAATTCATGTTATGGTTTGCTAGGTATAGAGTCGATACAGATCCATCTTTAGCCGTAAATGTGCCATGTGTGGTGAGATTCTTTGTTTGTATTTCATGTTGTATTAATCTCTAGAACTTGCCCGGTGTGTTTACAAAGTGAAGTGAATTGTGTTGAGCCTAGGAGATGATATAGACATTTCTTTATTAGCCATGATTTTTTACCATCTTTACCTACCCATATGTAATATCATTAGTTACCCCCTTTGAGACTTTAGCCTTATTCTTTGGTAGCCTATACTTTAGCCTATTCCCTTTGTTGGTATAACCTGAAAAATTTGATCCCCACTCCAAAAGCACTTGAGAGATTGAGCGCTTAGAAGTAAGTGAGCATGTGAATTTCTTTGTGAGAGCGAGTGATCTTATTTCAATATATATACCCGTGTTGTGTTTTGATTTCATTGAAAAATTATGGGGCATCTTGTTCTAGTGGTGAGGGCACATAAATGGTAAGAGATAGGTGAAGTAGTTGATTTCTTTGCTTAGTGACATAGTCATTTTTTCCAACATGTGTCTTGATGAGTCAATCTTAGAGGCTAGGTTGTTTAAAGAAGTCGTTATCCTACATGAAGTGATATAATGGCCAAGATTTGTGAAAACTTGCTTGTAAATGTATAAATAGCTATGGTGACATTTACATGAGTAGACCTGTTTGAATTGGCATGCTTTGTGTAGGTTTGGCTGTGTGCAAGTGCTTGTTCGAGGACGAATAAGGGTTCAAGTGTGGGGTGGTGATGTTAGGTGTATTTATACGCATATCCGCCGTATTTTTCCCATAATTGTATCTTGTTTTAAGGACAAATTACACTAAATACACCTAACATTTATTGATTCTTGCACTTCGGGCTAATATACGTGTTTTAGCGGATTAGGTGCTTGACATGTGATGATGCTTTGGTTTTGGAGTAGAACAAGCAAGAGACGAAGGGGGGGGGGGGGGGGGGGGGGTTTGATGTCTAAGTAGAAGTCCCAAATTTCAAAGAAATATGAATTCGTGCTAAAAAACCAAGTGTACGTGAGAAGAAGTATCAAAATGCACACGATTTCGGGGAAGAAGCTTGGAGCGGGGCGCCCGGTTCCACAAGGCCCGCGCCACGCCTGTTATCATGGATGAAGTGGAAGAATTTTTGCTAGTTTCGGGAAGCCACTGGAAAAGAGAGCCAGCGTGGGGCGCCCGGGTTCAAGCCACCCGCACCGTGCCATCATTGCTGAAAAAAGGAGACGAAATACTGAGGTGACTGGAATTTTTTCTTAACGCGGGGCACCCAGGCTCACGAGCCCCGCGTCGCGCCAGTACTCACCAACGAGATTTTTATTTTAAGGGCAATTCGGTCCAAATTTGTTTGGAGAAAGTATAAATACAACCCTAAGTTGTTTTCTGAGGGGTTCAAACGTTTTTATCACAAACGAGGCAAGAGAAAAGCTAGTTCTTCATAGGGTTTATTCCTTTCCTTTATTCCTTTCACCTTATCATATATTAAACATGAATTCTAGTTTTTGTAATCTGATTATGAGTAGCTAAACTCTATAATTCCGGGGTTGTGGCGTAACCATGATTGTTGATGTTTTATAAGTATTCAAACCTTAGTAGTTTATTCACATGCGACTGTTTTCTTACTTCTGTTCTTAATTGCTTGATTGTTTGGGCAACAGTCGAGTTCTATTTACTATTTAATATTGTTCTTGGGAAAGATCATATTAGATTAGATAAGAAGTAAGGAGAGTGTGATCTCCCTAACGTAGGGCTAGGATTAGTGGCTAGGATAGGAATATACATAGACACCGCATTCAACTAGATACCATGGACGAATTGCATTTTAACGGGTCAATTCCATAGGAATATAGGCGGCGAACTATTCTGAATCGGCGTGTAGTAGTTCGGGAGAATGTTGTACGGTTAATAATTCGGTTAATTAGCAATCGCGAATAAATCTGCTAAGGTTAGTTACTTAAACGACGCAACAGGATTGGTGAACCAACCACGACCCTAGAATACCTAATTCTCGATGATAAACTCAAGTTCTACAAATGTTCTAGCAAACTGTTAGTTTAAAGTCGTTAGTTAATTACTTTTCTTCATTAGTTATAAACAAAATAAACATTCCCTTTCGTACTTGCATAATTTGTAGTGATAGTGCACTCTCTTATAATCGTTGATCATAAGTCTCTGTGGGATCGATATTCGACTTTAATAAGTCATTATATTACTTGGCATTCACGTATACCTGCGTGCGCGTTTTGGGAGAAACAAGTGTGATGTCTTAAACGACGAAATCAGCCAACAATTAAACTAAGGAATTATTTGGGTTTAAACTCTCAAATAACAATAGGATTCAACTTAAGTATGACGACGGTGTAGAGAATTTGTGTTTAATTTACCTGCTATAGCATGTTGGTTCAGCCGTTTATTACTAATTTCACTTATTATGAATAATAAAATATATATTTTATGTGATCTAATAGTGTAAAAATTGCTCTACGTTATTATTGTTTAGAAGCTAAACTAGCTCAAAGTATATGGGGGGTGCGTCATTTTATTGCAACCAATAATGAAAGATACTGGTCCCCGGGGCATAGCTGGATGACAAATGTGGTGAACTTAAAATCCAACTGAAAGCCTGCAACGTGAGTTCGAATCATGGTGGGAGGACTTTGCTCTTTTCTAGGCGTAAGTCAGGAAGCTGGATATAAAAAAAATTAAAGAAAAATACTGAAAGCAACAACAGAAGAAAAAAAACCCATCAATCTGGTCCGCTCACGAAACTAAAGGAACGTTGGTCCCCACGACAAGAAAAATGAATGTGAACATGAACGTATATTAAAGATAAGAATTGTAGCAGCTGTTTCAAACAAAGTATAGACAAACCAAAGACGGATAACGATGGAACAAAAGCAGTGTAAAAATACTAAAAGAGGAAGCAGAGACACAAGAAGGGGTTAATGCAAAGGCAAAAGCATGTGAAGCAGTCCAAATCTTGAGTGTTATTTGGGAACAACCTCTGACTTAAGCTGCGTGTGTTGCTTGGCCTGAATAGTAGCCCTTCCTTTTTCAATATGTTAATAGGTTTTATTTTCTCGGGGGTCAATTTGCACTACATACTTGGCCCAAATAAATCCAACTTTTAGATGAGCTTAATTCAGTAAATTACACTCGATGACAAATGGGTGGTTTTGAACTTCTCACTCCCGCTTGTCTCATGAACAAATCTTCTAGATCAAAAGTCAAAACTCGTTTAACTTAAGGTTTGCCCACGGGACAAGCAAGGTCAAAAGTTCAAAACCCTCACCACCAGGGCCATTCTTGTAAATCACCCAACTGAATTTGGGGAGATCACTAACTAGCCTAAACTTGAGTAGGTTGAACGGATTATATTTTCATGAGCTAATTTAGACACCAATGGCATATTTGTTAGGCATTGAAAATGATTCTAACCCAGTTAGCTTGTACTCTTTTCCTCTCAAATATTCAGTCACTACTCAACAAGTCCTCTCCGGACATACATGAGTTGGGAGGTACCTCTCAAGATTGTTACACAACTAAGTAGCCTTATCCACTGTACAAGAACCCTGTAACTATCTTATATGAGCAAAATGCTGAAGCAAAACCAAACTCACAATTCAAAGTTCATGAAGAAAATGGGAGAGTGCACCTGTTCACCCCTGTATTTGTGCATCTAAACAAATGGAGTTGATTTCTCAGGTCATCACTCAACTAATAGTGTTATCATTTTAAAAAGTCACTTTCTTTGATGAATAAAATTAAAATTAAAAAGAAAGATGACTTTATGAGGTAATAACTATTAGTTGAGTGTCCATACGAGAAATCAACCCTAAACAAATGCATGACATATTATATGGTTGGGAAAAAATATAAATATATCCCTTAACTTTGCGATTTAAAATAGATATACCTTTCGTTAAAAAAGTGGTGTATATATACCTCTGCCGTTAACAAATAGTGCAAATATACCCCTGTCATTACACAAATGATGCAAATATATCTTTTTTGCTAACAGATTTGTTAAAAAAATTATTTAGCTTATTTTTTAATTAAGAAAAATGCCACGAGGTTTTAAAAAAATAAGCCTACCTATTTTTTTAAAGGCACATGGTAAAAAACAATTTCTGGTGGGCCGGACGTGATTCGTTTTTAAAATATCTTTGTGGCTTTAAAAAAATAAATTTACCTATTTTTTAAACGAACTAGACCCAACCCACCAGAAAATAATTTATCACGTGGTCTTGAAAAAAGTAAGTCTACTAAAAAAAAGGGTTGACTTTTTTTAAAGCCACGTGTTATTTTTTTAATTAAAAAAATAAGCTAAATGATTTTTTAAAAATATTTCGTTTGCAAAAAGGGTATATTTGCATTATTTGTGTAACGACAAAGGGAGATAATGTAACACTCTGTAAATTCGAATTAGGTGTGGATGTGCTAAATGAGTATTAATGAGATATTTTAGACATGTGAAGTTCTATCGGAATGAGTTTGGTAGAAATAGTTGTTTTGAAATTAAGACGAGTAGTGATGTACTTAAGATTCGATAGAATTGGCTAAATTTACGACATTTCTACCTTCCAGTCCGATTTCGTAAAACTCTGTTTAGAATTGGAAAAACCTCAAAACATGAAAGTTGTAGATATTTGAAATATCTTTCCAACCATATATGGTGGATATCCAACGGATCTCTGTGATAGAAGTTATGGTCATTTTACAGAGATACTATTAGTACCATCGAAAAATATAAAATTTTGGCTAAGTGTAAAATGGACATGGGAGCTCTCCCGGAGAAGCCCAGAGTAAGACCACACCTCGCTATAGACCTCGCCCAGCGAGGTGGGACGTCCAAAATGCATTTTTTATCAAAAAATTATCTATGTGTAAAATGAACATGGGAGCTCACCCGGCGAAGCTCAGAGTGAGACAACACCTCGCTATGACCTACCTCAACGAGACAGAGGGTCCAAAATGCTCATCCTTTAAATATAACACTTAGTCCAAAAAATCATTCACCAACTCGTCCAACCTCGTAGAAAATCCTCTCAAGACTGTTTTTCTCTTCTCTCGACCTCCAACAACAAGGTAAGTTCGCTCCTAACGATTTCTTAGTAATCCTAGAATTAAATCATGATTAGTAACATGATCCTATAACTAAAACATAGGATTAACATTAATCCTTCGCAAGTGATTCAAGTTAGTGTTTGGAACGTTCTTCGTAAAAAAATAACATAGTTCGTTGCTATGAGTGATCACATGTATGTGAGGCTAACTATCTACGGGTGGGAACGTCTTTAATCATCCACATGCCTCATTCATCCAGATTAATACGAATTACTTCAGAAATTGAGATTATGCCCTAGTTCATAAAAATGCTAGAATGTCTATCTTTAAGATTATAACTTCATAGTTGTTCATAATTATCACTTTGATTGTGTGAACTAAATATGTATTTTTTATAGACTCATGTTTGATATTCCATCACTCTCAGTCTCAGACTATAAAAATATTGTACAGAAAGACTACTCTAATATCCATGAATAGTTCAAGAATCCATGTCCCAAATCAGTATAGAAGTAGTTAGTATTTTATATCAAAACTTCAATATGAATTCATGTTCTGTATCTCATATTAGTATAATTCAGTATTCCAGTATCATGTATTATAATATGAATACTCGGTTCCTTATTGTAAATTGTTTATGTTGAACACATGTGTTGATCTTATGCGCATGAGGCCACATAATTTGCGTACTTATTTTGGGCCTGAGGCCACATGTTATGATCTCAGTTACACATGTGATTCACTATTCAGAACATGACGTATTTACGACTTTTACTTCTCTAGTTCAATCCAGCTATCAACATGTTCAGTTTTAGTTTCAGTGTTATTATCTATTCATTGATTTGGGTTGTTTTTTCTGGAGCAGCCCATTTATAGTTCTTTCCTTCAGTTGGATTTACATACTAGTGAAATTCAAATGTACTAACGTCCCTTTTGCCATAGCATGCACTTCACAGTGCAGGTAACGACTTTTAGGACGACACATCTGCACGCTAAGACCTACAGTATCAGCTGAGTTGGTGAGCCCCAGTCTATCGGGGTCTTATCATTTATTTTTGCAGTTCTTATAGTTTATTGCAGACAGTCATGTATGCCGGCTGCCTTATATGGAGCC
Source organism: Anisodus tanguticus (assembly GCA_034509755.1). Taxonomy (NCBI): domain Eukaryota; kingdom Viridiplantae; phylum Streptophyta; class Magnoliopsida; order Solanales; family Solanaceae; genus Anisodus; species Anisodus tanguticus. The sequence goes on along the minus strand of CM067545.1, from coordinate 1,923,819 downwards.
ATAATTCAAAAAAAAATGGTCAAGTAATGAGTTTGTTCATCTGGTTTTCCATGTTTCAATGTTGAAAGCATGTGTTGGAGATCTTTCCCGGATTGTATCTATTGATGATGTGAAGATTACAGAGAATTTATCATATAAAGAGGTTTCTATTGCTATCATAGATTGACAAGTCCGCTAGTTGAGGAAAGAAGTAGCCTCCGTGAAAGTTCTTTAGCGGAATAAGAACGTAGAAGAAATGACATGGGAGGCGGAAAAGGAGATGATGCACAAATATCTGTACCTATTCCAGACCAACACTGCGGTTCCAAGATAAGCCTAAGGTAAGTTCTATTTTCATAAGTGTTATAATTAATGCTTAAAGACCATGAGAAGTCTGATGTGGAAGTAATTGTATTTTGCTGGCTACGTGACGGGGATTAGATATGTCACCCCGACATTCGAGGACGAATGTTTCTAAAGGGGGAAAGGATGTAACACCTCATGCTTTTGGGCGATGGGTTAAGCATCTAGACATACGCAAATAAGGGGTTTAGTATTTAAAATGATGTGGTCCCGAATTAATTTAGGACTTACCGAGTGGGACAACAATGATCGGCTAACAGATACATTATAATGGGAGATAACTATGATCGGCTAAGTGACAATGATCGACTGATTAATGAATTTTTAGTGGGGGACAAGATTAGTGGGGATATTTACGTGTAACATTTTAAATAAACCCCCTAAGTGACTATTTGTTTAGGGTGTCTAGTGGTGACACATATTAGCTAAGGTGTCAAGTGTGGCTTAAAAGGGTGGGTGGACCCCATGACCACTAAGTAAATAAAAGAGAGAAAGCAGTAATGTTTGGGCTTTGGATTACATTTATGCACACAGTTCATTAGAGACTAGGTAGCAGCATAGTATAGTAATGTTCAAATAAATTAATGGGTATTAGCAAAACGTGAGAAGTGGGAGATAAACACCAAGGCAATAACATCTACCCAGTTAGCCGTAACAAACAAAATACGGTCCCTAAGTCATATTGAATTCCATTTTTTTCAAGCTGGTTCATTCGGGCTTAAGGTTAGGTGCTATACGGACTACTTGGGTTGTATTATCAACCGATCGACGAAGGTATGTTAAGGCAAAATTAATTCTTTCTTTTGGCATGTTCCATGTAACGAAACTTAAACGTGATATTGTTCCATAAATTATTCTCCTCTTAGTAACCGAGGATGTTCCTGTTATTGATTCTTATGTTAAAAATATGTCTAAATATATTCCTAAATCCTTATTGAGGTATTTGGGAAAGATGTTAAGGTACAAGGCTCAATGTTAGCTGAAGGTACAAGGCTCAATGTTAGCTGAAGGTACAAGGCTCAATGTTAGCCGAAGGTACACGGCTCAATGTTAGCCGAAGGTACAAGGATATTATGTCATCCGATAAGTTAAGAATGTTTTATTGTCATTCATGCATTTGCATTAAATTCATGTATTACCCTGGACCCACATGTGTTATATACACTACTATATGGTACACATTATATATATATCGGGGATGGGAAAGGGGAATGAAATTATATACGCAACACCACGTGTAGCTGGTACAGATATCACGAAAAGGAAGACGCCCATGTGAGGCCAATATTGATGCCCATGTGTGGCCAATATGAAATTATGCCCACATATGCTGTTATAGGAAGGAAGATGCCCTTGTGTGGCCAATATTTATATGTGTACCGCATTTGCATTATGCATGACATTTAGGCATATGTATTAGGGCCCTCAGAGACATTTACTGCTGGTCAACTGTTACTATCGGCTAATACTGTCAACTGTTACTATCGGCTAATATTGTCAGCTATTTTCTGCCGGTTGGTTTTTGTCGTCTGTTGCTATCGGCTACTTTGTCGACTGTTAATGCTAGTTATAATATGGGTTCCAGCGAAGCCAATTTAGTCATTAGTAAAGCTGAAGTCAATGGGGGTACTAATCCTTCAAATCTTTATTGTGGAGTCGATAAATTAGACGCCCTTTCGTTGAATCATACAGACTTACTTCAATTTGACTCTATCTCCTGGCAGTATCCGTATAAAACTATGTCGGATCTTTCCTGAAATAGAATTGAGAATCAAATCTAAACGAACCCGGAACAGATAATCTTTGAAGGCTACTATGCATCATTTTTCATAGTAGAGTGTAAGGTAGGTTTGGGTATAGCAGGACTTAAACCTGCGACCATTAGGTTAAAAGACCAATGCTCTACCAACTGAGCTATACAAGGCCTTGGCTTATCACATGAGTCTGAATTTCATATTTCCATATGTGATAAGAAGTATAAATATCTTCATATACCAAACGCTCGCTAATGAGTACTGCATCTTCAGAATTGTAACCTTCCCATGGCATATAAGCTACTAATACATTTTCCCCTCCCATTTTACCAATGAATTCTCTATAATAATTCGTAAATCTAGATAGGCTAATTGTTCTCGGATAACACCTGCGCCAGTAGAGATTTCTCAATTGTGAAATGTATCGAAACCTTGGATAGTAAAAAAAAGCGGGAAGCTGTATTTCCAAGATTGGATTGCATATTTGAATAAACCTCGTAATCGTAAGAAAGTGGGTTTTTAGTTATGGGCCTAGCAAATGAAAAATTGGGATAGGATTCTATAGGATCTTCCCCCCCCCCCCCCTTCAAAATCGGACGTGAAAATTTCCTTTCATCCGGCTCAAGTAGGTACACCAAATAAGGAAAGGAGTTCTCGTTTTCAAACTCTAGAAAATCCCAATCCTCTTGATAGTACGATAGTAGCATCTAAATGTGCAAATGTCATAGTAGGAGCAGGGTCGGTCAAATCGTCTGCGGGTACATAAACGTTTATTGTTATATCTCTGATTATGCTATTTCTCATGCCTGACATACTCAGTACATCAGCTGTTCTGACGTCCCTTTTGTCAGGGGACGCTGCATTTCATGCCCGCAAGTTCACGTAGGCAAGGCGACGATCCACGTTTATAGGTTGCAGACTCAGCGGATTTTAGAGCACTCTCCTTGTTTCGGAGTGTCGGTCTAATCTCGGTACGGTATATTTTTGCATGTAAATATGGGTATGACGGGGCACTGTCCCGATCTTTTGACGTTATGTACTCTTTTATAGGCTTGTAGATAGTGTCATGTGCATAACAGTCGCATATGGCCTTGTCAGCCTAGAATGTTTATGTATATCAGTTGGCCTTCTGTCTGTAAGATTTCATGAATTATGATTAGATGTTGAATGTATGGTTAGGTAGTATTCGGCAAGTGAGGTCCGAGTGCCTGTCGCGGCCTTCCGGTTTGGGTCGTGACACCAACTCTCCAACGTTAGCGCACCAGTTACTAATCAGTGATTGGTCATGTAACTTATTACAATATTGAACGAATCCTGTGACGACTTTGCAACCATCCTTCAGCAATGCACACAGTTACCACCATTTTATGAGGCTCGTTCGAAGCTAATTCTTGAGGAAACCCGGAAAATCAAACGCAGCACCACTTAGGCCAGCATTGCAGACGCCTCCCTTACCACCACCATTGGGCCCTCCGCCGCTAGCAGGGCCTCCAATTCCGGCAGCCATCATTGCCGACCTGAGGACCCGCAATAGACCGCGTTGACCCACAACAACCACAAAAGGTGGAAGTCCGCCAGAGGCCATATCGGATGGAATTCTGGCAACAATGGTGGTGGCAAAGGGCTGTCCCCACCGGTATGAAGCAGCCAGCAGTGACTGCGGCTGTGGAAGCAGCCTCCACTGTGGGCTGCCTACCCGCAGTGGGCCGCATGGGGCCCACTGTCATGAGCCTCTTCTCCTTGCCCATATCCGACATTCTTGTGGACTCCACCTCCGACCCGAGAGGCCCAACCTAGCATACTCGGTGCACATCCATAACATGCCTACACAACACATGCTTCCCCACCCTCAACTTATGCACCGACTGACATTGAGGCAGCTATGGACACAATGTCACTCAAAGTTCCAGACGAAAATTGATATATGGACACAGACGCCACATCTCACATGACAACATCACAATGTACTCTCTCATCTTATTCCAATTTGAGTAATTAAAATCGGGATATTATTATTGGTAGTGGACAATGCATTCCTATTTGTGGTTTTGGTCATTCATCCTTATCCCCACCACATCCACTACTAATTTTAAAAAATGTCATCTATTGGAGTAACTGGTAAAGTTGTTACCTTGTGACCAGGAGGTCATAGGTTCAAGCCGTGGAAACAACCTCTTACAGAAATATAAGGTAAGACTGCGTATAATAGACCCTTGTGGTCCGGCCCTTCCCCGGACTCCGTGCATAGCGGGAGCTTAGTGCACTGGGCTACCCTTTTTATTCCCCTAAAATAATTAAGAATCTAATCTATGTGTGACGTTTCACAACTTATAATAATATTTCCCTTGACTTTGATCCTTTTGTTTTTTCTGTGAAGGATTTTACGATAGGGAGACGAATAATGAGATGTGACAGCATGGGAGATCTCTACCCTATTTCAAACGCCGTCAACAAACTAGCCTCAGTTATATCAACGTTTGCTGATCTTTCATCTTCCTTGTGGCATTCTAGATTAGGACATCTGGGAGATTCTGTTTTACGCTCTCTTAGGAATAATAATTTTACTCAATGCAACTGTATTTCTAAGACTCCTATATGTGAATCCTGTGTTTTTGGGAAATTTGTTAAATTACCATTTTATGCATCCACAAATTGTACTTTAATGCCTTTCGATATAATACATAGTGATTTGTGGACTTCCCCTATTTTAAGTATGGTCGACCATCTATATTATATGTGGTTTTTGGACGATTATTCCAACTTTCTATGGATTTTTTCAATTGGTAATAAATCTCAAGTCTACTTTATTTTTTCCTCATTTAGTACTTTCATAAAAATACAATTTGAACAGAGCATTAAATGTTTTCAATGTGACAATGGCAGGGAATTCGATAATAACCAATTCAAACAATTTTGCTTCAAAAGCAGTCTTACCTTTCATTTTTCCTACCCTCACACCTCCTTCCAAAATAGTAAAGTCGAATGAAAAATCTGAACCATAAAAAACCTAATTCATGCACTACTTTCCCACGCCTCAATTCTCCCTCAATTCTGGCATTACATATTCTCCATGGACACCTATCTCCTAAATATAATTCCAAACAAGTCTCTAGCTCTACGGTCTCCCACTCAAGTTCTATTTCATAGGAACACATCTTACCAACACTTGTGTATTTTTGGATGTCTCTGTTATCCTCTCCATTCGACCACTCACAAACTCCAACCCCAGTCTTATCCGTGTGTGATTCTGGGTTACCCCACCAATAATCATGGTTACTTTTGTTATGACCTATCAAGCCGTAAAATATTTATTTAACATAATGTCCTATTCGATGAGTCTCAATTCCCTTTTGCTTCACTAAACTCGCCACATCGGCATTCCTACAACTTCCTAAATGATGGCCTGAACCTCCTTCTAATTCATCATTTACATAATCCAACATCCCAGTCCCCGACACCAAAACCCACCACGATCAGTCGGGGACACGCTGCCCACTCGGTTCCACTGACGGTAGCTAGAAATAGCCCGTCTCAAGGTGAATCCGCAGCCACCTCTCGGTAAATTGAGCCTCGACCAGCTGATCCCGCCACCCTTGCCCTTCCTCCTCTTCCCAGTAATCCTGCGGCACCCCCTCCTCCTCTCATCCCGCGTCCCGAGGCACGCTATCGGACAATGGAAACCCGTGTCATGCATGGAATTTTGAAACCTAAATGTATGTTTAACCTATCCGTTTCAGTTGTCCCTTACCCCATCCCTCGTAATCCGAAGGAATCCTTGTCTGACCCAAATTGGAAAGCCGCAATAATTTATGAATATAATGCTCTTATTGATAATAAAATATGAGACCTAATACCCCATCCACCTGATGCTAACATTATTCGTTTTATGTGAATTTTTAGACATAAAAAGAAATCTGATGGTTCTTTTGAGAGGTACAAAGCCCGTCTTGTAGGTGATGGTAGGTATCAATAGGTGGGAGTAGATTGTGATGAAATGTTCAGCCCGACCATAAAGCCCGCAACCATCCGGATTGTCCTCAGCATTGCCCTATCCAAGTCGTGGCCCATTCATCAGCTTGATGTCAAGAATGCTTTCTTACATGGGGATCTTCATGAGATGGTATATAAGAATCAACCTATGGGTTTCAAGGATACTATTCATCCGAATTATGTGTGTCTGTTGCGAAAATCGCTCTACGGACTGAAACATGCTCCTCGAGCATGATACCAGTGGTTCGCCGATTATGTCTCCTCTATTGGTTTTCACACAGCGAATCCGATCATTCCCTGTTCATCTACAATAAGGGTCCAGACATGGCTTACATCTTATTATATGTTGATGACATCATCCTCACCACATCATCTGATGCCCTCCGCTGGTCTATTATGTCTCTCCTTTCCTCTGAGTTTGCTATGAATGATTTGGGGCCCCTGAGTTATTTCTTGGGCATCTCTACACTCGCCTTTCTGGCGGCCTATTTCTGTGTCAGAAGAAATACACTTAAGAGATCCTTTACCGTGCATTCATGACATATTGCAAACCATCCCACACGCTAATGGACACTAATTACAAGCTCAGCACTGATTTCGGTCCTCCGTATTCAGACCTGACTCACAATCGTAGCTTGGTTGGGGCCCTACAGTACCTCACATTCACGAGACCAGACATAACCTATGTCGTGCAACAAATCTTTTTGCACATGCACAATTCGACGAAAGCACACATGCATGCCCTCAAACATATTTTGCGATACGTCCACGTCACACTTCAATTCAGCTTACATCTATACATGTCCTCGCTCACTGGTCTCGCTGCTTATTTTGATGTTGACCGGAGTGGATCTCTTGACACCCGACGTTCCACGTCCGGTTACTGCATTTTCCTCGGAGATAACCTATTGTCTTGGTCTTCCAAAAAGCAACCTATAATATCCCCATCTAGTGCCGAAGCAGAGTACAACAGTGTAGCCAAAGTCGTCTCTAAGTCTTGTTGGATCTGTAACCTTCTACTTGAGCTTCACTGTCCGATTCAAAAGGCAACACTCTTCTACTGCGACAATATTATTGCGATATATCTTTCCGGCAATCCCGTCCAACATCAACGCACCAAACACATTGAGATGGACATTCGTTTTGTTTGCGAAAAAGTGGCTCATGGTCAAGTTCGTGTCCTTCATGTTCCTTCCAGATATCATATTGTTGACATCTTCACCAAAGGACTTCCGCGCATACTATTTGATGATTTTTGAGCCAGTCTCAGTGTTCGTGAGCCTCCCGCTTCAATTGCGGGGATGTAATAGAATATTCATCGAATATTATTACATTAATTGTATATCTTTTATTTTAGGTAGAATTATATTCCTTTTATAATCAGGTTGATTACTTACCTAGTTTGTAGCAAGGTAAATATTTATGTAAATACTATATATTGTAAATCATCAATCAATGAAATCAAGTAAAACATTCCTTTACCTACAACAACAGGGGACGGTCAGCATAAAGGATCACATATCAGAGAAAAAAATGCAGTTGAGGAAATACAACACTAAATAGAATAAAGCTAGTCTGTCTGCATAACAAAAGTGTTAATTATGTCCTGAATTTTTCCCTTGTATATTAGGAAACTCATAGTCCCGATACTTTTAGGAAACCTATTTTTCTAATGGATTTGGCAAAGGAAAACATATTGCCCTTGTAGGATTGGGAAAACCTTTCTCTTATAGGTTTGGGACTCTTTGGGATCTATATATAGGGGTTGTAGTTGGGGATTCATTATACATTGTGAAACTTCTCTTTTATAGTGGAAAACTCTCTCCCTGCTTCTGCCCCGAAGATTAGGCTTAGCGAACCTCATTAAATCCTTATGTTATTTTTCTTCTCTATTTGCTTTGTGTGTGATGGTGTGCTAGTTAACCCACTATCCTTCCGCAACAAGAAGTGAGAAGTGAACATAGACAAATGAGAACTAAACTTTTAAGCCTTTAAGTGAAGATCAAAGTACTATATAGTTTAACCATGTTCTTGGCATTTTCAAAGTTTAAAATGATTAAATCTAGATAGGATTGACCAGTTACATCAAAGGAAGGGTCTGTAATTCATTCAATATATTATTGTTGACCAGCAACCTATGAGATGAAACTCTAAGAATTAGACTCGAGAACCCTGGAATTAAGACCTCATAAGATTATATACAGAAGCCACAAACAAATCAAAAGTCAACAACAATGGTTGTAAAAAAGGATACTTGCAACCAACATCATTTTTTAGGAGAACACCTAGAAATGCATATATAGTATTCAAAAGCTACTTGGAACAAAGTCCTATTGAGCTCTTACTGCAACAATAGTAACTGGTGAAACTAACAACTAAAAGAACATCTCACTTTGTTTGGTTTGGACAATAATTATTTTTGCTTTTCTTCAAGCTTTTTTCCCAAGAAACTTGCTTGGTTATCCATCGTATCAATTTTTCACTCCAAATTTGAAAAAAAAGGTTTTAAAAGCTGGTTCAAATCGGTTATTCAAGATAAAAATAAACCGCTCACAAAACTTCAAAAAAATTCAAATAAAATGCAAGTCCAGACATAACCTCAACTTTCAAATAGTACCCGATTCATGTTCAAACGCCTAGTTAAATGAGGACGATAAACCTAAAAGATCAGTTCATTTGGGCTTTAGATTTTATATAGTATGACGTTATAATCAAAGCATACTAAATAAGCCAAGTAGTAATTTATCAAGCTCGAATATTTACCCCCAAGTCTCAAGACCACAAAATTCAGACTAGACTAGTGCACGATCCTTGAATTCATGGAGTAAAGCTCAAAACTTTAACGTTTCTACTTTCAAGTTATGTTCGGGTCATGTGTGAACGTCGACTAAAGTCCACAGGCTTCCAAAACTATAAATTCAGCTTAATCTAAACCACCCATATTTATGTTTAATACAGAGAGTTTTGAACAGCGGATTAGAATAAATAAGGCTTTTTTGGGAAAAGATTAGAGAGTGTTTTGGCTTTTCATTTTCCAACGCTCTCCACGTAAACAGCTTTAGCTCTTCGACCTTGGGATACTTAACAGTCGCGCTTTGGGTAGTTAATGCGTTTTTTTTATGTTTATCATTTTTAAAGATTAAATAAAAAGCAAGGTGAAGAAAATGTGTATGTTTTGGAACCCATAAACCAAAGAAAATAAAATAAAATAAAATAAAAAATGCGTTGATAAGATCATTGATCACATGAGGGAGAAATTGACAAATTGCTACTTTTTGAATATTAGTTAAGTTTAAGCCAACGCTTCAAAATTAATTAAATTATCAAGATGTCCGAGTTGGTCTTAGGCGCTAGTTTCAAGTATTGATCTGGATAGTTAAATTTTAACCACTTTTTAATAAGAATAATCATATCCCTAACTAAAACACGAAAATCTTTACAAAATTCAAAATATTTTGTGAATTTTGAGATATAGGGACTCCAAGAAGTATTCCTTTAGTTGGAGCTGATACGGTTCAAAGCCAAGAAAAAATCTTAAAGTATGAAATATGCAATTGATGAGACAACTATGTAACCCACATATTAAGTAATAAATCATTTACATTGTCTTTCAAATAAATAATATATATTAGATAATATTTTATAATTATGTATCCGATAATTATCTTGATGGAAGAAAACGTTTTATTTTCCTAAGCTTCCCTACCTTACATATATAAACGCATGTGACTTTATCAGTCTATTTTTCTTTGTGATAGGCGTAGACTAGAAGATTTGGGGGGTTTTACCATTTTTTCAGGTTTACAATTTGGTGTTATTATACTACACTTGAACAACTATATAGGGTCGAAAGTATGTTCCTATTTTAATATTCCGCTCCGACGATTTGATGTATGTGCTTAATTAAAAATATGTGGTATCAGAGCTCACCTGTAGTTGTGTGTTAAGTGTTATATTCTGGATGAAATTATATAGAAACGTATTAGAGAAACTTCTATAGATTTTTGTGATGGTCGGATGTAGATTGAAAATCTAGAAAGAAACTATATTATAACACTTGCAAATCACAATCGTTGTCTCTGTATGTTATTTTTGATTTCAACTTTTATCAGATCAAATTCCAAGAACTTTTCATGGAGTTAGAATTTATTTTTATAAGTTCTAACTCCAATATATTTATTAAACTCCGAACAAAGGCCTGGAATTTGAATCGAATAAGTTTGAACTAGAGGACACAGATGTGGGGTTCCACTTAAGAAAAAATATATATATCAAGACTTGTTTAACATGGAGTTTCAACTTGTAGAAGTTTAAAATCTAGGACATTAATTTTGAAGTTAAAAAAAAATATCATGAGTTAAATAATCCTTGAGTGACCTATTTTAAAACTTATATAATTTATAATTATTTCATTTATTAAAACTTTGGAACCTATGCTGGAGTTGTTCCACGTCTTAACTAGATTTTTTTTGTCCAAATATTATTTTTGCCTTAATAAACCTATTTTATTAATTACATTTCAAATGATAACTAAATATAAACGAGTGGTCCAATAACTAACCATATAGCTTATTTTTTTCTCACATAACCTTTCAAGAATGTTTTAATTTGAAAGCCTTCAAAATAGTACGAGAGCTTTGAAAACTTGATACATAAACAACGTTTTATGGTTTTAGACACCAAAAAACAAAGAAAAAAGAACTAAAATCCGTCGATATGATCAAATAAATTGGAAAGCTTTCAAGGTAGTTGTTACTTAGGAAAGCTTTACAACTAGAACGAGAACTCTTATATAGCTTGATCTTTAAAGAATGCTTATGTTTGGAAACCAAAATCAATTGAGAAATTAAAATGCATTGACGTGACAACGTAAAAATCTTTCAGGAATACCATTAATTTGAGAAGTCGAAAACTCTGATAACTTGATCTAACATATAAGTGCCATTAGCAAAATCAAACCCACAATGTCATATATATAATCTGGAATAAATATAATGTCAAAAAAACTTGAAAGTTTTCTAACACATTAGGGAATTAAGAGGGTAGAAAGAATGACCGCAAAACATAACCATAGTTACAATTTAATTTGAGGTACTTACAAAAACATATGCATCAAGACTAGTATTTCATAAAATAGAACACATGCTAGGAACTATCAATTTTCTTGCTTGGCGTTTCTCAGACGTCACCCTTGGAAATTGTCTCACGAATCTCTGTCGCCACGTCAGACACATATCTTCCAAGTTCATTAGAGTTGCTTCAGCATTTTGTTCAGCTTCCAACCGAGCAACATGCTCCTTTTCCAATTCCGCTTCAAGATGCCTCAAATCCCTCAGCTTTAGTTCAACCTATTTGTTGAGAATATAATCAAATATTTAAAAAATGTGTTCTATCTAACAGCTTAAGCTTTTAGATCAGATGGTCACACACTTCAATATGGTATCAGAGTAGGCCAAAGGTCCTGGGATCGAACCTCACCGCCACCCATTCTCAAAAAGAATTTTCACGTGCTTGGACCATGAAAAAAAATCAGGCCAGCACGTGAGGGGGCGTGTTGAGAATATAATCAAATATTAAAAAGTGTGTTCTATCTAACAGCTTAAGCTTTTAGATCAGCCCTGTCTCAAATTTTCCAGGCACATACTATATATGACTTATCAACATGGGTTGTAAAGTGGACAATCAGGTACCTAATTCATATTAGACCATGATGTACTCACCCCGCACAACACATCTAGACTTACAAACTAATTAAATTTTTGGATAAAACATTAATGTAATTCAATTAATATAATTTACTCTACACAGGATTGTAATTAGAGATTAATTGTCGCTGCATTTGTTCCTTTAGCTTTGTTATCTCTTTATAAAGTTTATGAAAGTTCAAGTAAGCTGAGATAAGAACAAAAGTCATTACTATCTCTTTTCTTGACAATAACTAGTGCATCATAATGGTTGAATACATACCTTTAGTTCCTCGAACAGGCCAAGTGTATATGGTTTTCCACCATTTTTTTCCACAACCAAATTCACATGTACAAGAAGATTTCTCAATTGCTCAGCCTTCTTCAATGGATCTTCAGTCTTATTGTCGAAAAGTACTTGTCTATTTCCACATTTTACAAGAGTTTCCTGTAACAGTAGTCCAAATAATTAATTTGGATCAACTTTCACACTCATGAGCATGCGACTTTAATTTTTTATAAACATATGCTACTTGAAGAATGCTAAAATGCAAATAAATAAGAAAGTATGATCTACCAGTTTAGTTTACTCCAAAAGTTAAGGTTCAACATAAATACATCATACCAATCATATTATATAAGATTTTTGTAAATAATCTAACCTTTAAAGGCTCAGGGCAACAATCTAAGTACTGAACCAAAATCTCGTCACTTCCTTCAAGTTCATCCCCACCAGTGAAGACCACAATCATGTAATCACTAATTTTGCTCCCAAATAGCTCCAGAAAGATTTGCACAGTAGCTTCATCTTCTCTTGAAAACCGAGTTCTTACAGACAGAATTAGAAGTACAGCATGGATGCCATCCTTAGCCAAATCCAGGCAATTAACAAGTTCCTTTATAACAAAATCAGAGTGATGGGAAATATCAAACAATCCTGCAATTTCCACAACCTCAATCAGCTTGTAACTTTATAGTTTATAACACACAACAAAATAAGATGCAACAAGCATACCTGAATCGAGAAACATTTGCAAGTTCAAAGTTAGTATGACCTTACTATTATATATATACATTTAAATTTTTTGCACATTTATACATAGTTCACACAGATAAAATAGGTTCAGTTGATCCCACAAAACCCACCTAAGATCTACTCTGACACGAAATACCAAATTGTTGTTTTACAGACAAGTGGAATTTGGTGCAAGCTCTTTTCACATACTATCTCAAACCTTCTGTAGACCGTTTAATATACCGTAGAATACCATGTATATACTCTATTTAGCCCCTTTAGATGAGGGGACTATATATAGTACAATTAGAAATGAAGATCTCGAGAAGGGAATTAATAAGCTACATAAAATACTGATCAATAATAGGCTAAAGACTTCAACAAACAAATCATGTATTTTTAACTTACTTTTAATATTAGGCCATGCAAATTTTTAACAATAACAAATCATATACACGTAAACATATTGAAATAGTTACTTTTCATTGACTTTCTCTTAAGAGTTTTTATTGAATAGTGCTAATCGAGCACTTTATATATAGTTAAAGAAGAAATTTGGATATGTACCAGGAGTATCAATCACGTTAAGTATCTGTCCATCGTCTAGTCGAGTACTCTGGAGCTGGCAAATAGTTGTAACAACAGCAGAGCTATGCATCGACCTGAATGCCTTGGTTCCAAGAATGCTATTCCCCGTAGCACTTTTCCCGTCTCCTGTTCGCCCAACCAAAAGTAGTGTCCGCTCTCCAATATATTTTCTAGTAAAATCCAAATCACTGCTGATCATTGAACTTCCACCCATCGTATCTTATTATTGAATAAACTCACCTACAGCAACAGGGCATGCCAGGGTCAAAGTAATGTAAAACAACATAGTCGATGGACAAATTCTATAGCTAAATAGCAAAATTTGCTGCTAATCCAATTTAGTGACAGATTATCAAAAAAAATTATTAGCTACGAGCAATTTCATAACAGATGAGTGACGAATATTCCAATTTTTTTGATAGTGAATAGAGACCTAATCAAGCGCTTAGAGATCATTGTGGGACAATGGAGGGAATCTCAATCTTTTCTTAAAATTTCCTATCACGGCAAACATGGATATCTTCCCATTGATAGATTAAAGGCTACTAAATATGAAAGTGAAACAAATAATCATTTACTAAGAAAAGTTTAGGATGATAACATGTCTACATTTAAAAGTTAATAAACCCTTCGAAATAACTCAAGGCTCTAATACAACAACATAGGACAATAAGATTTCTACATTTCATAACTTGTACACTTAAGAAAAAAGTGCGTTTTATGAATTGATAGCATAAAATTGTGACCTTTGCAATGGTATTAGTTAAGATGACAAAGTACGAATTCTTACATATTCTATGATTAAACACATATAGTAAGGGAAAATTTACCCTTTTTTTTGCGATGACCTTAAACTCTCTAGTAGATTGAGCTACTGAGGAGAATAAACATGCCTTTTAATGAAATGAGTACTGTGGCTTTTGCTGAAAGGACAATTCTACCCTTCTCTTTATCCAAGTATTTACAAGTGCGTAATACTAACCCTTGATTAATTGAAAGGGTATCTTTTGTCATTTCACATAACATTCCTGTCTTTTCATTTTCCCATTTTTCAGTTAGTATGATTTACGAAGACAACTTTCTGTCTTCCTTAATTTATTTTATCTGTAATTTCCGAAAAGCCGTGCTTTGGGTGTGATGAAATTGATGGTGCTCTGCATTTTTCTTTAAAGATATATTATTCTGGAACAAAATTTGCTTTGATTCGTAAACTGTGAAATTTTGGTTTTTACAAAGGGAATGTTTTGAAAGTAAAGTCATGTAATTAAAATTGAGTGTAATAGTTTTATCGGTTTGTCAGATCAAGTAATTATATGATCAACATTCAATATATAATTAGTATAATTAAAAAAAGTAATTATACTCTTCAATTTTCAATGTAATTATATAGGATAATTATAATATTACTTCTTAATTTCTTTCATTTTTTAAATTTATTTCTATTATTTTAATCTCTTTTTTATTTTTACTTCTTAAATTATTTTTAATTTCAAAAAATGTATTTTCTTTTTTTACATTATTTATCTTTCATTATTCAACATTTACTTCTTATGATTCCATGTAATTGCTCTATTTTTTTTAGTTTTTAGTTATTTATCTTTATTTTCTTCACTTAGCGTAACTACGTTATTATTTTAGTTTTTGAAACTACACCTCTTAGTATTACCAAAAATGAGTCATTAACAAACTTAACTATTTATGTTGTATTGAAATTTGAATTAATGGTATATTATTCAATTCTAATTTATTTACTTTGTAGTATTGTCTTATTATTTCACATTGCATTCCATTTTTTTTCAATTAGAATTAACAGATAATTTTTTTGTCAAATATTTGAATAATTTTATGACATTATATTTATAAATATTAATTTTTTTTCAAACATGTTGTCCAGATATTCTTACAAAATGTATGATTTTAGTTCTAATAATTAAATAAATTAAAATATTATTAATTTGATAAATACACAATTATATTTTTACACTAGGAAATTTGTCCGCGCTTCGTGCGGTCATGTTAAAAATAACAAAAGGATAGGTTCTTGTAAATTTAGAATATTCCAACTTGAATTAAAATAGGTGTTTGACATTGTCACATATCTGAAGAACCTCTAATGAATGAATTGTGCCTCAAATAATCAATCGGTTTTCATTTTTTGTTTGCACAAAAAGTATAGAATACCCAATCTCATCGCGTACACAATATATGCTCGTTCTCAAGAACTTCATGATCCTAGAATCATCACTGTTAGTATCAATGTTAGTTTAAATGGTAAGAATAGAATTCCTTATCAATATTTTTCTAAATATACAATATATACATAGACCCTATGCTTGATTAATGGAAGACTAATCTACCTTACCTAATTTACAAGATCCTAATTACTATTACAATAATTAGAATAATTACAATATCAATTATAATAATGAGAGAGGTGATTATGGGATATTCCCATAATCACTCTAACAGTCCCCCGAAGTCTTAGCGGGAGATTTTCGGATGCTAAGACTGTCCCTGAAATCATCAAACAGTACGCGCGGAAGACCTTTTGTAAAAATGTCATCTATTTGATAACGGGACGACACATGGAGAACACAGACTTGACAACGGGCAACTTTTTCTCGGACAAATAAGATATCCATTTCGATGTGTTTTGTGCGATGATACTGAACATGATTGCCAGATAAGTAGATCGCACTCACATTGTCACAATAGACTACTGTTGCCTTTTCAATCGTACAATGGAGCTCCAATAGTAGATTATGGAGCCAACATGATTCAGCAACAACGTTTGCCACACCTCGGTATTCCGCCTCTGCACTGGACCGAGACAGTGTGGACTGTCGTTTAGATGACCATGAAATGAGATTGTCACCTAAGAACACACAATAGCCGAAAGTGGAATGACGTGTGTCTGGGCAGCCACCCCAATCCGCATCAGTATAGGTTGAAAGACTCGAGACAGAGGACTTATACAGATGAATTCTGAAATGAAGAGTACCCTTAATATACCGCAGAATCCGTTTGAGGGCCCCATATGTTCATCCTTCGGATCATGCATATGTAAACAAACTTGCTGGACCGCATAGGAAATATCAGGCCTCGTAAAAGTCAGTTATTGCAATGCACCGACAAGGCTGCGGTAATGTGTGGGGTCGCTGTATAGAGTACCTGAAGCGTTGCTCAACTTCGCCTTCGTGTCAACCGGAGTATGAGAAGATTTGCATGAAGACATCCCTGCTTTGTCAAGTATCTCCTTGGCATACTTTTTCTTACTGTGAAACAAACCACATGCGTAGTGAGTGACAACAATGCCAAGAAAATAATTCAATGGACCCAAGTCCTTTATTGCAAATTCTCCTGCAAGAAGGGACATAATATACTGACGAAGTGAAGTTGAGGATGCAGTGAGGATAATGTCATCAACATACAGAAGTATATAAGCCACATCAGTGCTCTTTCGATAAATAAAGAGAGACTGATCGGACTTGATGTGAGAGAATCTCAATTTGGAAACAAATCCTGCAAACATGTTATACCACGCCCGAGGAGCTTGTTTCACTCCATATAAAGATTTTCTCAACAGACATACATGATCTGGACGGGCAGGATCGCGGAATCCCAATGGCTGATGCATGTATACCGTTTCCTGCAAGTGGCCATGTAAAAATGCATTATTGACATCCAACTGATGAATGAACCATGACTTGGATAGTGCCAGACTAAGAACAATCCTGATAGTTGCAGTCTTGACTACCAGACTGAATGTTTTACCGCAATCTACTCCCACATGCTGAGACCTGCCATCACCAACAAGATGAGCTTTGTATCTTGCAAAAGACCCAATAGAATTCTTTTTATGGAAAAAAACCCACATAGATCGAATTATATTCACATTAGATGGTCGTGGTACCGAATCCCACGTCTTATTTTGAATAAAAGCAGTAAATTCATCTAACATGGCAGCCTTCCAATTCGGGTCTGATAAGGCAACTTTGGGATTTTTTAGTATTGGTGAGGGTTGGACTGAGGTGGTTAGGTTAAAATGGTGTTTGGGGTGAAAGATATCATGCATTGCACGTGTTTGCATGGTCCGTTGAGGTGTTGGGCCGGTGGATGGTTGGGTGTTGTTGGGATTTTTGGCTGAAATAGTGGGTAGGGTGGTTTCGATATTTTGGGCTGAAGAAGTGGGCCCGGTACTGGTCTGGGCCAGCGTGTTGTCGGAAGGGGGTGGGGTGTCGGGTTGAGTTGTAGGGTTTGGTGTTGGCCCTAAATTGTTATTTTGAGAGTTTATTTAATACCTCAAAATTGGGTGAATTCCATCGTCCAGAAAATCATATGAAGGTGAGGATGCCACTCGAGATGTAGCAAACGGGAAGGTTGATTCATCAAAGATAACATAACGAGAAATAATGATTTTTCTTGTTGACATATCAAAGCATTTATATCCCCTATGATTTTGTGGGTACCCCAAAAATATGCAAGGAGTAAATCGAGCTTGAAGTTTATGAATGTTAGTGGACAGAAACAAGGGATTACACAAACATCCAAAAACCCGTAAATGTATAAACGAAGGGACACGGTTGTACAATACCTGAGTAGGAGACACATTAAAGAGTAGTTTACTAGGAAGAATATTTAAAAGATATGTAGCAATTTGACGAGCATGATGCCAAAAATTTGGTAATGTGGATTCTAGATGTTGAACCGAGACAGAGCAAAGAGGGGAGAAAGACTTGTTCTAGGCCTTCTAGCTTGTATGGTTGAGAATGAACCATGGACAATTAACAAAGAATTGTCATCTCCAGAAGCGTTGCTTTGGAAAGAAGCCACAGAGAGAGAAATATATTCCATCATATGGAACCATACTTGTGTAATGGTTGACCTTCCTCCGGGAAAATTAGGTTGTAAAAGTGGATACTCAAAAGCGAGTTCAAAGTAGATGGATCTACTGATGAGTATAAGGCCTCAGCTACTTGGACATATGCTCCCTTGTGAATAGCTTAAACATCTAGGGCCATTGCAGTCTTGCATGACATGGATGTTGAGACAGCCTTCCTAACCGGAGAGTTGGAAGGGGAGGATCAGAGTTGGTTTGTTGGACTGTTGGGCTTCTTCCTGAACTTTCATTTTGGTCCCTGAAATGTTTACATTTTGGTCCTGGAAGTTTCAGATAAAGCAAAAATAATGAATCTGACAACAGAAACATTGACTCTAAAGTTAGAAAGCCAACAGTTGAAAAACCAACAGTTTGAAAGTGGAAGTCATATTGAAACAAAAGTCTCGATATGAAAGATATGGGTATCACAGATGACATCTTACGAATTGGGATTTCTAAGACATCTAACGGACTGGTCTAACTCCAAAACTCAGTTGTGAGATAGTTGACAGTCTCGTTGAAGCCACCAATGGATATGAATCATAGAACTGATTGAAATCATGGTGTACCCATATGCAAGGAGCGATATGCGCAGGTCACATGTAGTTCAATGTATTGTACACACTACAACCGACTTGGTATCGGCCTACAAAGTAGATCAGTTGAACTAAGGTTCACTCGTGATTCTGGAAATGATCGATAGAAGACGTTAAATCGGATATGATGATATCTGAAATATTCGCTTTTCTTCGGATTATGGTATTTTGGATGTCCAGCAGTTCTGGGAGAACACAGTGATGCAAACTGGACATCAGATATGAAGAACACCAAAGCCACAAGTAAATGTGTATGGTGGGTCTTGAAAAATCCTCTAAGCAAACTTGCATCGGCCGATTCATGATGGAATCAGTGTTTATCACTTTATACAAAGCATGAAAGAAGTTGAGTAACTTCACGACTCCTTAGAGGACGTCCCTTATTGGGAGAAACCCGTGCCTTCAGCAGTTATACACTGTGGCTAGCCGGTCGGCTTCAGGAAAGGCATAGATGACAGCGTCTAGACATATATGTCGGATCTATCGGAGACATAAGACTATATTGTAGTTGATCATCACGGGTGTCACTTCCTTTCAAAGGATATAGCAGACCTTTTAACTAAGGGACTACCCGAAGATCAAAAGTTTTGCATGTCTAGGGGAATGGGCATAAAACCCAAATAATACGAACCTTTACGGTGGTAACCCAACCATACTAATAGGAGATCCCAAGAATTTGGTTCAATGGAAAAACTAAGCTGGCAAAGGTTTAGTTGAGTGCTTCGGTGGAAGCAAGAGCACTTCAGATGATGATTTTTGTAAAGAAACATGAATCCAAAGTCGTTCCTGTGCTAGACATTAAAGTGCTACCTGCATGGTGGGTAAAGGTTAAGCTTCCAAACCTTTAACGATCCTCAAACGATTGAGGTTAAGGTTAGGAAAACTTTTAATGATTCTTAACACTTGTGAAGTGGGGTATATCAAGATACCTTGTAGGAGATCACTTATTTAAGTGCGAGGACAGGCCGTCTCAAATGAACGCACTTAAGAATTCAAGTGT
Source organism: Anisodus tanguticus (assembly GCA_034509755.1). Taxonomy (NCBI): domain Eukaryota; kingdom Viridiplantae; phylum Streptophyta; class Magnoliopsida; order Solanales; family Solanaceae; genus Anisodus; species Anisodus tanguticus. Next base: position 1,903,971 of record CM067545.1, on the reverse strand, counting down.
GTCCACGGCCACAACGGACAGAAAATAAGAAGAAATGAATAAAAGGGAGGTATTGTGTTGGTACCATTGTCTTGACTTACATTAAACACTGACGGTTCAAGACATCACGTTCACCGCGCAGTAAGTAAGTCCAATGGTATTTTACTAGGGAAGGTTCAAAGCGGAAGCTACCTCTCCTGATGCAATATCTTTTCGATGAAAGATTGCTGAAAGTAGTCACCTTGTGTGTGTGCCAAAATCTCTTTCAAGAGGGGATTGTTGGAAATTTACTAATGTGGAATTAAGTTTATCCCATTATTTATGACTTGAACAATTGGGGCCCCGCATGTCAGAAATGTCGTTTCCACACATGTGTAATCTTAGTGCCAAGTATTGTAAATTTCGTTAATGAAATAAATATTGGTACGTAAGTGAAATGTTTGAGGCATAAAATGATGGAAGGTTATTCGCTAAATAACAAGTGTTCCACGTTGGTAAACGAAGGAAGGATTGTGCGAAGTGTAAGATGGTACGGATCGGAAAAGGGTCGCGGAGTCGAGAAGGGCCGCGGCGCCGTCCGGACTGGGTCGCGGCGCCTGGTCGGCAGTAAGCTTTCTAGCCAATTAGAGTCGCGACGCTTCCCAGGCAGTGACTGTTCGTCAGAATTCCAAAGGTTTGGTTGTTGAGATAGTTTCAATGGCATTGAATCCACCCAATAATGGCCATTACTTGGACCATTATGTTGATGCATTACTTGGGGTTAAATGTCATCCATTACATGGCAATTGAATGCCATTATGGGGCATTTGAAATGCCATCTTACACACCTATAAATTGAGGCCTTTGGCTCAATTCTGTAGATGAACATAAGGGAAATATACATACAAGTATACAACACCACAAAGAGATCAGTTTTCCTGATAAGCAATCATTCTCTTAGCAATCTTCATTGTTCGTGTTCTTCGCTGAGGTCATTTGTGTAGGCTTTGCACATTTGATAGTTTGTTGTTTTATCTTGGAAGACTATTGTCCACACTTCCGTAAAGCCTATATACGGGGGCAATCTTGTCTTAAAGACAGAGAGCCATCTCTCGACTCAATCGATGGTGTTGTGATTATCTAATTGGTTGCTAAGTGTTTCATATGTGAACTTGAATCTCAAAGGATTCTAATCGTTCGGATTCTCAGCGGATCTACAAGCCACAAATATAATAGTTCATGGTCAATATATTATTGGTGTTTCCAGGTATGAGTTTCGTAATAATTTTCTCTCCAACCCCCTCCATGCCTCGTAAGTGTTGTGCTATCTAACAGATTTTGCTAAAAGGAAAAGAAGCAATGATTTTTCTAAGATCGTTGCTTAAAACAACTTGGGCTGAATCTAAACAATTTTTTTTGAGTTTAACTAAATTTATTTCTTGACTTGTATTGTGTATCCATTTGTTAAAAATAAATAAATAAATTATAATAGACAAATAGAACCCGTTGTTTTATTATTAAACTCCAAGTTTCCAAATATTACCAGTTTCTATTATTTTTTTTAAAAAAATATGTATAAACAATTTCTTCGGCCGCCAAAAGAAAAGTTTCTTACGTACCAAATTTGTTGCACGCGTCCTACTTCAATTACACTTAGGTTTTAAAAAAAACTTTCCTTAAATTGAACCTTTTGTTCTATAACTTCAAAGTATATATACTCGTAAAGTCCTATTTTATCTCTCAATTAACCCTACTACTATAGGCCACCCATACGAAGTTCGACGAAGTTATTACGTTGTGCTAAACGTTTCGCGTCGCAAAAGCCCATCCACCTCGCATATTTTTTTTTTGTGTGTGTATGTGGGGTGGGGGGGGGGGGGGGGACAATCCTGTTCTAGTTGAGTTGATCCCTATTTACAGATATTTCAATATACTGCCTTGTCGGCCTAAGTTGATGTTACGTTTACAGTATGGCCTCAATGTCTTAGTTTGCCTTTTAAGGCTTAGATTGTCAGTTCAGCTTGGTACACTTGAACCTAGCAAGGTACCGAGTGACGGTCACGCCCTACCAAGATTGGGGTGTGACATGTAAGCTCCATGAATTTTTAAAATTTTAATTTATAATGTAGTAAAATAGTATGGCTACACAAAACAATAATAATTAATAGTTTAAAAAATTAAATACATGATTAAATAAACTCATAGAAAATAAAATTTATAACATGATTTTACAAGTAATGCAATGATATAAAAAACCTATCATGAGATACAATCAATTCTAACATCTTAACTTTCAAACAACAAAAGAATCACAATTTTTTAAAACAAATTACTATCATATCATGCAATTTACCTCCCTAAAAGAAAATAATCAATAAAGTTTATCAGTATTATAACTAAAACATTACTCCTTCATGAATAAAATAAAATTACTATCAAATAGACAACAACAACAACACCAACATATCAAGTGAAATCCCACATCATGGGGTCTGGGGAGGGTAGAGTGTACACAGACCTTACCTCCACCTTGTTAGGTAGAGTGGTTGCTTCCGGGAGACCCTCGGCTCAAGACAACGCATAATCACAAGCAAGGCACTCAAAACAAAGCAAGAGTAAAGCAAGAATAAAGAGTAAAGCAAGAGAAACGGTCAGACTCTGATAAGGAATTAAAGCAGTATAAAATGCATTCAAACAAAATGGAGCAGTATCTAACACACCTAAATAAGCTAGACAAAATACATTGAAGAACACATAGCAGCATAATTAATAAAATATGATAATTTTGTGACATAGGACAACAACATGAAAATCAATGACAGGTGAAGATGTAAAATCCGGCTATGTAGTTTTTTTTTAAATGTTAAGTGATATTCACCTTCATGGTGTTCTCAAATAGTATATATACAATACATACTACGATTTGTTATTCGGATTACTCTCAATCTTATTATTTTCATAGATGAAAAAATTACCAAGCATAATTCATTTATTAAAAACTTACAAGGTCAACAATATTAATTAAGAAATTTGACACATAATTTTTTGCAAGAACTGTTAGGCAAGCCTTGAGCATTTGGCGTTAGGCGTTCTTAGGGCGTACAGTCGGGCGCTTAGGGCTTAAGCCTCACAGAACTAATCCCCACACGTAAGCCCAAGTCATTTTGCTAATGCCCCACCCCAGGATTATCCCCGAGGCGAGTCCCAAAACTGCTTTTTGAAACACTGTAATAAACAATACCAGACATGCTAGCGTGGCCACAGTTGGTTCATCCAAATTGTAAGTACGGAAAAGCATCAAAATTACTTTGGAACTATCCGAAATAGACCACATATACCATTCGTTTATTTTTGGTACCAAAAGAACCCTCACTGTCACTCCAAAGGACCACAAATGCCCCTCTCATTAACAGACTGCCACGAATATTGACTGGGTAGTCCGACGTGAAAAAAAATGCTGACATGGATATTCATCTAGGCAGTCCACGTGGCTAAAAACCCCTCCCTTTAAATCAATGCTTTGTTTTCCAAATATAGAACCCTAATTTTAGAAAAAATATTTTCCTCTCCACTGAATTTCTAAGTAGGTGTAATAATGTGACTAAAACTTGAAAATGAGGATATTTATAATACTCACATGAACGATCCTACAATGTTGGATACTTCATTTTGTATATAATCTTTCTTCACTTACAAAAAAGAAAAAGAAATTCTTTTGTTAAAAGAAAGATGAAATGAATTTAATAAAGAAACTAAAATAAATATTTTGAGTAAATCTGAAAAAGATAAAATAGGTTCAAAATTTTGATGTTGATGATATGAACATCATCATCTTCTTTCCAAAAAAATTCATCCACTCCTTCGAAAATCAGATTCATAAAAACTATGGAAAATCCTTAAATCACAAATTTGAAAAATACGGATTGAAAACTCACTTATAATAATATTATTTGCTGCTGCTTCTCACTATTTTGAGAAGTATTATTACTGAGTAGGCGCATTATTGATGTATAGTAGCGTTTGTTTTCTGCTGCTATGTGTTATTTAGTGTACTTTGTTTATCTTATTAAATGTGTTAGTTGCTGCTTCTTTTTTCAGAATGCGCTAGCATGACTTATTTGCTTTTGATACCAACATTTTTCAAACTACTTTAAATTTCTTGTCGGGGTTTGATCGTTTCTCTTGCTTTGCTAGTGCTTATGCTTTGTCTTGAGCCGAATGTCTTTCAGAAACAACCGCTATATTTGAGAATTAAACATTCCTCTAATATAAAGAGGTGATGGGATCTCCTCCTAATTTCATGTGGCATGTAACATTTGGAGGGTATATTTACTATTACCGTGATAGTCTTTAAGTATTAGTATGAGGATTTTTTAAAATTTAAAAGATGGAATAATCTTGTTAATATGCTCAATATTCCTGCTACAACTGAAATTGATGTGTATGATTAAAGGAGATAAAATATTTTAAATGGTTAATTTACCTATGTAATGGGCACATGAAAATGCACGCAAATGTTTTTTAAAATTTTGAACCGAAAGTGTGTAATAGGGATACTTTATCATGTGTTCGGATGCTCAATTAAAACAAGCCGTAGTTTGAGTGTATAATTGAAATTTACTCGCAAGTTTATATATATATATATATATATATTGACTTCTCGTTATGTTTAACTTTGTATAATTTGAATCTCCGCAGTGAAATTTTTTTGGATCCGCCATATATTAAAGAATTCTTAAATGCTTATAAATATCATGTTTTAAAAGGCATTTTTGGGAATCACTCGCGCGCTTGCCTCGGGGTGGAGCAATGGAAAAACGTCTCGAGGCTCATGGCTTAGTTCTGTGAGGTTTATGCCCTAAGCGCCCTCCTATGCAACCTAAACACGCCTAACACCCAACGCTCTGGATTCGCCTAACGGTTCTTACACAAATTATGTGTCAAATTCCTTATTTAACACTATTGACTCTCATAATATTTAATAAATGAATGATACTTAATATTTTTTTTATCAATAAAAATAAATAGATTGAGATTATTTCAAATAATAAGCTGTAGTATTGCATATTTACTATTTTATGAACACCGTGAGGATGAACATCACTTAAGATTTTTTTTAAAAAAATACATAACCAAATTTACATCTTTACTTGTCATTGGTTTTCATGTGTTTTATCATGTCTCAAAATTATCATATTTTATTATTTCGCTATTTAAAAGTAATTTTGTCTTAATTCGTGAAAGAGTCATGTTTTAATTATAATACTGATGAAGTTTATTGATTATTTTCTTTTAGGGAGGTAAATTCATAATTAATATGATAGTAATATATTTTAAGGAATTATGATTCTTTCATTGTTTAAAAGTTAAGATGTTAGAGTTGATTTGTATCTCATAATAGCTTTTATATTATTGCATTATTTATACTTGTAAAATGATGTTAGAAATTTTATTTTTTATGAGTTTCTTTAATAATATTTTTAAACTATTAATGTATTTTTCATAATTTTTAAGTTATTATACTATTTTATTACATTATAAATTTAAAAAAATTTAAAGATTTATGGGGCTTACGCCTCGTCCATTACCAAGTAAAACGTCTTGCCTCACATTTTAAAATGCTGATAAAATATTTAATTATGAACAAAATTATTATTGTATATATATATTAACTGGATTTTCCTGTAAAGAACCGATAATCTTCAAATCATAGTATAACCCCCTGTCCATCCTTAATCAGAAGTTTTAAGTTTGAGTACTGAAGTGACCTTTATTGGGAGCGATTAACCCTCAAAGTGGTCCGGCGGAAATCCGATTAGTCGAGCCCAAAGAAGATACTAAATATCAGATAAAATAGACTAATAATTATTAATATATTCCGTAAATTGAACGATCAGTCATGGTTTTCAACAATATTTTTTCCTTGCCATAAAATATAAACAATTTCTTCTGCCGCAAGAAGAAAAGCTTCCTAAATTCTTATTTACTTTGGGTCAGTTTCCTACAAAGTACCAAATTTGTGGCACGCGTCCTACTTTTATTAAACTTGGGTTTTACATAACTTTCCTAAAATTGAACCTTTTGTTCTATAAATTCAAAGTACATATATATACTCATTAACTCTGCTTTCGGCCGCATATACTATAGTACTATACACCTCTTTTCCCTTGTTTTCTCATCTCTGAAAAATTGTGTTTTAGTTTGTTTCATATATATATTCAAGAAAGAAGTAATATTGATATGGAGTTGGATGAACTTGCAGAAGGGTATCGATTTCATCCAACAGATTCAGAGTTACTCACATTCCTTTTAAGGTTTATTGCTAAAATACCATTACGTGACGATGGTTTTATTACCGAACATGATATTTACAAACAAGAACCTTGGGAAACTTATAATTATGGGCAGCATTGTGGAGGACAAGATAATGAGGATACTTGTATTTACCGCTACTTCATTACGCCAAGGCAGAGAAAAGGGAGCAACTTTTGCCGGATTGTTGGTGAAAAACTTGGAACTTGGAAGCAGCAAGATAAGGGAAAGAATGTAACTATGACTGGTGATAATAAGAGCAAGTCTTTGATTATAGGACGAATGAAAAGTATGTGCTATGAGACTACTAAGTGTTATCATGATGATCGTGACAATGGGAAGTGGCTCATGAAGGAATATGTGTTTTGTGACGCTGTTCTTAGAAAGTTCAAGAATTCTGAGTATAAAGATTATGTTATTTGTGCCATAAAAATGATTCCCAAAAAACGTTCTTCTAGTCAAAGTAGCAATGTGACAACAATTGATTCTGTTGAAGAACCAATGGTGGATGTAGAGGTGACCTCAGGGGTAAATTCTATTGAACCGTTGATGGATCAAGAATATAAGGTGATCACTCCTATCAATATTGTTGAACCAATGGTGGAATCTTCTGGTGAAACTACTTCTTCTCAAATTCTTGAATCTTTGATCGCTGACTCTGAGAACGCGATGTCAGAAAATAATGATCTTGATACTTTGGATGAGGACTATGAGATGTCCAGTCCTATCAATATTGTTGAAGAACCAATGGTGGAATTTGATGATCTTGAGGTGCAAATTGATCAAGAAGCTGCTGGTGAAGAGAGCGGTTGTGTTTTGGGGCTAACTACTTCTTCTCAAATTCAAGAATTTGAGAACGCGACGCCAGAAATTAATCTGCCTGAAGAAAAGGATAGATTGACTGAAAATACATTGCTGGACAAGAACTCGACACTAGAAGGTTGTATTTCTGGTGTTAAAGAGGACTATATTGCATATTTGGAACATGAAGCCAAGGGTACAAGCTTTGTTGAACTACTAACTATTGGGAGGAACTCTGCTATGAGGAACACTTTTACTCAGATTCAAGAACCTGTGATCCCTGACTTTGGGAATGCGGAGTCAGAAATAAATATGCCTGAAATATTGAATACTTTGGCTGAATATATGGGTGTCACAGTGTTGATGTATCCGGACTATAACCTGATCACTCCTTTCGATTTTTCTGAACAAGCAATAGTAGAATCTAATGAACCTCAGGTGCAGACACAAGAGGCTGCTTGTGAAGAGAACGGTCTGTTGGGGCTAACTGATTTTTCCCAAAATCAAGAATTTGTGATGCCAGAAAATAATGTGCCTGAAATGTTTGATATGGGTGACACACTGTTGGAGAAGGACAAGGCACAACATCAACCACAAGAAGAATCTGAGACTCCTTATGAAACAGAAGAGTCCAGCTTGATTTATGACCTTGTGGAAGACATGTTAGATCATGCGACTATGAAGGATAGATTGGATTCAATTAGGATGGATCGCACTACATTAATGTTGGACCAACAATCTTGGCTGTCGAAGGCGCATTTACAAGATATGCTGCTATGAAGAATTGGTACTACCTGACAGTTTCAGCTAACTTAGTGGACAGTACTAACTAGCTAGGTTCAATTCTTGACTTTGAAAGTGTGTTATTTGATCAATAACTGTACATACTGCACACTTATTAATGGAGATTTACATTTATTTGGTCCTTTGTGCTTGTAAATGGCTAAGGGAATATCTTTTTGAAGCAATATCAGGAGTTTTGAGCAGCTGCTTAGTCCTTAGGTTTAATGTTTTTAAAAGTTTATGTAAATTCTGCTTGTCCAAATTTAGTGTTCATATTTCTAATTTAGACAAAGAATCTTCCACTGCAACTGTTATAATAAGCTTGATCACCCGTTGCGAAAGTTCAAACAGTTCCCCCTAGATGATTCATTTAGGCCAAATACATAAGCCTCCTATTGAACACCTGAATCCAAGATCACGTGTATCTATCAATTACGTCTGGCACAATCTCTAAAATAGCTTAAGCGTGTGTTGCCACGTGCCTCCTACATGTCAAAACAGACGAATCAATATGCAACACGTGGAAGCAAATCTTAACAAAGAAAAATCCCTCTTTTACATTTTCTTTTCCAGATATGCCTAATAGTCACAATTTGGCTCAAGTGCAAGTGTTAGAAACAAGGTTTTAGCTAAAGTGTTTATATAAATAAAAGGGACGATTTTAAATAGTCGTGTATGTATTTGACTACTGGAAGAGATGAGCAGTAGGTGTTTAGCTCTGGCATGATTTTACACTTAATTGCGCAATTTTGAGAATCCCATCCTGGTGAAAATCACTCTGCTTATGCTACTAATTCATACAAGCCACCTACTGCATCTCATTTTTTCAGTTCATGAAAATCCATAAATATGCCACAGAACATCTTTTCTTGAATGTTCATATTTCATACAGTTAAGCACAGTGACAATTCTGAGTCTTATAGCAATTAGCTGAATACTCAGTGTTCACCATCTTACACTTATATCGTGTGTGTGTGTATTCTATATATGTTTCTAACAATTTCTCTTGTTTAAACTTTTATCTTGTTTTAATGTTATTTTGAATCGTTCTCGTAAAGAGGAATCAATGAAATGATCTGTTGCTTAAGAATTAACACTTTAATTATATGAATGTAGCAACAAAAGTAAGATCATTCAAAGATTTATTGAGTTCTTCAAGTAAATTATCATATATTCTTCAAATTGCTATCCCAACTTCTAGGATCTTAGTAGAAATTTAAATAGCTATCGTTATCGGCGGGTATTATCCACCTAACATGTGTTATATGTGCAGGCCATGATATATGCATGAAAAAAGTCAAGAATATTCCTCAATGTCCCGACTATTCACATAATGTGAGAAGCAGATGATTAATCATCTGTTTTCGGAAGAAATCAAAGAACTTCTTGAGAATTCTACAAGATCCGTTTGTTTAGAAGGTTTGAGAAAGAATATTGCATATTTAAAAAAGAGCAAGCAAATATAGCATAAGAGAAAAAACTTTTCTCTAAAAGTTGAAGAAATGTGGGTAAAAGAATTAAAAGTCAGTGAGAGGTGCTTCAACAATTGATGGGAGAGAAGTGCTCCGAAAAAAAGAAGAAAAAAAGGCATATAAAACTTTGAATTAGATGAGAATATTGACGAATGACATCTAATTCAAAGTTGGATTAGAAAACTTAAATAGTTTAGGATTTTTTATTTGCTAATTTATTTCATTAAGGTTTAAATAAAATTTATAGTGAAATCTATATAGAAATAGGTTTTCCAATTTCCAGTAAATATGGAGTTCACATTATTATAAATATAGATAATGCTAGCTATTTTCATTGCAAAGAATTGTGGAGTTCATTCAAACATATAGGTATTGCTAGCAGATAAACTTTTACCAAGAAGAACTTCACTTCGTTCAAATTCAATTTGGGATCGGAGTTCCAAATAGAAAAGTATGTGCTTCACATATTATATTCTTAATCCGTCATTCATATTCTTAACATAAGGGTAAATAATGCCTAATTAAATAGAATATATTTTAATTTGAAATATGTGGTGTTATGATTGAAATCGTTTATCCGCTAGAAAAATATTTATTTAGAGAAAGTGAAACGTAACAAATATTCTTGACAGAAGGCATAGTTTTTTTTTAAAAAAAAAAAGAAGGCAAACTCTACCTTAATAAGACAATCTTTGCACTTTATCTAGAGAATTTTTTTTCTGCTTTTTGATTTGAGTGATAGTTTGAATCCGGAACCTCGAGATATTTTTAAGCAAATGATAAAAATTAAAGATTTTAAATTTGAGGGGTAAAAATTAAAGACCAGTATAATCCCCAAAAAAAAAAAAAAAAACATGAATCCGTGTCCAAATTAACCTTACCGTTTTTTCCCATACGGTTGGAGTGCCACTTTTACAAATATAAGGGCTTACGTATCAATTGTTCAATCTTTAGGGATGAAAGTGATATTCTATCCTTTCGTGTCAGCTTTTAATTGTCTCGAAGCTAAACCCAATTCACTTTCAATAGAATTTTCTGTTCAAAGGCCCAACACATTGATCAAATATAATCGCCGATCCTTGCTCTCTCTTTCTTAATCGCCGCCGTGGTCGACCGCCCCCGTCCTTTCCGGACCATCTAAGGTCAAGCCCAAATTCTTTTTGTGCTCATTGTTTTTTTTATAAGCTTATTTTTTGTGATTGGGCCTGAATAGAGCCAACGATTGATATTAGGGATCCGCACTAGTTTGGGATTGAGATGTAGTTGATTGATCGATTCGTTGTTGTGATTGGGGCTGAATAGAAAAAAGAAAATAGGTCGAGGATATTACTTATTCAAAGTATGGATTTTATATGTTGATAATATGCAGTTAATTTCATGACCCATGTAACGTTCTTGCTTATTCAATTTTTTTAGAGTTGAATTAAAGGAATAATAATACATGGTGTGATTGTATCCGGCTGGCTGCTGCTATACTAACTTGTAAGTCTTAGGGGTCGTTTGTTAGGGTGTATAAGAATAGTAGTGAATAGGGAGTATTAGTAATGCAGGATTAATAATTCAGGGATTATTTCATATCGACCGTTAATACCAAATAGGGTGCATTAGTTATACATATGTTGAAAAAGTGTACCAAACAAGAGATTAGTAATATCAAACCTAATACATGTATTGTTTTCTCTAATACATCCTACCAAACGACAGTACAAAGACAAATAATGGAAATTTTATTAGCTGACAGGATTTGAAAGTTTTCTATGAGATAATGATTATTTATCAGACATGTTTTTGAAGAACTTAGAAATCCCTCTGTCTCGAATTAGGGTGCCTGCTTACTATGTTGATAAGGCATAAGTATGAAGACAGTAATCGAATTTTCATGTGTTTCTGATGTACTTGAGTGCAAAAAGGATAAAGTTGCTTCTTTGTTGAACTTAAACTTTATTAGTATACATTGGGTGTTGATTTTTCGTAACATGATGTTGAAAAGGCATCGAGTGATTGGAATGTTTGTTCCTTAATATTAGTTTATGCATCTTTGGATGAACCAAAAAGAAAAGTAGGGAAGGTCCTTGGAAGATGGATTGTATAAGTTGACCACTTTCTGACAAAATAAATTCGCTTTTATAAATCTATATACCTCGAGTTATGAGGGAAATGCTAAAATGTTACTTCTAGAAAAATTTGTACTTGTTAGGATGCTTCATTCACGCAGTTATGCAGTGGTTTGTTCAGTGTCTTTGCCTGGCTAGAACTTTCTAATGGCAGTTTTCTATTGTTTACCAGATGGCATCACTTCAAGAAAGTTTGCAAAGGTTCAAAAAGCAGCAAGAGAAGTGTCAAAATACCCTTAGTAGTATAGCTTCCAGAGCAGGACCTTCTAGGCCAGCAGCTCCTCCAAGACCAGCAAATGCAAAGCCTCCTGCACCTGCAGTCAAATTTTCAAATGACACGGAAAGGCTTCAGCATATAAATAGTATAAGGAAAGCTCCTGTGGGAGCTCAGATAAAGCGTGTCATTGACTTGCTGCTGGAGGTATATTGCCTCCACTTTCTTCTCATGTTTTTCAATTTTTCTTTAATTTTACTTCTAAATATATATATATATATGATGCAGGGACTTAATTTAACTTAGCACCAAGAAGCAAGTGTCGAAACTGCCAAATCTTTAAATTCATCCCCGCAGAGAAATAGCTTAGGGTTAAGCGACCTACAGACTTAAGACTAAGGAGCAACTGAACTTTGCTTACTAATTGGCAGTCAAAACTTATTAGCTGGTTGAGATAAGATCCATTAGCCTTGTGGCAGTTGTCTTAGATCTATGACTAGGTCTCTACCACTGAGGATTCGTGCAATGTAGGATGATGGTGCAATTAATTTGGTCCAACGTGCTTTTATTGGGGCACATCAAACGAGAAACGAAAATAAGTTCTAAAAAGGAAAAAGAGACAACGCAGTTTAAAAGGAGGGCTTTTGCTTGTTCTGAGGAATTGAGATGTCTCATGTGTTTTTATGTACTGTTGTGTGCTTATTTCATGTCGTATTGGAGTAGTACAAGTGCTTAATCCTATTACAAGCTAGTTCTAGTTTCTAGAGTGTCAACCATTGATTATTAGTTGCAAGACCTACTGAAGCTAGATGTGGATGTTTGCATTATTAGCTGAAATATCTATTCCCTTCAACTGAAGTCTGTTGCATAACTCTCCATTTTAGCTGTGGATTCTTTGCTCTGATTAATATAGTGGCTTGTCCTGTTATCTTATGGGGAAATGTGTCGCGTTATGTTTAATAGTAGTAGTTAGTCTTTGATAATTAATTAACTTTTGTACGTGCAGACAAGGCAAGCTTTCACACCAGAACAGATCAATGAAGCATGTTATGTTGATATAAATGGCAATAAAGCTGTGTTTGACAGTTTGAGGAACAACCTCAAAGTACATTATGATGGCAATCGGTTCTCTTATAAGGTAATCACAAGGTCTTCTTAATTGTACTTCTCCATCTTTAAGTCATTTGCAACCAACTCTGATTCTCTTTTTTATTTAGTAACATAAATTCACATATTATTTGTTAACAGTCGAAACATGCCTTGAAAAATAAAGATCAACTACTTATCTTGATACGTAAATTCCCTGAGGGTATTGCTGTCATTGACCTCAAGGATGCATACCCAACTGTCATGGAGGACCTGCAGGTACATTTGTCATATACTAACCTGCTTTTGAGTATTTGCTTTCAATGTACTGATACATGTATTTCCTATAGGCTCTCAAAGGTGCTGGTCAAATCTGGCTGCTGTCAAACTTTGACTCCCAGGAAGACATTGCCTTCCCAAATGATCCACGAGTACCTATTAAAGTCGATGATGATTTGAAACAGCTATTCAGAGGTATTGAATTGCCACGTGACATGCTTGATATTGAAAAGGATCTTCAGAAGAATGGGATGAAACCTGCTACAAACACTGCAAAGAGAAGGGCAATGGCACAAGTTCACGGCATTGCCCCCAAGAACAAAACCAAGAAGAAGAAGCATGAGATTAGCAAGAGGACTAAGCTTACAAATGCTCATCTTCCAGAACTCTTCAAACTTTAGAGTCGTATTGGTTCATAAGCTTCTCCTGAATCGGAAAGAAGTATCGGAGTTTCTCTCACAAAGGCAGTAGTCTTCATTAGGCGTTGCGAGTGTGTTGCTCCGTTCCAGATTCTGATGTTTAGTGACGGAGCCTCCAGATGCCAAATGCGTTACATACGTCTAGCATGAAAAGCTCTTTAAAATGGCTAAAGTCTTGGTGTTTGGTTCCTATTAACAAGGTGGTTTTTTATTTTTATTTACCTGTTAAAACTTGGGGGTGGGAATGATGACTATTATTTTGTGAGTGTATTACTGACTTGGGGTTTTTGGACCATCAAACTGTTATGTATAAGTATAACCAATTTCATGAAGATCAACAACTCCATTTTGTATCATATTGTTTAATATCAATATATATTACCATAAATTAGTAATTGGATGAGGCATGGACTCGAGATTTACAAATTTAGTTTCAGCTTCCAAAATTCTTAGAAGTGCAACTTCGTGTACACTTTAGTCATTCATAAGTCCAGTTTGTCAAAAAAGTTCCTAGCTTTTATATGCATTGAAAAATCATTTCATTTGCTCTCCCGTGAATCTTCTAACTCGAGATTTCATGATCATCTTCTTTCGTGAGACGAGAATATTATATCTCACAGGTTTTATTAATCCACCTTTCCAAACCATAAGTCCAGTTTCTAATGGAGTCCCTTCCAGATAAATGCTGGTTAACCAACTAATCGATTATGCTAAAATTGGATTAGGTTTGAACAACCAATAGGCACAGAATTAGTTAAAGTTTTCCGTGATGCTATGGTAACAGCCACCTATGGACTAGATAAGCCAATACAACAATAGAAGAGTTAGACAACCATAGTTGGAACCAAAGATAGAGGTTTACGCGACTAGTATCTTCTTGAACGATCCCCGAGTATGCATCCAATTTTACTATCTTCTTGAATGACCCCCGAGTATGCATTCGATTTTACTATCTTCTTGAATGACCCCCGAGTATGCATTCGATTTTATGATGATTAGGAACAACTATTTCAATGATGAAGGGCTCGAGCCGTGGAAATAGTCTCTTTCAGAAATTCTAGGTAAGGTTTACACAATAGATTGTTAAAGCTAGTTAATGAATAAAACTAGCCAAGTTGGTGTGAATGAGAAATGGAAAGCAACCTTTCCGAACAGTCACCAACCTATTCCGAAGAGGCACCTTCAAGGCTATATAAACTAAGGCAATGCCTCATTTTAAAGATACCAAAACCAAAAATTTCTGCATCTGAAATTCTGCATTCTTTTTTCACAAATAAAACTATCGAGTCTTACTGTGTTTCGTTGCCAACTTTGAGTTCGTCGAAGTCGAAGGCGTTTGACGTACCGCTACTCCTGCGACAGGTATATCCGTTTTATCCCGGGAGGAAGTAATCCATAACCTCGGGTACAAAGTGAGGGGATTAAATTCCTTAAGGACACACAAAGGAATTCGTGGTCTCGGATATTTTCTTACTTCGTATTATTTTTCCGCTTCGTTTTTTCTGGTTTTTGTCTTTCCGTTTGGTTTCTTTTTTTTCCGATTTTTTGAACACAGCACAACAACAAGCTTAAGGAATTTAATCATTATTTCGTGTTCATTTGTTCTTGTTTAACAATTACGAACGTTGTCGGAAAAAAAAAAAAGTGTATGTTGTTTGGAGACTAAAATCTTCGGATTTTCTACTCCGGTTGAGATTAAAGTTTTCATAACTTTCTACTCCTTTGGGTACTTGATTTGAAGATATAAAAACTTCATCAAGTATACAACATACAATTTACTGGGAAAAAAAAGTGTATGTTTGTTGTTTCGATGTAACGAACTTGTATGTTGTTTGGAGACTAAAATCTTCGGATTTTCTATTCCGGTTGAGATTAAAGTTTCCATAACTTTCTACTCCGTTGGGTACTTGATTTGAAGATATAAAAACTTCATCAAGTATACAACATACAATTTACTGGAAAAAAAAAAGTGTATGTTTGTTGTTTCGGTGTAACGAACTTGTATGTTGTTTGGAGACTAAAATCTTCGGATTTTCTACTCCGGTTGAGATTAAAGTTTCCATAACTTTCTACTCCTTTGGGTACTTGATTTGAAGATATAAAAACTTCATCAAGTATACAACATACAATTTACTGGGAAAAAAAAAAAAAAAAAAAAAAAAGGTGTTTGTTGTTTCGGTGTAACGAACTTATATGTTGTTTGGAGACTAAAATCTTCGGATTTTCTACTCCGGTTGAGATTAAAGTTTTCATAACTTTCTACTCATTTGGGTACTTGATTTGAAGATATAAAAACTTCATCAAGTATACAACATACAATTTACTGCATTTCGTTTCAAGTATTTTAAATCTGTTTGTGTAACCTTGATTCGGTTTGAAGAAATAAAATCTTCACCGTTGTGTATTATAATTGTTGCTGTCAAAACTGATTCAGCTCGATAATTTATGGCATTCACGTTTAGGACATGTCAATTATAGAACCTTGCGAAAAATGATTAGTTTGGAAGTATTGCCTAAGTTTGAATGCAATCAATCAAAATGTCAAATATGTGTTGAGTCTAAGTATGTTAAACATCCTTATAAGTCAGTTGAAAGGAATTCAAGTCCTTTAGACTTAATCCATACGTAGATATTTGTGACATGAAGTCAATCCCATCTCGCGGTGGAAAGAAGTATTTCATAACTTTTACCGACGATAGTACGCGGTATTGCTACGTTTATTTACTTAATAGTAAAGATGAAGCAATTGAAGCATTCAGCAATACAAAACTGAAGTTGAGACTCAACTTAACAAAAAGATTAAAATGATAAGGAGTGATAGGGGCGGTGAATATGAATCTCCTTTTGAACAAATATGTTTGGAATATGGCATTATTCATCAAACAATCGCCCCTTACTCGCCACAATCAAACGGAATTGCGGAAAGGAAAAATAGAACCCCGAAAGAAATGATGAATGCCCCGTTAATAAATTCTGGTTTACCCCGAACTTGTGGGGGAAGCCATTCTAACAAACTAGCCGAATACTCAATCGAGTGCCCCATAGCAAAACAAAATCTATTCCATACGAAAAGTGGAAAGGAAGGAAGCCCAATTTGGGATACTTCAAAGTGTGGGGGTGTTTGGCCAAGGTGCAAATTCCTAAACCCAAAAGGGTAAAAATAGGACCTAAAACCATTGATTGTGTTTTCATAGGATATGCCACAAATAGTAAGGCATATCGATTTCTGGTTCACAAATCGAAAAATCCCGACATTCAGGTAAATACGGTAATTGAATCAGATAATGCTGACTTCTTTGAAACCATATATCCGTATAAAAAGGAATGTGAGTCGTCTAGCAAAGAATCTAAATGACCTCGGAAAGAAACAAAGGAAAATATTCCTGATGAGGAAAAACCGAGACGCAGCAAACGTCAAAGGACGTCTACTTCATTTGGACCAGAATTTCTAACATTTTTGTTGGAGAATGAGCCTCGAACCTTCAACGAATCTATGTCTTCATCGGAAGCTCAATTTTGGAAAGAGGCAATCAATAGTGAGATAGAATCCATCTTAAACAACCATACTTGGGAATTGGTTGACCTTCCTCCAGGGAATAAACCTTTAGGTTCCAAATGGATTTTCAAGCATAAAATGAAAGCTGATGGTACTATTGATAAATATAAGGCAAGACTAGTTGTTAAAGGGTTTAGACAACGAGAAGGTCTTGATTACTTTGATACATACTCGCCGGTAACGAGGATTACATCTATTCGGGTGTTAGTAGCGTTAGCCGCCGTGTACGGTCTTGAAATCCATCAAATGGATGTGAAAACAACCTTCTTAAATGGAAAGTTAGAGGAAGAAATTTACATGGAACAACCTGAGGGGTTTGTAGTTCCAGGGAAAGAGAAGAAGGTGTGTCGACTTGTTAAGTCTCTTTACGGACTAAAACAAGCACCCAAACAAGTGGCATGCAAAATTTGACCATACAATGCTTTGTCAAATGGATTCAAGATAAATGAGTGTGATAAATGTGTCTACATTAAGAACACTCCAAACCACGTAGTCATTGTTTGTTTGTACGTGGATGATATGTTGATAATGAGTAACGACATTGCTAACATAAATGCTACTAAGCGCATGCTTGCTAGTAAGTTTGATATGAAAGACTTAGGAGTTGCCGATTTAATTCTCGGGAATTAAAATCCATAAGACTCCTCAAGGTCTAGCATTGTCTCAATCTCATTATATTGAAACGGTACTTGAAAAGTTCAAGTATTTGGACTTTAAAGTTGCAAAGACGCCAATTGATATGAACCTTGCTCTTGCAAAGAATAAAGGTGAAAGTCATTCTCAATTGGATTATGCCGAGTGTTGGGAAGTTTGATGTATATCATGAACTCGTACGCGACCGATATTGCATGTGCTATAAGTAAACTAAGTCGCTACACTAGTAATCCCGACCAAAAACATTGGTCGGCGATGAAACGAGTTTTGGGGTATTTAAAACATACTCAAAACTTTGCTTTGCATTATAACAGTATCCCGCAGTTATTGAATGATACAAAGATGCAAATTGGATCACCGGTTCAATCGAAACTAAATCCACAAGTGGATATGTTTTTACCATAGGTGGAAGAGCGAGTGTCTTGGAAGTCATCCAAACGCACATGTATCGCCCGCTCTACAATGGAATTCGAGTTCATAGCTTTAGACAAAGCCGGTGAAGAAGCTCGAATGGCTCCGGAATTTCTTAGAAGATATTCCATTTTGGCCCAAACCGTTGGCTCCTATATGCATACATTGCGATAGCCAAGCGGCAATAGGAAGAGCCGGAGCCTTATGTACAACGGAAAGTCTCGTCACATACGACGAAGACATAATACCGTTAGACAACTACTCTCTAGTGGAATTATCACAATTGACTATGTTAAGTCAAGAGATAATGTGTCGGATCCACTAACTAAAGGCCTAACTAGAGAGGTAGTTGAAAGATCATCAAGGGAATGGGACTATGGCCGAGGACAAGTCATCGTGACGGTAACTCTACCTAGAAGACCGGAGATCCCAAGATCTAGGTTCAAAGAGATCAAACAAAGTCATTAATGACGGTTCAACATTGTCACAATAACTCTTTGGTCCATTCTCGTGATGAGACAATGTTCAGTACCAGGATAAAGCATTGCGGCTTTTTAATGGTTCCTAAGTTTGGTACGGGGTATATCAAATAGTGTATCTACGGGATGACACATTTAGGAATCACCTATGTAAGTGTGAAGTGTAAGCCGCTTCAAGGAGAATTATGTAAGGCCAATTCTCTACGCACTTATGAACCAGTGCAAAGTGTTCATGGTCGAAACGAACAAAACAATGAGAACCAAAGACGGTTAAAGGGTTAATTGTGTGACATGTGGTTGTCTAGGTATACACCAAAGCTCGACGGTTCAAGGATATCACATCTACCGATTGACCGAGTATATCCGACATATGTTCACTACGGAAAGTTCAAAGAGAAATCTATTTATCCAGATGCGATTAATCCTTGCTTACGAATCACACAGTTTTTTGTCATGCATGTTTTTCATCATATAGCCATTCCCCATTCATGTGGGGGATTGTTAAAGCTAGTTAATGAATAAAACTAGCCAAGTTGGTGTGAATGAGAAATGGAAGGCAACCTTTCCGAACAGTCACCAACCTATTCCGAAGAGGCACCTTCAAGGCTATATAAACTAAGGCAATGCCTCATTTTAAAGATACCAAAACCAAAAATTTCTGCATTCTTTTTTCACAAATAAAACTATCGAGTCTTACTGTGTTTCGTTGCCAACTTTGAGTTCGTCGAAGTCGAAGGCGTTTGACGTACCGCTACTCCCCGCGACGTGTATATCCGTTTTATCCCGGGAGGAAGTAATCCATAACCTCGGGTACAAAGTGAGGGGATTAAATTCCTTAAGGACACACAGTGAATTCTGTGGTCTCGGATATTTTCTTACTTCTGTATTATTTTTCCAGTTTCTGTTTTTTCTGGTTTTTGTCTTTCCGTTTGGTTTCTGTTTTTTCCTGATTTTTTGAACACAGGCACAACAACATAGATCCTATTGCACTGAACTGCCCTTCTGATCGTTAAAGGTTGACATTGTGTGCAGTGAAGACTTTGTTTCCTGGATTATCACTTTGATTGTATGGCAACTTCATAAAGATAAGCAGGATCTTTGTATCACTAGGATTTTTCTCTTCATGAAATCATTCGAATTTGTAAGATCAGTATTTGTATTCAATCAAGACGACAAGCCACTACTTTATTGAGATATCCACTATTAATTTGCATACAAACAGAATCACCTTTGCGAAACCCTGGCGATCTTTGCCTATCAAAATGATCTTTTGATGAGATGCCAAATTTCATCAAATTAGTAAACAAATGCCTTTTGGGATAAACATAGAAAGAAGATACAATCCTGGTTGCCAACAAAATTAGCAAAGCATTTTCTTGGCGACCAAGAACTCCTGCAGAATCCCGTTTCAGAACTTCATTTAGCTATGATATGCGATTGCAATCTGATCAAATGCCCTAGTCTTAAAGCCTCTTAACTTTCTCCGAGCAAGTCTACAAATTGATAGATGTCATCGCACCTCTGGCTCTCTAAAGGGAGGCTTTCCCTGCACATGCTTTGAACAAAGTGAAAACACGTAAAGATCTATTGACCCAATTTTTACAAGAAATGATGCATTACCTTGTCCGTTGAATCGCAGCATAATCAATTTCAGCAATTAGAACTGCTTCCTCGTGCCCGGTGATTGCATTTATTTCACCCATCTGCTCACCAGGAAAACAAAGATCTCTTTGGTTGCTCTATAAAGATATTTGCAATCCAAAGTAACTATTTGCAGATTCACATTACAGTTTTCTAACATACCGGTCCAACCACAGTGGAGTGACCCCATATCATGTAGCTACTGGCTGAATCTCGAGATGGGGAGCAAGATGCCACATAAAGCTATGCAAAAAACAGCTACATATCTTTCAGTTTGATAATAAGTCAAAGAGGACTATCATTATAAAGTAACATGGTATTACCTGATTATCTACTGCCCTGCAAAATCAAAGTTGAATGAGCAATAAGGAAACAGCAGTTATCAGTTATAATAATACAGCAACGAACTTTGTTACAGTAAAGACAAGAAGAGAGAAACAGAGAGAGCTATCCAAAGTGAAGCACATTGTTTCTGCTAAAAGAAATTTCACCGTATAGAGTAAAAAACTTAGATACTACTAAAAGCAAGGTCCTTTTTCAGGAATAGACCTTATACAACTCTTTCATAATTGATTACATTGTGAAAAACTTAGAATATGCTACAAGATCCGCGATATTAAAGTGTCCACGTTTGTCGAGAGGATAAAGAATCAGGAGAAATCAACACGAAGGAAAAAACTCAAGAGGGGTTAAGTACTGGTTAATCGGGGGCAGAGAGAGTGCCTTTTACCAGAGTTTCTGTATGATTTCTACAAGTATGTTACAACTGCATTGGTAGCTTTAATCAAATATTCTAACTTCATAAAATCTTTATTGGTCAACTCTATTCACAACTAGACGAGGCAGAATCATCTTGTCTTGTTCTTTGCTCCAGCTCCCACAGGGCCGCGCCAGTACTCGTGTTGAAAGCTCCAGGGTAACATATTAGATGAGCACCTGATTCTCATATGAAGAAGCTCTTTTGTAGACATCTTGGTGCAATTAAGGAGGAACAATTTGGCCAACAGGATGAGTAACTACTTAAACATGTAAACCATCGTACCTCTGGCACTATACATCATTGCTAGTTCAGGAAATCGAATTTCATGACAAATTCCTATTCCAATGCGTCCAAAATCTGCAGATTGAAATTTTCAGTTATAAGATTTGTCAAAGTACAGTTTCAAGTAGGAGGCCTGGCAAGACAAAGAAAGAAAGAAACATAAGTGAGACCAGAAACTAATAGTTAGACAAGTTTTGCCAACAAATGAGACCTAAATCAGAAGTGGGCAGGTACGGAAAATACCAACATGTATGACGTGCCAGGAAAAAACAGTTGCACATTTTCTGCTAATATTTTGAGATGCCAGATGCAGATGATGTCAAGAGTTACATCATATCCCAGTGACCTCTGAAACATACTACCGGGGCTACTTTAGAGGGTTGGTATTCACTAAATATCTATAAATATTTGACTGTGAACCAATTGTTGTTGTAGTATTAACTTGAAGTCGCTATAACCCATAAATTTCAAATCATGTATCCGCCTCTGCGTACTACTAGTTAGTACCAGTTTACCACACTTGGGGGCTCATTGCTTTAAGCAGGAAATAGTTGCCTACCTGTATCAACAACTGTAGGCTTCTATCCTGCTGAAATGATGTCTGATTCCTTAAATTGAACTTCTCCCGGCAGTGGCTTACCCATATCAAACAAATGTATCTGCAGAAAGGTATTGCACAATTACGTTTCTAGTTCGTCTTATCATTCTCTTCATCCAATCACCTGTTTAACTTCTTTTTGGTGCAACCAAAGTTTATCATTATATACATTCTTTTACTTTTGTAAAGCTTTTGGACAACTAGCTTGATGCTTTCATCTTATAAAGAAAATACAACACTAATCAGAAAAGAAAAAGATGTGTTCTTCATTGTAGACTTTTCCATCTTCCTTATAAGAAAAAGCTTACTTTCCTGTGCTTAGCCTTTTACTCTCCGTTAGGTCCAAACACATAGCAAGTATTGTACAGCTGACCAGCATCCTTTTCCGGAATCGATCCACCTATAATGGTGACTCCTAAGGAAGAAGCTACTTCAGATAACATAAGTAATGACAGGGTGCTGTCTATATCATTGAAGTCCTCAGCAAACTTTGCAAACATGTCAGTTGAATAAGGGCAATTCCACATTTCCTACAAAAATGATTGAAATGCATTGAATCATCACATCCAACATTGTTATTAAGCTATTTGCATAGCTTAAAAGTTACCCCCTTTACCATCATTTTATCCATCTTTAGAAAGAAACTTCTTTAGCCTGATAAGAAATTTTCATCCTACTTACACCGCATGATTTAATCCTCTTTCCTAACTTATCCGAGTTGATAAAATTTTATTTTTAAACCTATAGCAGAAAAGAACACAACAAAATTTCCAACAGCGTACATGAAAAGTGGAAGGAAAAACATTATCTGGAATAATAAGAATGAGTTAGTCAGCATGTTTAGGTCAAATCATTATGCTAGACTTCCACAGTGAATAAACAAGGACTAAAAAGGTATTAGGCATCGATAATTTAAAACGAAAATATAACAATGTTCTTTTAGAATTTAAGTTTTATACACCAACTGTAAAAGAATATTTACACAACCAAATCACTTAAAACCAAGTGCAAGGTGAGTATCTAACTAAGTGTGGTTTGACCACATATGAAAGAGTGCCTGATTTGTCAAAATTGGTCAAATTACAGCATGTGATTTTTTACACTGTTAACTTATATACATCAGCATAAGATTTATCAAAAGAATTATGCAAAAACAAAAAAAGAAAAAGGATTTTAAAAAATAAAAAAAGAAAGAGTAAAGGTAAGGTTCAGAGTAGCAATAACAGCATACCCTCAGGGTAGCTATTATAAATAGTGATATTTAAAGCTAAAATTTAAGAGGGTTTAGTTAAGTGAAGGGAAGGCTACTCACAGGCAAAAGTATAAGACTTGCACCTTGTTCTGCAGCAGCTTGAATCAGACAACGAGCATTGATGATGTTTGCACTCTTCTCTGTGTTAACTTTTAGCTGACAAATTCCAATCTTGAACTTCTTTTACAAAAACCAACAAAAAAAAATCAACAATCTACTTTTATTAGTCAATTTGTTTTGCCCATCAAGAATCAAGAAATGATATGGTTTGGGGTTTGTTGGGGAGTGGAGAAACCAAAAGGATATTTTGATAATGAAACCAAAAAAAAAAAAACAGACCTGTGTTATTTTGGGAATTTGCAGTGGACCAGAGACACAGGACTGGCCACTTGCTGTCCTTTTAGAAATTGAAGGCATGGAAGTAAGGTGACAGAACTGCAGATTTTGTGGGAAATGAGAGTGAAGAGTACAGGAAGAAGGTGGGTCCCTCTATCAGTTGTAAAGGCTCTATATATTTTGTATGGCCTTAAATAAAATTTGTGCTTCTTGTTTTCAAATCATGGGAATGAGACACTTCCTCAAAATAATGAAGCAAATAAGCAATACTGCCTCTGTCCCAAATTATTGCTTACCTTTTGAATTTCTAGTCAAAACTTATTAATTTTGATCTTGAATTTAGATATATTTTTTTAAAATAAATTTTATATATTTAAAAATTATATAAACATATTATTTGTAACAATTATTGATAATTTAAAATATTTATAAAAAATATGAAAAATTTATAGTCAAAGAAAAACTCGTGTAGACTCTCGAAATCCGAAAAGTACTACATAAATTGAGATGAGGAGGAAGTAATAACAATGATAAAATGAGTTTAGATGGGGTAGAAATAGATGTTGATATTTCATTTCATATTTACTAATCTCGACTAACTTGGAAACGAAGCATAACTATTTTTGTTGTAGTAATAACAAAGAAAACCCTAAAACAAATTATCCTAATCTAAGCTAAATCAGTACTATAAGCCTGACTTGTAAACTAGACATAACTACACACGCGGTTCAAAACTCGAAAGATTATTCTAGTTTTATACAATGTTTAATGTTGCTTAGTTGTGAACACAAAATTGCAATTGGTCCAAATGGAGAACCCTCAGAGGATAGCACATCACAAGATGTTGAAGATCAGTTATTTATGAACACAAAATATGAAGTATCCGTGGCCTCAGTGTTTCTTCAGCAATAAACAATAGAGAGAACAAATTGCTACCACAGATGGAGCGACATGAGGGATATTTCAAGTCTAATTGCTACCTTTGCTGTAACTACAAAGAAGAATATTTCAACTATGAACCAATGCCTTCCATGTTAGAAGTGAAAGAAAATAGGAAAATCGATATTCTGTACAACCAACCACCTCACGGATTCTACAGCCTCCATAAGAATCTAATCAATGAAGACATTCTCTATAATATTATGGAATCTGAGCAATTTCGACCAAAATCTTATGCAGCGACTGAGGCTTCGAGAAGAATGGAGCATGGTCACTGCTTTTGATCTTGAAAACTCCTTCAGGAGGGTTTACCCTCACAAGCTTTTCTTGGACATCTGGTGAAAGAGCATGATCATCCAATGTCTGTATGTAAAATCTACGACTAGTTCCGTACTTTTCAGGTGTCAGTGTTAGCTTATCCATCATCGGACCAAGAGGAATAGGTCTCATAGAAACCATTGCCAAAGCAACATCCTGCAATCATTATATAGTGTGTTAGTGATGTATTTTCGTGAAACCATCGATTTACATTTTTCTCTAACTTTTCAGAAAATGATCTGAAAACATCTAGATAGACATTCGAAATACACACAAGGATTCCTTGTCAATCCTTTTTTTCATGATGTTGGTGTCCGGGCCAGCACAGAGTACCGGCCAACTCTGCTCACCTACTTAGTATTTTTTGCCTCCACTGGGATTTGAACCTCATGGTTTACCTCCCACTTCATTGACCACTAGGCACACCCTTGGCCCTTGGGTGCTTCTTTGGCAATAATTTAACTTCTGAAGGCTTTAATTAGATGTCGGAATCATTTTACACCAAACTCTGAAGGAAACAGGATCTATTCTGATCCCCTGTGGTCAACTTTTCTATGTACCACAAGAAGCTGCCGATCAAACTCCGTAATGTAAGCATATTCTTCCCAGTAAAATTAAGAAAAATATACCCCTTTCAGTTTTATGTATTTACTTTGAGCTCTTTGAAGTGTTTTTCGTGCCTCACTCAGGACTCATCATCAGCTTAATTTGGAGTACATGGAAATCTTACTGCTCATCTTTTTTCTGAACCGAGCAAAAGCTGCATATTGACGCCTCTGTATTTTTTGGTAGTCCTTTCTAAAGTAGTTTTAATTCTATAACAGCATTAGAATAATGCATTACAAAGCACATTGCCACATACTAGGCATGATTTAAGTTTAGCAATTACCATAGTAATGGAAGAATCCTTGCAACTTGTATAAAGGAAGTACCTTTGTAGGAGACTGATTGAAGTATAGCCCATGCATTTGCTCCTTCTCGAACATGATGCCAGTAGCAGGCTTGTCTTTACCATTCCCATAAGTTAAGAACTTAGACTCCTGGGTGAAAAGCTCTGCGGACCCAAGCTGCAAACATATCACCCATAAAAACGTCAAAGTGAAGAGGAGATATAAAACAATTATTGACACTAGAAGAAAATTTCAGCAGCAGGTTTCTTTTATAACCAAACAAATCCTTATGAGTTTAAATTGATAGGTTATAATGAATGACACCTAAATCCACCAGTAATTTTGCAATATACATCAGCAACATCTCTAAACATCATGAATTGTGCATGAACATTATGGCATGGTTACTTGTACTTGGATTAGTCTGTTCAAAACTCATACAATTCCTACATCAGTCTACAATGAGGTCGTCACTCATTGCCATCCTCAGCAGAATTTTTTTATGATAATTGTGGTGTCCAGGCCAGCTTGTACGCACCTCGACTAATTCCACAGAATACTTGTCACCTCCCACCAGCAACAGGTACCAGAAAATTATGTCCACCAATGCTAGGACAGATGGGAAGAAATCACCTAGTGTTGTGCCTCTGTTAGGATTTGAACCTGAGACCTCATGGTTCTCGACCCAGTTCATTGACCACAGGCCACACCCTTGGGTGCATCCTCAGCAGATTATAATGCCATAAGATTTCAAATATATATATATATATATATGAAATCATATTAACCAGACAGTCAGCTAATGCTGATTTCGCATGTGGACTGAACTGATGAGGTAGCAATCACTATCAGACATCACCCCTTATTGTACTTTTCAGCTCCATTATATGTAAAAGCCCCTACTTTCAGCTCCATTATATGTAAAAGCCCCTACTTTTTTTATTAATGTATATAAATTCGGTCAGATATTCGGAAACTAGCAAAGTTCCGATTGTACCTAACTGACCGCAAATATCAAGAATTTGCATTCAACTACTTGCTATGCAGTTTGGTGCTATTCTATCATGTTTAAGAACTATATTAGTTTCAAATGACAATTTTTTGACCTCCCATTTCTGGATCATGTGCCTCGCACTTTCGTATATGGTTCTCTTGAAAAATTCATAACTTCAACCACTCCATATAACAAAACAAGAATATCATACAAGATGACATCACAACCAAAACAGTGCTTTCTGAAGGCATGACGATAAACAATGTTCGTGAAATACCGAGAGCAACTCTGCTGCTACACAAAGTACTTCTAAAACATGCATTTTAAAAACTGCTACTAATAAATAATTCAACAGGCTTCCTAATCAAGGTCAAAATAAATGGTTGGTAACCGTTCTTGGTAATTAACAAATTACTATGCAATGTATAGAAAATAAGGGATGCCTACCTCTTCAGCAAACACATCAAAAGGCCTCTGACCATCAGATATCATAGTGGCACAAAGAAACACTGCTTTTGCAATTTTAGTAGGTAAATGTTCTAGGGCATAGGAAACACAAGCACCTCCAGCACTGTGACCGACCAAGATTACCTAAAGAAATATATGCATAATGTTTTCAGAATATATGTCAAATCATCTTTGCTTGAATTCATAGTAGAAAAAGAACTTGAAAGCTATACCAAATCTATCTTACCTTTTCATCCTCAGGCAAGTTCTCCAGATAATCAATTAACGGTTTTGAGTAGTCGATCAGAGTTGTAACATTATTTGTATCTGTCAGATCAATGCCAGATCCAGTGAGATCTAAGGCTGTGGGGACCAATCCTGTTTCCTCCAATAGAGCAATAGTTTTGTACCAACACCAAGCTCCAAATCCTTCTCCGTGTATCAAAACAATTTTCTTTGTTTTGATGTTCTCCAAAAATTCTGGTAACTTTACAGCATAAAATTTGTAAGGTAATTGCAGTGCCACATGATAATTCTCTAGAGACTAGAGTTCACCAAAAAGAAGTTATTGATGCTTATTTGATTTCCGATGTCTCCTTTTCTTCATTAAGTGGCATATTATTAGCAACTTTATATTCTATACATCCTTCTTTTCAAAATATTCCCACTGATTAGGCAATAAACACTCCGATGGATTTGAACTTTTTCAATTGCTCTGTTATTTAACTTGAGCTAAGAATTTAAAAAGACTTCTTATCATTGTTAAATTTACATCTATAGCATGAGAGCTTAAATCTAGTGAGGAGTTGAAAAGTATATTTCTCACAAACATGATTGCAGCCACAAGATATCGCCGAACAAAGGGGAAGGACCTAAAGAAGGGATTCAAAAATCACTTTGGCAAAATAATATTCAGAAATAACC
Source organism: Anisodus tanguticus (assembly GCA_034509755.1). Classification (NCBI taxonomy): domain Eukaryota; kingdom Viridiplantae; phylum Streptophyta; class Magnoliopsida; order Solanales; family Solanaceae; genus Anisodus; species Anisodus tanguticus. The sequence continues at coordinate 1,876,052 of CM067545.1, read as the reverse complement.
AAAAACAAGAAGAAAATCACAAAGGAAAAGGGTGAATCTTTTTGTTGTTCCTTTCCGTCCATCCATGTGAATCCATATTCCATCCAAACCCGAAAAGGAAAATTGCGATAAGTCTACAAACAACGGGTCTAATAATGAATCTTAGCTGAATGAGCTAATCAAAACTTTTCACTTTTTGTAATAAAAAAAGTGCCTTTGACTTATTTCCTTTTCAGGAGTACTTCAGCAATATCACGAACCTTAAAGAAAGATAGATATCATATCCACCACCAAAATCTTAAAAAGAAAAAAAGATGCTACTTTTCTGCCTTTTGCAGCTCTGCATATCAATTCATTATGGCAAATAAACCAAAAGGAAGAAACTTTCCACATCAAAAAGCATAGTACTTATATACTAATAAAACAAAGAAAAGGTGACTCTGAAGAACTGAATAAATAAGAAAACAAGTCTTGAAACAATAACAATACCTCAATTTCAAACCACTTGGGGTCACTACATAAGTTCCCATTTGAATCCATTTCATTGCAGTATCCAATAAAGACAAATTAAGGGTTCACTTTCAAGACTCTTCTAATTTTCATTAGGTTACATTTGAAATTGCTTTATTCCAGTTCTCACTTCTCAATAAGAAAAAATAAGGGTCTACTTCAAAAAACAAATCTCGAAAGTAACAACTCTTTAATTTCAACTTTTCAGTTAACATATGTTATCATACATTAAGGAACATTTTGGTACATTCTATGCACTTTTAGTTTAATACAACAAGTGTCAAAAGTTTATTTTACTCTCTTAAATCATGTGACAAGTCAAAATTAGACAAATAAATTGAAACGGAAGAAACAATTAGTACCTGTTTGGAATTGGCTAATTGGTCGGGCAAATCATTGCGACGACGAGAGCTAGTGGATCCAATACGTCTAGACATTGACCCATCAAATCTCTGAGACAACTGTTGATGTTGTTGAATTGCCATAGACAAAGCTTGCCTATGAAGCAACTCTTCTTCCAATAATGACCTCCTCTTTGATCTCTCTATCCTCTTACTCCTTTTCCCATTTTCTCTAATATCCTTCTCCCTCATGCAATAAAATCTATTACCCATCTCCCAAAATTCAATCTTGAACAATACCCAGATTTTATTTTTGCCTAATTCAATAAATTACACAAGACCCACAAACTATATTGCCCAAAAGAACAAGAAAATAATGGTTCTTGGTATGCTTGAAAACGATGACGTTTATGAGGTAACAGTCGGTGAAAGTGCAAGCGAGGTGGTGGGGGTTTTAATTCATTTTGATTGTTGAAGAAAGTCTGGAAAAACAACTCAATTCAACTAAGGAATTTAATGATAGCACTATATTTTATTTTTTTGTCAACGTACTACTTCATTGATTTTTTTGTCAATGACCAAAGTATAAGAGTGAGCAAGACGAGCATTATGTGTGGGCATATAAAGAAGGATATGATTAGAAATGATGATATCCGAAGCAGAGTGGAGTGGCCTCGGTGGAAGACAAAATGCGGGAAGTGAGGTTGAGATGGTTTGGACATGTGTGGAGGAGAGATACAAATGGTCCATTGCGGAGGTGAGAGGTTGGCTATGGACAGGTTCAGTAGGGGTAGAGGTAGGCCGAAGAAATATTGGGGAAAGGTTATTAGACGGGATATAGAGCAGGAGTAATTTACTGAGTATATGACATTAGATAGGGGTTGTGGAGAACACATATTAGGGTAGAAGGGTAGTAAATAGTCGAGCGGCTATTTACACTTACAAACTGGTTGTTGTGGTGTTATTATTGTAGGCATGCTTAGCATATTATACGAATAGGCGTATTATTGCTTTATAGTCTTCTCTAGTTTTATTTCTTCTGCTATGCGTTCTTTAATGTACTTGGTTTATCTCATTTATTTGCATTAGTTACTGCTTCTCTTTCAAGATGTGATATCATAGCGTATTCGCGTTTGCTATCAGCATTTTCTTACTGCTTACTGCTTTAAGTTTTTGATCGGGTCTGATTGTTTTTTCTTTGTTTGTCCTGAGTCGAGCGTCTCTCGGAAACAACCTAGGTAGAGGTAATGTCTTTCTATATTCTACCCCAGACTCTATATTGTGGGATTTCACCTAGTATGTTGTTGTATGTGTTACTTTCAAGTATCTAGCACTTCTGTTTTGTTTTTATCCTACGTGATATTGAAATTTGGTTCGTGAGTTTCAGTGGTAACTCTGACTCAAATTTGGGATATTCACCATTTAGAATCTTTTGCTGTTTAAGTTTTTGTTCTTTTTGTCTTGTCTTTTTTGGTAGTTCATCTTGTTTGCAGAGAAAAAAATAAACTAAGTGTATCTTTCAAGTCTATTAATTAGAAAAGGTGATAATTTTGGCCATTTAAAGTTAAACACCATTTAAAAAATTGATTAAGTTAATTAAAGTTCAAAATATAATTTTTAAAATTTGTTAATTTTTTTATAAAATGTAAAACCACCCACATTATACAAACCATCCCACGACTCCACTTTTTTCATATTTCAAAATCATGAAATATCAGTTCATCTCCCAACGCTCAAACCCTCCATCTTCTTCATGTTTTGCTCTTCAACAACTCCGGTGATTTGTTCTTCTTCATCGAATGTTCGCTGTAATAGTCTCGTTTCTCTCTCTCTTTGTTGTTGTTGTTTCTCTCTCGTCTCATGTAAAGTCTTCTCTCTCGACGTTGTTGTACCTTCAAAAGTTAGGGTTTTGAAATCAAAGTGTAAAAATGATGATTTTGGTTAGAGAAGAAGAAGAAGAACATGAGTTTGTCTTGTTCTAGTTCTCCTTAGGGTTTCAAAAATAGGCTTGCAATTTTGTTGATTTTTTTCAACAACTGAGTAATCTGTTGCAGCTACTTCAACAATTGTTTGATAGTTGCAAACATCTGTTGAGGTTGCATGCTTAAAAACCCCTTATTTGGTGTATTTTATTTAACTTGTGATGATTGTGTGTTTATAGTGAAATAGATGTTTTTGCTGGTTCAAAAGTTAGATTTTTGGAGTTAAAGTATGAAAATGATGATTTTGGTTAAAGAAGAAGAGGAAGAACATGGGTTTCTCTTCAATGTTGTGTATTTTGTTTATATTTTTATGATCGTGATCTTGTAAATGTACATTGATAATGTTGATAGTGAAATAGATTTTTTCGTTGTTGTTGTTCTTCTTCTTGTTCTTGTAAGGTTTAGGAAAAAGGGTCTTGCCTTTGTTTTGTTTTTATCCAACAGCTGAGTAATCTGTTGCAACAAATTCCTCATCTGTTGGATAAAAATAAATAGTTGTTGAAGTTGTTGCAGCAGCAACAGATTCACTATCTGTTGGAAAAAATTGAAACAGTTGTTGAGGAAGCTGCAACAACTGTTCTGATATTTTCCAACAGATTGCTAATTTGTTGCAACAACTCCCTAAGATGTTGGAACATCTTCCTCAGTTGTTGCAACAGATTCACAACCTGTTGGAAAAAATCAATGTAGTTGATGAGGAAGCTGCAGCAACTATTTTAATTTTTCCAACAACCGAAGAATATGCCCTAACAACTGAGGAAGATGTTGAAACATATGAGGAAATTATTGCAACAAATTACACACTTGTTGCAACATATGCTTCAGCTACTGTAAAAATTCATTACTTGTTTACTTTGAATGATGCACAAATCAATTGTCTATCTCATATGTACAAATAAAATGTCTCCACAAAAAAGAAAATGAGAGAAACCATCTGAGACATCTACAGTTAGTAAAAGACTCAATAGACAAACATCATTACAAGATCTTGCTGAACAGACAAATATTATTTTTCAAGAATTTGCTGAACAAGAAACCTCTCAAGCAGAAGTTCATGGCCATGGAGGAGGAGGAGGAGGAGGAGGAGGAGGAGGAGGAGGAGGAGGAGGAGGAGAAAGAGAAGAAGGAGAAGAAGAAAGAGAAGAAGGAGAAGAAGAAGAAGGAGGAGAAGAAGAAGCATAAAAAGAAGAAGGAGAAGAAGGAGGAGGAGGAGGAGCAGAAGGAGAAGCAGAAGCAAAAGTAGAAGGAGAAGCAGGAGCAGAATGAGAAGCAGGAGCAGAAGGAGAAGAAGGAGGAGAAGGAGGTGAAGGAGAAGACGAAGGAGAAGGAAAATGAGGAGAAGGAGAAGGAGGAGAAGAAGGAGGAGGAGGATGAGCAGGAGAAGAAGAAGGAGGAGGAGCAGGAGGAGGAGGATGAGCAGGAGGAGGAAGAGGAGGAGGAGGAGGAGAAGGAGGATGAGGAGGGAGGAGGAGGAGAAGAAGGAGAAGAAGATGATGATGATGAAAATAAAGATGACAATGAAGGAGATGAAGAATTTGAAGAGGATAAAATTGCTTCTTTTGAAAGGTCGATGACCAGGGCTGAAATTAGAAAAAAAAATGTACATGATAAGAATTTCAAGTCTTGTACTATTGAGTCTTATTGGGATTGATATTAACAGACCTTCCAACGATGAAATCGTCAAAAGTTTTAGTATTGAGAAGTTTCGGGTGCGGATGTCGTTGGATGATCAAGGTGATTTGAATGGTGATATTATTGTAAAATAAGTCATAGGCAAGCCCTTTGATAACTTTAGGAAGACACTTTAAGAGGAGTACTTGAAGACTTTCTTCAGGGTCACATGTTTTGGGATGTATCTAGATTTACTTGAGGACAACAATGCACGATTTCAAATTACCATTGTATATGGTCTTCTCAACCACATGATTATTTGTAGCAAAACTGATGAGCTATGGATAAACTTCTGCGGCATGCCAGTTTATTTTGCCATCAAAGAATTTGCCAGAGTGACCGGACTGAGATGTCATGCTCCTTCTCAACCTCTTCCTACAATTACATTAAAAAAAGCCCAGACACCCAAACCATCCAAGACATCCAAGAAAGGCAAGAAAGGCAAGCAAGGCAAAGCTAAGGTTGATTATGATTTAGATTTTGTAGATGTTGTGGGAAAGAGCTACAAGGCAGAGAACTTGCTGGAAGACTTGAAGTCAAAAACTATTTCAAGAAAGCACACATAGTTACTATGCTTAGTTTGGTTTGTGCATTCTATTCGTTAGGAAAAAGATGTAAAGAATAATATACCACTTGATTTGATTAAACTCTTGGAGGATCATGAGGCATTCAATAACTATCCATGGGGTCATCATAGTTTTCAGTTGACTGTTGAATATTTGTTGAGAGATTTCAACTCAAATGTGAAGATGGTCAACCTATATGGCTTCTCGTGGGCTTTCATGATAAATTTCTTTCTTTAATGTTTTATATTTTTAATTCTTTTACTTCATTGATTATTCTGATTTTTTGTGAATTGTTTTTCTAGGTTTGGGCATTTGAAGCCATTCATTACCTCCGAAATCAAGTCAAGGACTACTCAGAAGAAGTTTCTTTTCCAAGGATCCTCATATTGTTGACCGCCAGAAACAACAACAAAAAGAATGAATATTGATCCTTTTAATCCCCCTAAGGAAGCAGTCAGTCAGAAGCTGTTGGAAAATATACTTGAATAGTTTTATAACAAGTAACTACTTGTTACAACATATACATTTATCTGTTGCAACAATCTCAGAACCTGTTCGAAAATATTGAATAAGTTTGACACCTGCTGCAACAGATCAAGTTATTTGTTAAATTGTTAACTTATGAATCTATTACAACAACTTGTAAATTGTTAGCACCATTTGAATATTATCTGTTTGTTTGTTGTAGGTTGTTTACTCATGGTTTATCCCGACAATACGAGAGTTGAACATGCCATGTGTTGTTACTTTAGGACCCGTGAAATTTGTGCCAGAGAAATTGATTGATCAGATTAAATAAGAATTGGCTGAAATCACAACCATCATAAGGGAATCAAGGACTGTTGTTATTGATGGTGGTGATGTCGGTGTTGATGATAGTGTTGATCTTAATATTGTTGATGTTGCAAAATAAGTTGTGGCAGATTTTGTTGATAAAAGAAGAGATGATAATGATGGAGTTGGTGGATATACTACCCTTGGTGGTGGTAGAGTTGGTGGATATACCTCCCTTGGTGGTTGGGTAGATATTCTTCAGTTCGTGTCGGTACCTCCAATGTGCCTTCTTGTGCTTGTGAATGCAATATTTGCAAGCAGAAAATGAATGATTTGATTAAGAAGGTTGAGGAGTGGACACAAGTTCAAAAGGACACAAACTTGCTCCTTCAAAAATTTATATCCAAGAGGGGTGTCAATCCATCCAAGAAGTTGACCTCACCCTATACTCCTATTAGGATTCGCAAAGAGGGCCAAAACAATTTCCCGTACTTGTTGATTGTAGAGCAAGGAAATCTGCTACTCCATAGAAGTCGATTGCTACTCTATTGATGAAGTTGGGCCAATAGTGCTAAAAAGATAGATATTTTCAAGCATGTAAATACCCAAAGAAAGTAAAAGCTTGAAACGCTGCTCAAAGCCAAAAGGAGTTATGGGAAATAAAAGTACTCAATGCATGAATCTGAGGCCAAAGACTTCATGAAAAACCACCCTTTAGTCACCATAGATTCCCCAGGAACGACTAAGGATATGAAATTGAATAGCCCAATCTTTAAACCCTCTCATGTATCCAAAGATGGTGTCAAAAACATCGAGCAAAATAAGTCTGAGTTTATTCAGGCTATACAAGATCAATTGAGTAAAATTGGGACTTCCAACAGTTTTAATACGAAACCAATTATTCCAGATACCCCATAATCTACCAATAATATCACAACTCTAACGTATGATTCTGATAACAGTGATACTCTAGAACAATTCCAAAATAATACAAATCCCAAAATGAATGATTCCAAATACAAGTATATAACATGCTACAAATGCAACAAAAAGGGTCACACTTCGAGATACTGTAAAATAAATAAAAAATTACAAAAACCAAGATTGGATGAAGAAGTAATCCAAAAAATCTCCGACCCTCTAATAAATTGCTCTTATTCAGACACCAAAGCAGAATCTGGTTATTTTTCTCTTTCTTCAGATGCTAATAAACCTCTTCAAATAGATGAGTTAGTCACAACTAGTTCATCCGAAAATCCTGATGATCATAAAAGAATACGCATATGTGTATTAACCAATGATCATGAAAAAGAGAAAAAATCAAGCATAGAAATACCAGTTCAAGAACTACAAAAGAGATTAAACAAGTAAAAACAGATATAAAAGAATTGAAAGAAAAACAAAAACGAGATTCTTTATTAATAAAAACAATCCTTTCAAAAACTATACCACAAAACTCCGATTCTCATAATACGAAAGAATCCGATTCAGAAGATTCCATGGAGCCGAAAGACGCGAACCGGTTAAAAACCCTAGGAAAAATCCCAGAAGACTTTCTAAGTGTCTTAAGACAAATCACGTCAAAAAGATACCTAATAAAAATAACCCTTAATTTCTCAGACAACTTTAATATTCAAACAATTGCACTTTTTAACACATGAGCAGATTTAAATTTGATAAAAACAGGTATAGTACCAGAAAAATTTAGAGAAAAAACTCATGAGAGATTAGCAGCAGCCAATAACACTAAAATCAAAATTGATTCCAAAACCAGTGCGTCAATTGAAAATGACGGAGTTTCTATAAAAAACATCATTTGTTTTAACAAATGACATACACAGTTCCGTTATCTTAGGAATACTGTTTATAAATCTTAAAGTCTCGAGAAATGCACTCAATCAGATTGCAAAAATCATTGTATGGTTTAAAGCAATCTGGACGCATGTGGTATAACCGCCTTAGTGAGTATTTATTATAGGAAGGCTACAAATGATGCCATTTGCCCATGTGTTTTTATAAAGAAAATAATATCAGAGTTTGTAGTACTTGTTGTATATGTTGACGACATAAACCTCATTGGAACTTCTGCAGAGCTCAAAAGGGCGATTGATTATTTAAAGAAGGAATTTGAGATGAAAGATCTTGGAAAGATAAAATTATGTCTTGGTTTACAAATTGAACATTTGACAAACGTTATCTTTGTCCATCAATCTGCATATATAGAAAAAGTGTTGAAACGATTTTATATGGATGAAGCACATCCATTAAGTACTTTGATGGTTATTAGATCACTTGTTGTGAATAAATATCTGTTTCGACCACAAGAAAAGAATGAGGAAATTCTTGGTCCTGAAGTACCATATCTTAGTGCAATCGGTGCACTAATGTATCTTGCCAATGCCACAAGGCCTGCCATAGCATTTTCAGTTAATGTGTTAGCAAGATATAGTTGTGCTCCTACAATGAGACACTAGAACGAAATTAAACACATATTGCGGTATCTAAAAGGGACTGTCGATTTGGGCTTATTTTATTCTAACAATTGCAGTCCCGATCTTGTTGGTTATGTCGATGCATGGTATTTATCTGACACACACAAAGCTAGATCGCAAACATGTTATGTGTTTATATGTGGGGTGCTGCCATATCTTGGCGATCTATAAAGCAGTCTATCGTAGTGACCTCTTCAAATCATGCTGAGATAATATCAATTCATGAAGCAAGCCGAGAAGTTGTGTGACTAAGGTCAATGATACATCTCATTCGAGAAAAATATGATTTGAAATGTTACAAAATACCCATAATCTTATATGAAGATAATGCACCATGCATTGCTCAATTGAAGAGAGGATTCATAAAATGAGATAGGACAAAGCACATTTCACCAAAGTTGTTCTTCACACATGAGCTTCAAAAGAATGGTGATATCAACGTGCAACAGATTCGTTCAAGTGATAATATGACTGATTTGCTCACTAAGTCTCTACCAACTGCAATTTTAGAGAAGATGGTGCACAAGACTGGAATGCGAAGACTCAAGCATTTGACTTGAAGTTCTCATCAGGGGGAGTTAATACATGTACTCTTTTTTCCGTATAAGGTTTTGTCCCACTGGATTTTCCTTATAAGGTTTTTAATGAGGCAACCAAAAGATGTATTATTAGAAATGTGTACTATTTTTCATTCACTACAATTTTTCCACTGGGTTTTTTCTAGTAAGATTTTTACGAGGCACATTATCTATGGACATCCAAGGGGGAGTGTTATGAAATATATATTCATTGTATGGATGTCCATACACATTCACTAAGTTCCATGAACCTTTTGTATGTTACATGTACCTATTAATTTGGGCACTTAATATTTGTAACCTTTTGGGTGGTTTCATCCTATAAATTAGAATGTCATTCACCTTTAAATAGACACTGATATACACTTAAAATAAGAAGAAAGTCTTATCATTCTCTCTAGATCTTTGTCTACATTTCTTATCTTTTGCTATAATTTTATAACAATTTTAACATTGTATGGGTCCATTATTGTCCGTTTATGGCCCAAAGTTTGAAAATATTTCTAGGCCCACGAATGAGAATGGTTGTGAACCGGGCAACGGTTCTTGCGAATTTCAGTTCATAGACAAAACCAAACCCTTACATCTCTCTCTCTCTCTCTCTCTCTCTCTCTCTCTCTTTCTGTATGTACTATTATTGTTCGTAATTTGACACTCAAACCAAGGCTTAACAATGTCTTCTACACTCGAAATCGAAGCTCGAGAGTAAGCTTCTTCTCTATGTGTTCCTATATATGTTTACTTAATATTTTTGGGCATATGTGTGTGACAATATATGTTGATATGAGCCCTAGTAGAATGGAAGGATATTAGTTTATATAAGAGAGGAATGTGACACATAAGTCTCGTTTCTTATACATGGTGCCCCAATGACTATACAGTTTGCTTATTATGACCAAAAGCAAGGTAAAAATTGCAGCTTTAATAGTAGTACCCTCTGCTTTAACTGGCTGGGACACCACCATTATGAAAAAAAGAAAAAAAAAAGGAAAATATGAGCAGAATGGATATAGAGGATTCATATATAGTCATTCCAAGTGGTTGAGGTGTAGTTGATTGATTCATAATGTGTGTGATAGAGATACTGATATCTTAGGGGAAGTAATATAGAGGGTACCACCCAGCAGAGACAAAACACTAGGTGGTTTCTTCCCATCTGTTCTAGCATGGGTGGACAAAGTTACCCGGTAGCTGTTGCTGGTGGGAGGTGTCAGGTATCTCGTGGAACTAGTCGAGGTGTGCGCAAGCTGGCCCGGACACTACAGTTATAAAAAAATATATAGAGGGTATCACTATTAAAGCTACAACTTTTACCTTACTTTTTTTGTATAGTTAAGCAAGGAATCATGTATAATAAAGTAAGGCTTGTTGAGACCGTATTTTTTTCATAATGTTGATCAGGATAAGCAAAACTTTTTTTTTAAATTATGGGGAACTATGTATAACAAGAAGACTTCTTGTAACACCCGCAGGGGTGAATTTAAGTGCAAATTTTGGGGCACGTGAACCCATTGTCTTTCCGCAAAACTACATATTTATGTACATGTTTTCTGGGATTGATATAAAATTACCTGATAGCACCCATGCTACAAAAAGGCTTAATGGTGCACTTGGTTAAAAGCTTACTTATTTACCAAGAGGAACAAGGATCAAATCCCACTTAATGCATTTTTTTCTCCTTTCTTTAGTGCACCCATGTTCTAGAAATCCTAGATTTGCCTTTGAGTGCCCGTTGCATTTATCTAACCCATATTTTATGGGCACATTACTGGATAGAAGCTGTTTTTGACTGATGCATGTATAAGTAGCAGTTCTAGCTAGTTCAGCCATTTTCTTTATTAGTCAGCTGAGCCATTTGCTATCAGGACCATTTTTCTTTCCCGAAAAAACCATTTGACATTGCTCTCATTGAAGAAACTACCTTGCAAACATATCAACTGGGAACAGCATAAGAGTATCTTATTGCTATTGTTGTATGTGAGAGATAATGTTATCTTTCTTTCTCACAGTGTCATTAAGATAGTTCTTCAATTCTGCAAGGAGAACTCTCTGCATCAAACTTTCCAAACATTGCAAAATGAGTGCCAGGTCTCTCTTAATACTGTGGACAGCCTTGAAACCTTTATAGCTGATATTAATAGTGGAAGATGGGATGCAGTACTACCTCAAGTTGCACAACTTAAGCTTCCTAGAAAGATACTGGAAGATTTATATGAGCAGGTCTGCACCTCTTCATTGTTTCAAAGAAACCTTAATGCCTAAACTTTAATCTGTTATCCTCTTTTTTATTGTGTTTTATGTTTATTATCCTCTTACTTGTTCTTTTTATTGAGTAAAAGTTGCTTGAGAGTTGTATTGAAAATGTTGGATGTGAGAGAGTTTGTTAGTGAAGTGATAGAAGTATTGTTAAAGGCTTGCTTAAGGCACACTTGATCTTTGAAACTAGGTGCAACAACAGGTTCGGCGCTTTACCTCTCTTAGGCGGTGCTTTAGTGTAGGCATCATTCACCAAGGCTAGCAGGTCTGCCCCTTATCACCTAGAGCTCCTTCGTGAAGATGGTTATACTGAACAATAAAAATAGTACGCAAAGTGATACGTTAAATGTCAAGGAAACATTATGAATAAAATATTAGTGATCAGGAATAGGAGATTAAAAATTTACTATAAGAAAGCTTGTCACTTCACAATTTGAATTAGAAACCTCAAACTGCATCTTTGCATCTGAAACAAAAGCTTAATATAAAAAAAATTAACATTGTATATGAACTTTCTGCACTGACTCTAATTTTTCCTTTTTATATTTCAGAAAATTGTAATTTTTCTATTCTTTTGTGCATATTATTGTTGTACTTAATTTTTCTATATATGCATGTAAATGTTTGTGCTTTTGTATGTTTTTCTTCCTTATATTTCATTTGCATCTTTTGTTACTATAGCCCGAGCACTAAATGCTTTGCGCTTAAAGCCCTGGCAGATTTGACACTTCTCTTCGCTTTTCGCCTTTGACGACCTATTAATTGTCAGTGAAGAGATGAGGTTGACCTTTTGTTTTGTTTGGTAGGAAAACTTTGGACTTGTAATATGGGCACCAGGGGAAGTTCACCTTGTAGATAAGACGTACAATTTGAAAGACATGAATCTATACAAAGTAGAAACCTTTAAGAAATCAGCATAATGCATCTGGAAGTTAGGGTCTTGTACTCTTATTTATCCAAGAGAGTATACAAAAAGCTTATTTTATAATAGAGAGAATATCACAAAAAGAAAAAGACGAACGAAAATATAATTAGAGTCGGTGGGTAAAATCACCATCACAAAGCTCAACAATTCCTTTCCCACCACCTTAACATATGTAAAAGTTTGAAATTTTTAACTTTTTTGCCTCCCTTTACAAAAAGAGCTACCGATAAAATCCTTTCACCGAGGCAGGTCATCGTTCAGGTGATGCGAGGGTTAGAAGGGATGTTGGTGAGAAGATTGAATTATTTGGATCCCTATTTTGGTTCATTTGGTAAGAGGTGGGCACCAGGGGAATTATTTGGATGTTTTGGAGCTGTTTTTGAGGGGCAATCTTTCTCCCCCAAGGATTGCTAATTCTAAGATTCTGATGAATAACTCCACGATTAGTCTGGTGCGTGCGTATTACCAGGAGCCCGAGCTTGGTGTTTCTATCTTCCATCAAAATAATGACCCCCATCGACAAAGACCAGTCAAACATCAGATTTGTCAAGGAGTTCCCTCTCCCCTTAATTTTCCCCGACAATCTATAGACTAAAAGACCTCAGTGGCTTCAGTTTGATACAGATTTTCAAATGAATATTATATTCTTTTTCTTGTTTAAGCAAAAAATATGCCATATTTCTCTTACTTGGCTGGTTTCTTGTTAATCTTGGTTGTTGCTCTACTGTTAAATGATACGGAAGTCCAGATATCAGTAGCCTTAGAACTGCGGAATCCGTTGTTAGAGGTAGTAGAGTGGAGGAGATTTCAAATATAGTACTTTGTTTTCTTGAGAATGTTGTATTGTATGAGCAAAGGGTGAAGGTCTTCCATCTCCCAGGGCTTAGCTCACTTGTCAAAGGTTGAGGGATTTGAGGCTTATGTTACATCCCTATGCCAAGCGAACTAAGCCTAGTATTTAAGTGGAGAAGGGTAGAGGGGCGGGCCCCTCTTCCCCGAGTTTCGAAGGCTGCGGTTGGTCTAAGGGTTGGCGCCAGATGTATTTCTTGGTATAAAAAAGAACGGTGAAGGTCTTCCATCAATATCCTACTTTGGATATTCTTTAGACTAAAAAGATGGTAGTTAAGTTGAAATATGACTGTAATTCTTGCATCTTCTTGATGCCTTTTATTAATACCACTTACTTCATAAAAAAAAGCTGAAATATGACCGTCTGACATCCCTGTTTCTTTTTTCTAGTTCTTTCTAAATTTTATGCTTGATCATACCTTTTTAGGATAATAAGCTTTATCTTATTCTCTGTGTCTATAGCCAAATGCTCTTTTGAATATTTTTTGTCTCATGATTATTTTTTCATGAGTAAATGTAATTTTATTCCAGATAAAATAGTAAGTGCAAATATTGCTTTCTTTTCTTGGTTTACTCTGAAGTATTTTATCACCTTTTTGCTGTCTATGTTCGGTACAACCTTTTCTGCTCCTGACTCTTCCCTTTATCTGATAGATTGTTTTAGAAATGATTGAACTTCGAGAGATGGATACGGCACGAGCTATTTTAAGGCAAACCAACGTGATGGGTGTCATGAAACAGGAGCAACCAGAAAGATATTTGCGGCTCGAACATCTACTAGTTCGGACTTACTTTGATCCACATGAGGTTAGAATCATTCTATAAAAGAGATGATTAAGCTATGTGGTTTTTTTTAGGCGTTACTTGGGATTTGAACACCCTAGCGATTGTTGTTTGTATTATTCACAATGTATGTCATGTTAACTGGACAAGTATACTTGTTTTACTTTGATTACTTGTGCTCATAGATCTCTGATGGTGCGAAGCAATTGGCTTTCTTAACCGTCTGCCACATCCTTAACTGCTTGAAGTTGTCTTGATACCCTTGGCTTGAGGGTTGACTGACTGTGGTTTTTAACCTTGCATGCAAATGTTATATGTGCAGGCGTATAATGATTCAACCAAGGAGAAAAGGCGTGCCCAAATTTCTCAAGGTTGCCAAAATTCCACTTTGTTTATATTGATAAACCATTTAGTTTGAAAGGAAATCTACAAAAAAGATATTTGCAGTACGTGTTGTATGATATTCTACATGTAACCCGGGAGCAAGTTTTATGAGAACAGCTGTTTCATTTCAGTACTCAAGAGTAAACAAATGTTAGCAATCTGTCTTGATAGATGCATGGTGCCAAGAAGAATGTAAAGCTCGTTAGCCTGTTAAACTCTTCAAAGAGGGATTGAAAGATCACCTGAGATGTGACTACTTCATAAAAAAAAGCGACCACCTTGAGATGTGATTTGAAGTAAATTTCCTGAAAGTAGTTTAAGGTTCCTGCCAAGTAAAGGGAAGGCATACTTCCTTATCCAATCCCTTGTCATAATAACCACTACATAAAAAGCTACATATTACTATCTTTCCTATTATTTTATCCCACATTCCCGCCAGATTAACATCTCCTTGATTCCCCTATGATCCATCTATATTCTAATCTATGTGATCTTTTAATATGTTATATTCTGAGATCTGTATTATCTTATCTGCACAGCGATGGCCTTATACTTGTCCTCCACGTCCTTGCAACTGGTTCAGAAGTACATTAATTTAATAGTACTAATAGCCTGTTTGAAAAGTGCATCAGAATTGCTCTTTGAAAAAGTACTTCTGGAGAATAGCAATTTGTGTTTGACTAATTATTTTGAAAAGCTCTTTGGCCATTATTAGAGCAGTACTTTGTGCTTGGCCAATGTTCCAAAAGTGCTTCGGGGAAAAACTACTTTTTTTTAGCTTATGAAAAACACCGTCTACTACTACTACTACTACTACTCAAAAACACTATTTTTCTCTGAAAGTTTGACCAAACACCTCAATTTTCCAAAATAAAAGAAAAAAGCACATTTGACTTTCCAGAAGCTTTGCCAAACAGGCTATAAATAGGTTTGAGCAATTTATTATATTTCAGGATTGAAATGGTTGAGTGTCGTGATGTCAATTATGTCTACTTAATGCATACTTTGGTTAACGATACACTTAGGATTATAATTTATCTTCTTTGGCTTCATTACAGCACTTTCTGCTGAGGTTTCTGTTGTTCCACCATCACGGTTAATGGCTTTGATTGGTCAAGCCTTGAAATGGCAGCAGCATCAAGGTGAGATATATTATTTTCATCACTGCAGAAAATCCTATCTTTATATTCTCGATTGACTTGTTAGTAATGAACATTAAACTTCTGAGCATTTCCACTTTGTTGAAGAAGTAAACAAACATTGATAATATTTGAGGACATCAAAATTGATAATTGCTTTTTGTTTCCCTTAAAAAAAGAAAAAGATGATAGTTTTTTTTGTTGAGTGGAGAAGATGACTTTTGGGCCCAATGAATTATGCCTCTTATGTCTTTCAATTTCTCTTAGGGGCACGGGGAGGTGATTGTCAGTTCTCAGGAGCTCAGGGTTTGTTGCTAGTTTGTTAACTGCTTCAAATCCTTGATTTAGTATTTAACTAGTAAAACAACCCGCGCTTCGCGCTGTAAGAAAAATATCTGTAAATTTAAAATATTTTATAAAATTTAGTTGAGAAAACATATTCACACACACACACACACATATATATATATATATATATATATGAGTCAGAGTCATGTGGCTCGGAATCTTCAACTTTTTACATGTCCCCAATATAAAATCATTACCACAATTTCACTTGTTTGTTTTTTCTTGAGTTCCTTTTTTCCCTTCTTGAGTTCAGCTTCTTTTTCTTGCCTTCATTTTCCGTGATGGTTATTTTTATAAATCAGTAGATTAATCAAAGAGAAAAGAACCAAAACTTTCAGACTTTTTGGGCGCGATAAGAGGATAAAAGGCCAAATAAATAAATAAGAAAACACACACACACAAAAATTCTGCTTTAAGAGAGATGCCATGTTATCTCTCTTGGGCCAGAAGTTTAGAACTACAATGTAAAATGAAGATGATATTGTTCTTACATAATACTACTAATACTTGGCTACCAAAAATGAAAGTATAATAGACTCTATGGGCATAATCAGATCAAGGTAAAATTTGAAAAAAAAGAAGAAGAGAATGACGAAAATCAGTATACTAAAAAGTAAGGCAAATCACAGACAAAGAAGGAGATATATAAATCTCTTCAAAGTTCAATGCCTTTCACCCTCGCGACCTCGCACTTGGCCAGCGGGGTGGAGTTAGAGACTTTTAGAGTACATGTTACGAGTTTGGTTGAACCTAGTAACTTAGTTTGATTCTTATATTTTTCATAAGAAATTCATTAAACATGCATGTTAATTTAACATCAGTAACTTAAAAGGATAGTAGAATGTCGAACCCATAAGTTTCAAATTTTGACTCCGCCTCTGCTCGGAAGAAAACAACGGACACTCCACACTATGACACTATGACAACAATCCTGACAGCAAGAATTGCTGTAAAAAAAGTTAGCGCTAAAAGGAATATATTTATATGAAGTTGAAATCAAGTTAAGATTAGTATTCAAAAACTTCTTACATGGTCAATCTCCTGTGAAGAATACGGATAAAAGATTTTAAATCTTGAAGGAATGTGGTACTTTCTGCTCAATTCTCCCTCTTGTATACGTAATTGATTCTTTTACAGAGAGTTAAATTTGCATTGTGAGCAATAGACATACTATTAAGAAATTTAAATAAGATGATTTGTTGGAACAACAATGAAGTTTTCACATAAGAACTAATTGGAGAAGAAACGGTGTGAAAGATAGGCATGTGAAGATAAATATCACAATGACCTATGGAATAGTTGAACAGGAAAAGACGAAGAGTTACACCAATTCATGAATGAATGCACTGTTTCATTTTATCCATAACGGAAAATGTAAGGGAATTTTGGGTTTTAATTAATTGAATAATTGATTTTTTAAAATTTTAAAATGTCAAAAAACTGAGGAAAAAGATTAAAAGACATTCTGATCATAGAGACATGCCACGTCACCGGATCTATGTCTCTCCTTTATATATATATATAGATTTTAATATTTTGACATTTATGAGCTAAGAGAGTACATCTTCTACATACGGATATCAACAATTTTTTATCTCCAAGTCCAAAAGCTTGTCTTGAGAGAATTTGCATATTGCATGATTCAATCTTGAACATTCCTGTTTTAGATGAAATCTTATAGGAGTATTTGTTAAAGGAGAATGAAGTTCCCCATATCTTATGTCAAGTGTGTAATGTAACTTCTACTGCTATGCTTCCAGTGATGTGAATTCCACATAAGAGGTGAATTAGCTTTTATACAATAAAAAAGAAGAAAAAGAGGTGAATTAGTTTTTACTGCTAGCATGATACAATAATGACTTTGTAACCATGTATGTTATTTCTTCTGGCATTTTTCAGGTTTACTTCCACCTGGAACACAGTTTGATCTATTCCGAGGAACAGCTGCTATGAAGCAAGATGAAGAGGATATGTATCCGACAACACTCGGTCACACTATTAAGGTTTGTTGATTTTACATTAAACTCATATATATTTGCACGTTAGATGGAAAATTTAAGTTGCATGTTAGGGTGGTTATAACTTCATCAAAGAGCTATGTTGTTGAGGCATCAAACTTTCAACCTTTGGATTTTGCTCCGGAATTCTGTGAAATTCTAAAACACTGTGACCTAGATTTACTTGGTTTATTTTTTTATATATCCATTTTATCATATTTAAATTTTTATTTATTTACTCTTGGCTCATGTGTCCTATGGCAAGGTCAAAGCAGAAGGGGAAATTTATTTTTTGTTATTCCTATTAAGAATCTACCCACATGCTGAAACTGCTCTCAGCTGGTTAATCACCTTCATGCATGTTTTATCTCTCCATTTTTCTTTTTATGGGTGTCCTTCTCTGATAATAGGTTTCTCGCTAGATATGTTTGTCCAGCTATTTTTCCTAATTTCTGTTTTTTCCACGCTTTCTGTTCTTTTTTCCTTTTCGCGAGTAATAAGGGGGAGTGAATTGGAAATTTAAATCTGATAATTTCATTTAACTAGTGGATTTTGTGCTGCAGTTTGGTAAGAAGAGTCATCCAGAATGTTCGAGGTTCTCACCGGATGGACAATTCCTTGTCTCATGCTCAGTTGATGGATTTATTGAGGTATACTAAAGCTAAGTCTTTTGCCAATGCTCTCTTTTACTTTTATTCCTTTTCTTTTATGTTTAATTGATGGTATGGAGTTGATTCATCTTATTTTTACATTACTCATCAGGTCTGGGATCACATAAGTGGAAAACTGAAGAAGGATCTTCAATATCAGGCTGATGTGAGTTATACATTTATTTCTTTTCAATTTTCTGCTTAATCTTTTGGGCCTTATTTTCTTGGAACTCAAGCTTCATGGTTGTTTCATCTTTAAGTATTTTCTGGAATATTTCCTCCTTTTGGCAAGTGCAGCTGTGTAAATTCTACACTATATTTGCCATAAATATATTGATGAATACAAGATATTATATTTCAGCTTTTGTGTCAGCTAGTTGTCTTGTGAATTTCCTTTAGCAATTGTTCCTTCATAAATATCAATATGCAAAGTTGTTTAAATCTAAATATAAGTTGTTTATCTCAAAAAGGGATGTAAGCTGTTTGTTATTTATAATTCCATAAATATAGGCTCATTTGTTTTTCTTCCTCCTTTTCTTGGGGGGTGGGTGTTTAAGGAGTTTGAATCTTGCTTTTGCATGGCTGGTTTTTTCTGCTTTTGTCATTGTTTTTTTTGGATCTTTTTAGCATGATAAATTTCTTATTATTTGGTGTACAATGAATGTGGTAATATGAGCATCTTTGTCTGTTGTTAAATACGAATCAGCCTGTTTGGTGAAAAGAGTAGCTTCTGGAATTGCCACATCGTAGTTTCGAAGTTGTTCTATCGTGCTGGATTCCTGCTTCTTTCATTTTCCTAATCAGCAGCTGTTTGTCTTAATTTGTTTATATTAGTTAGATGAAGCTGAAAGAGGACTTGGTTATCGCGATGCATCTGAATTTGTGTTTAGCTATTGTTTGAACTTGGGATGTTCATGCTTGTGGTGAATCTTTTGTATTTTCTGACTTGCTGTATATTTATGTAGGAAACTTTTATGATGCATGATGATGCTGTCCTTTGTGTTGATTTTAGCAGAGACTCGGAGATGCTTGCGTCTGGGTCACAAGATGGAAAAATAAAGGTAAATGTTTAGTTTCTATTCAGCTTTATACACTAAAACCTTTTTTATGATGTAGTAAAAGATTTCATTCAGAAGGCATCAAGTAGATGCATCGCAAAAATTGCAATATAAAGATGTATCTGCTCATATACAACAGTTTACACTAACATTAGAGAGCAGGTACAATCCAAAAAAGATCACAACTAGTTACATGTGCCTGGTCAGCAAAAAAAGGTTTAATAAGCTCTTAGTTTTGACGACATGATAAGGAATTGTGATACCATCAAAACATCTTCTATTCCTTTCATTCCAGATGCACCAAAAGTACAAGAAGCCTCCCTTTCCATACATTCTTGATGGATTTCCAACTCTCCATGAACACCAGCACACATAGGCTGACTTTACATTACTAGGCATGACCCAGACAATTCCAGAAAGTGAGAAGAACATGTTCTAGATATAGAGTAAAACCATTCTCTTTCTTATCTTCATCCTGCCACTTTGACCGCCAGGAAAACTGAGACACTTGAGGAAGTCTTGAGCAATCTGTTTTAACATTGTTATCCTGTTATTGCACTTCAGATAAGTTTCATGTACAAATGCAATTTGATGCTGGCATCCAGAGTAATAACATGATGAAGCAACATATTATTGCTGTATATGTTTTAATTAATTGAAAGCAGCTTATTAAAGGTCCTTAATATTTTACTTATAAAAAAAGATACAATAGACCCTTGTGGTTCGGCCCTTCCCCGGACCCCGCGCATAGCTGAAGCTTAGTGCACCGGGCTGCCCTTTTTTTTAGCATTGGTAGGAGCTAGAGAAGAAGGATTCAATAATCAATGGAAAGAGAAGAAAAAAATTATAATGGCTATTTTTGCTCAGCATTACCTGTTGGATCAGAAACTTTAATTACTGAATCAATGCGAGAGTCCAAGTTATCGAATTTATCGCACATCCTTCATATGCCTATACATATGACTTTACTTGCTAGTTAAATATGGTAGACCGTTGTAAAGCCCTTAGCCAAGTGTCATGTTTGAACTTCATATTTTAAGACTTTCTTAAGTAGTATTTGAACATACTGACTTCTAACAAGCTAATCTCATCTTTATGGGTTGGTTTGGCGTCTTGTATATAGTACAGGATTGGTATCATATTTAATATGGATACAATAAGAAGACAAGAGAGCTATGTAATTTAGGGAATACATTACAGTTCATCAACTTTTTTGATGAAGTACAAATCGTCAAATTTAGTTTCAAGCTACGGGTTTTGGCTTGCTTGTTCTTATGTTACTGTGTTTTATAGGTCTGGCGTATAAGGACTGGTCAGTGCTTGCGCCGCCTTGAACGTGCACATTCTCAGGGTGTCACCAGTCTTGTCTTCTCTCGAGATGGAAGTCAGATCTTAAGCACATCCTTTGACAGTACAGCAAGGTTTTTATCTTTTGACCAGTTGCTGCAATGGCATGTCATCACTAGATGTTAGACGTAGTGGTTTTAGCTAAATGATATCCTAAGATGCGCCATTATAGCTATATATTAATTCCTGTTGGTGAAGCATACCTGATATCTCTGTTCCATTGTTGTAGAATTCATGGCCTGAAATCAGGTAAACTGTTAAAAGAATTCCGCGGACATTCATCTTATGTGAATGATGCCATCTTTACCTTTGATGGATCTCGAGTCATCACCGCATCTAGTGACGGTTCAGTGAAGGTAAGATTACTGTCTTTCATGTTTAAAGCATACCATTTTCTTTTCCATTTCTATTTTATCAGGGTTATCTATTTTATTCTGTGTGCATAATTTTTCTGAGTTTCCTCAAAACAGGTCTGGGATGCCAAAACTACAGAGTGTCTGCAGACATTTAGACCACCTCCTCCTTTAAGGGTATCTGACTTCCCTGGGGCATATTACCACTATATTACTTATTATGTGTTAGTTTTCCTCAAGATACTTTCTCTTGCACCATTTTTCTCTTGAACTCGTTTGAATCTTTTCTCTTACAGGGTGGTGATGCATCTGTAAATTCTGTCCATCTTTTCCCTAAGAATACAGACCACATTATAGTGTGCAATAAGACATCATCTATTTATCTGATGACCCTTCAAGGACAGGTAAGCGTTGTTGTTTGTGGATCATTCTTCTTTCCCATTCTTTAGGTTTTTATTTTGCGAGATTTTTTCCTTTGCCAAAGAGAAAGAGGAGTGAACAAGTTGGTAAATGGAAGCATTTTTTAATTTTGACAAGGAACACACATTCTTTATAGAGATAGTAATGTCAAAAATAATTTTCTAGAAGTTAAACATAAGGATAATGGACTGAAGTGGTAGTAATCTTTCAAAATTTTTGAGAAGAATGCAAATAGTATGTGAACTTATGTTGTGCAATTGTCATGTAGGTCGTCAAAAGTTTCTCATCTGGTAAAAGAGAAGGTGGAGACTTTGTGGCGGCTTGTCTATCACCAAAAGGAGAATGGATTTACTGTGTAGGTGAAGACAGGTATAATATGAAATTTATGTCCCTTTGCTTTATTGGAGTTTTGAGATTGGTGCTGTTATTTCTTAGCTCAAAGGGAAAATAGAGAAAGAGTGTGACTTTGATGCAACCTTGGTGAACTTTGAATATATTTCATCCTTGAAGATTTCTTTCCTCTTGCATTTAACGAACTTCAAGGACTTGCTGCTATAGTTGTCTCGACAATTGAACTTAATTACTATATTTTAGGTCAAGTTATTCTGAAACTATTACTGCTTTCTTGTATCTACTTTTGAATCGTCATTGCTGATTGTACAGTGGCAATTTTTTCTGTTTCTTTTTCCAGCACTACAAGTGTCACTTATCTGAACTTTATTAAGTGGTTGATATTGATATTTAACTTGAGGATTTATCCCATTTATGCTGATGATGTGGTTTGTGTATTTTAACAGAAACTTGTACTGCTTTAGTTATCAATCAAACAAGCTGGAACATCTGATGAAGGTAAGCCTGAATTCTGACATGAAGTTTGATTACCACATGTTCTTTACTTATTGTCACAGTTACAAGTCATACTTATAGAGTTGAACACTTTGAGCTTGGTATAGTTATAAGTCTCTCTTGCTTTCTTTGCCTTTTGTTTGCTCACCCAATCATTGCTGGGACATGTGCGTATGTACCTAAGACACGTATTCACACACGTGGATTCTGCCAAGGCTAAGTAAAATATTTTTGTGTTTGTCAAAAGATAAAGAAATAACAGAGTATAAGGAGGATATTGATTTTATAATGTGTTTGAAAAATGATAATTCACTGATGTGTTCTGGTTTTCAGTTTCTTACCTAATATTTATATGAAAGGTACCATGAGTATTTTGGTTTAGCGCGTCTCATTTTTCTTCTCATAATACCTCTCCAACCAACCTGCTAGTGAAATAAGATAAAATGATAGAAAGGTCAATTTATTGATTCTGTGGTTATTTCTATCCTCGGACTCGATTCCACTCTCATTTTTCAAACCAAATCACGTTTACTTTAATCAACATTTATGCAGTGAGCATTAAATTATTAGGTGGGTTTTGGTAGTGTTGATTTTAAGTCCTGGGGACTTTTTGTAGTTGCTTGCTTTTGGAACAGGGTAAAAGGCAAGTTACTGAGTTTTGGTTTGTGCTTTATGGCAGGTACATGAGAAGGATGTAATTGGTATCACTCACCATCCCCATATAAACCTTGTCGCCACCTATGGAGAAGACTGCACCATGAAGCTATGGAAGCCTTAGACATTTTTTGCCTTGGTGTAAAAGTGGAATAGAATTCCGTAAGATTGTTTCTTGGTGCTGATTTTGGGGGATACTTAGTAAAACTTGGTGTTTAGTGTAATGTAACTTTCATAATCAATGTATATTTATATCTGATTTCTGATTTTATTTGTTGAACTTGACTATTCAATCAAATGCCTCATGTAAGTATCTTTACTAAAGCTTTGGTAGCATAAGAAAAGAATGGGGTTCAAAATGTGAGTTATGCCATCTAATTATGTTTGTCAATTTCACATTGATTTTTAATTTTGACGTACACGTTTATAAGTATATTACACAAAATCTCAGCTTTTCTTGTCAAAACGAAAGAAAAGGTTTGGCAATTTTTAAAATTTTTCTTTATTACCAAATGTGCATTTACAAAGCAGAAAACCATTTCAGCCAAGTCTTGGACATGCAAATGCCAGACTGTCGAATAATTTCTTATCAATCACCAGAGTAGCATACTTGCATTACACAAGTATACGTGGTCGTATAAGTGATATAGTGATTTTAGAAATTAGATGTCGAACCCATAAGGACTTATGATTAACCGTTAGCTAAATTAAACGATCTAAATTATCTATATAAGAGAGGAAATCCGTATGTTGTAATTTTGAATTAATTAAAATAAATAGAAAATAAATAATGAACTTCGACAAAAAAAGAGCGGATTTTTATATTATCATTGAGATGAAATCGATTAGTGCTATGGGCTATCTAACAATCACTTTGTATTCTTCAATTGATTCAACTTCTTAATTTATCCAGTTTATTGATTGACAGAGTTGATATAGCTATGAATCTCTCGAGTCCTCTAGCTGCCTATTTGTATTACTTTCACGCCTATATCTTTATGGTCATGTAACCTTAACACAAATACATTTATATTTCCTGTATTCCAACCAAGCAGGGCGATCTAGATATATCTATATCCTAGCCACAAATCTGTTTCCTGATGTCCAGGTTTAAGATGTTGCTCTATTCAACCCTATTGCTATCCTAGAATTTCTCTCTTGAGTTCAAGCTAAGATTCGTAGATAGTATTCGATTGGTGATCAAGCAACCAAATAATTAAGCTCGAAATTAAATAAATAAACCAATACAATAAGTTAATTACTTGAAATCAATATTCGAATAACAATGTTCCTGAAAGAACCATGACCCTAGAACGAGAAGTTTAGCTCCACATAGACATGAAGGAAAAACAACAAATCATCCAAAGAAAAATATAAAAAACTAGTATATGGAGAAGAAGAGATAAAACTTTAATCAACTATGGGGCAATTTTTTGACTAACAAAGAATGACTATTACTTCCTAGATCAACAACTTCATTTCGCTTCGCGAACACACCGGGCAAGTTCTAGACATCAATACAGAGCACGGAGTACAAAAAAATCCTTACACACACATGGCACACAATTAACTCAAGATGGATCCATATCAGTCCTCAAATCAGGCAAACATAAGATAATTCAAATTAAGCTCAAGTGGATCATCTAAGAGTCATGAATACGAGCCTAAGTGTCTCAAGAAAGGTTATTTCCTCTCTTTTTATTGAGCATGCTTTTGATTTTAAACACAGAGAATTGCTCATTATCGTATTTCACCTAACCCGAGTACCTAGCATTCGACTGAATTTGAAATTTTGGTTCAATAGTTTGCTAAAAAACAACTACTACCCGATTTAAAGGCCCCCCCTCGAAAAATAACGTAGGCCATAAGATAACCCAAGGGGGCGGATGATGTATGCCACTAATGAGGGACTTAAGAAGCTAATAAAGAAAATAAAAGAAACAAAAATCTTTTTGAAATTGTTCATTTTTTTGTTTGTTTTTCTAAGACTCTAATAATAAAAAACTACCAAAAAAATCTTACGGCATGTTTGTGATCACCCTTAACCTCAAAATTTTTACATTACACAAGGACGTATTTTTCACCTCACACTTAAAATATGCAGTGCCCTTAATGCATGTACAAGCAAAATAAAAACAGAGCAAGGAACGAAATCTCCCTGAGGCCTTCTAGGGCCTAGCATCTTAAGCTCAAACATGCTCCTCAACTTCAATTTTGAGTACTCAGACTTCACTTTATATGCACAACAAAAATAAAATAAACATAACACTATATAAATAAAAATCTAAAACTATTACATATTTGGTTGCCTCACAATAATCACCTGATTTAACCTCGCAGCACGACACTATCACTTTCACCACTTTTCCTTTCACTTTAAGGATATGAATATCACCCTCAATTTTTCTATCACGATTATGGGGCGGTGGTGTGAAAATAAGGGACCCAAGCGGTAGGTGTCGCATCTTGCCCTTCTTGTCCCTTAAGTGAGGAATGTCATTCTGTCTTTCGGCATGGAAAATTTTAGGATGTAGGGGCCTTGTTCCTTATATATACACTTCTCCACAGGCTTGGATGACTCGATTTCTATGTCGCCAACCAAACATAATGTAGAAAAATATTTAGAATGAGGTCCAACACGCCCTAACTTCCGTATTGCTTTAATTGCGACATTCTCACTTTTGTACCCCCCTCAACACCAGCATCATCACAAATATTTTTGTCAAATGATTGAAACTCTACTTTCTGCTCCACAAGTTGGCCAGTATCCAAAACAATTGGTGGTTAGGCATCAGACGTCTTAATCTTTTTATTTAATTGAGCCTTTCTGAGTTAAATTGGTCAATCTCTTGTCTGAGCTCTTTCCTTTCTTCTACCAATTGGTGGTTGGGCACAAGCATGTCACGTTTCACTCTGTCATCCCTAAGTTTCCATCTTCAGAGTGTCGCTCCACCTGCCCTGTGCATGCGACACAACTGCATAGCACATGGCTATTCAGTGATTCAATTTTACACTAAATTTTTCTAAATCTCTCCCTCATCTTTTTCATGTACAATTGCATCGGGAATCCATCAAAATAGCTCGGTTACAGTTCATTTGTTTACGTTGTACCTAGATACACAAGATACACCAACATAAGCTCAAATACAACAATTCCAATATAAAATAAGCGATTAAAACACTAACGAACTAAAATGATGCTCAATATTAGATATATATGTCAAATATCAACATATAACACTTTTCAGGAAGGTTAATTGTTATAGTAACAAAAGAGAGTCGAGTCAAACAAAGGCCAGTAGTAGTAAATGCTAAACATCCATCTCAACTGTCCCCAACACACAAAAACAAGCTGTCTGCATGCTCATAGTAAATAGTATGAAACAAGAAAATATTTAACTTATATATATTACAACAACAACATATTCAGTGAAATCTCACAACGTGAGGTCTGAGAAGAATATAGTGTATGCAAACCTTACTATCTTGGTAGTAGAACGGTTGTTTCTGAGTAATATATATATTGTACTAGTAATATTAATTTACACTATTATTTCGCACACTTTAACATGTTATAGCAAATGACTTGTTTAATTTTAGGGGGGAAAGGGTTATAATTGCTCTCTACCATTAAAAAAGATGTTGGAAATTTGCCTTTGGCGGGAGTTGCGACCGACCAACTTTAACGGCTTAAACACTAGTGTTACGTATGTTGGAGAATTCGGTTCTTCACACATGCATGATCTACTAAGTACGTAGATAACCGTAGGGCCAAGAATCGTCAAATTTCATTAAGAAATGAAAGAGATATTGGTCCACGAAGTGAGGTGTTTGAAGCATGGAAAGTGTGGTATTGGGTTCAATTCTCCCACATCGGTAGAGGAAGAAAGAATTGTTGTGTATATATTACTCGAAATTGGTTTGGGGTTTGGGACCCCAAGGGGTATCCCATGTGTTTAAAGGAGGGAGGACCTAGATGTGCTTCGGTTCGAGGAAAGACCACACGCGCGCCGCCGCCGCCCGCCCGTCCGGTCCGGTTCCGGGTTCACGGGTTCACGGGTCGTGGGTCGTGGGTCGTGGGTCGTGGGTCGTGGGTCGTGGGCTGTGGGCCTTCTGATATTATCTTTTTGGGCCAGAAAACTTTGCCAGAAGTGCAGTTTGGACCGGTATTCTTTCAGATGTGCAGTTTGGTCCCAGAAGTTTCAAGATGTACGAGTTTGGTCCCCGAAGTTTTTCGAGAAAATCAAAATTTCGACGGTCAAAACAAACGCCAAAGCACTCAATTCAGCCATTTATTTTGGCTGAATTACTCCTCCCATAATGGCCAATTCCGTTGGTCTTTTCACCATTTAATTTGGTGGCTTTACTACCTCCATAATGGCCATTATTTGGCCAATAATGGCTGTTATGGAGGCAGCTAAAGAGCCCTCCCTCACCTATATAAACACCCCTACACCATTGTTGAGACACACGAGAAAAATATACTTGCTATATACACGAAAATACACAAGCAAAACAGATTCTTCCTACACCTTCCTTGCATCATTTCTTGCTCAATATTCTTCAAGGTAGCATTTGAGTTTCCTTTGCTCAAGTGTTCCATTGCTTTGTTTTATCTTGGGAGACAAGTTGTCCGGGACGTATAAAGGATACATACGGGGCAATATTGTCTTAAGGACGAGTGCCACACTCGACTCGGCAAAAACGAAAAAATAGTTTTTTCTTTTTCATCTTTGTAATTTCCGCTTTTCTAGTTGAATTGTAATTTCAATTCTTACGTTAGCGATTGTTTGTAATTTCCGTTTCTGCAACTTTTGTAACAACCAACAACTTAAGACAATATTAGCTTACTTTGAAACTGCTATAACATGGCTGGAAATATGTCCGATGTTGCTTTGCTACTCTGTTTGCCTCTCGAGGCAATGTTGCCGCCAATCTTTGCTCGCTCAAGCGCAAGAACACCGCCGCCTTTGCTTTGCTGTCGCCGCTGCGCCACCGCTCAAGGCGAAACACGTGCACCGCCGCCTTCCCGGCTCTTTGGAGCTCCACCCTCTTCTTCACACCACCATGATCGCCCGAAAAATTCATGGGATCGAAATTCAAAAGATGGCGACAAAAGATGCCGTTTTATCTAACGATTATGGGCATGGCCCGATTCCTTACGGAAGATCCTCCACAAGCCGGAGATGAAATGGACTCTTCGCTCTTTGAAAAACGGGTGAAGGGGGCCTTGGTATCCATGTCGTTAACGGCATGAAGATGGTTCGTGATGCATGGAATCATAGCGATTTCATGTGCAAGAACTATATACTTAATCGCTTGCGGACCCTCTCTACACGGTCTATTGCACGTTGGCACCGCCAAAGAGTTGTGGGAAAAAGCGCAAAAGAAGTACAACGCACAAGATGCGGGTACTAAGAAGTTCATCGTTGGGAAATTTCTAAAATTCCAAATGGTGGACAGCAAGACAGTGATGTCCCAAGTCCAGGAATTTCAGATGATTCTACATCACCTGGATTTGGAAGGACTAAAACAAAACGAGCAGTTTTTGGTTGCATCGCTGATTGAGAAGTTACCTCCTTCATGGAATGAGTTTATGAGTTACTTGAAACTCAAGACAAAGGAGATGACCTTTGAAGAGCTTGTTATCAAACTGCAAATCCAGGAAGATAATAAGAAGACCTTGCCAAAGGGTAGACAACCTGCTTAGGCGAAGGCGAATCTGGCTGAGGCCAAAGGGAACTCAAGCAAGAAGCGGAAGTTCCGGAAAGACGGCAAAGCCCCCGGCGAGAGATGTTCGGAGGTAATTGTCATCACTTGTGGGAAACCTGGTCATAGGATCAAGGAATGCCGCAAGCTCAAGACTGAGCAACAACAGAAAGCCAAGTCAAAAGGCAAGGCTCAAGCAAACGTCGTCAAGGACACGCTCCTGGATGACATGATCGAGGAATTCGCTGCGGTGGTGCTAGAAGCCAACTTGGTTGAGAATCCGATGCGGTGGTGGTTGGACACGGGTGCTACAAGGCACATCTGTTCCAACAAAGATGCCTTCTCCACGTACACACCGATCGGCCGACAAGAAGGCGTTTCATGGGCAACAACGCTTCTTCCGACGTGATGGGGGTTGGAAAGGTGGTCTGAAGATGACTTCCGGCAAGGAACTTACTCGAAGGAAGTGATGCACGTCCCGGATATTAGAAGAAATTTAATTTCGGAACTTTATTGGTTAATGCTTTGGTTTTAGGCTAGTATTTGAATCAAATAAATTTGTACTCACAAAAAATGGCACATTTGTAGGAAGAGGCTTCGTCGTGAAGGCCTTTTCAAAGTGAATGCCATGTCCGTATTGCGTCAAGGAAATAAAGTTGAGTCTTCTTCTTATTTGCTTGAGTCTTCTAATTTATGGCATCATAGATTAGGACACGTAAACTACAAGTCTATTCAAAGGCTGGTAAAGATGGAGTTGTTGCCTTCTATCGACGTAAACCCTCAACATAAGTGTGAGGTGTGCGTAGAGGCAAAACTTACTAAGCTTCCTTTTCGATCTGTCGAAAGGAATACCGCTCCTCTAGAACTTATTCACACAGATATATGTGATTTGAAGTTTGTACAAACTAGAGGGGGGAACAAGTACTTTGTGACATTTATAGATGATAGCACAAGGTATTGTTACCTTTACTTGTTGAAAAGTAAGGATGAAGCGTTTCGACGTTACAAAGCAGAAGTTGAGAATCAACTTAGCCTACGGATTAAATCCATTCGTAGCGATAGAGGGGGAGAATATGTAGCGCCATTTGAGGAATACTGTGCCCAAGAAGGCATTATTCATCAAACGACGGCTCCATACTCACCTCAATCAAACGGTGTGGCGGAACGAAAGAACCGCACATTAAAGGAAATGATGAATGCCTTGCTTATCAATTCCGATCTTCCCCAAAACATGTGGGGAGAAGCTGTCCTTACTGCTAATACGATTCTTAACGAGTCCCACATAAGAGTAAGGATAAAACTCCATATGAATCATGGAAGGGAAAGAAACCCACCTACAAATATTTTAAGGTGTGGGGTTGTCGGCAAAGGTAGAAGTACCCAAGCCAAAGCAGGTCAAGATTGGGCCTAAGGCTGTAGATTGCATATTTATTGGATATGCAAATAACAGTAGTGCTTATCGCTTCTTAGTGCATAAGTCAGATATTCCAGATATCCACCAGGGTACAATAATGGAATCAAGGAATGCTCTATTCTTTGAAAGTACCTTTCCTAGAAAGGAAAAAGACATAACCTCTCTCAAACGAAGTTATGCAC
Organism: Anisodus tanguticus; assembly: GCA_034509755.1. Lineage (NCBI taxonomy): Eukaryota > Viridiplantae > Streptophyta > Magnoliopsida > Solanales > Solanaceae > Anisodus > Anisodus tanguticus. The sequence goes on along the minus strand of CM067545.1, from coordinate 1,845,845 downwards.
AAAGCTCTCAAGAACCGGGAGTCCTTGGCGCCGGATCGAATGGTTCGAGATCTAGCGAATCCCGAGGTGGTGAACATCCGGAATCTAGTGTTCCGTTCTCGAAACTTGGAGACTCCGGATATGGATCTAAGGCGAAGTAAAAGGGCCGGGAAGGATAAATCCTTTGGTCCTGACTTTGTAGCTTATATGGTTAATGATGAACCTAGGACAATTGCTCAGGCGTTGTCAACTCCAGAAGCACCGCTCTGGAAAGAAGCTATTGAGAGTGAAATAGGCTCCATTCTGCATAACCATACGTGGGAGTTGGTTGATCTTCCTCCGGAAATAAACCGTTGGGGTGTAAGTGGATACTCAAACGGAAATACAAAGCCAGATGGGTCTATCGACAAGTACAAAGCCAGGTTGGTAGTCAAGGGCTATCGGCAAACAGAAGGCTTTGACTACTTTGATACCTACTCCCCGGTATCCGGATGACATCCATACGGGTATTCATTGCGATCGCGACTTTGCGTGACCTTGAGATACACCAAATGGACGTCAAGACAGCCTTCCTAAATGGTGATTTGGAAGAAGAAATATATATGGACCAACCCGAGGGGTACGTGGTTCAAGGACAAGAGAAGAAAGTCTGTCGACTTGTCAAATCTCTGTACGGGCTGAAACAAGCCCCGAAGCAATGGCACAAAAAATTTGATAGTACTCTACTATCGAAGGGTTTCGCCATTAATGAGTGTGATAAATGTGTCTACATGAAAGGTAACTCGACTCGTTTGTTATGATATGCACATATGTAGACGACATGTTAATCACGGGGAAGCGATCCTAGGGTCATCCTAGAGACTAAGAACATGTTGAAACAATGCTTCGACATGAAGGATATGGGTATCGCGAGATGTCATCTTAGGGATTAAAATCTCTAAGACGTCGACGGGCTAGTCTTATCTCGGTCTCACTACATCGAGGATGTTTTGAGAAAGTTTGAGATGTTGGACGAGTTCACCGATAAAGTCACCAATGGATTCAAATCAAAAGCTTGATAAAAATCTTGGTGCACTGTATACCAGGAGCGATATGCACGGGTGATCGGTAGTTTGATGTATATAACAAAGCGCACCCGACACGATATTGCTTACGCAATCAATAAGTTGGCTAGGTTCACCCGTAATCCAAGTGATAATCACTTTGGAAGGCGTTGAATCGGGTATTACAATACTTGAAATACACGTTAAATTACGGGTTACACTATTCGAGATATCCAAATTTGTACTAGAGGGGTACAGGTGATGCAAACCGGATATCGATATAGAGAACACCAAGTCCACCGGTGGGTATGTATTTACAATTGGTGGTGGGGGTGTGTCTTGGAAATCCTCTAAGCAAACTTGCATCGCCCGATCCACAATGGAATCGGAGTTTATCGCTTTAGACAAAGCGAGAGAAGAAGGCTGAGTGGCTTCATGACTTCTTAGAGGATGTTCCGTGTTGGAACAAACCCGTACCTTCGGTAATGATCCACTGCGACAGTCAGTCGGCTCTAGGAAGGGCACGGAATGCTATGTACAACGGCAAGTCTCGTCATATTCGACGGAGGCATAAGACCGTTAGGCAACTGATCACCACGGGTATAATATCCATTGATTACATTAAATCAAAGGATAATATAGCGAACCCATTGACAAAGGGCTTACCCAAAGATCGGATGACTTGCTGTCTGGGGAATGGGCTTAAAACCCAAAATATAAGGACGATACGGCGGTAACCCAACCTTACTAACTGGAGATCCCAATAATTCGGTTCAATGGGAAAACTAAGTTGTAAAGGTTCAGTTGATCGCTTCGGTGGAAGTATGAGCACTTCGGATAGTGATTTCTGAAAAGAAACACCAAATCCAAAGCCGTTCCCGCGATAGACTTTAAGTGCTATCTGCAGTGTGGGTAAAGGTTAAGTTTTCAAAACCTGTAATGCTCCTCAACGAGTTGAGGTTAGGTTTGGGAAACTTTTAATGGTTCCTAACACTTGTGAAGTGGGGTATAGCGGGATACCTTGTAGGAGACCACCTATTTAAGTGCGAGGACGGGCCGCCTCAAAATGAACGCACTTAAGAATCCAAGACGTTGTCCATGGCCAAAACGGACAAAACATTACGAAGAAGAGAGTAAGGGAATTTGTTGTGTTGGTACCATTGACTTGGCTTACACTAAACACGACGGTTCAAGACATCACGTTCACCGCGCGATAAGTAAGTCCGATGGTATTCGGTATGGAAGGTTCAAAGTCGAAGCTACCTCTCCTTATGCAACATCGGTCCGTGAAATATTGCGGAAATGGAAAAGGCACCATGTGAGTGCGCCAAAATCTCTTTCAAGAGGGGATTGTTGGAAATTTGCCTTTGGCGGGAGTTGCGACCGACCAACTTTAACGGCTTAAACACTAGTGTTACGTATGTTGGAGAATTCGGTTCTTCACACGTACGCATGATCTACTAAGTACGTAGATAACCGTAGGGCCAAGAATCGTCAAATTTCATTAAGAAATGAAAGAGATATTGGTCCACGAAGTGAGGTGTTTGAAGCATGGAAAGTGTGGTATTGGGTTCAATTCTCCCACATCGGTAGAGGAAGAAAGAATTGTTGTGTATATATTACTCGAAATTGGTTTGGGGTTTGGGACCCCAAGGGTATCCCATGTGTTTAAAGGAGGGAGGACCTAGATGTGCTTCGGTTCGAGGAAAGACCACACGCGCGCGCCGCCGCCCGCCCGCCGTCGTCGGTCCCGGTTCGGGTTCACGGGTTCACGGGTCGTGGGTCGTGGGCTGTGGGCTGTGGGCTGTGGGCCTTCTGATATTATCTTTTTGGGCCAGAAAACTTTGCCAGAAGTGCAGTTTGGACCAGTATTCTTTCGATGTGCGATTTGGTCCCGAAGTTTCAAGATGTACGAGTTTAGTCCACCGAAGTTTCAAGATGTACGCTTTGGTCCCCGAAGTTTTTCGAAAATCAAAATTTCGACGGTCAAAACGAAACGCCAAAGCACTCAATTCAGCCATTTATTTTGGCTGAATTACTCCTCCCATAATGGCCAATTCCGTTGGTCTTTTCACCATTTAATTTGGTGGCTTTACTACTTCCATAATGGCCATTATTTGGCCAATAATGGCTGTTATGGAGGCGACTAAAGAGCCCTCCCTCACCTATATAAACACCCCTACACCATTGTTGAGACACACGAGAAAAATATACTTGCTATATACACGAAAATACACAAGCAAAACAGATTCTTCCTACACCTTCCTTGCATCATTTCTTGCTCAATATTCTTCAAGGTAGCATTTGAGTTTCCTTTGCTCAAGTGTTCCATTGCTGTTTTATCTTGGGAGACAAGTTGTCCAGGACGTATAAAGGATACATACGGGGCAATATTGTCTTAAGGACAGAGTGCCACACTCGACTCAGCAAAAACAGAAAAATAGTTTTTTCTTTTTCATCTTTGTAATTTCCAGTTTTCTAGTTGAATTGTAATTTCAATTCTTACGTTAGCAGTTGTTTGTAATTTCCGTTTCCTGCAACTTTTGTAACAACCAACAAAAGATTTAAGTTTACCATTCGTTATACTATTGGTTCATATATGCCCTTAATATTTTAAAAGTGACTCAAGTTTGCCCTTCCTACGTTATGTTAACCCAATTCATTTTAGTCAAAATGATATGCAAGCTCAGTACCTCAATCCTTCTTCCACCATTATTCAAAGTTACTAGTAACTTCATTATATGTATCACTATTATAACATTAAGAACATATATGTATCAATATTATAATATTATAACATATGGACCGTAAGTATAACGACGGATAAATTTAAACTTTTTCAATAGTAAAGAAGTAAATATGACTTTTTAAGTTACTAATTCTCAATTCTTATTGAGTATTGAATTGATAATGTAAAATTTCTTTCACTTATCGGTGTAAAGAAGTCCAACAAAAAAAAATGCATTTATTTCTCATTTAAAAATTAAATTAAACCTCCCTAAACACCCATTTCTCTTGGGAACTGTGAGATTTCATCGTCACCGACCAGCTGCAAATGGAGCAAAGTAATGAAGGAAGCAGCCATGCAGCATTATATTAAGTGAGCATCTAATGTTAATGTAAAACGCGCAATGCTCCGCCCAAACGGTCCAATCATTTGTTAAGTCACAGCTCATATGTATATGTATTCATGCATGGCTGCAGCCTGCAATTATTTATTACTCCTATTCCTAGCCATCCATATTAGTAGTTACTTTGTTGTTTATTTGCTCAACTAATAACTCCCTCTCAGTTTTTGTGACGCTGACTCTCCTCTCTTTGTTCTAAATGTCTTATTTTTTCAGTTCTCCGTTCTTCTCATATTACTTGGCCACTTTTCATTTTGTATGCCTCTTAAGAAATCATAAATAGAAAGATTATTTTTACAATATTACGCTTATCTCTCTCCAATTAATTGCACTCTAATCAATATTAATTACTTTTAAAAGCAATTAATATTAAGGGCGAAGTAGGAAAAACATAATTAATCTATCTTGTTTTTAGAAAATTATCAAGTAATTTGGGACGGATATTTTAAGTAATATGGCCAAGTAATATAGGACATAAGGAGTATTCCACAGTTTTAAATATTAGTCGTTTTGCTATTTTTGAATTTATTCCAAAATTTATGACGTTTTAGATTATATTTTTTCTTCAAATTTATCTTTACTATGTTAATTTAATTAATGGTGTATTAATTAGATGAGATGTTTAAAAGAAAGATAAATAAGTAATAATTTAGATAGACACTCTTATAATTACAATTATTTATCAATATTGTTTATAATATAAAGTCTTAAAAGACAGATAATATAGACCGAAAGTAGTAACGTTTAAAAACGGTAGACACAAGAAGGCTAGGGTATCCCTAACGGATACTCCTTTGTTTGAATATTATACTGTATAAACAAATATTTTTTTTATAAATATTATGTGTTGAAATTCCTTAATTTCTTTATATATTTATTTTTTTATATTTCGACACCCCTTTGCAAAAATCATTGGAAAAGGGTCTCAACTACTAGGGTATAATGGAAAACTAGGTGAAAACACTGGTTCAAGGAACTCGGGGACATTTCCCTTGTGTACTTCTCAAATGATTTGCCAGAAAGACGTTGATATATATGACTTTCCAAATAGCTATGAGGAATAGTGAAAGCAAATACTAATAGAAAAATAATGAGCGACTAAAACTTCAAATCCTAACGAGCTGAAACTATATTAAAGTGAAAAAGCACACCATATAAAATCACTCATTAAAGCAAGCATACAATTTTACCTGTGATAACAGATAACTTAATTTTTTTAAAGATTACTAATCTCATATTAATAAAAGATTTATCTATAAATATCATTGGAGTAACCTAATTATGTGAAAATTTTCTTACACTATGTATATATATATATTGTTAGCATTTGTTAAATTTTGTAATAAAATGTCACACATCGGAAAACCATCCTTATGTCTTATGTATTAGACCCTATATAAAGGATCTAATTGTTAATGATATGCAACAGGATTTAGTCAAGTAAATCTTGGATGCTGTGGGGTAGGGAGAAATAGAGGGCAAATAACATGTCTACCATTCCAAACAAACATATTTTGGGATGCATTTCATCCAACTGAGTCAGTAAACATCCTGTTTGGAAGGAAAACTTTCAGTGGCGGACCTATGTTGTTTATCCAATGAATATTCAGCAACTTGCCAGTGTTTGACCTACCCTTTTTATTGTAGCTTATGGAAAATCAAGGAAGAAAATTGAATTTCTTCAACTTACCATTTATGTGAAGTGAACTGAGCTTTCTTTTTCAATTTTTTTCTATTTGGTTGTGTGTAGTTGAGAATGTTATCTTGTTCTGCAAGTGTGGAATATATATCATGAGAGTTGCTGATATATTAGGAATGCGTTAGAATCTACAATTTATCATTCTTCAAAAAAGATCATCATATTTTCACTGCAAACTTCTCAACGATCACAATGCTTCAAAATGATAAACAAAAATATGTATTTTTTATTCTTTTTTCTTTTTTCTGGTGAAGAAATTCTTTATGAATTGAAAAAAAGAAAATAATGGTAATGACAGAAAAGAGTGTAACAAGAACCTGAGTGGTGTAGGCCAGGAGATACCTATTAAGGATAAAAAAAACATAAGCCAAACGCGGTTGTGAATGCCCGGCAGAGTGCGGAGTATCATTGCACCCATTATTAATTTTTAACAGTAAATGAGAACTTATTAACTCTATAGTTCTTCAATAAATGGTTCATTTATTTATATAGTTAATGTTGAAGATGATGAGTTTGGTCACACCCGCTGGCTCGTACTTATCTGTCAGTTGCCATTAGGAGTCACGAGAACGATTCTAGATTTCCAAGGAATGATACCTTAAAATTACAACACCCATCCCATATATCTGTGAATAACTATTAGACAAGAGAAAGGTTAGTCAAGTGCACGAAATATGAACATTAGGTTTAGTAGCCTATCTAGCATCAACGATCAATTCCACGGCTCAAACATTTAACCTATAGGTCATACGGAGGAAATTTTGTTGTTGCTCCAAGATTCCTCTTCAAAACTACTAATTAGACAAGGAATTCCTAGGATTTTAAGTTTGTGGATGCAAAGACAAAATGCACCTACTACTCCTTTATACAACTGACTCAAACTTACTGAATGTTTTTATGAATGCATGCTTGTAGCTAGAAAAAGATTCATGATTTAAAGGCAGTAGATGCTCCTTTGGAACGTGTGTATTCAAGCTGCAATTCTGTTAATATTGCAAAATCTAGTTGTATAAATACTTGTTACCCAGCTAAGCCTTACCAGACTGATGGAAAAGATTCTTGACAAGGATCAAGAAGAACAATACCATTCAGAAGAGATCTAATGTATTTTTGCTAAATTGGACCCCAATTATCAGAAGTTCATATCAATGAGGATGAGAGTAAATGGGGCTATTAGCACGGGGGATCCATATAAATAGGAGTTCACTGGTACTCATGCTGGTGAACTCTTGTCATTTATCAGCAAACGAATATAGAGTACATAATTGCCAGAGTCTCCAAAATATCAGAGGTACAGCAAAGGAAAAAAGAAAAATCAACAACATTCCTTGCAGAGACTAAATAAGTCCTTTAACGGACCTTACGGACTTTTTCTTCCTGTCCTAAGCCGAGAGATTTTTGTGCATTTGCTATTCCTTCAGGATCTGCCAAAATGAAAATATCGGATTAACGCACAAACAAAAGGAAGAAAAAGGAAAGGGAAGGAACAAAAATCACCAAAACTTTTAGAAGGGCCAAAAAAGAAGAGGGGGGGGGGGGGGGGGGGGACAGATCTGTTTTTACACTTCATGCTTTCCTTGTACTATATCCACTGATATATTAAAAAAAAAAAAACAGATTAAGGAAAAATGAAGATCCAGAAGAGTGAAGGGGGAAACAAAAGAATCTTTATCTACTTTCATCTTTTAGCCAATCCACAGGAGAGACTGCTTGTCATGACTACAATTCCCACCTTTGTATTTTCAACTTGCATAGACAACTCAAATAACTATTGCTTAAAGTATTCGAGGCCCAGCCAAACACCCAGAACTCCAAGGTTCAAACCCCAGCAAGCTCTTACCTGAAAGAAACTCCAAATAATCCCCTACCTCCAAACAAAAAAGACACAAGGACAGACACTCCAAAAGATGCAAACCGAAAAGGAGTCTTCACAAGAAGAACAAACAGTTCAGCGAAAACACGAAAATAACCCAATTAACCAAAAGTAGCACCCAAGGGGACCCCACAAGAAAAGACCCTTTCCCCTTGAGACAAAATAGTAATATGCAACAGAAAAATAGACTTACCAAAGAATTGTGTAAAGATACTCGTGAAGAAGGTCAAGTTACGAGCAACATTGTATGCCATTTTAGGAGGCAGAGGTTTAACAACAGTGTCAATGCTGAAGACACGTTGAAGAAACTGCAAATAAATGAAAGAATCGTACTGTTAGTTTTTGACAGAATAAGAAATATAAAAAGATCAATAGCTTTTAAAAGTTAAGCAGATACTGATAGAAAATTGTCATCCATTATCAAAAAGAGCATCCACTTAATTTCCTGGATTTCCTTATCAGGTACTTGTTAGCATCAGATATGCAGCTTTAACTTTAGATTTAGACTGCAATTGGTTTTTGAAAATGCAAATCTACTGTAAAAGGATTTGAACATGCAGACTTATAATCAATCATAAAGTGGTTTGGATGATGTACTTTGACACCTATAGTTCTACACATTTTATGGTTTAGCACAGTCCATCCAATTTTTTATCAGATTGGCTTTACATTCATTAGAGTTTGCTATATTCCTCGAGAATTCCTTTTCTCTCACTCTCAACCATACATTTGTTCCTTGCTTAAGCACTAGGAGATCACATGACATCTCATTGTGCATGAACTTTTGCACTATCAAATGACGTGAAGTTCTTGATGCTAAAAAGCATAGTTTAAGGCATTTGCAAGAAGCAGTAAGGTGAAAAGGTAGAGTGAAAGTAACAAATATGAGGATCGGAATGGAGGGCGTTGGAAAGGAGCTTAAAGGAGTGGGAGAGCACAAGGTTGGTTGGAAGAGCAAAAGGACAAGAGACAAAGGAGAAGCAAACAGACAAGGGTGTACTAAAGTGCAGAGGTGGCTGAAGCTAATTGTAGTGAGAAGGGATAGGTACGATTGGAGGAGCTGCCCATTGTCATTGCTGTCCTTATCTCCTTCCTTGTGCCTTTTTCTTTTATAGTTTTCCTTTCCTTCTCATTTTACTCTCAATGTGTCATGTGCCACTGGAAAATGAATCTACCGATCATTTAAAACCGAATGCTTCACATTGAGGATAAAATAAGAAAAATCAATATGATAGGAGTAAAACCCCAAGTTCAACTATGGACTGGAAACTAATTTAGTAATTGACTTACTGTCCCTCCACTTACAAGGAAGGGCATGGAATTGCAATCAAACCACGAAAAATACAAGTCCCCGCGTTGCACAGAACTACTCTAAAATCTACCCTAATATCTATCTACTAAATGAATTGTTTGTCCTGACACATGCAATAGACTGAAAGCCACTTCTATGCACTCTTATAAACAAAAGTGTACTTGGTGCACTGGTTGAAGCCATGACTTCCCACAGCTATAACCCCGGACCGAATCCGACTAGTGCCTTTCCATTAGGTTTTTTTGTTAGTCATACTTTTTTGCACCGGATATTGTGCCTTTACGCCAGAAAAATAGCAAGCACAAATGATGTACCCAGGGATCTATCCCACAGCCATTCGTACCTTTTGCACAACCTCGACCACTAAACTACCACTCTAAGTTGTTTCAACAATGTTAACGTTTAAGTATTAGACTACAACCCATATTTGACCTATATATTTTCGCCACCGCTAACGCCATCAGTTACCGGTCCGACATGACCATTATCATTCAGTTGTCATTGATAAATTAGTCAGCGTCTATGTCAAGATAATGGTGCCCCCACGGTCTTCAAATCCTGAGTCCGCCTCTGTGTCGAGGGTCTACCAGAAACCTCTCTACCTCCCAAGGTAAGGGTAAGGTCTGCGTACACTTTACCCTTCCCAGACCCATTTTGTGGGATTTCGCTGGTTATGTTGTTTTATGAGAGCCAACACAGTTCACAAAAGTAAAAGTTAATATTTTAAGACCGCCTCACCTCATAATAATATCAGAGGTGAAGCTAGGATTTTGAGCTTATGAGTTCTGGATTCTAGAAACATCTTACTGGGTTCTTGATAAATCATTAATACATATAAGTGAATGGGTCTGAGCCAAAGTTATTGGATTCTGCCGAACCCGTAGACAGGCTTGTAGCTCCGCCCCTGCTCTTAACGATTTAACATTCCTTCTCTACCCAAGTGGAACTATTTGAGGCATGTTATCTCACACATATGACCACTTTAGCATGTGGAACCCAGTCAGCTTTCTATATTTTCACTTGATGACCCACGTCAAGTGCCACACTAGTATTCATGATAGAAAATGTCATGGCCAAGAGCCAATATTGGAATACCATGGACCATTTGTTGGTTTTGCTGCTATTAGTTCTACAAATTCATCTATGAGCATAGTCAGCTTTGTTTTTTCTTGCTCTCACAGATTTAGGAAGATCCCCTTTTTACAATTTTAATTAGATCAGTGATTGGTCATCTCGTCCCCTAGGGGAAGAAAACAACAACAATATACCCAGTATAATCCCACCAGGTGGGGTCTGGGGAGGGTAGAGTGTACGTAGACCTTACCCCTAACTGGAAAACTGATAGTTACACTTTTAAAGTTAGACAGTTTAGCTTGAAAAAGCAATTAAGCTCGAGAAAGCATATGATTTTCTTGGAGGTCTGGACAAAAGCTGCAGCCAACCTTGCCTCGATGTTTGTTAGACCCCAATTACATTAAGCATTATGTTTTTTTATTCTCTTTTAGCAATTTGAATAATTTCTAGTCTTCTCTTGATCTTTCTTGCAACGCTTAGTAACTTGAATATATTGTTTATGGTGTTAGAATCCATGAAATTTATGGAATATGTCTGAATTCTCTTAAAAAGTTATCGAAGATTCTTTATTTGGTAGATTAAAGCTCTAAGGGAAAAAAACCTTATACATATCATTCTGTCTCATGTTCCTCGCCCCTCTTCTTTTTCTTTTTATTTGGCAGAATAGAGTATGTTGCAACATATCCATTCTTATAGAGAGTCAAATAGAAGGAGTTGAAGACCCTGAAGTTAGTCCAACTGCATCCTATCCTTTTCCCAATTGAGTAGTGCTTATTGTGTTTGGGGCTCAACTTCGCTTAGAGCAAGTCCGCGTTGACTCATCTTCACTATTACATCAAAACAATTCACCATTTCTCTGACATAAAGTAGATAAAACTACTTTTTTCCTTCCATTAGCATATAGCAAAACCAATTCTTTGAAGGTACTATCTCAAAATTGGAATGCAGAAGCCTCTAAAATGAAATCAACAAGCTTTTAAATCCAACTTAAACAGCAAAACCAAACCACATGTAGTTAGCAATTTCCATATACTCAATCAATCAACTACCTCTCAAATCCCAATTAGTAGGTCCAGCAATATAAATTAGATTGGCTGTTCAAGTATCTTGGGTCTATTATCCAGGGAATGGAGAGATTGACGATGATTTCGCATCGTATTGGTACAGGGTGGATGAAATGAAAGCTCGCATCCGAAGTCTTGTGTGATAAGAAGGTGCCACCAAAACTGAACGGCAAGTTCTACAGAGTGGTGGTTATACCAACTATGTTATATAGGGGCAGAGTGTTGGCCAATCAAGAACTCTCAAGTTCAAAAGATGAAAGTTGCGAAAAGATGATGCGAAGGATGCTAGGGCATATTAGGAGAGATAGAATTAGGAATGATGATATCCGAAACAACGTGGGAGTGACTTCAGTGGAGGATAAGATGCGGGAAGCGAGACTGAGATGGTTCGGACATGTGCAGAGGAGATGGACGAATGTCCCAGTGCGGAGGTGTGAGATGTTTGCTATGGACGGTTTCAGAAAAGGTAGAGATAGGCCGAAAAAGTATTGGGAGAGAGGTGATTAGACAAGACATGACGCAGGTTCAGCTTCCTGAGAACATGACCTTAGATAGGAGGTTATGGATTAGGGTAGAAGGTTAGTAGGTAGTTGCGTGTTGTCCTAGTTATACTTTCATACTAGTAGTTGTAGTATTATTCTTGTAGTTTCTTGTCCTTTGAAAACTGCTACTTTGTTGTTTTTTGTACTTTGATTTTCATATTAATATTAATGTGTGGTAGTTACAGCTCCTCTTTCGGACAAATTTATCATGTTTCTTAGTATTTTGCCATGACTTTTTACACTGTTTTGAGTTACTTATCCATCCGCCGAGGGTCTACCGGAAACAACTTCTCTACCTCCCAGGGTAGGGTAAGGTTTGCGTACACTCTACCCTCCACAGACCCCACTTTGTGAATTTCACTGAGTATGTTGTTGTTGTTCACCTTGATCGGAAAATTACACTATTAGCTAGGTCAAAAATTGAGTTTTATGTATAAATAATATATGTTGACTCTTATTTTTTAAGTGTCTACTTTTTTTATATTTTGACACCCCTTAGTAAAATTCTTGGCTCCGCCACTGCCTACATAGTGGGTTCGGCAGTGGCGTATCTAGCATAATAAGTGGGGGTTCAATTGACCCCTAACTTTCGATGTGGAGTATAAATTTATATGTAAAAAATTGTAATACATAGTAGATATGAACCCATAAAAATATAATGAGTTCAATACTAAAAATCTTAAGATTGAATCCATAGAATTTAACTCCTGGATCCGCTTCAGCTATATGAATCCAAACTTCTATAGTATCAATTATTCAGAGAATTCATCATAAGTTATGGAATACTAGTTTTACGCTAACCCTTTAACCTACTCAATAGGTGGAGTAACAATTTCCATATAATAACAACACAAGTTTTATGACTTTATATGTACACATTTACATACAACAAAGAGATTAAGATAGAGGGGGACCTGGAAGTTACGTTGGAAGGTGTAACGAAGTTCAGAATCAATTTCAAGAGAACCATCATCAACTTCATTGTCTTTGGAATTCACGTTTTTTTTACCAGGAACGTGCATAGTGGCTGTTTTACCTGGTTGACTTGTTACTTTCATCCTTGCGTCTTTGAATTTCTCATCTTCGTCTACCCTCCATGGTGCTGACGCTAACAGCTCTTTCTTCCCTTTCCCCATTTTCAATGCTTCAAGAAATTGCAGATGAGGAGGACAACGAATGAAAAGAAGATAGAGAGAAAAATTGCCGAGGCAAACGGCGTCGTCCTGCGGGAAGTCATTTCTTAATATGTCCCTCAACTTTAAGATTTATATTTTATACTCCTTCCGTTTTAAAATATTTGTCTGATTTTTAACTTGTCATAAAATTTAACAAAGTAAATAAGTTTTTTAAATATTGTGGTCTTAAGATGAAGAATATACCACAATATCTTTTAATTTTGTGGTCTTAAACATGTCATGTGAATTTTTTTTTTGCATATATATATCTGCTGTTACGCAAATGATACAAATATACTCTTTTAGCTGATAATTGTTTTTTTTTAAATCATTTAACTTGTTGTTTAATTAAAAATACCACGAGACTTTAAAAAAATAAATTTACTAAAAAGTGGATAGACTTATTTTTTAAAGCCTCGGAATATCTTTTTAATTAAAAAACAAGCTAAATATTTTTTTTTAAATGACTGCAAAAAGAGTATTTGTACCATTTGTGTAATAGCAAGATATATATATGTACCACCTTTTAATAAGGAGTTATATCTGCTCTATCACAAAATTGAGGGGTATATTTGCATCTTTTCCCTTTCTTTTATCTTCTTGAGCTTTTTAAATTTTAGCTTAATATACAAATTGACACCTTTATTATATACAATTTGTAAAATTAGATCTATAACCTCACGGTTCTTCGATTAAACACCACAAATTGATTAGCTATAATTGAAGGCATGCAATTTCTGCTAAATCAACTTGGATATAATTAAACCAGCATATATATATCAATATAATTTTCATAGTTTGAAAGCGTGCTCTTAATAATTTGAGCAAACAACCTTGCAAAAATAAAATTGCAAGTTGATATCAAATCACACGTGACCATAACATAGATGCATCTATTAAACCATATAATAGTAAATCTATCCACATGACAGGTCACTGAGCCCATATATATATATATATACATATATATACAATTTCAACCTTAGCTGGTATAATAATAATTTCATCATGAGATCAAGAGCACAATAGAATTCTTGAAGAATCTTTTATTTCTTCAATAAATATATATATATATATATATATATATATATATCACATGAATTCTTAATTATTTTAGCATCATATTTGAATCGGGATCACCAACTGGTCATGCAAACTGATATTTCTTTCAGTAAACTTCTAGCATGTGATTCCATCGTCATGCCCATATTGGTGTACTATAAACAGGAAGAAAAGACAGGTAACCTTTCACATAAATATTTATAAAGACAGGTGTGTAAATATACCCTCATTTAGAGAAGATATATTTCGTTTAAAAAGTGGTGTACATATATATCTGCCATTAAAGAAATGGTGCAAATACTCTTTTCGCTGATAATATTTTAAAAAAAATCAATTAGTTTATTTTTAATTAAAAATACATGAGGCTTTAAAAAAATAGGTCTACTAAAAACATGAATAAACTTATTTTTTTTAAAATTCACGTGATATTTTTTAAGTAAAAAAACAAGCTAAATGATTTTAAAGAGAAACATGTCAGTGAAAAGGATATACTTGAATCATTTGTGTAACGGCGGGACATATATGCACTACTTTTTAGCGAAGGACATATTTGCTTTATATCACAAAATTGAGGGGTATATTTGTACATTTTCCCTTCTTTATCTTATTGAGCCTTTTAAATTTTAGCTTAATATACTAATTGGCACATTTACTATGTACAATTTGTAAAATTATACCTCTAACCTCACAGTTCTTCGATTAAACACCATAAATTGATCAAACACACACAAGTAATATCTCTAATTTCAAATAATCAACCAACTCAGCTAATTAGAATTTTTCGATCTATTTGCTTACTAATATGTAATGTACATCATTTTATGTCATACATATGTATATTTCTTTTCTTGCTTACATATTAGTTGAAGCATATAAAAAACTGGGATTATTAATTTAAAAATAATTATTTCTATAAAAAATCTCAAAAAGTAAAATGAACCAATTAGATCGGATAATTGGCGCATATATATTCTTCTATATTGTTGTAAAATTAAGCTAAAAGTAACAATATTGAAGGATGAGAACAATAGAATAGAAAGACAAGTGTATACAATATGAATACTTATGCCTCTATTTATAGTGGTACATAGAGACATACAAAGAGGTAGCCATAAACATGTCATTCATTATATGAGATCATGGAGGAGGTGAGAGACATGCCATTAAGGAGTGAGATCATGGAAGAGGTGGAACATAAATATGATGAAGAGTGGTGGGGGCAACATTTGTGCAGTGGACATACACATAATAATATATTTCATAACACTCGCCATTGGATGTTCATAGATAATGTGCCTCGTTAAAATTTTACTAGAAAAAATCCAATGAAAATCATTTTTGTGAAAGAAAAAGAGTACACATATCTTGTAATACGCAATATTTGCTGCCTCGTTAAAAATCTTGCCAGGAAAATCCAATGTGACAAAACATTGGCTAAGAGAAAAAGAGTACAACGTGTAGTTTACTCCCCCTGATAAAAGCATCCATATTTCGAAGACGACACATTCAGATCTTGTATATCAGCTTCACAAGTGTTGAAGTTGACAATGTCTTAGTTAACAAATCTGTTAAATTGTCACTTAAATTTCTTGAATATCTTTTCACCATTCTTTTGAAGATCTTGTGTGAAAATAACTTTCAATGAAATATGTTTCCTTCTATTCCACCATTAATGTATCAAGTCTCGTAGATGATGTCTTCCAATCTTATTATCAGCTTTTCAAATGTTGATATTGACAGTGTCTTTGTGGACCAAATCACATTCATCAAGATGTTTCATCTTTGAGCTCATCCCGCTATATTATTTGTTTGCTTCACGATTATTATTATCTTGGTATGATTTGCGTAAATAGCAAGGATGCTTAGTAGAAGTGTAGAATAATACAAATGTGGCAGCACCTCATATGGAAATAAATAATTTGTGTGTGATCGAACGTTATCTAGATTAAATAATCTCCTTGCATTTGCATAACCAACAATTCCTACATATTGATTAGAAATAATAAATTCATATTAGTATTAAATTTTACTCGAGTATCTCCACGTAAAAGTAAAATTACATCTTCTTTGCACATTGATAAAAAAGCATTATCACGTGGATAGTAATAGCAAGGATATATAAGTGCACCAATTGCATTAAGGTATGGTACTTTCTGACCATTTTCATGAGATCGATTTGTTTTTTAATGTTAAGCGATCTCACATCCATTGTGGTACTCAATGAAATTGTTTTAAAATTGTTTCAATCCTTCAATGATTTTCATATAAACTTCATTGTCTAGCTAGACATGACAACAATTATACGCATTAAAACTTTTCATGTATTGCCAGACTGCAAAATAACCTCATTGCATTCACCACATGAGAATATATCTCCATACAATAATGCCAGAATTTTTGCGAAAAACCTTTTATGCCAAGCAAAAGCCATACTTTATATCTTACGACTTTATTTTTCATTTTACTTTTCACATAAGAGTCTGTTTGTACCCCACTAGCATTATATCCAAAACATCACTTTTTCAAGTGAACAAAATATACTTGATTGTGTATTTTTGTTTGATCAGTTGTTGATATGTCCACACTTTTTAACAGATTTGAATTCAAGATCCTCGTCACCATTTATAATGTTGTGCGCTACATCATATCAAAGATACCGTCGACCATTTGATATCGGTTTCAATGTGACATAACTTATGGAAATCTCTTTATTTTTCATCATTTTCAGGTATCTGAACCTTTCTCAAAGTTTTATGAAGTGTTATGTCATGGTGCTCTCTCAAAGCACTTGCCTCATTATTATGACCATCTTGATCATTTGCTCCTCTCCTTTTCAAGAAGCTTTATCTTTAGAACCGATTGGTCTATCGCCATATACTTTGTCCTTCAAGGACTTTAATCTTAAATAGAGCATTTGCAGTTGAAATACAATATTCACTTTTGGATCACCAAATGAGTCTCACCATTAACTTGAATTATCTTTTCAACGAGGATCATAATAATTCATTAGATATACCTTATTTTCCTGCTGCTTATCATCCCTCCCCCTAATGTTAGGAAATCTAACATTTACCTCCCAATCATATTCGGGGACCTATCTTTGTACGTTGTGGAGAGAAATTAAATCATATACCACACTTTTAAATTTTTTATATGGGAATTATTTGGTTCATGATCCTGAACAAATTTGTGAGATGAAAATCTTGTTGGCTTGATTCATACAACCATTGCTACATATTAAATAACACATCTCATCCCAAATTTCTTTTTGGGAATTTTGTTCTCATAATATAATTGGAGGTATACAATTTCTGCTAAACCAACTTGGATATAAATCAGCATATATATCAATATACTTTTCAGAGTTTAAAAACGTGCTTTTAATAATTTGAGCAAACAACCTTGCAAAAATTAAATTGCAAGTTGATATCAAAGCACATGTGACCATAACATAGATATATCTATTAAAATCATATAATAGTAAACGGTCCACATGGCATGTGATTGAGCCCATATATATCACCTTTATACGTTTCAAATTCCGGAATACAATCTCAACCTTAGTTAGTATAATAATCAAATTATCATAATGAGATCAAGCAGCACAATTGAATTCTTGAAGGATCTTTTATTTATTCAATACATGTAATTACATGAATTCTCAATTTAAACCCAAAACTAAATAATTCCGTATTTCAAGATATATTTAAGAGTTCTCTAGAACTAGATGTTCTCTAAATTCACGCTTACACAGGTATCTGGATATACAGTCTTTAACCAGAATAAGTTAACAGGAGTCTTTGCAAACACCAGATAACACTAAGTATAGCAACAATAATTAAGCCTTAATCCTAAATCCTAACTAGTTGAAACTAAAGCCTACCGAGAATTCGCAGGACTAAATCCTGCATTTATCAGTGACAATTAAGATTCACCTTTCAAAGACCACATCAGGGACTATCAATATAGGAAGTTAAAGTCCCCCGGACATAGCTGGATGGCAAATGATGAAAACTTAAAATTCAGCTGGAGGCCTGCAGTTTGGGTTCAAACTCTGGTGGGAGCAATTTGCTCTCTTCTGGGATAGGACCATGTAGAAAAAGTGTATCAAAAGTTGTATAACTTATACGAATTTTTCTGCTAAGTAAGAAAAATATAACCAAACAATGTATATAATGAGGGTCGAGGTATATACGTATTATTACTGTAACTCCTAAAGTTCTACCAAACGGGCCCTTAAATCTGACAAAATGGTGACATTTGTGATGATTAGGAATATGATTACACAATAGATACCCCATGTGTAAGACCTGCACCCAAGGAAAAGTACTGTCATGCCTTATCAACACATTGACTCTTCAGAAAAAGATACTGCATGGTTTCCACTCTTGATCGATTACCACACCAAGACCTTGAGGGCATTGTAGACCTTGTAGGTAATATCAGTTGCTCTGTTCTCAAACCCTGGTCATTCAAGCACATCCCGCGATTTACTGGTAGTAGTGCTAAGAGATCGGGACTACTATTCCAGGAATAGTCTAGCATAAGCCAGAAAATAATCTAGCATAAGCCGGAAAGCTGGATATAAAAAAAATTATAGAAAGTTGAATAGCAACCTCAGCTTCATATTTAAAAGATTCCTAGTCTAAAGGACAATTAGTAACGTGACAATACACAAGTAGATTTCTATTGAGATGAGGAAGGTTGCCAGTCAACAAGTTCTATTCTTCCCAACAGAATAAGTGTTGGTTACAAAGGATGCAGGAAACGAAAATTACAAGTAATTGCTAAGTAATAGAAAAACTGAAATTACAATTATGTTGAACAAGAAAACTGGAACTGTTTTGTGTATGCTGAGTCGAGTGTTGCACTTTGTCTTTAAGACAATATTGCCCCGTATGTATCATTTATACGTCCTGGACAATTGTCTTCCAAGATAAAACAACAAATGAACACTTGAGCAAAAGAAACTCAAATGCTACCGTGAAGAATTTTGAGTAATGAAATGATGCTTGGAAGCTTGTAGGAAGAATTGAAGTGTTTCTGTTTTTCGTCTATTTTGTGTGTTGTGTGAGTAGCTCAACAATGGTGCAAGGGGTTGTTATATAGGTGAGGGAGGGGCTGTTGAACTGCCTCCATAAGTGCCATTCCTGGCCAAGTAATGGCCATTATGGAGGTAGTAATGCCACCAAAATAAATGGTGAAGATGAGCAACGGATTGGCCATTATAGGAGGAGTAATTCAGCCAAAATAAATTGCTGAATTGAGTGTTGTGGCGTTTCTGATCTCTCTGCCCAATTCTGACTTTCTGGAAACTTCAGGACCAAACTGTACATCGTGAAACTTCAGGGACTGAACTGTACATATGAAAGAATTCTGGTCCAAACTGTACATATGGCAAAGTTCTCTGGCCCAAAAAGATAATATCAGAAGAAGCCCAGCCCCCAATCCGTGACCCGGACGGGCGGGCGGCGGCGGCGCGCGTGTGGCCTTTCCTTGAACTAAAGCACATCTAGGTCCTCCCTCCTTTAAACACATGGGATACCCCTTGGGGTCCCAAACCCCAAACCAACTTTGAGATTTATAAACAAAACAATTCATTCTTCCTCCACCGATGAGGGAGAATTGAGCACAATACCACACTTTTTCATGCTTCAAACACCTCACTTCGTGAACCAATATCTCTTTCATTTCTCAATGAAATTTGACGATTCTTGGCCCTACGGTTATCTACGTACTTAGTAGATCATGCACGTGTGAAGAACCGGATTCTCCAACATGCGTAACACTAGTGTTTAAGCCGTTAAAGTTGGTCGATCGCAACTCCCGCCAAAGACAAATTTCCAACAATAAGCACTTTCACAAATTTATCCTTACCAACAGCGTTGTAAAATTGAAACATATACCTTGATCCATGACAAAATAGAAGTTGTGAAAAACTTTTAAGCAAATTACATAACTAAAAAGCCATTTGAATCCTCCAGACATCAGCTCATAGGGATGTAGATGACCCTGTTTCTAACCTCATGAAAGTAACACAGAGTGAAGTCATCCACAAATCCCTTTTAATTATTTAATCCATCCAACCAGGCTTTCACCACAAATCAAAACAACCCCTTTCATCTCTTCTATGGTGTAGCTGTGACGAAGAACAAAAATAAGAAGAAGAATGTTATGAAAATGAAAGCCATTGCAGAAAGCTACATCTACAAATGAGAAATTCAGGAAAATATTACTCTCCATACCCATTTATATGATAATTTTTACTTTACCGAAGTTATTTTGACTAAATTTTTAAGCTAAATTAGTTTAGATTAAGTCAATATTTTAAGATTAAAATTTATATATTTGAAAATTACGTGAAAAATACTATAAGTTATAACTTTTCTCATATAATTTGGTGAAAAATATATCTTAAAATGTTGATCAAAATTTTTACAAAACTCGTGCAAAGGAACTCTTTCTTGGCAACTTGGACAACAACTAACGATGTTTATCCCGCAAAACGAAAAATATTACATAAATTGAAACAGAAGGAATATACGAATGGAAGCACGACTTAGAGAACAAGGAATAATGCCAAAAAGTCATAGTATGAGTGAGTGAATTAAATTTATGTAGTTAAATCCTTTCTCGAACAGAGTGTCTATGGCTCTATGCTATATGTATCGATGACGTTTATGAAATAAATAATTTCTTAATTATTTTCATTAATGAAAGAGTATATATATAATTTACAATTTTCATAATAGGAAAATTCTATTCCTATTCTACTCTCAAAACCTTATTCTGCTTGTACAATAATTATACAATTATGGTAAGAGTACAATTTTAATTTAATACAAATCCTACTTAATGTAATACACCAAAAACGTGCCAAATCGTGATATACAAGTTTATGTATATCACAGTATTTATCACACCCCCACAGTCATAGCGAGCGATATTCATACGGTGAGACTGTCCCTAAAATCTTCAAAAATGACCGAGGGAAGACCTTTCGTAGAGATGTCTGCAATTTAATACCTGGAAGGGACATGGCAGACGCGTACTTGTCCACGAGCTACCTTTTCGCGAACAAAGCGGATATTCATCTCTATATGTTTAGTGCGCTGGTGTTGAACCGGATTACCAGAAAGGTAGATGACACTAATATTATCGCAATAAACCATGGTAGCTTTCTGAATAGGGCAATGAAGCTCTACAAGAAGATTACGTAACCAACAGGATTCAGAAACCACATTGGCTACCCCTCGATACTCAGTCTCTGCACTAGAGCGTGATAATGTAGACTGGCGTTTTACAAACCATGAGATCAAGTTATTACCAAAAAACATACAATTGCCAGACGTGGAATATTCTAGTGTCTGGACAGTCACCCCAATCAACATTTGTATACGATACAAGTGTAGACGTCGATGAAGGATATAAATGTAAGCCATAGTCAAGTGTCCCATGGATGTATCGAATAATGCATTTTAGCGCATTCATGTGCTCAATCCTGGGATCATGCATAAACAAACACACATGTTGTACGTCATACGTAATATCTGGTCTCGTGAAAGTAAGATCCTGAAGAGCCCCTGCAAGACTGCGATAGCGGGTCTGATCCTCATAACGTGAGCCAGCTGCAACACCTAGCTTGTTTAGCATCAACTAGAGTGGAAGTGGACTTGCATGAGGATATACCAGCTTGCTTAATAATTTCAACTGCATACTTTCGTTGTGATAAGAATAGCCCACATGCATGACGAGTGAAAACAATCCCCAAAAAGTAACTCAAGGGCCCCAAGTCTTTCATACCAAACTCAGAACTAAGCATCGTTATGATAAACTGGCGCAAAACATCAGACGAGGCAGTCAAGATAATATCATCCACATATAATAGTATATAAGCCAGGGAAGAACCACGATGATATATGAACAACGAATTATCAGACCTGCTAGGAGAAAACCCAATAGTCGAAACATAGTCTGCAAATCTCTTATACCAAGCCTGTGGGGGCCCATACAAGGACTTCTTCAATAAACAGACATGATGAGGATATTTGGAATCTCTAAAACCCAATGGATGATGCATGTAAACTGTCTCCTTAAGATCACCATGTAAGAAAGCATTCTTCACATCTATGATCTAACTGATGAATGGGCCATGCTTTCGAAATAGCCAAGCTGAGCACAGTGCGAATGGTAGCCGGCTTGATCACCGGACTAAACGTCTCACCGCAATCCACACCAACCTGCTGAGTCTTACCATCACCTACAAGACAAGTCTTATGCCTCGCAAAAGAACCGTCAGAATTTTCTTTATGAGTAAAAATTTACATAGACCGAATAATATTAACACCAGATGGACGGGGCACCAACTCCCACATCTTATTATCAATAAGAGCATTATATTCGCCGGTCATAGCAATCTTTCAATTCGGGTCATTTAAAGTGGACACTGTGTTACGGGGAAGGGTGATCTAAGAACATTTGAATTTAGATTGAAATGTCTTTTTGGTTTAAAAATACCCCGTTGACCACGAGTGACCTGTCTGTGACTCGGGGGTGAATTGGGTGGATTTTGGGACAAAAGTGGAGGTGTGATGGACTGGCGAGCAGGTAGTGGACCTGCTGGTCTGACACGGGATGTGGAAACAGGAACTGGATCGAGATCAATTAACGGGCCAGAAGCCGGGGCAGAACTGGGCTGAATTTGCTGGACCCATTACTGGATCGCTAGGAATAGGGAACGGCACTGTGGGTCCAGCGGGGAGTGGGCCCGCTGGTAGATTTGGGGTGCCTAACGAGTCTGATAAATAATGGATAATATATGGGGAGACATCGTCATCCAAAAAATCATACGAACTAGACACGGGACTACTCACTTTAGCAAAGGGAAATTGGGTTTCATGAAAAAAATCATGGCGACTAATGATGATTTTATTAGATGATAAATCAAAACATTTGTAACCACGATGATTAGACGGAAAACCCAAAAACACACAAGGGGTAGAACGGGCCTGAAATTTGTTAATTGTGGTTGACGAAAAGAGGGGATAACACAAGCACCTAAAGACCCTAAGATGGAAATACGATGGAATTTTATTATATAAGATTTGAAGAGGTGATGAATATGTCAAACCTTTGATAGGAAGTATGTTAAGAAGATAAGTAGCCATTTGTAGAGCGTGATGCCAAAAGGAAAGGGGTGCGGAAGAATGGACCAATAAAGTGCGGACAATATTATTAATGGTACAAATTTTACGTTCGGCCTTCCCATTTTGTGAGGACGTACGAGGACAAGAGAAACAAAAATTGATACCATTATGACCACAAAAATTCCAAAACAAAACAAACCATTATCATATTCTTTTCCATTATCACATTGAATATTCTTAATTTTCCGTTCGAATTGGGTATGGATGAAAGCTCTAACTTTTAAAAAGGTGAAAAAAATGTGAGATTTTTTTGCTAACGGAAAAGTCCATAAAAAATTAGAGTAATCATCCAAAAAGAGAACATAATAACAATGGCCTAAAGAACTGATAACAGGATATGTCCATAAATTGCTATGAATAATATTAAATGACATTAACGTACGAGAAGTAGAGTCTACAAATGGCAATCTAACAATTTTTTCTAAAGAACAAGATTGACAAATCGGAGTACTACGCGTACCCTTACAAGAAATAAAATTGTTTTTATCTAAGGAAGACAAAATTGACAACCCCGGATGACCTAGACGTGCATGCCACAAGGAAGGAGCAAGAGCTGCAAAAATAGATGACAAGGCTTGACTCGAGAGACCGGATGTGGGCGTGATAGGATAAAGATCTCCCCTACTATCACATCTCATGAAAGGAATTCCCGTCTTGAAATCCTTCACAGAAAACCCAAAAGGATAAAAAACGACAGAAACTAAATTATTAGTGGTGAATTTACGGACTGACACCAAATTTTTAATTAATTTAGGAGCATGAAGGATATTTTTCAAGACAAGAGGTGGATGTGGAGGAGACAACGTTTTATGACCATAACCACGAATCGAAATTGATTTGTCATTACCAATAATTATGCCACGATTGTTGCTCAAATTGAAATAAGACGAGAGAGTACCATGGTCTGCCGTCATGTGTGATGTGGCGCCGGTGTCCATATACCAATTCGGGTCTGGGGGATTTAATCCAAGCATATGCATTACGGTCTCAATATCTATCGGAGTCGGTGTGGGGCCCACTACCTGAAATGCCTACGGAGGCTGATGCCCAAGCACACTAGCCTGCTGCCCCGGCCTAAAACCCTACCTGTTTGCCGAGACTGGACCCGAGAAACTGGTCCTGGGCAGTTGTGAAAACTGGGCCCAGTTCCACTGCTTTGGGGCCCACTATTAGGCCCAATTTTGCTGATGCTGCCCTGAGGGCCATCGCCACCGCAACCACTTTTCTGGCCGCCACCATTTTTGTTGCCTCGATTCTTGTCATTATTTATACGATTTTGACCTTTCTCGCCGTCACCGTTGTTGCGGTTTTGGCTCGAATTGTTAACAAAACCATGAGCATTATCGGACGAAGTCATCATTGCCACGGCACTGGCGCTGGTAGCTGTCTTTTTTGCCAAGCCGGTTTCTTCTAAGGTGAGCATCGAGCGGGCTTGATAAAAAGGGGGAAGCGAATTACTTTGACGAAGGAGAGTCCTAATGCCATTATAGGCCTCAGAAAGATCGGAAACCATTTGTAGAACCAGACGATTATTGGTCACAGGTGCGCCAACGTCACGGAGTTGGTCCGCCAACTCCTTGAGCCGTTTGCAATATGCATAAAAGTTCGGAAAAGCTTACATGCTGACTTGGGAGAATTCCTGCTCAAGGGTGACAACACGTGAATGTTGGTTATCTTGGAATATATCACGCAATCTATTCTAGGTAGCCATAGCCGTAGTGTCCGGCTCAATGATCGTCTGTAAAAGGTCGGTAGAAATAGTGGAATAAATCCACTGAAGAACGGTAGCATCAAGAGTAATCCATAACTGAGGATCCTCCGTGGGAATAGGGGTAGCGGGAGGAATTACGTGATGGAGGACTTGATGGGAGATAGCGTGAATTTTAAACAACTCTGCCCATGTCGCATATTGGACATTTTCCATCTCAAGAACAATAGGGATGTGGTTCTTGATGTTGGAAACTGCAAGGGCAGGATGAAACGTGTTCATAGACGTAGACATAACGAAAGAACAATACGTGAAGAAGAGATTATTTCTTTCATGGTATCAGAAGTCTAGGTTCACATAATCCTATAGACTTTTTCCGCTACCTCATTTTCAGTGCTTCTCTCTTGGAATCCATCCCTTAATTACCTCCTCTCCTCCCAAATTTTCTTTGCTGGTGCCTTTTCGAAAAAGTCACTCAATTTCCCATTCACACTACACAAACCCAACAAATCATCCATTAAAGATTTGTTTAACCAAATTATGATGTGGTGGACGTTCGTCAACGTCGTCCTTGCAACACAGAGATATTTTTTCACACTCCTAGTCAGCTTCTCCCACTACCACCTCAAAATTAAACATACCTAAGATAGATATGTTATTATCTGAAATCATAGACAGATGTTGTCCAATCGATCATCTCAGTCCATGTGTGATATCGGGGAACTGTGATAAATTATTATTACGTAAAATCATGGTGCAAATTTGGCCACATGGATCAAATAGTCTATATTCTTGATGCCAACCATTCTTGATAAGTTTCTTTGAATTGTTCGCCCGCAGATCCAATAAGGATACTGTTAAAGAAATTTGAAAATGAAAACAAAATAAAAAAGAGAATGAATGGTAACTAATGGCATTTAATCAAGATAGAAGAATATATCATTAGTTATACATAATTAAAGGAAACAAAATAGAAAATACTATATTTTCTTTCTATAATCCTAAACTAAAAGAAAACAAATAGTCAACAATTAAATAGAATTAATATTTTAAAATAAATGAAATAAGTACTCTACAATTAATATAAATTTTAAATTTGAAGGAAAGTACTTGTTATAAAAT
This sequence comes from Anisodus tanguticus, assembly GCA_034509755.1. Lineage (NCBI taxonomy): Eukaryota > Viridiplantae > Streptophyta > Magnoliopsida > Solanales > Solanaceae > Anisodus > Anisodus tanguticus. Next base: position 1,819,858 of record CM067545.1, on the reverse strand, counting down.
ATATTTTAACAATTTCCCATCAAACTCAAGTTGGTGTATCGAACTTGAGTTTGTATATTTCGTCTTCTTCGTCCAGCAGAATTTAGCAAATTGAAATTCATCACTAATTTCTTCTCCTTAGTGTTGTTTTTAAAATTTTCAGCTTTGAGAAACTTATTTTAGTACCGAAAGAAATGTTGATTTGGCTGTGAATTTCATTACTTTTACGGTTTTACCATTGGAAATTCATCAACGGTAATTTGGACAAAATTTATTATTGTAAACAAGTGTAAGGGCTTATCTTTCATTATAATATCTCATAGATTGTTGCAAAAGTTAAAAAAAATCACCGATCAAATCTGAAGGTTTTCAGTAGTGAAGTTTTGTACAGGGAATTATTCAATGGGATATTTTAGGTTAAAAATAGGTATTTGATTCATGGCTTCTAACAACTCTATTTATATGGTAAATTATGAATTCATAATGTCTAATTTACAAACTATAAAGTTGTTCTCCCAGTATTTTAGGGGTTAAACACCCAATAATAATGCCTATGTGTCTTTTTTGAAGGATAACTCAAAGTTTTTTTTTCTTGGTTAACTTGATAGTTAATTTTATAGATAAAATTAACCATTACAAGGTAGAGGGGCAATTACCTTCCCAAGCTGTTCAGAATTTCCCCCAGCAAATGGGATATTACAAAAAGGAATAGAACATTCATATGGTAGAATAGTGTAATTCTCCTTTCTGGAGTTCTCTTATTAATGTCATAAATATATAGTATACAATTGTAGTCCTAATATAATTAGAATCTCTATTTTACCTTAATTACAATTGTAGTCCTAATAGAATTAGGATCTCTATTTTACCTTAATTACACTAAATATTAATAATATATTGTTAATATATATGGAATATATTCACTATCACACCCCCTCAGTCGGAGCGGGAGGAGGCTGAACGGTGAGATTGAATCTGAAATCAAGGAATAGTTGCCGAGGAAGCCCCTTTGTGAAGATATATGCATACTTATATGGAGAAGGAACATGCAACACCCTAATGTGACCCATTGCAACCTTCTCACGAAGAAAATAAATATCCATCTCAATATGCTTGGTTAGATGATGCTGAACCGGATTATAAGACAAGAAGACAGCAGATATGTTATCACAGTAAACCAAAGATGTCTTACGTATGGGACAATGAAGCTCAAGAAGGAGATTGTGGAGTCAATATAGCTCGGCAACGACGTTCGCAACGTCTTGATATTCTACTTCTGCACTCGAACGGAAAAGCGTGGCTTACCTCTTGGCAGACCACGATATGATGTTATCCCCAAAAATACAATAGTCGGATGTAGAGCGACGAGTGTCCGGACAGCCTGCCCAATCTATAGCCTCTAGTGGGCCATGTGAGGCTTCGTGTACCTGCTACTAGTCTACTTGTGTTGTTGCTGATGCTCCACAGGTACGTACTATTTCTTCCTCGAAATTTTGTGCTACTACTTAACATTATTAAATTGGTTATTTTACTTTTGAAAACAACACACATATTTTTATAATTAAGAAGAACGAATTATTCCTTCCTTCTGAATTCACAAAGTCTATTGAGCACAAAATTAAGAAAAAATATTTTTGAAATTTATGATCTAAAACATGTCATCGACGTTTATGTAATTATGATTATTTCATTAAATATAAAACTAGAATTTTAAATTATACTATTTTAAATATTAAAATGCCATTTTTTTAAAGACAGATAAAAATATGCCTAAAAATGTGATGAAGGGAGTACTAAATATATATATTTTTCATAGAGACCTTGCTGCTGTTAGAAAATAATAATTCCTCATAGGTAAATAAAAAGAATAAGATAATAACAAGGATACCAAGCCTTTTAACATGGAGAAATGTAATACTGAGAGGAATAATATAATATCACAATATATATTGAAAATTGTAACACACTTAATTTGTAGTTCAAAAGATTACTATATATTAACTCAAAAAATAACTCTTTTTTATTCTAGACACTTTAATATAATAGCGCCCATATTCTCTATTTTTATTTACAGATTAATTAATTTTAACATTGCATGTGAAATGCTCTCAAGTGTCAACACTCTGTATTTATGTGAGAAGCAAATTGCGGCCTATTTGCAATTGCAAGGGCAAATTGGTAACAATAACAAGTACCAAAAATAGTAGGCGCCAACAATTGATCCATCATTATCATTCCCTTCTTTTTTTTCCCTTTTTTGTCTCCTTTTTGTTTTTTTAGGTTTTTAAATTCTTTTTAAAATAAATGATGTTTTAGAATTTTAAAAAAATCTTTGGACAGATTCTTTTAAAATTTAATAGTCAAGATTCATTAACTATTTTATTTTAATAAAATAATAAAATTTAATTAAGGATAAATTAATAAAAACATTTCTAATTTTATAAGAGTGAGTAATTTCTTAAAAGGTGTGCATCACTTATTATGGAAAGCAGAGAGTAGTATTTTAATTTATTTATTCGGTCCCACGTCTGCCTACGCCTATACATAATCATCATCAATGTGTTTCATCTTCAATCATTAATTATTGCCTTCTCATTCATAGCTAGCTAGCTTTCATATTCATTCTCCACTACAGAGCTGCAGTAGCACAAATTATAGTACTTAATTAAAAAGAGGAGAAAATGGAAGCAATTTTATTAGCAAACAAGCAAGTCTTGTTGAAAAGATATGTAGAAGGAAACCCAAGTGAAGATGATTTTGAGTTGAAAATGTCATACATTAGTTCACATATTCCACAAGGAAGTAACGCTGTTTTTCTTAAGAACATTTACTTGGCTTGTGATCCTGCTTTGCGCTATCGCCTCTCAGCTCATGATCATTCAGACAACATTGCCTTGCTTAAGCCATTCAACCTCGGATCTGTGAGTTTCATACTGCACTACTTACTACTCCATCGATCTCATTTTATATGATAATTCTTGATTGGACGCAGAATTTAAGAAAAAAGAAAATTATTCAATTAATTTATCTTACTTTACTTTTTAGTTCATCAATGTTACTTTTTATATTTAGTACTCTCTCTGTCCCAATTTATGTAGCACAGTTAAAATTTCCGAGATTCAAACATCTAAATCTTGACCATGAATTTGGACAAAAGCTTAAAGTTTTTTTTAATAAAATCTATATATTTGGAAACTACTTAAAAACAAGGACAGTCCGGTGCACTAAGCTCCCGCTATGCGCGGATCCGGGAAAGGGCCGGACCACAAGGATCTATTGTAAAAAAATATTATAATTAACAACTTCAAATATTAAAACGGCATATAAAAAAAACTTGATTGACTCGAAATTTCAACTGTGCCACATAAATTGGATGGAAGGAGTAACTCTTTACCCTCAACATCCTGTTGGTACTCTATTATACTTTATAAAGCAGTACGGAAAGTAATAACTATTACAATTGTTCGAAAGGATAGATAAATGGTCAATCTTCAAAACTGTCGCAAGCTTGTTGTGTCTTGAATCTTGATAACCTTGCAAGGCCAATGTTGAGAACTGCTATAAAGCTTGTTGTGTCTTGAGTCTTGATATCCCGAAATCAAGAAACAACTAAATCGGATGGTTACAACGTTGTGTGTTGAGTCGAGGATAGCCCTCTATCCTTAAGACAAGATTGCCCCGTATATATGCTTTTACGTTAGCGGGCAATAGTCTCCCAAGATAAAACAACACTTTAATCTCAACACTACAAAGCCAATAGGTTGAGCCTGTCGAAGAAAACAAATATGACTCGACTTGCTGAAGATATGGAATAGGAAGGAAGAGTTTCTCTTTACTCTTCTATTTTGTCTCTGTGTATATAGAGTGTCTCTGTAGTGTATATCTTGTGTATATGTGAGGATTTGGTCACTTTGTTTTCCGATCCACGAATTGCACGATTTTCGCCATTTTTTGGACCGATTTCGACCATTTGTTTTGTGCTCTTTTGTGACTGAAAAACGCTGCTTTTTTCGTGTGTTTTCGGTGCTATTTTGCGATGCGTTCTTTTCTTTCTGTGCGATCCCGAAATTGAGCCAACAACTACTCAATATATAGCATGCAAGAGGGGTTGTTCAACTGCCAAAAACAAGGCTGTATTGGCCGTTAAGGGAGGCCATTAAAACAGCCAAGTAATGGCTATTAAGGCCATTGAAAGAGTCGCTCCTTTGCCCAAGTAATGGGTGTTAATGGAGGAATTAATCACCAAATAATGGCAAGTTAATGCTCCGAAAAATAGTCCAACGGTAGGTGACGACTTTCCGAAACTCGGGGACCAAACTGTACATATGAAAGAATTCGGTCCAAACTCGTACATATGAAACTTCAGGGATCAAACTGTACATTTGCCAGAGTTCTCTGGTCCAAAAAGATAATATCAGAAAGTCCCCACAGCCCACAGTCGGACCGGCGGGCGGCGGCGGCGCGCGTGTGAGCTTAGCCATGAACCCAAGCACATCTAGGTCTTCCCTCCTTTAAACACATGGGATACCCCTTGGGGTCCCAAACCCTTTACCAATTAGAGACTTATATAGAGAGCAATTCTTCCTATTTCCACCGATGTGGTAGATTTGTCCCACACCACATTTCCATGCCTTAAACACCTTACTTCGTGGACCAATATCTCTTTCATTTCTCAACGAAATTTGACGATTCTTGGCCCTACGGTCATCTACTCACTTCGTAGATCATGCATGTGCGAAGAGACAAGGTCTCCAACATGCGGAACACTAGTGTTTAATTCATCAAAGATGGGTGGACGCATCTCCCCACCAAAGGCAAATTTCCAACACATCCTACATGATATATTTAAAATTACAAGATTCTAAGAGTATTTGGTGCATTACACATAGCTTTAGTTTAACATCATGAAATGTAAAAGTTATCTTTATTTCTTTAAACTCCGTGTTAAGAGTTCCACATCGGATATGGAATGGGAACATGGACTCACTTGGACAATCCTCACCCCAAAGCCATATCTTTCCATGGTATCAGAGTCAGGCCCATTCCAATTCTTTGTCCACCGATGTTGGACCCCCAAATTATATTATACACGCTCCAGTTAACAAGTTCTGGGCGTGCGGATGAGTGTTAAGAGTCTCACATCGGATATGGAATGAAAACATGGACTCACTTGGACAATCATCACCCTAAAAGCTAGCTTTTGGGGTTGAGATATTCATTCTTTACCCTCCGTGTCAATAAACTAATAGACAAACAAGTTGAACGAAGGTTTGTAATGCACGTACACTACACTTCTGCAGCAGTAACTCACATTTTCCTTTACTCCATATTGTCACACAAACTAGAAGATAATATAACTGTTTCTTTGTCTCAAAGAAATATCTAAAGGGATAAAACATTTCAATATTATTGATTTAAGCAAAATCTTCACAACCTCCCACAGCGATGGTAAGAAGGGAGATTGGATTAGACTCCTGATATGATCTTGTGTAATATTCCTCACATTTTAATATTAAGTTAAGCTTAAGGTCTATTTTCTTATCACTATCATTCTTCAGCTTCACCTTATATATTCTCTTTAGTATATATTTATGTACATATAACTATTTTTATTTTCCTTAATTTTACGCCAGGTTATTCAGGGTTTTGGCGTGGCAAAAGTAATCAAATCTACTATTCCAGATTTTGAAGAGGGAAGTTACGTTTGGGGAGTCATTGGATGGGAAGAATATAGTATGATTGAAAATCCAAAAGTTTTATATACAATCAAATATACGGACGTCCCTTTATCATATTATGCCGGAATTCTAGGTACTGCCTAATCTAACTATATGGAACTTTCACAACCCAAAAAAATGTTGCTAAGAGTACATAAGGAAAAGAATATTTCCCAAAAAAAGATATTCCTTCCTGTTTAAAGTTATGTTGTCTTTTTTTTTTTTAGTTCGTTTTAAAAATTCTCTCTTTCTATATTTAGTAACAATCTTAAATTTTAGTTTAAGATCTTTAAAAAATATATTTTTATATACTCTGCGTCTAGTCAAACTAAGACACATAAAATCAATAGGAGGGAGCAATACATTTGACTTTTTAAATATGCAGGAATGGTTGGACTTACAGCTTATTTCGGTATTAACAATATATCATCAGTCAAGGAAGGAGAAGTTGTATATGTTTCTTCAGCAGCAGGAGGTACTGGTCTACTTGCTGGACAATTTGCAAAAATGATGAACTGTTATGTTGTTGGAAGTACAAGTACTGATGAGAAGGTAAAGGGAAATTTTGCAGCAAGTATTTTCTCTTTTAATAAATTAATTCAAGAAATCCTCCTCACACCAATATGAAATTGACGAATTAATTAAACATGCATGTTACAGGTTGATATTTTGAAAAACAAACTTGGATTTGATGATGCTTTTAACTACAAGAAAGAAGATTTAGGTGAAGCCTTGAAAAGGTACTAATTTGATCTACTACTCTCCTATGTTTCACTTATGAGTGGGAAATTACTTCCTTTTTTCCATTTTTATGTGAACGTTAAGTACAATCGCAATAACAAATAAAGACATTTTTTGAATAACTTGTAGTACTAAAAATTCAACGTCGTTTAGGGTAAGTTAAAGTTAAAGTTAAAGTTAAAAGTTTAAATTTGAATTATCTTTAAAATAATATAAGAATGTGTCTTTTGAAGGAGAGTCTTGGCGTAACTGGTAAAGTTGTTGTCATGTGATCAGGAGGTCACGGGTTCGAGCCGTGTAAACAGCCTCTTGCAAAAATGCAGGGTAAGGTTGAGTCCAATCGACCCGTGTGGTCTGACCCTTCCCCAGACCCCGCGCATAGCGGGAGCTTAGTGCACTCGCATGCCCTTTTTTTAATATGGTTTTCAAAGACTAAAAAGAAAAGAGTGTCACGTAAAATAGAACCGATGGAGTATTCAATTGTCTATCTTTATATGGTTATTTAATTAATTTTTCTAGTTATCCTCTCCTGCATATGTTTTTAGGATTTTAAACTATATATCCTAGAGGCGGTAAAATTAGCCCATAAAAATATAACTCATCCAATCCGTTCAAGTTTGGGCGGGTTATTGACCCGTCCATCAATTAGCTCAGCCCACTTTAACCCAACTCATTTCAGCCAATCAAATATTGGGCTGATATGTAGCCCAAATTGACTCATGAGAAATCTTGTCAAAAAGTTTCAATTTTTTTATATGTTATATATAACCATAATAAAGAAAAATAATAATTTTATACAACAACAACAACATACCCAGTGAAATTCTCACAATGTGGGTCTGGGAAGGGTAGAATGTACGCAGACCTTACCTCTACCTTGGTAGTTAGAGCGTTTAAGCACAAGCAAAGCAAAAGAAATGGTCAGACCCGGACAAGAAGTTTAAAACAGTATGAAAATGCTTGTATCAAAATCGAATAAGACATGCTAACGCATTCTGAAAAAAAGAAACAGTAACTAACGCAGGTACATAAGATAAATAAAGTACACTAAAGAACACATATCAGCAAAAATCAAACGGTACTATAAAGTAATATTACGCCTACTAGTATGATAGGCTACGCGAGCCTGCAATAATAACACTACCACCACCAGTTTGTAAACGTGAATAGGGCTACGGTCGACTACCTATTACCCTTATACCCTAATCAGTGTCCTCCACAACCCCCTATCTAAGGTCATGTCCTCAATAAGTTGCACATGTTTCATATCTCGTTTAATCACCTCTCCCCAGTACTTCTTCGGCCTACCTCTACCCCTCTTGAACCCGTCCATAGCCAACCTCTCACACCTCCGCACTAGGGCATTTGTGTCTCTCCTCTGCACATGTCCGAACCATCTCAACCTCGCTTCTCGCATCTTATCCTCCACCGAGGCCACTCCCACTCTGTCCCGGATATCATCGTTTCTAATCATATCCCTCCTCGTATGCCCACACATCCATCTCAACATCCTTATCTCCGCAATTTTCATCTTTTGGATGTGCGAAGTCTTGACTGGCCAATACTCCACCCCATACAACATAGTCGGTCTAACCACCACCCTATAGAACTTGCCTTTAAGTTTTTGTGGCACATTTTTATCGCACAAGACTCCAGATGCGAGCCTTCATTTCATCCACCCTGCCCCAATACGATGTGTGACATCGTCATCAATCTCTCCATTCCTTTGGATAATAGACCTGAGGTACGTAAAGCTTCATTTCTTTGGAATGACCTGGGTACCAAGCTGCACCTCCATGCATGTCTCAAGATCGCTCCCGTTACTGAACTTGCACTCCTTATAATAATTTTATAAGGTACTAAAATATTATAAAAGACAAATAAAGCAATTAAAAGTTAGTAAAACTGGGCGGGTTTGGTTATGGCCCGCATTTCAAGCCATTTCGACCCAACCCATTTCAGCCCTAGTAACTCTTGTGCGGATCAATAACCCGCTCATTTATTAACTTAGCCCATTTTGACCCGCCAAATTCAACCCAACCCGCTCTTTTGACACCTCTAATATCCACCCACCAAAATAATAGCTGAAAAATATATTATTTATGCATACTTGTACATACCTTTTACATAATAATATATTTTTTTGTATATTTGGCTTGCGGATATAACTAATTTCGCTTGCCCATGTTTTTTAGGGTTTGTCCAAATGGTATAGATGTATACTTTGAGAATGTTGGAGGTGCCATGCTAGATGAGGTGATTTTACACATGAAGACTCATGGTAGAATTACAGTTTGTGGAATGATCTCACAGTATGGACTCAAGGAGAAAGATGGTATTCACAACCTCTTCCACCTTATCTCAAAACGCATAAGAATGGAAGGATTTGTTGATGTTAATTACTGGAACTTTTATCCTCAATACCTTGAGTGGGCCATTCCTCTTATAAGGGACAACAAAATTGTCTATTTACAAGATATTGCTAAAGGTCTTGAAAGTGCACCAGCTGCTTTTTCTGGAATCTTTCATGGGAAAAATATTGGAAAGGCAGTAGTCAATATTGTTGCAGATAAATAGTGTATTAATTTTAATGCAGTCCGGGGTGGAGCCAGAATTGTGGTTACGGGTCGGCGAGACACCATAGCTTAGGCTCAAAACTTGTATTTGTATTAAAAATTATTTAATACATATAAATAATTTATCCATAACGCAATAAGCAAAACATTGCGATTCAGAACCCATAAATGAAAAATTCTGGCTTTGCCTCTGAATGCGGTTAGCTAAAGAGAAGAAAAAGGGGAAATATTGTGCTTGACAAGTGGAGATTTGGAAGCTCCAACTTTTCATTGTTCTGTTGTATTTTGTTCTTCATTTTGGAAGTGGATAAAAGAAAGATATATGAAATATTTACTTGAATTCTTGTTGCAAGAGATGCATATGAGTTTTAGACTGATCTGCATTGCAGAATCTTTAACTTGGCTTTATTTGCTCCAGCAAAAAAATGGCTTCTTTAACTTCTGAAGTAGAGTAAATTGACAATATTGGTTCAACTACAGTATTTCAATCAATCCTCTGAATAAACTACAAAAGGATTTAGTTCCCCACTAAAACTATACAAACCAACTAGTGAGCTTCAGTTTTCTAGATATTAAAGAAGAAATGGATTTACATTGTGAACATAACAAATTCTTCAAACTATACAAAGCAAATTTCCCACCCTCAAAGGTATAAGGTCACTAAATGAAAGAAATAATCCCCTTATTCTACCATAACTCTAACTATACAATTATGGTAAGTGTATAACACTAATTAAGGTATCATTTTCCTTACAATATACTACAACTATATATACCATATATACACTAACTGGGGTCTTTGGATTTGTTGGCCGAAAGCCCATCGTTTGCTTTGCTCCTTTGCGGTGGCCGAAAGCCCACCGTCGCTTTGCTCCTTTGCGGTGGCCGAAAGCCCATCGCTTTCGTTTAACACACCCCCGCAGATCATAGCGGGCGGTTTTCGAACGCCGAGATCGTCCCTAAAATCTTCAAAGAGAACCGCTGGTAGACCCTTTGTAAAGATGTCTGCAATTTGATAACGAGACGGGACATGGCATACGCGAACTTGACCCTTTGCAACCTTTTCACGGACAAAGTGAATGTCCATTTCGATATGCTTGGTGCGTTGGTGTTGAACGGGGTTACCTGAAAGGTAGATGGCACTAATGTTATCGCAATAGACCAAGGTTGCCTTCTGAATGGGACAATGAAGCTCCAAAAGCAAATTACGTAGCCAACATGATTCGGAGACCACATTTGCTTCCCCTCGATATTCTGCCTCGGCACTTGAGCGTGATAGAGTTGCCTTACGTTTTGCTGACCAGGAGACCAAGTTGTTGCCAAGGAACATACAGTAGCCAGAAGTCGACCGTCTGGTGTCGGGACAACCACCCCAATCAGCATCCGTGTAGGAGACAAGCGTAGATGTAGATGACGGATACAAGTGCAACCCATAGTCGAGTGTCCCCTGAATATACCGAATGATGCGTTTCATTGCATTCATGTGCTCAACTCTGGGATCATGCATGAATAAACACACCTGCTGAACCGCATATGTAATATCCGGTCTGGTAAACGTGAGATACTGGAGGGCCCTCCGCAAGATGCGATAGCGGGTCGGGTCCTCGTATGGTGCACCTGTTGTGGCACTTAGCTTTGGGTTTACATCAACTGGCGTGGAAGTGGACTTACAGGATGACATCCCAGCCCTCTCTATGATCTCAGCAGCATACTTCCGTTGAGACAGAAACAAGCCCCCTGAATGACGCTTGACGCCAATCCCCAAAAAATAACTCAACGGCCCTAAGTCCTTCATAGCAAATTCAGAACTGAGCATGGCCATGATAGACGGCGCAAAGCATCGGAGGAGGCGATCAAGATGATATCATCCACATACAACAAAATATAAGCCAATGACGGACCACGTCGGTAGATGAACAAGGAATTATCGGACTGCTGTGAGTGAACCCAATAGTCGAAACAAAATCGCAAATCGTGTATACCGATCCCGTGGAGATCGCTTAAGCCCATATAGTGATTTCTTCAACAAACGGACATGATGAGGGCGGTTGGGATCCCCGAAACCCAACGGTGATTCATATAGATCTGTTTCTTTGAGATCACCATGTAGAAAAGCATTCTTGACATCCAACTGATGAATTGGCCAAGTCTTTGAAAGAGCCAAGCTAAGCACAGTGCGGATGGTATCCGGTTTGACCACCGGACTAAACGTCTCACCACAATCAATTCCAACCTGCTGAGTCTTACCATCACCAACAAGTCGCGCCTTATGTCGAGCAAAGGACCCATCTGAATTCTCCTTGTGAGCAAAAATCCACATAGACCTGATAACATTAATACCACATGGACGGGCACCAACTCCCACGTCTTATTAGCAATAAGAGCATTATATTCATCAGTCATAGCAATTTTTCAATTAGGGTCATTTAATGCGGACACAGGATTGCGGGGCAAGGGGGATTTAGAGACATCCGAATGTAAATTAAAATATCTTTTAGGTGTAAAAATACCCCGCTGACTACGAGTGACCGGTCTATGACTCGAGGAAGAATGGAGTGAATTTTGGGAATTTTCCGGGTTCGGGACGGACGCGGCAGCCGACGAGCGGTGGGCTGCTTGGCCCAAATCGTACTGACTGGATTCGGTTTACGGACTAGTTCCGGAATGGGCTGGGCCGCCCAATAACCGGAACTGTTCCGGTGGGCTGGAGCGATGAGGTGACGCTACTGTGGGGCCAGCGGGCAGTGGGCCCGCTGGGGAATTTTGGGTACGGGAGTTGTCCGAAAAATTCCGAATAATATACGGGGATATTTGGTCATCCAAAAAATTATACAACTTAGGTTCGGGAGTATGAACTTTCGTAAACGGGAATTGAGTTTCATCAAAAATGACATGGCGATTGATTATGATTTTCTTGGAGGATAAATCAAAACACTTATAACCACGATGATTTGACGGATAACCCAAAAACACACACGGGGTAGACCGAGCACGGAGTTTGTTAATTGTTGTGGATGGGAATAGTGGATAACACAAGCACCCAAAAATCCGAAGGTGAGAATAAGAAGGGTTCTTATTATATAAGATTTTGAGAGGGGAAGAATATGTCAGACCTTTAGACGGAATTATGTTAAGAAGGTAAGTGGCCATTTGTAGAGCATGATGCCAAAAATACGGAGGTATGGAGGCATGGATTAGGAGAGTTCGGACAATGTTATTTATGGAACGAATTTTGCGTTCGGCTTTCCCATTTTGTGAAGATGTATGAGGACATGAAAACCGAAAATTTATCCCATGAGTAGCACAAAATTCTCGAAACTCCCTATTGTCATACTCTTTCCCATTATCACATTGAATATTTTTTATTTCTCTTTCGAATTGAGTACGAATGAACGCTCTAAATTTTATGAAGACGGAAAACACTTGTGATTTATTCGCAATTGGAAACGTCCACAAAAATCTAGAATAATCATCTAAAAAGAGAACATAATATCGATGACCCATTGAACTAAGAACAGGAGATGTCCATAAGTCGCTATGAATAATGTCAAATGGCATAGAAGTATGAGAATTGGAGTCTACAAATGGCAACTTAACAATTTTTCCTAATGAACAAGATCGACAAATTGGAGTACGGCTCGTACCCTTACAAGAAATAAAGCTATTTTTATCTAAAACTGATAAAATAGAAGATCCCGGATGACCCGGACGAGCATGCCACATGGAAGGAGAGATGGGCTGCAAAAGGCGATGGCAAGGTGGACTCGATGGACGGAAACCGGGCATGATAGGATATAGATCCCCCTACTATCACACCTCATGAGACGACTCCCCGTCTTGAAATCCTTCACGAGAGAAAACGAAAGGATCAAATTCAACGAAAACGAATTGTCATTTGTGAACTTTCGGACGACACTAAATTTTTAATCAATTTAGGAGCATGTAAAGTATTTTTCAAGAGGAGTGGTGGATTGGGGGAGACAACGTTTTATGACCATACCCTAGAATTGGAATAGAACTGCCATTACCAATAATTATCCCCGAGGGGTGCTCAAATTGGAATAAGATGAGAGAGTACCGAGTCGGAAGTCATGTGAGTAGTGGCCCCGGTGTCCATGTACCAATTTTGGTCCGATTGAGTCAATCCCAACGTGTGCATCGCGGCCTCGATATCGGTCCGAGTAGGGCCTGTTGCGCATGATGGGCTTGCGGGGGTCGGGGCCCAAGAACTCTGGCCGTGCTTGGTCCCGGCCCGTAATCGCTACCACCGCCGCTGCCGGGCCCATTGGCCGGTGGGCCGCCACCGCTTGGGCATTGGGCACGGGATCGTTGGCCAACCCACCGGCCGCCGGAATTTCCCGCTTTTTCCCGCCGGTATAGGCCTGCCGGCCCACGGTCCCACCGCCATGGGCCCCACTGCTTGCCCATGGGGGTGGTGGGCCACCGTTCATTGGATGGGACCCACCGACGTTTTGCGACTACCTAACCTCCACCATTACCACCGCGTTTGCCCCCGCGTTTTTGTTATTATTCTTGCGATTATTCTTGCCGCCACCATGATTATGGTTTTGGCCCGAATTATTAACAAAACCTGAAGGATTAGGAGAGGATGCCATCATGACAACTAGACTTGCTCCGGTAGCCGCCTTTTTAGCCAAACCGGCTTCTTCCAACGTAAGCATGGAGCGGGCTTGATGGAAGTCGGGAAGAGGGTTGCTTTGGCGAAGGAGAGTGCCAACACCATTATAGGCCTCCGAAAGACCGGCAACCAACTGTAGAACTAGACGATTATTTGTCACCGGTGCGCCAGCATTACGGAGTTGATCCGCCAATTCCTTTAGTTTCTTGCAATATGCAGAAACGTTCGGAAATACATCCATTCGAACGAGAGAGAATTCCTGCTCGAGTGTGACGACACGGGAATGTTGGTTGTCTTGGAATATGTCACGCAATCTATTCCATGCAGCCATAGCCGTGGTATCTGCCTCCATAATCGTCTGTAGAAGGTCCACTGAAATAGTGGCATATATCCACCGAAGAACAGTAGCATCAAGTGTAATTCATAGCTCAGGATCCTCCGCAGGACGGGGTCTAGCGGGAGGAATGATGTGATGAAGAACTTGATACGATATAGCGTGAATTTTAAACAACTCTGCCCACGTTGCATAATGAACGTTTTCCATCTCAAGGACAATAGGGACACTTAGCTTGATATTGGAAACCGTGAGGGCAGGGTGAAAATTGTTCTTAGACATATTTGAAAGAACAAAGAAGGAGGATCAATTTAAGAGAGGTTTTTGAGAGCGGAAGACGAGATATTTGGAGAGAAAAACCCGAGGGGGGGGGGGGGGTTCTCGGCCAAGGAGGCAAAAATTTTGAGAAAAGAAAATTTTTGTTCAGACCTAGTCTCTTGATACCATGAAAGAAATAATCCCCTTATTCTACCATAACTCTAACTATACAATTATGGTAAGTGTATAACACTAATTAAGGTATTCTTTTCCTTACAATATACTACAACTATATATACCATATATACACTAACTGGGCTGCTGGACTGTTGGCCGAAAGCCCACTGCTTTGCTCCTTTGCAGTGGCCGAAAGCCCACTGCTGCTTTGCTCCTTTGCAGTGGCCGAAAGCCCACTGCTTTCTGTTTAACACTAAATAAAAAGAACCTTACTCTTTGAAATGGACAATAGATATATCTCCTCTTAGGCCCTGTACAAATGTGGATTTCATGTGCAGAAGAGTTAAATTATACGAGAATCCTTCCGCCAGAAGAGAGCAATCAGTTCTCTTTGGTCCTCGTCTTGTCTTGACGTGCTTTTCTAACTGCTTCTTGAATTTGTCTCTCGTGTTCCTTTAACATGTCTTCCATACTTCCCCCTGCTGGCACTAGTGCAGGAGTCTGCTTCTCTTTGGCACATAAACCTGAAACGAGGGGCAAGTCAAACTCGAGAAAGCTCAAAAAAGAGGAGGAAACGTCCAAAATGTCAAAACAACACATGAAAACACAGGAAGTTAGTAATCAAATCAAAAAATCTTCTCAAATAATCCTAAGCTAACTCTGCAGCTCAACAGCAAGTATGTCCTGGATGACTTAGGCTGTGTTCGGTATGGAGGAAAATATTTTCTCAAAAATGTTTTCCAAATTTTCCAATTTATGGGTATGAGAATAATTCTGTTAGAAAGAGTTTTTCCTTAATTGAATTTTACATTTGACCGGGAATTCGAATTAATCAGAATCTGAATATAGTTACAAATATCGGATGAGAAAAGAAAAAAGATTATAATATGTTACTTACGCTTTTTTTTTTTTTGTTGATCAAGGAATCCGCAGCCGCTACTCTGTCGAGTGCGCACAGGGTAAACCCCGGACTGACGCAATAGCCTGCAAACCACGTCAATCGATTAACCACACTTAGCAAGTCATGTGTGGTGTTACTTACGCTTTGATTGACCCACCATATGGTTTGGATTTTGCCTGTTACGCCATGCAAAATTTACACATTAATTATTGATTTTGGATTTGACTTGACACACATCACTTGCACAAAAAAGAAACGTGTAAATGCACCTTGATTTATTAGCGAACTGTTCCATTATGTGATCCATACGGTCAACAAATTAAAAATTAGTTGAATCTTTTATAAATTAATTATTTTCTCTATTTCAATTTATATGATGTAGTTTGATTTGACACATGATTTAATAAATAGAGGAAGACTTTTGAATCTTGTGGTCTAAAACAAGTCAAAGATATTTGTGTGATTTTAGATTATCTCGATAAGCGTAAAAGTTAAGGATTAAAGTTAAATTATCGTCAAATAAGAAAATGTGTCATTCTTTTTTGAATTGATTAAAAAGAAAAGTGTGTCATATAAATTGGAACAGATGGAGTATGTATTAATTTAAATAATTAACACGCCTTTCTTTTGATGACAAATACTGAATTTGGACCAATTATTTCTTGAATGTAAGACTTAATCAAGATTGATTGAAGTAGGGATCTAGAAGTTCAGTTGTTTCGCTACCTAAACTTTCATCTTATTGGTGGGGTTCGAATCCCCACATTGTAATTCCCTCCTTATTTCCCCTTCCTCTACCCCTATGTAATAAAAAAATAATCAAATTTATGAACATTTAACCGTATTTACACTAAATTATAGTACTATTTTATCATGATTAAGTCAAAAGTTCAAATTAAAATATGCACCTTATTAGTTAACTATAATTTAACAATAAGGGGTAGTTTAGTAGCCGGATAAGATACCACTTATTCATGTATTATTTCTGCATAACTTACACAACGTTTGGTAGCTAGTTAGGAGATAAGTTTTTCAGGTATAAAAATAGTATCACATTTGGTTTGCAATTTTGAAACCCACATAATTAATACATGTATAAGTTATGAGGAAATTTATGTATTATTTTATGCGGGATAGAAGATGAAATAACTAATACATGAATAAAAAGTTGAAATAACAAAATTATTCTTATCACTTCTCACTTAAATACTTTTCTTTTCTAAACAAATATTTTTATATAATTTTTAAGATAATATTTTGCGAGAAAATATAATATTTTGATTTTTATTGTAAATAAATATTTTAATTTAAAAGTATATAATATTTATTAACTTTTAATATATAACTAACCAACATCTAAAGAAATAATTTATGCATTACTAAACCCTGCATCAGTAAACCATACATAACTAATACCTACAATACTAATATTTGCATATATAATACATACATTACTAATTCCTGCATAATCCTAACCAGCTAACAATTAGGAATTGAGATAAATATCGAATATGTGTTATGTATTTATTGGATTGAGATAAATATTGAATATGATTTTACCATCCAAATTGTGTACTACTTTGTTCCAATTTAAGGTGGCGAAGTTCAAATATTAACGGATTTATCAAAGAAAGAAAGACTTATGAAATTTGTGATTTTAAGTAGATCATAATATGTGTATAGCTTAAAAACTTTTCATTAAAAAATAAAATAAAAACTTCAAATTAATTTATTTACATATATAAAAATATGTCATATTCTATGATTTTAAATTTTAATTTTTTTTGGATATTAATCATTTTTACTTATTAGATTTTGAATAGTATACATACTAAACAAATTTGCTAATACAAACTTAAAATTTGAGCTAAAAACTATGGTAAAACAAGCCAATTACGTAGGAATTAGTAACTCGGATAGTTGGATACATGGGGTTCGAATTTTTCCTCCCCATATCTTCTTCACCTATCCTTAGGAGTGGCAAACGGGTGGGTCGGATCGGATATGGACGAGTCGAAAATGGGTTAAACACAAACGGATCAATTACATGATCCGTTCATATTTAACACGGATAAAAAATGGATTAATCCGACTGATAATATGAATATTCATATTTATCCATATTATCTAAAGTTACTTTAAAGATGTTGCTTCATGTAGCTAATATGGAGAAATTAATTTACCTTCTTTCCACAAATTCAATCCCTCCCTAGTACATAGTTGCACCTCAACATTTGCGGGAAGAATAGAATTTTGAAGCTTTCCAATAAAATGACCTCCAAGAAAATATTTTTAAAAAATACCTATCCAAGCCCCATCATTCCCACCACATTGCACTCACCCTCCACCACCCACCCCACCCACTCCCCAACCAAATTCCAGCCCCACTCAACCATCACTCTCGAATACACTTCATCTTCACTCATCCTATCTCACACCACCACCCACCCCAACCTCACCCCACCCCACATCACCGCCTCACTCAACCCCCCTCCCGTCCACCCATATCATATTTTCTACTTTATATATTTTATTTTACTTTTATAAAAAATAGAATTTTTTTTACCTTCACTTGAACCCCTCCCCCCCCCCCCCCAAATCACAACCCACCATCTATTCCACATCAAATTTAACCACGTAAATTTCTCACTTTTATAAATTGTTATAAAGGTAAAATAAACTATATGAAGTAGCAAATTTGGGGAGGGTAAGAATGCGCGGGGGAGGGGGAGATGATATAGAAAACCAATTTTTTAAGAAAAAATATTTTTTTTGAAGGGATGGTGGGGTGTTTGGATCGGGGTGGGGAGAGTGGGGTAAAAATCAAATAAATAATTTTTAAAACTTTTTTTAAAGAAAAATCAATTTCTTTTGGAGGGGTGGTGGAGTGTGGGTTGGGGTGAGGGGTGAGGGGTGTATAAAACCAAAAAAACTAATTAAAAAAATTTTAAAAAAAACTTTTTTTTTTGGAGGGGATGGGGTGAGTTGGGTGGTGGTGGGTGGTTGATGAAATGTCATTCATGGACTTGTTTTCTCTAATGTTATTAAGAAAATCGTTTTTTTTCTTATTTTTAAGAACTTATTTTACTAAATTTATAAATTTTATCCATTAAATTACACATATTTTAAATAGATAATATGAATTGAACCATATTAAACTCATTTTAAAGGGATTGAATATCTAACTTCATATTAAATGGATTAGATCGAATGAATATCCATATTTTTTACCATTTTATCGCTCCTACCTACCCCATGTAATTAAAAAAAAAAAAGGCAATACCAAAACGGAACAGAGCAAAAGAAAATCAAAAATCAAAAAGATGCCCTTTTCCCAGCAAGCAGTTTCAAGAAACAGAATTGAAGTTAAGATAATGAGTGGTCTGATCTCATGCATTAACTTCCAAAAATAAGTCCTTACATTCGTCACCAAATCCTTAGAGCACCTCGTACCACGTGTTCAACTCCATGCATGTTATACTCACACTTTAATGTTTATCTTCCTAGTTCCTACACTAAACGTCAAACTATTCAGAAAACCAAGAACAAATTAAAACCACCTCTCTTCTCATTTTTTTTCTTTCTCATCTGATATTCTTGTTGAAGTGATCAAAAGAAAAAAGAGATGATGATGAATTTGGTGAATTCAGTGCTGAATTTTGTGGTTCCACCAGCAAGTTTGTTGATGTTGGCCTTTTCTTGGCCTGCTTTGTCTTTCATCAACACTTGTGAATGGCTCTACAATTCTTTCTTTGGAGAAGATATGGAAGATAAGGTGGTCATCATCACTGGAGCTTCTTCAGGAATTGGAGAGGTAAAAAGAAATTAACTTTTAAATCTTTCAGAGGACTCTGATTCTTTTTGTGACATGGAATTGGTAATTTGTGTATCAATCAATTGTTACGGTTGAAGTCCCACATCGGTCGTGGGATGAAAATTGATCTTTTATTGGTCTTGGACAATTCTCGCCTTTTGAGCTAGCTTTGTTATCATGGTATCAGAGACTAATCCCAATTCTTGATTTATCCGATACTGAGGGAAAATGGTTTCTTGTATATGATTCTAAGCAATCCTCATTTCCTAAGTTAGGCCAAGACCCATCCATTTCTTATCACCTTCCTAGCATGCAATAGATAAAACAATTCTGAAGTCTTTTGAAGTTACAAAAACGAATTATTCAGCAATTGAAATTAAAGAAGCCCAAAAAAGAAACACAGA
The DNA here is from genome assembly GCA_034509755.1 of Anisodus tanguticus. Classification (NCBI taxonomy): domain Eukaryota; kingdom Viridiplantae; phylum Streptophyta; class Magnoliopsida; order Solanales; family Solanaceae; genus Anisodus; species Anisodus tanguticus. The sequence continues at coordinate 1,800,318 of CM067545.1, read as the reverse complement.
GAGAATTGAAGAGAGAGAGAGAGAGAGGAAAACACTTTTTGCCTGTCATTGGACTTTGTTCAAGTAAATGGTGATTAATTTACCTTTACTTTGTCAAAATAAGAGAACTTAACTCCTAATTTAAAATATTAAAAAAAAAAAAGGATTTGGTACAAGCTAAGGGGGGCAAAGTATGTATAGAGCCCAAAAAAGGGAACTTATTCTGACAATACTATCAGATTTCCATTGTATAGGTTGAATTGAAACTTTGGTTCTTCATCTAGAAGATGCATCAGCATATACAACATTAGTGATTTCTGTTACGACATGAAGATTTAATTTGCCTTCCAGTGTTCAAGCTACAAACTTGCAATTTTTCTGTTCTTTTCTTGTGCATGAACGGTATTGAACAAGTGACAAATACTTGGTTTTACTTTGTAATATTAGCAAATTGCATATGAATATGCAAAGAAGAAAGCCCATCTAGTTCTGGTTGCACGAAGAGAAAACAGACTCTGGGGAATCAGCGAGAATGCCAGGGCACTAGGTGCAAAAAGTGTCCTGATAACAGCTGCAGATGTTGTTAAGGAAGCTGATTGTAGGAGATTCATCACCGAGACTGTGAACTTATACGGGCGTGGTAAGCACTTGCCTCTTATTTCATACAAAAGCGACCCAGCTTGTATTGTTTTTGTTTGGTTATCAAGAAGTGCTGGATCCACTTGTTGTATATATCTCCAGCTTTAGGTTGTAATAGCGTTAAGTACACCGTTTAATACATCTTCTTTCATTTAAATGAGAAAGCACTGGACACAGGGATTTCAAGGAATTTGACCAACCAAATGCAGGGTTGCATCCCCTCCCAATAATGTGTCAAACCAAAATGTAAAAAAGGTGACCCTTTGAGTAATCAAAAATACCACCAAGAATATAATGTGGGTGAAGCACTATATATGCTTAGTCAAACCTCTCACTGTTGGTGAAATGATATGAATGATATTCTCTGTTGTTTCCTTTTCATGTTTTCGTTCATGCAGACTATAGCATATGTAAGTTTCATCAATCACTCATTTTCAAAGCAGAGGTAATCTACGTCCCATTTAGCATGTAGCTGTCCGTGCTTGTTAAAAACGTTTTCTTGAACTTTCTTGCGTGGAGTTCTACAGATGGAGACTGATGTTACTGAGTACTACCTCTATCTAGATATTAGAGTCCTATTTCATTTCTCCCGAATCAAATGGAAGTACTTTCGTCTATGAAAAACAATAAAATGCTACAAATATTTTGAAAAACGAAAAAGTCTAACTTACAGAATTCATGATGTAGTTTCAGATCTCCGAGTTATGTTCTAGAGACAGATGAATTTGTTTCTTCTGATTGATTGGTCAATTGATCACTTTGAGCGAAAAATAAGACTAAATTGGGATGGATATAATAGTGTCTCCATTTTATCCTGACGACAATCTCCGTTCATTTCCCTATTTTCAGTGGATCATCTTGTAAATACAGCAAGTTTGGGTCATACCTTCTACCTAGAAGAAGCCACAGATACAAATGTGTTCCCCATTTTGATGGTATGTAGAGCTTTCTACTCTTGATCATTCGCAATTATTTCTTTTTTAGCTTTTATGAAAATGTACAGGCATAATGATTTTTCCTAAGTTTCTTTTTTCTTTGAATACAACAACAACATACCCAGTGAAATCCCACAACGTGGGGTCTGATGAGGTAGAGTGTACGCAGACCTTACCTCTACCTTGGTAGGTAGAGCAGTTGTTTCCGAGAGACTCTCGGCTCAAGACAGAGCTTCTTTTTTCTTTGATACCTTTTCAAATTTGTAGAAGTTTGAATATTGTCCACTTTTTCAGGATATCAATTTTTGGGGAAATGTATATCCTACCTATGTAGCTCTACCTTACCTGCGGCAAAGCAGAGGCCGCATCATAGTGAATGCTTCTGTAGAGAGTTGGTTGCCCTTGCCAAGGATGAGCTTATATTCAGTTAGTAATTCTGACCATTGCTATCTATTCCTCTAAATGGAATTTGTCCAGTTTGAGAATTGAATTACTCAATATTTCTTCGTCATCCCCCTGTTTACTTCGTCCCCCAGCGGGTTTTTTTTGTGTATGTTTTTGCCTTTGATAGATGATAATACTTTCATCATGTTTTGTTTTATATGATAGGCAGCAAAAGCAGCACTTGTAAATTTTTATGAGACGTTGAGATTCGAGGTGGACGGTGACGTAGGGGTCACAATAGCGACACACGGATGGATTGGGACCGAAATGACAGGTGGAAGATTCATGCTAGAGGAAGGTGCTGAGATGCAGTGGAAGGAAGAAAGAGAAGTAAGTCTCTCTTTCCCAAGCAGAAATGGCGTTACTTGCCCGAGTTTGCTTACTAGTACTATTTGCTCTGTAAATTCTGTCTAGTTCTTCTTCCGATGACATCACCAGATTACCCTTTTAACATACAAATAAGAAGGCAATTATACTCCTAGTTAATGCAAGCCACATTCATCACTTTAAAGTACAAAAGCTTATAGCTGCCTTCTCCAAATACATGCCATAAGTTACATATTCACAGTATAAAGAAATTGATATTGTCGTTTAACTGGCTGTATCGACTCTTATTACACAATTACATATAGTTGGTTTTGAGTATTACAGTCTGTGTAAACATTGAAGTTTTAGAATTTATTGTTGCTAGGAAATTAGAATGAATTCATAGGAATATGATTGAAATGAGAACTTAGCTCTTCACAGGGATAATACCGTTAAGAATGAGGCAAAGATCATACAACCTACATTTGTCTTTTATCATGGATTTCATTACCTTTATTTTCTGATTTTCTTGGTACTTTTGGTAATATTTTATCTCCATGCAATTAAAGTTGTTAGCGCATTGTCGTTCTAGGTTCATGCATCTGGAAGTTCAGTGGAAGACTTCGCAAAGTTGATTGTATCGGGGGCATGCCGAGGAGATCCATATGTGAAATATCCGAGTTGGTACGACATTTTCCTTCTCTATAGAGTATTCACACCAAATGTTCTCCAATGGACATTCCGGATGTTACTTGCAAACCAAGGTGCCCGGAGAACTTCCCTCATTGGCACTGGAAGGCCTCTTCTTGAGTCATCCTCTCCTCGGATACAGCCTCTTCCTGAGACATCCTCTCCTCCGCGACAGTCTCTTTCTGAGACATCCTCTCCTCAGCGACAGCCTCTTTCTGGTTCATCCTCTCCTCAGCATCCATCCTCTTCTCCTCGGAGACGAGTGGGCCCCATTCCAGTTCAGCAGCAGATGGAATGAAGGAAGTAGGTCGAGTCGTTACTTTAATTTTACAGTGGTTGTGTTTCAGGGTGTTGTGTTTCTTTAGTCAAGATTTTGTGGATATCATTGTAAGAGTCCACAAGATGCAACCAATACTCGGCTCAATAAACAATTGTACTTGGCTTGTTTAAGAATGTTTGAATTTGGTTTTAGAAAAGATTTTCAATACGTTTTCGATGAAAATTTTTGGTATGTTATGTGGGATGAGCCTGTGAATTGTGAGGGAGAGGATTATATCCCTGCACCCTAGCAGGGTTGAAAATTCACTAGCCTAGGTTAGAAATTCCTTTCTTACTCATTTAGGATGAATGAGTAACTAAACTGTATCTTTTTCATTACCTCCTCCAAGTCGACATCACTTGCTGTTACACCAGGTTGAGCCTTTCCACTGTAAACAATCTCTGTACATGCTCAGATTTCACCTCACTTCATGCTAATGTTTTGTAGAATTATCATCATCTGCTTTAACATATGATAGCGGGTAAACTTACAAAGTTCTTAAGGGATGAGTGAGGGCTCTCAACACAGATCTCTTTAGATACCTTAACATCTAAGACTACATGCCTCGTCCATTAGTGAGCTGTTTATTTCACCCTAGTGATCAGTAGTATCAATTGCGTTCGCGTAACCTGCATCTATTCTTAAAGTCCAAAGAGTCCTATCACTTCAATCACATTTTGTGATTGCATTTTGCATCTGATTTCAATGTATATACACAGCTGTCTATTTCATTCTCATAATATATTCATTTAATGTAAGCAATAAGTATCACTTTTTCCAGAATGTCATTCGATGTATGAATTGGTAGAATCATTTTTGTTTGGAGAAAGATAAATTCTCTCACATTCATGGGGAAAATTACCCAGTAAAGCTGGTGTCAAATGACCCCAACGGAAGTTACGGAACATGACTGGTAAAGAATTTCTGCGCACAATTCTGTATCGCGTATTCAGCTTTAAAGGTGAAGCCTCACCAATCTAATTTCTGCACATCACATTCTAGAACGAGCACTCACAATGAATGAGATGATATACACTATGCTACAAAAAAGTTGAACCTTTCTGCAATCTATAGGTCTGCAAGGGGATCACAACCGATTTCCCCGGCCATATGGTCAGTGCCAGAAGTCCTTGAGCCCTAAAATCCTTGGAAGGAAAACGAAAGGATTTTGAATAGCCCATCCGGGTTATCAGCATGTACCTGAAAAAGAAATAACCTAGTCATTAGGATAAGGATCAGGTAATGCATAATTGTGCAATTTCCTTCAGCAAGGCAAAGTCAGAAAGCTAGTGCACAAAAATTCAAGATTGTTCATCATTGTCGAGGAAGGAGAGTAATGGTGGGAATAACGAAGCTCAAAAGTAACCCTTGTTTCACCATCTGCTTTTCTCAAGTCAATAGCTGTAAACAGCGACGAAAAAATGTACCCTAAGTTCATTGTTCAGAAACTAGTTTGTGTCCCCAATAATAATTGCCTTCTTAAAAGTTCTGCTTTACGTAGTCCAAAGCCAGATGATGGGAAGCAAAAGATGCAGAACATGATATCAATATCTATAGCATTATCCAATAATAACTTCAATTAACACTAGAAAGTTATTCGTTTTCTGATTCAATCAGGTCAGTGTATTGTCTATATCATCAGTTTGGGAGCAGAGGGTAGATAGTCCAACACTGGAAGAAGATGAGGCAATCAGTCCCTGAGACACAATTAGGAAGGATCATCATGTACTTTAAGAACTCGGGTCAATCTAGTTGCTCCCTCCATTCCATTTTATGTGGTACTATTTCCCAATCAGTCCGCACCAAGAAGAATGATATATTTCTAAATTTCGAAGCAATTTAACTTTAAACTTTCTTTTACCCATAATGGCATGCTTTTATAGTCTTCCTTTCTATCTTAAACTTCGATCCTGGTCAAACTACACTACATAATTTGAAAGGGAGAGTGATAAATTACCAGTTTCCAAATCTGATGCACATCTAAAAATGGAAAGCACTTTGCATCTTGAGGACTTAGCAATATACAGCAGAATGTGTACGAAAGCAGAAACCTACCCAATGACCTGCATCTTCGAGAACATGCATTTCAACTCCGCCTCCCTCCTCTACAGCTTGTTCCTCAGCAACATGGATTCTTCTGATATCCTCAAGGGCCCACCTATGCAGACTTCTTTCTGCTTTCAAAAAGTTAACATGCACACCCCGAGGAACATCCTCCACAATTTTCCTGCGAGAAGATCCTTGCAGTTACTATTTCCACTTTTATAGAGAATGACCCATTGATTTGATCTACCAGAAGCTTGGTGACAGAACATAAAAATAAAAGATGTGAAACAAACCATTGATATATTCACTTATGATTTAACTAATTTGAATGTAGTCATCGCAAAGTTACAAATTCATTATCATATGAATAAAATAAGCTAATTACGGTTGACATAATATTCTTAGCATGTCAATACTTAGACTTTTAGGCTCTAATAATTCAAGATATTCCACTTTCCTTTTATTTTTTTCTATTTCCATGCTAGGTATTGAGTTGACTGACCAGTCCTCCAGTACATTGCCCGTAGAATTCATTGAAAATTTCCTGATCATCTTGCTATTCTTATATTCATGTTGAATTTAATCTTGTCAAAAGACACATCCTGCAACTTATCAACATTTCCATGTATTTTTTCTTCAAATCTTATGATTTAATTTATAGCAACAAGATGAAAAGGCTGTGCATGTTTGTGATTTGTTGAACCACCATAAGTACGTGTCCAGACTACTCCAGAATCTATTGGGCTACTGGTATACACTTTATAATGGTAAAGAAATGAACAAGAAGCCAAAAGAATGATCATAATAAATTCTCCATACTTAAAAACTGACATGAGCAACCTACCACAAATTTGTTTCTTCATATGATTGATACATTTCAGCAATACCCTTGAGATCAAACACCCATGACAAAGGTGAAGGAGATGAACCAGCAGGGTTGGTCTGACGAAGGTTAGTTACCACCCACTGCAAAAATTACAAAGGAAACCAGCAGTTGAAAAAATGAGAACTGGGCCAATTAGCGTCTCATGTGCAAGCAAATTAACAGTTAGAATAATGGTGATGAACAATGAACGGTGGGGTGATGGCCTTATAGATGAAATTTTAGTCAACTTAGTTGATATACTCTACTTACTAAATCATCTATTGTACAAACAATTACATGCTACTCTCCAACGAGTTTGAATGCTACCGCGGACAAAAGTTTGGTATTAAGTGGAAACGGGGTAGAGGGTCAGATCATCATCCACATTTCAAACAGTACACTAGCAGTAGTACGCGTAGCTGGAACTAGGAGATTTCTTGGCTATCAAAGAAAAATTTGGACGGCAGCAAGTAGGTATAGAGGGTATTTGGCCCCTCTACTTTCCTCAAAGCAAGAAGGTATTGGCGTATTGCCCTTGACTGAATTCCACTCTCCCATATAAACCTATTCTTGCACCAACTAAATAGTGTTAAATGCTTGCGCGAGGTCATCCACTTTGAGCAGTGAAGAGTGAAGACAAGATGCGTATATATTGTAGACGCAGTAAGATTGGCTGAATCCGATATGCCTAGCTCTAACCTTATATATAAGTGAAAAGGATAGAGACTATGTGTATATATAAAGAATCAAACTCACATCATTAGAACTTAGAAGAACAATAGGTGTACAAGAATACTGAACCCGTGGACAATAAATTCTGGATCCAGTCTTCAGTAAAGACGGTTTAAATTTTGAACGGTGGGGAGTCTGGAACATTGTGCCTCCTAACCCAAGAAATCTTTTCGGGACCCAGGTAGACATGTCAGAGGCGTTTGAGATAGGGTATTCTCCTGCCTTCCATACTGAGTAAGACTATAGGTCCATTAGAATACACTTAGAGAGACAGGAGGGTGTCACTCTTGTAGTATAGTTTTTCCTTTTTGGGGACAATTTATCCTCTGGTACTCTATCTACTAAATCATCATTCACTTTTTCTATTAGGCTTAAGTCATCCGCCGCCGCCTAAACTTGTCCACATATTCCACTTAGACACCTCAACTTAGACCTGTACCAATTGAACACCTCTACCACTCCAAATTTGAACCACTACACTTATTTGATAATCAGCAAAAAATATAAAGTGTGTGTGATGCACTCGCGGTGACGTGGCAAAATGACTAATGAAAATATGACACGTGGCATTTGGGTCCAGAATAATAATTATAAATTGAATTGTGAAGAAAAAGAAAAGAAAAACTATTTCTCAACAAATAAAGAAAAGAAAAAACTAATTTCATTTTACCCCAGCTTCCCCCTTTCCTTGCATTTCCCTGAAGTCTCCCGCCGGCGTTGTCCCCATGCCGCCTTCTTTCTCTTTTTTTGTTCCTATTATATCTGCTTCTTTATTTTTATTTTCTATAAGTGTATTTTTCAAATTTTTAATTAGGGAGTTTCTTTTCAATAAATAAACCACCACCAACCACCCATGGTTGTTCCCCTCCAGCGCTGCAGACCCTACAAACCCTCCATTTTCTATATATATATATATATATATATATTTTTAATTTGATTATTTTGTGGTCAGTTTATTGTTTTGTTGCAGAAGAGCAGAAGGGAGATAGAAAAACAAAGTGGTGGCGGTCTCCATTTTTCCCGGCGAACAAGATAACAATGGTGGCAAATGTGGGATACAAAGAAAAAGGAGGACATGGTGGTGACGGTGATTTTCAAATCTAAAAAGCATGAAAAGATGGTTATAACAGTGGTGGCGGCATCAATGACGATGGTGGCGGCGGGTCGGTGTTTATGGCGGAGGAAATAATTTTATGAAGAAGATGAGATTTTTTAAAAAGATCAGCAAAATTTAATGACCTTTCACGCGCTTATGGTAAGTGTATTACACATACTTTGCCATGTCAGTAGAAAGTGTCTAAGTTGTTCAAATCTGAAGCGGTAGAGGTGTTCAATAGGTACAAGTCTGGGTTGAGGTGTCTAAGTGGAATCTGTGGACAACTTTAAGGGGCCTCACCCTCATATGACTTAAGCCTTTCTATTACAACAGTCAAGAGATATATACGGTCTCACCCTTCGGGCACTGAGAAGGGCGGAACACATTACAACAACTTACAGAAGTACATTTATAATGTGTTTCTAACAAATGGCTGACATCTCATTCCTCAGTGTCTCACTAGATGCAGAAATATGCATTAGCTTATACAGCAATTTAAGTTTACAAAGTTGAAGTTTAAGTGTTAAACCTTTCAGAATTCCTAGAAAGAAAAAAAGTGAGACCAAGGGATACCTGTGCTACATCCCTGGAAAAACCTTCTTGTATAAGAGCCTCCGCAATATCTCGTTTTGAAGAGACCTTCCTTGAAAAATAATATTCATAAGAAGAATTGATGTCAATACAAATTATGTGAATATATCAGTAATAAAATCAAGAGAGAGAGAGAGACGAGAAGGAAAAACAACATTTGAGTGAGTGAATTGATGTAGCCTAGGCTAAAAACGTTTCAATACAACATTGTGTGCTATTTCAAGTTATAAGCCGAAAATCATGCAAAACGATATCAACGTGCAAGAACAAAAGATTTAGTCAAGAAGCAAGCTAAAACATGAAGGAGGAAGGCTTGTTCTCCATTGCACCAACACATATTCATCTTCTACTTCCAAAATAATGGACAAGCTTTCCCACCAAAAACTAATTTGCTGTTGTAAGTAAAATCACATTAAATATCAGTCATACCTTAAACCTAAAATATTTCTCGCGAACTCATTTTTTGGACAGGTAAAACATTTATTATCAAAGAGGGAGATAGCTATTATTTACAAGAATCAAACAAATCCCAACTCTATATGTAGGAGTAGCCATCCACAAATTTGATCAAATATCTAGACAAGTGAAGTCCTGTGAACTCCAGAAGTACACACAACAACAACAAAAAATACACACTGAATAAGAAATTTTCGTTCACCAGGATGCACTCCTATTCTGCTCTTTCTAAACTATACACATCAGAGAATAACATCATGCTAAAGCCCACTGTACCTCCCACTCCAATTTCTACTCAAAAGTCTAAAAAGGGAACATATATCTATATTGACACAATAAAGATTTCATGGAGAATTGACAACAAGAGAGCATAAAATTTGTTAAGGTTCGTGTAAAGCAATAAATAATGGAAACAATTTTATACAAACTGAAATCACCAAAAGCACTCACCTCTTTTGGTAATTTACTCAGAAATGATATCAATTCAGCTGGATGATCATCTCCATCCGCACCAGCTCGAACCTCTCCTGGAGTAGCATCTAGAACCCAGACCTATGACCCAATTAGTATGATTTAAATTTAACGTATTCGGAGTAGAAAGAAAATAGCAGAAGATTGGATGTGAAATGGCATATATTGCCTTAAATGAGTTTTTAATATTACTTTAACCCACTCACAAGTTTAAGCTATATTCAAACTGTGTTTGATATTACTGCAAGTATGCTTGTAAAATTTTCATACAGAATACTTATCCCTAAAAACCAATTACCAAAATCACCAGTTGTAAATGAGAGAACTGTGAAGCAAATGGTATATACTGCCTTAACTGAGCTTTTAACATTGCTTTAACCACTCACAAGCTCCAATTTATATCCAAACTGTGTTTGATATTACTGCAAGCATGCTTGTAGAGTTTTCACACAGAATACTTACTCTAACTGGTCGTGCAAGGGGTTTTGCAACCTGCTCAACCATGCTCAATGCAACTGCGTAATAATAAGAAAGATGAATGTCCAAACAACAAATATCAATTGATTTCTCAAAGTAGCTTTCTACTATAATAAGCTAAAAGTTACCTTTTCCTCCAAAGCTGTGACCAACTACAACTCGGGGAGTCAGCCTGAGCTGGCCAAGCTAGACAAAGAAGAAATAAAGATTGAGCCCAAGCAATGGATTACTATAATCGGGTTACTTTTATTTGAATGGCCCTCAATGAGTTCACAAATGGAAAGTGGACGTTGATTTGGGGCATAGATGAATAGACTGGGTGGATGAAGTTGTTGGTAATGGTAGGTATGGAGGCCTACTGATAACAAATAACTGCTGCCAAAGGGGCCTCTAGGATGACATGGTAATAGCTAATGTTGCCACATGTGTGCACAAGTAGACATGCAAGCCCCCATATTCACTTGCAGAAAGACTATTTTTATCAACATCAAAAGAAGAATATATAACGTTTCCTAATTTTTAAGAATAATGTAATTGGTCATGCTCTTCTAATGTTGAACTAATCAAATAGGAATACAGTCAAGTCCTTGACTGCTAATGTCTATCAAAAATTTCCATGCCTGCCCCACTAAAAGCTTAGTGTAAGATTTAAAAAAACAGAAAGATCATATAAGAAATAGGTGCAAGACATGCCTTAAACAGTTTTACTGATACGGATGTCATAGAAACGACACTAAAGAAAATGCAGTATGTGCAGAGTGCAGCAGGTCATGGTCAAGAAACTATACCAGCTTTAAGACATCAAGAGCAGCTGATGCAACTGTATGTGCACCTCTCTTCTTGAGAGATGCGGAATCGCCATGGCACCGCAAGTCCACCAGGAGAAACTGCAGAAAAGTAAATCTACTATAAGACTGTCCGCAACAAATCATCCAAAATATCATATCAAAACGAGTACTATAAGATATCAATGATCAGTTAAAGAAGAATGAGAGCTTGAGGACTACAACTGGCGAAAGGAGTCAAAAGCAAATGAATTCAAGATAAAATCCCCAGGAAGAGGAGAAAAGATAGGTTTAAGAATGATCTGACCGCAATTAATAGTAGTTTCCAAGAGGTACTGAAAAATATTCAAGGATAACTCAAAGAAGCTCACATAGAACAGTGTAATACATCGCAATCTGTTTCTAGTTGCATCTCTCAGAAGGGTGATAAAGCACATCAGAACCGAAAAAGATTCGGGAGCTTCATATGTTTTTGTTTTAATTTATAAAGCTTCATTTATTGTTTTAATATTAGCTTTTTGTTCAAATGGATCAATGAAAAGAGAACACTGTTTTCGGGGCAAAGGATTTGATGCTTAGACACTTACACGGCTACACACACACACTCCCTATAACAGTTTCCCCAACATAATTATTCTCCAAACTAATTGTTCCCAAAAGAGTTTCTAAAGGATGTTGATTAATGACATCTATGAAGTTTGGAATTGAATTTGTGCCTATATTTGTCTTCACAGTAACCATAAAAAAAATCTGGGACGTATCATATTACTAATAAAATGTAAGCAGTCACTAGAAAAGCAGAGAAGAGGAGGGCATTTGTGCACTCTTTACCATAAACTCTCAGGTGTTGTTTTCATATAATCTAAATTATATTTTTTAAAATGACTGTGGTGTCCAGGCCATATTGAGCTCACCTCGACTATTCCACTGGTACCTGCTATATCTCACTACACAAGTACCGGTAACTCTTTCTACCAAGGCCTAGGTGGATCGAAATTACCATAGCGTTTTTTGCCTCATATGGGATTTGAACCTGCGACCTCATGGTTCTCCGGCCACTTCAGTGAACACTAATTGAGCAGCCTGGGTGCTACCTAATCTATGGTTATGTGAAAACCCTATTCTTGAAGCTTTTCAATCTGTCCAATACCTCGTTTCATGAATATAAAAAAGAAACTATCTCAGGGGTACTAATGTCAGATCAAACTTCCTTTCTCTTCATTCTTCGCAGATCAAGTATAGAAGAAAATGGGGCTAATTCCTTCCTCCGTTATTTTCCCAAACCAACAGTAAACAACATGCAACAAAACACACTGCCCATCCAATTGGGACAAGTTAAACATGATCCAAAGTTCTTTAAGAAACTACATAAGAAGGGATAAGAACAAACTTTCATCTCTCTTACCTGCCATTTCGGAAATTCTTGGGCCAATCTCCTTGCAAAGCTTCCTGAAATTTTCAGATTGTTATCGAAAAGGTCGAAGTTAAGACTGTAAGAAGCTTGAAGCAGGAATATTGTTTAAGCAGATTGGAGGAATTAGTAAAAATAAAAATAATAGAATAGAATGTAAACTTTCTAAAGCAATAGTATGTCAACAATTTAACGAATAAATCACTATGGAAATAAGAGCCTCTATCTCTATGCCTCAAGATGTGGAATTTCCCTATGCCTCACACTTTTTTAAATGATGTTTTGAGGATAGGTCCAATTCTATTTAGAAAGTAAAATGGAATTGTATTGTATCTTTGTTTTTTTGGTGTAAACAGCTTTGTATATAGGATACAGATCAGATTGTAGAGTTACTAGGTTCTCTGTGAGCTTTTTTCTTTTCTCTAGGTACTCACTTTTTGGAGGTACCTTTAATGCTGAGGAATACAACTTTACCAGTTTCCAAAACAGAGACTTACAACTTTACCAGTTTCCAAAAAAGAGACTTTTTAAATCATTCTTTTCCATAAGCAAATAAGTTAGCATTTTATTGCAATATGAGCTCCCTCAAATTACAGGTTCTTTATCAGAATTCTGAAGTGCATTGCACAAAATCTTGCAACACAGTTAGATATCAAAACAAAAAGTAAAAACTGAATTTGAGTAAATCCATTGTCCTTGAAGATGAAAGGAGAATTCGCAGGGAGCAATAAGCATGATGCATCATGAAACTTGGTTCATGGTCGGGGTGAAAAGAAAAAAAATATGGAATGTCATTTTCCAGTATTTCTGTCATAACACTCCCTTAATTTTTATTTTTTTTTTGGTAAAGTAATAAAATTTCATTAGAAAAGCATCGAGAAGATGCAAGGTTACAAATGGGAAAAAAGCTGCTTCAAACAAAACATGAAGCAGACTAAATAAAACCTGGAAAACAGTCTAAAGAAATCTCTGCATCTCTACTATGTTAGAGAGAGGGAGTTAACAAAATCCAGAAAGTTATCCACACTGTTTACAGGGGCTGCAACTGAAAAGACCAACTAAACACCTAGACTTTATAGTGGAAATAGAGTTGAGATTCTCAAAGCATCTACTGTTTCTCGACTTCCATAGGGTCCAAAAAGTTACTGCTGGGATCATACTCCAGATCCTTTTGATGGATTTGTCAATTCTCCAAAGTATCCAACTAGCATAGACATCTTTGATGTTGAAAGGCATTATCTATTGGAGTCCAAGCATAGAATAGAAGAAATACCAAAGGTTAGCTGCGGTAGGGCAGTGCAAAAATAGGTGGTTGACACTTTCATTGGTCTGCTTGCACATGGCACACATGTTGACGACGATTACACCTCTCCTCCTGAGATTGTCTTGTGTTAGGCATGCTTCAGAGCAGTCCAAATGAAGCAAGTAACTCTGAGAGGCTGTTTGGCTTTCCATACATGTTTCCACGGCCAAACCTCTAAAAGGCTATTTTGAGAACTCCAGTAGTTGTAACATTCAACATTCCTTCACAGTGAAAATCTTTTCCTTGGAATTGCCCCATAGGATTTTGTCTTGAGATTCTGCCACCAAAGTACTTTGTCCCAATGTTTGTAAGAGAGAAAGAAATTCATCAAATTCTCGATCCTATGTTTCTTCTGAAAATTGGTGTCCAACAATTGTTGTCACTATATTGAGCTAATGTTGCTTCTTTGTTAGAAGTTATCATAAATAGTGAAGGAAATGAAACTTTTACTAGAGCATCTCCGGGACAAGCCATTTGTCCAGCCAAAATCTAATCTTGAGCCCATTTCCAGCCTTGAATGAGACATTCTGGAGGAATTCCTCTTGGAGACTATTGATGTGCTTCCATACTCCAAGGTTCATTGCTTCCCTTTGCAGTCCAATGGTCTTAAATACCAATTTAGCCTTGATGATTACCTTCCAGTACCCTGCCTCATTTTGACCATATCTCCAGAGCCACTTCATGAGAAGGCTATTGTTATGAGGCTTAAGATTTTTTATCCTCAGCCCTCCTTGCCCTTTGGGTTGAATAACTGATTGTCATTTGACCAAAGAGAATTTTTGAGTATCATTATTTCCTTCCCATAAGAATTTCCTTCTGAGTCTGTCAATTTGCTTTAGGGCTGAGCTTGGAATAGGGAAGAGTGACATGCAGTAAGTGGGAATGTCGTCTAAGACATTGTTGATGAGGGTGAGTCTACCTCCCAAGGAGAGGTATTGCATCTACCAAGTGGCTAGTCTCTTCTCCATTTTTTTCAATAACTCCACTCCATATCCCAGATGATTTGAATTTAGCACCCAAAGGAAGTCCCAAATATGTGGTGGAAAAGGAGCATGTTTTGCAGCTAAGAATGTCAGCAAGAACTTCTAGGTTGGCCACTTCATTCACTAGATAGATAGTACTCTTAAGCATATTGATATGAAGTCCAGAAATGGCCTCAAAATCATGAGTGTGGTGTTGAGATTAGAAACCTGAGACTGAGGTGAGAGGATTTCTGCCCACTTGGAACCCTTGAATCCACTGAAGTTCTTTGGCCTTAGCTAACAACTGAGATAATCCTTCCATGGCAATGATAAAGAGAAAAGAGGATAGTGGATCCCCTGCCTGAGTCCCTTTTGGGAAGAAAAAAATCCAACTGGACCAAAACTGAAAACTTCATTGTTGAAATACATAAATAAATCCACCTTATCCACATTTCCCCCAAAACCCATTTGCTTTAAAATATTGATTAAGTGAGCCCAATTAAGCTGATCAAAAGCTTTTTCAATCTCCAATTTGCATAAGATCCCAGACTCTCCACTTTTAATTTTCCAGTCTAGAACTTCATTGGCAATCATGGATGCATCAGTAATTTGTCCATTCTTTAGAAATGCACTCTGTTGTCCATAAACCAATGAATGGCCAGCAATTTGTAGACACTGCCTATAAGACTTATAGGCCTATAATCTTGAAGATCTACGGCACCTTTCTTCTTTGGGATAAGACCAATGAATGAGGCATTACATGATCTCACAATTTGGCAATTCTGATGAAAGAAATTAAAAGCTGCAAGCAATTCTTCTTTGATTAAGTTCCATGATTTCTGAAAGAAGGTCATGGTGAAACCATCAGGGCCTGGAGCTTTGTCAGGGGCACAACTCATGAGAGCTTCTGAGATCTCCAATTCAGTGAAATGAAGTTCAAGGTCCTCTTTATCAATTGTGTTAGACGAGGAAACCTTCAAAGACAAGTGAGGGTCTCTAAGATTTTGTCTCTTTGTAGATTTGTTGACAGTACTCCATAATACCATCCTTGATCTTTTCTTTATCCTCAATTACTGCATCCCCTATTTTGAGTCAGTCAATGGAATTGCCCTTTCTATGAGAATTGGTCATTCTTTGAAAAAAAATGTGTACTTTTATCCCCTTCTTTCAACCATAAACATCTTGATTTTTTGTCTCCATGAGATCTCTTCAGCAGTTGCTATTTGTTGTAGTTCAAGTTTAAAATTCAATGTCCGGCCTTTTTCTTCTGTAGAGAGAGTTCTGGATTCAGCTAACTGATTCAGCTTCCCAATTCCTTAAGTGCCTTGTTCCTTTGAGTCTCAATTCTTCCATAAACCTCCTTGTTCCATTTAGTAATATCTTTCATGAGATTACTTAGTTTCTGCATTAGCACAAAGTCTGGGGTGCCTGATACAGTGTAAGAATTTCACCATCCTTCTATCATGTCCATGAAACCTCAGCTTGCAGCCACATGTATGCAAATTTGAAATAGGAAGGTGTGGCCTCCCAATCCCCACTCTCCAGGATAATTGATTTATGATCTGAAAATACTCTAGGTAGAGGGTACTATTTGATAGCATTGATCTGCTCACTCCATTCTGGTGAGATGAGGAACCTATCAATTCTAGAGGCCTGGAGAGGCTCCTCCTCTCTTGACCAGGTGAATTGGGCTCTCTAAAGCGGAGGATCAATCAAATCCAGATTCAGAATAGTGTTGGAGAAGCCCAACATAGCCCTTGATCTTCTAGCACAATTCAATCTTTCCTCCGTAAATCTACAGACATTGAAATCCCCTCCTATGACCCATAAGTCATACCAAAATCCCCTGATAGATGCTAACTCAAGCCAAAGATCCTGCCTTTATGGATTGGTATGAGGACCATAAACACCAGTAAAAACTCATTTGAAGTCCTCAGCAAAACTTCCAAATCTGCATGATAGAGAGAAGGCTTCTGCTTCAGAATCGACACATTTCCAAGTCCCGCATGATTAGTATCCCTCCTTTGGTACCAATTGCTTTGACTTCTGCCCAAGAGATCCATCCATTTCCCCAAATTTGTCTGATTAGAGATGGATTCCAAGCCTATATTTTGGTTTCCTGCAGATAAATAATATCAGCTCCTCACTTGTGAATAAGAGATTTCAAAGTGCTTCTCTTATCCTTATTGTTAAGACCCTACACATTCCAGAGTATTTTAACTCTCATCTGGAATGAGCCTTGTGAGACATGCCCCTTTCTTTCTTCCCGCTCCCCCTGGAGACCCCCAATCCAATTTTTTAAGTTCAGTAACTACTTTGCTTTTCCCTTTCTTTAGTTCCCCTGCTTTATTTTTTTGCTCAAAAAGATGTGCTTTCCTTCTTTCCTCCCTTCTCATAATGATATCCAGAATTTCATGTTCAAACCTAGCAACATTCACCCCCAAAATTTTGCAAGCCTTCATCATTTTCAACTTTGTCCATTTTGAGGTTTCCACCCCCGTAGGGGTATCAACAGTTTGAATTTGAGGATCATCATGCCAAGGTAAAGGAAGAAAATTGTCGAAGGACTGAGATGAAATACCAGAGTCAAGCTCATCAGGTCCTGACAGTTCTAAGAAAATCAGCTTGGGGATATAAGTGTCCATCGGGTGTCCTGCATGGTCTACTTCATCATCTGCTTCAAACCGAAATAGGGTCCCCTCCATGAGTTCTAAATCCCTAAAATTGGATGCTTGAATTTCTAGTTCAAACGGATCAAAAGAGGAAGAAGCATTGAAAGAAGATGAAGCTCTGAAGCTGCATGGGTCTAGTTTTGATGCAAATGCTCTCCATACTTGTGTTTTTTTGTGTTGCTTGAAGTGTTTGCTTGTAAGTGGGCCATTAGTGTAGTAGTCGTTGCTCAAAGATAATGAAGTTTTCCCTTTGTAGTGTTTCTTACTACCCTGGCTTTTAGAAGAAAATTGAGTCGAGCCACTTGTAATTAAATCCTTCGAATTCTTTCTTTTCTCCCCAGGTTCTTCCACGTATGTGTCACGTGGTTCACTAATGGTATTTGCACGTGGAACTGGAAAAGAATTCGACCCCATCTGATTACCAGCCTTACCCAAACCAGTCGAAGGACCAGCGGGTAAAGGAAAAGACCGGATTCAGAAAATATTGACAGTTCGAAAACCCAATCATCAAATTCAAAATTCAAACTTGCCGGAAACTTCATGTCTGACTTTTCGAGCCCACATCAGATGGGTTATGTTCTTCGTATCTTCATCAACACCGATAAAAACCCCACAACGAGCCCCTATATGTTTGAAAGTGTCAATTGACCAAGCATTTAAGGGAATTCCAAAAACTTTTACCCAGATGTTTTCCGGGCTGCTACCAGACTATGAGGAGATAATGTCATGCGTCCACCAAGATAAAGAGAGATGTCTTCCGCACCAGAACCAATCCCTGCCTTTACTCTTATTGCCTCTTGCCTGGAAGGAAGCTCAAAGATGAATTGATTGTGGTCTAAAGGTATGACTTTGATGTCAGCAGTTACTCTCCATCTACTAATGAACCATTTCTGAATAGTGTCAGGATTGGGACTGTGGTGAAATGGATCATTGAATGTGCCGACCAAGTTTTGTGCAAAGGATGCTTTTCATTCAACTCTCCTTTATACGTTCTTTGACTTACGTCTGGCCATCTCTCAATGTTGGTTGTTGTGTGATACGATTTTGTCAATGGGAGGAGAAGTTTGTGTCTCTGTTTTGCTGAATTTCTCCGGAAATCGAAGAATTTTCTCCGCAATATCTATCCATCCATTGTTGAGGTTGATCTCGGGGATGATCACTGCTGCAATTAAATGAACCATGCCATACTTCTATGCGAACAAATCTACCATAAGTGTTGAAGTTTTGGTAGACTCTGAAAAGATTGTGTTGTCGCTTCCTTCCCCGCCTTCTGTATAGTCGTCCAGAACATTTTGATGCTTGTATAAGGGCTTCGCACACCCATGTCAGGTTATGAATATACATGTTGATCTTGCTTGTGTATCTCTTGCCCCTTTCTATTAAGGAAAACCAGTTGTAATATTTGTCCCCCGTATTTTTAAGTTCGAAAGATTTATCCCCAGGGATGAAAAAAAAATTAGAACCCTGCATTTTCCGGATGGGTAGTGCTAGTCGTCACTTAGAGGCAACTCAAGTGTTTATACTGATAGTGATGCTCGCTGGCAGTAACAGAGGTCGCCGGCGCAGATGGAAATCGAAAAAAAAAAAATTGGACTGCACGGAGATCGGGGTTATGCGACAGTACTGTTCATGCCGAAAATACTGTCACTCCAAAAGTACTGTTCATGCCGAAAATATTGTTCATTCCGAAAGGTTGACCCCCCGTCAAAAGAAGGTCTGAAGGAGATCTATCCGGATATCTCACCGGAGCTAAGTTACAAGGAACCATGGAGCTTCAAAAAAAAAGAGAAAGAGAAGGGAGGAGAGAGAGAAAGGGAGAAGAGAGAGAAGGGAGAATAGAGCATTTTTTTGGTCGTCTAGCATAACTATCTCCAGAATTTGTCTCCCTTAATTTTTCTGCTAAGTGAAAGCAAGCTCTACCTATCCAAGAAAGAGTTTCTGAAATTTAGCTGCGAGTAATCACTAAAAAAAATTGACACAAATTGAACTCTACCAGCATCAGCTGCTACTAGGTGTACCAATTATGCTATTTGGAGCATTAAAATGAAAAACTAAAGGAAAGAGATCATTACTCCGTGCAATTGGAAATATGGAATGGGTAAGGAAAGAAATTTTTTTCGTTTTTTAAAGAGGTAAGGAATGGGTAAGGAAAGAATTATTTCGTGCATTTGGAAACTTAAGGGAATTAGATGGCACATGAATTAGTTTCCACACCTCCTCACTGTTTTGGAAATGATATTAATTTCATTAACACATTCTGGCGTTCGAACTATTCTCATTTTCAAGAAAAACGCCACCTGCTAGTTACATAAGAAGGCTTAACTAAAAGCTGCACGTGCAATGTCAATATATGCTTTGAGAAACAAGGGTAAGAAAGACAGGCACTTCGAAAGTATCATGAGTAATTCAGTGAATACACAAGAAATGAGCGTGTGATGTGCCGCAATTTTACAAAACTTTAAATGAGTCATTACCCCAGTTTTTCCTGCTGCCAAGAATACCATGCAAGAGAACAGCAGTTGGTGGTTCGGGCAAAGATCCTTCCATGATATAACTCCATCTTACCTATACACCCAAGTTCCCATTGTCAATGGCATACAAGTGTAAAACAGCAGGAAAACTCTTTATGTGCTTGAAAATACCAATTCTACTAATTTATTTAGCATATTGATGAATAAGTGAAGTAAACTGAAAATAATTGAATGTATAAATTTATGAAAATGTAAATAAGCTAGAGAGTTAAGCAAGTTTATCTGTTTGAAATAATGAACCTTAGTTCCTTAAGACTATGAAAATGTTTTTCTGAAGTCATAATTTTAATTATTGAAGGGGAGCTTGGAGTAACTTGTAAAGTTGTTGCAAATGCAAGGTAAGGTTGCGTACAACAGACCCTTGTGGTCCGGCCCTTGCACGGACCCGCGCATAGCGGGAGCTTAGTGCACCGGACTGCCCTTTTTTTTATAATATTAATTATTATGATAAATCCAGCAAAAAGGGATGTCTTTTTTTAATAAGAGTGTGCCTGGCCAGCTTGCGACACCTCGACTAATTTCAGGGGGTAGCACAGGTATCAGGAGCGAAAAGGGATGTCTGCCTAAAGTTATATCTAGCTCCAGAAGAGGAGGATGACTAAAAACTGAATGGGAGATTGTCATTCCTTGGGGGAAAATATATGTTATTCATTGAACTATTTGGTATATTCTTTTATAAACTTATTTTCTTAACCGAGAAATCCGATATTTTCATCTTCGAACTCAATGGATAATGGGGCCTTGTCTACTTAAATACCACACTTAGTTCACCAGCCAGTATTCAAATTTATGGCATTGCCTATCACACGTCCCTTGTTGTACAACCTTTGTGTTGAACTAAAGCCCTTGGGGCTTCTTGTATTTCTAGTTTACACTTAAAAATTGCTTGACGAGGATGAGATAACAACAATAACATTAAGAATAATAAATAATAATGATAATGACAGCATAATAAGAACTACAAGTGACAACAATAATGAGAATAACAGAACCAAAATGGTAAACATTAACATATATCCTATGTGTACCCACTTCAAATTTCACTAGAAACTTGGAAGTTTGAAATAAGCATATCAATGCGAACTTAGCTAAGAGCAGAAGACAATGGAAACGAAGGATCCATATAGGTGATACCAACCAATTGAGATAAAGCCTTAGTTGCTGCCTTGGTTGTTTCTGATACACTCACATTAGTCCCACTATTTATAGGAATATTTTAGCACTAATCTGCTAAGGGAGTCGGCATAGAGAGAAGAGTCGATCTAGGGAACCTCTTAACTAGCCTTATGAGACAAGGTATAACCAATATCTTAGAATAAGATGTGCCCGAGTACTACGGAGTGGATAAAGAAGAGTCCTGTTGTCTGCTATGAGAGTGAGTGCAGAGATAAGTGTGAGACATTTAGAGAACATTTAGTTTTGAAGAACCTCTTAATCTGCCTAGACAGACAAATTATTTACCAATAGTTTGGAACAAAATATGCCAGAATAGTGAGAATAAACCATCTATACACTTCCTTCCAACTCAGACTCTCAGGTTATTGTTAAGCTGTAAAATACTTTCAGAAACTGATACATCCCACATCAATACTTCACAATAAAATACAAATGCAAACACAAATTAAGAGGGCAAAAAAAAAAGGAAAAAGAAAAATATAACATAAATTAGTTTCTTTTCAACTCAAAAAAAAACTTACTTTTGCTCCTTGAACAAGCTCATATGCCTGCATATAAAAGTAATTTCATCAGCAGTGGCTTCAGTTGCACGTTTAGAAAATTGGTAGTCACACTCTTCAATAATCACATTTACAGGGAATAACAATTACTTTAATACTACATATGAAATCAAATGTTCGTGTACAATCCTTCTGGAGGGGGGAAAAAGTGCAGTGTAACTGTGTAAGTGTCACAAATTTAATGGAAGGTCTCTACAATTTTACCAAATACAAAAGAAGCCAACTCCAAATTTTCCAAAATAAGTACACTCAATAACAAGAGATATAGCGCAGATCCACTACCAATATTTCAGATGGCACAACAACCTTCCTGCTAGAAATTCTCTCATCTACCATTGTCATTCTTATACTTGAACCTTTAAACATCCTTTTTGAATGAACAAGAGACACCTGAGAAGAGCAAAGTGAACCACAACATTCCTCAGTATATGCAAAGCTGCTCATCATTTTAAATAGAATCACTTTTAACTTCAAATCACCAGGTAACACTCTTCATTATTAACAACGAAGCTAAAAACAAGACGAAAAGGTTATCACTATAGCATGGAAACCATGGAACTTTATGAACTCGGTCATTAATATGAAAGTGAAAGACATGTCCACCTAAAGCTCATCTGCTATGAAGAATAAGAATAGGACGACTGGAGTGAGTAGCTGCTTTCAAGTCAGGCAAGGCTCGAGTTTGACTAGATACAATGAGCTTTAAACCAAGTGCAATGAGCTTTTTTTTATGACAAGGGAACCGGCAGCCGCTACCTTTCGGGTGCGCACAGGTAAACCGGCTCTTATGTAATAGCCTGCAAAACGGAGAGATAACCCGCACTAGGCAAGCCAAGTACAATGAGCTTTAAACATGTCATGATTTGAGAGTCTGAGACTATTCCAGTCATTTTCATAATACATCATCCAACACTACACAATAGTAATAGTAAAATAACTACAAAAAAGGACCAACAGCTTTAACAAGAAACCAGAGCCACCAAATTCCGTGATATCATACTAAAACAAGGAAATGTCCACCTATATTCACAAAGCATTGCTAGTCCTATGTACGAATAAAGAATGGTGATTTTAATAAATTGATAGCCAGCAATCAGCATACATATAATCAAAGTACAATAAATCCTCTACCACTTGCCCAAATAGAGCAGATATATATAGACCTTAACTAGTTTATAATTAGGACATAGTTCATTAATAATGCTAAAACAAGTAAAGAAAGACTTCAAAAAAGCATAAAAATTAGAACTTTTTCAATGTTAACATCCTTTGCAACCAAGGACTAATGGTTGCAAGTTGCAACAATATATTGGTACCAACCAGTAAAGAAAGACAAAAGAACAAATTGTTCCTGTTTCATAAAATTACCTTCTGGCATGGTTTGGTTGTCAGAAATTTCTTATTGATCAAACCAGCACCAGGTAAGTCTTTTCTTAATGCAGAAGCTCCATTTTCGAAACGCCGGCATGACGTAAAATTCGTTATGCCCGACATTTCTTATACAATGATCGCTGGAAAACACCGCCCAAATTCTCCTTCCAAAAAAAAAATGGAAGATGATGCTAAAAAAAAACTAACTATGTTCAATGAATGGAACAAGACAAGAAATAGAATATGCGACGGAGAGACCGAGGAGAGGGTCACACACACACACACTTTTCTTTCCTAAATAAATTCCCTGTTCTTGTCTTCTGTATTTCTCAGCCAAGAGATCTGTGGTGGCTTTGCTCTCTCGAAATTAAGGGTGTGTTTGGTATGGAGAAAATTATTTTAATTTTTCCATATTTGTTTGGTCAAAATATTCTGTAGGAAAATAAGTTTATTAAAAATAAGAAAAATAACACCATAATGGAAATTGGAAAAACAAATTCAATAAATAGCATTATAAGTTCAGTGTATCCTTCACACCCACCCAACACTCTCAACTCTCACACATTCAGCGTTACACTCCCCCCACATCCACCCTCGTAGTGTTTTGCTAAATTACATATAATTGTTTTTGAAATAATATTTTTTTACATACTTATGAAACATAAAAAAAATAAGTAAATTCACTTGTTTTTTAAGAAAAACATCTTCCATGAAAAACATTTTCACAAAATACCAAACATACCCTAAAATCCAACTCATTTTCTTGACCAGTAACCCCTGGATGGTTGTTTTTATTGTATTGTTTTTTATGAAATCATATTTGTTTTTATTATTCTTAAAATTATATTGTATGGTGTTGTAACCCTATTATAATTTTATGGTTATATAATCGTGAAAAAACTCAATTTTTATAATTGTTATAGATATTATCATATATTGTGGATGTCTACATTTATGAGAAATATTAGGGCTAATAACTTTGGATCAAGTCAAGTTTCTCCTATAAATAGAGAGGTTTCCTTCATTGTATTTTATCACTCAAGAGAAATAAGAAATCTTCTCTTTCTCTCTTTATAAACAATATTCTAGTTCTAGTAGTTATATTAGTATTTCATAACACGTTATCAACATAAGACTATGCCATCTCAAACAAATTATTTAAAATATCCAAGGTATAAGAAGCAATTTCCAGGTTAGTTACTCTACTTTAAATCGTGGCTATGAATGATATACCAAAAATTGGAATAGGATATTGTGATCTACTTTATAGTCAGTACATAACTTTTTTATCAGTAGAACAATATTTGATTTGTTAGCAAATGATGTTAAACTACAAACATGGGATCTCATATCAATTTTGTTTTTGTATAATGTTTGCTCACTGTGAATCTATGATAAACTTTTTCATCAAAACTTGTCACCTCCAAAAGGTGATTTTGTTATTTATCCTATATCTTAATTTTATTACACGGGAGCGATAAATATTTTGAGAGGCCTCAAATTTTCTCCAGCAGAACATCAGTTAACTTACAATTAACCATTAGAAGTGGAATATGTCAATGACCACCGGTGGCTCTGCTACCGATGGATCAAGATATGCTGCCTCGTTCTATCATTCTCAGTCGTAGAAGTCGTAGGAGTGGACCAGAAGTTGTAATACTTTTACAGATTTATTATGATTATAGTGAAAAATATGTTACAAAAAAAATACTCTATATTATATGTATGCCTCGATTTGCTTCTGAAGTAGCAATATCTTAAAGTTCTAAGTTATCATTATTTGATATGTTTAAGGCACGTTGAGATATGTTCCATTTCTGAAGAATGAGAACTTTTGATAAATGTTATAAGTACATATTCATTCACTGAAGTGAATGTGACAATATGTAATAAAGCTTATATATACGAACGTGCATTTGGTTGTGAAGTTATCACGACTCACCTTCAGACGAGGTATAATAATTGAGAAAAAAATATTCTAAATATTATGCTTTACTCCCGAATGTGTAATTGATTCATTGTTTATGAGAGTTACAAAATTTTAAAAATCTATGGAAGTTGATTTTCTGGACCTAGATTATATGTAGCAATCTTAGATATTGTAAATATGTAAATAAAAGAAATGGGTTATAGCAGAATGGACACAGAGAATTTGTATCTGATAGAATAATTTATAATTAATATAATATTAATTATAATTATCTAGTAATAATTGTAATTAATGATAGGATAATGTAAGTTATTCTAGTCAACCAATTACCCAAATCTTAGCCTTATCCTATCTAATCATAGCTTTAGATTATGTTTGTAATTGTGGTATAATTATCACACTTTTGGAAGAATACAATTGAGGAAAATACTCTTTCATGGTATCAAGAGCTTAGGGGGGGAAATCCTAACCTAAAATTATACCTCCACCGTTCGGCCCCCCACCCAACTTCAACCGCCGACCATTTTTTTCATTTTTTTTCCGTCAACAATGCTCGACTCCAAATCCATATTTCATCATGCTCTTGTAGTTTCCAATATCAAAACTCATATTCCCATCACCCTTGAGATGAAAAATGTTCACTACGCAACATGGACAGAGCTCTTTAAAATTTGTTGCCGCTCCCACTGGGTTATTCATCACATAATACCACCGGAAAAAAGCAAGGAAAAAGTGCCAAGCACCGATGATGAAAAAGAACTGTGACTCACTCTTGATGCGACAGTTCTTTCGTGGATTTATGCAACTATCTCAAGCGATTTGTTACACACAATTATGGAATCCGATTCCACGACGATGGAGGCTTGGAATCGCTTACGGGATATCTTTCAAGATAATAAGAATTCCCGAGCCGTCACCCTTAAACAAGAATTATCCACCACCGACATGGAGGACTTTCCAAATGCATCCGCTTATTGTCAACGCCTTAAAGTCTTATCGGATCAACTTAAGAACGTTGGGTCGCCGGTTACTAACAATCGATTGGTTTTACAATTGGTTGTTGGCCTTACTGGCACGTATAGTGGAGTGGGTACACTCATTCGCCAAAGCAATCCTCTACCACCATTTTACCAAGCCCGCTCTATGCTTATTATTGAAGAGGCGGGTTTCGCTAAAAAGACCGCAACCATATCAAATTCTGCCATGGTTGCCACCTCGTCCAATGAAACTTTTATAAATTTTGACCCTTTGCCACCAAAAGGGGGACAAAAATGACAAAATTGTGGTAAAAATCTTGGTAGTGGTCGAGGTGGTAGCAAGGGTGGAGGCCACCGGATAGCGGCGAAACTGGTGATAGAGACGGCGGCCAACAGTCAAATTCCGTCCAGCAGTTGCAGCCTCGAGACCAGTGGGCCTGGCAATGGCCTTGGGTTGTGCCACCATGCCCATTTCCTATAGGAAATTGGGCCAGGCCTAGTCCAAGGTAAACTGGCGAGCACACTGCCAACCAGCAGGCCATTAGATTTGGGCCCAGCGCCAACTTTTGCTGACAGTCAGCATTTGGCCACTGCCGAACCAGTGGTAGGAGGCCCATTCGGCAGTGGCTAGCCCAACCGATATTGAGTCCGCCATTCACACTCTCGAACTTAATACGCCCGACGCAAATTGGTATATGGACACCGGAGCGACGTCTTATATGACGTCCTCCCAAGGTAATCTCTCGTCCTATTTTAATTTGAGCAAAAATAATTGTATAATTGTCGAAAATGGTCATTCTATTCCAATCCGTGGTTATGGTTCTACCAAATTATCTCCACCAAACCCACCGTTAACTTTAAAGAATGTCATTTATGCTCCACAATTGATTAAAAACTTGGTTTCGGTTAGAAAGTTTACTACTGCTAATTGGGTGTGTGTTGATTTTGACCATTCTGGATTTTCAATGAAGGATTTTCATACTGGATGCATTTAATGCGATGTGATAGTCAGGGCGAGCTCTATCCAATCACCACACCAAATCATCGAGCCAAGTTACCATCCATTTTTGCAGCTTTAGCACCTTCATTGTGGCATGAACGTTTGGTCATCCGGGAGCACCGATTTTAGCCTTCCTTAAAAAAAAAAATTTATTTCATGTACTCAAACACGTAATTCAAATATATGACACTCATGTCCACTTGGAAAATATGTTCAATTGCCATTTGTTTCTTCTAATTCATGCACTCTTATGCCTTTTGATATTATCCATTATGATATTTGGACTTCTCCCGTTTTGAGCTCTTCGGGACATCGATATTATTTACTCATGCTAGATGATTACTCTAATTTTTGTTGGACATTTCCATTGTATAAAAAATCACAATTTTTTTTCACATTTCTCACTTTTAGAGCATTCATCCGAAATTAATTTGAACGGGATATTTAAAATATTTAATGTGATAATGGGTCTTTTTGCAATGCAAATGGTTTAAATTTTCGACTTTCGTGTCCTCATACATCCGCTCAAAATGGAAAGACGGAAAGAAAAATCTGAACCATCAATAACATTATTAGAACATCCCTTGTCCATGCCGCTCTACCACCTTCCTTTTGGCATCACACACTACAAATGGCAATATGTCTACTTAACATATTTCCAAACAAAAACTTGCCATATCAAGCCCCTTTAAAAATCTTATACATAAGGGACCGTCTTACTCTCATCTACGGGTGTTCGGGTGCTTATGCTATCCTCTTATTCCATCCACCACAATCAATAAACTTCAACCCTGATTGGGCTATCCCTCCAATCATCGCGGTTACAAATGTTACGACATATCCTCTAATAAAGTCATTGTGAGTCGTCACGTAATTTTTTATGAAGCAAATTTTCCATTTACCAAAATGCATGGGTATGGGCTACCTACCTACAATTTTCTAGATTATGGCATACCCCCGTGTTTGGCCCAACATTCTTTTTCGCATCCCAAACATACTATTTCTGCCAGCCCAGAAATTTGGGTGAGTTGGGCCTAGAAATAGTGGCCCAGACACAACCTACCAATGCCCAGCGGTCTAGGCCTCACTGCCTGAGCCCATCCAGTTCCGGAAGAATTTGGTCACTGCCCCAATACCGAACGCCCACTGCCTGGCAGTGGCATGGGTCACGGGCCAGCCACTGATGGATCAAATCACGACCCAATTCCCTACCCACTGCCACGCAGTCCCGTTCCCCCCTCTGGCCCAATCCAATTCTGGCCCAGCGGCCAATCACTCATAGCCAATACGGCATTGTCAAACCCAACACAAAATATAGCCTTCACGCCCGTGTTACAAAATCACCATTGCCTCGTAATCATGTGTCTGCTCTTAATGACCTAAATTGGAAAATGGCTATGGATGATAAATTTAATGCTCTTATTAAAAATAGGACGTTGGAGTTGATACCCCGTCCCACTAATGCTAATGTGATTCGGTCTATGTGGATTTTCAGTCACAAAGAAAAATTTAATGGTACTTTTGAAAGGCATAAATCACGTCTTGTAAGTGATGGAAAGACACAACAGGTTGGTGTGGATTGCGGTGAGACATTCAGTCCGATAGTTAAATCGGCAACTATAAGAACGGTTCTTAATTTGGCTTTGTCGAAAACATGACCACTTCATCAGCTGGATGTCAAAAATGCCTTCCTCCATGGAAATCTAAATGAAAAAGGTATACATGTACCAACCTTTGGGATACTGAGATTCCACTTATCCAAATTATGTGTGCCTGCTAAAAAAATCATTATATGAGCTCAAACATGCCCCCAGGCTTGGTACAAGAGGTTTGCAGATTATGTTTCACACAGTGGGTTTTCTAACAGTCGTTCAGATCATTCTTTGTTCATCAACCGTCATGGTAATAATATTGCTTACATTATTTTGTATGTGGATAATATTATATTAACTGTCTTATCTGATGCTTTTCGCAAGTCCATCACGTCACTGTTTAGCTCTGAGTTTTATATGAAAGATCTAGGGCCACTAAGTTACTTCTTGGGATAGTTGTGACACGTCGTGCATGTAGTTTATTTTTATCCCAAAAGAAGTATGCAATAAAGATTGTTGAACGTGCTGGCATGTCATCATGTAAGCCGTCTGCAACTCCGGTAGATACTAAACCCAAATAGAGTTCTTCCTCTGTCAAGCCTTATGCTGATCCAACACACTACCGTAGCCTTGCAGGGACCCTGCAATATCTCACTTTTACGAGGCCAGACATTTCTTATGTTGTACAACAAGTCTGTCTATTCATGCATAACCCGATGGAGGACCACATGCATGTACTCAAACACATTGTGTGTTATATTCAGGGCACTCTAGATTATGGCCTACATCTATATCTGTCGTCAACATCCACCCTAGTTTCCTACACAGATGCTGATTGGGTGTATGGCGATAACTTTGATTCCTGGTCCTCCAATCGACAAGCAACCTAGTCCAGATCCAGTGCAGAAGCAGAATAACGAGGGATGCAATATGGTGTCTGAATCTTGCAGAATTTGCCTATGGTGTGTAAACCTCTTTCATGGAGGGGCGTCAGCCATCAAGTAAAAGACTTTCGGAGCTTCATCCCCACATCTCACATATTGGAAAAGGCAAACTAAAAAGGGGAACTCAGTCAATAGACAAAGAAAAAATTGGGTAATATTCAATTGATCGTATGGAAATACGCCTACACAGAACCTATACGAAGGAGCAAACAAGCTCCACTATCCGGTTCCTAAGGCAACATTGGTGTACTGTAGGGCTGGCTAGTGGGTCGGATCGAACCGATCCCGCCCCGACATTGCCCCGGTCCCGCCCAAACCCCGATTTTTTTTAAAAAAATTGCGGTGTCGGGACTCGAACCGGGACGGGACATGGTCTCGTTCTGGCCCGCCCTAGTCCCGCTAGGCCCGACCCTATCCCGCCCCTGATCTCGCCATGGTCCCGCCCCCGATCCCGCCCGAAACTCCCCATTTGCACAAATAACTATTGCACCAACGATCATTTTACAGCCATTTTTGGCCTCTCACCTCCCCCAACCCCCTTAATATTTATTTTTAACCCATAAGTTATTATATTTACACTTTAACCCAATTTTTCAACTATAAATACCTCATTTTCTCTTCATCTTTCTCACAAATATTCCTACAATCTCTCTAAATCTCTCAATCTATCTCTCTACAAGTATACATTGTCTACTAAATATTGAATTTTATTTATTCATTTGGGAGTGAAGTTGGCAACTAGCTTGAGGATCTTCCATCGAGCAAAGTTTCAATTTTCAACATCTTGATTATACGTCGACGTTATGTCGGCGTTTGGTACATTCGTTCCTTCATTAAATTATTATTGTCTGTTTATTTTATTTAGCGCACTTAATTTCATTTACTTTAATTATTTATTAGTATAATTATAAATTTATAATGGAATGATTTAAACGTATGTTTACGAGTAGGGGTCAAGCTTATTCTAGCAAGGGCAATGGTACTTCTTTTAGTCATCCTATTTCTATACAGAATCATATTCCTACACAGGATGATTTTGTTGATACTAAATATTTTTCTACAATACCATTAGATTTAGACGATGAGATATTTTCTGGAACTCAAGAAGACTTTAATTTAGACTATGATCTAGATGATACACCCACTAATGTAGATGACAACACATACACTAGTGCACCTTCAACTGAAATGTCTCATACTCCCCCTAGTATGAGACGAGGTTCAACAAAACGACCATTAAAATAAAATGCATGAACATTTTTTTATAGAGACGTAGAGAATCAAGTAGCTAGATGTAAATTTTGTAAAGAAGTTTTAAAATTAAAAACTGGAAAAGGTCACAGTGGGACGGGGGGTTTAATGTGACACGTAGCAATGACTCATCCAGCTAGGTATGCCCAATACGAGGCTTCAAAACCGGATGCGCAAACGCCCGCTCCATCGGGACAAGGTTCACATATTGTCCCAGACTAAGTACATGGTCAAATTAACCCCACGACGGGGGGAATTGTAGGCCCTAATTACAATAAACATAGATGGGAGCAATAGCAAAATTAGTTGTTGTGGAGGGTTTGCCCTTTTGATTTCCTTCATCTCCTGATTTTATTCATTACATTAGAGATATGTATAATCCTGCTTTTAACGGTTTTCTTGGATCAATTGTTAAGAGAGATGTATTTAAATTTGCACATGAATATCAACAGTATTTACGTTATTTATTATATCATTTTAATGACAAAGTTACTATCACTTCTGATATAGGTCGTAGTACTAACGACCATGATTATTTAACGGTAACCTGTCATTGGATAGATTATAAATGGTCTATGCAAAAACGTATCTTAGTGTATAGATATATAGATGATAGACACACTGATACTTTTATTGCAGAAAATATTTATCAAGTGTGCGATTATTACGGAATAACTGATAAAATTATGACTATTACATTAGATAATGCTTCTTCTAACAATTATGCTATTACAATTTTAAAAAATAGTTTAACTCCATCTTTTTCAGATCATTTTCATATAAAATGTGTGTGCCATATATATATCTTAATTGTAAAAGATGGTCTATCACTTTTTGAAGACATTCTTAGTAAAATACAATTTGCTATAAACTTTATTTTTAAAAATAATAGAATACAATGAAAAAAAATATAAAAAAACTTGTCACGATTGTCAACTACCTTATAGAAAATTTCAGAATAAATACCCACTAGGTGAAATTCTTTATACGAGCAACTACTTGTTGCTTATGACTATAGAAAACATATAACTTTATTTTTTAATTCTCATAACCAAAATCCAGCTGATATGGTTGTAGATAGCGATTGGGGAAAAATTTCTGAACTTATTGTATTTCTAGAGAAATTTTTTCAAGCAACAAAAGAATTTTCCGGTATATATTATCCTACTATTTCAACGATGTTGTTTTATATAGCTCTAATATTTTTACTGCTTAATGAATATATGGATAAATCAGCTATTAAAAAATATTTATTAAAATAAAAAAATATTTTATTCCTATTCCCACTATTTATATTATTGGTGTTGTATTAAATCCGACTATTAAAATAGACGGTACTAAATCACTTATTGAAATTATTTATGATTGTATAGCAGTACTACCACCTCCAAGTCCCAAAAATCCAAATCACCCACCACCTATTAAACAAACTAAAAAAGAAGTGCTGTCTAGCGTAGAAGACGAATGCAAAAAAATATATAGGTTTTACTAACAAGAAAGTGCTAGCAATCTACTGGTTTTCATACCATCTTCTTCTTCAACACAACCTCACAAAAGACATGCTGTTTATGCGGCTAGTATTGAAAGCCTCAGAAATAGAATGTGCGGCCGTAACGCTACTAACCAAATTAGCGAGTTTGATATTTTTATTTTGTAGTGTTCTGTACCGTACCAAACAGTTCTCAATGAAGAAAGACGTGAAGACTTGCTGAAATACTGGAGGGGGAACGGGAAGACATTTCCGACACTTTCAATGATGGCCCGATATGTTTTGAACATTCAAGCATCATCAACGACGTCTGGAAATGTTTTTTCTGCCGACAGATATCAAATAGGAGAGCACAGACACTCATTAGCCGGAGACAACTTGGAGATTGCAGTATTATTCAGAGATTGGATACGCGGAGTGGAGAAGGTGCGGTCAACCGGAGATCAACGAAGAAGAAGACGAAAACTACAACGAAATCTTATCCGAAGGTGGTGGAAGCGACATAGAGCAATTTGACCAACAAATACCTGTCACGACCCGACCCACGGGCCGCGACTAACCGCCCTAATGACGTCATTACACTAACCTGTCACACATAATCCAACTAACACTTAATGAGTCTGAAATTCGACAGCATAACGCTACAATAACAACATATGCCAGGGTAGGCAAGCCGACAAGGCTGCCTTTACCCCCCGAATGTACCTGCCTCCTGAGGAGTCACAACTAGCCAACACAATATACATGCAAGCCGACAAGGCTGCCAACAGATAAGATAACATATACACGGGAACACCTCCAACATAGAGTACAATGATATGGCTGTTCAAAACAGAGTTATAACCCTTACATAAGTACAACCCACCACTGTCTACAAACCTCTATAAGAAGAACAACGACATATGACGGGACAGGGCCCCGTCGTGCCCCTAAATACAAACATAAGTCTAAAAGAGGTTCGGTACCAAAATGATAAAGCCCTGGATCAAATGAGCTTCCCAACCTGCTGATTAGGAGCCTAAACCGGAGGATCACCAAACTGAGCACCTGTACCTGCGGGCATGAACGCAGCCCCCCGAGGAAAGGGGGGTCAGTACGAAATAATG
This sequence comes from Anisodus tanguticus, assembly GCA_034509755.1. Taxonomy (NCBI): domain Eukaryota; kingdom Viridiplantae; phylum Streptophyta; class Magnoliopsida; order Solanales; family Solanaceae; genus Anisodus; species Anisodus tanguticus. Next base: position 1,767,212 of record CM067545.1, on the reverse strand, counting down.
TATTGAGTATGTAAACATGAAATACTGCATATGAGATCATAAGTAGCCAACAAAAACAGGAGATCATTATAAAAGTCAGGATCCAAATCTAACCGTGCCATAAACAATAAAAGTCAGTTGCCTTATAAAAATGAGAGTCAAGTCAAGAAAACATGAGTGCCTGTCCATATATATATATATATATATCTGTAACGTAACCCGGCCCACTAGTGCGGGACTCGGTGGAATCATGTCATAACCCGGCCCATGCTAGGACTCGGTAAAGTCATATCTCATCTATGGATCCATCCTACGTAACCCAGCCCTCTAGTGAGGGTCTCGGTGAACAATGCAAGGCTGTGCACGAATCGTAACCCGACCCGGGACTCAGTGAGGTGAAGTAGTAACACTTAGCACGAGTAGATATCATGAGTAACCATATGCAAGTAAAATTTATCATTTGACTCTCAATAAAATCATTATAATAATGTCATAATAAACTCTTTGCTGAAAAATCATAGACACTTCTCATAACAATCCTCTTTAGGAATTAAACTGTATAAGAATCAAGTACGTCCGCCGTACCTTCATTAAATAAAAATCATGCCAAAGAAAAAAAAGGAATAGTTCACATACCTCTTAGACGAACTAATCAACTCTATATTAGAGTACGTATCGATTTAGAACTTCAACCTATAATAATGGTAATACGTTCGTCAATTCTATGTTCGCTAGCATACTTTATATCGAATAACGACTTCTTATTTTATAAAAATTTGGGCAACACTTCCCTTGTTTATACACGCTTCCACAACTTTCAAACGAGGCTAATAACATCAATAAACAAGCACCAATTAAGGGCACAACCAAGACAACAATAAAGGGAATTTACACACCCACTTCTCATGCACATTTAGGCTCTTAATCCACCTTAAAAACAGCCCACAAAACAGCCCATGTTTCAACAACAACGAGGGTAGAATGTGAAGCCTTTCTATGCCTTTTCACACCCTTATTCCTTTAGGACTTACCTTAGAAATTACCACACTTAAACATGCATAATGGTGAATAAATTTTCAGAATTATAACACCACAAAACAGCCCCTAAAATAGTCCATATACATCACAACATGTCCAACAATTTTATACAAGTTCTTGGCCACAACATGTCATAATTCCATAACTCTTATCTTAATTCCTATAATCCAATTTCGGATTTTAATACTTCCATATAACTAATTCCAACTAAATCTCCATGTTTCATTTCAATTTCATCATGCAATTAGTGATAATAATAACAACAATAACCAACGAATCCAACAACACCAAAATCTGTCCCAAATTGGCAACTAGCCTAAAATGGTCACATGCAATGCTTAAATTCCAATTCTTCCTTAACACAAATTCATTACCTTAATTCTAACAACATGCATTCCATTATATCATAGAAAGAAGAATTTTTATACCTCAAATTTGTCAAAACAGTCCGCAAATTTTCTGCCATTGTTTGTCCGAAAATTCCCACTGTTTTGTAATTTTCTCCTCCTTTTTGTTCACTTCTTCAACTCCAATTGACATGCAAGTGTTCTACAATGTTAAGCCATCATCCATACACGTTTTTCTTCCAAAATTTCATCCCAAAAATTCGAAAATTCTGGGCAGATTTCAGCCCAAGCAGCGGTTGTTTTGCCACTGTTTTCGCCACTGTTTTTGGTGTTGTTTTGCTTCTAATTTTTGGTGAAAAATGTAGTCTAGGAAGAGGAGATAACAACCTTAATTTTTGGTTATGGGTGGAGGGTGATTTTCGGATTAGTTTGGAGGAGAGAATGAGAGGAGAGTTTGATTTTTTTGTTTAAGTGTAGGAAGAAGGTGAAGAGGTTGCTGTAAGGTTATATGAAAAATCTGATTTTTTCCCTTTACACTTTGGCCCCCAAGTTCTTCAATTAGTAAATCTCAAACCCACTTCTTTTAATTCCCGAGAATTTCATAAGCCTCGTATCCTCAATGTCATAATTTTTTTTATACAATACTATTCCGGGATAGCATCCGTTTATACACTAATTTCCCGTATTAACATATGTAATCATTCCTTATATTCAATATCCGAATCTTGCTTTCTTAATGACGTTCTTAATTATCGTCTTAATCTTACGATGTGTAACAATACCAATTCCAACCGAATAACCACATGAAATTATCAAGAAACTAGAACAAGTTTTTTTCAAAATGTAATTTTTTAAATTGCAATTTTACTATGTAATTTGCAACTTTTGAACAACACCACAAAGTTGCAATTTTGACAATTGTATTTGTATTACAAAAAAATCATATATCTATTAAATAATATAAGAGGCACAAAAACAACATTGAGATGTTTTTATTACACTATCTTGTTTTATTATTGAATATATATATATATATATATATATATATATATATATATATATATATATATATATATATATTTTTTTTTAAATTAAGTGCAAACAAAATAAAAATAAAAATCCCGCCTTGATCCCGATTCCGCCCCGCCCCTTTTCCAACGGGACCGAAAATGGGACGGGACAGCTGCGAATCCCGTCTGTCCCGACCCTCCCCCCCGATCCCGACCCGACTCGTCCCGGCCCGGCCCACTGGCCACCCTTAGTGTACTGTGATAATGTTAGTGCTATTTATCTCTTTGGGAATCTGGTTAACCATCAACACATTAAACATATTGAGCTGAATATTCACTTTGTTTCACGAAAAGGTTGCTTGTGGACAAATGCGTATCTTACATGTCCCGTCACGCTATCATATTGCAGATATTTTTACAAAAGGTCTTCCGCTGATTTTATTTGAAGAGTTTCAGGACAGTTTCAACATACGCCGACCTCTTGCATCGACTGCGGGGTGTGATATAATAATTTATAATTAACAGAATATTAATTATAATTATATAGTAATAATTGTAATTAATGATAGAATAATGTAAATATGGTACATAGATCTTCTAGTCAACCAATTAACTTAATCTTAACCTTATCCTATCTAATCATATTATGTTTGTAATTGTGGTATAATTAACCCACTTTTTTGAAGAATACAATTGAGCTTTCAGTATCGTTAATCCCAATTATCTTTAGACTATATACATCGTTGAATATATTGAATCTACAACAGAGTAAAAGTACAAAAAAGCAACTGGTAATCCCTATTCACTTCTTCTTAGTCTTTTTCCTTTTCCATTTGAGAGCAACATCTAATTGTCTTTTTTTTTTTTGTTACCATTGTTCTGATTATGCCTGCATATTTGATTCTCTCTTCTGTGTTATTCTCTTTGTTAAATTGATTCATGTCAACAATTTTTTTTTTTGGTTTGTAACAGGTTCGTACTTTGCATTATCTCTTGATCTTAAATAGTTGCTCATTTTGTTCTGATGGTTTGTTTAACTACTTTGGGTATTGAGTGCGTATTGCTCTAATGGTTTTGCTCATTTAGATTGAGGTGTAGTTGATTGATTTAGGGTGTATTCAATTCATATTTTAAAAGAATATTTATAGATAAATAAGTTTAGTGGATTTTAAAAAAATATTTAGGAATGTAATGACTTAAATTTTTACAATCAAGATTTTTTACGTTTGAATTTTAAAAGATTTATCATAAGATTTTATCACGAAACTAACCAATCATTAATCGGATGATAAACAATGATGATCTACTTTAATGATACACGAAAGTTAATTAATTTAAGATAACAAAGAAATGAAAATTGCGGTCACTACAATTTTTCTTATCTTTTAATAGCCAATTTGATGTAGCTAATTTTTTCAATCTTTTAATAGCTAATTTAAAATTACGGCCTCAAGAAATAATAGATCTACAAAAACAACCTGAAATGCCAACAAAAAGAAAACACTACACACAATTCTTAAAAATGAAAGTGGAATGGTGGGCGTAGAAAGAGGAAAATGAAAGAATATATACAGAGGAAGAAGAGAGAAAACAGTAAGGAATTTTGAGAAAAAATCCTGTCCATAAGGATAAGATTTTTATAGGATTTGATATTTATAACTTTCAGTAAAAAGTCACAAAAAATTTATTAAGATTTTTTTTAAAAAAAATTAGCAAGTTTTTGAATAACAAAAGACTTTTTGTTACTTATTTAAAATTTTGATAGATAACACTAAATTTGGACACCCCTTAAAAAACGTCTTTGATTAGATAACACAAAAATTGTTTAGATTATTTTAAAGTTTTAATTAAATTCACAATACTTATTTATCTCAAAATAATCTTTTAAAATTCTAATTAAATACAGCCCATTATTTTGTAAGTTAGAAAAAATTAAGGCATTCACTCAATTCACCAGTAATTAGTCATGGAAGAAGAAACAATGCCTGAGTTTGATGCCTTCGAACACCCCATGGAATTGGAATTGCAAGAACGAGAAGAGGATGAAGGAGATAACAACACTAAAGATGCTGACAATCAAAACGAAGAAGAAGACGAGGACGAAGAAGAAGAGGAAGAAGATGATGATGATGATGGAACTGGAGAGTATAAATTCCAATTTGGAGCAGAAATGGATCCTTTAGCATTCACCGAAGAAGATGCTAATGGACTCCAGCCATACCAACAGTTTGAGCGCCTCGAACATCAATATGAAGCTCTCGCTGCCAAAAAACGCAAAGCTATAGCCCTTCAACCTCCCAGGTAATTTTCATAATGTAGGGTTTTCTTGTACACGGTATTAATCATAGTGATGTAGACTAGGGGTGTCAAACGGCGGGTTGGGCGGGTCAAAAATAGGTTAAATAAATACGGATCAATTACCTGACCCGCTTATATTTAACGTGGATAAAAATGGGTTAACTCGACGGATAATAAAAAAATTTAATTTCTTTTAAAGAAAAAATAATTTTTTTGAGGGCCGTGGAGTGGGGGAGAATGGCGTAGAAAACAAAAAAAGAAATTAAAAACTTAAAAATAAAACTTTTTTGGAGGGGATGGGGGGGGGAGATTTGGGTGGGGTGTGGTGTGGTGGGGTTGGGGGGTTGGTGGGGGGTGGGGTTGGTGAAATGCCATTTGTGTGACTTATTTTTCCTTATGTTATTAAGAAAGTCATTTTTACTCATTTTTAAAGAATTTGTTTTACTAAATTTGCGGGGTTTATTCATTTTTACCCATTAAGTTACCATATTTTAAGTGGATAATATGAGTTGACCATATTGGACTCATTTTAAATGGATTGGGTATGACGGATATCCATATTTTTTACCCATTTGTCGCCCCTAATGTAGACGGTAAAAAATACTCTCTGTCTCAATGCATGTGGCACAATTCCTATTTCGATTGTCAAACAGTTTAATTTGGACCTCGGGCATGATATCCGAAAATTACATAGTTGTAAACTACTTAAAAAAAGAGGTACTATAAGTCACAATATATGAAAAAATTACGGCAAAAAAAGACTTATTTGAATTATGTATCCGAAAAGTGACATATAAATTGGGACGGAGGGAGTAGTTTACTGGGATATACAAAAAGGTTCGAATTTTTGACATGAAAATTGATACTTTGCGGAACATCGTGACCATTAGAATCTCTATTCTGTCCTTCCTTTCAGATAGTTCTCGTAATCCATGCTCCTACTTTTACTCCTAAAACTTTAGTTCAAGAAAAAACATAGAAAGGTAAATAATCACCTTAATGATTGCCAATTTTTTTTTATTTGCAATTCTGATACTGAAAAAGTTAGGAAAACAAAAATCTCTGGACTGGTGTCAACAGATCATCATGGAAGAAAGGACTCACTGAGTCGGGATCACGAACTAATGCTACTTTAATATAAGAGAACTAGCTAATATAATAGAAAAGAACTGTTTTTTTCTGTATACTTTTCCTGCTTTATAGAAAGTTCGGTATCAGCACTATAGTCGGAATAGTGATCAGAAAGAGGCGGTGTCGCTGGAGCAGTCACTGGAAACAGGAGCAGCAACTGTTACTGGAAATAGAGTGTTGCTGCTATTGTCAGCAATAAGAGGATAAAGTAGTAAATTTTCAAAAGGAACAAAACTTTAGCCGTTCAAACGACCTTCAGTTGTATGCCAGTAGATGTAGTTCTACTTAATTCTCTACCAATATCATTACCATGTAAGAAATATGTGAGGAAAGAATATGTATTGAGGACTTGGTGAATACTGAGACACGCCAATTTTTCTTTTCATAAAGTTAATACATAATACACCTATTTATAAGTGTCAAACACAAAATTTATGAAAGTTGTGCAAAGTGAGATAATATCTAACTTGAACTTAGCTCTTTTAATATTCTGATTCTCATATTCTAACACTTCTAACAAATTCTGTGACTTGTAACTAGGGGGAGGGAGGTGTAATTAATGATCTCTTTGATTGCAGAAGTGTTTACATGGTTCGTCTGGATTTTGGATACTTAGCCTCTCATTGACCCTTGTTTTGTATTAATTTCTTATACCATGTTTGGGGGTGGGCGGGGTAATTGCAGTGAGGTCCCAGCAAAGAAATTTAGGCACGAAGACAGTCAAGAGGATGGTCCTGGAGCAAGCTTTGATGAAATAATGGAAGCTATGAATTTTGGGATGAGGAGAAAATCAAGGAAGGTATGATATCCACTTGTTGTTTGCTTTATAATTTGTTGTCATTAGGAGTCTGGGCAAATTTTGAAGTTTGAAGTTTGAACTCCATTTACAAAATACTAGATCTAAGCAGACCATGGGCCCAAGCCCAACCTTGACAATTCAATTTTTTGCATTATTTTGTTTTGGGTTCTTGGCTATTATTTTTGTTCTAAGAATTCTTAACCGAACCATAAAAGAGCTGCTATAATAAACGTAAACATCTTCATAAAGTTTAGAAGACCAAAGAATAATTAAAATGTAAGTATTTTGTTTAAACTACAATTGTTTAACTGATTGCATCCAGGCCAAGCATATTGTTAAGAGACATTTTCTTATTAGTAGTCATTAGTTGAAAAATTAGAATCACCAAAACATAGTGCTGTATTTTTCAGTAACAGTATATGGTTTCAGATCCTTATACGAGGTCTTAAAGTCAAGTCCTTGATTTCAAGCTTAAGATCTCTAATTATATCTCATTAAAATGAGTTTCTTTTAATATAGTCGTTAAATGATAATGGAATTGCAAATTGAATTACATGTAGCATTAATCATTTGGGAAAAAGATTACAAAAGCAAGCTGGGTCATCGGGACTTGACTTGGACTTGGAATATGTTATGAATACTAAAGCTCCAACAAAGGTGGTACATTTTGGATGGGTTGCAACTAGGAATGCTTGCTTAACTCAGAACAGGTTACAAAGAATTGGTTATGCCATATGCACTAGATTAATGAATACTGTGAGTTTTGAGGATATGGAACAACATCTTGCTTGCCCAAGCTAGCTTTGAGATAAGCTTGTTGATCTCCAGTGCTAAGATTATTTCTCACCAAGAGACACTTCGGGCTATAAGCTTAGCGAAGCAAAAACTCTATGATCTCAACTGTTAGTGGTTGTGGTGCTTACTTAATGAGCTTTTGGCCTTCAAAACGTTTGCACTACCTATAAGCAATTAATGGAAGCTATGAATGGTTTAAGGAGTTACTAAATTACTGATTCTAGAAGAATGAAAAGAATTTTTACAAATTAGTTTATGAATTATTGTCAATGTTTTCCCTACCCAATGCTCCTACCTTAACTATTCACACACCTTGTGAAGCTATCAGTTCTCAATATATTTTGGATGGGCTTTGGCGATGTTTTGACTGTTGAGAACATTCTGAGGTTGTAGCCTTTTTTATTGCAATTACTCCCTCCGTTTCAAAAAGATTGTCTGGTTTTGACTTGGCACAAAGTTTAAGAAAGTAGAGGAGACTTTTCAATCTTGTGGTCTTAAATTAAAGATGTGTTGAAGGTACAAAAATGACCTTTAATCTTGTGGTCTTAAACATGCCATGTGGAAAGTTGGAATGAAAGAGTTGTCAAAAAAGGAAAGAGGCATTTTTTTGAAATGGACTAAAAAGGAAAGTAAGACAATCTTTTTGAAACGGAGGGAGTAGCTTATTATGTAGTCTTTTTGCAACCTGTTATTTTTCCCCTCTTTATTCTTGGTTGCAAGTTGTTTTCGTTTTTGCATATTGGTAATATTGTGCAGCCGCTGATGATCTTCTGCTCACTATGTTATGTTGTACCATATGTAGCTCAAGAAGAGAGGTAGGCGGAAGGGATCAAAGAGTAAAGTTAGTTCAGAATTGAAAAGAAAACTTGGTGATGCCACTCTTCATTACGCACATGGTCGTTACGAAGAGGTATGCAGTCATGCATCCTTTTTCTATAGCCTGATATTACTTGATCTGCACTTACAGTTCTCTGCTTTGCATGTAGACATGATATCAATGTGGCATGAAAACTCAATTTTATCAAGATTGCACTTTCTCTACACAGTAAATATATGAATTGACACATGAAGTTGGTAATTTCTCTTAGTTGTTGTCGATAATGGTCCTGCTCTAAAAAAGTACCTATTTTTTCTTCTGAACATTTGTTCCTACTTGTTTTTTATTGATATTTTCTGTCAGTTACATGTAAATATTTGTGCACACCTATTGAAGAAGGTTTTTCCCTGGTTTTGATGGATTTGCTTTAGGAAGAGCTCTTTATCAGCTATTAGTCCTTTCATTTCTTATTTATCTCATTGTTAGTGTTCTCTGTTGCAGGCCAAATGTGTGTTGCGTGAAGTCATTCGTCTTTCGCCAAACCTTCCTGATCCATACCATACTCTTGGCCTGGTTTACAATGCTATGGGCGATAAGAAGAGAGCTATGAACTTCTACATGCTTGCAGCACATCTTTCGCCGAAGGATGCATCTCTATGGAAGCTCCTGGTCGCTTGGTCCATGTGAGAATTCCTTGTACTTCTCTTATCGTTGTTTCCTTTTCTTTTATCCTTTTTTTTTTCTGCTGTATATATTTTTCAAGAAAATCATAGTTGAGTTGTTTAGTCATATATGGTGTATAATATGTCATCCTTATTCCTTTTCTTGTTTCATATAATGCTGTATTATCATTCCATGTGGAGTAGATTCCTGCATATATTTAGAGATCCAGTGGGTAGGGGGGAAAATTATCCCCTTGTGATAAAATCTTTGTCCCTTACCTGTTCAGTAATATCCCACAATGCTGATCCCTTTCTGAAAATGGGCTTTCTCTGTCCTCCGTTTTAACTTTGGCAGTTATTTATTATTCCCTACTGGAAGGGCATTCTTTGAAAACTAACACCAAAATTGCATTATCATCTACTGTTTTCTTTAACCTTCTGAAAAAGTGAAGGAGACAGATGTGCTGAGATGGACGGTTAAGGGTTCTTTGTGTCTCTTTTGGTTTCTAAAGACATTCAGAGATCTGAACCAAAACGATACAAATATATTTACTCCTTGCGTGATGCTTAGTGATAGTTTGTGTAAAGAATGGATCTTGGGCTTAACTCAACCTCAAAAGCTAGCTCATGAGGGGCTACCTGTAGTTTCTATGGAGGAAAATCTGGAAAAGCATAGCACCACTCAAAGTAAAATGTTTCACTTGGCTGGTGGCTAGGTTGATCTTGCCTAACTCATGAAGTGCTCCAGAAAAAGGGGCTACTTGTAGTTTCTATATGCTGCCTATGCAATGAAACAGGGGAAACAAACAGTCATCTGTTTCTCCATTGCAGATTCACAGCTCAGATTTGGGCTTTTTTTTTTAGCGTCACAAAGATTAATTGGACCATGCCAGAACACACCTCGGATCTTCAGTTGGGCGAGAAGGGGGGGGGGAGTAAGAGTCAGAAGAAGTGGTGGAGGATTATCCCTGCATGTGTTTGGTGGTCTGTATGGATGGAAAGGAATTGAAGATGTTTTGAAGATAGGTCCAATTCTATTCATAAAGTGAAGGAGAATTGTATTGTATCTTTTTATTTTTGGTGCAAAGAACAATATATAGAAGAAGTAGATCAACTTGTAGAATTCCTAGGATCTTTGTAAGTAGCTTTCTCTTGCTTCTTTTTTTTGAGGTCGCCAGCATACCCTTAATGCTGAGGAATACAACAGTACCAGTTTCTCAAAAAAAAAAAAGCTAGTTCATGAGAGGAGGATTGCTCAAGTCCATATAAGGAGTCCAAATTCCCCTCCCACAACCGATATTGGAGAATCAACACTCCCGCGCATGCCCAGTACTAGACATCTGGAGCGTGGACAATATATAATTGGGGCCCAACATCGGCTAAACAATGAATTGGGATGAGTCTTCCTCTGATACCATGTAAAAATGGATTTTGGGACTAACTCAACCCCAAAAGCTAGCTTATGAGGGAGGATGTCCAAGTCCATATAAGTAGTTTAAATTTCCCTCCCACAACTGATGTTGGAGGATCAACAGTTTGGTCCTAAAGGAGCTCAAATTGATATATTTATGGGGTGCATTTGCTATCATTCTGCATTAGGAATTAAGAAAGCATCAGGTTTGTGCATGTTGTGATACTGATGCACAAAGTTCAGTTATTCTACATTTTGAGTGACAGCCTACTACTCCCCCTGTCCCAATTTATGTGGCACCATTTCCTTTTTGGTCTGTCTCAAAGAGAATGTCACCTTTCTATATTTAGAAACAATTTAACTTTATGAGATGATTTACAGCCACACATTTATATAAGACTTGTTTTGGACCACACATTTCGAATGTCTTCCTTTCTTTCTTAAACTCCGTGCCAAGTCAAATGGTGCCACATAAATTGGGATAGAGGGAGTATAAGATTTCTTTTTGTATCACATCTCTTAGTCATTTAATTTAGGAATATATATGTGGCTACAAGCATTTGACCTGTTTCCTTTTAAACCCATGATGAAATAGCGGATATGTAATGTTCACCCTGTTTTACCAATATTAGGCTTGTTTTTAGAATTGTTGTATAAGCTTGCTCCCTGGTTCCTGCTTATCTTGCAACATTGGTGCTTCTTGAGTATTGACATTTTAAAGATAACTTGTAACTGTACAGAGAGCAGGGAAATAGGAGACAGACCAGATACTGCCTTTCCAAAGCAATAACAGCAGACCCTGAAGACATTAGTCTTAGGTATCACAGGGCTTCAATATATATTGAACTTGGAGATTATCAAAAAGCTGCAGAGTCATATGAGCAAATTGCTCGTCTATGCCCTAATGAAGTTGAAGTGCTTAAGACAGCTGCTCAGGTGTCTGTATCTATCCTTCCTTCAGTATCTGTTAAACTTTGCTGTCTCATTGATATGCATAAAGTTGTTTTGGCCCTAAGTTACAAATGGTTACATGTGAATGCCTCATCTTCTGCTATTGTCAAGGAATAACACTGCACAAGGGATTGCACTGAGACCAGGAAAAAATAAATGAAATACACTGGCACTCCTATGACTCTATCAAGAGTGAAATTAGATCTGACAAATTGATGAGAACATGCCAAGAGAATCATTATGAAAAAGACGCTTGCTTTAGTCCGATGACTATAGGATTCTCTTTTTTTGTCTATATATGATTATTGCTGTATCAAGTAGTACTTACTCTCATACTTCATGAAAAAGTAGTACTTACTCTCATATTCCACTGCTAAGCATGAAATTGACTTGTTGTCTGCTTCACCAGTTGTACAGAAAATGTGGCGAACATGAGTGCTCTGTTGGTATCCTGGAAGACTACCTGAAAAATCATCCAACTGAAGCTGATTTAAGTGTGATACATCTGTTAGTTGTGATACACATGGAAGACAATGCACATTTAAAAGCTCTTGATCTAATTGAGTGTGCAAAGCTGAGATATTTTACTGGGAAACAGATGCCTCTTAATTTAAGTATCAAAGCTGGAATATGTCATTTACATCTTGGCCATATAGAGGAGGCAGAGGTTTGTTTGAGCTTGATCTTAAAGTTTCTTGTTGCTTATAGAAGTGCCATCACTCATAGTAACTTTGCCATGTTGAGTTCTTTATGCAATGTAAAGGCTGATCAAGTGCAGTGGTTCGTCCAACAATAAGTGAAACACAATATTCTGATGAGTATAACAGTGGAAGTGTGAATGATTTTTCTCTTTTCTACGTGCTACTGGAATCATGGAAACCGGATTAGGTTACCAAATGTGTTCTATTTTCCTCTAATTATTAACTGTTGTCTATGGGTTACATGTGGGTGTTACTGTTCAAGGGAAAAGCTAAATGTGGTTGAGAATTTGTTTAACTAAAACTTTGTACCATCAGAAATTAGAAAGCTACCTTCAGTTATTTGGGACAATAACTAGATGTAATGGTGCTAGATGGGATACTAGGGAAAGTTAAAGCTAATCCATAGGGGAGAACATGCAGAATAGGACCCAAATGGGACTTATAACTTCAAGCTAATGAGCTAAAGTGACTCTAAATTGGCCCCAAGTCTAGGGTAGTTTTCCGAGGTGAAGATTGAGGAACAGGAGGTCTCCAGAAGTACTTATACATCTATAGTGTGGCTAAATATTTCTTAACTATGACCTCAGACCATAGTTGGAACCCTGTAGTGTCACATGTTGTAGACTTCTTTAGTCTTTAACTCCAGGGCTTAATCCAACCCTGAAGTGATATCCAATCTTACCTCTTCTAAATACCGTACTGTGTTGTCTCCAACAAATTCATATACTATTTCTATATGAATGTGAACTGAAGTTATATGCTATTCTTACTTTGTCATGCAATATGCAGATTATTTTCAGTGCTGTACAAAATGAAAATGCATCTCAACATCCTGACATAGTCACCGAGGTCGCGGACTCACTTATGACCCTTGAATACTATGAATCAGCTTTGAAGTACTATATGATGCTTGAAGGAGATGACAACAAGAATAAAGTAAGGAGATATCACTACCCCTATACTGCTTCTATGTACATTGCGATATTTTATCCTTTCACTTGGAAGCACGTGTATATGTGCCCTTTCTGTACTATCAAGCAGACCGACCATGCTCAGTTGATCTTTTATTGAGAGGAACTCTTGTTGGAACTATTAACTAGTAAAGCATATCCATCTTTTGAAACTCCTGTTATTATCTTTTGGTGGTTAATCCATTTCAATCCTTTTCAGGGCTATTTACACTTGAGAATTGCGGAGTGTTATGTATTTTTGAGGGAAAGAGTACAAGCAATTGGGTACTTCTATAAAGGTATCCACATAGCTAAGATATGTATATCTATATATATATATATATATATATATATAGTGTGTGTGTGTGTGTATTGGTACATAGACTTCATTAAATACTTATAGCTTTGGTGTGACATAACCTACCTCCTCATCTATGTACCCTCCTGCAGAATGGGTTTATTTTGTGTTAGTGCCTTGCTTAGTGTGTTGATGCTTCAAATCTAGGCAATGTCTTTATCTGATTGATTTTTTTTCAGCTGTAAATGAACTTGAGGATAGTGTTGATGCTCGATTAACTTTATCATCGATCCTCCTTGAAGAAGGCAAAGACGATGAAGCAGTTTCTGTGCTTTCCCCTCCAAAAGAATCAGGTATAAATAATTTATGTGGGCTACATTTAGCATTCTATTACGTATATTAATGTAAACTTCTTTTAAAAGCTCTGTGGTTCATTTCCAGAATCTTCAATTGACTCAAGTTCTGGTAAACCAAAATCTTGGTGGCTTAATAGCAAGATAAAGCTGAAGCTTTGTCAAGTTTATAGAGCTAAAGGGTCACTCGAGGCTTGTGTGGATGTTATTTTTCCTTTGATTCGCGAGACATTGTTTCTTAAGTCTGTCCAACCGAAGGTAAGCTTACTCTTTTCATTTATGACCCCAGAACGTGCTAGTGTTGGGGATGTTTCTTTTTAAAAAGTGATAGTTCTATTAGTGAGTGAGTGATTTTTTTTGGGGGTTGGTGGTGGTGGAAGGGATGACATGGAAGTTTCTTCATGCAACAACAACAAAAAGTTCTAGAGCTGAAACTTGCATAGCAGCCATTCATTGTCACTATACTTACTAGCTTACACCCCTCACATCACAAAAAACCAAGGTATCATGTGCATTGAACAAAGCATCAAAACCCTTCAATATACCTCCAGTGACCGCTCTATCCATCATTTTGCTCAATGCTTCCGTCATTGGAATGAATAACATAGGGGATAGAGTATCTCCCTGTCTTAAGCCCCTCGAACTCCATAGAAACCACACGGACTCCCATTTACCTACACTGAGAATCTGACAGTAGCAAAACTTGATCCATCTCCTTTCTTCTTTCTAGAGTTCACACTTTTATTTGCTTAATTATTTACTCAGCATGCCCATGGCTGCGTACAATAGTTCCTTATGGTCCGGCCCTTTCCGGACCCCGCGCATAACGGGAGCTTAGTGCACCGGGCTGCCCTTTTAATGGATGGCAGTGAGACTCACATCTAAGACCTCTGGTTTCTCTGATACCATGTTGAAATGTGTGACAATCTCATCTAAAAGCTTAAGCTGTTAGAGACACTTTTATTTGCTTAATTATATTCTCAGCAGATTCAAATCCAGCACACTTTTGTACTTCCTCTGTACCAAGCTGGTACTGATGTTTTATGAATAAAATGATCTTTTACTTATTAAAGAAAGGGGTGGGAAAAGATACTTAAATGCAATATTCCATCAGTTCCAGTGACCTAACTTGATTTACCTATTGGTGCAATTATAAAAACAAGTGGGCTTGGGATGTGGTGAACCCAAAATTTGAGAAACAACTGGTATTATGGAAGAGGCAATACTTATCAAGGGGAGGTATATAAACACTCAAATATTGTCTGTTATATGCAATACAAACTATTTTAGTCATTGTTCCATCTACCAAACCATTGGAAGTGTATTAACGCATTTCTCCCTAAAGTACATTGATGTATGCAAGGTCAAAGTTATCTTAGACGTGGGTATCCTAGTTGCATAATCACATTGCTTTGTAGTGATGTCCATAATTAGTACCTAAATAGAATCAAGCTCCATCCATAACAGTACTGGAAAATTATGTGCGTTTACTTTCAACTGCAGTTATTTAATCATCTTGAATAAAAGGGCAGCCCGGTGCACTAAGCTCCCGCTATGCGCGGGGTCCGGGGAAGGCATCTTGAATAATTGTCCAATTATTATCATCATTTTAACTCCCAGATATTACCTTGTATCTAACATGTTCTCAGTGTTGTTAAATGCACATTTAAGCCCTAAAACTCCGTGAAGTCCATGTTGTGCGCTTCGCCGCGCTTAGTGCGCTTCGCCGCGCTTAGTGCGCTTCGCCGCGCTTAGTGCGCTTCGCCGCGCTTAGTGCTCTTCGCCCGCAGGTGTCAAGGAGCTAAGGCAAATGCAACACCAATGGATTTTGTCTATGAGGGCATATATATATATATAGCTTAATCACAGTTTCCTTTTTTTTTCCAAATAATTATTGTTTGTGCTTATAGTTACACTTTTTCTGCATTAGCCGTTTCTTATTTCATTGATGTTTGTCTTCTCTAAAGCCCACACTTTAATTGCACTTTGCACTTAAAGCTCCAACAGACTTTTTGACGTTTTTTTTCACTTTTCACTTTTGACTACTCTGCTTGTTTTTTTGTTTTGTTTTTTTAGATAAGATTTGATAGGCTCTCTTCTTCCTTGGGGGTTTTTAGGGAAGAAGAAGAGTGTGGCCTACTCTGCTTGTTCTTTCTTTTAATTGGTGGATATACTTTTTAGGTTAAAGTGCGCCCAAGGTTGTCTAAAAGTGTTCTATCTCAAAGAATCAAGGTTGTGGATGATCACCAAACAGATACCATCTTTCATGGCTTTAAGCCTGTAGCTTTGGCATCTGATCTGTGAGTTTTACTTTTACCATGTTGTGCTTTTTCTTTCCACTTCTTAGCTGAAGATTCTATGGGCAAAAGTAGCCAACCATGCAGTTTCTGGGGTCGAGCTTATATAGAGGTCTTGTTCATGAAATGTTTTGGAAAAAGAAAAGTTCTGTTCGCGAACAATTTGTTTCATTTACACTTATATCATTTTCTTAAATATTAATAATAATGTACATAACATTCTTCATGATTTTCTTGATTTTCAACCAATTCCTAATCTCAAGATGGTGAAGCATCTTGCGTTTGCTTATTTTGAATACAAAAGATACTAAAAAGTCCCTGCAGTATTAGACAATTGCCGAATAGTATTGCCAGAATGTTCAACCATCGGTCAAATGAAAATTGATGCTAGAATTCTTTCCCTCAGAAAGTTAATGGTAATTGCACATGCACTTAGAAAGATGTATCTTAGTCACCAAAGAGAGGTACCTTGACACAAGTCTTTAGACATCATAAGGGTAAGTTTAATTTATGACTACTGAGTAACTGGAAAAGTCGCTGAAACAGCAAGCAGAAAAGTTGATGTATGAATGCTTGCCAAAATAGATGTGGTGCCATCAGAAGGGCTACCATAAAGAGGCATCATGCAGCTAGAATAATCATTGATAGAGATGTAGTAATGGTGGAATGTATTGAAGATATTATTAAAAGAAAGACAAGAATAGGTGAATTGTCACCAAAACAGTCATTGGAAAGAGGCATGGTACTTCCAAAATGATACCACTGGAACGGTTGCCAAGAAGAGGTGTGGTGTTACTGGAGTCATGCAAGGAGGTGCTGTGCTGTTGAAACAGTTACTTTAAAGAGCGTGGTGCCACCACAATGGTCACCATGCAAAGACAAGAATAAATTGTATGACAAGAGAACATCGGTTGATTTAAGTGACATATGACAACCACAGGTAAGCAAAGTCGATTCAAGTCTCTATTAGGGGTGGCCAGTGGGCCGGGCTCGGGACCGGCGGGCCGGGTTTGGCGGGATCGGGTCGGGGCGTGACGGGAAAAGGGCGGGATTTGCCGAAGTCCCGCCCCGATCCCGATCCCGTCGGAATCGGGTCTGGTCGGGATTGGGTCGGGATCCCGGCAGGTTTTTTTTTTTTTTTTTTTTTGCACTTAATTTATAAAATAACATATATATAAAAAAACTCAATAATTAAACAAGATAGTGTAATAAAAACATCCCAAGGTGTTTTTGTGCCTCTTATATTATTTAATAGACATATGATTTTTTTGTAATACAAATACAATTGTCAAAATTGCAACTTTGTGGTGTTGTTCAAAAGTTGCAAATTACATAGTAAAATTGCAATTAAAAAAAATTACATTTTGAAAAAAACCTATTCTAGTTTCTTGATAATTTCCTGTGGTTCTTCGGTTGGAATTGATATTTGTTGGTCAAATTGATCCACGTCGCTTCCACCACATTCGGATAAGATTTCGTTGTAGTTTTCGTCTTCTTCGTTGATCTCCGGTTGACCGCACCTTCTCCGCTCCGCTCGTATCCAATCTCTGAATAATACTGCAATCTCCAAGCTGTCTCCCGGCTAATGAGTGTCTCGTGGTCTCCTATTTGATATCTGCCGGCGTAAAAGCGCTTTCGACGCGATTGATGACGCTTGAATGTTCAAAACATCTCGGGCCATCATTGAAAGTGTCGGAAAGGTCTTCTCATTCCCCCCCGATATTTCGGCAAGTCTTCACGTCCTTCATTTAGAACCGCTTGGTACGATGTAACCCCCGCAAAACAAAAATATCAAACTCGCTAATTTGGTTAGTAGCGGTACGGCCGCACATTCTATTTCTGAGGCTTTCAATACTAGCCGCAGAAACATCATGTCTTTTGTGAGGTTGTGTTGAAGAAGAAGAAGATGGTATGGAAGCCGGTAGGTTACTAGCACTTTCTTGTTGGTAAAACCTATATACTTTTTTGCATTGGTCTTCTACGCTAGACAACACTTCTTCTTTGGTTTGTTCAATAGGTGGTGGGTGATTTGGATTTTTGGGACTTGGAGGTGGTAGTACTTCTATACAATCGTAAATAGTTTCAATAAGTGATTTAGTACCGTCTATTTTAATAGTCGGATTTAATATAGCACCAATAATATAAATAGTGAGAATAAGAATAAAATATTTCTTTAATAGTTGCCATAAAAGCTGGTTTTTTCATATATTCACTAAGTAATAAAAATATTAGAGCTATATAAAACAACATAGTTGAAATAGTAGGATAATTTATACCGGAAAATTCTTTTGTTGCTTGAAAAAATTTCGCTAAAAATACAATAAGTTCGGAAATTTATACCCAATCGCTATCTACAACCATATCAGCTGGATTTTGATTATGAGAGTTAAAAAATAAAGTTATAGGTTTTCTATAGTCATAAGCAACAAGTAGTTGCTCGTATAAAGAATTCCACCTAGTGGGTACTTCTTCTGGAATTTTTCTATAAGGTAGTTGGCAATCGTGATAAATTTTTTTATATTCTTTTCTTCGTTGTATTCTATTATTATTAAAAATAAAGTTTATAGCAAATTGTATTTTACTAAGAATGTCTTCAAAAAGTGATAGACCATCCTTTACAATTAAGTTATATATATGGCACACATTTTATATGAAAATGATCTGAAAAAGATGGAGTTAAACTATTTTTTAAAATTGTAATAGCGTAATTGTTAAAAGAAGCGTTATGTAATGTAATAGTCATAATTTTATCAGTTATTCCGTAATAATCGCACACTTGATAAATATTTTCTGTAATAAAAGTACCAGTGTGCCTATCATTTATATATCTATACGCTAAGATACGTTTTTGCATAGACCATTTATAATCTATCCAATGACAATTTACCGTTAAATAATCATGGCCGTTAGTACTACGACCTATATCAGAAGTGATAGCCACTTTGCCATTAAAATGATAATGATATAATGAATAACGTAAATACTGTTGATATTCATGTGCAAATTTAAATACATCTCTCTTAACAGTTGATCTAGGAAAACTGTTAAAAGCAGGATTATACAAATCTCTAATGTAATGAATAAAATCGGGAGATGAAGGAAATGAAAAAGGCAAACCCTCCACAACAACTAATTTTGCTATTGCTTCCCTATCTCTATATTTATTGTATTTAGTGCCTACAATTCCCCCGTCATAGGGTTAATTTGACCATGTACTTGATACGTGACAGTATCAGTATGTGAACCTTGTTCCGATGGAGCGGGCGTTTGCGCACCCGGTTTTGAAGCTTCGTATTGGGTATACCTAGATGGATGAGCCCTTACCGTGTCTCATTAAACCCCCGTCCCACCGTGACCTTTTCCAGTTTTAAATTTTAAAACATCTTTACAAATTTTATATCTAGCTACTTGATTCTCTACGTCCCTATAAAAAAATATCCATGCATCTGATTTTAATGGTTGTTTTGCTTGGACCTCGTCTCATACTAGGGGGAATATGAGACATTTCAGTTGAAGGTGCACTAGTGAGTGTGTTGTCATCAACATTAGTGGGTGTATCATCTAGATCATCGTCTAAATTAAAGTCTTCTTGAGTTCCAGAAAATAGCTCCTCGTCTAAATCTAATGGTATTGTAGGAAAATGTTCAGTATCAACAAAATCATCATGTGTACGAATAGGATTCTGTCTAGAAATAGGACCCTTGTCCTTGTTTCCCCTACTAGAAGAAGCATGACCTCTACCCGTAAGCATACGTTTAAATTCTTCCATTATAAATTTATAATTATACTAATAAATAATTAAAGTAAATGAAGTTATGTACGCTAAATAAAATAAACAGACAATAATAATTTAATGAAGGAACGAATGTATCAAACGTCAACGTGTAATCGAGAGGTTGAAAATTGAAACTTTGCTCGATGGAAGATCCTCAAGCTAGTTGCCAACTTCACTCCCAATTTTCAAATGAATAAATAAAATTGAATATTTAGTAGACAATGTAGACTTGTAAAGAGATAGATTGAGAGATTAGAGAGATTGTAGGAAGATTTGTGAGAAAGATGAAGAGAAAATGAGGTATTTATTGTTGAAAAATTGGGTTAAAGTGTAAATATAATAACTTATGGGTTAAAAATAAATATTAAGGGGGTAGGGGGGTTGGGGGAGGGGGGAGGCCAAAAATGGCCGTTGCACAACTGCCAAAATGTAAAATGGTTGTTGGTGCAACAGTTATTTTTGCAAAAAGGGGGTTTGGGGCGGGATCGGGACGGGTCAGGACGAGACCTTGTCCCGTCCCGGTTCGAGTCCCGATACAACGATTTTTTTTAAATACTCGGTTTCGGGGCTGGACCGGCCCGGCCGACTGGCCAGCCTTAGTCTCTATCATGATTGTAGATATCTTGGTACTTGCAAAACGAGAAAAGAAGATTTGAAGTTTGGTTGGTTAATATCATACAAGAGGACTCCTTGTATGAATTTAAAGCTATAGTCTATCTATCTCATTCTGTATAATATGATTTGATTAAGCATGAAGTTTAAGATGTCGATTTGACTTATGTATTAAACAAATGATAGTGGAAGAAAATATTGAAGTTTAAATAGTTCAGTTTATTTAAAGTCTTGAAGTTAGTGGTAGAATTAAGATTTTCACTAAGGGGATTCAAAATATAAACAAATAAATATATGAAGAAGCCAAAGAGATTTAACAACTACTTTATATACATAGAAAATAACTTTGTCCTTGTATATACGGTGTAGTTTATGGGTGAAGGGAGCTCCGCCCCTGCTTGAAGGTCATAAAAATGTTATGGAAATGGAATGGCCTCAACATTTTGGGATATCACAAACTAGAGTGTCTTGTTTGGGGGCATGATGGGAGTACAAATCGAGTAGTGTTTCCTAAGTTGTGAGAATCCTAATTATTATGACATTCGTTATGGAGTATTATACAAATCTTTCTGATTCCTGTGAGGCCATGACTTCAAAAATTGACACAATCATCAAGTACATTCTACAAATTATGATTTTTTTGACTTCAGATAATGGGTTAAGGCTCTTTATCTGCAGGGGGAGAGGGGCGGGTAATTGGTTTAGTTAATCCTTTTAGGATAGGTTTTCTATTTGTGGTCGGCAAATACCAATTAATGTTTTAAATTCCGTTAAGTTCAGTTAAATTACAACCTTATGGTGTGATGCTTAAATGACGGGGTTTTGGGCGGGGGGGGGGGGATCGTGGGTTCTATGTTTATCTCTTTGTTTTTGTTACTTTCTCCGAGGCCCACATTTTTTGCTCATAGTCATGAGGGAGCTCCAACAGTGGGAACTACAATGTTTGATCTTGTGCATTTTGTTCTTGCCATATGTATATCTATTTGAGAATTGTTTGTCGTGAAACTTGTATAATTGACCATTTTGAAATTTTAATTTTCTTGTTTTCCTTTTGGGCATTTCCTTAGTCTTCTCCGAGCCCCTTTTTTTCTTAAACATACCTGAGTTACCTTTGAGTAAGGGTGGCCAGTGGGCCGGTCGGCCCGACCTGGTCCCACCCCGGCCCCGATCACCCAAAAAAAAATTGACGGTGTCGGGACTCGAAACCGGGACGGGACATGGGCTCGTCCCGCCCCAGACCGACCCCGTCCCATCCCCCCATAATATTTTTGCCCCCCCCCCCCTTAATATTTATTTTTAACCCCTAAGTTAGTATATCTATAAATAATTCATTTTCTTTTCATTTTTCTCACAAAGCTTCCTACCATTTTAGAAGCGGTAAATTGTGAATAGTGAACTTGTCAATTCTTTTGAGTTAAATTATTGACTCCAATATTGCTATCATTTATATAATGTAAATAATTGTTCGTAGAGCTTATGTGGACTCGGGAAACTTGAATAGCATGTAAGAATTGTTTACAGAACACCATGCAATAATCATATTATGAACAAATAAAGTAGCAACATATGATGTGTTATGAACGCCAATTTATGAAGCCTTATTGGCATTTAATGGTACATTTGTCCTTGAGTGGCTAGATTGAAGCCAATCTATGAAGCTTTTATGGAATTTAAATGCGGCATGAACTTAATTAACATATCACGGAAGCATTGACATAAAATGCAGGGAGAGAAAGTAGTTGTAAATTGATGCAACTTTCAATGGTCATAACTCTGTGCTCGTATGTTCGTTTTACCCGATTTATTTTTATTTTGCGTATTTTTTCGAGACGTGGCCGGTCAAACCGCCGCAAGGCGGTTTCGCGCCATCAATTTTTAGGAAAACGTCCGTTTTCCCAATCAATTTATGTTTTCCCCCAAATCGGTTTCTAATTTTTCCTTTTCTTTAGTAAAGATCTCACGATATACGATAGATTTCAACGTCGAAATTTCGTGGTAATGTAGGTGTGAATGACAATTTCAGGGTTGAAAATTCAATTTTTAAAAAAATCCCCCGAATCCCGCGACCCAACCCGTCCAGCCAAATCCCGGCCCCCCTTCTGGTGGGACGTGGGACGGGACCTCTTCCCGTCCAGCCAGGCCTGCCGGAGCCCGCGTCCCGACCCTTCCCCGTCCCGCCGGGATTGGTCCAGGCCAGCCCGGCCCCACTGGCCACCCCTACCTTTGAGTAACTCTTCTAAGCTGCTGAATTTTCCAGTGCAATCTTGTTGATCACGTCTGTAATGTTCTATATTGATCTGCAACACCCATTGCTGGCCGGTAATGTCTGCAAATAATTAATCTTGTGGCTTTTTGATAGGTCAAAGGCTGCAAGAGCAAGAAAAGTGCTTCGGAAGCAAGCAATGTTAAAGGAAGCAAAAAAAGCTGCAGCTTTGGCTGCTGGAGCTGACTGGAAAAGTGACGATTCGGACAGCGAGTCTCCTGTGAGAAGCTTATAGCTAATGTCTTCTGTAATTGTACATGTGACATACTGTTTAAACCCTGAATTTTGACCTAATATTTCCTTCTCTTTCTTGTAATGCTTATCTTAATTCTTAAGGGGCACGTATACCGAGAGCCTCCACTACCAGATCTTCTAAAAGACGAGGAACACCTGGGTCTTATTGTAGATGTTAGTATTTCTTGCTTACCATCTCATGCCTTTCTTTTTATTTTTAACTACTTCCTCTCCTTTCTTTTTCTTTCTTTCTTTCTCTTTTTGTTGTTATCTTTTTCTTTCTTTTCCTTAATGAGCATGTTAGTTTCATGTGATTGTTGCTGTTGTTCCGTTTTCACTCATTAATGCACTTATATTGTTTATTCCTTTTTAAACAACACATGCTTACAATTTTTATATCAGTACAGATACAGTCATTTAGTCTAAGCATAGTTCTGAGATGTCTTCTTTGACATGTGTAGTTGGATATGACGACATAGAAGGGAAATTTCAATGCTAAATGGATCTCCAATACCCTTCTGATGCTTTGCTGGCCCTTTTAATATGTACTTGTAATTCTGTCAGAGTGGACTTTTCACTTTAAAGTTTTTTTTTGTAGCTCTGCAAGTCTTTAATATCCTTGCAACGGTATTGGGATGCACTAGAGATCATTAATCTGTGTCTAAAATTGACATCCAGCACATTGTCTGTTGAGAAAAAAGGGGAGCTGCAAGCTCTAGGAGCTCGTAAGTTTCAGCTTGTAGTGTTAGCACTCTCTCCCTTTGCTTTTGTTTGTATAAACTACATTGAGACATCTGTTGACAGGTTGAAATATAGTTGGCTGAGCAATTTTGTAAAGTGAAAGACAGAGATTCATGCTTGCTAAAACGTTCATTTTCTATCTTGTAGAAGTTGGATATAACATTGCTGATCCCATCCGTGGGTTCGATTGTGCACGTTCCATTGTCAGTCAGCATCCTTATAGCTTTGCAGCTTGGAATTGCTATTACAAAGTAATATCAAGGTATCAGCAGAATTTTTATCAGTATTCTGAACACTGTTCAGTTGTCGTGGTTGGTACTCTGCGTATATGTCGTGCTAGTGGAAACAGTTTCTGTTTCCCTTGTTCTATAACAGGTGCTTGGCGGAATTAACTAAATAGTAGAGGAGATTTACTATTTGTAAATGTTTGTTTTGCAATCGCTGATTCTGCTGAACTCCTGTGAGTTGAGATTGGGAGAACGTGGCAGACAAGTGTCTTGTGCCTAAATTATGTTGGAAATATTTCGTACAGTGCATTCAATAGATTTACCTGATGTAAGACATTATTACACGCACCATTAAAGTAACAAGGATTGTTTTTGCGTTTGGGCATTTTTGGGGAGCAAGTAACAGTCAGCAAGCACCGACATGGTTTGGTTCTTAGGATTTATGTATCCTAAATGCACTACAGAAAGTTTTTGGAGGGGCATGACATTGGTCGTGTTAAAATCCACCACCCTGTCGAGTAGTATTTTGAGTATCACATTAAGGCAATTGTTTTTTAAAGAAATCAATAAAAGAGTATCACATTAAGGCTATCAACAGGTATTTGATTTATGCTCCCTATTTGACTTCTTTCCTTCAATAGAATAATACAGTAATATTTTGTATTGTTTGAATTCACTTTGACATCACCTCATTGCCCGTGTTGTAATCCAGCAGCCTGCTTGTCCAGTAGCATTTTGAGTATCATAAGGACTATGAAAAGATAATTGATTAATACTCCATTTCTATTTATTTTTTTTGGAAAATGGTAAATTTGTATTCTTCAGCATCTAATGCTGGGGACCTTCAAAAGAAGAAAGACGGAGAAAGAAATACTTACAGAGATCCTAATAATTCTACCAACTGTTCTGTTTCCTCTACATCTTTTTCTTTACACCAAAAATAAAAAGATACTATACAATTCCACTTAACTTTCTGAATGGAATTGGACCTATCTTCAAAATTTCTACTATTCCTTTTCTATTTTGTTTAACCTGATTTCTATTTTAAACTGTAGATTGACTTCTTTTACAATTATCAAAAAGTTAATTGACATAAATAATAGTATTTTATATAATTCTGAATTTGCTTTGACATCTTAGGTCTACAAGTGTTTCACGCATTCTAATCATTATTCGTACACACTTAAACAAATTAAAATATAATAATGTATTCAGACTTCTAGTATCAATCTTGTGCTAGCTAAAGTAGGTTGTTCAGTTTGGGAAGGAGGGACTATCTTATGCATTCAATGTAACTACAGTTCTCAAATTTGAACTTAGCACAATTATTGTTACTTGTTAGTTAACTTCAGTTGGTTTTTTGTCAGCCTAGTAGTCTACTAGTCTTTCAATTGTTTTCCTGTCCACCGCATTTTTGAAACTAAAACATCTCTGCGATCTTCCCATATTTTCTTGAATGTTCTTTTCTTTAGTTAGAATAGTAATGTGTATATACTGTAGCGCTCTGGGTTGAATTTTACAGCAACAACTACGCCCCAGTTCCAAACAAGTTGGGGTCGGCTATCTGAATCCTCATTCCTTCATTTAAACTCATTTTTCAAAAATTTGATTATTCATACATTCAGTTCTTTTGTAACTAAGCTGTGATACTCGAAACATATATCTTCAGTAGAGCATCAGCTGAAAGTAGTTACTTGAGATTTGATAGTACAGTGAATCTTGTCCAGAATGAAAGGGAGCCTTGGAGTGACGGTAAAGCTGTCTCCGTGTGACCTATAGGTCACGGGTTTGAGCCGTGGAAGCTGCCACTAATGCTTGCATTAGGTTAGGCTGTCTACATCACACCCCTTAGGGTGCGGCCCTTCCACGGGCCCTGCTAACACGGGATGCTTTGTGCACCGGGCTGCCTCTTTTTTTTTTTTTTAATCTTGTCCAGAATAAGATTTGAAGCCTTTTAAGATGTAAACGAAAAAGAAAACCCTTTCTTAATGAGCAAATTTAAAGGAGAACCCTTCCTTTTACAAATTCATGACTGCATGATCTTATCTCTGATATATATTGTAACTTGTTTGTTTAATTATGGATGATCATGTACAGACTAGATAATCGTTATCCAAAATCTAGCAAGTTCTTGAACCATATGCGTGTCAAACACAAAGATTGCGTACCACCAATTATTATTGCTGGACATCAGTTTACAACGATCAGCCATCATCAAGATGCGGCTAGAGAATATTTAGAAGCTTATAAGCTGATGACAGATAATCAGTTGATAAATCTGTGTGTGGGTATGGGTTTCTTCTAGCAATCAAATAAAAGAAGGCAGAGTTGACATTGTTTATATCTTACATGATATCAATTTCAATGTCTGACTTTTGCCTTTGTTTCCAGGAAGTGCTTTAATAAATGTATCTCTTGGATTCAGACTTCAAAACAAGCATCAGTGTGTACTACAGGGAATGGCTTTCCTGTATAATAATTTGAGGCTTTCAGGAAACAGACAGGTTACACTTTGAACTTGCCTAGCCTTCTTTTCTTAGGTCTGGTGTCTGCTTGTATAAAACAATTTGAAATACCACTTCTTTATAATGACCTAAATTTTAATCTTCATCTTTTCCATTACATCAACATAGTTAGAAGTGTTAGAGCATCTAAAGGAACTCCTTGAATCTCTTCTGCAGGAAGCACTGTATAATATTGGTCGAGCTTGTCATCATGTTGGTCTTGTTTCTCTAGCTGTGATATATTATCAAAGGGTACTTGACACTCACGGAGACGATTATCCCATCCCAAAGCTTCCTAATGAGAACCCAGATCCCGTGGAAAATAGAAAACCAGGTTACTGTGATCTCCGCAGAGAAGCAGCATACAATCTGCACTTGATTTACAAAAATAGTGGAGCACATGACCTGGCAAGACAGATACTGAGAGATTATTGTACCGTATGAAAATGACAATATGCGCCAGAATGGAACTCATTGTTCTTGAAGATTTGAGTTATTTGTAGCTAGAGCTACTGAATTCAATTTTCTCACCACCACTAACTCTAATTTATCGACGACAATCGTACTACTAAGTTTTCCTTTCTTTTATATAAATACAATTTGATGAAGTGTTGCTCCAAACTTTTTGATCATAAGCTACTTGCTGTTAATCAGGATCAAGGACAATAGCTCCCATTGTCTTCCCTAAGTTTCTCACTTCAATGGCTATTCAACCCCATGCTTAAATATTGCACCTATTACATGCATTCAATATACATCTGATATTACTGTTGCCTCAGAAATCTCTGGGTCTTGTGGGAAGTTGGCACCTGAATATGCAAGTGGGTAGGTAGTAAGAAGTATTTCATTTTATCTACTAGTGTTAATTTGAGAAAGTATATAACAGCGGTAGAATGTAACAAAATATTATGGCCGCCTAATCTAGGGGATGGAGGTACGGTAAACTCGGCCAAAATATGAGACCAAAGGACCCATCTCAATCCTATTCTAGTCGAGTTTGACCTTCTTGTGGGGAAGACAGCAAGGTGAAGCAATAGGGTCAGAAAATCACACATCTCAAGTGTAATACAAAATTTGTATGTTAAATGGTTAGCCTCTATGAACTGATCTTGTCTGATTGGATATGGATTAACCAACAACTTAAACCAAAAAACCAACTGACCAAGTTGCGTGAGCCAAAGAAGTTAGTTTGAACGCTCACATTGTGAGGTGATCTACAAACCAATATTGACACCACTATTTCACATTCTCCACCAAACATATTTTGTTAAAGAGTAAAATGGAATAAGAGTAGTATTATAAAATTTCAATATAGCTATGCATTTTTTTTGGACGAACCAAAAAAGATGACATAAAATAAATGGAGAGATTATCTAGGACTGGACTTAGATAGAATTTACATGTTTGATTTTCTAATATGGTAGGTGACGGAGAAGAAATAAATTTATATTAAATATATAGACGCCATAAAGCACATATATGAAGGAGCCGGTATGAGTGTGAAAATAATAGTAGGAGTTTTCCATAACAATGGGCGTACACAAGTGAGTCCCTCCTTGTTTACCCTGAATGAGCTAACCAATACAATACAATATGAAATTATGTGGTGTATATTATATGTTAATGATATTGTGTTCATTGACGAAACTAGCGAGGGCGTTAACATAAAGCTTATCATGGACAAAGAGAAACCTTAGAGAATAAGGTTTTTAGAAAAGTAGAAGTAAGACTGGATGTATACACTGCAAGTTTAGTCAGTTTGAGAAGAGTGAAGTTACTATGAGACTAGACGGGATTGTGGATGAAGATGTTAGTCATAAGATTAAAATTGAATGGTTGAAACAGAGAAGTGCTAACAGAGTGTTATGTGATAGAAGGGTATCAAAGTGAAAAGTAAATAGTAAATTCTATAAAATAACTATATGGCCATCGATGTTATATGGTAGTGAATGATGAGTTGCTAAAGTCCAACATCCAACAAAATGAATGTCGCAGAGACGTAGATGGTAAGATGAACTTGCAATCGTACAAGATAAGATAAGATTAAAAATTAGCACACTCGCCAGAAGGGGCAAGTATAGCACATATTGAGGATAAAATGAGAAAAGATCGCCTGTGATGGTTTGATCATGTCCTGCGTTGACCTACAAAGTGAACTGTCAATAGGTGTGAAATTATAGCGAGTGAAGTTGTTAAAAAGAGACAGGGTTTGACCTTAAATTACGTAGAAGAAAGTTGTCTAGAAAGACCTATAAATTCTTGAAATCAATGTAAATTTAGCTAAATATAAGACATAACAAAATAAAAAGATCTATATACGTGATACTATTTACTAATTTTGCAAATATTTATTTTATTTTGGTATAATAATATCATGAGTTGTGGTAAATAATGTTGTTAAAAAAATAAACATGGTGGAATCAACGTAGTTCACAGAGGTTGCATTGCTAAGTGGTTATCCGTGTGAGTGGTGGGGGTGGCCAGTAAGAAATGAAGTATGACGCAGTCACTTTTGTCCATTACTGTTGGGTATTGATATTGGTGAATGGGAAATGATTGGAAAGAAAAGTGGGAGTTGTCCCACATCGGTAGTGGAAAGAAAAGTGGGAGTTCCCTCTTGCTTTATAAAATAAGCATTTGTCCCACATCGGTAGTGGAAAGAAAAGTTCTTCTACTTATAAGTAGAATTACTCCTTCTTGTCAGTAAAAGGGTTGAGGGGGCAAGGACCCCTCGCGCCGTCGTCGTCGCTTGCTCGGCTTCGGCTTCGGCTTCGGTCAAATGATCTGATTGATTGATAATCTTTTTGGACCAAATTTTCTTTAATTTTTAATTATTTAATTAATCATTATTTAATTAAATTAATTAACTTATCCAATCCTACCCGTTAGGGACCCTGACCCGCGACCCGGCCGGATCCGCGTGTCTGACCCGCGACCCGGCCGGATCCGCGTGTCTGACCCGCGACCCGATTTCTTTTCCTTATTTAAATTTCCCACCATTTTCAGTGGCTGTTCAGAAAGGTTGCAAACCTTCAGAAACAGTACTTCCATGGCTATAAATTCGTTTGTTTCCTCAGAATATTACTTACGAATTTTCTGAATAACACAAACTTCTTCTTCTTCTACATAAACAAATTCTGTGTGATATACTACTGTTGAGTGGTTCGCCGCTACCGGAATTTGGAGTACTACTATTCTGGTAAGATAATCGTTCTATCCTGGGAGGGGATATTCCATCAACCTCGAGTACTGTGAGGGAAATAATTTTCTTAAGGACACACTTTGAACTAAGTGGGCTCGATTATATTCTGAAAAATATTTTTATTTTTCCAACACTGATTCTGTTCATTTTTCAATTATTATTGTTTACTGATTTTTTGGAATACAGATTAATAACAATCTTAAGGAAATTATATTTTTAGATTAATCTGTATTTTGTTTTGGAGACTAAAACCTGGTGTGGTTTTCTACTCCGTGTGAAATTTCATATTCGACTTGAAGACATAAAAACTTCGTTGGAATATTAAAGTTCATACTTGTACAACGATTTGAAGAACATAAAAACTTCATCGTTGTCGTATTCTCGTTTGGTGATTAAAACTTGTGCGCTTTCTACTCCATATGAATATTAGTATTCGACTCGAAGATATAAAAACTTCGTTGGAATACTAAAGTTTCATAATTATACCGCAATTTGAAGAAATAAAATCTTCATCATTTAAGTCCGTGATTGAATTGCTATTCGGTTTTATTAACTAAAACAGCTTGTCGATTTGACAAAGGACAAACGATTAATGGCAATTGAGACCGGAACTACCTCTCGCAATTACCGCACCAAATGCGTTACTCCTACAACCCGTACCGCCGTGCCACCGGGCCGAGAAACTCGCGAAGTTCACCGGCCAACTTTAAAGGATGGCAAAGAAAGAATGTTCTTTTGGCTTACCACCCTTGGTATGCAAAAGTTCACCAAATGAGGACCCTCCCGTGCTCGCCACCGACATGCCCGACAACCAAAAGTTCATGGTTACCGAGGCTTGGAAACAGTGATTTTTTGTGCAAAGGCTACATTTTGAGTGCCTTAGAAGATGACTTGTACAACGTCTACAAGTGCAGAGAGACCTCCAAAGAACTATGGAGTGCACTTGAAAAGAAGTACAAAACCGAAGATGCTTGCTTGAAGAAGTTTGTGGTTGCCAAATTCCTAGACTACAAAATGGTGGATGGAAAAACCGTTGGAACCCAAGTTCAAGAGCTTCAACTTATCTTCCATGACCTTATTGTCAAGGTATGGTAGTAAATGAAGCATTCCAAGTGGTCGCAATGATTGAGAAGTTGCCGCCCTCATGGAAAGATTTCAAGAATTATCTTAAGCACAAAAGAAAGGAAATGAAGTTGGAAGATCTTGTGATTCGTCTCAAGATCGAGGAAGATAACAAAACCGCCGAGAAGAGGTACCGTAAGACTTCACCAATTGAAGGGGCAAACATCGTTGAAGATGCGCTTCGAAAAAGAACAAGAAAAGGAAGAGGCCTTCTCCGGAAAGGAGAAGGATTCCAATAAGAAAAAGTTCAAGGGCAACCGCTTTAATTGTGGGAAAGTGGCCACAAAGCCCCGCATTGTCGTCTCCCGAAAAAGAACAAGGGAAAAGGACAAGCCAATATGGTGGAAAAGAATGATGATATGGATGATCCGTGTGCAATGCTATCGAGTGCAATTTGGTTGGAAACCCAAAGGAGTGGTGGCTTGATTCTCGGTGCCACTCGACATGTTTGCGCTACAAAAGAAGCATTTGCAACCTATGCTCCCGCCGGACCCGAAGATGTACTTGTTTATGGGAAATACCGCAATAGCCAAGGTTGAAGGATATGGGAAGATACTTCGAAGATGACTTCCGCAAGGTCCCGACTCTCAACAATGTTATGCACGTTCCAACAATTCGGAAGAATTTAGTTTCAAATAGGACTACTCGTCAAAAACGGGTTTAAGTGTGTGTTGGTTAGTGAGAAAATTGTATTAAGTAAGAATGATTTGTTCATAGGAAAGGGCTACCTCACCGAGGGCCTTTTCAAACTCAATGTAATGGTTGTTGACAATATTAATAAAAATTCGATTCGTCTTACTTATTGGAGTCAAATGATTTATGGCATGTTCGTTTAGGACATGTCAACTACAAAACCTTGCGAAAATTGATTAATTTAGAAGTATTGCCTAAATTCGAGTGTAATAAATCTAAATGTGAAATCAGGTTGAATCTAAGTTTGTTAAACATCCATATAAGTCTATTGATAGGAATTCAAATCCTTTAGACTTAATTCACACAGATATATGTGATATGAAGTCAATACCATCTCGCGGTGGGAAAAAGTATTTTATAACTTTTATTGACGATTGCACTCGATATTGTTATGTGTATTTGCTTAATAGTAAGGATGAAGCAACCGATGCATTTAAGCAATACAAAAACGAAGTGGAAAATCAATTGAATAAAAAGATAAAAATGATTAGAAGTGATAGGGGTGGAGAGTACGAATCTCCTTTTGCGAGATATGTTTAGAATATGGAATTATTCATCAAACTACCGCCCCTTACACACCACAATCAAATGGAATTGCGGAAAGGAAAAACCGAACATTAAAGAAAATGATGAATGCCTTATTAATAAGTTCCGGTTTACCGCAAAGCTTGTGGGGGAGGCTATCCTTACAAACCTAACCGAATACTCAACAGGGTGCCCCACAAAGAAAACACAATCTATTCCATATGAACTATGGAAAGGAAGAAAACCCAACTTGAAATATTTCAAAGTGTGGGGGTGTTTAGCAAAGGTCCAAGTTCCTTTGCCCAAAAGGGTAAAAATCGGACCAAAAACTGTGGATTGTATTTTTATTGGCTATGCTACAAACAAAGAAAGCTTGTCGGTTTTTGGTTCACAAATCGGACAATCCCGAAATTCATGTTAACACGGTAATTGAATCAGATAATGCTGAATTCTTTAAAAACAATTATCCGTATAAAACTGAATGTGAGTCGTCAAGTGAAAGACCTAAACGACCGCGGGAAGAACTAAAGGAAAATACACCAAGTAAAGAGGATGCAAGGCGTAGCAAACGTAAAAGGACATCTACTTCCTTTGGACCAGATTTTGTGACATTCTTGCTTGAAAATGAGCCTCAAACATTTAAAGCAGCAATGTCTTCTTCTGATTCAACATTTTGGAAAGAGGCAGTCAATAGTGAGATTGAATCAATTTTGAACAACCATACATGGGAATTGGTTGATCTTCCTCCTGGAAATAAACCTTTAGGATCAAAATGGATTTTTAAAAGGAAAATGAAAGCTGATGGCACTATTGACAAATATAAGGCAAGACTTGTGGTCAAAGGTTATAGACAAAAAGAAGGCCTTGATTACTTTGACACATACTCGCCGATAACAATAATAACATCTATTCGGGTGTTAGTGGCACAAGGCGTCGTATATGGTCTTGAAATCCATCAAATGGATGTCAAGACAGCTTTCTTAAATGGAGAATTGGAGGAAGAAATTTACATGGAACAACCTGAGGGTTTTGTGGTTCCTGGTAAAGAAAGGAAAGTGTGCAAACTTGTTAAGTCACTTTATGGACTTAAACAAGCACCCAAACAATGACATGCGAAATTTGACCAAACAATGTTGGCAAATGGATTTAAGATTAATGAGTGTGACAAATGTGTTTACATTAAAAATACTCCAAATCATGAAGTCATTGTTTGTTTATATGTTGATGACATGTTGATAATGAGTAGAGATATTACCGATGTAAATGCTACGAAGCGTATGCTGGGCTAGCAAATTTGATATGAAGGACTAAGGAGTTGCGATTTAATCTTAGGTATCAGAATTCATAAAACTCCACAAGGTCTAGCATTATCGCAGTCTCATTATATTGAAAGAGTACTTGACAAGTTTAAGTATTTAAATTTCAATGTTGCAAAGACTCCAATTGATGTAAGTTTTGCACTTCAAAAGAATAAAGGTGAAAGTGACTCACAATTGGACTATGCACGAATTTTGGGAAGTTTGATGTATATTATGAATTGTACACGACCAGATATAGCATGTGCTATAAGCAAGCTGAGTCGATTCACGAGTAATCCCAATCAAACTCATTGGATGGCAATGAAACGAGTCTTGGGGTATTTAAAACACACCCAAGACTATGCTTTGCATTATAACAAATATCCCGCCGTGATCGAAGGATATAGTGATGCAAATTGGATCACAGGATCATCTCGAAGTTAAATCCACGAGTGGTTATGTTTTCACAATTGGGGGTGGATCAGTGTCTTGAAAATCATCAAAACAGACATGCATCGCCCGCTCTACAATGGAATCTGAATTTATAGCTTTAGATAAGGCCGGTGAAGAAGTTGAATGGCTCCCGAATTTCTTAGAAGATATTCCATTCTGGCCCAAACCTTTGGCTCCTATATGTATACATTGTGACAAATAGCAAAGAATAGGTAGGGCAGAAGCGTAATGTACAACGGAAAATCTCGTCACATACGACGAAGACATAATACCGTTAGACAACTCCTCTCTAGTGGCGTTATCACGATTGACTATGTAAAGTCAAGAGATAACGTGGCGGATCCGCTTACAAAAGGCTTATCTAGAGAGGGAGTTAGTAGATCATCAATGGGAATGGGGTTAAGGCCGAGGACAAGTCATCATGGCGGTAACTCTACCTAGCGGACGGAGATCCCAAGAGCTAGGTTCAAGGAGATCAAACAAAGTTGTGACTGACGGTTCAATATTGTCAAATAACTCAACCCATTCTCGGATGAAGACAATGTTCAGAAATAAGGATAAAACCTCATGGCTTGTTAATGAGTTAATAAAACATTAAGGTTCTTTAATGATTATCTAATTCGCAAAGTGTATGACCGATAATGTGGCTATAGGACCACATGTTTAGAAATCACCTATGTGAGTGTTAAGTGTAAGCCGCTTTAAAGGGGAATGACAAGTGAAGGCCCATTCTCTACGCACTCATGAAACCAGAAGTGTTCATGGTCGAAATGAACACAACCGTGAGAACCATAAATGGTTGAGGGTTGATTGTGTGACTTATGTTGTCTAGGTATACAACAAAGTTCGACGGTTCAAAGATATCAAATCTACCGATTGATCGAGTATATCCGATATAAGTTCACTACGGAAAGTTCAAAGGGAAACCTACTTATCCAGATGCAGTCAATTCTCGCTTGTATATCACACTTGTTCGCACTTTTATATTATAGTCATTCCCCATTCATGTGGGGGATTGTTGGGTATTGATATTGGTGAATGGGAAATGATTGGAAAGAAAAGTGGGAGTTGTCCCACATCGGTGGTGGAAAGAAAAGTGGGAGTTCCCTCTTGCTTTATAAAATAAGCATTTGTCCCACATCGGTAGTGGAAAGAAAAGTTCTTCTACTTATAAGTAGAATTACTCCTTCTTGTCAGTAAAAGGGTTGAGGGGGCAAGGACCCCTCGCGCCGTCGTCGTCGCTCGCTCGGCTCGGCTCGGCTTCGGCTACGGCTTCGGATTCGGATTTGGATGATTGATAATCTTTTTGGACCAAATTTTCTTTAATTTTTAATTATTTAATTAATCATTATTTAATTAAATTAATTAACTTATCCAATCCTACCCGTTAGTGACCCTGACCCGCGACCCGGCCGGATCCGCGTGTCTGACCCGCGACCCGATTTCTTTTCCTTATTTAAATTTCCCACCATTTTCAGTGGCTGTTCAGAAAGGTTGCAAACCTTCAGAAACAGTACTTCCATGGCTATAAATTCGTTTGATTCCTCAGAATATTACTTACGAATTTTCTGAACAACACAAACTTCTTCTTCTTCAAAGATAAACAAATTCTCGTGTGATATACTACTGTTGAGTGGTTCGCCGCTATCGGAATTTGGAGTACTACTATTCTGGTAAGATAATCGTTCTATCCTGGGAGGGGATATTCCATCAACCTCGAGTACTGTGAGGGGAATAATTTCCTTAAGGACACACTTTGAACTAAGTGGGCTCGATTATATTCTGAAAAATATTTTTATTTTTCCAACACTGATTCTGTTCATTTTTCAATTATTATTGTTTACTGATTTTTTGGAATACAGATTAATAACAATTACTACCTTCACAAAACTACAAACTGTTACCTTTATCTTTTGTATATTCATCTTCAGTTACAGATCCCAATCTCACATCAATTTTATGGTATTTGATTTATTATATTGTTTGGATTGAACAAACAACAAGAAGAGAAGAAGGTGGAGGTACTAAAGGATGTCACGGATATGGAGAAATGCACTAAGAACAACAACACAAATGCAACATCGAAATTTAGTACTGACACCCCGAATGAGATATGACTCACCAAATAGCTGATACTGAAACAATCATACTGAGCAGATACGTCTCCCTGAAATTTAGTACATGCACCGTGACTGCAGGCTACATACAAAAAGGAAGTTAGTACATTTGAATTGTATTGTCTCTAAAACAACTAAAGGAATACACATGCACATGATATATTAGAAACATGAAACTGAAACTAAACATGTGCATGGACATGATCTGATATGAATTTAATAACATGTGTAAAATCTGTAAAAATGTATATATGTAGGGAGAGCAGTTGTATAAACGACGTGACCACCACGAGTAAACGTGACGTCTGATCTCTGCCCGATCAGCTAAGCTATCTCATATCTTATCGGGGTACAATACATGAACATGAATATGATAAATCCAATAATTCCACAAAGGGGTTATATGAATGTGTCGTCCTCTGGGTGCATCGATCCTTATTCTACGTTGACATACGTAGTTTCAGGCTGTCTAAGCCTTCTCGTTAATCTGTGCAACTCCCAAAATATATACTTGAATATAGTTGGCTTGTAAGCCCATAAATTTCATGAAAATAAAACTTGTAAACATGGTTCGTGATTAAAATTTAGCATGCTAATAAATATATAATATAATTTGTGTAAAACATAAAACATGTATAATTTCATGGAATTGAGTAGTAATGGTTCATAACTTGTATTTAAGAACTCATGGAATTCAAGGTTATGGGTATTCATGGATTACGTACTGATTCCTAATACCATAATGGAATATTAAGAACAAAATAAAGAATTAGCAATACAACATGGTATAACATGATACATGTAGTTTAGGGTTATCATGAACTTGGAATAAACACTCTAATTTATGAACTTTCATGAAAAAATGTGGCGTGGTGAAGAACAACGATGTTCCCACACGTGGATAAAAGTTCTATATACCATTTTCGCTTTTAGCCTTGTATTAAAAATCTGAACTTGGAAGAAGAACTCCAAAGATTGAACCTTGAAACCTTGTATTGAGTTTATCTTGAAAATCCTAGGTTAAGAACAATAAATTTCTACTTAGAATTCATGTATGTACGTTAGAATTCACTTAAAATACTTGGAATAGTCTTACCTTGATATAGGAAGATGATGAGAGAAGAGAACCTTCGTGCTAGGGCTTGGGATTTTCACAACTAAATCTCGTATTTATATTGTTTTTAGTCAAAAGGATTTGAGGCTAAATTTGACGGACTGTCAAATTTTATACGGTCTGCCAAGGGACCGTCAAATTATGTACGGTCCGTATAATCGGACCGTCTTGAAATTTTCAATTTTTCAAGATTCTGTAAAAGCTGGAGGAATTGATGGTTGAGATCGACGGGTCATATAAATTTATACAGTCTATATAATGTACAGAATACCGTCAATTTAAAAAATAAAATCAATGGTTCATTTCGACAGACCATAGCAAATTATATGATCCGTATAATCTGACGTAAAATCATGTCTGAAGAACTAAAATTGATTTCCAACTTTAAACTTTCCGTTTTGATTTTCTGAACTCCTGAATCATGAACAAGACTTAGTTTGAAGGTACAAAGTATTACAGATCAGGTAATGACAGAGGAGAGTTTTTGTCATGATCAGGTGATCACGATGGAGAAAGATGTTCAAAAGCCGGTGATCAAAGAGAAGATGCATGTTCATGATCAGGTGATCATTAAGAAGAAGAAGAATTGCATTTTCAATTGGAAGCTCGCGTGTTAGTTGTTCTGATTTTTACGGTATTAGGCTTTAACAGCCAAGTGAGGAATGAAAAAATGCAGTTGTATTCCTCGCGTGTCTGTTGTTCTAATGTTTCTGGTATTAGCATTTAACAATCAAGTGAAGAATGAAAAATGCAATTGTGTTCACTTGAAATTGCCATAATTGTTTTCTATTTTCATTTTTAGTTGGTTTTGTATTTTTTGTTGATGTTATCGAAATAATATTAACCTTAAAAAGTAGTGTTGAAAAAAATGAAACTTTGTTTGGTTTGTGAAGGATGGCAATGAAATGATCTTTAGTTGGTTTTGTGTATTTTCATCTATTCTGTGTTCTATTATTGATCATTTGCAACCAAGACCATTTCAACAGTAAAAAGTTGTTGCATAAACAACTTCACATTGTAAAGTTTGATACCTAACACATCAACCTAACATGTATCAAGAACATTAATAGAGTTTCATCAAACTAAATAGCATAATTACACTAGCAACACCAAAATAACTGTAGCAAAATAATAGTAGCAATAACACTAGCAAATATATAGTAGCAGCAACACCAACTATTTTCATGGCCTGGGGGGTTTCTAGATGTTCTGCATTGGCTTTAATTGTTAGCAGCAGCTTTAGACCTCATCTGAAGTATTTTTTTCACCCCTCGTTTTCGAAAGAAAAACTCCAAACACATATACACATTGAGGAATCTCATTTGAATATACAATACGTAATACTTTGTCCCAAGTCCCAACTATCTAAGTTGAATAAAGATTGGAGAGATGAAGACTGTCATATTAATGCTTTCACATATAGTTAAACTTGAGCTTCCATTTGTAAGAACTAGCTTCATACTTGCAAAATCCAAACACACGGGGCTAGAGTTAACCCGTATAAGTACATCCAAAATAAGTGTAGAATATTTTTGTCCAAATATTAAGTACTTATTTTAATATTATTGACGTTTTAAATGGTGCTCCTGAACTCGACTATTTGTGCGATTCTCCTCAATGAAATGGGATTTGGACCCGTTGATAACTAAATCATAAATTTATGCCGTTCATCTCTTTTTACTATAATCATTTAGTAAATGATTCATTTTTAATTTCTTTTGCAATTTGTAGATCTTTTAGATAAATGATTGATTTCTTTCCCAACAAATTAAAAAATCTTATGAGAAAATAATTTTTGTTACTTTTAAAAGTTACATTTGCACAATTTTTAAAATGAGAGACAAACCTTAAATAGTGACCTAAAAAGGGAACATTTGCGTAAACTAATCCAACTAAATTGGTTGTAAAATCTGATTTATCAGCATGGGCCTATTGGGCCGAAAAGACCAGCCCAGGAGGATAATGAAGTCCTTTATAACGCGTCTAACTCAAAAACCCTAATCGCCATAGCCGAGCACCACAAAAGGAGAAGAGCAGCCGAAGTGACTCAATGGGTATGTTCGTCCGTCCAATCTCTATTCTGTGTTATTCTCTT
The DNA here is from genome assembly GCA_034509755.1 of Anisodus tanguticus. Lineage (NCBI taxonomy): Eukaryota > Viridiplantae > Streptophyta > Magnoliopsida > Solanales > Solanaceae > Anisodus > Anisodus tanguticus. The sequence continues at coordinate 1,728,400 of CM067545.1, read as the reverse complement.
TGTTAAATTGATTCACGTCGAAATTCTAGTTAAAAATGAACAATCTTTTTTTTTTTTGGTTTGTAACAGGTTCGTACTTTGGATTATCTCTTGATCTTAAATAGTTGCTCATTTTGTTCTAATGGTTTTGTTTAACTACTTAATTTTAACTAGAATTTGTTGAAATGAACAAAGACAGATCTAGCATTTGAATCACACACACATATAATACATACATATGTGTGTGTATGCTTATACACGTGCAAATATGTGTGTGTATATATATAGACACACGCATGCCCTAATCTGGCTATGGTTGGAGAACTAGCCTTGGACGTGGATGCTTCAGTTCTAGAATTTGATTTTACTGAATATGCTGTATCTTTTTCACCAATATGATTGTTCTTTGATTTAAAAAGGTATTTTTATTGTGAAAACACTAATTCAGGACATACAAATGTGTAAATGTGAATGTTGTAATATTTTACTGTAAAAGTCGGATAGGTAGAAAGTTTAAATGCTGCAATGATGCTTTATGGATATTGGTGATACTGGAATGGCGGGTGATGTTTGGTTATGGTGGAAATGTAGGGGCTTACACATATGTGTCGGAGCTATGGAGGAAGAAGCAGTCAGATGTTATGAGGTTCTTGCAAAGGGTTAGGTGCTGGGAGTACCGCCAGCTCCCTTCTATTGTCCGTGTCACCAGGCCTACCCGTCCTGACAAGGCACGCCGCCTGGGATACAAGGCCAAGCAGGTACATTTCTGATGTGTCTAGTAATTTACTTCAGTGTGACTTTGGTAAATCACATATATTTTCTCTCTTTGCAAGTCTTTATCCATATTATAGCGAGTTTGGATATCTAGTGGAAATGAACTTTCATTAATGTCTATTGTTTAATGTTATTCACTCTTTAGGTGGCTATGAGTTAAATCTACTTATATTTGTCTCACCTGTTTGATCTTTTTTCCATTTTTTGGTTACGTTTGAGATGCGCATCTGTGATTGCTGAGTTACTTGTGAAGGCTGTATGACCTATTGTTCATCATTTATGTGCAGTTTCTAGCTGCAAAGGATAGAAATCCATATACATAATACTCTGTTTCTTATACCCTTTTGAGGAATAGCATCAATGCACAAGTCTTTTCTTGTATCATGTTAAATGTTGCACTTGCTCCTTTTCTATTGCATGGACTACTTCAGAGTTGTGATTGAAGACCATTGTCTTTCCAGGGCTATGTGGTCTACCGTGTTCGTGTGAAGCGTGGTGGAAGGAAGAGGCCAGTTTCCAAGGGTATTGTTTATGGTAAACCCACCAACCAGGGAGTCACCCAATTGAAGTTCCAGCGCAGCAAGCGATCTGTTGCTGAGGAGCGTGCTGGTAGGAAATTGGGTGGTCTTAGAGTCCTCAACTCTTACTGGATTAACGAGGTATGTTTTTACACCTTTTACCTATTTCTTGTACTTCCTAGTGCACTTTTATGTTCTCATATGCTAGAGTGCAAAGTATTTGCATTTATGATTGAGACAAAGAACTGTAAAGAGGCTCTACGACTGAAGGTGATAGCTTAAAATAAAAAATGGTGGTGGAATTTATATTCTGAATATTCCAACACCACTTTGTAAATGGTTCTATATCGCGGACTGAGTTACTTAGTTTTTTCTTGTCGCTTACTCTTTATGCACATGCTTAAATAATGGGAATTACGTTAATCTTAATCTACTCTAATGCAGGATTCTACCTACAAGTACTATGAGGTAATATTGGTCGACCAAGCCCATGCTGCTATTCGCAACGACCCAAGGATCAACTGGATCTGCAACCCAGTGCATAAGCACAGAGAATTACGTGGTCTCACTTCAGCTGGTAAGAAATACAGGGGACTCCGAGGAAGGGGGCATTTGCACCACAAGGCTCGCCCCTCAAGAAGGGCAACCTGGAAAAGGAACCAGACTCTGTCTCTTCGCCGTTACCGTTGATCTTCTTGAGAGATTGTTACTTGCTTCGTTTTTTGCATTATCTGGTTTTAGTTCCTTAATTTTGAGACAAGTTCAGCTGTTTACATTTTTGAACATATACATTTGTATTGAAGTATCCATTTTGCTGAGATAGTAATCGATAGAGAAGATTTCTATTGTCTGGTATGAGAGTCGGTGCAGTAAATGTACGTGCCAGAAAAGTGTCAGAATGGATACTCATAAAGTCTACTTCAATTAGACTGGAATTAAGGTTATTGATTGATGGAAATATGTCTTTTGTTCAATTTTATCAAATTAAATCATACGACTAAAATCATATACCCCATATTTGCTTCCTAGATGAACTGAAGCAGTTGTGACATGAAACAATGATATTCACTGAGCATAGGCAGTCCAATTGATGAATAAAGAACGAGAATTTTCATAGATTGATAGCCAGCATACATATAACCTAAGTGCAAAGAATCCTCTTCCACAGGCCCGAACAGAGCAGATATATATAGACCTCAAATAGCTTAGTATTGGGTAGGGCTGGCCAGTGGGCCGGGACGACCCGACCCCGGCCCGACCCCGTCCCGACCCCGCCCCGGTCCCGACCCGACCCCGCTCTAAAAAAAAAAAAAAAAAAAAAAAAAAAATTAACGGGGGCGGGACTCGAACTCGGGACGGGACGATGTCTCGTCCCGCCAGACCCGAGCCCGCCCCAGGCCCGCCGGACCCGAGCCCGCCCCGAGACCGTCCCGACCCCGACCCCGACCTTACCTTTGCAAAAATAACCGTTGCACCAACGGTCATTTTAGATTATGGCCGTTGGCCAACGGCCATTTTAGGCCCCCCCCCCTCCCCCAACCCCCCCTACCCCTTAATATTTATTTTTAACCCATAAGTTATTATATTTACACTTTAACCCAATTTTTCAACTATAAATAACTCATTTTCTCTTCATCTTTCTCACAAATCTTCCTACAATCTCTCTAATTTGAAATTTCTCAATATATCTCTCTACATTGTTTGCTAAATATTCAATTTTATTAATTCATTTGGGAATTGGGAGTGAAGTTGGCAACTAGCTTGAGGATCTTCCATCGAGCAAAGTTTCAATTTTCAACCTCTCGATTACACGTCGACGTTACGTCGGCGTTTGGTACATTCGTTCCTTCATTAAATTATTATTGTCTGTTTATTTTATTTAGCGCACTTAATTTCATTTACTTTAATTATTTGTTAGCATATAATTAAAATGGAAGGAATTAGAGGTATGTTTAAGGGTAAGGGTAAGACTTCTTCTAGTAGGGGCAATCAGGGCAAGGGTACTTCTTCTAGTCATCTTATTCCTACACATAATGATTTTGTTGATACTCAACATTTTCCTACAATACCATTAGATTTAGACGAGGAGTTATTTTCTCGGAACTCAAGAAGACTTTAATTTAGACGATGATCTAGACGATACACCCACTAATATTGATGACAACACGCCCACTAGTGCACCTTCAACCGAAATACCTCCTATTCCCCCTAGTATGAGACGAGGTCCAAGAAACGACCATTAAAATCGATGCATGGACATTTTTTGATAGGGACGTAGAGAATCAAGTAGCCATATGTAAAATTTGTAAAAATGTTTTAAAATTTAAAACTCGGAAAAGGTCACGGTGGGACGGGGGTTTAATTAGACATGTAGTAAGTGCTCATCCAAATAGGTATGCCCAATACCAAGCTTCAAAACCGGGTGCGCAAACGGCCGCTCCATCGGGACAAGGTTCACATACCGATACTTGTCCCGGACCAAGTACATGGGTCAAATTAACCCTATGACGGGGGGAATTGTAGGCTCTAAATACAACAAACATAGAGATAGGGAAGCAATATCAAAATTAGTTGCTTTGTGGAGGGTTTGCCTTTTTCATTTCCTTCATCTCCGGTTTTATTCATTACATTAGAGATATATATAATCCTCGCTTTTAACGGTTTTCCTAGGTCAACTCGTTAGAGAGATGTATTTAAATTTGCGCATGAATATCAACAATATTTACGTTTTTCATTATATCATTTTAATGGCAAAGTATCTATCACGTCGATATAGGTCGTAGTACTAACGGCCATGATTATTTAACTCGTAACTTGTCATTGGATAGATTATAAATGGTCTATGCAAAAACGTATTTTAGCGTATAGATATATAGATGATAGGCACACTGGTACTTTTATTGCGAAAATATTTATCAAGTGTACGATTATTACGGAATTACCGATAAAATTATGACTATTACATTAGATAACGCTTCTAATAACAATTACGCAATTACAATGTTAAAAAATAGTTTAGCTCCATCTTTTCCGGACCATTTTCATATAAAATGCGCGTGCCATATATATAACTTAATTGTAAAGGATGGTCTATCACTTTTTGAAGACATTCTTAGTAAAATACAATTTGCTATAAACTTTATTTTTAAAAGTAATAAAGTACAACGTAGAAAAGAATATAAAAAAATTTGTCATGATTGTGGACTACCTTTTAGAAGAATTCCACAAGAAGTATCCACTAGGTGGAATTCTTTATACGAGCAACTACTTGTTGCTTATGACTATAAATTACCTATAACTTTATTTTTTAACTCTCATAATAAAAAGCCACCGATATGATTTTAGATAGTGATTGGGAAAAAATTTCCGAACTTATTGTATTTTTAGAGAAATTTTTTCAAGCAACAAAAGAATTTTCCGGTATATATTATCCTACTATTTCAACTATGTTATTTTATATAACTCTAATATTTTTATTACTTAGTGAATATATGGAAAAACCAAATTATAAGGCAGCTATTAAAAAAATGTTTGTCAAAATAAAAAAATATTTTATTCCTATTCCTTCTATTTATATTATTGGTTCGTATTAAATCCTACTATTAAAATAGACGGTACTAAATCACTAATTGAAACTATTTACGATTGTATAGAAGTACTACCACCTCCAAGTCCCAAAAATCTAAATCACCCACCACCTATTGAACAAACTAAAGAAGAAGTGTTGAATAGCGTAGAACACCACCGCAAAAATATATATAGATTTTATCAACAAGAAAATGCTAGTAACGTACCGGCTACCATACCATCTTCTTCATCTTCAACACAACCTCACAAAAGACATGCTGTTTCGCGGCTAGTATTGAAAGCCTCGTAAATAGAATGTGCGGCCGTACCTCTACTAACCAAATTAGCGAGTTGGATATTTTTGTTTTGCGGGGTTCGTACCGTATCAAGAAGTTATCAATGAAGATGGACAAGAAGACTTGCTCAAATACTGGAGGGGGAATGAGAAGACCTTTCCGACACTTTCAATGATGGCTCGAGATGTTTTGAACATTCAAGCGTCGTCAATCGCGTCGGAAAGCGCTTTTTCTCGCAGCAGATATCAAATAGGAGACCACAGACACTCATTGGCGGAGACAAACTTGGAAATTGCGTATTATTCGAGAGATTGGATACGAGCGGAGCGGAGAAGGTGCGGTCAACCGGAGATCAACGAAGAAGATGATGAAAACTACAACGAGATCTTAACCGAAGGTAGTGGAAGCGACGTGGATCAATTTGACCAACAAATACCTATTCCAACCGAAGAACCACATGAAATCATCAAGCAATTAGAACAGATTTTTTTTGAAAATGTAATTTTTTTAATTGCAATTTTATTATGTAATTTGCAACTTTTGGACAACACCATAAAGTTGCAATTTAGATTTTAGACAATTGTATTTGTATTACAAAAAAATCATATGTCTATTAAATAATATAAGAGGCACAAAAACAGCATTGGGATGTTTTTATTACACTATCTTGTTTTATTTATTGAGTTTTTTTTTATACATATGTTATTTAAAAAAAAAAAAAAAAAAACGAAAACCCGAGCTCGCCCCGCCCCGACCCGAGCCCGCCCCGACCCCGCCCCGACCCGATACCGACGGGATCGGGATCGGGACGGACCGGAGCAGTCCCGCCCGCACCCGACCCCGCTAGGCCCGCTAGGCCCGATCCCGACCCCCCGGATCGTCCCGCCCCGACCCCGACCCCGCCAGACCCGGCCCGCCAGACCCGAGCCCGGCCCACTGGCCACCATTGGGACATAACTCATTGTTAATAATGCTTAAACAAGGAAAGAAAAGACACCAAAAAACATAAAAAATATAATTTTTTGAATGTTGGCATCCATTGTTACGGAGGAGAAGTGGATGAATCAGTATATGGTACAAAGATTTCTACACTTGGAGTGCGCCTTCTTCCTGTAAATATACTATATACTACTATAAATATAGCCAAGTATTACACAACATTTCATGCAATACTGAAGCAAATACATCACAGTAACCATTTTAAGTAATTTACACATACAACTTAATATTCCCGATCATCAACGATGGCAGAGGTCTCGATCTTTTTGACAAACTTATCATAGTTCATTTCTTCATTGTTAGCTCAAACGTTCTCTAACCTTGTGAGAGATAAGAGAATCAAAACCTCAAACCTGTGTCATGCCAACTTCATACATTTGAGTTTGAAGTTGGGAATTGTGAATCCTAACTTTAAATCTAAATGTTTGAAGTTCAAACTGCACAAACAATACAACACTTTGTCTGAAGTATGGTTTAGCAGTCTCCAACTTCAGACATAAGTCTGAAATTTGTAACTTCAATCTTGTAGGTCTGAGTTAATTTGAAGCGACTAAATATTAATTTTTTTTACCCATTTTGGCTATGGTTTAAATGGAGGTCCTCCAAGCGACTATGTAAGGTTTCAATAGGAATCCAACCCATTAGTTATGAATTATTGAAATTGATAATATCAAAACACTTGTCTTCAATCAAAGTAGAAATGACACTAAGTAACCACTTGTGATGGCACCTTCTAAAGCATGTATAGCAGATTTTAGAAACTATTTAAAGCTAAGCTAATTTGTAATAAGTAAATAAAATTTGGATGAAATTACTCAACTTAACACGTAAAATTTCAGTCCATCGGTATGAATTTAGGCTCCGCTAGAGACCAACTTCAAACCCAATGCTCTAAAGTTTGAAGCCCTAAACTTAAAACCAAAGCTTTAGACTTTTGGATGTGACTAAATTATAAATTTAAAAAATGACTACTTTTTAAAAGATATCCTTGAATGGACTATTTGTGAGCACTTCCCCCTCAATGAAAACCACATATAAATCTTGTACGCAAGTTGGAACAGCGCTTTAGCTTTAAATAAATTTCGCTCATTTAGTCTGCGCGGTCAAATCGAAGGAATTTGGGTTAGTTGATAACCATAATTGCTACTGTAGTAATATAAACATGGACCTATGGGCCGAAAAGACTAGCCCAGTAGGGTAATGACAGTCCTCTTATAAAAGGTCTCACACTAAAACCCTAGACGCCTTTGCCGTGCACCAGAGTAGCAGAAGTGACTCAATGGGTATGTTCCTCCATCCTTATGCTTTATTATACTCTTTGCTAAGTTCATTCATGTCGAAAATCTACCTGAATGCGAACAATCCTTAGGTTATTTTTACTTTTTTTGAATTATCTATTGACCATAGGTAGTTGCTCATTTTGTGCTAATGGTTTTGTTAAACCACCGAAATTTCAATATAATTTGTTGAAGATCTAGCACTTGAATCACTCACACAAATATACATACACAAGTGCTTGTAACTGTATACACACGCGTAAATATATACTATATGTTTGTGTGTATATGCACATACTTAGACACACACACATACACACTTTAATCAGGTGATCTAGGCCTCCGTCCATGAATTTTCTTCCATTAGCGCTATTTCGGGGTTCAAGGGAGAGATTATGCTCCGTACTTGAAAACAAGTTTTGCATGTGTGTCTCTACACAGTCTGATTAACTAAGTTTTTCTTTCTAATTAACTATGAATGATGTTTCAATTCTAGAGTTTAATTTTACTGAATATGCTGCATTTCCCCCTCTTGATTGTCCTCTGATAAAAAGTTGTTTTATTGCTTAAAGCCATCAGGAGACGCTAATTGTAAATATAGTTCTTATATTTTACTCTAAAAGCTGGACAGGTAGAAATTTTAAATGAGACAATGTTGTTTATCGATATTGGTATTACTGGAATACCAGGTGATGTTTGATTTTGGTTGAAAGGTAGGGGCTTACAAAATAAGTTTTCTTATATTTTACTCTGAAAGCTAGATAGGTAGAAAGTTTAGATGAGACAATGTTGTTTTGGATATTGGTATTTATGGATATCAGTATTGCTGGAATAATGGTCATGTTTGATTTTGGTGGAAATGTAGGGGCTTACACATATGTATCGGAGCTATGGAGGAAGAAGCAGTCAGATGTTATGAGGTTCTTGCAAAGGGTGAGGTGCTGGGAGTACCGCCAGCTCCCTTCTATTGTCCGTGTTACCAGGCCTACTCGTCCTGACAAGGCACGCCGCCTGGGATACAAGGCCAAGCAGGTACATTTCTAATGTGTGTAGTAATTTACTTGACAATGCGACTTGGCAGATATTTTATCTTTTTGCAAGTTTGTCCATAAAATAGCGAGTTTGTGTCGGATATCTTGTGGAATTTAAGTCTGAATCATATTCTTCTATTTAATACTATTATTTATTCATCAAGTGGATATGATTTTCAGTCTACTTATATTCGTGCACTGTGAGATCTTTTTTTATTTCTTGGTTAAGCTTGAGACTTACATCTGTGATTTTTTGCCAAGATGCTTCTGAAGGCTGTACAACCTTGTTATATTGTTCATCCTTTTTTGTGCACTCTCTAGATGCTAAGGATGGAAAACCATATCCATAGTATGTTTCTTTTACACTTTTGAGGAACAATCATAATGCAGAGGTCTTTTCATTTACCATGTTATATGTTACACTTGCTCCTTTTCCATAACAAGGACTACTTCAGAGTTGTCATTAAGACCATTATCTTTCCAGGGCTATGTTGTCTACCGTGTTCGTGTGAAACGCGGTGGAAGGAAGAGGCCAGTTTCCAAGGGTATTGTGTATGGTAAACCCACCAACCAGGGAGTTACCCAACTTAAGTTCCAGCGCAGCAAGCGATCTGTTGCAGAGGAGCGTGCTGGTAGGAAATTGGGTGGTCTTAGAGTCCTTAACTCTTACTGGATTAACGAGGTACATGTTTAAATATTAATACCTGTTTCTTATACTTTTAGTGCATATTTATATTCCCACATTCTAGAGTGAAGTTATTTGCATATCTAATTGAAACAAAGAACTGTATTTAATTATCACAAGAGACTTTAAATTTGAGGAGTTGAATCGTATTATGGTTTGCGAGGTGATTGAATTCATTTTGAGGTCTGAATTAATAGTTTGAGGCTGGAAATGCAAACACCACTTTGGTAAATGGTTCTATTTTGAGATCTGAGTTAATATTTTTTTCTTGTTGCTTAGACTTAACCTACTCCAATGCAGGATTCAACCTACAAGTACTATGAGGTAATATTGGTTGACCAAGCCCATGCTGCTATTCGCAACGATCCAAGGATAAACTGGATTTGCAATCCAGTGCATAAGCACAGGGAATTGCGTGGTCTCACCTCTGCTGGTAAGAAATACAGGGGACTCCGAGGAAGAGGACATCTCCACCACAAAGCTCGCCCCTCAAGAAGGGCAACCTGGAAAAGGAACCAGACCCTGTCTCTCCGCCGTTACCGTTGATCTGCTTGACCTTTTTGAGAGATTGTCGCTTGCTTAGTTTTTTGCATTATCTGGGCTTAGGCCCTTTATCTCGAGACATTCAGCTGTTTACAATTTTGAACAAGTACTTTTGTATTGAATTATACATTGTCTTGCAGATATAGGGTTGCATGCGAACTCAAACAATAGATGCAAGTAAATTACTATCCAAGATTAATAACTGAATACATTGGAGTGATGTGTCGGTTGTCTGTTATGAAAAAAGTACTTTTTTTTTTGTTTATCCCAAAAAGAGTTTAACGGCAAGTTTAAGATTACAAGATTTAAAAGTCTGTTTATTTTTTAAATTTTGTGTCAAATCAAACTAAGACACTTAAATTGTGACGAGTAGTAGTAGATTCTTGTTAAAATATCTATTTTTACTTGGTATTTATGCCAAATAATTGATTGCATTTAAAGTTTGTCATTGAAATTATGGTAAGGTTATATGCATTAAACCCTCAGTCAAGGTAAGCTAGTTTGATTTGATGTAATCCTACGCGTGTTTACCTAAATCTTAATCTAAATCTTGTTTGATGCATTTTTCTTACACGTTCGATTGCACCCTCCCTTGTTGTACCTTCACGAGAGTCTAACTGACTCTTTGGTAGCACATCCTCGGTTACTGATGGAGAGCCAATTTGTGTACAAACTATATTGATTACAACGGAAACGTTATGTTTTTTCTTGGTAAACATTGTTGTATTCGTGGATTTACTGTGTAAAAGATCATTTTTAGGTTTCATTGTCTCTCAGCTACCTAATCATGGTGTTTTTAGCCACCTTGCTGCATATACAATGGAAAAAGTAAAGAATCAAAATGCTGCACCATGGAATTAACATCTTTTTCCTATATGAGATATATAGGAGTTTGATTTTTAAAGAGAAATTAGGATGTAAATGATTTTCACCTATTGAATTTAAACAAACAAGTTGGAAAATATTATTGACTTGTGAATATAATATTTTGACTTGTACAAAGATATAGGGAAGTCTCCTGGGTAATATATTATTTGGGATTAGTTGGATGAATGTATTATTTTGGGTTAACTGGAATATATAATGTTGACTTGTAAATATAATATTTTGACTTTGTACAAGAGAGAGAGTATGATGGATAGTTGATATATACCTTGTTTGCAACATTTGCACTAACAAAAAAAAGAAAGTAGAGTTTCTTGCTCTCACCAAGCCAAGATTCAATAATATTGTAAATCAATATCTTTCTCTCTTCATGGCTCAACCTTACAGAACTGCTTATCATTTTCAACCTCCCAAAAATTGGATAAATGGTACATTCTTAACATGCTTATTTTTTTCTTCAGGATTGTGATTAGTTTTGTGTAATCTTAATCTTAACTCTTCTTTGTATATTGTTATTTATTATTGATTTATGTTCGATTGATGGATCATGTCATTGACTAATAATGCTGGTGAAATGGGAAATATGCATATCGTCGGATTCACAGATCCTAATGGTAAGTTTTCTTGTCTAGTCGTACTCGTAAGTGGTAAACCTTCTGTTTAAAAGACTTATAATTCTATTATACAGATCTATCTTTTTTTTTTGTAGCAATATCGTATTAAGAAGTAATACTAGCAAATTGTTAAAGTTGTTTTTCTGATTCTATCCTCCCATGATTATCTACTAAAAGCTCAAAGGTAAGATAAGAAAAAAAAAAGGAAAAATTGTAGTTTTAGTCCTTGAGTTATAGATTATTCCAATTTTAGTCCTTGTATTAATGGACTGAGCGTATCGAACCTTCAATTAAACAAATTGTGCTCTTTTGGTCCTTCAACCTAATTGAATTTGAAGCTAATAGTGTTAGCTTTTTATTTTGATTTTTCCTATTTTTTTTCATGTAAAAGAATCACATTGTAAATATCTTCTCTCCCCGCCAGCCACTTCTATTTTCATAAACCCGGCCACCATGATTAGGGATGGTAAAGGATCGGATCTGGACCGAATCCTACTAGATCCAGATCCAGATCTATTTTTCATACCTGGATAAAGATCCGGATCCAGATCTATCGGGTCTATAAAAATCAGATCAAAATTCGGATCCATCGGATCCACGGGTCCGCGAATCGAATCCGGATCTACATGTAATTTTTTTTAGCTTGAATAATATTCCCACATGTTGAAACTTTTATGACAAAATGAAACGCAATCTGATTGAAAAAAAATGATTGAGTTCATTCAATCAACACACACAAACATGACACCATTCTTTCAAAATACTGAACAAAGTTTTAGCATCACAAGAAAATAAAGACAATTGACTTCATTAGTGATGCTGAACATGTTGCAACTTTGAGCTAATTTTTGGAGGCTTTAGTGCTCCACTTGTAGTTCTACTGATTGACTTCATTAAACAACATAAAACAATGTCAGTCATATATCAAAAGTCTCATTTTTTTTTTGCTGATCAAACAAATGAGAAAGATACTTAAAGCTTACGGCTAGCAGATTCAAGAAATGAAAATTTAAAGAAGAGTGATAATTTTTTCTTTTTATAGAAATGAAAATATGGGAAACTGCAGAGAGCATATAGGTAAAAGAAATGAAACTTCAAAGACAAATTATATGGTTGTGTGACTTGTGCCTTATCCTGGTTCAACCCTTTACCCAATACATAAATTATGTATTTTTTTTTTAAAAATACTTATAAAATTTTATTCTAGGTTATGCATATATTTAATAAAAAATAGATTCACGGATCGGATCTGGACCGGATACGGATCTCAAATACAAGATCCAGATCCAGATCCGATCTGTCAGAAACGGATCCGGGTCCGATCCGGATCCATCGGATCCAAATTTTGAAGATCCATATCCTATAAAATGGATCTGGATCCACCGGGTCCAAGATCCATTGCCATCTCTATTCAATGATTGATGAATATGCAAATAATGGACTCTTAAACAGTTGTTTTTTTGGGATCCTTCTTTCATCTGATAGCTTTGCATCCACACAGGAATTGAAACATTGTTGGCTGAGGCGAAGCTAGCATATGACATACGGTTCAGATGAATTCAATACTACCTTCGTCTTAATTTATATGATATTTTTCACTTTTCGCGAGTCAGTTTAACTAACTTTGAAGTTAAATTGTACTCCTATTAGATTAACTCAATATGTTAAAATTAAAATTTATATATTTGATAACTACCTAAAAAGTACTATATGTGAGTTTACAACTTTTCTCATATCAATTTGGTGAAAAAATATATTTTAAAATATTAATCAAAGTTCATATAGTTTGAATCTCAAGGAAACAAAAACTATCACATAAATTGGGACATAGGCACTAGAGAGTAGGTTTTTCTCAAATTTTGTATACTCCCTCCGTCCCAATTTAAGTGTCTTAGTTTGATCGAGCACAAAGTTTAAAGAATAAAAATAGCCTTTTAGATCTTATGGTCCTAAATTAAAGATGTGTGTAATGTACTAAAATGTCCTTTGAATCTTGTCGTTTTAAACTTGCCATGTAGGATGTTTAAATTGTCAACTTACTAAATATAAAAAGAAACAATCTTTTAAGATAAACCAAAACGGAAAGTAAGACTTAAATTAGGATGGTGAAGTATATAATAAGATATTCACTAAATATATATAATTACGTCATTGCAAACCTGATCATTATTATATATTACCTTGAGATTTATGGAGAAACTCATAAATGTAAATCTTAGATCCGCTTCTGAATTTGGGCAAAATCTCTCTATTGGTTGTCCACTCATGTCCTCGCACTATAAGAAAGTATAAAATTGACAACACAATTTTAGCAACAATAAATATATTGTTGCTAAAAAAAGTAAATGACAATAAAAATTTAATATATTGTTGATAAAAAAACGTAAATGACAACAAATTTAATATGTTGTTGTTGCGAAAACTTTTCACATCGGAGAATATTGCAATGACATGAAACAACTTTTGTCGTTGCGTAGTGACAGACCCAGGATTTAAGGGTCGTGGGTGCCTCATTTTATTTAACATAAGTTGCTAACAATGATATAATATAAATGCACAACTATTTGAATGCTACACTAAAAGAAAACTGCAGCTAATATTATCATTATCAAATGAGGCTTCTAATCACAAGTTTCATACCAAAGAAGATTTCTAGTCAGTAGTCACCAAGTTCAAGACCATTCTTGTAAATCACGGAGCTGCTAGATGAACTAAAACATTGAAATTGGCCGTTTGGCTACTAATTAAATTCCTACTAGATGCTTTACTAACTTCATAAAATTAATTAAATCTACAGGACCGATGATATACAAGGGAATATATCATTTATTTTACCAATACAATCCTGAAGGTGCAGTATGGGGAAACCTCCATTGGGGTCATTCTACTTCAACTGATCTTGTCAATTGGACTATCCATCCTCCAGCACTTTTGCCTTCAGACTCATATGACATCAATGGTTGCTGGTCAGGTTGTTGAGATTTTCTCAAAATATTACGTTAAAGTTTTTACTTTATTTAGGAGATTCACATTACGTATAATATATTCCTTGTAACCAGGTTCCGCTACAATTCTCCAAGATGGCACACCAGCAATACTCTATACTGGACGCGATTCACAAAATACTGAACTCCAAAATCTAGTCGTGCCCAAAGATCCATCCGACCCTTATCTTGTTGAATGGGTTAAATCGCTTCATAATCCAATAATGACACCTAATGAAGAGGAAAAAGAATTGTTTAGGGACCCAAGCACCGCGTGGTTAGGGCGTGATGAGATTTGGAGAGTTATCGTAGGGAACAAAAGAGAACACAAAGGAACTGCTCTTTTATACAAAAGTAAAGATTTTATTCATTGGACTGAAGCAGATCGACCCCTGCATTCATCTAATGAATCTACAATGTGGGAATGTCCTGATTTTTTCCCTGTATCAATTGAAGGCGAAAATGGACTTGACACTTCAGAGATTTTTTCAGGAATTAAACATGTACTCAAGATAAGCGCATTTCGTTCTTTTGTTGATTATTACACTATTGGAGCGTATGACCAACGCAACGATATATTTACACCAGATGAGGGATCTGTAGACAATGAATCAGGATTAAGATTGGATTATGGAAGGTACTATGCTGCCAAGTCTTTTTTCGACAGTGCCAAGAACAGAAGGATTGTTATTGCTTGGATCAATGAGTCTACAAGTGTGGACATAAATATCATCAAAGGATGGTCTGGTCTTCAGGTAATTAATTTGTTTTACCCCTTTTTTATACTCCCTCCCATCCTGGTACCGCCAACGCCTGGTCGTGCAAATTTATGTGATACTATTTTTTTATTAGATTGTTTAAAAAAAAATGAAACATTTTTATATTTAAAAATAATTTAACTTTAAACTTTTCATTTTACTCTTAATGATTTTTTTTATAACCATATAAGTATTATGTCATACTCCCTCCGTTTCAATTTATGTGAATCTTTCGGAGTACGAGAGTCAAACTTTATAACTTTGACCTTAAATTTTAACATTGATTTTTCAAGTTTGTAAAAATAAAATTTATATATTTAGAAACTACATTAAAAGTATTACAAGTCATGATAATTTAGAAAAAATGTAAGGAAAATGTGGTCAAAGAACCACCTCGTAGACTCCCAAATAGTAAATGGTTCACATAAATTGAAACAAAGAAGTATTTAAAACCACAAGTTTCAAAAGTCTCATAACCACATAAATATTATGAAGTCTTCATTTTATTGTCATATAAATTAGAACGGAGAAAGCACTTGTTCGGCACAACTCACAAAAATCTACTGAATTAATATTATTGTGGATCTTTTGAATAGCCTAGTGAACATTGTTATTCAATAATAGGTAAAAGTTTATTTATACTCGGTATTTATACAAATAAAATCAATGTAAGATACGTGTCTTTCATACATAGATTTACCACTTAACCATGGTTAAGTAATATATATTCTCACTTTGATTTTTAGTTGCTAAAGTTAAATGGCTTGACTTGCTTAAATACCAAGGGAAGTATAACAATATATTCAACTCTCAATTATAATAATGCCATTACTTATAATTGAGAGTTGAATATATCTATTTGTACTTATAATTGAGAGTTGAATATATCTATTTGTACTTATAATTGAGAGTTGAATATATATATATATTAATTATAATATTATCTTTATTTTTGGTCATTATTGTAATCATTATACCATTACAGTCGTTTCCTAGGAAAATTTGGCTTGATAGAGCTGGAAAACAGTTGATTCAATGGCCAATAGAAGAAATCGAAACGCTAAGGACAAATCAAGTTGAATTACAAAATATAACACTAAAAGCAGGTTCAAAGCGTGAAATTTCAGGTGTCACCGGTGCGCAGGTATAATTCTTTTAATTTGGCTTGAATTGCACAAACTTCCACTGTGTTTCAAGAACTTTTACAAAAGTACTCATTATGAATGTTACAAATTGGATTTCTATGGGGTTCTATACAGTTGTTTATTACTATTGTTTCAGGCGGATGTAGAAATTTCCTTCTCAATCCCAATGGCCATGCTCGAGCAGGCAGAGGTTCTGGAATCAAATTCAACTGATCCACAAGAGATAGCCAACCAAAGTGGTTCATCCGCCAACACTGGTGTAGGACCTTTTGGGTTGCTAGTCTTGGCCTCAAATAACATTGAAGAATATACTGCTGTATTCTTCAGAATTTTCAAAAAGAATGACAAGTTTGTTGTGCTAATGGGTTGTGACCAAAAGAGGTATCTCCCTTGTTTCTTCCCTTTTAGGAAACCTATTGGCCCGGCTAAATGATATGTTGTATACAAGAATCATTTTAGGTTTCATTTTACATTGCAAAAAAAGAAGTATGTTCAAGAGTATATGTTTTATTCTAATAAGAAATAAAAAAAGGACAGTCTGGTGCATTAAGCTCCTGTTATGTGTGTGATCCGGGGAACGGTCAGACCACAAAGGTCTTTTGTATGCAGTCTTAACTTGCATTTCTAATTGTAGATCTTGAAATTCAATATGAAAATTTGAAATGCAGGTCATCTCTGGGTCTTGAGTATGATAAAACCAATTACGGAGCCTTTTTGGATATTGATCCTGTTACAGAAAAGTTATCACTAAGGACTCTGGTAAGTTTCACTATCAGATTATACAAATATTTTTCAAATTTTATCCCTAAAATGTAGGGAAACTAACATTTATATACAACTTTTAAGAATTATTGGCATTGGTAGCTATAACCCAAATAGATAGATTTGGTAATAACTATTATAACTGCCTCTTCTTTTTTTTCTCCGGCACTGGCCAAGATTGATTCTACTTTTTCACCTAAAAGTACTTCTATTTTTTTTTTTACGTGGGTGTGGTTGAAATTCATCAGAAATAGCTGCACAAGGCTATACACAAAATGTTAGAAAGTTTGAACAGAGGAGCTAAAATAGGCTAGGAAAACATAACTGTGATAATGTATATCGCGTATATTATTGCAAATCGCACATATATGTATATCAATATACATAGTATACATCAATATACATGAAATACATGAATATAATGATGATAGACATGAACATACAGATACTATACACGAATATGCACTACCTTAAAAACTCATTTTCTTGCATTTCACACATCCTCCGCCGCACCGCCACCAACATTGCACATGAGATCCAAAAGGATCTATTACTTCTTGACTATGAGATATTGATTTTTGTCACTTGAGCTAGCTAGACTTATATGCTTTTTTTTCTTCTCTAACAGATTGATCATTCCATAGTAGAAAGCTTTGGTGGAGGCGGAAAAGCTTGCATCACAACTAGAGCTTATCCTACTTTGGCCATCAACGATAAAGCCCATATATTAGCTTTCAACAATGGATCCCAAGATATTGAGGTCTCCAGTTTGAGTGCGTGGAGTCTAAAGCAGGCTCAAATCAAGTGAATCATTAACCAATAAGGGGTCGTTTGGTAGAGTGTTTAGAGAAAATAATGCATGCATTAGCTTTGTGTATTTAATAATACCTTGTTTGGTATACTTTTTCATTTAGTTATACACTCTATTTGGTATATATTATGCTATGCATAATTAATACCTATCAAACTATGTTATTAGCAATGCAATGATATCAAGGATGATCATTTTCTTCTTAATCAATTTAAAATTTAAAATGTAAATTTTAAATTCCCGATCGGCGGTCACTAAAAGATTTGGAGGCACGAATAAAAAAAATAATGAAAATTGCGTTCGCCATTTATTTTTAAGATTAAGTCAACGTTGACGAGGATTGATCGATGTTTGACTTTGTAATAATTCACCAATGTGCAGAGATTCCATATGCAAGAAGATTAAGATCGACCCTAAATCTTGTATGTCAATTCTTGATTGGAAACTTTTGTAATTAGGTTAATTAGTTATCTAGTTTGTATCAAAGTAATTATTCTTGTAACCTTATATATATTGTAAATCATTCATCAAGAAACATATTCCTTTATGGTATAAGTAGCCTAAAACTACAAACCCTACCCTAGCCACCAATACACTTTCTCGGCCGCCATTTCTTTTTCCACGTTGGCACCTAGCCCACGTCGAAATCCTAGCCGCCAACCTCTCTCGGCCGCCCACTCTCTCTTTACCCAACGACAGAACTCTAGTTTTTCCGGACATTCTCCATCCCTTTTCCATGGCTGACATAACCAAGTTTCATCATGCACTTGCCGTAAACAACATTAAAAAGTTCATCCTTCTAACTTTTGAGATGGAAAATGGTCAATACTCCTCGTGGGCGGAGCTTTTTAAGATCCATTGTCGTGTTCACGAAGTTATCGACCATATCATCCTTCCCACGTCGAAGTCCACAGACATACTATCGGCTTCGACTTATGATGATAACTCTGGTCTCGTTTGGACGCAGCTGTCCTCCAGTGGATATACGACACGATATCTAATGATCTGTTACACACCATCATTGAGACCGATGCCACTGCCCGCTAAATGTGGGAACGTTTGGAAAGTATTTTCCACGACAACAAAACTCAACGAGCATTATACCTTGAAAATCAGTTTAAGGACGTTGATCAGGACGATTTCCCAAAAATGTATGCTTATTGTCAAGAACTCAAGATGCTTGCCGACCAACTTTTCAACGTTGGTGCACCAGTCACTAATCATCGATTGGTCATGCAAGTTATTGCAGGTTTGAACGAATCCTATGACGGCATTGCCACCATCCTTCAACAATGCACGTCGTTACCTCCATTTTATGAGGCTCGTTCGACGTCGCCCTCACCACCATCGTCAGACACTCTACTGACGGCAGGGCCTCCTGTTCTGGCAACCAAAATCGTCGGTCAGACGACCCGCAACAGTCCGCTTCCTCCTGTAACAATCGCCGGAGCAGGAAGTCCGGCAAGGGCCCCGACAGAAGAAATTTCGGCAACAACGACGGTGGGAAGGGGCAGTCCCCGCCGGTCGAAAACAGCCAACAACGACCACAAATATGGCAGCAGCCTCCGCCGTGGGCTGTTTATCCGCCGTGGTCCGCGTGGGCCCCACAGTCATGGGCCTCCCCTCCTTGCCCGTATCCGACATCCTTGTGGACTCCACCTCAGAATCGACATGCCCAACCTGGCATACTTGACCCACGTCCACAACATGCTTACACAACACATTCCCCCTGCCATCGACTTATGCACTAACTCCAGACGAAAATTAGTATATGGACACCGGCGCCACATCTCACATGATGGCATCATAAGATACTCTCTCTTCTTATTCTAATTTGAGTTATTTAAATCAGAATATTATTATTAGTAGTGGATAAGGCATTTCCATCCGTGGTTATGGTCATTCCTCCCTATCCCCATAACTAATCTTAAAAATGTCCTCCATGCCCTTAAACTCATTAAGAATTTAATCTTCGTGCGACATTTCACAACTGACAATTGGGTTTCCCTTGACTTTGATCCTTTTGGTTTTACTGTAAAGGATTTTATGACAGGGAGACGAATAATGAGACGTGACAACACCGGAGATCTCTACTATATTTCAAATGCCGTCAACAATCCAGCCTCAGTTCCATCAACATTTGCTGCTCTTTCGTCTTCCTTGTGACATTCTAGATTAGGACATCCGGGAGACTCTATTTTGCGCTCCTTTAGGAAAAATAATTTTATTAGTTGCAACCGTGTTTCTAGGACTCCTATATGTGAATCTTGTGTTTTTGAGAAACATGTCAAACTACCATTTTTGGCATCCACAAATTATACTTTAATGCCTTTCGATATCATACATAGTGATTTGTGGACATCCCCTATTTTGAGTAAGGCTGACCATCGATATTATGTGTTGTTTTTGGATGATTATTCCAACTTTCTATGGACTTTTCCAATTGGAAATAAATTCCAGGTCTACCTCATTTTTTCTTCATTTAGTGCTTTCGTAAAAATACAATTTGAAAAGAACATTAAATGTTTTCAACGTGACAATGACATGGGGTTTGATAATAACCCATTCAAGCAGTTTTGCTTCAAAAATGGTCTTACCTTTCGATTTTCCTGCCCTCACACATCCTCCCAAAATGGTAAATCCGAATCATAAATAACCCCATTCGTGCCCTACTTCCTCACACCTCAATTCCCCATCAATTCTGGTATTACGCACTCTCCATGGCCACCTATCTCCTAAACATAATCCCAAACAAGTCTCTAGCTCAATGGTCGTCACCCAAGTTCTGTTTCATAGGAACCCATCCTACTAACACTTGCGTATTTTTGGATGTCGTTATTACCCTCTCCATCCAACCACTCACAAAATCCAACCCAGTCTTCCCCGTGTGTGTTTTTGGGTTACCCTGCCAATTATCGTGGTTACTCATGCTATGACTTGAGCCATAAAATTATTATTTCACGTCATGTCCTATTTGACGAGTCTCAATTCCCCTTTGCCTCTCTACACTCGCCACCTCGATATTCCCACGACTTCATAGATGATGGCCTAAACCCTCTTCTAATTCACAATTTACATAGTCCGTCATCTCAGACCTCGGCACCCGCCACCACATCGGCCAGTCCGGGACTAGCTGTCCACCCGATTCTGCCGATGGTGGCCCGGAACAACCCGTCTCAGGGTGATTCCACAACAACCTCTCGGCAAATTGAGGTTCGGCCAGCCAGTACCATCACTCTTGCCATTCCTCCTCTTCCCGGCAGTCCCGTGGAAAACCCTCCTCCAGCGTCCCGAGACACACTCTCGGACCATGAAAATCCATGCCATGCACGTAATTCATAAATCTAAACGGCTGTTTAACCTTTCTGTTTCAGTTGTCCCTTCCCCTGTCCCTCGTAACCCAAAGGATGCCTTGTTCGACCCTAATTGGAAAGCCGCAGTGATTGACAAATATAATGCTCTTATTGATAATAAGACGTGGGACCTAATAACCCGTCCACCTAATGCTAACATTATTCATTCTTTGTGGATTTTTAGACACAAAAAGAAATCTGATGGTTCTTTTGAGAGGTATAAGGCTCGTCTTGTAGGTGATGGCAGGTCTCAACAGGTGGGAGTGGACTGTGATGAAACGTTCAGCCCGGTCGTAATGGCCGCAACCATCCAGACTGTCCTCAGCATTGCCATATCCAAGTCTTGGCCCATTCATCAGTTTGATGTCAAGAATGCCTTCTTACATATGGATCTTTATGAAACGGTATATATGCATCAACCTATGGGTTTCAGGGATCTTATTCATCCAAATTATGTGTGTCTGTTGCGGAAATCGCTCTATGGACTGAAACATGCTCCTCCAGTATAGTATCAGCGGTTCGCCGATTATGTCTCCTCTATTGTTTTTTTCACACAACAGATCTAATCATTCCATGTTCATCTACAATAATGGTACATACATGGGTTACATATTATTATATGTTGATGACATCATCCTCACCACATCATTTGATGCTCTCCGTAGGTCCATTATGTCTCTCATTTCCTCTGAGTTTGCTATGAAAGATCTGGACCCTTTGAGTTATTTCTTGGGCATCTCTGTCACTCGACATTCTGGCGCCCTATTTCTATGTCAGAATAAGTACGCCGAAGAGATCCTTGTCCGTGCAGGCGTGACATCTTGCAAACCATCCCACACGCCTGTAGACACCAATTCCAAGCTCAGCCCTGATTTCAGTCATTCATATTCAGACCCGACTCACTATCGTAGCCTGACTGGGGCATGCAGGACCTCACATTCACGAGACCAGACATATCCTATGCCGTGCAACAAATCTGTTTGCACATGCACAGTCCGATAGAAACACACTTGCATGCCCTCAAACGTATTTTACAATACGTCCAAAGTAAACTTCACTTCAGATTACATCTATATAGGTCTTCGCTCACTGGTCTCACTGCTTATTCTAATGCTGACTGGGGTGAATGTCATGACACCCGACGCTCCACGTCTGGTTATTGCGTTTTCCTCGGAGATAACCTATTCTCTTGATCTTCCAAAAAGCAACCTACACTATCCCGATCCAGTGCAGAAGCAGAGTACAGAGGTGTCGCCAACATCGTCTCTGAGTCTTGTTGGATCCGTAACCTTTTACTTGAGCTTCACTGCCCGATTCAAAAGGCAACACTGGTCTACTGCGATAATATTAGTGCGATATATCTTTCCGGCAATCCCGTCCAACATCAGCGCACTAAACACATTGATATGGACATTCATTTCGTTTGCGAAAAAGTGACTCGTGGACAAGTTCGTGTCCTTCATGTTCCTTCTAGATATCAGATTGCCGACATCTTCACCAAAAGACTTCCGCGCATACTATTTGATGATTTTCGAGTCAGTCTCAGTGTTAGTGTTCGTGAACCTCCTGCTTCGACTGTGGGGTGTAATAGAATATTTCTCAATATTTTTTCATTAATATATCTCCTATTTTAGGTAAAATTATATCCTTTTGTAATTAGGTAAATTAGTTACCTAGTTTGTATAAAAGTAAATATTTTTCTTATATATTGTAAAGGAAAATATTCGTTTAGTATGCAATTCACTGTATGTTTAGATTCTTGGCAGCTTTTGGAAATAGGCATAAAATTTTGCAAGAGCTTTCTTATGTCTTTATAAACCTTCTCACCGGACACAAATACTTTTATCTACCTAATATATATATATATATATGTGTTAAGAGTAATAAAATAGAATTAAAGTACAAGAGTTACCGCTAGTCATTTGAACATAGAAAATATTAAGAACACCCAAGCTCTTCTAGTGTCCAACTACTTGAATTTAAAAATTATTGGATATCATTTACATGCAAACATGAAAAATTAAACAATGCTGCCTAGATGTTATTTGTACCTTCCCTTTATTTTACGAGGTACAATTATGTTACAGCATGATATGATTGATACATTCGATTCAAAGGAGAGTATTAACTTTTTGAGAAGGGAACAATGTGGGCTGTCAATAACATGTTATAAGTTTTATAAATAAGTTTGCTCAAGTAAATTGATATGCACAGAACGGGTAAAGTTTGAAATCAAACAATCAATTACGTAGTTATCTAATTAAACTAATGAAGAGAATAAACAAACTTATAAAGGTAGTTCAATGCTTGTGAATGTGAACAATTATATGGTTTAACTATCACATGCGGTATTTCTGACGTGATCCTTCTTATCCTAAAAACACTGATGCAATCCATATTGTAAATTATTGTTAATAGTTTTCAATCAAGATATTTTATGCAATTATGTTACTATATGACATGATTGGTACACGCAATTCAAAGGGAATATATTATACTATTAATTTTTTGAAAGGAAACCACATGAGTTGGCACGAGCTACTGTAGCTCCATCATTTTGAAACGTTTCCACGCTCCATCAAATGTGGAAACAAGATATAAATAAGGGGTACTGTAGATATAAAAACTATTTATATAGTATCCCTTATTTATATCTTGTTTCCACATTTGTAAGACTAATCTATTACTTTTACTGTCTGGAAACGTAACTTTTCAGCACCATCATTAACTTAATTTAATTAATAAAATGCAATTTTCTACTGTAGGTTCCTGTTTTTTGTTTAGCAGTTTCTACTGTAGGTTCCTGTTATTAAAATGCAATGCAATTAATAATATGTTGACTTTCTTGTTTCTAGATGTACAACTCATCTGTGCCTCGGAGTCTATATCTTGGTGAGTTGCTTCAACTTGATTAGTTAGCAATTTAATAAGTAGTCTCTATGTTCGTGCTTTGCACGAATATATTGTGGGTACAATAATTATAGAAAATGAGAAATAAATAAATATTACAAATGTTAGAAAGGATAAACTACTCAAGATTACAACAAACTGGAAATAAAAACGATTACATACTCCTTGTGATTTGCTGAGTCGAGTGATGACACTCTGTCTTTAAGACATGATTGCCCCGTATATATCATTTTACGTTCGTGGGCAATAGTCTCCCAAGATACAACAACAACTAACAAATGAGCAAAGAAAACTCAAGTGTTACTCTTGAAGAACTTTGAATACAAGAAACTTGCTAGAGAGGAAGAAGAAGATGTCAGAAAATTTCTCAAGTGTTGAACAATTGAGTCAAATGCCTCAATTTATAGTGTAAGGAAATGACTCCTCAACTAGTCAACTAATGGCCTTCAATAGCCATGTAATGACACTTATTGAGGGGTTACATTCAGCCAAATAATGGCTGAATTCATGTGCCAAATAATGGAGATTCAATGCTCCAAAACCAGCCAAAAAGTCAGAACTTTCTATCTTTCTGTCGCAACATTCTGCCTCCGAAGCGCCGCGACTCTGCGAATTAGCGTCGCGGCACCTCAGCTCCAGTAGCCCAACCACCATTTAGCGCCGCGGCGTTGCCATGGGGGCACCGCGGTGCTCCAGCACCGCGGCTCCGACGGTGTTGCGTCGCGGCCCTTCACGGCTCCGCGGCAATTTTCGACTCGTTCCATCTTACACTTCGTACACTTCTTCTTTCATTTACCAACGTGGAATACTTGTCATTTGGCCAATAACCGTCCATCATTCTATGTCTCAAACATATTACGTATGTACCAATATCTCTTTCACTAATGAAATTTACGATACTTGGCACTACACGTACACGTGTGTGGAAATGACATTTCAGATGTGCGGGACCCCAATTGTTCGAGTCATAAATAATGGGATAAACTTAATTTCACATTAGTAAATTTCCAAAAATCCCCTCTTGAAAGAGATTTTGGCGCACTCACAAGGTGCCTATTTCCAACAGTCTTTCAGCGGACAGATGTTGCATCTGGATAGGTAGCTTCCGCTTTGAACCTTCCATAGTTGAATACCATCGGACTTACTTACTGCGCGGTGAACATGATGTCTTGAATCATCAGTGTTTAGTGTAAGCCAAGTCAACGGTACCAACACAACAACTTCCTTTACTCTGTTCTTCATAATGTTTTGTCCGTTGTGGTCGTGGACACTTCTTGGATTCTTAAGTGCGTTCATTTGAGGCGGCATATCCTCGCACTTAAATAGGTGGTCTCCTACAAGGTATCCTGCTATACCCCAATTTACAAGTGTTAGGAACCATTAAAAGTTTTCCCAAACCTAACCTCAACCGTTGATGATCATTAAAGGTTTTGGAAACTTAACATTTACCCATACTGCAGATAGCACTTAATATCTAACGCGGGAACGACTTTGGATTGATGTTTCTTTACAGAAATCACTATCCGAAGTGCTCATGCTTCCACAGAAGCGCTCAATTGAACCTTTACAACTTAGTTTTCCCATTGAACCTAATTCTTGGGATCTCCAGTTAGTAAGGTTGGGTTACCACCGTATTGGTCCTTATAGCTTGGGTTTTAAGCCCATTCCCCTAGACAGACAGAACATCTGATCTTTGGGTAAGTCCTTTGTCAGTGGGTCTGCTATGTTATCCTTTGATTTTATGTAATCAATGGATATTATACCCATGGTGATCAACTGCCAAACATTCTTATGTCTCCGTCGAATATGACGAGACTTGCCATTGTACAAAGAAATCTGTGCCCTTCCTAGAGCCGACTGGCAGTCGCAGTGGATCATTATAGAAGGTACGGGTTTGTCCCAACAAGGGACATCCTCTAAGAAGTCGTGAATCCACTCAACTTCTTCTCATTCTTTGTCTAAAGCGATAAACTCCGATTCCATCGTGGATCGGGCGATGCAAGTTTGCTTAGAGGATTTCCATGACACAGCCCCAGCACCAATTGTAAATATATATGCACTGGTGGACTTGGTGTTCTCTATATCAGATATCCAGTTTGCATCATTGTACTCCTCTAGTATAGCTAGATATCTCGAATAATGCAACCCGTAAGTTTGCGTGTACTTCAGGTATCTTAGTACCCGATTCAACGCCTTCTAATGATCATTACTCGGATTACGGGTAAATCTAGCCAACTTGTTGACTGCATAAGCAATATCAGGTCGGGTGCAGTTTGTTATGTACATCAAACTCCCAATCACCTGTGCATATTACTCCTGGCATATGGGTGCACCACGATTTTTATCAAGCTTTTAATTTCTATCCAGTGGTGACTTCATAGGTGAACTGTCAAACATCTCAAACTTTCTCAACACATCCTTGATGTACTGAGACTGAGATAAGACCAGTCCGTAAGACATCTTAGAGATCTTTATCCCTAAGATGACATCTGTGATACCCATATCCTTCATGTCGAAGCATTGTTTCAACATGTTCTTAGTCTCTAGGATCAAGTTAGGACTGCTCCCTGTGATCAACATGTCATCTACGTACATGCATATCATGACGAACGAGTCAGAGTTACCTTACGTGTAGACACATTTGTCACACTCATTAATGGAGAAACCCTTCGATAGTAGAGTACTATCAATTTTTTCGTGCCATTGCTTCGGGGCCTGTTTCAGCCCGTACAGAGATTTGACAAGTCGATAGACTTTCTTCTCTTGCCCTGGAACCACATACCCATCGGGTTGATCCATATAAATTTCTTCTTCCAAATCACCATTTAGGAAGGCTGTCTAGACATCCATTTGATGTATCTCAAGGTCATGCAATGCTGCGATCGCAATGAATACTCGTATGGACGGCATCCTAGACACCGGGGAGTACGTGTCAAAATAGTCAAGGCATTCCTTCTGCCGATAGCCCTTGACTACCAACCTGGCCCTGTACTTATCTATAGACCTATCTGCTTTATACTTCCGTTTGAGTATCCATTTACAACCCAACGATTTATTTCCCGGATGAAGATCAACCAACTCCTAAGTATGGTTATGCAGGATGGAGTCTATTTCACTCTCAATAGCTTCTTTTCAGAGCGATGCCTCTGGAGTTGACAATGCTTCAACAATTGTCCTTGGTTCGTCATTAACTATATAAGCTATAAAGTCAGGACCGAAGGATTTATCCTTCCTGGCCCTTTTAGTTCGCCTCGGTTCCATCTCTGGAGTCTCCAAGTTCTGAGAATCCCGAACACTAGATTCTGGATATTCAGCCACTTCGAAGTCCACTAGATCTGAACCATCTAGATCCAGGCAGTCAACGACTCCTAGTTCCTGAGAGCTTTGTTCATAACTTCATTTGCGAGAGGTTATGTCTTTTTCCTTTCTAGGAAAAGTATCCTCAAAGAATTGAGCATTCCTTGATTTCATAATTGTACCTCTGTGGATATCTGGAATATCTGACTTATGCACTAAGAAGTGATAAACACTACTGTTATTTGCATATCCGATGAAAATACAATCTACAGTCTTAGGCCCAATATTGACCTGCTTTGGCTTGAGCACTTCGACCTTTGCCAAACAACCCCACACCTTTAAATATTTATAGGTGGGTTTCTTTCCCTTCCATGATTCATATGGAGTTTTGTCCTTACCCTTATATGAGACTCTATTAAGAATCGTATTAGCGGTAAGAAAGGCTTCTCCCCATATATTTTGGGGAAGACCGGAATTGATGAGCAAGACATTCATCATTTCCTTCAAGGTGTAGTTATTGTGTTCAGCAACACCGTTCGACTGAGGTGAGTATAGAGCCGTCGTTTGATGAACAATGCCCGATTCGACACAATATTTCTCAAATGGCGCTACGTATTCTCCCCCTCTATCGCTACGAATGGATTTAATCCGCATGCTTAGTTGGTTTTTAACTTTTGCTTTGTAACGTCAGAAAGCTTCAAAGGCTTCATCTTTACTTTTCAACAAGTAAAGGTAACAATACCTTGTGCTATCATCAATGAATGTCACAAAGTACTTGTTCCCCCTAGTTTGTGCAAACTTCAAATCACATATATTTGTGTGAATAAGTTCTAGAGGAGCGGTATTCCTTTCGACGGATCGAAAATGAATCTTTGTGAGTTTTGCCTCTACACACACCTCACACTTATGTTGAGGGTTTACGCCGATAGACGACAACAACTCCAACTTCACAAACCTTTGAATGGACTTGTAGTTAACATGTCCTAATCTATGATGCCATAAATTAAAAGACTCAAGCAAGTAAGAAGAAGCTTCAATTTTATTGCTTGGATGTATTACAGACATGACGTTAACTTTGAAGAGGCCTTCACAGACAAAGCCTCTTCCCACAAAAGTTCAATTCTTGGTGATTACAAATTTATTGGACTCAAATACTACCCTAAAACCAGCATTAACCTATAAATGACCTGAAATTAAATTTCACCTAATCTCAGGGACATGCATCACCTCCTTCAGAGTGAGCTCCTTCCCAAAAGTCATCTTCAAGACTACCTTTCCTACCCCCAGCACGTCAGAGGAATCGTTGTTACCCATGAACAACTTTTTGTCTGTAACTGGTGTATATGTGGAGAAAACATCTCTATTAGAACAGATGTGTCTGGTAGCACCCGTGTCCATCCACCATTGCATGGGATTCTCAACAAGGTTTGCTTCAAGCACCACCGTCGAGAACTCCTCAATCATGTCGTCAAGAAGCGTGTCTTTGACGATGTTAGCATGTGCCTTACCTTTGGCCTTGGCCTTCTCTTGTTGCTCGGTCTTGAGCTTGCGGAAGTCCTTGATCATGTGACCAGGTTTCCCATAGTGGTGACAGTTCCCCTTGAACTTCTCCGCCGTCTAGGTCTTGCTGTCTTTCTGGAACTTGCGCTTCTTGCTTGGGTTCCCTTTGGTCTCAGCCAGATTTGCCTTTGCCTCAGCAGGTTGTTTTCCCCTAGGCAAAGCCTTCTTATTATCTTCAAAGGTCATTTCCTTTGTCTTGAGTTTTAAGTAACTTATAAACTCATTCCACGAAGGAGGTAACTTCTCAATTAGTGATGCAACAAAAAACTGCTCATTTGGTTTCATACCTTCCAAATCCAGGTGATGTAGAATCATTTGGAGTTCCTGGAATTGGGACATCAGAGTTTTGCTATCCACCATTTGAAATTTCAGGAATTTCCCAATGATGAATTTCTTTGTACCAGCATCTTGTGCGTTGTACTTCTTCAACAGTTTTTCCCATAACTCTTTGGCGGTGCCTACGGTGCAATATACCGTGTAGAGTGGGTCTGACAGACAGTTCAAAATATAGTTCTTACACATGAAGTCACTATGACTCAATGCATCAAGAACCATCTTCATGCCATTAACGACATGGATACCTTGGCCCCCTTAAGCCATTTCATTAGGTTGGGGGTCCATTTCATCTCCAGCTTAAGGAGGATCTTTTGTTAGGAAACGAGCCATTCCCATAATAGTCAGATAAAACAACATCTTTTGATGCCATCTCTTAAAGTTGGAGCCCATGAACTTTACTGGGCGTTCATGGTGGAGTGTAGAGGGTGGAGGAATTGTAACGTTCCCTTGAGCAGCAGGAAAGGCGTTGGATGTGCCTTGAGCAACAGTGGGGAAGGCAAAAGGGTTGCCTTGAGTAGCAGCGGCAGTGTCAGAAGCGAGTTGTTCTCTTCCAGTCATCTTTCTAAGCACTTACAACAATCTTGTCTTAAAATTGTGGGTACAACAATAGTAGGAAACGGAAAGTAAATAAATATTACAAATTCTAGAAAGGATAAACTACTCAAGATTACAACAAACTGGAAATAAGAACGATTACAAACTCCTTGTGATTTACTGAGTCGAGTGATGGCACTCTGTCTTTAAGACAAGATTGCCCCGTATATATCCTTTTACGTTCGTGGGCAATAGTCTCCCAAGATACAACAACTAACAAATGAGCAAAGGAAACTCAAGTGTTACTCTTGAAGAACTTTGAATATAGGAAACTTGCTAGAGAGGAAGATGAAGATGTCAGAAAATTTCTCAAGTGTTGAACAATTGAGCGAAAAGCCTCAATTTATTGTGTAAGAAAATGACCCATCAACTAGCCAACTAATGACCTTCAATAGCCATGTAATGACACTTATTGAGGGGTTACATTCAGCCAAATAATGGCTGAATTCATGTGCCAAATAATGGAGATTCAATGCTCCAAAATCAGCCAAAAAGTCAGAACTTTTCATCTTTCCGTCGCAACATTCTGCCTCCGAAGTACCGCGACGCCTTGGCTCCAGTAGCCCAACCACCATTTAGCGCCGCAGCTCCGACGGTGTTGCGCCGCGGCCCTTCACGGCTCTGCGGCGATTTCCGACTCGTTCCATCTTACACTTCATACACTTCTTCCTTAGTTTACCAATGTGGAATACTTGTCATCAGGCCAATAACCGTCCATCATTCTATGTCTCAAACGTATTACGTATGTACTAATATCTCTTTCACTAGTGAAATTTACGATACTTGGCACTACGTGTACACGTGTGTGGAAATGACGTTTCCGACGTGCGAGGCCCCAATTATTCGAGTCCTAAATAATGGGATAAACTTAATTTCACATTAGTAAATTTCCAACATATATCTTGCTTCAAATACTAAAAAATGCGTATCTAAAATAGGAACTTTCAACAGTATATATATTATATAAAAATAATTGTACGGTTAGTATGTACAAATTATTTTTAAAAATGCATATCAATCAGATAAATTGGTGTAAAAGCAAGCTTTATTCCAATATCACTTTTGTTAGGTTGAATGGTTAACTTTTGTATATTTTTTTCATTTTTTATGGGACAAATTATCAATATTTTATTAGTCATAAATATTGGTAAAAGTTTAAATATTTCAATTTCGTCTAACATTAATGATATTATAAGAAAATATTTTAGCTTTTTCCATCAATATTTTGGGAATATTTCATAGTTAATGAGAAAGGCTCTCAAGGGAGATGAATACAGTTCTATATTAAGATTAAGTCAACGTTAACGAGGATTGATCGAAGTTTGACTTTGTAATAATTCACCAATGTGCAGAGCTTCCATATGCAAGAAGATTAAGATCGACCCCTAAATCTTGTATGTCAATTCTTGATTGGAAATGTATGCAATTCGCTATATGTTTAGATTCTTGGCATCTTTTGGAAATATGCATAAAATTTTGCAAGAGTTTTCTTATGTCTTTATAAATCTTCTCACTGGACACAAATACTTTTTTATATATATATATATATATATATATATATATATATTTGTTAAGAGTAATAAAATAGAATTAAAGTATAAGAGTTACCGCTAGTCATTTGAACATAGAAAATATTAAGAACACCCAAGCTCTTCTAGTGGCCAACTACTTGAATTTAAAAATTATTGGATATCGTTTACATGCAAACATGAAAAATTAAATAATGCTGCCTAGATGTTATTTGCACCTCCCCTTTATTTTATGAGGTACAATTATGTTACAACATCGATATGATTGATACACTCGATTCAAAGGGAGAGTGTTAACTTTTTGAGAAGGGAACAACGTGGGCTGTCAATATCATGTTATAAGTTTTATAAATAAGTTTGCACAAGTAAATTGATATGCACAGAAGGGGTAAAGTTTGAAATCAAACAATTAATTACGTTGTTATCTAATTAAACTAATGAAGAGAATAAACAAACTTATTGTAGAATAGTGTAATTCTCCTTGACGGAGTTCTTTTATTAATGTAATATATATAGAGTATACAATTGTAGTCCTAATAGAATTGGGATCTCTATTTTACCTTAATTACACTAAAGTAATGAGTACATAATATATTGTGAATATATATGGAATATATTCACTATCACACCCCTCAGTCGGAGCGGGAGGAGGCCGGACGCTGAGACTGAATCTGAAGTCAAGGAACAGTTGCCGAGGAAGCCCCTTTGTGAAGATATCTGCGTCCTGATACGAAGAAGGAACATGCAACATCCTAACGTGACCCATTGCAACCTTCTCACGAACGAAGTGAATTTCCATCTCAATATGTTTGGTTCGCTGATGCTGAACCGGGTTATGAGACAGGTAGACAACAGATATGTTATCACAGTAAACCAAAGATGCCTTACATATGGGACAACGAAGCTCAAGAAGGAGATTTCAGAGCCAACATATCTCGGCAACAACGTTTGCAACGCCTCGATATTCTTCTTCTGCACTCGAACGGGAAAGCGTGGCTTGCTGCTTGGCAAACCACAATAGCCGGACGTAGAGCGACGGGTGTCCGGACATACAACCCAATTTGCTTATGTGTAGGAGAGCAATCTAGTCGGTTCTGAGGGATATAAATGAAGTCCATAGTCAAGAGTGCCCTTAATGTATCGAATGATACACTTAAGAGCTGTAAAGTGAGGCTCCCTAGGAGCGTGCATGAACAAGCACACTTGTTGAACTGCATATGCAATATCTGGCCGAGTGAAGGTGAGATACTGAATAACACCTGCGAGACTCCTATAAAGAGAGATATCACTGATCGGATCCCAATCATCTACACTGAGTTTGGACTTGGAGTCGACATGGGTGGGCATAATCTTGCAGTTTTCCATTTTAGTCCTGTAGACAATCTCCTCTACATACTTACGCTGACACAAGAACATGTCATGTGCGGATCTGATCACTGATATCCCAAAAAAATAACTCAACTTACCCAAATCTGTCATAGCAAATTCAGACTTGAGCAGGTCAATGATCTCGTGTTTCAGAGTATCAGAAGAAGCTGTCAGAACAATATCATCCACATATAAAAGAAGATAAATCGTGTCAGTACCTCGATGAAAAATGAACAAGGAAGGATCACTCTTGCTGCACACGAACCCTATCTGTATGATGTATGTAACAAACCTCTCATACCAGCCCTAGGGGCTTGTTTCAAACCACAGAGTGACTTACGAAGACGACAAACATAATGAGGAATCTCCGGATGCACAAAGCCAGACGGTTGATGCATATAAACAGTTTCTTTCAAGTCCCTATGTAAGAAAATATTTTTGACATCAAGCTGGTGAATATGCCAATTTTCCCCATAGCTATGCTCAACACTGTGCGAATAGTGGCAGGTTTGACCACCGGACTAAACGTCTCACCACAATCAACACCCTCCTGCTGACCAGTACCATTAGCCACAAGTCATGCCTTGTGGCGTTCAGGCTCACCACTATCTCAGAATTTGTGACGATAAAGTCACATACAACGAATCACATTCACTCCTTCTGGGTTCGGAACAAGATCCGAAGTGTGCTGATTGATTAATGCATTAAACTCCTCACGCATGACCGCATTTCAATTTGGATCGAGTTTGGCTAGTTTGAATTTTTAAAAATGGACAAGATGATTTGATTGAATAGGTTAAAGTGAAATCCCGTGTAGTTCAATGCTTGTGAATGTGAACAATTATATGGTTTAACTATCACATGCGGTATTTCTGACGTGATCCTTCTTATCCTAAAAACACTGATGCAATCCATATTATAAATTATTGTTAATAGTTTCCAATCAAGATATTTTATGCAATTATGTTACTATATGACATGATTGGTACACGCAATTCAAAGGGAATATATTATACTATTAATTTTTTGAAAGGAAACCACATGAGTCACGAGCTACAGTATCATTTCCACGCTCCATCGAATGTGGAAACAAGATATAAATAAGGGATACTGTAGTTATAAAAATTATTTATATAGTATCCCTTATTTATATCTTGTTTCCACATTTGTAAGACTAATCTATTACTTTCACTGATTGGAAACGCAACTTTTCAGCTCCATCATTAACTTAATTTAATTAATAAAACGCAATTTTATACGGTAGGTTTCTGTTTTTCTCTTTAGTAGTTTCAACTCAGTTGATTAACTATCTTAACTTTT
Source organism: Anisodus tanguticus (assembly GCA_034509755.1). Classification (NCBI taxonomy): domain Eukaryota; kingdom Viridiplantae; phylum Streptophyta; class Magnoliopsida; order Solanales; family Solanaceae; genus Anisodus; species Anisodus tanguticus. The sequence continues at coordinate 1,694,505 of CM067545.1, read as the reverse complement.
ACTTTATCGGTGAGAGTTCGAATTCTCACGTTGTAATCTCATCTCCATTTTTCTTCCCCTACATCTCTAGGTAAATAAAAAAAAGATTAAATGACTTGTTGTTCGTGTTGGACCTCTAAATAAATGTTCATGAAAAAATTATTTTAAATGTTGAATATGTTGACCTGCTTGTTTCTAGATGTACAACTCATCTGTGCCTCGGAGTCTATTATCGTGGTGAGTTGCTTCAACTTGATTAGTTAACTATTTAATAAGACTAGTCTCTATATATCTTCATTTAAATACTAAAAAATGCGTACCTAAAATAAAAATAATTTTTTTTTACGATTTAAATATGTACACATTATTTTAAAAAATGCATATCAATCAGATAAATTGGTGTAAAAGCAAGCTTTATTCCAATATTACTTTTGTTAGGTTGAATTGTTAACTTTTGTATATTTTTTTCTTCATTTTTTATGGGTCTAATTATCAATATTTTAGTTGAACTAAAGTCTTAAATATTGGTAAAAGTTTAAATATTTCAATTTCGTCTAACATTAACGATATTATAAGAAAATATTTTAGCTTTTTCCATCAATATTTTGGGAATATTTCATTGTTAAACATTAGTTCCGTATTTTTATAATATGTATAGATAGATATTGTTATATGAGTTATATGATGTTGTAACTACACCGCATTGATATAGGGTTTACAAATCTTTTTATTTGGCCTATATTACTCTAATGAGTAATTCTATTTACGGATAGGATTGCAGATTATGAATAGGATTGACATTTGTTAGATTTAAGAATTTGTTTTTTCTTTATAGATAAGAATACACCATTTTAGAGTTTGATTTGGACTATACAACTAATGAAGTATTTTATATTTTTGTACATTAATATTTTAGAAAAAAAATAGGATTAGAGCTTATTAAAAGCATAAAAATCATTCAATATTTGAAGTTGGTCAATCAACATTTATATTAAGTGTCCACAATACTGGTGTTTTTAATTTGTCTCTTTGAAAAAGCCAAAAATCCTTGTGAATTATGGGCTAAAAGAATATTTAGTACAATTATTAGTTGGGGATCGAGTCAGCCTAGATAATGATCATTCATGTGAATTATGAACAAATAAATTCAGTTTTACTTATGCATATCAAGAGAAAACATTTTTTGTTTTTGTTTTACCTATAGTTTTAATTACTTATTTCAAATCATCTTTCATGTCCAATTAAACCATGTACCAATCAATATGAGTACCATGATAAATTATGCATTTTATTTATTATTTCAAGGGATGTGCAAAGTCAATAGTGGACAAGTAAAAGGAGGGAGTATGTCATCTTTTAGCGCTTTTTGTGTAAATGTAAATATTATTTTGTCGAATAATGAGTAAAATATGAGTACTTTTATTAGTATAAAACGAACACTAACTTTATTAAGGCAAATGACTTAGTTGTTTGTGTTGAATTTTTTTATCTTAAAGGAAAAATTATTTTAAATGCGAATATGCTGACCAGCATATTTCATGATACACAACTCATCTGTGCCTCACCGTCTATAGACTATAGCAATACTCCATTATAACCAATATATAAATGTATTGCCAATCCAAATCTGAATGTTTTATGAATTTCATTTTGGGACACTAACTTACCTAAAATTCACTTTTGGCCTACAGAAAAGTTGACTGATATATTCCACCTGGTGACCCCTTCTCCCACTTTTACACCCTCAACTGACAGAACATTCAGTTTGAAGCTGCAGGAGAAAATGACATAAAAGTAAAAAGTATTGTTAAGAGTAGAACTCAGAGAAAAACAGAAGAAGAGCATATTACTACCACAGAGAAATATGGGATTCAATGGGGTATTGGTGGTGTCAGTGGCAAAAGTTTCAGCAGAAATTTGGCAGCTGCTGGCGTGTCTGCCAGAACAAATAGGCAGTCAGCAACTGTTGGATCTTGTTATCTGTTTTCCTTTTCAACAGATTGGTCGCTTAGCTCTATGTTTCTGCACTTTCCTCTGTTTTCCTCCTAACCTTTATTCCTACCAAAGTTATTCTCATACAACTACTTCTACTTCATCATCATATAATCAAGATTCTAATGATTCTTCTTCTTCATCTTCATGTCTGGGACAGAGTTGGGTTGATTTCGACTTGATAATCTGATCTCCCTGTGTAAGTGATTTTTTTAAAGCATTTGGTTGCAAGTACTTAACCATCTACAGGAATTTTAATCTTTCTGAAATGTAAATTGTCAATTTGAGTTGATCCTTGTCGAAAAGGAATGGATCTTGGCCTAACTCAACCCAAAAGTTAGCTTGTAGGTAGATGATTGTTCAAGTTCATATAAGGAGTCCATGTTTCTATTTCATATTCGATGTGAGATCTTAACACTCCCCATACGCTCAGATCTTGTTAACTGGAGCGTGTATAATATAATTTGATAGTTTAATATTGGCGAACAAAGAATTGTAATGAGTCTGCCTCTGATACCATGTAAAGGAATGGATCTTGGGCCTAACTCAAACACAAAAGCTAGCTTGTAGAGTGGGGATTGTTCCAGGAGTACATGTTACCATTCCATATCCGATGTGGACTCTTAACACTTTTCCTACCTTTTCTTATGTTTTTTGTGAAATAGCTTCTGTTTATCTAGCAACTGATGTCTTATGTTACGGTGGCTGGTGTTGGATCCTTTTGGATGATGATACTTTTTGAATCAAAGGTTTTTCCGAATTTTATTGAGCTTTACCATGATTGATGATACCAGAAGTCTGAATATTTTTTTGGTTCTTGAGCTTGTATTCAGGATTTTAAGACAGTTTGCTTTGAACTAGAGTTGAAGGTCTTTTTTCCTGGATCCCTGTATAGTAGAAAAAGAAAAGAGTAAAATATTTGTATGTTAAATTTTGCAGACTTCAGTAGCAGCTGCCTAGCTTAAGGGGTAGCTCCAAGAATCAAAGAACTTGTGCGATCATCTGTCGGACAAGTGATCTTCATTTGCATAACTTCCCTTTTATGATTGCCACTTCTTCAAATTTGGAACTAGTGCTTTTCTAAATCCATCAGTTTGATACTGGGTGCAGTATGCAGAATTTTATTTTATTGCTAAAAGAGCATGAAGGAATTTAAGAACTCTTGTGCACATGAATTTTAGTCTAGTTACGGGTGAAAAAGTTACCTATATGGGAACCAACTACACCTTACTTTCAAATTTGCACATGCATTCTTGTTTTTGTCTCTACTTTGACAACTTTAGGCTACAACTTCTTTGGCAGACAAAATATTATCTTTAATATAGGTCCAATCCAAGCAAAGCATCTAATTTAAACAAGTTTGTAATCAACCATGAAAATTTCATGGAACATGCAAATAAAACCTTAAATGTGTGAAGTGGGATAAGGGAGAGAATTATAGAGAGTAGCAGCAGACCTGACTACTCTGAACAGGACTTTTTCATCAACTAAATTAATTTGGCTGATAAAGTTCCCTCAAGCTACGAGGCTGCCTTCCTGCAGTCGTTTCCTCATGTGCCTATGAAACCATACGTAGACATCAACATAGCAACATTCAACGCAAAAAAGATACAGCCCAAGTGTGAAGCTGAAATATAACAGTGTTGGATTACAATGTTGCAAAAAACGGAAATAAATAACTGCTAAGTATTACAAGCAACTGAAATTACAATTAACTTGAACAATAAACTGGATCAGTTTTTGGTATGCTGAGTCGAGTGTTTGCACTCTGTCTTTAAGACAATATTGCCCCGTATGTATCCTTTCTACGTCCTGGACAATTGTCTCCCAAGATAAAACAACAAATGAACAAATGAGCAAAGGAAACTCAAGTGCTACCGTGAATAATTTTGAGTAATGAAATGATGCTGGAAGGTAGTAAGGATGAACTGATTTCGTTTCTTTTTTTTTTTTTTTGTGTAGCTCAACAATGGTGCAAATGGTCCTTTTTATAGTTGAAGGAGAGGCTTGTTGGCTTACAAGGATTTGCAGGAAACGGAAATTACAAGTAACTGCTTATGTAGGAATTGAAATTACAATTCAACAAGAAAGCTGAAAATTACAATATAACAACAAAATTGAAATTACACTTTTGTTGAACAAGAAAACGGGAAAGTTGTTTATGCTGAGTCGAGTGTGGCACTCTGTCCTTAAGACAATATTGCCCCGTATGTATCCTTTATACGTCCTGGACAATTCGTCTCCCAAGATAAAACAACAATGGAACTATTGAGCAAAGGAAACTCAAAAGCTACCGTGAAGAATATTGAGCAATGAAATGATGCTTGGAAGATTAGGAAGAAACCGATTTTTGCTTTGTGTATTTTCGTGTATGTTAAGTACTCCTCAACAATGGTATAAGGGGTGTTTATATAGGTGAGGGAGGGCTGTTTAATCCGCCCCCATAACAACGCCATTATTGGCCAAATAATGGCCATTATGGAGGTAGTTAATCCACCAAAATAAATGGTGAAAAATGCCAACGGATTGGCCATTATAGGAGGTGTAATTCAGCCAAAATAAATGGCTGAATTGAGTCTTTGACGTTTCGTTCGGACCGTCGAAATTCGATTTTCCGAAAAACTTCGGGGACCAAACTCGTACATCTTGAAACTTCGGGGACCAAACTGTACATCTTGAAACTTCGGGGACCAAACTGTACATCCGAAAGAATTCTGGTCCAAACTGTACATCTGAAACTTCTGGGATCAAACTGTACTTCTGGCAAAGTTTTCTGGCCCAAAAAGATAATATCAGAAGGCCCACAGCCCACAGCCCACGACCCACGACCCACGACCCACGACCCACGACCCACGACCCACGACCCGTGACCCGTGAACCCGAGAACCCGGAACCCGGAACCCGGAACCGGAAACCGGACCGGACGGGCGGGCGGCGGCGGCGCGCGTGTGGTCTTTACTTGAACCGAAGCACATCTAGGTCCTCCCTCCTTTAAACACATGGGATACCCCTTGGGGTCCCAAACCCCAAACCAATTTCAAGTATTATATACACAACAATTCTTTCTTCCTCTACCGATGAGGGAGAATTGATCACACACCACACTTTTTCATGCTTCAAACACCTTACTTCGTGAACCAATATCTCTTTCATTTCTCAATGAAATTTGACGATTCTTGGCCCTACGGTTATCTACGTACTTAGTACATCATGCATGTGTGAAGAACCGGATTCTCCAACATACGTAACACTAGTGTTTAAGCCGTTAAAGTTGGTCGGTCGCAACTCCCGCCAAAGGCTAATTTCCAACAATCCCCTCTTGAAAGAGATTTTGGCGCACTCACATGGTGTCTTTTCATTTCCAGAATATTTCAACGGACCGATGTTGCATAAGGAAAGGTAGCCTCACTTTGAACCTTCCATAGTTGAATACCATCGGACTTACTTATCGCGCGGTGAACGTGATGTCTTGAACCGTCGGTGTTTAGTGTAAGCCAAGACAATGATACCAACACAACAAATTCCCTTACTCTCTTCTTCGTAATGTTTTGTCCGTTTTGGCCATGGACAACGTCTTGGATTCTTAAGTGCGTTCATTTTGAGGCGGCTTTGTCCTCGCACTTAAATAGGTGGTCTCCTACAAGGTATCTGCTATACCCCACTTCACAAGTGTTAGGAACCATTAAAAGTTTCCCAAGAACCTAGCCTCAACTTGTTGAGGATCATTACGGGTTTTGAAAACTTAACCTTTACCCATACTGCAGATAGCACTTAATGTCTATCGCGGGAACGGCTTTGGATTTGGTGTTTCTTTTCGAAATCACTATCCGAAGTGCTCATGCTTCTCTTGAAGCGATCAACCGAACCTTTACTGACTTAGTTTTCCCATTGAACCAAATTACGGGATCTCCGGTTCGTAAGGTTGGGTTACCACCGTATTGGTCCTTATATTTTGGGTTTTAAGCCCATTCCCCTAGACAGGCAAGCCATCGATCCTTGAGTAGGCCCTTTGTCAATGGGTCTCGCTATATTATCCTTTGACTTGATGTAATCAATGGATATTATACCCGTGGTGATCGGTTGCCTAACGGTCTTATGCCTCCGTCGAATATGACGAGACTTGCCGTTGTACATAACATTCCGTGCCCTTCCTAGAGCCGACCGACCGTCGCAGCGGGGATCATTACCGAAGGTACGGGTTTGTTCCAACACGGAACATCCTCTAAGAAGTCATGAAGCCACTCGGCTTTTTCTCCTGCTTTGTCTAAAGCGATAAACTCCGATTCCATCGTGGATCGGGCGATGCAAGTTTGCTTAGAGGATTTCCAAGATACAGCCCCCACCACCAATTGTAAATATATACCCACCGGTGGACTTGGTGTTCTCTATATCGGATATCCAGTTTGCATCACTTTGTACCCTCTCTAGTACAAATTGGATATCTCGAATAGTGTAACCCGAAGTTTAACGTGTATTTCGGTATTGTAATACCCGATTCAACGCCTTCCGGTGATTATCACTTGGATTACGGGTGAACCTAGCCAACTTATTGATTGCGTAAGCAATATCGGGTCGGGTGCGCTTTGTTATATACATCAAACTACCGATTACCGTGCATATCGCTCTGGTATACGGTGCACCAAGATTTTTATCAAGCTTATGATTTATATCCATTGGTGACGCTATCGGAGAACTGTCTAACATCTTGAACTTTCTCAAAACATCCTCGATGTAGTGAGACGAGATAAGACCGATCCGTCGGACGTCTTAGAGATTTTAATCCCTAGGATGACATCTCGCGATACCCATATCTTTCATGTCGAAGCATTGTTTCAACATGTTCTTAGTCTCTAGGATTATCCTAGGACTGCTTCCTGTGATCAACATGTCGTCTACATACAGGCATATCATAACAAATGAGTCAGAGTTACCTTTCGTGTAAACACATTTATCACACTCATTAATGGCGAACCCCTTCGATAGTAGAGTACTATCAAATTTTTCGTGCCATTGTTTCGGGGCTTGTTTCACCCGTACGGAGATTTGATAAGTCGACGGACTTTCTTCTCTTGCCCTTGAACCACGTACCCCTCGGGTTGGTCCATATAAATTTCTTCTTCCAAATCACCGTTTAGGAAGGCTGTCTTAACATCCATCTGGTGTATCTCAAGGTCACGCAAAGCTGCGATCGCAATAAATACCCGTATGGATGTCATCCGGGATACCGGAGAGTATGTGTCAAAGTAGTCAAAGCCTTCTGTCTGTCGATAGCCCTTGACTACCAACCTGGCCTTGTACTTGTCTATAGACCCATCTGCCTTGTATTTCCGTTTGAGTATCCATTTACAACCCAACGGTTTATTTCCGGAGGAAGATCAACCAACTCCCAAGTATGGTTATGCAAGAATGGAGCTTATTTCACTCTCAATAGCTTCTTTCCGGGGCGTGCTTCTGGAGTTGACAACGCCTGAGCAATTGTCCTTGGTTCATCATTAACCATGTAAGCTACAAAGTCAGGACCGAAGGATTTATCCTTCCTGGCCCTTTTACTTCGCCTTAGATCCATCTCTGAGTCTCCAAGTTCGAGAATCGGAACACTAGATTCCGATGTTCACCACCTCGAGATTCGCTAGATCTCGAACCATTTAGATCCGGCGGTCAAGGACTCCCGGTTCTTGAGAGCTTTGTGCATAACTTCGCTTGCGAGAGGTTATGTCTTTCTCCTTTCTAGGAAAGGTACTTTCAAAGAATAGAGCATTCCTTGATTCCATTATTGTACCCTGGTGGATATCTGGAATATCTGACTTATGCACTAAGAAGCGATAAGCACTACTGTTATTTGCATATCCGATGAATATGCAATCTACAGTCTTTGGTCCAATCTTGACCTGCTTTGGCTTAGGTACTTCAACCTTTGCCAGACAACCCCACACCTTAAAATACTTGTAGGTGGGTTTCTTTCCTTTCCATGATTCATATGGAGTTTTGTCCTTACCTTTATGTGGGACTCTGTTCAGAATCGTATTAGCGGTAAGGACGGCTTCTCCCCACATGTTTTGGGGAAGTCCGGAATTGATAAGCAAGGCATTCATCATTTCCTTTAATGTGCGGTTCTTACGTTCCGCCACACCGTTTGATTGAGGTGAGTATGGAGCCGTCGTTTGATGAATAATGCCTTCTTGGGCACAATATTCCTCAAAAGGCGCTACATATTCTCCCCTCTATCGCTACGAATGGATTTAATCCGTAGGCTAAGTTGATTCTCAACTTCGCTTTGTAACGTCGGAACGCTTCAAAGGCTTCATCCTTACTTTTCAACAAGTAAAGGTAACAATACCTTGTGCTATCATCTATAAATGTCACAAAGTACTTGTTCCCCCTCTAGTTTGTGCAAACTTCAAATCACATATATCTCGTGTGAATAAGTTCTAGAGGAGCGGTATTCCTTTCGACGGATCGAAAAGGAAGCTTGGTGAGTTTTGCCTCTACGCACACCTCACATTTATGTTGAGGGTTTATGTCGATAGAAGGCAACAACTCCATCTTTACCACCTTTGAATAGACTTGTAGTTTACGTGTCCTAATCTATGATGCCATAAATTAGAAGACTCAAGCAAATAAGAAGAAGACTCAACTTTATTTCCTTGACGCAATACGGACATGGCATTCACTTTGAAGAGGCCTTCACGACGAAGCCCCTCCCCACAAATGTGCCATTTTTAGTGAGTACAAATTTATTTGATTCAAACACTAGCCTAAAGCCGCATTAACCAATAAAGGTCCGTAAACTAGATTTCTTCTAATATCTGGGACGTGCATCACTTCCTTCAGAGTGAGTTCCTTGCCGGAAGTCATCTTCAGGACCACCTTTCCAACCCCTAGCACGTCCGAGGAAGCGTTGTTGCCCATGAACAGCTTCTTGTCGGAGACCGGAGTGTACGTGGAGAAGGCATCTTTGTTGGAACAGATGTGTCTTGTTGCACCTGTGTCCACCCACCACTGCATCGGATTCTCCACCAAGTTGGCTTCTAGCACCACTGCAGAGAATTCCTCGATCATGTCATCCAGGAGCGTGTCCTTGACGACGTTTGCTTGAGCCTTGCCTTTTGACTTGGCTTTCTGTTGTTGCTCAGTCTTGAGCTTGCGGCATTCCTTGATCCTGTGACCAGGTTTCCCACAGTGATGACAATTACCTCTGAACATCTCTGCTGCGGGGGCTTTGCCGTCTTTCTGGAACTTCCGCTTCTTGCTTGAGTTCCCTTTGGCCTCAGCCAGATTCGCCTTTGCCTCAGCATGTTGTCTACCCTTTGGCAAGGTCTTCTTATTATCTTCCTGGATTTGCAGTTTGATAACAAGCTCTTCAAAGGTCATCTCCTTTGTCTTGAGTTTCAAGTAACTCATAAACTCATTCCATGAAGGAGGTAACTTTTCAATCAGCGATGCAACCAAAAACTGCTCATTTGGTTTCAGTCCTTCCAAATCCAGGTGATGTAAAATCATTTGGAATTCCTGGACTTGGGACATCACTGTCTTATTGTCCACCATTTGGAATTTTAGAAATTTCCCAACGATGAACTTCTTAGTACCCGCATCTTGTGCGTTGTACTTCTTTTGCGCTTTTCCCACACTCTTTGGCGGTGCCAACGGTGCAATAGACCGTGTAGAGAGGGTCTGCTAAGCAGTTCAGTATATAGTTCTTGCACATGAAATCGCTATGATTCCATGCGTCACGAACCATCTTCATGCCATTAATGACATGGATACCAAGGCCCCCTTCACCCGTTTCATTGGGCGAAGAGTCCATTTCATCTCCAGCTTGTGGAGGATCTTCCGTAAGGACCGGGCCATGCCCATAATCTTGTTAAGTAAAACAAAGATCTTTTGCTGCCATCTTTTGAATTCGATCCCATGAATTTTTCGGGCGATCATGGTGGTGTGATGAAGAGGGTGGAGCTCCAACAGTCGGGAAGGCAGCGGTGTTACTGCCTTGAACAGGAGCAGCAAGCAGCAGCAGCAGTGAGGCCGGCGGAGTTACTGCCTTGGGCGATAGCGGCGATGGCGGGAAGGCGACAACATTGCCTCGAGAGGCGACGGCGATAGCAGAAAGAACATCGGTCATATTTCCAGCCATGTTATTGCGATTCTGTAAGCAAAATATTGTCTTAAGTTGTTGGCTTACAAGGATTTGCAGGAAACGGAAATTACAAGTAACTGCTTATGTAGGAATTGAAATTACAATTCAACAAGAAAGCTGAAAATTACAATATAACAACAAAATTGAAATTACACTTTTGTTGAACAAGAAAACGGGAAAGTTGTTTATGCTTTGAGTCGAGTGTGGCACTCTTGTCCTTAAGAAAATATTGCCCCGTATGTATCCTTTATACGTCCCGGACAATTCGTCTCCCAAGATAAAACAAAGAATGGAACTATTGAGCAAAGGAAACTCAAAAGCTACCGTGAAGAATATTGAGCAATGAAATGATGCTTGGAAGATTAGGAAGAAACTGATTTTTGCTTTGTGTATTTTCGTGTATGTTAAGTACTCCTCAACAATGGTATAAGGGGTGTTTATATAGGTGAGGGAGGGCTGTTTAATCGCCCCCATAACAGACCATTATTGGCCAAATAATGGCCATTATGGAGGTAGTTAATCCACCAAAATAAATGGTGAAAAATGCCAACGGATTGGCCATTATAGGAGGTGTAATTCAGCCAAAATAAATGGCCGAATTGAGTCTTCGGACGTTTCGTTTCGGACCGTCGAAATTCGATTTTCTGAAAAACTTCGGGGACCAAACTGTACATCTTGAAACTTCGGGGACCAAACGTACATCCGAAACTTCGGGATCAAACTGTACTTCCGGCAAAGTTTTCTGGCCCAAAAAGATAATATCGAAGGCCCACGCCCACGCCCACGCCCCACGACCCGGCCACGGCCCACAGCCCACAGCCCACGACCCGTGAACCCGTGAACCCGTGAACCCGTGAACCCGTGAACCCGTGAACCCGTGAACCCGTGAACCCGTGAACCCGTGAACCCGTGAACCCGTGAACCCGTGAACCCGTGAACCCGTGAACCCGTGAACCCGTGAACCCGTGAACCCGAGAACCCGAGAACCCGAACCGAACCCGAACCCGGAACCGAAACCGGACCGGAAACCGGACGGGGGCGGCGGCGCGCGTGTGGTCTTTACTTGAACCGAAGCACATCTAGGTCCTCCCTCCTTTAAACACATGGGATACCCCTTGGGGTCCCAAACCCCAAACCAATTTCAAGTATTATATACACAACAATTCTTTCTTCCTCTACCGATGAGGGAGAATTGATCACACACCACACTTTTCCATGCTTCAAACACCTTACTTCGTGAACCAATATCTCTTTCATTTCTCAATGAAATTTGACGATTCTTGGCCCTACGGTTATCTACGTACTTAGTACATCATGCATGTGTGAAGAACCGGATTCTCCAACATACGTAACACTAGTGTTTAAGCCGTTAAAGTTGGTCGGTCGCAACTCCCGCCAAAGGCTAATTTCCAACAAGGCTTACCAACGGCCCGCGGCACGGACCGGACGGGCGGTGGCGGCGCGCGTGTGGGCTTTCCTCGAACCGAAGCACATCTAGGTCCTCCCTCCTTTAAACACATGAGATACCCCTTGGGGTCCCAAACCCCAAGCCAACCTTGAGATTTATAAACAAAACAATTCTTTATTCCCCCACCGATGAGGGAGAATTGATCTCAATACCACACTTTTCCATGCTTCAAACACCTCACTTCGTGGACCAATATCTCTTTCATTTCTCAACGAAATTTGACGATCCTTGGCCCTACGGTTATGTACTTACTTAGTAGATTATGCACGTGTGAAGAACCGGATTCTCCAACATGCGGAACACTACTGTTTAAGCCGTTAAAGATGGTCGGACGCAACTCCCGCCAAAGGCAAATTTCCAACAGTCAGACCATCACTCGTACAAAACCAAATTAACTATAATCCAGAGCAGCAAGAACTGCGGCAGCAGCAGAAGTACAAAGTCGTCATTTCTGTTTCACTACGGAAATTTAGTTTTGAATAATATTTGCCTCTTCTCCAACAAACAACATGAAATAAAACTTAATTGGATAACTGTGCAGTCAAAATCCTCAATAGGAAGTCTAATATCATGTCAAAAACTCTTAACAATTGCAGCAGTAATAGTAAATAAGTGAATCTGGGAAGTGCAAATCAGATTGATCAAAGAAAAATGTGGCTTACAAGCACCACCAGTTATGTGGATTCTGATTGGATTCCTAATGCTATAACACAAAAAGAAATATTGCAGCGGACATTCCATGAGACACAATTACAATAATTATCTGAGAAGAAAACTACACAAACCTTAAGCAACCACAAAATGTTACATTAGTAGCACGTTATGCTATAAAATGCACATACATTGAGGATTTACCATTAAATCTAAATGGTTTACTTTGCTTGAATTAAGAGACTTTCACTCATAAAATAGAGTCAAACATGTCATTACATAGCTCATGAACACCTAGATAACTTGATGAATGTAAAAGGACTGATCTACATGGTAACTTAGCTAGCTATTTCTTTTTATTGCAGAAGCATTATGATGCATGTTGAGCTTGGATTCAAAGTAGACCACTGTAAATATCCTTTACTTCGATTAATCAAGCTCAACCAATTTTTGAAGTATCCCTTTTTAGATTCTTTGCCTAAACCATTGAGTTAGGACATAATCACTCTTTAAATTTCCCAAGAGGTAATTTAGGAGCAAGGAAAAAAATGTTTAGGCCATAATCTCATAACATTTGCTTCAACTACTACAACATATGTGAGCATCTAGTTAGCCATCGGTAAGATTAAGAGGGAGTTAACCATCTAATTATTAAAAAATATGTTAGCATAATTTTTTCTTAATCCAGTATTACTTGAGATTCTGCAGTATATTTCATACTCTACTTGATTAAATATTCAAGTTTAGCGCAAAAAGGAAATTCACAACTCCCAAAGGAGTCGCATAAAAACAAAGCCTGCATCAGGATAAGAGGCAGACATTATGAGAAGGGTAATAAGAATTTTTTTCCTACTTATTTTTATAATTGGAGAATAATAAAATCTATAGATTGTAAAAAGGGGTTCAATGTAATTCCTACAACATAGTCATAGCGAACATTTTAAGAAGGGAATATACATTTTGCAACCTATTGTAAAATTGCAAAATCTTCTTAATCTTGTGTACATGGCTAGATGTTAATAATTGTCAACAAGCCAGCTGACAGTATTGGACATGATTTCTGAATAATATGCAAGAAGAAACTGAAGTGGGTTTATTTCTGATGTCTTCTCTTGGGGGAACAATCAATAGCCTTAGGTAAAATAGATGGAAGAACTGCAAGCTGAGATACTGAAAGTATATGTATGTCCCGGAGACAATCTGTATTAAGACAAATGTACTTTATACACATTTGTATTATTATTAATGGAGATTAATATTTTGTCATTTGCAATTATTGAATTATTAGTTGACTGTTTATAATATTCTATAATATGCATCCCTAGAGGTTACACTGTTATTAATAATGTGAGATATTAATATTATAACGTAACTCTTAAAATAGCCTCGACTAATGATCATCGAGAATGGGATATCGATGTATGTGATAAGTCGACATGTGGTCTGCATAACATCCTTAGAGGATGTAGTATGTCTCACCTACTATGAGTAATGGCTACTCGTGATGGACACATGGATACTTTGGAAGTATTGGTATACCCTGCTGATATACTGTTTGGTATACTTGTCTAAAGTATGATCATCGCGGGGGAGATAGAAGTCCTTAGACTTGAGGTCAATGCGCACCTTGTCTACAAAGTAATATACTTTGATCCTGTCCTAAGCTCAAATGCCTTATAGGTTGACATACGACTTGTATTGGGTACATTACGATGTGGATTAAAGGTGGTAGTTGAGCCAAGATTAGGATTCATTCCTCGAATGTATATACGAGAAAACACTCAGCTTCTCAGTGATATTAGGTTGACAAAGTCGTTGGCCAACACAATAGACATATTTAGAATATGGTCTAGTTGTCAACTAAAATAGATGAGGTACAATGATTAAGTCATTTGGATAGACACTTGACAAATCCTAAGCTTGATCGGGTGTGTCATGAATGAAAGGATTTTATCTTACCACATAGAGGTTAAGTTTACTGGATTTGTGTAAACGCACTTCACATATTGAGTTCATTTTGCGGCGCCGTCTAGGAGTTCCGCGTAGACCTTAATTTGATTAATGTCGATATGTGAAGGCCTTTAGGGTCACACTATGTCGATTGTCTTTTCGATCTAAGGATGTATTGAGAGAGTATTAAATATTCAAATTAGAATCGAGATATTTAAATGAATAATGATTATTTTAATTAAGTCAAAATTGAATTTTGGATTTAATTAAGAACGTGCGAAAAATAAAAAGAGACAGTGTAGGGCCACGTTAGCGCCGCGGCGCCCACACCATAGGGCCGCAGCGCCATGACCTAATCTGTCTTGAATTTTAGGCCCGGCCCAAGGTCAAATTCTAATCCGGTTTGACATAATTTTTCACATATAAATTCAGACATACACTTCATTATTCAATACACTTGATTTTTATATCATTATTCTAAGTCTTAGAGACTCAGAATCAAAACACTCTCTCGAACCTCTGTTGGATTTCCTAGCTTTTCAAAGGAGGAATACATTGAAGCTTGTAATCGAAAGGGCATTCGCGTGCGCACCCACAGTTGATAAAGATTCCAGATATTGTAAACATGTAAGTACCATTCAAGTCTTATGTTTACAGTTTAAAATTATCCTATAGTCAAATAGTTCTACGTTTGTTGGGTTTGAAACAAGTTTTTAATATCCGTTGCGTACAACAACCCAACAAAAACCTTCAGTTAGAACATATTATCACTATTTTGTAGTGATCAACCATCACAGTTGTAGGTAGATTATTTAGTAAATGAAAGAATATAATCACTTGATTATTTTCATTAATGAAGAGGTATATATACATGATATACAATATCTAAATATGGAAAGAAAATCTACCTTTTCCTAATACAATAATACATTTTCCTAATACAATACTAATACCATAATTACACTTGTACAAGAATTCTATAAATATGGTAAATTAACAATAATTTTCGGTCCAATGGTATACACGGTCAAAACCGTGTATACCATTCTATCACACCTCCGCAGTCATAACGAGGCGGTTGTCGTACACTGAGACTGTCCCTAAAATCTTCAAACAGAACCAAGGGAAGACCCTTAGTAAAGATGTCAGCAATTTGGTACCTTGTCCACTAGCTACCTTTTCGCGATCAAAGTGAATATCCATCTCGATATGTTTAGTGCGCTAATGTTGGATCAGATTCCCAGAGAGATAGACTGCACTAATATTTCACAGTAGACCAATGTAGCTTTCTGAATAGGAAAATGAAGCTCTAACAGAAGATTACGTAGCCAACATGACTTTGACACAACATTGACTACCTCTCGATACTCGGCCTCCGCACTGGATCGTGATAAAGTAGCATGACATTTTGCCGACCAAGTTATCACCAAGAAATATACAATAACCAAATGTCAAACGTCTGGTATTTGGACAACCACCCCAATTAGCATTTGTATAGGACACGAGAGTAGAGACGGAGGATGGATATAAATGCAATCCATAATCAAGTGTGCCCTGTATGTATCGTATAATGCGTTTGAGCGCATGCATGTGCTCAATCCGCGGATTATGCATATATAAACACACATGTTGTACTGTATAAGTAATACTGGTCTCGTGAAGGTAAGATACTAAAGAGACCCTGCAAGACTACAATAATGGGTGGGGTCCTCATATGGTGTGCTAGAAGTAGCACTCAGCTTCAGTTTGGTATCAACCGGAGTAGAAAGGGACTTACAAGATGACATGCCAGCTCTCTCAATAATCTCACTCGCATACTTCTTCTGTGATAAAAATAGACCACATGTATGACGAGTGACAGCTATACCCAAAAAATAATTCAAGGGCCCAAAGTCTTTCATAGCAAATTCTGAACTGAGAAGGGACATGATAGACTTGCGCAGATTATCAGAAGAAGCAGTCAATATTATATCATCCACATATAACAGAATGTATGCCAGAGAAGTACCATGACGATAGATGAACACAGAATGATCAGACCTGCTGTGAGAAAATACAATAGTAGACACATAATCTGCAAACCTCTTATACCAAGCCCGTGGGACCTGCTTAAGCCCATATAAGGACTTTTTCAGAAAACAAATATGATGGGGATCGTGGGGTCCCTAAAGCCAAGGGTTGATGCATGTACACTGTCTCATTAAGGTCACCGTGTAAGAAAGTATTTTTCATATCTAGCTGATGAATGAGCCATGCTTTGAGAGAGCCAAACTAAGCACGGTGCGAATGGTTGCCGGTTTGACCACTGGACTAAATGTCTCTCCATAATCCACGCCAACCTGTTGTGTTTTACCATTACCTACAAGACGTGCCTTATGCCTCTCAAAAGAACCGTAAGAAATTTCTTTATGAGTAAAACTCCACATAGAATGAATAATATTGACACCAGGCGGATGGGGCACCAACTCCCATATCTTATTTTCAATAAGAGCACTATATTCATCAATCATGACCATTTTCCAATTCGGGTCATGAAGGGCAGACATATAATTATGTGGTAGGGGTGATTTGTTGACATTAGAATTTAGATTAAAATGTCTTTTAGGTTTAAAAATACCACACATATTTTGGGTAGGTGTCGGGTTGGGTAAAACTTGACCAACAGGTAATGGGCCTGCAAGCCGAAATAGTGGATTCGGGTGGACAAAATTTAGGCTAGCAGGCAGTGGGCCTGTTGGTTGATTTTGGTCACGGGACAGCTCGGATAAATGGTGGATAATATACGGTGAGAGCCCATCATCCAAAAAATGATACAAACTAGACACAGAATTATACAATTTAGCAAACGAAAATTGGGTTTCATAAAAAATGACATGACGACTAATTATGATTTTATCAGCGGATAAATCAAAACATTTGTAACCATGATGATTAGACGGATAATCCAAAAATACACAAGCGGTAGAACATGCTTGTAGTTTGTTAATTGTAGTAGACGGGAAAAGCGGATAACACAAACACCCAAACACCCTAAGATGAGAATACGAGGGATCCTTATTATAAAGAATTTTTAGGGGTGATTGATATTCTAAACCTTTGCTAGGGGAGTATGTTAAGGAGGTAGGTAGCCATTTGTAACGCATGATGCCAAAAAGACGGAGGTAATGAAGCATGAGCTAGTAAAGTTTGGACAATATTATTAATGGTACGAAACTTGAGTTTTTTCAGACAAAGGAAAAGTCCACAAAAAATTAGAATAATCATAAAAAATAAAATATAATAACGATGGCCCAAAGAACTCAAAACAAGAGATGTCCATAACTTACTATGAATAATGTCAAAAGGCATCGATGTACTAGAAGTAGCGGTTACAAACGGTAATCTAACATATTTCCCTAGAGGACAAAAAGGACAAATATGAGTACTACGCGTACTCTTATAAACAATAAAATTATTATTTTTAAGAGAATAAATAATAGACGACTGTGGATGACCCAAACGTGCATGCCACAAAGAAGGAGCAAGAGCGGCAAATGTAGAAGTTGTGGCTTGACTCGTGGAAATGGTGGTGGTGGTGATTGGATAAAGCTCTCCCCGGCTATTACATCTTATTAGAGGTATCCCCGTCTTGAAATCTTTCACAGAAAATCCAAAAGGGTCAAAGTTAACATACACCCAAATTCTTGGACATACACCAAATTTGTAATCAAATGAGGGGCATGCCGAACATTTTTAAGACAAGAGGTGGATGCGGGGGAGACAAATTTGTGTGACCAGAATCATGAATTGGAATTGAATGACCATTACCAACAGTTATACCATGATTATTGCTCAAATTGAAATAAGACGAGAGATTACCTAGTGCGGATGTCATGTGAGAAGTGGCACCGGTGTTCATATACCAATTTACGGCCGGGGGATGTAATCCAAATGTATGCGTCACTGCCTCATTTTCCGTGAGCGACGGTATTGTCGCTGGGCCCGCAGCAGTGAAGGCGTGCTGAGATCGAGGCCCAAGCAGGCCAGCCTGATGCCAACGCTCAATAGGCTGTTTGGAATTATTTGACAGAAAACTGGGCCTCGACTAATTCTGGAAATTGGCCCAGTTTGCTGGAGATGTCGAGAAAGGGTAGTTGGGCCACTGGCCACCGACCCAGCCGCACGACCAGTTAGCCTAAGGCTGTGGCCAGTGGTGCTGCGACCCGGCTGTCCCACTGCCACCACATCTGCCACTACCGCCACTACTCCGACCACCGCCACCGCCACTTCCACTACCGCGGCCTCCGCCGTGATTTTTGCCTCCATTTTTTTGATTTTGACTCTTTTTACCGCCACAGTTGTTACGGTTTTAGCTAGAATTATCTGTGAACGAGTGAGGGTCATCTGACGTGGCCATCATCATGACAGAATTTACATCGATAACCACCTTTTTAGCCAAGCCGAGCATGGAATGGGCTTGGTAGAACGGTGGGAGTGGATTACTCTGACGAAGAAGCATCCCAACGCCATTATAGGCCTTAGATAGGCTTGCAACCATCTGAAGAACAAGACGATCATTGGTGATGGATGCATTAACATTTTTGAGTTGATCCGCCAATTCCTTCAGCTTTTTACAATAGGGCGAGACATTCAGAAAATCCTCCATGTTGACTTTGGAAAATTCTTGCTCAAGAGTGACAACACATAAATTTTTGTTATCTTGGAATATATCACGTACCCTATTCCAAGTTTCTATCACCGTGGCATCAGGTTCAATAATCGTCTGCAAAAGATCCATAGAGATAGTGGAATAACTCCATTGAAGAACGGTACATCAAGAGTCGTCCATAACGCAGGGTCATCCTCGGGGGTAGGCACTTTGTCCATGCCAGTCACCGAGGGAATGATATGATGAAGGACTTGATGCGAGTGTGCGTGAACCTTAAATAATTATGCCTATGTCGCGTATTGGACGTTTTCTATCTAAAAATGATAGGGATGTGGTTTTTGATGTTGGAGACTGTAAGGGCAGGATGAAACGTGTTCTTTGACGTAGACATGATGAAAGAACAAGAGGATAATTAGGAATTTGGAAGAAAATTTGGGAGATGAAATTCGGAGAAGAAACTTTTGCCCTAGACTAATGATACCATGAAAGAATATAATCCCTTGATTGTTTTCATTAATGAAGAGGTATATATACATGATATACAATATCTAAATATGGAAAATAAATCTACCTTTTTCCTAATACAAGACTAATACCTTTTCCTAATACAATATTAATATCATAATTACACTTGTACAAGAATTCTACAAATATGGTAAATTAACAGTAATTTTTGGTCCAATGGTATACACGGTTTTGATCGATATACCCTTCTATAAGTAACAATAAGTTAGTCGCCGCTAATTTATTTTCTATACTCAAATTTTGACCGATCTTGTTGTGCACAAGCGGATCCTCCTATTTTATAGCAGGATCTGGGTTCGTGTTATTCTCTATTTTTGTGGTGGATTTTTGTTTTACTCATTTGGGTTGAAAAAGGATCAGAATTTTTTTTCTATCCTTCACACTCTTATGAATGCTTGACACTCCATTCTCGAAGTAATCTGGAAGCACTCCCTTAAGAACACAAATCTCTTAGAGACAACAAACCCATCAATTCGGGATCGGAAACATTCTCCCTTTTGATGCGATTTGGGCATTTGGGTATTTCCATTCATCCGGGAGGTTACTGTTCACGATTGGACACATTTGTTTTGAATGTGACTCCCGCCCACTGCTCCTCGACAGCATCCTCCACACCGGCCACCACTACTTTGCTGACAACTTTTTCTGGCGGTCCTTTCCCTTTTCCCTTTTTTTTTCTTCTTTTCTTCTCTGGTTCTATTTTTGCAGGTACCACCAGATCTGCCACGACGTACATCCGGGTTCTATCTCTCCGTTATTCTGCCTAGCATCCGGGTACAAAAGTTTTCCGACAGCGAACATTTGTTTCCGGCAGGGAATGGTGATTTTAGGCAGTGAACATTGTTTTCCGGTGTGTGAACAGTGATTTCCGCGCGTGTGAACAAGTTTTATCATCCTAGAGTTGGTATATCCAGTTTTCTGTACTCAATATTTGTTCTTATCCTTGTAGTTAAATTTTTGCATGTTAAGTTTGATTGAATCTTGACTTTACATTCTTGCCTATATTCTCCTTGCATTTTTTTTTTCATTCTGGTCTGTAGTAGCTTGACTTACCTCTAGATTCTTGCTAACTTGTGCTTTAGTATTGGTTCCCATGTGTGTTAGCATTAACCTTTGACTAGTATTTTTTTGCTCTAGTGGCTTTGGTGAATGATGGTAGACTAAGGTCATGCTCTCAGTCAGGGATGGGGGCAAGGGTTAGGGGGGGTAAGTGGGGGTAAGTGAGATTCTAGGCTGAGAATAAGGTCTTGTAACATTGGGACTTTAACGGAAAAGTCCATATAGCTAGTTAAGATTCCTAAGAAGATGAGGATTAATATTGTCTGTGTCTAGGAGACCAAGTCGGTATGACCTAAGGCTAAGGATGTAGACGGGTATAAGTTATGGTTCTCGGGTAAGTCGAAGTATAGGAATGAGGTAGGCATTTTGGTAGACATCAAACTAATGGATCAGGTGGTAGAGGTTAGGAGGGTCAATGACAGGATGATGGTAATTAAGTTGGTAGTTGGAGGGTTCACTATGAACATTATTAGTGCGTACGCACCGTAAGCGAGCTTGGACGAGGAGGAGAAGATGAAATTTTGGGAGGATTTGGACGAAGTGGTAAGAGTTATACCGCCCACTGAGAAGCTATTTGTAGGAGGGGATTTCAATGGACATATCAGGTCACTTCCGGGGGGGGGGAGGGGTTATGACGACGTGCATGGAGGCTTTGGCTTTGGGGACAAGAACGGGGGAGACATCTCACTTTTGAAGTTCGCTAAAGCTTTTGGAATAGTGATAGCCAATTCGAGGTTCCTGAAGAAAGAGGAGCACTTGGTGACTTTTCGTAGTTCGGTGGCTAAGACTCGGATAGACTTTTTTCTCTTTAGGAAGGTTGACAACGGTGTTTGTTAAGACTGTAAGGTTATTCCGAGAGAGTATCTTACGACCCGACATAAGCTTTTGGTGATGGATTTAGAGATCAAGATGGAGAAGAAGAGAGGGGTTGTAGATGACAGGTTAAGAATCAAATAGGAGGAGTTTGACCATGGCTAGTGCAAAGGAGATGGGGGAGAGGTTAATGGCCAAGAGGGCTTGGAGGAGTAGTGAGGATGCAACTGATATGTGGGATAAGATGACCAGTTGCATTCAGGAGGTAGCTAGAGAAGTGATAGGGGTCTCGTGGAGTAGCCGTGGTGGGCATCGAGGGAACTGGTGGTGGAATGGTAAAGTTCAAGAGAAGGTGGAAGCGAAGAAAATGGCGTATGCAAAATTGGTAGAAAGAAAGGATGAGGTGGAGGAGTGGACGAATAGGGAATTGTATATGATGGAGAGTAAGGAGGAAAAACTAGCGGTTACGGCGGTGAAAATGATGACTTTTAAACGCCTGTATGTGGAATTAGAGGGAAAAAGCGGGGATAAAAAGTTGTACAGACTAGCTAAGGCGAGGGAGAGGAGGGCCCATGATTTGGATCACGCGAGGTGCATCAAGGACGATGACGACAAAGTACTGATGGAGGATGCACATATTAGGCAGATGTAGCAGTCTTACTTCCATAAACTGTTGAACGAAAAAGGAGATAGAGACATTGTACTGGGAGATCTGGAGAAATATGAGTAGGTACCAGGATTTTGGATATTATATAAGCATTACGGTTAATGAGGTTAAGGGTGTTGTTCGTAGAATGCGCAAGGGATGTGCGACCTGGTCTGATAAGATCCTAGTTGAATTTTGGAAAAGCGCAGGCAGGGCAGGTTCGGAGTGATTGACTGAGTTGTTTAATGTTATATTTAAGACGGCGAGAATGCTCGAAGAATAGAGGTGGAGTACAATGATTCCTTTGTACAAGAACATAAGGTGATATTCAGAGTTGCAATAACTATAGAGGTATCAAGCTGCTAAGCCACACTATGAAAGTTTGGAAAAGGGTCGTGGAGATGAGGGTGAGAAGAGGCATGTCTATTTCCGAGAACCCATTTGGATTCATGTCGGGGCGTTCGACTATAGAAGCCATTCATTTTATTAGGAGGTTGGTGGATCAGTATAGAGAGAGGAAGAGAGACTTACATATGGTTTTCATCGACCTCGAGAAGGCATAAGACATAGTCCATAGGGAGGTTCTATGCAGATATTTAGAGGATAGATGTGTACCTGTGGCGTACACTAGGGCGATCAAGGATATGTATGATGGAAACAAGACCAGGGTACATACAGTAGGAGGAGACTCGAGCACTTTCCAATGATGATGGAGCTGCACCAGGAATCAGTTCTTAGACCATTCTTATTTGCCTTGGTGATGGATGGACTGACGCGACAAATCCAACGGGAGGTGCCATGGTGTATGTTATTCACGGACGACATAGTCCTGATTGATGAGACTCACAATGGCGTGAACACTAGGCTGGAGGTTTGGAGACAGACTCTGGAGTCTAAAGGTCTTAGGCTGAGTATGACCAAGACAGAATACTTGGAGTGCAAGTTCAGTAACGGGAGCAACCTTGAGACAGGCGTGGAGGTGAGGCTTGGTACTCAGGTCATTCCAAAAAAAGAAAGCTTCAAGTACCTCGGGTCTATTATCCAAGGGAATTGAGAGATTGATGACGATGTCACACATCGTATTGGGGCAGGGTGGATGAAATGGAGGCTCGCATCTAGAGTCTTGTGCGATAAAAGGTGTCATCAAAACTTAAAGGCAAGTTCTATAGGGTGGTGATTAGACCGACTATGTTATATGGGGCGGAGTGTTGGCCGGTCAAGACTTCGCACACCCAAAAAATGAAAGTTGCGGAGATGAGAATGATGAGATGGATGCGTGGGCATATATGGAGGGATATAATTAGAAATGATGACATTCAGAATAGAGTGGGAGTGGCCTCGATGGAGGAGGATAAGATGCGAGAAGCGAGGTTGAGATGGTTCGGGCACATGCAGAGGAGAGATAGATGCTCCAGTGCGGAGGTATGAGAGGTTGTCTATGGACGGGTTCATTAGGGGTAGAGGTAGGCCGAAGAAGCATTGGGAGAGGTAATTAGATGGGATATGACGCAAGTGCAACTTACTGAGGACATGACCTTAGATAGGGGGTTATGAAGGATACGAATTAGGGTAGATGGGTAGTAGGTAGTCCAACGTAGTCCTCCTACTCTTACAAACTGGTAGTTATAGTGTTATTATTGTAGGTCCGCATAGCCTATCATACTAGTAGGCGCAATACTACTTTATAGTCCCTTGTTTGATTTCTGCTGCTATGTGTTCTCAAGTGTACTTTGCTTATCTTATTAACCTGCGTTAGTTACTACTTCTTTTTTCAGAATGCGCTATCATGGCTTATTCATTTTTGATACTAGCATTTTCATACTGGTTTAAATTTCTTGTCCGGGTCTGACCGTTTCTCTTGCTTTGCTTGTGCTTTGTCCGCTCTACCTACCAAAATAAAGGTAAGGTCTGCGTAAACTCTATCCTTCCAGACCCCACGTTGTGTGATTTCACTGGGTATGTTATTATTGTACTCAAATATTACCGACAATAACCACTATCTTATATTCCTATGTCCATTTTTTCCATCTAAAAATTAGTCAATTTTTATACACAAACTTAAGAATATTGGTCGGAAAGTCTGCATTAAGATTTGAATAGTTAATTCAGTGCCTATGTGCATAATTGGTAGTATCTTATTAATCTGTTCTGATAGATTCTCCTGCGTCAAAGTTTTTAGTCCATTTACATGAATTCGCAAAGCACAAGAATTCTTGACGAGAGTTTGTTCTACAACTTTCCTGTCTTGTTTGACCTCGTTTTCAGCCACGTGTTGTAAATGAACCCTAGAAGCATGGGAGATTGTAAACAAAACAAGAAAATTAATGAAAGTTTAATTAATTAATTAATTAATTAACAATATGGATTCGCGAACTACTAAAAGTAACAGAAGTTTCCACCAATCCTAAGGCGTGGAATTAAAAATAAAACAGGTCCATTTTGTCGTCTAATTATGACAATTAAAAATCTGATTCACCGACCATGGATCACTACATGCTGAGGTTTTTCCTGTGGTCCGGTTTGTTTAAGGTGGGGAAGAAGGGAGAATTAGTTTTGCCATCACCAAATAAAGCACTTGGTTCCATTCATGTTTAATATTTTTATATCTGGTCAAATGATGTTCTCACACTATAATCCTTAGAATGGAAAATTACCTCTAGTAATAATTTCCTTTAGCAAATCAAATCAATCTTGAAAGAATTAATATAAAGTAGGTTTAAGTTCCAACGCTAAGAAATAGTCCCAAAGAGAATGGAAAGAAAAACGGTATATATTATCAAAGGTTTAGGGAGGATATGATGTATTCAAATCTTATCTTTGTTTTTATGGGGTATGGAGATTGTTTTCGATAAAATAATCTAAAGATACTCTTAATATGATGTATTATTATTTACTTCATTTTCTCCAAAAGTTTCGTACCATTAAGAGTATCTGATACCTTATAAATAGCTTACTTTTCTTTTCAACTATCATTATAGGATTTTATTCCCAACACGCAACACTTTCCCCCTTGAACTAAGTTTCACATAACCCATCACCATTTCGTAAGCTAATTTAGAGATTAACCATGTGTCACCCACATCAACCAAGTATTTACGACCACCAAAGCCCACTAATTAACTTTTTTTGTGTATGTGTCTTTGAAGTACTGTTAAGGGTAACAAACCGGCTCGTAGACGGGCAGAGACACTAAATCAGGACCTACTCAACCATCTCCATACTCATCTTGCCAAACCATGACTCAGATACTAGTTATTTGGCTAAAACAACCCAAAAAGACGCCATTCCTAATAGAAAGTTTATAGCCGTCTTTCTTGAGGAGCGAGAAAAGAGAGGAAATGGACTATCTGGTTTGACCACTATACTCTTAAAATGATGTGATATTGTCCACGTCTTTAGGCCAAGCCCACACGGGTTTCCCGAAAGACATCACACCATTGAGTGTTACCAACAATGTAACTTATCATTAGTAGATTTTTCTTTTTTTAACTATATTAATGTCGGACTTTGCTCACACACATCCAACAGTAAGTATCTTTCCAATCTTAATCAAATATTATTTCAAATTCAAGGCCCATGAATGGAGTCGCCTTTGGTAGTTAGAGAGCGCTTACAGTTTACCCCAAAGTGAGACTTTCCAACGTGATTCTGAATTAATCGGACTCCAAAACATCGGACATCGGCCGAAAAACCAAAGAAGGAAAAAAAGAGAAAAACAAATAGGAAATGAAAACTAAACATAGGAAAAATAAATTTTTGTTTAGTATATATAAGGAATTTTGCGACAAAGAAAAATGCTTACTAAAGGAAGAGGTAAGACTCACACAATCTCCAAAAGAGCTCTCAATTTACTTATACATATAGGTAACTAAAAATGTGTCCTTTAATTATTTACGACGTCGTGAGCAACAAGGGAAAAAGTAACCAAGAGAAGCTCAGGAGGAGATCATTCATGCACTGATTGAACTTGGTCCAGAATGTTGATTTGGAGGGCCTTTACAATATCCTGCACAGTTATGCAGCATCCATTTTCCATCTACAAGAAGTACAAACAAACACATGAACATAAGTATTTTAATTTGCTACTAAGAATACCTTGTCGCATTTTTTTGAAGATAATTTATGGATGGTCATTCAATTTTAATTTATTGTACCGAAGTCATAAAATTATTTATTATGACAAAAAAATCAATCAACTATGCTTATATATCACAAAAATATAAAAAACGTCAAAACATACTACAGCTGATCCAGAAAAATACAAATAAGTTGTCATGTGTAAAATCATCATGTAAGTATAGATGTGTCAACAACTCATCTTACATATATCTATGTGATGCTAGTTAAAAAGAAAACTTATTTTCCGACCCAACCTAATACCCGATATTTTCACCATGTTGTACATCACGGGTCCTTTTTTTTAAGTGGGTCGGAAAATGGTGTTTTTATATTTTCTTAAGTGATGTCACACAGATTCAGTAATATGTAAGGTGAGTTGATGAAGCGAGAACTTGTGTACTTTCGAGGCCATACTTAACATTTTTTGACCTTTTTCTTTGTGATATATAGGTATATAGTTGAGTTATTTTTCTGTTGTACAAAGAATAATTTTATGAATTCCGTTCAATAAATTAAAAGTTGGATGACCACTCGTGATGTCTAAAAGTTAAGCTATCAAGAGATAAAGTTGAGAAGAAACCTAAACACAATAGTTCAATAGTAGGACACAAAATAAGGTAAGTTTTGCAGTCTATAATGCCTAATTGATAAGTAAGAGTGTCAGTGAAAAGGTACCTCAGCAAGAATTGATATTTCGAGATTGGTACTACCAAATGGCATGATCCTAATGTCATGGACTGAAAGTTGCAATTGCTCCATTTGGAGTAGTACTCTTCCCACAATTCCATCTTGTTTAGTGCAGTGGATGTTAATAAGTACACTTTTATCCAAAATCCTTGCCTTAATATTTGATCCTAGTACTTGGTCGTTGCACTGAACATTCTCCTTGGAGGCTGATGATATGTTTTTCTTTGTCTCTTCAAGAACTTTTACCTGTTCTTGAAGCTCTTTCATGTACTCTATAGTATCTCCAAGGATAGAAGACTTGTCTAACTATAAAAGAAAAGAACCAAATAGACAAAAGACAATCATATTATCTAATGTAATTATGATATTCTTCAAGAAACATGTTATACTAGTTTTCTGAATCTAAGGATCTATATATATTGAAGCCTCGTGAGTACAACAATAATTTATAAAAAATCAATTTGGGAGCCCAATATTGGTGAACAAAGAATTGGAATAGACCTGGCTATGATACCATGTAAAGAATGGATATTGAGCCTAACTCAACTCCAAAAGCTAACTTATAGGGTGAGGATTGTCAAAATCCATATAAGGAGTTCATGTTCCCATTCCATTTCCGATGTAGGACTCTTAACAAATATAAATAGCATCACAATACGTATTCAAGGAACAAGAAATCTTCTACCCTTCCTTTCTTTTCTGATGAAGGAAGGAGACTAAGCCCATGTAAACAGATGATATTCTCCTTTCAGGCTTAAGCCTAATTGTGTGTGAGAGTTACTCATAGGATCACCCCTGATAGACCAAGACTTGAACATAATCGTGCTATTGTTGTCGATGCCGATGCTGCTTGCTTTTAAATGCATGATCCACTAAGTTTACTTCTATACTAATACTTCCACAAGTATTTTTAACTTTAAGAAGCCAAACTTTTATTGACTAAATAAAAGCAAGGAATGTGGTATACCGTGAATGCAACACTTGTAAAAGGTCTAGCAGGGAAATTACTAAGTGGAGTAGTACAAATTAAGAAAAAAATAGCCTTTTCACTAGTTTCTCTTTTATTTTATTTTTATATTATGATTTTTTGGGGAGAAAGATGGAAACAATAATTATTACCATATGCCTCAATTTCAAATATGGTGGGTCGGTTATATGAATCCACAGTTACATATATTTCGCTAACCCTGTTGGTTTCGGAGTAGGGCAGAGCTAATGTGGCGCGAGGGGTTCATCGAAAGGTTCAAGGAAATTTCTTTCGCTGAAAAATTATATTGTATAGACATACGACAACAACAACAACAACATACTCAGTGTTATCCCACAAGTGAGTTTAAGGAGGGTAGAGAGTATGCAAACCTTACCCTTATTTTGAGTGGTAGAGAAAATGTTTAATCCAATAGACCCTCGGCATATTGTATATATATGTCAAAATTATTTTATATGTATATAGAGTAAATGATGATTTCTTCGTGTATTTACCTTTTTATATTTTGAATTCTTTAGTAAAATTATTGCTCCACCACTATAGGGAGAAACTAAAAAATGGTAAGATAGAGGGAGCAAAAGAAAAAAAAAAGGAAGTGTGAGCGTGGGATGTTACCTTCTTTAGACCAGGGACAATCTTGGACAAAGAGATGAAAAGGTCGCCCATTTTTTCTCTTCGCTTTCTCTCCGCAATAACATGATCTTGAGCTTGTACAACACTCCTCTTATACATAACATTATTATTATTGTTATTTCCCCCTAATGATTCTTGCCATGCATTTTCTGAGCTTATCATTGCAGCAATATCTTCTTCTTCTTGTGTTGACGAAAACGAAATGAGAAAGCCAGAAGAGGAATTAATTAGGGGAGAAGAAATAGCTTTTTGAGTTGTCTCTTCAATATTGGTGTATACTGATGGGGTTGATGAATATATATCTTGAGAAACATTCGGCTTAAGCTCGAAGAAGCAGTCCTCTTCGCAGTTAAAATTACCAGTATATTCCATGCCCTAAGAGAGAAAAACAAAAGGATATTTACGACCACCAAAGCCCACTAATTAACTTTTTTTGTGTATGTGTCTTTGAAGTACTGTTAAGGGTAACAAACCGGCTCGTAGACGGGCAGAGACACTAAATCAGGACCTACTCCACCATCTCCATACTCATCTTGCCAAACCATGACTCAGATACTAGTTATTTGGCTAAAACAACCCAAAAGGACGCCATTCCTAATAGAAAGTTTATAGCCGTCTTTCTTGAGGAGCGAGAAAAGAGAGGAAATGGACTATCTGGTTTGACCACTATACTCTTAAAATGATGTGATATTGTCCACGTCTTTAGGCCAAGCCCACACGGGTTTCCCGAAAGACATCACACCATTGAGTGTTACCAACAATGTAACTTATCATTAGTAGATTTTTCTTTTTTTAACTATATTAATGTCGGACTTTGCTCACACACATCCAACAGTAAGTATCTTTCCAATCTTAATCAAATATTATTTCAAATTCAAGGCCCATGAATGGAGTCGCCTTTGGTAGTTAGAGAGCGCTTACAGTTTACCCCAAAGTGAGACTTTCCAACGTGATTCTGAATTAATCGGACTCCAAAACATCGGACATCGGCCGAAAAACCAAAGAAGGAAAAAAAGAGAAAAACAAATAGGAAATGAAAACTAAACATAGGAAAAATAAATTTTTGTTTAGTATATATAAGGAATTTTGCGACAAAGAAAAATGCTTACTAAAGGAAGAGGTAAGACTCACACAATCTCCAAAAGAGCTCTCAATTTACTTATACATATAGGTAACTAAAAATGTGTCCTTTAATTATTTACGACGTCGTGAGCAACAAGGGAAAAAGTAACCAAGAGAAGCTCAGGAGGAGATCATTCATGCACTGATTGAACTTGGTCCAGAATGTTGATTTGGAGGGCCTTTACAATATCCTGCACAGTTATGCAGCATCCATTTTCCATCTACAAGAAGTACAAACAAACACATGAACATAAGTATTTTAATTTGCTACTAAGAATATCTTGTCGCATTTTTTTGAAGATAATTTATGGATGGTCATTCAATTTTAATTTATTGTACCGAAGTCATAAAATTATTTATTATGACAAAAAAATCAATCAACTATGCTTATATATCACAAAAATATAAAAAACGTCAAAACATACTACAGCTGATCCAGAAAAATACAAATAAGTTGTCATGTGTAAAATCATCATGTAAGTATAGATGTGTCAACAACTCATCTTACATATATCTATGTGATGCTAGTTAAAAAGAAAACTTATTTTCCGACCCAACCTAATACCCGATATTTTCACCATGTTGTACATCACGGGTCCTTTTTTTTAAGTGGGTCGGAAAATGGTGTTTTTATATTTTCTTAAGTGATGTCACACAGATTCATCAGTAATATGTAAGGTGAGTTGATGAAGCGAGAACTTGAGTACTTTCCAGGCCATACTTAACATTTTTTGACCTTTTTCTTTGTGATATATAGGTATATAGTTGAGTTATTTTTCTGTTGTACAAAGAATAATTTTATGAATTCCGTTCAATAAATTAAAAGTTGGATGACCACTCGTGATGTCTAAAAGTTAAGCTATCAAGAGATAAAGTTGAGAAGAAACCTAAACACAATAGTTCAATAGTAGGACACAAAATAAGGTAAGTTTTGCAGTCTATAATGCCTAATTGATAAGTAAGAGTGTCAGTGAAAAGGTACCTCAGCAAGAATTGATATTTCGAGATTGGTACTACCAAATGGCATGATCCTAATGTCATGGACTGAAAGTTGCAATTGCTCCATTTGGAGTAGTACTCTTCCCACAATTCCATCTTGTTTAGTGCAGTGGATGTTAATAAGTACACTTTTATCCAAAATCCTTGCCTTAATATTTGATCCTAGTACTTGGTCGTTGCACTGAACATTCTCCTTGGAGGCTGATGATATGTTTTTCTTTGTCTCTTCAAGAAATTTTACCTGTTCTTGAAGCTCTTTCATGTACTCTATAGTATCTCCAAGGATAGAAGACTTGTCTAACTATAAAAGAAAAGAACCAAATAGACAAAAGACAATCATATTATCTAATGTAATTATGATATTCTTCAAGAAACATGTTATACTAGTTTTCTGAATCTAAGGATCAATATATATTGAAGCCTCGTGAGTACAACAATAATTTATAATAAGATAATCAAATATAAATAGCATCACAATACATATTCAAGGAACAAGAAATCTACTACCCTTCCTTCCTTTTCTGATGAAGGAAGGAGACTAAGCCCATGTAAACAGATGATATTCTCCTTTTAGGCTTAAGCCTAATTGTTTGTGAGAGTTACTCATAGGATCACCCCTGATAGACCAAGACTTGAACATAATCGTGCTATTGTTGTCGATGCCGATGTTGCTTGCTTTTAAATGCATGATCCACTAAGTTTACTTCTATACTAATACTTCCACAAGTATTTTTAACTTTAAGAAGCCAAACTTTTATTGACTAAATAAAAGCAAGGAATGTGGTTAAAAAAATAGCATTTTCACTATTTTCGCTTCTATTTTATTTTTATATTATGATTTTTTGGGGAGAAAGATGGAAACAATAATTATTACCACATGCCTCAATTTCAAATATGGTGGGTCGGTTATATGAATCCACAGTTACATATATCTCGCTAAGCCTGTTGGTTTCGGAGTAGGGCAGAGCTAGTGTGGCGCGAGGGGTTCATCGAAAGGTTCAACGAAATTTCTTTCGCTGGAAAATTATATTGTATAGACATACGACAACAACAACAACATACTCAGTGTTATCCCGCAAGTGGGTTTGAGGAGGGTAGAGAGTATGCAAACCTTACCCTTATCTCAAGAGGTAGAGAAAATGTTTAATCCAATAGACCCTAGCATATTGTACATACATGTCAAAATTATTTTGTATGTATATAGTGTATTTACTTCTTTATATTTTGAATTCTTTAATAAAATTGTTGCTCCACCACTATTGGGGGAAACTAAAAAATGGTAAGATAGAGGGAGCAAAAGAAAAAAAAAAAAGGAAGTGTGAGCGTGGGATGTTACCTTCTTTAGACCAGGGACAATCTTGGACAAAGAGATGAAAAGGTCGCCCATTTTTTCTCTTCGCTTTCTCTCCGCAATAACATGATCTTGAGCTTGTACAACAGTCCTCTTATACGTAACATTATTATTATTGTTATTTCCCCCTAATGATTCTTGCCATGCATTTTCTGAGCTTATCATTGCAGCAATATCTTCTTCTTCTTGTGTGGACGAAAACGAAATGAGAAAGCCAGAAGAGGAATTAATTAGGGGACAAGAAATAGCTTTTTGAGTTGTCTCTTCAATATTGGTGTAAACTGATGGGGTTGATGAATATATATCTTGAGAAACATTCGGCTTAAGCTCGAAGAAGCAGTCCTCTTCGCAGTTAAAATTACCAGTATATTCCATGCCCTAAGAGAGAAAAACAAAAGGATATATATATATATATATATATCAGAAAAAAAAAAATAGAAAGCTTGTTACTCTTAATTCCTATTGAATTTAAGGTTGCATTTATTGAACTTATGTGTTAAAAGTCCCACGTCGGAAATGGAATGAAACATAGATTCCTTATATGGACTTGTACAATCTTCACCCTATAAACTATCTTTTGGATTGAGTTAGGTCAAAGATCTATTCTTTATTATAAAAAACCAAGATTTATTTTTTCTTTTCTAGTTTTTTCTTTCTTTTCTAAAATGGTGTTCTAATTTAAGTGAAAAGCAATTTTTTGACTTTTCAGGAGATTAAAGATTAACAGAAGAAATTAAGCTCCAACAAGCTACAAATGGAAGTACAGACCTGTACAATATTGTAAGAAGAGATGGAAATTAACTTACTTGAAAAGAAGATTTTTGAGTTCTAATTAATCGCCTTCTAAAGATAAGAAATAAAGATCTTCAAGACTTGAACATGTATACTTCTCAAGAAAGGTATCCTCAAAACAAGGATTAGGTCTCCATTGAATAGCTCATTAACCCAACACCCCCCCCCCCCCCCCACAAAAAAAAGGAACTTGAACGAATATTCATTATTTTTTCCAAGTGCTCTATAAAGTACAATAAATATATACCACGTGTGAAAAGCTGTCATCTTTTCATCCTCACTAGTTCAATTATAATGTTAGTATAGTTTAATTAATTCCAGTAATAACTCATTATGAACATGAATTTAGTCAAAGAGTGCTCTTCCATTTCCTTCATTTAATCATCTTCCAGAACCCTTCCCATGTCAAAATTTTCAAGCACATTCACATTTAATTTGAAAATGTTCTTTCTGTCTTTCAGGTGTGTGTAAAAGGTAGGAAAATGTAGAAAGAGAAATTATTTCTTTCTTTCTTTCCTTTTTTTTCTTTTTTCTTCTAGAGGAAAACAAACTCTATGTACCTTTTTCATCTTGTTTATGCAAACAAAAAAAGAATTGACCTTCCTTTACATTTTACAAAAATAAAATAAATATTGTTAACTCATATTGATAAGCTTTTCCTTTTGGTTGCGTTCAGGATTTAATATTCATTTTAGAATTCGATTAATCTGAATTTATACTTGAAGAAATTTTACTTTAAAGGTAAAACGCTCCCTCCCAACTATTTCTAACCCAAATAAGCTTTTCCTTTAATTGGAGTTACCTAAACTTTGAAATGATTAGTCAGGATTCAACTTCTTAGACAAACTCTGAAGATCAGAGCATATCTTTTCTAAATCTCAGATGATGTTAACACACTAAATGAATAATTCCACGTGTCATTTATTTACTTGTGTTTTTATTTGAAGTCATAGTTGTACTTTTGCAACGTATAATGCCATTTGAGGTTGGTGTATTTATTGGTAAGGTTGAGCAGGTAATTAATATCTTTATAACGATTCATCTCAAATTAAAATGACAATTAAACGTGCAACGGGCAATTTGAAAATCTTAAAATGAGGTTCTATATCTTCCTTGAGCACATATTAATTAAAGGCAGTGCAAGGATTTCTTTTAAATCTTTTACTACTTTTTTAAGTGTATGGAAATTAATCCTTTAATAAGTCATTGCGTAAATTATAAATTGGTTCCCTATCTTCGTTTGATACACACTGATCAGTTCATCGTAGATATTTTTATAGGTATAAAACTGTTGGAAATTTACTAAATGTGAAAATAAGTATATCCCATTAATTTATGACCCGAATAACTGGGCCCGCACGTCGGAAACGTCGTTTCCACACACGTGCACACGTAGTGCCAAGTATCGCAAATTTCATTAGTGAAAGAGATATTGGTACGTATGTAATACGTTTGAGATATAGAATTATGGACGGTTATTGGCCAAATGACAAAGTATTCCACGTTGGTAAATGAAGGAAGAAGTGTACAAAGTGTAAAATGAAACGAGTCGGAAATCGCTGCGGAGCCGTGAAGGGCCGCGGCGTCTCCCAGGATGCGCCGCGATGCAAAATGGCTGGTCAGCAGCGCCGCGACTCTTCGGAGGCAGAATGCTGCGACGGGAAGTTGGAAAAATCTGACGTTTGGGCTGGTTTTGGAGCATTGATTCTCCATTACTTGCCACATGAATTCAACCATTATTTGGCTAAATGTAACCCTCAATCAAGTGCAATTACATGGCTATTGAAGGCCATTAGTTGGCTAGTTGAGGGGTCTTCTACTTACACTACACTATAAATTGAGGCCTTTGGCTCAATTGCAACACACTACACTCAATACTTAGAAAATTCTCCAGATTTTCTGATTTCATATTTTCCTCTCTAGCAAAGTCACTATACTCAAAGTTCTTCAAGAGTAACACTTGAGTTTCCTTTGCTCACTTGTTAAAGTTGATGTTGTATCTTGGGAGACTATTGCTGAATACCGTAAAATGAGATATACGGGGCAATCTTGTCTTAAAGACATAGTGTCATTACTCGACTCAGCAAATCACACAAGCAGCTTGTTAAGGTTTTGATTTTCAGTTTTATTTAGTTTGTTTATCCTTTCTACTATTGTAATAGTTACTTATTTTCCGTTCTCTACAACAATTGTATCCCAACAAAAACAGTCCCTTAACTAATATTAGTTCTCAATTTTCTCCCTACCCACGCAAAATCCTCCATCTTTGGTTTGTAATTTATTTTATTTATCCATTTTAATTGATACTATCGGGCTTGGTTAATACATAAGGACCCTTGAATTTAGAGTTCTTTTTTTTTTCAATTAAATGCCTAAATTTTGTAGGTGTCCTATTATTCCCCTGGACAACCTTTAAGTGGCATTACTACCCCTTTCTCGGCCACCTAATTAATATATATATGATGTTCAGCCAGTCATTTGTCACCGTTTATCTGTAATTTTTCTTCATTAATTCATCAAATTACTACTCAATGATTATTTCATAGAACTTGTTCAAATTATTGAAGTTATAGTTTCTCGTATTCATTGTCGTAATCATCCAAATTGGAAAGAAGAAGATGATGACGACAAATCACATGAACTTGACATTACATTCTCAAAGGAAATCAAAGGTTGCCTAAGTCGTTGCGTCTAGAAGCTCAAATATTTGTCTGGTCGGTGGACTTTTAAAAGTGTAGAACAACATAATTTTGTCTTTAAAAAAAGTTTAGAACAACATAATTAATTTTTTTTTGTTGAAATTTTGCAGAAAAGAAAAAAACTTTATCTTAATTACTTTTTTCATTCTTTAGAAATACATATGACTTTCTCTCTACCCTTTCAAAATTAGACAATTCAAACTATTCTGGTGGACACAACATTATGCGGGTGCGACAAAAAACCAAACTTAGGGATTAACTTTTCTGCTATTATTAGTTCTGTCTGTTTTGACTAACGTGGATCTCTATGAATGTCACTATGTTGCATTCAGGTTATTTAGCATACACTGCATAGTGATATACTAATTCTTTATCCGAGACATCATTTAGTACTAATTTTGTGTACTGCGTAAACAGTACCATTAAGGTTGCGGTCCAATAGGGCAATTCATTTTGAGCACGTGGATAAATAGAAGTAACGTGGCCAATACAATTTCGAAAAACGTAGTAAATTAAATTTGTCTAATATTCATTGTGCTTGGTGAAACAGGACTTTAAAGACAGATGTTCTGAAGGGAAATAAACTAGATTTTTTCTTCATTGAAAAACCAAAAGGATGAGGCTTTAGATGCTTTTGATGAATCTATCGCTTATATGTTTGGATTCTAGTATCGTAACTTTGTTTAATTTATGAATTTTGCATTTGAATTAGGAAGTATTGTCATCAGAGAGGTACTAGTCCCAGTTTAGTAAAAATAAGTCAAATTTGAAAGAATATACGTGTATCTTCCGTATATTTCAAGTATATTCCAATTAGAATTCTTGTACATGTGCAATTATGGTAGTAGTCTTGTATTAGGAAAAGACAGTAGTCTTGTATTAGGAAAAAGTAGATTTAATTTCTATAATTAAATATTGTATATCATGTATATATACCATTGACATTAATGAAAATAATCAGGGATTATTCTCTTTTATGGTATCAGCAGTCTAGGGCAAACTTTTTCTTCTCCAAATTATACCCTCTTCCACCGCCCTCCTCGGAATACTCAATATCGGCCGACGTCTGAACCTCATCCCTTCAAATTTTCTTTCTGAATCCCAAATTCTTTTCTTGTTCTTTCATCATGTCTACCACAAATAACACCTTTCATCCTGCCCTTGCAGTCTCCAATATCAAGAACAACATCCCTATTGTTCTTGAGATGGAAAACGTCGAATACGCGATGTGGGAAGAACTATTTAAAATTCACGCACGGTCTAATCGAGTCCTCCATCACATCGTCACACCGGAAAAAGGCAAGGAGAATGTGCCTACCACCGATGATGAAATAGAATTGTGGGCAACTCTTGATGCTACGGTGCTCCAATAGATTTATTCTTGGGCCCCTTGGCAGTGGGCTTGGACCAGCGGCCAGTGGCGCAGTCCAGCCTACTGCCCGCCCAGTTATTTTCCATGCAGTTGGGCCCCGGTCCAGCCAGTCACATGCCCAATTTTTCTGGTCCTTCACGTAACACCCAGCAACGATATGGACCGGGTTAGCAGGGTGGTCTTCTTGGGCCTCAACCCACGTCGGATTTCACTGTTGCGGGCCTAGCTCCGATCCCAACACCCACCGATATTAAGGCCGGCATGCATACACTTGGATTAAATCCTTCGGACGTGAATTGGTACATGGACACCGAATTGGAAATTGGCTATGAACGACGAATATAATACTCTTATTGAGAATAAGATGTGGGAGTTGGTACCCCGTCCTTCTGGTGTTAATATTATTCGCTCGATGTGGATTTTTACTTATAAAGATAATTCTGATGGTTCTTTTTTTAGACCTAACGCTCGGGTTGTAGGTGATGGTAAAACTAAATAGGTTAGCGTGGATTGTGGTGAGACGTTTAGTCCGGTGGTCAAATTGGCTACCATTTGCACTCTTCTCAGTTTGCCTCTTTTGAAAGCATGGCCCATTTATCATCTAGATGTGAAGATTGATTTCTTACATGTTGATCTTAAGGAGACAGTTTACATACATCAGCCCTTGGGTTTTCGAGACCCCACATATCCTAATCATGCATGTTTATTAAAGAAGTCCTCGTATGGGCTTAAGCAGGCCCACGGGCCTGGTATAAGCGATTTGCAGACTATGTATCTAATATTAGGTTTTCTCACAGCCTGTCTGATAATTTTCTATTCATCTATCGGCGTGGTACTTCCTTGGCATATATTCTATTGTATGTGGATGATATTATCTTGATAGCTTCTTCTGATGATTTACGTCGGTCTATCATGACACTACTTAGTTCTGAGTTTGTTATGAAAGACTTGGGGGCCTTGAGTTACTTCTTGGGGATTGCTGTCAGTCTTCATGCATGTGGGTTGTTCTTATCCCAATGAAATTATGTCGCTAAGATAATTGAGCGAGCTGGTATATCCTCGTATAAGTTTACTTCCACTCCAGTTGATACCAAATTCAAGCTGGGTGTTGCGGCTGGCTCCCCTTACGAGAATCTCACTCACTATCGCAGTCTTGCTGGAGCTCTTTAGTATCTTACTTTCACGCGACTGGATATTACGTATGCCGTACAACAAGTGTGTTTGTTTAAGCATGATCCTCGGGTTAAGCACATGAATGCGCTCAAACGCATTATTCGATACATCCAATGTACACTTGACTATGGTTTGCATCTATATCCATCATCAGTCTCTACACTTGTCTCGTATACCGATGCTGATTAGGGTGGTTGTCCGGACACTGGACGCTCTACATCTGGATATTGTATGTTTCTTGGCGATAACTTGGTCTCATGGTTTGCAAAACGCCAGGCTACTTTATCACGATCCAGTGCGGAGGCCGAGTATCGAGGGGTAGTCAATGTGGTGTCTGAGTCATGTTGACTACGTAATCTTCTACTAGAGCTACATTATCATATTCAGAAAGCTACCTTGGTTTACTGTGATAATGTGAGTGCAATCTATCTTTCTGAAAATCCGGTCCAACATCAACGCACTAAACATATCGAGATGGACATACACTTTGTTTGAGAAAAGGTAGCTCGTGGACAAGTACGCGTCGTCCATGTCCCTTCGCGATACCAGATTGCAGACATATTTACTAAGGGTCTTCCCTTGGTTCTATTTGAAGATTTTAGGGACAGTATCAACGTGCGTCAACCGCCTGCTATGACTGTGGGGGTGTAAAGGACCGTGTGTATCATGGTTCGATTTGGACTCAACAAAATGTAATTCATGTATAATTGTAATTATGATATTAGTCTTGTACTAGGAAAATGTATTAGAATCGAAAAAGGTAGAATTATTTTCCTATATTGTCCATATTTAGGAATTGTATATTTGTATATATACCTCTCATTATCAATGAAAATAATCAAGGGATTATTTCTTTCAGGCTCGAATGAGTTTTTTTATTGCTAAACAATGTCAATACAACAAGGATTCTTGGCTCAAAAGAGAATACATATTTGAAGTTGTCCATAGTGATAGAACAAAGCATGAATTCAATCAAAGGGTTCTAACTTTAACAAAGTCGCATGTAGTTGAACATAAGAAAGGTTGGTTGAATTTAGTCTGCCTGATCTGTCATATTTGGTGTACTTAGAAGAGCTAATTCGAACGCCTTTTCAACATCCTGCACTTTAATATCAACATTCTGATCAATCTGCAAGGATGAATGTTAGTATTAGAAGATTCATTTGATGTTGTGACAAAACTTCAGCAAAGCCATTTGATGATTAATCATGATAACTATATATACCATGTACACGTCTTATGAGTTTCCTTAAGGTGGTTTGGTGTGTTATGGGTGTGAAATGAGCGGGTTGGTCTGGATTTGGACGTGTAAAAATGGGTTGAGTTAAAGTTACTTGGACTAAAATGGAATAGGTTAAAATGGGCTAAAAAGCGGGTCATAACCAATCGTCTAATTCTTACCAAGTTTTAATTTCTTTGTTTATCTTTTATAATTTTGTAAGTACCAAGTAAAACTTTCTTCTCTTTCCTATGGCTATATATAACATATCAATAAAAAAATAGTCTTTTTGAAAATAATTTGACAAGGTTTCGTAAGGGTTAAATTGGGCTACATATCAGGGAAGTTATTTGCACTTTTGCTCCTATTTTGTGGTGGTATATAGTTTGTGCCCCTTATGAAAAATATCTTTTTCGTGGGCATAAATTTATATTTTCGCATCATACTATCACATAAGTTATACGCCCCTTAAAGAATTTATGTCCTACTAGACATAATTAGTTCAATTTTAAAGGACAAAAATTAAAGAGCAGCTCATTTGAAGGATAAAATTTAAAGACCAGACCATTTGAAGGGAAAACCGTGCATTGTTTCATTTTTAAATAGGCTGAGCCAATAAATGGAGGGTCCTTTATGACCACCCAAAAATAATCTAGCTTCAAAAATAAATTAAACAATGACAAAATACCTCGGCAAGAATGGAGATATAATGAAGAGCAATATGATTGGATGGTGCAACTCTAATGTGGTGAATAGTAAGATGTAGGCTTTCCATTATTCCTGCAATTATTGAGAAGCTACTCCTCATTTGCTTGTTGCAATGGATTCCTATGAGTACATTCTTGTCTAGAATTTGAACCTTTATATCATGATTCTCAGGCCGTTTTGATTCATGATCAACATTCTTAAAAGAGTTGTCATCATGAGATGTAGTAGCCAAAGATTGTTGAGTTGATTCAATCAAGTTTCTACTCTTTGTCCCAGCTGCTTCCTCTAAAGCCCTAACACGTTCTTGAAGTTCTCCTATGCACTTTATAGCATCTTCAAGAATTGAGGCTTTGTCCAACTGAATGATCAAGCAACAAACAAATATATATACTTCAAGTGTTTGTTTAGCCATTCCATAGAGATGGAAGAAAAAAGAAGCAGCTAAACTATGTTATTTTTAGTAGAAAAAAAATAAGTGGTCTAGTTGGAGCAAGAATTTAATTCCATGAACATCTGGAACAGTTCGTTTCGGAGTAGAATAACTATTTTTCAGTAGTGTTCGATCGATTATGTAGTAATTAATATCCAATTGATTGTTCTGAGCTTATCGATTGAGATTTGTCTAAGCCACGTCGTTTCTTTTTGTCCAATAATCACTTCTTCTTCTTCTTTTTTTTGTTCAAATTGCTTTTCTGTGTCTAACTCACTCGCTTTTGTCTGTGTGAGTTGCGAAAATATCCTTATTCATAGGTCCGAGATCTACCTATATGAAATGAAAAATTGTTGTGAATTTTGTGTTCATCATTAGTATGTCATTGAAGAAAAAGAAGAGGCAAATCAGTAAAAATAAAGGCCAGTACTGTCTCCAATTTTTTTCTCAAAAATTAATAAAGCTTGGAGCAACTTCCCTAATTTCAAAACATAAGATTTTATACTAGTACAAATTAAGAACATGAAATAACATAAATCATGAATTCTACTATATATTAGTTTACTCTACCTTCGAACTAGCTTTGTTTACATGTAGAACTGACTAGAGAAAGCATTACAAGTCCATTATTATTCACAATATGACTATCAAATTCGAGTGTACACATTAAATCCATTAATTAATCTTGTAGTACGTAACTTATAAAGAGATAGTTTTTCATTAGATGAACTAAGTGAAAGATGAAATCATTAAATAATTACCTTGTTGAGGCCAGGTATAGTTTTGGCCAAGAGAGCAAAAAGTTGGGAAAATCTTTCTCGACGTTTCCTTTCAGCCAAAATATGATGTTGAGATTGCAAAGGATTTCTACATATCCTCTTAGCCACTGATGTTGGTGACGATATGCTGTTCATCATCACTTTTTCCGTTATCATATCATAATCTTCATTAGAGTCAGCTGGATTTCCAAAAGAAATAATGTTCTGTGTTGAGGAAGAAGAATTAGGGAAAGATGTGAACATTTCAGACAGTGGACTCTTAAATTCAAGTGGTGCTTCTTCATCTGTGTTATTATTGAACATTGCATTTTCCATGGCTAACAGATTTTTCTAGCTATAGAAATGAACACTTTGAATTTTTCAGTTATACAATTTTTCCAACTTAAATAATGGAACAATTGTCTTCTTATATAGACTTATGAGCCGTTTTGACATGATTTAAAATCATGATATGAAATTAGTGATTTGAAATCATGATGATTTGAAGTTGAAGTTTAGTTTGGAAATGCAATTTGGATTTCTTAAGTTGTATTTTTTTCCATAGACATACAAACTCCACAAGTTGTGGAAACCATCAAAATTTTCTCAATTTTCATACAATCTTACCAAATGAGCAAATCATAGTTCATAACAAAATCAATACGCTACTAGAAATGCTTTCTAAAATATACAACATCAATTGATAGAACTTTAGTTCAATAAAAAGGAAAATTGAACTTGAGTTGTAGTGTAATTATTCTTTAATATAATCATCTCACATGGTATGATCAATCTCTTAATATACTATCAACTTGCAGATATTTTAATATTTGATAAAATAGTTGTTAAACATGATTAGTAAATATATCTACCAACTTATGAATCTTTCTTTACAAAATATAAATTTATGGATCAAGTTTATATTTAAAGAAATTTGAAATCATGATTTGGAATCCCAAATCACACATTTTTAAATTATTTGAGATTTTAAATCATGATATAAAGTTGAAATTAAAATTTTATCCAAATTATATAAATAAACAATAATTTGAAATCAAATTACAAAATAATTAGATATAAAAATGCATGATCCAACACCTACGAACAGAATCACGTGTGAGCAGTAGTCTTTCATATGGATGGCGTGGAGGGTTTTATTTTACCTTTTTTTTATATTTTAGTCACAAGTTGAAGGAAATATGTCCTTGCTTTACATGCTGATTGGAAGATCTACAGAGATGAGGGGGGGGGGGGAGGCAAGGACATTTTTTATTGGTTTGTTTAGTACTCTCTCTTCTAATTTGTAGTACATTTTATTTAGTTCGTCTAAAAAAAATATTATCTTTTTATATATATTTAAAAATAATTTAATTTTTTATTTTTTATTTTATTTTTATTTTTATTTATAAATAATTTATAATTATATAAATATATATTATCAAATAAAAATTTAAATAACAAATTTCAAAAATTTCTTTTTAATTTTTTTTTTATATTCAATCAAACGATATCATGAAAGCAGAGAGTATAAACGATTTACATGGATACAAACATTAGCGTACGGTGTACCTATCTCGAGTTGAAATAATTAGGTTACGTCATTCTTGGTGACATTCCCCCATTCCCATATTATACATTAATGGAATGCTATGCTGATGTTGACATGAACAACTAGAAGCTCTTGGAATAGTCGATAGTATTTCAATTTATGTTGTTTCTTAGATAGATATTAGGCTGAACACATCAATACCCTTTAAATTTGTCAAAAAAAAAATTTTGATTTAGATATTTAAACTTCGGTCAATTTCGACCACTACTAAAAAAACTGTTTTTATCTATCTCAGTTACTGATTTCATGTACCTCAAAACTGACCTCAAGTGTAGATAGACTATGACTGAATCGATAAATTTGCCGATCTCATAAGGTCGGTGAATTTTTTAGACGGGCTGAACATTTATTAAACTTACCGACCAAATGAGATCGGTACAATTATTATTATTAGTTTAAATAAGTAAATTAATTTATAATGAATCACTTACCGACCTCATTGAATTTCTGAAAATTTACCTACCTCATGAGGTCGGTATGGATGAATTTCTGGAAATTTACCGACCTCATGAGGTAGGTAATTTAGAATTTCTACAAATTTACCTATCTCATGAGGTCGGTAGGTTTGAATTTCTGAAAATTTACCGACCTCATAAA
Source organism: Anisodus tanguticus (assembly GCA_034509755.1). Lineage (NCBI taxonomy): Eukaryota > Viridiplantae > Streptophyta > Magnoliopsida > Solanales > Solanaceae > Anisodus > Anisodus tanguticus. The sequence continues at coordinate 1,651,384 of CM067545.1, read as the reverse complement.
GTCAGTGGAGTTGAATTTCTGATAATTTACCTACCTCGTGATGCTGATTTTCTGCAGAAAAAACTACAGAACCTGGCTGCTATTGCAGCTGCCCACCTGTCAAATTCAAAACAATTTATATGTTCAACTAAATCCAGTTCTAATAGCTGCCAACAATTCACCAAACAACAACAAGAACATATACTAACATTCTACAATTCATACTACATCAAACTCAACTATAAACTACTTCAAAGTATAACCAAAACATTCACAAATGACATTAAACTATTTCAACCTTCACACCAATCACAAAACATTAAACTTGTCCAAATTAAATTAGTCTAGAACATCAAACTACTTCAACCTTCACAAATTAACATCGACAAAACACTTAAAACATTTCTTAGAAATTCACCAACAAGTCCATAAGATAGTTTACAACTCAAAGAGGTCGTTGTGTGTTTGACACATTATCCCCTGGTCCTCCTCACCATTAGATGCTTACCCATAATGTTTTTTCTCCTGTAAACAAATGGCGTGCATTAGCCAAGTAACTGTCATGAACCCACATCAACGATTACAAATATCAAGAACCCCTCCTATAAACACGTTTCAAATGAATATGTCATTCTGGAGGTGGCAAATAGTGTACCAAGCAACTAACCTTACTGACTTGGGGAATTGATGGCAAGCGCAAATCTGCTAAATGAATCCATGTGAAGTGCAAAGGATCACTTAGTCATGAGGGCACCCATTGGACTGGTTATGACCTCATTAGGAAGATTCAAAATATCACCTGAAATGGTTGCACCCATCTAATAATAACAACCACTTCTTTGGATGTTGTATGCCTTCAGTTTGCATTATGCAAGGAATTAGAGTGTTGAAGAGACAAGAGAGGAAACCAGACAACCTAGTATTTGCAAATTATTTTATGAAAGGCTTATTAGTAATTGAAGAAGATATATAGAGGTGGATTTTCATCATTTGAGATGGCATAATCTATTTTTGCTATTGTGATGCAATGATACTTTTCTCCAGTGTATTAATGTGGCCTTAGATTTTTCATAAACAGTACTATTCCCTCCGTCCTAAAAAATTGGTCAACTTTCCTTATTAGTTTATCCTAAAAATATTTACTCCTTTCTAAATGAGAAAGAGAAAAAGAAAGAAAGGATTCAGATTCATTTACCGACCTCACAATGTCGGTAAATTAAAATGACTTTGATTATATAAATTGTTTTTTAATTATTTTAAGTACTATTGACCTCATGAGGTCGGTATAACTTTTTTGGAAAAAATACCTTACTATAATTTTCGTATTTTTTATTTTATTTTGCTAACCAAAAATAAATAAAAAATAAATAGGAGGCCTATACCGACCTCATGAGGTCGGTTTTTTCCAACCTCAATTGTCAGTAATTGAGATAGGTAAAAACAATTTTTTTAGTAGTGAACCAAGAATCTAAACATAGTATAATTTGTTCCTATTAGATATTTCAGGCTCAATTTTTGAAAAAGTTTCTATACGTATTTTCAAATGCCCATTATGTAAATAATTAAGTTAACCACTTAAATATATTACTTACTTTAACTATATGCATTAGTCTTATAATTCGTAAAACCTCAGGTCTATTTAATTGAAGGTAATTCGTATAATTAAAGAAGGTTGCAAATTTTATGTGGTTAACTTATCTACGTAATAGGCGCTTGAAAACACACACAAAATAATTTTCAGAAATTGAACCGGAAGTGTCTAATAGGAACACATTTTTTATGTGTTCAGGTGCTCAGTTAATCGTAGATTGAGTATTAAAATAAAATTTATTGGAAAGTTTAAGGTGTTGATCGATATATGCCTAGATAGAGCCGTCAAAATGGGCATAGCCCTTGAGGTCAGCCCAACTTAGCCCCCTACTAGAGTAGGGTTGGGTTAAGATTTTTAAAGTCAATTTAAAGTTGAGGCTTATATGCCCAATCCCAGTCAGCTTGTGGCCCTTGAGGCTTGATCAAAGGTGGGGACGAGGTCGGCCCATGGGCCAAAAGGCTGGTTAATTTAAATTATAAATTCAAAAGAAAATTATGCAAAAAGAAGTAAAATGTAGGATTAGTGATTATAGAATAAGTCTTAGTATCTTACATAATACTTTACTCATTTCATTAAATCCCTAATCCATCACGAAGATGTCAAAGACTTGTTGCTATTCGAAATTGGTCGCACGACTTTACCAAAATTCAAAATGGTAATATTTTCAAGTGAATTTACTATTATTAATTTTTGAAATTCAGTTATCTGATAATGTTTAACTAATTAAATTTACATATAAATGTAGACGAAAATGAAGATGTTGATTAAAACAACTTATCACAAAAAGATTCAACCGCGCTTGACAATGTTTGGTGTTGAATATGCTACAAGTTGTCGCAGAATTATGTACTTTCACGTAATCATATGTTAGAAATTTTAACAAATTGACATACTTTTATTTTGGAATTTAGGTTGAAAATAGATTTTCTTATAAAAAAAAGATTAAAAAATGAAGAGCTAGCCCGCCCCAGCCCTCGATCCTTTTAGGACTGGGTTGGGCTAGCCATTTTAAGGCCCTTTCAAATGAAGGGCCGGCCTACCCCATCCCATCAACTTTTTTGGCCCGCGAGACTTGGGTTGGGTTGGCTTGAGCTAGCCCGTTTCGACAACGGATATTAATGCCACGTTTTAAACCCTCCCAGGCACCTGCCCATGTTCCTGTAAAAAAAAATCCTTTTTTAATTAACTTCTGATTTTAAGAGGGATTATTGCTCTACAATATTTCTTAAGCTGCCCAAAGGCTCTCACAAAAATTGTTAACAGCTCTATTATTAGCAAGGATCTACAATTTTAAAAACAGATTCAGTTGCTCGATCAAATTAAATAGATAAGTAGATTATATTTAGTAGATATACAGTACCTGGATGTTGATTACTTCCAAGATTTTCCTATGTTTTTAGATTTAGTGGATTTGTTAATCTGCTTTTTTAGCTGAATATATGGTTGTGATGATCTTCCACAGGAACCATAAGTCACACATATATATATATATATATATATATATATATATATATATATATATATTAATGCCATTTCTTGGATTATCGTTTCATTTCAGTATGGGATATCCTTTAATTATCCTTCTAATTAAGAGTACCAACTTCTACTTTTGACTTGAAGATTTTGATATATTTGTTGATATTAAGAACTAAGCAATTTATCTTCTTTCTTTTTCCTTTTAATTTCCTGTAACCCGTATTCCAAATGAAGTTCATTTTTCTTCTTTTGCAAAAAGAGTTTAAATTGTATATATCAATTGTGTAAAAATATTTAATAATCATGCCATTTATAAGGTAATTATTGGTAAGTGGTGTCCATTATATATAAGCGTTTATTCGGAAACTAAAAAAAAAAAACTTAAATCCTTCAAAAGATGTATTGGAAACAATCTTGACCAATATTTAGGATAGAGACACAATCTCAAACCTTAATTATTATTTTTTATCGCAGCAATTATTTGTATTTTCATATTAATTTTTTATACTTTAAACATTAGAAAAAATTAAAGGATATACAAAATTTGCTTTCTTCTATTACGAGAATCCGATCTTTGCAATCTTTTAAGTATTTTAGATAGCGTTCTTGCATAGTTGCATCTAATTTAAGTGCATACCGTTGATAATTTAATGATATTACTTTCTAAATTGAAAACTTGACCAAACTTGCATCCCGTGGAAGTTAATTCGTTATCTTGTACTAGTACTAATTTCATTATGCTTGGTATTTGCAAGTTGAATTAGATCTCATCCATTAGAAAGCTATATAGGTTGTAACTTCAATTCTTACCATATTATAAGTAAGTAATTCTCCACGAAATTACACTCAATATAATAATTTTAGAAGTTGGTGGTCTTAAACTTTTAACCCCCGCTTAGCGCTTGCTTTATGGGCAAACCTTTAAGGTCAAACTTGAAGTTTTTCTCATGGAAGCGGGGTCAAAAGTTTAAAATCACCCACCTAAGGTCATTCTTGTAAATCGTGGTTACAGATATCATGATCCAAACTCATGACACGTATTGTTCATTTTGACCCAATTGACCTCACAAATTTATCATTCGTCTACGCCATTATTGAACCCAAAAGTGCATGTACCAGGTGAACACATGTTAAGGCTTATAAATACCTCACTTTTTCTCTCATTCCGATATGAGATTCGTCTAAGGTGTCATGCGCACCCTCTTCTTCAGAATCTTGTGAGTCCTTCTGTTGAAGGGGAAATGCAAGCTCAAAGGATAATGATTTAATGAATAAGGTGATGAACAGAGAGATATTTTGTGGAACCTTTCTGTATTTTTCTTATTCACAAAGTTAGTTATTGAATCTGTACAATGCCTTATTTATATGACAACTAAGCAATGCTAAAATATCTAAACTTGGAGTATCAACTCCCACTAACAAACTTAATCTAGGTGCTAATTTACTAACTAATTGTGTACCATCGTTTGATGCATACACAAGGTACAAGTCACATGTGCAGTTAGTTATTTCTACACCCCCCCCCCCCCCCTCAAGTTGAGAAATGAAATACATTTAGCATTCCCAACTTGCACACCATATCATCATGCAGCTGCCTTCCCAATCCCTTGGTCAATTTATCAGCTATTTGATCTTTGCTTGGAACATGTTCAGTTCTGATAATGCATTGTTGTATTCTTTTCTGGATGAAGTGACAGTCTATCTCAATATGCTTAGTCCTTTAATGGTACATAGGATTATAAGCAATTTGCAAGGCAACTTTGCTATCACATCTTAACTTTATAGGCAAATCTAGTTTAAGTCCCAATTCTTTCAACAAGCCTTCAAGCCATACCAACTCAGCTACTGTGACTGCCACACCTCTATATTCAGCTTCAGCTAACCTTCTAGACACAATGCTTTATTTTTTGACATCCAAGAAATCAAGAAATCTCCCAACTTGATAAAAACTTATAACAGACTTCCTTGACAATAGGCAGGATGCCCAATCAACATCACAATGTGTTGTTATCTTGTTAACTGCTTGTTTGTCATCGGTAGCCCCATATCATGACTACCTTTTATGTATCTCACCATATGCAATGCTGCTTCATAATGGGACAACTTTGGAGCATGCATAAACTGACTTAAATGTTGTATTGCATAGGAAATATATGGCATATTAGTTGCCAGGTATAACAATCTTCCTATGAGTCTTTGGTATGCTCCTCTATCTTCCAGATCCTCATCATTTTTTATGTCAAATGCCTTGTCATTCTCTATGCTAGTCAGCTTTTGATTCTGTTCTAGAGGAGTAGAAGCTGGTTTGGCACCCCCTAGACCACATTATGAGATCAACTCTAGTGCATACTTCCTTTGGTTTATGAGTATTCCTTTTCCTGAGTCCTTCATTTTGAAGTTGTGATTCATAATATCTTTAGCTTCCTGAATCAATAAAATATCGTTGCCTGTGATGATGAGATCATCCACATAAACTAAGATGATCACAATGTCAGTGCCACATTTCTTGGTAAACAGTGAGTAATCTCATTTGATTTGATGAAAACCAAATTGCACTAGGGCAGTTGTCAACTTCATGTTTCATTGTCTACTAGCCTGCTTAAGGGCATACAATGATTTGAGTAGCCTGCATGTCTTAGACTCTCCCTGCCTATTAAATTATTGAGGTAAGGACATGTAAACTTCTTCATTCAAGTCACTTTGCAAGAAAGCATTTTAGACATTCATTTGAAAAATAGGCCATGAGTATTGTGCAACAATAGAAATAACACATCTAACAGTGACCATTTTTACCACATGTGAAAAGGTGTCATGATAATTCAACCCTTTATGTTGGGTAAAGCCCTTGACAACAAGTCTTTCCTTGTATCTCTCAACACTAGACTTATACTTCACTTTATACACTTATTTGCACCCAATGGGCTTCTTCCCTGCAGGTAAGTCAACAACATCACAAGTGTGATTATCAGTTAGGGCATGTAATTCTAAGTTCATGGCTTGAACCCAAGCTGGATCCTGAGCAGCTTGATGAAAGGATGTTGGTTCAAGAATAGCAGAAAAAGCAGTAAGACAAGACACATATGAAGGAGATAAAGAAGAATACGAGACAGTAGAAGAGATAGGATAGGAAGTAGAATAGGAAGAAATATGAGCATAGTTTGTAAGCCATATAGAAGGCTTGTGTACTCTAGCTGATTTTCTAGGAGTTGTAGAAAAAGTAGGATCATAAGTGGGTATAGAGGAAGGTATAAGTGGAGCAGAAGAAGAAGGAACAAAAGTGGAAGGAATAGAAGTGTTAGAGGGAACACATGATGAGTCCACAATAGGAACAACAGGAAAATGAGGAGGTGAGGGAGATGCAGGAGGAATAGAGGAAAGAGGAAAAATGTTAGGAGCAGTAGAAGTGGATGAAGGAAAAGTGGTGTCATGAGGATCTATAATGGGGTAAGTAAAGGGCACAGGAGGAAGAAAAATAGATTTGGGATGTTTAAAAAGAAAAATAGACTCATCAAAAACTACATCTCTACTGACAAAGAATGAGCCAATAGAGATGTTGTACAATTTGTAGCCCTTTTTGTGTCTGAATAACCCATTAAAATGGAAGGAATGACCTTAGATGAGAATTTATCTAAGTAGTTAGGAGTAGTGACATAACAAAGACAACCAAAAACTCTCATATGAGTGAAAAAAACTTCAAAAGGTGATTTGCCACCCAAAACACTAGAAGGCAGTTTGTTGATGAGATAGATAGCACTAAGAAGGCATCCCCCCCCCCCCCCCCAATTTCAAATGAGCATAGGCTTGAAAATTTAAGTGCTCTAGCAATTTTCAGAAGGTGTCTATATTTTCTTTTAGCCACCCCATTTTGTTGGGGTGTATGAACACAAGAGCTTTGGTGGGTAATGCCAAGAGAAGTAAACAAGGAAGTGTATCGAGTGTTAAAGAATTCCAAATCATTATCAAACCTGATAGGCTTGATAGAAGTAGAAAAATGATTGTGAATAAAATTGACAAAATTTCTAATGAGAACAACAATATCACTCTTTATTTTCATCAAATATACCCAAGAAAAATCATCCAAAATAATAAGGAAGTATTTGAAGCCATTATGAGTAAATTGTCTATAAGGACCCCAGATGTTCATATGTACAAGTTCAAATGGAGAAACATGTTTCTTAGTACTAAGGGGAAACTGGGATCTAGTTTGTATAGATATAGGACAAACTGTACAATAAAATGATTCTTTAGTAACTAGATCTTTTATTGTTGATATCTTGAAGAAAAATGAAGTAGGTGCATGATCCAATCTCTGGTGCCTTGTAGAGCAATGCAGTGGTTGTGTAGTGGATATGCAGTGTTGGATAGAAGAAGAGCATATTATTGAAGAAGAATGTGCTGGTGGTGTTGTAGGGAAAAGAGCAAGTGCTTTGACATGTGTTGGTTGCTTGGTAGGTTGAAGTAGGTAAAGTCCATCATTCTCCTTACTAATCCCCCTCACTCTGTCAGTTCATAAGTCTTGGAAGATACAAAAATCAGGATAAAAACCAACTATGCATTGCAGTGCTTTAGTTATCTTAGAAACAGACAACATGTTGTATTGGAAGTGGGGAACATACAGTACACTCTGCAAACATCAATAAAAAAGATAGTGTACCAATGTATGTGACATGAGTAGTGTGTCCATTTGGTAGATTGATTTTACTAGTGTTAGGAGGAACAAGATCATAATGAAGTAACAAGTTCAAGGTTGAAATCATATGATTACTAGCTCCAGAGTCAATAACCCATGGATGAGCTTCCTCAACTGTAGAAGAAGCAGAGTTAAGAGATATACTTGTCATGTTGACATAAGTATTAGCAGGAGGTGAACTTTGTGTAGAATTCTGACTAAACATGTTCAACACTTGTTAGTATTGATCAAGAGTGAGTTAAGGAGCACCACTCATATTGAAAGGTGGATTAGCATTCATGATTAGTGGTGGAGTAGTACTGCTGGATGAAGCAATGTTCATATGAGGCTGAGATGGATCAGTGTAGCTTGGAGCTAGATGATCAGTTCCTTCAGCATAGAGTGCATTATTTGCTCTAGGATGTGGCTTGGGATTTCCATGTTTTATTACCATGATTTTGTTGCTTATTAAAGGACCTTTTCTTATTGTGAATTCTATAATGAGGTGGATAACCAATCAATCTATAACACCCCTGCATAGTATGACCAAAGAGTTTACAATAATCACAGAATTCAAATTCTGTTGATAATTCTGTTGTGACCTATTTGGTTGTTGGTGATACCTATTGTATTGCATGATTGTTAGGGCAGTTGGATCATTGGTGTGCAAATTTTGAAGAGGCACTAAAGATACCATGTTTGATTGCATTCTCTAACTTTCATCTTGCATAATCATACTATAAGCTTGATTCAGATTAAGACTCGACATTGTCAATAGAATTTGACTGCGAGATTGAGCATAAGTCTCATTAAGTCCCATGAGAAATTGCATCAAGTGTTGTTGCTCAATGTGTGTTGTGTAATCCTTAGACTTGTCACATCCACAATCAGGTGTTGCTACCAAAGAGAGATATTCATCTTAAACATTTTTCAGTCGAGAAACAAACTCAGAGACAGTACTAGATGATCAGATTCTAGTAATGGTAGACACAAGAACAAAGGCAATCAAAAATTCTAATCTGACTGTTAATCAAGTTGTAATATACTAACCATGCAAAAGCTCAAAAGATATCTTGTTCTAAAGAATGGATGATGGAAATCTATTACTAATTAGATATTCTACAAGCACTAAAATTTGCAGCCATTTTCCTTAACTGTACATTTAGCTAGACATTATGAGAATGGTTTGGTAAGATGACTGCATAGAGTAATGGTTTCCCTGAACTACTCTTGCTTTGCCACTTGTAGTAGTTAGTTATGCATCAAATTTTGAGCAGGCTATGACCCAACTCGTTTATTGATTCTACTCATTTTAACCCGCCCATTTACCATTGCAGTCTAATATAGTAGAGAAGAGACCAGCTTAACAGAAGCCATCTATTTTTGCAGCCTCCACAAACAAGATAGTACTTCATCTCCAGGCCTGAAAACTGCTCAAGAATTTTTAGGTTGTGAAGAAACTAATGCTCAGCCAACAGGATTAACTAGACCAGGGGCCTGAGAGCTTGTTTCCAGGCCTGTATATAGTTAATGGCAACCTCCATTGCTATGACTTTTATGTTTTTGTTTCAATAAACGCAAGTGTTCAATTTAGAGGACGAGCAACACCTGTGCTAAGTGTAACCAGAATGAGATTCTATCTGAAAATTTATGTATTTGATTCATCCTTACCCCCTTTGTCTTCCTCTCCTATCTCCATCTACAACATTCATAGAATACCTTCTCCTTTGTGTTCCCTGATACAATTCAGATGATACAATTTAACTTTTCTTAACTGATTTTATCGACTATAGTTTTTCAATTTACACGATGCAGTTGTGCATGTTGATAAAGACAGCATGTAAACTCTACCCGGTTAGGGCACAAGTAATTCTGCCTACTCAATATCCTTTACAGCATCCTGCATAGATGATGAACAAGCAAGTTACAACCGACCTTAGAATAGTCCTTTCATGACAGAAATAGAACAAAGTATAGCTCAAGCATATGTTAACAACAAACCCAGTGTAATCCCACAAGTGGGGTCTGGGGAGGGTAAGATGTACGCAGCCTTACCCCTACCTTTGTAGAGAGGTTGTTTCCTATTGACCCTCGGCAACCCTCCTCCTTTATCCGGTCTTGGGACTATTATATGTTAGTACTATTATAATACAGGAGGTTCGGTATGAGCATAGTGTAATAGAAAATGATCAGTGTTACCTTAGCGAGCCGTGTTACATAAGCTGCAGCAAGTGTTGTAAACAATAAACCTACTCCAAGGGTCAATAGTTGTTGGTTTCCTCCTCCTAGACCAATTTGAGATTCTTCTTGCTGGATCATCAAGAAATATAAGGACATTAATGGGGTTTGTTGAATTTCTTTTGAGTTCTCAATTTATTGTACTTCTTTTCCCACACTAAGAGATGAATCAAAACTTCCCAAATGAACATAACGTTAAATGTATCAATATCAAGTATGGGAAGGCCACAAACTACAATATCTCAATTTGAGCAAATTAGCAACAGATGCAATTATCATTTCTGCAGGACTGGAAGAATAAAGTCACAGAAATAATGATCGATATAAGAAGGGACAAAGATTTCACAGATAAGTGCACAAGATACACAAGTGACAAACTCACAATAATTGCACGGCCAAATGCACCTGCACTCACGTAAGCCCATGATCCAGGAAGCATACCTAGCCAACTGCATACAAGAGAGAAGATTTAATCAAAACGAAAAGTATGCCTGACAAGTGAATGAACAAGTCCACAAAAAGCAAAAGTATGTTTGATGCACTCAATGAAATTATCATATACTCGGACTCTTGAATAGCTATAGCGTCGCAATACACTCAAACAATCCCTCTAATCTAACAGAAAGAAATCTGTATAAGAGGCTACTTCCACAAAGCTAGAATCTAAATTGCAAACGAATCCTTACCACATTCTTCAACAAAACAGCTTTGCTAATGCTAAACATCAGCTAAGGTGACAACGACTGGAAGAAAGACTTCAATATCACTATACAAAAGAGGAAACAGATATGTAAATGTCTTGAAGGTGTTCTTCTCCCCACAATTTAGATTTTTTTTTGGCGTTTGTAATTGATCATGTAATGGACAACTTATTTGTATCACTAAATATCTCACATATCATATGATAGTTGTTATTTTTGGACTTCCACTCGATTTACTCTCTGACAATAAATAAAAGCCTAAGTGACTGAGGCCTGATAGCAAATTAAGCAGTTCATGTAAAATATATGCAAGATTTTAGCAATGAGGTATTCCTTTCTATATGTTCAGATGAATCCAAAGGTGCAGTGGCAAGTTTGTGTAAGGGGAAAAGAATCTGAATTCTTCCAAATCCTAGAAAATGAATTCATCCTCTAAGTGAATCCAAAGCGCAGAAATTTAGACATCTGGACATTAGCCCAAAGGTGAAGTAGGAAGTGAAAATAGAAAATGAGACTCACCTTCCTAGAACATACGGCACAAATTCAACTGAAGTAAGTCCGTATAGATAATTCCCAAGAGAAAAGGGAAGCAACGGGCTCAAACGGAGAAGAGTAACAACTTTGAAACCATTTTCTCCAATTGCTTTGTCTATCGCGAGAAATTTCTTATTCCCTTCGACCAGCTTAAGAATACGTTCGCGAGCAAAATATCTGGCAATCAGGAATGCAATACTTGCCGCCACCTGAGTGCATATCATAGTATTGAGAACACATTGTACATCATCATAACTCTATTGAACCGAATGATCAGCTTACCGTTCCACTAATGGAAACAATGATGGTCCCAGTGACGGAGCCAAATAGAAGACCAGCTGACATGGTCAATGGAATGGCAGGTATTGCAAGAATCTATATGAGAAGTGTAACAGTGAAAGTCAGTTCCATTTAGAAACTATAAAAAAACTCAAGACAATAAGAATATTAGCTCTTGCTACTTTATGTTAGTTCATAGTATAAGCCCTCTATGACTATCTTATGAAGTACAATACTTAGGCATGCGCAATCTAATATGATGGAAAGGAACCGGACCATACACGATATTTTATTTCCACAAAACTATCAGCTTTCCCCACTAGATGACATTGTACGCTTAATGAGTACAGTGTTGTAGCTTCTTGCAACATTTTAAACCAAGGAAACAAAGTATAATTCTTACTTCTAGTCCAGCATAAACTGCAACAAAAAGAGCATACCCAGCTGGCCCATAACCTGCCATGTGAGGAGCCACAGTCAAATGAATTCATAAAAATATATTCACATGATAAATCTGTTGAAATGGGATGTGTGGGCATACTAGGAGAGATAGGATTAGAAATGACGATATCCGTGACAAAGTGGGAGTGGCCTCGGTGGAGGACAAGATGCGGGAAGCGCGATTGAGGTGGTTCGGGCATGTGAAGAGGAGATGCCTGGATGCCCCAGTGCGGAGGTGTGAGAAGTTGGCTATGGACGGTTTCAGCAGAGGCAGAGGTAGGCCGAAGAAGTACTGGAGAGAGGTGATTAGATAGGATATGACGTAGTTCCAACTTACCGAGGACATGACCTTAGAAAGAAAGTTATGGAGGACACGGATTAGGGTAGAAGGTTAGTAGATAGTGAAGCCTTTCCCCACTTGTCCTTTCATACTAGTAGTCATAGTATTACTTTTGTAGTTTCTTTCCTTTCGATTCCTGTTATTTGGTGACTCTTGTACTTTGATTATCGTATTGATTGGTGGTTGTCAATACCCTTTTTTGTGTGTTTGTTACTACTCTATCATGTTTTTTATAGTATTTTGATATGACTGATTTGTTCCCGGTATTCCCTTTTAGTACTGCTTTGAATTGCTTGTTCTTATGCTGAGGGTGTACCGGAAACAGCCTCTCTACCTCCCAAGGTAAAGGTAAGGTCTGCGTACATTCTACTCTCCCCAAACCCCACTTTGTGTGATTTCACTGGGTATGTTGTTGTTGTTTAAATCTATTAAAAGTCTTTGCATTCTTTCATTTGGCTTCCAAGTTTCTCAGTATTGTTAAAAAGACTCTCCAAACTGAATTTTGTGCGATAACCATATTATGAAGCAAACTAGCACCAAAAATGCCACATGGAGCACAAATCAGTTCAAACAAGTCTACAAGATAAAGAAACCTTGAATTTGGTGGCGTTCCTACTTGTTTGGAAATGCTATTTCACCAATTTTTCACACATGAGGAAGGGCAGGGAAAAGGGAAAAGGGAGGAGTCAAAGAGCAGAAGTTCACAAAATAGGCTCATTCTATCCAAGACAAGAAGACCGTTTCAGGTATAGGAAACAACTACAATCATGGTCGAGCATCTTTCAAGCAGTAAGGTCTTTGGTGCTTAACAAAATGGAGATAAGAAAGAAGAAGAAGAGCCAGAAGCCACGAACCCGAGAGTCGAATAGATTAGTATTTTCACTTAACATTTTCTAATTAGAAATATATGGTCATTCACCAAAATGAAGCTCCCAATTCCCATGTAAACTATTAATCGGATAGGGTTGGACATTAACTGTTTGGTATCCAAAAGCAATTCAAAATTATTCATTTCATTATTGAGCTCAATTAAGTTCAATACACCTAAACATATTCCATATTGTTTGGAATATTTTAGAGTTTTAATCAAACCAAAAATGCTCTATCTTTACTTGATCCAATCAGCATATATATTCCTCATTATGAATTTGCCTTGTGCCCTCGATTTAGCAGCACCTAATAGGCAATAACATCAAAACCATCAGATAAAAGCTACATAATGGAAATGCCTTAGCATTAGCTCAGAGAATCTAATGCCCAAGGGGTCGTTTGGTTGTTTGTTAGTTATGCAGGATTTATTTATTCATGTATTAGTTATTCCCTCTTCTACCCTGCATAACTTATACATGTATTAGTTATGCGGGTTGTAAACTGGTAATCAAACACCACTGTACTTGGTGTGCTGAATTTTATACATAGCAACTAAAATGCTACCAAACATGGTACTAGTTATGCTTGTTTTAATACAAGAATAATTCAGTTCCTAACCAGCAATCAAACAACCCTTAACTGTTAACTTCTAACCCTGAATAGAGCGGAATGTATACTGATAAAGTGGACGCCAACTGATTCGGATTGAAGCGTAGTTTATTAATGATTGATTGAACTATCAATCAGTAAAGCTATCTAGATATATTTTCTGTTACCACTAACATTACAAGTTTAAGTAGTCTACCTAGAATCCAAATTCTAATGTCCACTAGCAAGCATGGAAACATATATAATTGGAGAAGTCAAACGACATTACCTTCAATAAATCCAGAAAACTGATTCAAGAAAGCATTGATCTGATCCTTGTATATGTACCCAACAGTTCCAAATCCACCAAGCACACCCACAATCAAAAGACCTGCCAAAATTGTACCTTTAACAGCAATATCACCATCTCCTAATACACTATCCCTCTCACTCTCATCATCATCACTATTTTTGGGGTTAAAGTTAAGCAGCCTCCTCAAGCTCTGAGGAGACTTGTTTGGTGTCTTCAAATGGGTATCCTGTTTCTTGGTTTCCTTAAGGGAAGAACATGGTTTCAAGAAATGAAACCTTTTGGGTTTAAAACTATACAGAAATGAATGGACAGATGAATTTGAAAGGCAAAATTGAATCTTGGGTCTTTGTTGTAAAGAAGGAAAAAGGGTGACACCAATGGTGGCCATTTCTGAGGATTAAAGGGACTTGAAAGTTGCTTCCTTTGATATTCTAAGGTTGTTTTGAGTTCATTTAAAGTGTTTTGGAGACTGCTATGTGTTGCGAAATTTGTGTTGGCTGTTCCATGTAAAGAATGGAATATTGCAGAATCTACTGTTGTTGTGTGCTTTGATTCGAAAGAAGATTTGTGAATGTGGGGATGAATGAAATTGACTTTTGCTAAATCTGTGCTTCTTGTTGAAGCACGTGTTTTTTTTTCTCTCCTTTTTCTCAGAGTTTTCTTTGGCTTAAATGAAATGCTCAATTTCTTGAGGGTAAAAAGAAGAAAAGCAAATTTACTTTTCAAGTGTGAGGAAGTAATAAAAAGAATAGAATATAAATAAATTAATAGTTGAGGGTGAATTGAAAGTGAAACTCGTAAAAAAAAATGATAGTTCATGTGTATTTTTTACCATTAATTTTAATTTATTTCTTAAACTTTAAATTCAATGAAAGTGGAATATTGCCAAATAAATGCGTACATAAACAAAAATAAAGCAAGTGCACATACAGTCGATTTGATGGCCGCTATTTAAACAAAAATAAAGCAAGTGCACATACAGTCGATTTGATGGCCGCTATTTAAATCATAATCGAAGTATACAATTTTTTTTAAGTTTGTTAGTTTTAAAATTTTGAGTTAAGGGATTGAAGTTAAAAGAATACGTGTATTTAGTTAGGCTTGCCAAAACTTTCACTCATGATACCTTTATCTATTTTACTACCAGAAATTAATTTATTCATAATTTCATTTGATTCATAATATCTCACTCATTTTATCCATGCTACCTAAATTTAACTCTTTTTTTTCCTTTTTAGCTTAAAATTAATCATGTTAAATAAAAATTTATACAGATTTACAATGAGCTGAAAACAAAAAGTGCATTAGATAAGTTGGTCGAGTAGCACTCAATGCCATAGAATTTCAATTAACCAACACCGATCAAAGCTTTTGAGAAGGAGAATAAGCGGAGTAGTAGCATACTTCTGAAGTTTGCCAAACCGGCTATAAGGAGTAAATAATTTGAAAAATAACCGACTTATTTTAGATCATACATTTCAAAAGATTTAGTTTATTTTTTAAACTTCATCTCAAGTCAAATTATAACAATCTTTTTTAGACTGAGGGAGTATATATATGTGAAATGCTACTGGGTGCAATTGCTACCACAAAAATAGTCAGTCAGTTGGGCTGGCCCAGACCAAATTTGAGCCCAGACGCACAAATGGCCCAAAAATTGGATATACATAAGCCAACTCAGTACTCAATTGCTGAAATCACAGAAAAACATGTGAAAGAGGAGTGATGAGTCGAGGATTCAGAGATTCCACGCCATTTTCAAATACTTCAGGTATTCTCTCATTTTCATGAGACTTTTTATTTTACTTTTTTGCAACATCAGTTAACGGATCAGCAATTCGTTTTGCTTGAAAATTGCAATTAATAATGTCATAAATTTGATGTGATTGTGAAGAATGATAACTGAGTTTATGTGACGACATTTTCCCGTTATTATCTGTTTATTTCGAAGTTTGAAGGAAATTAATCTGTAGTTTACTTAGTTCTGTATTTTTGGAATTTGATTTAACGTAGAAAGTAGAAATTTGAGTATTAACTAAGGGTGGCCAGTGGGCCGGGCTCGGGTCTGGCGGGCCGGGTCTGGCGGGGTCGGGGTCGGGGCGGGACGATCCGGGGGGTCGGGATCGGGCCTAGCGGGCCTAGCGGGGTCGGGTCTGGGCGGGACCTGCTCCAGTCCCGTCCCGATCCCGATCCCGTCGGTATCGGGTCGGGGCGGGGTCGGGGCGGGCTCGGGTCGGGGCGGGGCGAGCTCGGGTTTTCGTTTTTTTTTTTTTTTTTTTTAAATAACATATGTATAAAAAAAACTCAATAAATAAAACAAGATAGTGTAATAAAAACATCCCAAGGCTGTTTTTGTGCCTCTTATATTATTTAATAGACATATGATTTTTTTGTAATACAAATACAATTGTCTAAAATCTAAATTGCAACTTTATGGTGTTGTCCAAAAGTTGCAAATTACATAATAAAATTGCAATTAAAAAAATTACATTTTCAAAAAAATCTGTTCTAATTGCTTGATGATTTCATGTGGTTCTTCGGTTGGAATAGGTATTTGTTGGTCAAATTGATCCACGTCGCTTCCACTACCTTCGGTTAAGATCTCGTTGTAGTTTTCATCATCTTCTTCGTTGATCTCCGGTTGACCGCACCTTCTCCACTCCGCTCGTATCCAATCTCTCGAATAATACCGCAATTTCCAAGTCGTCTCCGCCAATGAGTGTCTGTGGTCTCCTATTTGATATCTCGCTCGCAAAAAAGCGCTTTCCGACGCAGCTTGACGACGCTTGAATGTTCAAAACATCTCGAGCCATCATTGAAAGTGTCGGAAAGGTCTTCTCATTCCCCTCCAAGATTTCAAAGCAAGTCTTCTTGTCCATCTTCATTGATAACTTCTTGATACGGTACATGAACCCCGCAAAACAAAAATATCCAACTCGCTAATTTGGTTAGTAGAGGTACGGCCGCACATTCTATTTCTCGAGGCTTTCAATACTAGCCGCGAAAAACAAGATGTCTTTTGTGAGGTTGTGTTGAAGATGAAGAAGATGGTATGGTAGCCGTACGTTACTAGCATTTTCTTGTTGATAAAATCTATATATATTTTTGCAAAGTGGTGTTCTACGCTATTCAACACTTCTTCTTTAGTTTGTTCAATAGGTGGTGGGTGATTTAGATTTTTGGGACTTGGAGGTGGTAGTACTTCTATACAATCGTAAATAGTTTCAATTAGTGATTTAGTACCGTCTATTTTAATAGTAGGATTTAATACGTAACCAATAATATAAATAGAAGGAATAGGAATAAAATATTTTTTTATTTTGACAAACATTTTTTTAATAGTTGCCTTATAAGCTTTGGTTTTTCCATATATTCACTAAGTAATAAAAATATTAGAGTTATATAAAATAACATAGTTGAAATAGTAGGATAATATATACCGGAAAATTCTTTTGTTGCTTGAAAAAATTTCTCTAAAAATACAATAAGTTCGGAAATTTTTTCCCAATCACTATCTAAAATCATATCAAATTTGGCTTTTTATTATGAGAGTTAAAAAATAAAGTTATAGGTAATTTATAGTCATAAGCAACAAGTAGTTGCTCGTATAAAGAATTTCACCTAGTGGATACTTCTTGTGGAATTCTTCTAAAAGGTAGTCCACAATCATGACAAATTTTTTTATATTCTTTTCTACGTTGTACTTTATTACTTTTAAAAATAAAGTTTATAGCAAATTGTATTTTACTAAGAATGTCTTCAAAAAGTGATAGACCATCCTTTACAATTAAGTTATATATATGGCACGCGCATTTTATATGAAAATGGTCCGGAAAAGATGGAGCTAAACTATTTTTTAACATTGTAATTGCGTAATTGTTATTAGAAGCGTTATCTAATGTAATAGTCATAATTTTATCGGTAATTCCGTAATAATCGCACACTTGATAAATATTTTCTCGCAATAAAAGTACCAAGGTGCCTATCATCTATATATCTATACGCTAAAATACGTTTTTGCATAGACCATTTATAATCTATCCAATGACAAGTTACAAAATAATCATGGCCGTTAGTACTACGACCTATATCGTACGTGATAGATACTTTGCCATTAAAATGATATAATGAAAAACGTAAATATTGTTGATATTCATGCGCAAATTTAAATACTCTCTCTTAATAGTTGACCTAGGAAAACCGTTAAAAGCAGGATTATATATATCTCTAATGTAATGAATAAAACCGGGAGATGAAGGAAATGAAAAAGGCAAACCCTCCACAAAGAACTAATTTTGATATTGCTTCCCTATCTCTATGTTTGTTGTATTTAGAGCCTACAATTCCCCCCCCGTCATAGGGTTAATTTGACCACGTACTTGGTCCGGACGATATCGGTATGTGAACCTTGTCCCGATGGAGCGGCCGTTTGCGCACCCGGTTTTGAAGCCTGGTATTGGGCATACCTAGCCGGATGAGCACTTACTACATGTCTAATTAAACCCCCGTCCCACCGTGACCTTTTCCGCTTTTAAATTTTAAAATATTTTTACAAATTTTACATATGGCTACTTGATTCTCTACGTCCCTATCAAAAAATGTCCATGCATATGATTTTAATGGTCGTTTTGCGGACCTCGTCTCATACTAGGGGGAATAGGAGGTATTTCAAATGAAGGTGCACTAGTGGGCGTGTTGTCATCAATATTAGTGGGTGTATCGTCTAGATCATCGTCTAAATTAAAGTCTTCTTGAGTTCCGTAAAATAACTCCTCGTCTAAATCTAATGGTATTGTAGGAAAATGTTGAGTATCAACAAAATCATCATGTGTAGGAATAAGATGACTAGAAGAAGTACCCTTGCCCCGATTGCCCCTACTAGAAGAAGTCTTACCCTTACCCTTAAACATACCTCTAATTCCTTCCATTTTAATTATATGCTAACAAATAATTAAAGTAAATGAAATTAAGTGCGCTAAATAAAATAAACAGACAATAATAATTTAATGAAGGAACGAATGTACCAAACGCCGACGTAACGTCGACGTGTAATCGAGAGGTTGAAAATTGAAACTTTGCTCGATGGAAGATCCTCAAGCTAGTTGCCAACTTCACTCCCAATTCCCAAATGAATTAATAAAATTGAATATTTAGCAAACAATGTAGAGAGATATATTGAGAAATTAGAGAGATTGTAGGAAGATTTGTGAGAAAGATGAAGAGAAAATGAGTTATTTATAGTTGGAAAATTGGGTTAAAGTGTAAATATAATAACTTATGGGTTAAAAATAAATATTAAGGGGTAGGGGGGTTGGGGGAGGGGGGGGGGCCTAAAATGGCCGTTGGCCAACGGCCATAATCTAAAATGGCCGTTGGTGCAACGGCTATTTTTGCAAAGGTAAGGTCGGGGTCGGGGTCGGGGTCGGGACGGTCTCGGGGCGGGCTCGGGTCCGGCGGGCCTGGGGCGGGCTCGGGTCTGGCGGGACGAGACATCGTCCCGTCCCGAGTTCGAGTCCCGCCCCCGTTAATTTTTTTTTTTTTTTTTTTTTTTAGAGCGGGGTCGGGTCGGGACCGGGGCGGGGTCGGGACGGGGTCGGGCCGGGGTCGGGTCGTCCCGGCCCACTGGCCAGCCCTAGTATTAACTCTACGTATCTGCTGATAAATTTGATCCGTATTTAGTTCGAAAAGTGTTGGATCAGCTTTAAGTTTTAAATCTCGAATGATCTATATCGACTTTGTACATGATGCATTTCGGAGTACAAGTATAGTAAGATTTTCTCCGAGTTCCTACCGCGTTGCTTTAAGTAATGGACCTCTATGTTTATACGTGTGATATGCAGAATTTCTTTTAGGCTTTGATAAATATCGGAAACAACTGTGTTTTAGGAATTGTTTGATGTGTATATAACACCGCTATAAATCACATTTTAGAAGTTCTCATCTTAGTATATGTTGGCCTGTTGTATTGATCATTAACATCAATATTTTGTAATTTTTTATATGATAACAGTTTATATAAACAAATTACTTGAATGTATTCATTTGCTTGTATTTTTTTAATAAATATTCTTCTTTTCAATGATTAAATCTACAGTTGTCATGTCCGGAAGAAAGTTATTTGCTTACTTGCTTATTCCATGTACGATGTTTATACTTTAACTGTTTCTGATGTTAAGGAGAATAAGTAATGTATTTCACAAATTAGTTCTTTACAAGGTTTTGCAGTTCTCATCTCTAGGAACAATATTTGCAGCATGTTGTAATTGTTCTAGATGGCCGTTTTTTAGGATTAATCGCACTGCACTTCCAAAGTAAATGTCTACATTACCATTGACCATCAATTTTTGCAGGTAGCAGTGGCGTTTGTATGATGAGTAGCACATGGAGGGATGAACAACACCCTTCCTTTCTCAACTTCATCTCTTGCTTTCTAAATGAAAATTATTTCCGTTTAAATATTGTGCCAATTGCACCGGTAAAACTACTCTTTTCAGGTGTCCAGGTCTTCATATAAATTCTTTCTTTTGCTTTCCATAATAACATTTCCAATTCACAGGATTTTATCTTTAACTGTGGCGGTTTGTCGGTTGCTTTCTTGTTTGTGACCAATTGGGGTGGCACCGACACAGCATCTGTTTTTAGAAAGTAAACATGCTGTATATCTCTCAAACTCCAGTTTCACTTGATCTAAAATTGATAAGATTGTGACTTGATGTAGAGTTCAGAAATTGAAGGAGCAGTTTGCAAACTTCTATGTTGTTATCACCCTTCCCACAAAGGAACAGAATGATTCTTTCATATACTCCTATATCAAGTGAGTCAATTTTAACTTTACCTTTTAACTGTATCGAACTGGTGCTTAATTTGAAGAATTTGGAGAAACTCTTGATCTTTTTGAAGGAACGGAATGCAACTTGGAAGGCCAACATTTGTTCCTGTTCGAGACTTAGAGATGGGCTTCGAAAAAATTGTGAAGATAGCACATGCTCGCGGGGGTAAGATGTCAATTCTCTTGAGCTAAACAAAAGAACCATAAATGTATATTTTACCTCCCAAACATCTCTTGCAGCATGCAAACGCCAGGATGCATTGGCAAAAATAAAAGCTGAGGTAAATGATTGAACAGCTTCCTCAATCTCTTCTGACTGATCACCTGATGTTTTTTTTGTGAACCTGAGACATTTTGCCTTGTTTGTTAGAAGGAAAAATCAGTACAGGGAATGGAGATTTACCTACAAGTGGTTACATCAATCCCTGGGGTTGATAGCCATGACGCAAATGTGGTAGTTAGCTCTTAGCTCTACTTCCCAGTAATGTTGCATCAGATTTGTCGTACCAAGATAAATTTTACCTTTTCTTGTTTATAGCATGTGCTTTAAAGACTGATAGAATTGTGCATTATCAAATACACACATCTATCCATCCAAATAGTTGTTAGTCACTTCTTGCTCTTCTTTTGTCTGTTTCAGCTTAATCAAACTATTGGTTCAATTGAAGCAATAGCTAAGTCATCAAAGGAATACATTCTGGAAACTACTGACCTTTCACCCACCACAGCTGAGACAATCACAAGGTTTTTCAGGGATCCAAAGTTTTATCTTGCTCCCAAAATTGGCTGAGTAATACTTATAATTCTCAAGCAGTGAGTGACTTTAGATATCTCGAGAACTATAAGTGGAAGTCGAACTTTATCCACTGGAAATGTAGCTGCAGGGTAGTGCTTCTACCTTGGCCCTGCTGTATCTATAGTATAACATGTATGAAGGACTCAAAAAGAAATCAGAAGGCTCTTCAAAACTTACTTCTCTTGCTTACGGAAATATGATGGTATATTTGTGTTAAGTTGATCTGAGTTTACTGAAGTCCTTTTAAGGAAGATCAGAATTGCATTTACCTTGATATTTAAGTTCTGTGTTTCTTGTTTCAATTTCTGGTCCTTCATATGGCTAAATTCCACGGACAACCGTGTTTAGTTGGAAGGTTTCAACATTTTTTTGAGAAGGAATAGAAATAGTAAAAAGGATAAGAAGGTTTCAACATTTAAGATTTGATTTCCATGATGGTGAATGATCATCTACAAAGTAAAAAGTGCTGAACTTTTGGCTCTCTACAGAGCTCCATAAAAAGGTTCTCACAACAAGTTATGAAGCAAAATAAACCTAGGATACGTACTAATCAATAGTGGAGATCAAATCACAACAGGATACAATGCCTTGAACAGTTAATTTATTGCATTGATATACAACAGCAACATGCCTCACTAATAACAAGGTGTATCCTCTACAGGTTATCCATCATGATTCATGACCATAATACAGCTCTAATACTATCAGATTTATTCCTAAATAAGCAACCTGCAAATTTCCAGTAGACGAGAAGTGCCATATTACAAAGTGAGCAACACTATAAGTTGGTCAAAATTACATAACAATCATGCAACTATATAACTGCTATTAGGAGCAGGGGATGACTGAACAAAACGCAGGATACTGGTTTGCAGTCCATGAATTATGACGGAGCACCAAGATATGAGGAAAGTCGCAATATATCACTGAATAGTCCTCCTGCTGTCACTTCAGCCCCAGCTCCCGGACCACGAACTATTAGGGGGTGCTTACAATATCTTTCAGTAGTGAATGCAATTATGTTGTCCGATCCAGAGAGTTGCGCGAATGGATGTTCCTTGTTGTATCTCCGCAATTCAACAGCGCCTTTTCCATTGACAGCATCCACTACTCCAACATACCTCAAGACCTTCATGAATATCAACATTTTCAGATGGAGTAATATAATATCAGCATAACTCTCATAGTCCAAGGGTGGGTTGAAAATCCGATCCTCATCTACAGCCTCCTGCCTCTGTTTAGACAACACTTGATCAAATTTTGGTAGGTTCAGCAAATAGTCCTCGGCAGATGCAGTAGTCTGAGAAAACCACCAAATATCACTTCAAAGAGAACAAATATGCCTTTCCAATTAATGTTGCATGTATATAAGCTAAGCACTCACCCTTAATGGTTCTGGCACAAGGCTCTGAACAGGGATATCTGAAAGCTCTAGGTCTAATCCAGACCCAATTAATATTTGTTTAAAAAGGACCAAGAGTTGAAAAGAACAGTTATGCATATTATGATGTTAGTGTACTCTCTCGTCTCGCTCTGTATATCTGATTTTCTCATCCCAAATTTGTAACCGTCTAATTCTCATCCTCTTTCTTCTTAACTTGTGTTGGATTTACTTACTATCATTAGTAATTATTTTATAATTACAATTTAGTGTTCAATATAAACAGACAATTCCATTAAACGAGAGTTGCCTATTTTCGATTTGTTTCATTGGTGCTTTCATCTAGAGGTCTTCAATGGAGGACCAAATATTTTGAACTATCGATGAGTCAATTAAGGTCGTGAAGGATTCGTGGTCGAAGAATATTACTGAGATTACACGAGGTGGGTGGAAAAATGTCTCCGACCACTCCTCGATTTCTCTTTGGTTCGCGTTCGTCCATGGAAACTACGTCTGTGAAAATACCCAGATTCAGCGGTGATGACCCTGCGGCATGGGTATTTCAGGTAGAGCAATATTTTGCTCACCATAAGATTTTTTCAGATCATAAATTGTCTTTGGCTTTTTTTAAGGAAGTTAATTTCATGAAATAAATCATACCAAGAATACAATATATATATATATATATATATATATATATATATAAAAAAGCCTATAAGATCAATCTATGACTATAATTTTAGAAGACTATCCTAATAATATCCTAACTATATGTTAATCATCCTAATTACATAATATTCTCTTTAATTACATAATTGATGATTTAACATAATTGATATAATTAAGGATAATTATATTCATAATGATTCTTAACAAACCCCCCGAAGTCTTAGCTGGAGGTGTGCGTATGCTGAGACTGTCCCTGAAGTCATCAAACAGTATGCACGAAAGTCCTTTTGTGAAAATATCTGCAATCTGATAATGGAACGGAACATGAAGAACCCGGACTTGTCTACGTGCAATCAAAATTTAAAAAAAAACGTGCCTATATATAATAGCAATCATCAAACTAAGATAACAAAAATAAAAAAAATCTACTTCCAACAACAACAATTATTATTCAATCCGAAACAAGTTGAAATACAAGTGTGTTGAAAGGTAAGCAAAATACATTCAAAAAAGTCAATCAACCGTACACCAACAACTTTTGCTAATGCGAAAATTCCAAATCTGTAAGTTGAATTATAAAACTATTCCGAAATATAAACCAGGTAAATCAGACACCTTAAAAACACTTTGTACCTAAGAGAGCCTCCAAAATCCTAATGAATGATGACCTCATCGACCAAAACGATGATGTCCTACACCTAATGGATGATGTCAATGAACAAACTTACGGCTATTAACTAAATTAGCCAAAGTTGTCATGGCATGAGATTGACCTGAAATTAGTCCGGCAGTTGAAGGATTTTGAGCCAAGATAATTGAATAACCATCGTCAAAATTGTCCATGCCTTGTGCTACTAGCTGCCATATTAAGCTTCCTCCCATGGTTCCTCCAGATGCTTTTGCAAAATTGTATACATTTCTGTAAACAAAGCTCATGTAAGTGTCTCTTGCATTTTGGTTGTATCCTGGATCTTTGCTTGACTTTCCAAATTCAGCAAGCACTAATGGTTTCTTTAATATGGTTGTTGAATCTTGCCAATGACTTGTCATCCAGCTTTGCATGAATGCTGCTTGTGCATCATCACTTTGTCCAGACAACCTGTTAACAAAGATATTTTTTGTTATATTACGAGTTTAAGTTTTGTGCACAGACACTATATATATATCATTTACGCAGACAAAATTGACCTACAATAATTATAACTTAATAGCGTGAAAAATCTATATATGCTATATGTATAAAACTTAAATCCTTAACCTATCATTTAATAACAACGTATACGTTAATTCACTTTTCAACCAAACCTTGTGCAATGTGTATTTTTTTATATATTTTTTGGCTTTAGGGAAGTTATATAGTCTGAACTTGAGGTTTAAAAGGGATGCTTATTAGATTTACCATTGGTCAGTGTATGCATGTATAGTAGCAAAATCAATCTCTTTAACAAGATGGCTACTGATGAAATCTGTTCCAACTTGGTAACCAGGATTAAATTCCTTCTTTTCAGGCATTGAATCTCCATAAAATCCTTCCATTCCTATCTCCAGCAAGTGTTTTTGGTCTAGTGATTTCACAAAACTTGCCATCTCTTGAACCCATCCCTGTAAAATCACATCACAAAGTCAGCCAAAAAAACATATGAGACATTATAATTAAGAAGATATACAACAGATGATAGATATTGTTACTCACATTAACTGTTTTTCCAGAATAATCAGCATTGCAGCGAGGCTCATTCATAAGTTCCCATGCCATGATTGTATTGTCATCCTTGTATGCTATTCCAGATATGGAATTGACCCTTGTCACTATTTTCTGTAGCACAATTATTTAAGGAAAAAAATTGGTTGGTTCCATAAATAATTAATACTAGATCTACCACAATTTTTTATTCAACCATGGAATCTAATTTTTTCCTACCTGAACATGGTTCTTGTAATAATCTTTAAGAACTGGATGAGTATAAAAATCATCTTCACTGTTAACATTCTGAATTCCTGCATTTCTTGCCCACTGAGCATATTGATCTCTCCCTCCAAAATCCTTGTAGTTATTCACAAAGCTCAATATTAAGCGTATCCCATACTTTCTTGCTTCTGAGATCACAAAATCCAATCCCTATCATACATTGAAGAAATGAATCCACGTTAAAGGCCTTAATATAAAAAAAAACAATGTCACATATACAACATGGTAGGAAAAAAAACAGGAAACTTATTAGCCTTTAATTCTTGAAACATAATTAAGTAAATAAAAAGTACGTTATGAGCTAATTGTCATGCACTTTAACATGATATCAGGCTGACAGAGGGGCGAGGACGGGCAGGGAAAGATGCTTTATGGGGCAGGGCAAAGGAAATTTAAATCAATCGTCACCCACTATTAAATGAATTTTTATATGCTAATAATAATCCATGAAAAAGAATTAGGTTCACATCTGAGGAATGTGTATATAGATTAGGTAATTAAAAATATATATTTTCTCTAACAGTTCAAACTTTTAGATGAACTGATCACACACTTCAACAGTAATAAACTACCTGAAAAACACGTTCATCGTAGACACCATGAGATATTTGCAATGCTGTATCTCCTCCATCGCTAAAAGCCCAAGTCCGGCATACAGAAAGACTAGCAGCAGAGGCTTCCTTGAAAACCTCAGAGACTTTGTACCTCTCACTTGGCTCAGCAGCAACATGCATCAGCCAATAAGAGTTGAAACCATTGAACAAAAATGGTGATCCATCTAGTACAAAATGTGCACCTTTTGTTGTTACGAATCCTAGCCTCTGTGACTATAGATAGGAGGAGGAGGCAGAGCAAGGCAAAGAATGAGCTAATTGCTCTAGTAAAAGAAGCCATAAATTAATTTAATTTGTTAAAACAATGTATGTAGTGGTATAGTTTCTAAAATTGGAAGGAAGAGAACATTTGAGTAGCCAAGAGATGTTTGTAGGGCTATTTATAGTTATGTAGAGCTTACTAAAAATAGAAACAAATGAAGTTGAAGTAATTAGGAGGATTTTCAGGATGGACATCCAAACTGATTGTGTTGGTTTAATTTACTAAATTTGGCAAAAACGAATTTCTTTATCTTTGGTTTCAAGATTTTGTGGAAAGCTGACAGAAGGTGAAAAAGTTCAGTTGAAGAAAAAAGAGAAGAGAAAAATTAAAGAATTTTAAAAGGAAAACAGATAAGGTGATAAAATGTGGGTGATGTCTGATAAGTGTGCTTCTCCATGTGCCTGGTTTTAAAATTTGATAAGTTCATGGGAAATTGAATATGATATTGAAGGTTTTGAAGATCTTGAAATTAATGAACCTCCATTTGTCCTGCATGATTTGAAACCAAGAAATGCTGAAATGATCAGCTCATAATTTGGAGAGTTTTAGGGGAGCATGCATGTGAAGTTGAGAGATGGACGTACGTAGAAGCGGAGCCAAAATTTTTACTATGGGAATTCAAAAATGAAAATATAAAAGGCAAACACCCGTGAAAATTAAGGAAATTCAACATCTACTAAATATATATATAAAAATAAAAATAAATTTAGCCTTATAAATATGTACAATGTAATTTTCCGGCGAAAGGGATTCAGATGCCCCATGCGCTAGCTCCATTCCTGCAGGAGCAAATCCAGTGCTTCGTCACCGAGTTCACCCGAAGCCAGTACATATTTTTGAGGAGTATATATTTTTATGTGTAAGCTAACAAATTTTTTAATACTAATATAGATTTTAAACCCATCTTAAAAGTATAATGAATTGATTACTAATTAACTTTAAAGGTAACATATCAAGTCAGAATCCTGAATCCTCCCCTAATTGGGAGGGAAAACAGGATGAGCTAAGGAAGTTGGGAGCAGGGGTGGACTAGTGCTTTGTCATCGGTTCATTCGAGCTAGTAATTTTTATGAGTATAGATTTTTGCATGAAATTAAAACATACAAAAATTTCAATATACACCCCCAGAAACATAGGTTTTTCCCACCAATATTCAGTGGAAAATTTATGTAACAAAATATGATTTTTCCATCTCATTCTCACCGTACTATCTCACTGGAAAACGCATGGTGAGAAACAGTCAAACAAGTATCTATTGAAACACTGGAAAACTTCCTAAACTTTTCGTGTGAAAACACTACTATTATTTTTTTTCTTTTTCTACTGATTTAATCAAATATCTGTGAAAATAACCACCGAATATTTTTCAGTGAAAAAATAGTGATTTTTTAGTAGAATATATGTTAGATCTGAATACAATGAATTTAATGTTAAGAACGGACCGATCAAATCAAAATATCATGCCTCTAGTTGATAGAAAAACAGGAAAGGCATGAGCAAATGAAGTTGATAGATGTGGTGAATAGTTGGAGAATGGTTAGTTAAGAAACAGAAGAAGTGGCTATCCTTACGGATAATCCATAAAACCTGCATGAAAGAAGCAACATATATAAGAGAAATATGACTGCTAAAACCTATGAAAATGGCTTATACATGCATTCCATGTGGCTAGCTTGCTCTAGTGGCATCACCTTCTACGTACGTTGTGTAATAAATAATGTTGTTCAGTTATGTGCACAACCATAAAAAGAGGACGATTGAGGATTTAAATTTGTGGTTCTGAATTTGAAATTCTGTCGCAACTCATTTAATTTACTAGGTTCGGATGAATCAAAATTCATATCTTCTTCACTACATCGATCAGCCCTTGAACAAAATGAATCGGACCAAAAAAGAATGAAAAAAAAACTCACTACTCCACATTCTAAAAACAAAATCTATAAAGAAACAACAGTACTGTTTCTATATCCAAATTGAGGATTCTACATAAAATTGGCATAAATAAATGGATCAAGATTGTTTCGGAATATACATCTATTGTAAAGTAATGCAAATGTAGATTCAATTGGTCGCTTGAAACAGGCCATCAATAATCACATCATGACGTATCCCACATGTAGCTATTGGAAAATTCCTTATTATAGTTTGAGAAATACATTCCCGATGTATAGTTAATTTAATGCCAATAATAAACATCTATTTTTTGTCAAACAATTTAATTAAGACCAAATTTGTGGAAGATGCTTCAAAGAAATATTATCAGCTTATTACTCACTCGTTGCTATTAAAATCAGAGGAGTTGGAGATTTCGTTTGTTTCGAGAAATCTATCGATCAATTCCGATTCTTTCTTTTTCTCTTGATTCTTTTCCGATCGAGATGTATAGATCATGTTCATAGATTAACGAAAATTTTAGAAAAATGAAATGTTCATCAACAATGTACATCTTATCAATATATGAATTTTCCAATCAGTTATCTTATATAATTCCCTAGCTATCTGTTCAAGCTTTTCCAAATTTGTCCTCCTCCATTTTTCCAACGGTTGGCATACGAAAAGGGCTTCTAAACACTGTTATATATGTTGCGTTCCAATTTATTTATTGAAAAGTTAATTTCTTTTAGTTGTAATGTGGTTAACATTCATTAATCACATACATAAGAATTCTGTGTAACCTTTAGCTCCCTTTCTATCAACTGGAAAAGTAAACTTAAATCATAAATAAGTGAATTACGTTAATTCCATTTTTACGTCCGAAAATATTGTCAAAATTGGTTCTTTATATGAATTTGGACACTACTCAACTTATTAACTGGTTTCAGTTAATTGAAGTAAATCTTCTATTTTTTGACAGAACAAAACCTGAAATTTTGAAATTATAATCCGATCCATATATCTAACATGTATGCAGAAAAGATGAAAATCCGAGAGGTCAAGTTTTTTATTTTCTCTTTTAATTTGCTGAGAAAATAGGCTAAGATTTCATACGTATATACGTCATTGGTAGTTAGAAAATGGAAGTAGAATGGCGATTCGGCGGATAACTTTGCAGAAAGTCAGGTGTTTTCTTTGATATCATACCAATCATCTGATAATGAT
Organism: Anisodus tanguticus; assembly: GCA_034509755.1. NCBI lineage: Eukaryota > Viridiplantae > Streptophyta > Magnoliopsida > Solanales > Solanaceae > Anisodus > Anisodus tanguticus. The sequence goes on along the minus strand of CM067545.1, from coordinate 1,621,746 downwards.
GAATAATCGCAAAGGCGAAGGATCATTTAATATAGTTAGTGACATCTCACTAATAGTAATCAGCTGACGTTTTTTAATTAGCACAACATATTATACTCCTCATTTTCATAATAAGTGGTTCTTCTAGCTTATGCACACCGCTTAAAAAGTGCTCACTCCTATAAAATTAGGAATTTACCCATAATCAATGCCTAGAAAAAGAAAATATAGTTAATGAATGTTGATTATTTAAATAAGAACAATTTTGATTATTGAAATTTTAAAGAACCATTTATTTTGAAAAAAATTAAAAAGTCTAAACAGTCACTTATTATGAAATGGATGGAGTACTTGAAAATGCAAAGGCAGACTCAAAGGCAAGACAACTAAAGCAAAGTCTGACAATAACTATTTCATTTAGGGCAAGTTATATATTTGACTGGTGCTATCTATTATTTTGATGGCGGCTATACACTAAAAAAGCATATTTCATATATGTATCTATAATTATTATTTATTAAGGTTGTAAATTAATATTTTTTTTGTTGTTTGGTTGTGGGGGAGGGGAGGGGATTGTTAGAGGTTGGTCGAATGAGTGAATATACATTATTATAATTCTTTCTCTCTTATTAATTGACCATTACATTTACTTTCCTTTTTATTCAAATTTTCCTCCTCTACCTATATATATATATATATATATATATATATATATATATATATGTATTTATAACGATTCCATTTGTCGATTTCAACTAAGTTCTTCTGAATAAATTATTTCTCTGTGCCTCGTTTGATGGATTTATAAATCAGAAAGAGCTTTGTCTAAAAGTATACATGAATCTTATTGTAAATAAGTTTTAAAGTTTATTACTAAGGTTTTGCTTTAGCCCATCAATATAACTGAGCGGCCATATTGGAGAACGTATATATACCATCCGGAGACTATTAGTATGATTGGAATTGACTTTTCTTTTTTCCAAGCAATATGCAAACTACTTAGAGTTGAGGTTAATGAACTTCACATTTTCGGTAATTTGAAGTTCATTAAATTATGATGACTAAAATACATATTGACCTATACTAAGGTCACTAAGTCCTCTTGATTAGCTAGTTTATAAATTTTAGAATTTAAAAAGTAAATGCCATCTAATTAGAATCTCTCATTGGAACTAATTCTTTTCCTCCCTGTTCTTTAAAATAATATAGTTCTAAAATGATCCAAATATCATGTGTTTCCTACATATAACCGAAACAAACATTTCAACTAATTTATTGGAATTTAAATGTGCTTAATTAACCAACTATTACAATGACATAAATAAACAAGTTACCAAATAACTGATGAACCAAAAGTTCCATTATCACTAATTTAAAAGCTGGAAAATAAATGTCATTCAAGGAACTAATAAAACAATTCTTTTCTTCCATGGCTTCTAAGATGATATAAATTATCCTAAACCTGAACCAAACGTGCCAAGGTAGTCATGGCATGAGATTGGCCTACAATAATTCCAGCAGTTGACGGATTTTTTCCTAAATCAATACAATAACCATCATCGTAATTTTCCATCCCTTGTGCCACGAGCTGCCATATTAAGCTTCCTCCCATGGTTCCTCCATCTTTAGCAAAACTATAGATGTTTCTATATATAGTGATCATAAATGTGTCTCGTATATGTTGACTGAATCCTGGATCTCTGCTTGACTTTCCAAATTCAGCTAGAACCAATGGTTTCTTTAGTATGTTTTTCGCGTCTTGCCAATGGCTTGTCATCCATCTTTGCATGAACACCATTTGAGCATCATCACTTTGACCAGATAACCTATAATAAAAGCATAAAAAGTTCTTGTTACAAAACAGTTAAGTACTACATGTCACTAGCTAGATAGCATATGGGTGATGTAACTATATACGTGTCTACATTTTTAAAAAAAAGATTAACGGGCATCACAAATATTGATGTACTACGTTATACTTCTGCTACTCCAAAGGTCAGAACGAACTCTTGCATTATCCTATGTTTCTTTTAGTTTATTGATCTTTCATATATTCAGTTGGTTTCTTTGCACTAGCTATTAATAGAACCATATGAATATATGAAGAAAAAATAAAGTAATATACCATTGGTCAGTGTATGCATGAATAGTGGCAAAATCAATCTCTTTGATTAAATGGCTGTTGATAAAGTCTGTCCCAACTTGGTAACCGGGATTAACTGACTTCCTGTCTGGCAATGAATCACCATAAAACCCCTCCATTCCAATCTCCAGCAAGTGTTTGTTGTCAAGTGATTTCACGAAACTTGCCATTTCTTGAACCCACGCCTATAGTAATATCAACAAGAAACCAAAAAAACAAATAGTTGTTCAAATTTCTGAATTTAATCAATGATTGGGAAATAGAAAGGCTCACTTTAATTTAGGCTTACGTTAACAGTATTTCCAGAATAATCAGCTTTGTTGCGGGGCTCATTCATGAGTTCCCATGCCATGATAGTTGAATCATCTTTGTAAGCCATTCCAGTAATGGTATTATACCTTGTAACAACTTTCTGCACCAATTTCCAAAACCATGCATGTAGTACTTCATTATTATATGGAGTATAAATTAATTAATCAATTACCAACTTCTTAATTGTAAATAATAAAGAAATTAACTTCGACCAATAATTAGCATGAAAAAGGTTAAACTTAAAAAGAAAACAGAATTTTACTAAATGCTATGTTTTTGTTACCTGAATGTGGCTCTTGAAGTAATCTTTAGTCACATAATGAGTGTAGAAATCATCCTCTCCATTTATCTGAGCTCCCACATTTCGTGCCCATTGAGCATATTGAGCTTTCCCTCCAAAGTCATTGTAGTTGTTTACAAAGCTCAAGATTAAGCGAACTCCATACTTCTTAGCCTCCGATATAACAAAATCCAAACCCTACATTCCATAAAATACACTTATTAAATAATAGGATGCCACATACCAAAAGTATCCTTAATTAAAACGTGTGGTCTTGAGTTGAAAAAGAAAATCTTGTGGTCTTAACAAGAAATCACGTTTTTGTGGCTTTAAAAGCACGCCATTAAGGATGACATGAGAAGTTCAAAGTTAAAAAGTTTTCAACTATAAAAAGGTGTCGTTCAATATCATATAAAATGAAACAGAGGAATCAAGTACCTGAAAAACACGTTCATCATAAACACCAGGTGAAATTTGCAGTGCCATATCGCCTCCATCACTAAAAGCCCAAGTCCGACATACGGAGAGCCCTGCGGAAGATGCTTCCTTGAAAACCTCTGAGACTTTGTACCTCTCACTAGGCTCAGCAGCAACATGCATTAGCCAGTAGGAGTTGAAACCATTGAATAGAAAAGGTGATCCATTGAGTTCAAAATGGGCACCATTGACTCTAACAAACCCTTCATTAGCATTCTCAAATAGAACCCTAGCTTCACATGCAAGAGCTAAGGACAAGAGGAAGAGAACAAAAATATAACTAATTATTCTTTGAAAAGAAGCCATTATTTTGATAGAGAAATGTATGAATGTAGTTTGTGTATTGGTCACTTGTTGGGGCGAATATTTATAGTGATTGGCGTATAGGGGAACTTGCTAAAAATAGTAAATATTTGATCCCAGTTGGTGATTTAATAAGTTAGAAGGTGGTTTGCTAAATTTGGCTGGAATATAATTTATGAAAGCTAAAGATTACTTTATGGGAAGTTGATACAAGATAAGGTTATTTAGTTGTATAAAGCGAAAAAAAATCAGTTGAGAGAATTAGAAAGAGAAAAAGAATGAAAAAAGCATTACTTCTATTTAAGAAAGTAAAGAAGTGGAAAGATGGAAACATTTTGGGTGATGCCTTGCATGCATGAAAGAAAAAATTAGATCATATGGTTTGTTTTTCTGTTGATTTGGATGAGTACTAAAATTTTGATGATGATCAACCATATGAAGAGGTATACTCAAACATTTTTGCAGTTAGAATTAACTTTAATATCCAGCAGATCGATTTTAGAGTAGTTTTTTCTCTTAACAAGGAGAATTTCCTGTTGGAGGTTCTAATTTACCGTTATTAGACTTATTTGCATAGAATTGATAGATGTTCCCTAATATAGGATTAAAGGTGGAATTATGAAGAGTGTTTTCCAGGTGGGATATTAATTTAGGAGCTGCTCGTTTGCTAAATTAATTGGGCTGTATATGTTTATTAATTATATGCAAGCTAAAGTTTTTATAGGATTATAAGTGAGTTTAATTGAACTCACTTTTTCACTTAGATCTCTCTCACACACACACAAACTCTGAAAAGTAATATATATAAAAATCAAGTTATACATCATATTTTCTATATACTTAAAATCTTGAACTTATTAATTTAGATTTATATTCTCAATTCGGAGAGCAAGTTGGACCGAAGATTGTTTGGTCTGCACATGCATTTTATTGCATGGAGATGTATTTTCTAACAAATTTGAGAGAAAAGCGCTTATATTTTATTTGTGAAGGGTAAGTAGTTCATGCATGTTGTTGGAAACTTGTATCCGAATACGGAAAAGAAGCATGTTACTGATGAGCGATGAGCAAAAGTTAGATCCTCTGACGAGCTCGTAGATTTCCTTCGGATAATAGGAGGAAAAATAGGGGTGTCGGCGGGTTAGATTAGAATAAATTTTAATTAATAAAATGGGTGGGTTAATAGGAATGTCAAATCAAGGATTGAGTTGAATTTGAACATGTCAAAACGTGCTAGGTTAAGGTTATATTTGACTCACGTGGTAATATTGAAATAATTTCTCTTACGAATTTCTTTCATTAATCACAATATATATAGTTGTTGCGAGGTTGATTCCTAATGCAATAAGAATTCTAACTTACCTTAAATGGTTGATTCCTAATACAATAAGAATCCTAAGCTACCTTAAATATACATCTATCATAATTACAAAATATACTGTGAATATTCGGAGAATATTCACTAATACTCCCCCTCAGTCGGAGCGGGAGGAGGCCGAACGCTAAGGCTGGATCGGAAGTCAGTAAAAAACTATCTCAATAGTCCCTTTGTGAAAATGTCTGCATACTGATAGGAGAAAGGCACATGTAATATTTTGACCTGACCACGGGCAACCTTCTCTCGCACAAAGTGAATATCCATCTCAATATGCTTAGTCCGCTGATGTTGGACCGAATTATGAGACATATAGATGGCAGATATATTGTCACAATAGACTATAGACGCCTTTCGTAATGGACACTGGAGCTCCAAAAGAAGATTTCGGACCCAACAGATCTCAGCAACGATATTAGCAACTCTGCGATATTCTGCTTCAGCACTCGAACGGGATAGCGTGGTCTGCCGCTTGGCAGACCATGAGATAAGATTATCCCCAAGAAATACACAGTAGCTTGAGGTGGAGCGACGTGTGTCGGGGCATCCTGCCCAATCTGCATCTGTGTAGGAGAGTAACTTGGTTGGGGAAGAGGGGTAAAGATGTAATACAAAGTCCAGTGTGCCCTTAACATATCTGATAATACGTTTGAGGGAGACAAAATGGGACTCTCGGGGGTCGTGCATAAACAAACACACATGCTGAACGGCATATGCAATATCAGGCCTAGTGAATGTAAGATACTGAAGGGCACATGCAAGACTCTGATATAGAGTGGGATCAGAAACTGGCGCACCATCATTGACACTGAGCTTGGATTTTGAGTCAACCGGAGTTGGCATAATTTTACAATTTGTCATCTTAGCCCTATATACTATCTCTTCTGCATATTTACGTTGACACAAAAACATAGTGGCTGCAGATCTGGTCACTAATATACCCAAAAAATAACTCAGCTTACCCAAGTCAGTCATAGCAAATTCAGTTTTGAATAGAGCAATGATTTCATTCTTCAAACCGTCAGATGAGGCAGTAAAAATAATGTCATCCACATATAATAGCAAATAAGCAGTGTTGCTACCTCGATGAAAAGTGAAGAGAGAGTTATCACACTTGCTACATATTAAACCGATCTGCATAAGATACCTGGTAAAGCGATCATACCAAGCGCGGGGTGCCTGTTCCAAGCCATACAATGACTTCCTGAGACGACATACAAACTGCGGAACTGCCGGATGAACAAAGCCAGGGGACTGATGCATGTACACAGTTTCTTTCAAATCCCCATGAAGAAATACATTTTTGACATCAAGCTGATGAATCGGTCAATGTATGCCCATAGCAATACTGAGAACAGTCCGAATAGTGGCCGGTTTAACAACAAAACTGACTGTCTCACCACAATCAATACCCTCCTACTGATTAGTGTCATTGGCAACTAGTCTTGCCTTATACCGCTCCAAGTCACCACTGTCTCTGAACTTGTGACGAAATAGCCACATACACCGGATAACATTCACACCGTCTGGTCTAGGTACCAAATCCCAAGTGTTCTGCTTGGTTAAAATATTAAACTCCTCGCAGATGGCCGCATTCCAATTAGGATCCAATTTTGCTAGTTTTGGATTTTTTGGAATGGATGATAAGGTTTGTGTGGAGAGGTTGAAGTGAACCTTGGGTTTGAAGATCCCGTGTTGTGCACGAGTCTCCATGCGATGTTGCGGTCTCACCGGTTCGGACCCGGGAGGCAACAAGATCTTTGCGGAAGGAAAGCGGCGATCTTTGCCAGCACCGGGAGGCTGCAGGCCTACGGGTTCTGGACTAGGAGGCAACAGTGTTGCTGGGGGGCAAGAGACACGGCTGAGGCAGCAGGGGTGTTGGTGGGCTGTTCGACCGAGAGCAGAGATTTGTTTGGTTGGTACCAGACAGTGTCGGGGACGGGGCTGTATGCTCTGTCGGAACATTGGGCTACTGTTGGTATAGAGATTGGATAGCCGGGGACAAACTTGGTTCATCGAGAAAGATGTAATCGGTGGTCTGAAATTTTTGGAGATTTGAAAAATGAAAGGTCGTCTCTTTCAAGGTGACGTGACGGAAGACGATGATTTTGCGAGTGGCAATGTCATAGCACAGGTAGACCCGATGAGTATGAGAGAAACCAACGAAGACACATGGCAATGTGCGAGGGGCAAGTTTGTGAGGTGCAGTGGAGGCTATGTTGGAGTAGCATAAGCAGCCGAAAATACGGAGATGGTCATAGGATGAGAACATATAGTATACGATTTCGGTAGGGGTCTTGTTTTGGAGAGTGCTAGTTGATAAAATATTAAAAAGGGATTCTACCATTTTAACAGCATAGACCCAAAAAGGCGGTGGAAGACAGGCATGAAACATAAGGGTGCGAACCATGTTATTGATGGTACGTATAATTCGTTCAGCCTTTCCGTTTTGGGAGGAAGTATAGGGATAGGAAAAACGGGAAATCATGCATTGTTTAGAGCAGAAATTGTGAAATGCCGAGTTATTAAATTCACGTCCATTATCACATTGGAATGATTTGACAGATTTTTCAAACTGTGTTTTAATGAATTTTTGAAGCTCAAGGAATTTGGCAAAAACTTCAGATTTGAATTTCAGTGGGTAAATCCAGACAAAATGTGAAAAATCATCTAAGAATACTAGATAAAATTTGTGACCCAAAGAGCTAACAATCGGAGATGTCCACAAATCAGCATGAACAATATCAAAAGGAGAAAAAGTAACATTGTTTGATGACATAAATGTACGGTCCTTACAAATTAGTATGGTTCGTACTCCTCAGAATTTTATGGACTTGGGTGAAATTTTCTTGTTCTTGCCTTTTGGTCATCAATTATATGAAACACAACAAAAACACATCAAAACAACACAAACTTGCTTAAAAACAAGTAAAACTTATCGTCAAATGTGATGTTGAATCATGGAGCTTAAGAGATTGTTAATTACTGAATACTATATACATCCTCCAGCTAAATTAATTGGGTAACAAGTCCAAATTGGCTCATCAACTATGAGAAATGATCTAAAAAAATCTCTGTTATTTGGTTTCAACCAAACAATGAAAGCACTTGAAACCAAATAATACTAATTACACTTAAATTTAATTAAGATATATTCTCTCACCAAATAAGCCGAAGGTCCATTAGAAACAACATTTTTATCCCGTAAAGATAGAGGTAAGATTTGTGTGCATCCTACCTTTCCCAAACCCTACTAATGAAATTTGTCTGGGATATGTTGTTGTTGTATATTCTCTCACCAAAAGTTTTACACTCTAGTAAGAAATAATAAATCCTCTAACGGGACAGTAAAAACTAAAAAGTAAAAACGGGGGGGGGGGGGGGGGGGAATATGTTACTGTAGTTGATCAGATGTTTTAGCTATTAACGAAGTGAGATTTTCAAAGTCCCCATGAATGTAAGATGATCAACCCGAAGGTAACAATTAGGAAGAAAAAAGTAGGTAGCTCAACATAATTGTATTTGGACTCACCCCTTCTCACATTGAGCAAATGAACTAACCAAAACCAAACCTTTTTACATTCTGCACAAAAAAAAAAAACTATTCCCTATATATATTCATGCCTTGCGATCCAGAGCTTCACAATTGCAATAATTACTAAGTATAGCATTTTGAGATATAGACATGGGAATGAAATGGCTTACTCTAATGGTAACAATGATGGTGGCCTTGGCTATATTTGAAGGGGATTTGTCTATGGCCAACCTCATGGAGGTGAAATGTATAGAACAATGCATGAATGATTGCAAAATAATTGGCATAGCTACTGCTGCATGCCTGAAATTCTGCCCACTTCACTGTGTTCCACCTATGCCTTCAACTGAAGTCCGCTATTGCAACGTTCGATGCATTCTTGAACATTGTGTTGACTACTACAACGGTATGTTCTCCCATACGTTCCAATTTACGTTTCATATTTTAAAAAATATAGTATTTTTATTTAGAAATAATTTAATTTTAAAGTTCTCATTTTATTCTTAATGAGATGATTTATAGTCACAATAATAAACGTAAATGACTTTTTTTAAACCACAAATTTCAAAAAATTTAAAGTCTTTCTTAATTTCATGTTCTATCAAAATGCATCTCATAAATTGGAATAGAGATATGTCGATTTAATTTCCCGATATCCCTGCCTTGCCGTCCTTCTCTCTCTAAATTGCACATATATTAGACCATATATGAATTTACCTAATATAGTCGGTGTAAAAATATTTTACACTAATAAGGTAATTTCACTGACTATAATAGCAGGTCGTCATTACTAAAGGGTATTTCTGCACAAATATTCTTTTCATGAAAATAGTTTTCTGAATGATGAATATTTCTTGAAATTTTAAATTGTTATTTTGTACAAATTTTTCTTTTTTTTTTCTGCATGAATTTTCGCCCCTTAATTTGGTGCTCTTTCCATTTCAATTTAATTGTCGGATTATTGTTAAAAGTTAAGGTGCCTTTTGTATATATTTGCAGATGAAGAGAAACTGGTAGGCTGCGCATCCAACTGCAGGAATAAAAAGCACTGCTGAATGTGTTCCCATCAGGAGTTTACTAGTTTTATATACTAATGCATGATTTACGTCAATTAATTGTAGGGAATGATATGTATGAGGGAAAAAATATACTTTAATTTATAAAATAATTACAGTAGTTTTTCTTTATTGTGGTTTACACACATATTTGATATCCCTGTCAGTTATGTTGTATTACAAGACAAAATGCGACACATGTTCGCCTTTCAATATTTACCGGGCATAACTACTTTTTAGTTGTTACAATTCGCTGTATTCATAAAATGACCTCGCTGTATTTATAAAACGGCATCGATGTATTCATGAATACAACGAGTAAAAATCTGCTTTGTATTCAACTCAGTTGTATTCAAGTCAGATGTATTCAACTCAGCCGTATTCATTTGTAGTTACTTTTACACTGTATTCAATTTATTAAATTTAAAAGTTGTATACAAATTTATTTATTTGTGTACAAAAAATCTCATTCAAAATACAATAAAAAACTGATACAAGAAATAAAATACCCCCAAACATTGGATTTTACAAATAAAAATTATGAATACATTCAAAGACTGAATACAAGAAATTAAATACATAACAAAAAATTAAATTTTACACTAGAAAAAAATGAATATACTCTACAATACACTTCAAATTCATTGTATTCATTTGTATATAAAAAGATCACATTCGAAATACAACTGAATAAAGTGTACGAGTATACTCAAAAATTGAATATAAGAAATAAAATACATCCACAAACACTTAATTTTGTTGGTTACAATGGTGCAGGAAATGGAAATAAGTAACTGCTAAGTATTACAACATAATGAAATTACAACAAATTGAAAATCCAAAGTACTGGAACAAGAAACTGGAACTGTTTTGATATGCTGAGTCGAGTGATGACACTCTGTCTTTAAGACAAGATTGCCCCGTATATATCCTTTCTACGTTCTGGACAATAGTCGCCTAAGATAAAACGGCAAGTCAACAAATGAGCAAAGGAAACTCAAGTGTTACTTTGAAGAATTTTGAGTAATGAAATGATGCTAGAAAGTAGTAGGAAAAATCTGATTTCGTTTGTATGTTTTGTGTTGTCTCAACAATTGGCAAAGGCTTCATTATATAGTTGTAAGGAGAGGACTTACCAACTGCCCACATAATTGTTGTTACTGGCCAAGTAATGTCAATTATGGAGGTAGTAATTCAACTAAAATAAATGGTGAAATGATGTGCAACGGATTAGCTTTTAGGGAGAGTTATTCAGCCAAAATAAATGACTAAATTGAGTGCATAGAAGAAGCCCACGACCCACGACCCACGACCCACGACCCGAGCCCGGACCGGACGAGCGGCGCTCGTGTGGGCTTATCCTCGAACCGAAGCACATCTAGGTCCTCCCTCCTTTAAACATATGGGATACCCCTTGGGGTCCCAAACCCCAAGCCAATTTTGAGACTTATAAACTAAACAAATCTTTCTTCCCCCACCGATGAGGGGGGATTGGTCTAAATACCACACTTTTCCATGCTTCAAACACCTCACTTCGTGGACCAATATCTCTTTCATTTCTCAACGAAATTTGACGATCCTTGGCCCTACGGTCATCTACTTACTTAGTAGATTATGCACGTGTAAAGAACCGAAGTTTCCAACATGCGGAACACTAGTGTTTAAGTCATTAAAGATGATTGGACGCAACTCCCGCCAAAGGCAAATTTCCAACAAATTTTACACCAAAAAATTAACTAATACACTCAAATATGTTTTGACTTGACAAATCACTTCGGCGAGCAGTGGTGTCTGACGAAAAAATGACCAAATCTAGAGGGAGGAGGCGGCAGTTGTCACGACGGGATGTGCCGAAAAACGATCAAATATGAGATTTTCAATAAACTCGAACTCTGCCAAAAAAAAAAAAGAATTGTATGCAAAGATAGACAACTTTGTTATGTAAAAAGAAAGATGAGATTGTTGATAAGGTACCAGAGAATTACAGTGGAATCCATTGATTTGTATCACATTATCCCAATGCTTTGCAGAGATAATCAATAATTGAGAGAAAGACGGAGGGAGTGTGTTTATGTGGTGGTGTGTGACGTGGAGGGACTAGATTTGGAGGAAGTCACCGACGGTAATGATTGATGACGCTGGAGCTCAGGTGGCAACGAGACGGAGAGAGGAGTGAGGAAGAAGAGAAGAGTGAGGAATAAATATAAACCACAAAATTAATGTATTTTGATATAGCTATAAAAAATAATTAATATATAATTTTTAGCTATGAGATATAATTAAAAAAATTATAATTATTAAATATAATTAGATAATAATAATTTATCATGCCAAGTAAATTTTCTTTTCTTTTATATGTAAAAGTAAAGTGGGCTACGTCAGATGAAAATTAGATGACTCGGCCTGGATTATTTTCCCAATTAATATAAAAGGAGTCCAAGCCCAGTTCCTACATCTTTAATACCCTAAACTGAATTCCTATATAATAGAGCGTTCAGCATCTTCTAGGGTTTTGTTGCACCGGTCGCCATCTCAAGCAAAAATGGTAAGCTTTAGCTATGGTTACTTACAGTCTAATTTTGTATTTGTATTTGTATTTTTATTTTTATTCACAATGTTATTGTTTGCGGGAATTGTAGGCTCCAAAGAAGGGTGTAGCAGTAGCAGCGAAGAAGAAACCGGAGAAAGGGAAGGTAGTGAATCCCGTTTTCGAAAAGCGGCCAAAGCAATTTGGTATCGGCGGTGCGCTGCCACCAAAGAGAGATCTTTCAAGGAATGTGCGCATGCCTCTGAATGTTAGCATCCAAAGGAAGAAGAGGATTCTCAAACAACGATTGAAGGTCCCTCCTGCTCTTAACCAGTTCACCAAAACCCTTGACAAAAACCTAGGTCAGTAATTATATTATCCTAATTAAACATATTTACTAATGTGTTCTGTTAATTAGTTGCTTTGTCAACTATCAATCAACGATTCCTCTATGTCCAGTTTGCTTTGGTCTATTTCATTCCACTCGATATTGGACCTGTTTTATTTAAATACTTGTATTTTGTCGAGATACTTAGTATGCTTTGTTAGACTTCCTATGTGTTTTATGCTGCATGTCATCAATATGAACTTTCACTCGAAATGGTTGTATGAGTAGCAAAGATATTTTATGTGGAATGGAGTAATATTTTTGCACTATAATGTGTGTTTACGTATAAGTTTGAATTGTACTGCACTGTGTACTTTAACACCTTTTTTGGATGGTTGTTACCTATTGTATCGTATTATGTTAGTTTAAATACTGTATCGCTATGTAACAACGAAAAGTTCCATTTTATGTAAAGACTTATTTGGTGTGATTCGCGTCGTTAACTTATATGTGTGGCATTATGTAATGATGGGAAACGATACAATATTTCCAAATGGTGTATTAATCAATACTACAATAGTACGACACTAACAATATAATACTATACAATATGAAATGATATGTAACAACCATCCAAACAAGGTGTAAGACATTTAAATGAGTTGGTGTTTGTGCTTGGCTTTGTGGATTCTTATGATTCCAATTTTGTCCTTTGCTGGTGAAAGTTTGCCAACTCCTCAGATTTAGCTGGGTGAGCAATATGGATAACATCTCTAGGGCTCACATCTCTGACACTTATTGGCCTATATATAGTTCAGTAACCATGGTTATATGATCTATTACTGTCTCATATCCGTTAAGAAGCTTATTTTTTGGAGAAGTAGAATTAGTTAGAAACTACTATATTTTACATTTTGTTGAAATTTGTCAAGGAATAATAGATTTTGCATATTTTTAGTTCTATACCTATGTGTATTGTTTCTTCTAAAGAATGTTTGATTTGACTTGTACCAGATAAAAAGGAGTAATTGTTATTGACCATAATCTGTTTTTTTCCAGCATGTTGTTGAATTTTGCTGTCTCTTTGCCTATGGAATCATGTCCAAAGATTTCTCTGGATTCTCTTAACCCAAGATATGAATAAAGTTGTGATCATTGTGTTCTCTTTCTGTTCATTTCTATTTCCTTGTCTCTTTTTTATTTGCCATTTTCCTTGTTGAGAATTGGATTCAAGTGTTTGGTATTGGGAAATAATTTTTGAAAAATATGTTCTGGTAAGTAACCATGGTCTTATAATTTAAGAAAAACATTTTCACCCAAAAAATGACTTCAATAAATGCTTTTCTCAAATTCCTAACTTGCTAACAAACACATGCCATTTTTCAAGAAAATATATCCATGACATGAGTCATTTATTGGCAAAAATTTATTGTGTAATGCCCAACACTTTTTGTAGTCATTCTAAGTCTTAAGCAGCCATCTAATACTTCTCTAGTAGGCTACACTTGATCGTAGCGTTTGTCAGCTCTCTGAAATTTTGTTTTGTTTTACTCTCAATGAGCTATATTATTTTGGTGATGCTGATTCAAATTTTCTCTATTGCCTTTGCTCTTTGAATTTGCAGCTACAAACCTCTTCAAGATGCTTCTGAAGTACAGGCCTGAGGACAAATCTGCAAAGAAGGAGCGTCTTGTGAAAAGGGCTCAAGCTGAAGCGGAAGGAAAAACTCCCGAAACAAAGAAACCCATTATTGTGAAGTATGGGCTTAAGCACATCACATACCTTATTGAGCAGGTTTGTAAAGTCTTGCAGATTCTCTTATCCTTTCTCAAGCTCATCTCTTTTATCTTTCAAGTAACTCTTGCACATTGATGTCCTCTCAGAACAAAGCTCAGTTAGTAGTGATTGCTCATGATGTCGACCCAATTGAGTTGGTTGTCTGGCTTCCTGCTCTATGCAGAAAGATGGAAATTCCTTACTGCATTGTGAAGGGGAAAGCACGTCTAGGATCGGTAAGCAACGCTTACTCTTTAGGTCTTAATTCTTCCTAATATTAGATACTGATAACTGTACACAGATCGTTGGCAAGAAAACTGCTTCGGCTCTGTGTTTGACTACAGTGAAAAATGAAGACAAAATGGAGTTCAGCAGAATTTTGGAGGCAATCAAGGTAATCCCTATTCATATGACTAGTTTGATTTGCTTTTTGCTGTAAAGCTCTTTCTAGGATTTCTCTTGATACTTGTTTACTTTTTCAGGCCAACTTCAATGACAAGTATGAGGAAAACAGGAAGAAGTGGGGTGGTGGTATCATGGGTTCCAAATCACAGGCCAGGACCAAGGCCAAAGAGAGGGTTCTTGCCAAGGAAGCTGCCCAGAGATTGAACTAAGAGCTTGCTGTGATACATGCTGCAGTTGGATTAGATAGTTGCTCTACCAATTTTTGTGTTTGGTTCACATGCTTGATAGTGTTAGAGATATTAGTTTGATAAGTCTCTTTTATTTCCTTTTTTTTTTTTTTGCAGAGTATTGCTGTGGAAGTTTTGTTAAACCACCGTATTTTAAGTTCTTGTTAGATATTTGTTGAGTTGGTTATTTATGTTTTTTAAATGGGAAGTTATTCATTTAACTGCAGTTTTTCTGATTATTCTTTTTGTGATTTTCGAGTATTTAGTGCCTACTCTTTTTTTGTGAACCTTTGCTCTTCTATCCTGGATCGGCTTTTTCGTCCACTCCTATTCAATTATTCTTCTCAGGCTTTTGTAGTTATGCATGGATTCTGGTTTGGAGTATTAGATAGCAGTTCTTTTAGAATCCAAAGGATTCAAGAAGTGTGATTCAATGAAATTCAATAGGTGATGAGTCATGAATTAGTTCAAGAGAGTTGTTTTAGATGATGCCAAAAGTTTATCTTTCCTTGTAGTTTTCTTCTCTTCTATAGAATAGACATGCTACTTTCTTAGTGAAAAGACCCGTATAACTCTCCATCTTTTGCTTTTGAGTTAAACTGAGTAGGTGAGTGACTTCATATTAGACCTAAATTTAAAAAAAAAATCAATTAATTTTGAAAATAACTTTTGATGTATAAAGTTCTATGTACCTTGAGAATATGAGATGCGGAGATAAATTGAGGATAGTAGCAGTTGAAAAGCTGTGCAAGTTTATCAACTTGTTGCTGTTGGAATTTGATCACAGCAAGTAACATTTTTTTGAGTTTTCCATGCTGAAGCAACAAGATATGTTTTCTCGTTATTGGTGTGACCTACTCATCGGATCCAACACCATTTTTATGTCAAGTCTAAACACTCTTTATACTATTATTCCTTGTAACAATTACTATGTCTCTATTTCAAATAAATTGGAGAAGACTTATTAATTTTAATTGATCTTATTTCTTTGTTTAAGTTTATTTTAAGTCAATATCTATATTATAAGGATTCACTATAATTTAGCTAGGTTCTTTCTTTATTTGAATTTAGAATTGATAATTTGAGCAAAGAAACAGACTAACAAAATATAATAAGTATTACTCCCTTCGTTTCAGTTTTTTTGTCTTATTTTTCCTTTTTTGTTAGTTATAAAAAATGACTTTTTATTTTTGACAACTCTTTAATTTTAAATCTTTACATGATATGTTTAAAATCCTTAAATTAAATAATATTTTAGTACATTTCATATATTTTTAATTAACAATTGCAAAAAATTTAAAAATCTTTTTTACTTTCTTAAATTTTTATATCAAATAAAAAATCAGACAAATAAATTAAAAATGATCGAAGTAATAAACAAGCGGGTGAGGGCCAGTTGGCCGGATACCACGATGTACTTTAAATATTCTTCCTAGTCATTTTTTTCTCTCTCTCGTCTCATTTCTCATCCACAAATATAAAAAAGATACTTATTTTCCACATGTCACCAAAACAAAGACGTACCAATTACGACGTCGTTTGCTTCAATCAAGAACCCCAAATACTCTTGTGAAGCTATTGATTGCGTTGCGTGTGCACCTCTATTTAATTCTCTTTGAAAGGCTCAAAATATCCCAGAAAGATAAGAATATCACAAAACACCCAGAACAAGTTATTATTGTTTAAATTCTTTTCATTTTCAATAAAACCTGTATGATCCAACACCAACTAGGCTCAAATCAATTGTTTTGTTCTTTATAATTGTGTTTGTGGATTTGGGTTCGTGTTAAATCAGATAATTGAAGGTTGAAAGTGAAGATGCTTAATCAGATTGGATTAAAAATTGGTTCTTGGACTCGTAACAAGATTGTTGATCCTCTTTTCCAAATCCTTCAGAGGTAGCTAATGTTTTACCCTTTTACCCTTATCTTTCTTAAGCTGTTTTAATATATGTGTTTGATGCATGAGTGAATTGAAATGATTATTTAGGTTGAAAAGATTGCGTTTTTCAAATTAGAACTAGCTCCGATTAGTAACAGCTTGTTTGGATGGTTGTTACATACTGTGTATTGTATTGTGTTGTATTGTATTGTACTGATAGATTGTATCCTTCTCCGTCGTTTCATAATATCGCACACCGCAATTTGAAGACTAAACTTACAATGTTTCAAAGAAAAAATATAATAAAAAGGTAAAGTAGAAGGTAAAATAGGATTATTAAATACTCCCTCCGGTTCAAAAGAGCGTCCACTTAGCCATTTGCGCACCTCTTAAGAAAATGCTAACTCTAGACAAAAATAGGCAATTTGACAAACTACCCCTAATTAAATAGGTATTTTTTCGGGGTTTGATCACTTAGCACTTATTTACTGAAAAATAAGTTTAATTTTTTCTTGATTTGGTAAGTGGACACTCTTTTTGAATCAAAGAAAAAAAATGCTAAGTGGACACTCTTTTTGAACCGGGAGGGAGTAATAAATAAGGGAAAGATGGGAAAAAATAGGGTACATGTTACGTAAAGTAGTACTTTTCATCATTACATAACAACGTATCTAACAATACGATACACTAAAATTTAAGTAACAATCAAAATGAACTTTGGATTCAAAGTAGCAATAGGATACAACAAAACAGGTAACAACCATCCAAACAAACGGTAAGCTTTAAGTAGCTTAATTGAGTTTTTGGAGTCATCAAGTGTCTGATTTTGACAAGATTGCAAAAGTAAGAAGCTTTACTGATCTTCACAATGGATGGTTTTCTTGATTTGTTTCAGGGGAGCAGAGCCGAAACAGTTGTCTTTCTCTGCGGCTCTCGGAATCACCTTGGGGGTATTTCCCATTTGTGGTATGTTCTTTTAAGCTGGAATTAGTTCTTATTATCCTTGTTTATGTAAATTTCTGTTTCTGTGTTCCTTGTTTACTTTCTTAAGCTTGTGGTGTGTTCTATGACTATGCATTCCAAATTCATAAACTAGGACGTAATTTCATGACAGAATAGAAGGTTATCTTGAGCGTAGTTCAATTCTTTTCTTAATGTTTTGAGAAAAGGGGGAGTATGGAATTACAATGGGTGGAAAATGGTAAAGTTGTTGGTAATAAGATAGATCATTGAAGTTTCTTTTGGTGAAGTGGAAATGGCTTGAATGGTGCAGTATCAAAATGCTAATGAAATACTATATTACAATGGCAATTTGGAAACCTGCTCATAGATAGTTGTTATTAAGTTGAATGTCTTCCAAGCTCTTCCGGGTTTCAACATGATTTAAGGACTTTTGGGGTTATAAAGGTGGATCTATTGATAGAGAAGAAACAACGTGCTTGTACATATTACAATTTATTAACTTCTAGACAGAGATTTGGAATTAATGGTCATGTGAATTGGTCAGCAATCGATTAATTGCCATTTAATGTCAGTTTAGTAGCTTCAGCCCTTAAGCATAGGTTTGACGTTTGGATATCTTCCTTCAAAGAGTTTATTTTTTGACATGCTGTGGAACTATTATGCTGTCTGGAGCAAATCCAGCTTCCGTACTTATTCCTTTGGTATCACTTTGGTTCGTTGAATATCATCATCTAGAAACATAAGTGTAAATTCATATTTTTACTCTCTTTCATGATATATATATATGGAATAGTACTTTATCAGTTGATGAAGTATTCAATATCTCCCTCTGACTATCCTTTTGGAGTTTCTACCTGTGAACAACTCTGACTTCCAGCAGGGGGTGCGTATAGTTGTTTTTTTCCTGCCCCAAGTTTGTCTCTAGTTTTGGAATCATAACAGTTGACTGTCTCCTCCCTTGACTTGCTTCAATCCGAGACAAATCTTCCGTAAGTTGTGAAGCTTTGAACCCCATAATCCTGATACAAGTCTTCCACGGTTCCACGTCCTTCCTTTTTCAGCAAATCTGCGATGTGCCCTCCGCCTTTGATAGTTTCAAAGTTCGTTGAGCCACCTTAAGTTCTGATCATCGATTCTGATTTTTCTGACAAACCTTTTCCTTTATTCAATGATCCTGTAGCATACCTGTTGTTCAATCACCTCAAATTGAACTGAATCATGTGATCTAGAAGATTTGATCGCACTTCAGGTAGCCATAGACTAGGCTTACGTTACAGCGCAACGGCAACCATATGTTGACTTAGTTTGGCGACCATAATGTTGCTGAAATTTCAGACAGATCTATGTGTGTGTGTGATATGAGAAACATGGCAGGTAATAATTAATAGACTACGTGTAAATCGATGTAAGTAACACAAACTTCCTTAAATGGAAAAATGTAATCTACAGTTTAATTTTTTGTTGCTGGCTAGAAATATTTGGGTGAACTGACTTCTGCCTTGATTAAATCCTATTGAATTTTGCTAATCAAATTCAACTTGTGTGCAATCTATTTTTCTCAACAGGTGTCACTGTATTCCTATGTGGGATAGCTATTGCATTATTGGGATCCTTTTGTCATGCTCCAACTACGATGTTGGCTAACTTCATTGCTACTCCATTTGAATTGAGGTGCTTTACAATGTTTCTTTATTAGCTTAATTATTTGATTGTCGCTGTCACTGCTAGAACCATGTTTCTTTTCCCCAAAAACCATTCTCCCGACCCCCCTACCCGGTCAAGATCTTTTTGATGGTTAGGCTTCTTGTTATAAAATAGGAATTTTCGTTGTCAGTTTAGCATCTGTTTCTGCTACAGTTAGTATTGCACATGCTTCTTGTAACCAATTTTACGCTACGATCTGCAGAACAAATTATGTGGGTTGTGAGAAATGGGAAACAAACGAGAATGTGGCATCATGTTATGCTTTTGGTTATTAGCATCAATGTTATGCATTTGTTAATCTATGATCCCACAGGACTTTAAGTTTCTTCAATTGCAGAAGGCCTTTGTTTGGACATAGTATAGGTGGGTATCTATTTCCTCTTCGTCATTAAACTGTGTCTGAAAGAAGCAGTAAACGTCCTCTTCGCTCCAGGAATTATTGCAGATTTTCCGCTTTAATATAGTAATTGAAATGACAATGAAGATATTTCACGTCATTTATATAACAGAAAAAATCAAATAAATAAAGGCATTTCAAGTCTTAAAAGATCATGAATTTGAGAATTTATTCAAGGTAATGGAGAAGCTCTGCTCTGGTGAAAAATGTACAACCCTATTTTGTGTTGGGGGTGTTGACTGTTGGGCTTGAATTTCCTACACCATTACGTTTTAGGAATAACATTTAATTTGTTCTTCCCAAGGGTTTGAATGTAATGCTTTATCCAGCTGGGTAGGTTTGCATGCCCACCGTAAATCTGCCTATGTTGAAAATAATGTCTGCTTTGAGGTGAGGAAAGATTGTTGTGTTACTTTGTGTTCAACAAAGCAAGTCAGAAGGGAGTGTGTAAACTATGATCTGTCACTCTTTAATTTAAGCTATATTTCATCAGGCTTTCAACTTCTCAGCAAACTTGTAATTTCATTTATGCTCAAGTCCTCACTTGGTTCTCTGCCTTCCACTTTTCAGTCTGATGATTCCATTTCTACGCCTAGGTGAGTCTATCACAGGTGGATCTCATTTTTCTTTGACTTCTGATGCACTAAAGAAGGTCTTCACTGGTGAGGCTTCAAAGGAAGTCTTGCTCAGCATTTTCCACGCGGTAAGTGAAGAATTTTTTTGCATCCGAGCATCTCGTCCTTCCTTTCTTTCTTACATCAGTATGATCTTCTTGATTGTTAGACCGATGTATCTATTTCAGTGGTTTTCTTCATGATATGCATCTCTTTTCTCTTGATTTTGGTTCTGATTACAGTAGATTCTTGATCCAATGAGGTAGATTTTGTTCAGTAGAAAGTAGAAACAAACTGGGGCAAAATGGAGTTTGAGACTTTGTCCGGCTTCTTCATTCCATTTATACTACAGGCTGCCTTATAAGTACCTAAAGGATAAGAAAGGACATTTCTCAGTTTTCCGTTCTTTTTGGTTGGATATAACTGTATCCTTATTTGAAGTTCTATAAAGCAGGACTTTCTATTTTCTTTAATCCTGCATATTTATCAAAAGGTCACTTGTTATGCATGGATGTGTGAAATGTCTTTATGACTTGATAATGGGCAAAATTTCAAATTTTTGTTATGCATACAGTTTCTGTATATCTATTTCTGCATCAATAATTATTTTTCTGTCAATTGCTAAACGTGATGCTGATGTAAGCTTGTCGAAACTTACCTCCTTTTCTTCGTATTCACATTCTTCAACTGACTATTACCAATGGACTTTGGACTACTTTTTACAGATGTTGGGCTGGCTTATTGCTGTACCATTCATCCTAGCAGGACTTTATGTAATGTTTTTGCCATGTTTTACGATCTTGGTTCGTAAGTTCAGCACTCGTCCTCCAAGCCCGAAGACGCTTCTCACACCCCTTACAGAAGTCAGTGTTAAAGCAAGGGATGCATGATTAATAGTTGTAGTTTAAAACTTTAAATGTGTAAGTTTCTGCTAATACTTATTGCTTGTGAATAGGACTTGGAGGAGTCTGGCAGTTCTGTACATGTATGAAGTTCAATAATTTTCCCAAAGTTCTTCACTTGCTCATGAACTCGCAGCTTCGCCAGAAGCGACGCGTGGGAGCTGCGGAAAAGCCGACGACTACATGAGGGGCAAAAATGGATTCAGGATTGGAAGTTTATGGGTTCATATAACGATATAAAGTTAATATATAATGATAACTGGGTTCATAGTCAAATATTGATAGATATTTAATGAACTTCTTAATATATATATATATAGTGAGAGAGAGCCTATGCAAATGCTATTGGTTCCTTGAACCAGTCGACTGCACACTAGCTCCACCTTTGATGAGGGGGAAAAGCTTTCGTAGAAGCTTTACCCCTTAATTTCAATCACCTCCAGTGTCATCTCTTTCTTCTTATACAGAGAACTGTCAGAATAAGCATAGGGAGCTTACAAGCAGTTGTAGATGTAGCATATAGTCGACGGGTTCAACTGAATCCATCATTTCGTAACATAGGAGAAATCACTAAAGTTCAAAAAATATCAATTTTGAACAAATAATTTCACACTTGTAATGGGTTCCGTAGTAAGATTCTAAAGGTTGAATCCATTAAATTTAAATCGTGGATTCGCCTCTGTTTAGAGGTATGTGCTCTCTTCGTGTTTGTCATGTAAACAAATAGCTCTACACTTGACCACATTGTTATGAATCATAAATTATATATGTGGAGTAGGTTATAGTGTTTCTCATTGTACTTACACATTTCCTTTAGGTGAATAAATACACTTTTGGTTCCTCCATTTTTTACAAATTCCATTGTTGACGACTTGACGTCTAATACTGTAATACATACGACTGTTCATCAGTTCATGTGTTGTGCTGGCAGTGTAAGTTATTTTGGAAGAATCGGATCAGTTTTGGGAAATCATAAGCGAAGGAACTAAAAGTAATAAAATTAATGGATAGTTAAATATGCTTAGTTCACGGATACATAAATTAAAATAGCCAACACCAAGAAAGTATAAATGGAGTTTTTCCTCCTATTTCCAAAACAATGTCGACCAACGTTATGCTATACTAAAATAGTAGTAAATGTTATTACTCCATTAATAAACATGTGTAAATAACTTGAACAAAAAGGTACGAAAAAAAGAAGAGAAATATTTATGTGGGAAAATGCAGCTGTGCAGGAAATGCGGTAAAGTCCCAAGGGGCAAGCGCTTAGTATCAAACAAAGTATAAACTCAATCTAAATATAAATTCAACCGGAGGCGGAGCTACGATTTGAATCAAAGTTATTCGGTTCATCTGAACCCGTATCTTAAGAGGCTTGGATACTAGATTTGCACCTCCGCTCCTGAACTTGACATAAAGTGACATCTATAAAACAAAACTATAGGGACAGTATAATATAAGGAAAAATAATCTCTTATACTCACTTGCAACTTGAATAGAAAAAATAATCTTACAAAAAATTTCCTATTATTTTTAAGCAACACAATAAGGTCTTAACCTTCTTGGAAGAAGAAGAAGAAAAAGAGAGATGTTAGGCAATAAGGTTTATTCTGTCCCAAATTAGCATATACTCCTTAAACAATTCTTGTTTCTTAGGAGTAATATTTAATCAAGCTTTACATGGCCAGCTGTCTACAGATTTCTTATTTTCTTTACCATAGTACTTTAATCACCATGATTTTTTTTTAATTGAGTTGTTACTTGAAGAGAAAGGACACTTCTATAAAATTGGAAGTCAAACCAATTCTTTTTCTTTCTAATCAAACTTTTTTTATATTGTCATTTTACTCTTTAAGAATATCTCAATTTTTTTATATTATCATTTCACTCTGGCGGAAATTCTCATTGAAGTCAATCTCTGTCTTGAATTACTCTGGAATTTTAATAGTTAAAGTTTATAGACAAAATGAGTTAGGGCGTTTTTAATAGGGAGGGATTATAAATTAAAGGTTTTGAACTGTTCTTTTTTTCTTCTTCCGATAAGTGAAGGCTGAAGCAATCAAAACATAAGTTAGTTACCTATAAGATTAAATGACATACTAAGTTAAAAGAAATCAAACGTTGACACTTCAATTGCCAACACAAAGTCACAAAGTAACTCATATGTAGTAGTAGAAATTACACATTGTTAAGGACTTATGGTTAATAAATAAACTTCCGGTAGAATAAATAGGTTACCATAATTCTTTACAATATGAATAGAAAAATATTATGTAAAAACTTCTTGTATGTTATTTTCAAATATCTTAGTGTGTAAAAATAAAGATATCTTACTCTTATAAGTTATAGCTAGAGCAAAGAAGAATCACAGAGAGAAACTATTGTTGGACTAAGTTATGTCAAGGAAAAAAAATGAATAATAAAGACATAATGTGTCAAGTTGGACGAAAGCAATAAATATTTAGGGCAGTTTTTTCATGAGATGGTTAAGTTACTAACGTGATCCGTGTGGAATTTTGAAGTCATTGAACCAATTATGAGAAATTTTCTCATTTCACCAGAGTGACTAACATTGCACCATGCGTACGTAACATACAAACATACAAAACAAATTGGCCTGTTGTATGCCATTTGGTTAAGTACTAGTAGTACTATTTTCCTGATTAATGAGATGCTAAAACTCGAGAACGTGTATGTTTCTGAAAAGAAAAAGTTTAATATAAAGCAATATATGAGTATATGTTGCTCACGTTCTGGATTTGACGCAATTTTCATTTTATTGCAATTTGCAATAACAAATTCAAGAATATCTGCACTAAGAAAACAAAAAGAAAGTACAATATACCTAGTGAAATTTCACACATTTTTTGCTGAACTTTATAATACTAAATTGCAATGCTTAAGACAATGTTTAGTCGCCGCATATAACCGAGAAGCACGATGAAACCTTCCCTATGTCCATCGTTTTTTCAAGTTTGAAACAAAAATATTAAGTAGCTTTGGTTCATCTTTTTTTTTTTTCTTCTTTTAATCAACTGTAAGGTCTTGTCGTGCTTATCCTTTGCAAAATTAAAAATATTGTCTATCTGTACAAGAGAGATAACATCAATAAAAAAATATAATTCCAGGATCTACGTACATATATATATGGTATTTAAGATTTGGCCTGTTTCATACATAACTTCTAATTATGTGTTGGGTGTAATATTGGAATCTTATTCTGTTTTTTTCTTAGTTCTTTTCTGGGGAGACCCTAACTCCAGGAGGCCAAATTGGAAAGGACAAGGGTCACAATAGTGAGTTATATACATGAATATTGGCCTTTGTTGGGATAAATATAGTTTTATTATATAATCATTGTTAACTTTGTTAGGTGTTTGCCCCGATTTTCTTAACGTAATCGGCTTTTCCTTTTCCTAAAACAAAAATATATTTTTTTCATCTATGGCTAATCTTTTTTCTTGGAGGAAAAGATTTTTGACTTCTATAAATTGAGGCTCCTTCCTTCTCACATGACAACATCCACAATATAGCCATGTAGAATTGTGTAATTCTCCTTGTTTGGAGTCTTCTCATTAATGCAATATATATAGTTGTTTACAATTACAACTGTATGAGAACATTACCCATGGCAACTTTCTCACGAACAAAATGAATATCCATCTCAATATGTTTGGTTCGTTGATGTTAAACCGGGTTATGAGACAAGTAGACAACAGATACGTTATCACAGTAGACAATAGATGCCTTACGTAAGGGACAATGAAGCTCTAGAATGAGGTTTCGGAGCCAACAAGTTTCGGCAACAACGTTCGCAACGCCTCTATATTCTGCTTCTGCACTCGAATGGAAAAGTGTGGCTTGCTGTTTTGCCGACCACGAAATGAGGTTATCACCCAAAAATACACAATATCTGGAAGTAGATCGACGTATGTCGGAACAGCCACTCCAATCGGCGTCCGTATAGGATATCAATCCTATTGGTGCAGATGGATAAATGTGTAATCCATAGTCAATAGTACCCTTAACGTACTGAATGATACATTTAAGAGCAGTAAAGTGAGGCTCCCTGGGAGCATGCATGAACAAACACACCTGTTGAACAACATATGCAATTTTAGGCCTAGTGAAGGTAAGATACTGAAGTGCACCAGCGAGACTTCTATAAAGAGAAGGATCAAGCATTGGATCCCCATCATTGGCGCTGAGATTCAACTTCGAGTCGACTGGAGTAGGCATGATCTTGTAGTTTGCCATTTTAGCCATATAAACAATCTCTTTGGCATACTTACGTTGACATATGAACATTGCATTCTCGAATCTAGTCACAGAAATCCCCAAGAAATAACTCAACTTAACCAAGTCTGTAATGGCAAATTCGAATTTGAGCAAGGTAATGATCTCATTTTTCAGCACATCAGATAAGGTAGTAAGGACAATGTAATCCACATAGAGCAAAAGGTATGCAATGGCATTACCTTGATGAAAAATAAAAAGTGAATTATCACTTTTGCTGCACATGAATCCGATCCACATTACGTAGGTGGAAAATCACTCATACCAAGCCCGGGGGGGCTTGGTTCAAGCTGTAGAGTGATTTTCGAAGATGACAGACATGCTGAGAAGACAAGGGATGCACAAAGGCAGATGGTTGATTCATATAGACGGTTTCTTTCAAATCTCTATGTAAGAACGCATTTTCACATTAAGTTGATGAATCAGTCAGTTCTTCCCCATAGCAATGCTCAAAATAGTACGAATGGTGGTTGGTTTAACCACTGGACTGAAGGTCTCACCACAATCAACTCCCTTTTGTTGCCCCATGCCATTTACCACAAGTCTCGCCTTATGGCATTTAAACTCACCACTATCCCTGAATTTGTGATGATATAGCCATTTACAACAAATCACATTGACCCCCTCTGATTTCGGGATAAGATCCCAAGTATGCTGTTTAGTGAGCGCATCAAATTCCTCACTCATGACCGTATTCCAATTTGGATCAAACTTGGCTAATTTTGGGTTTTTAGGTAGAGGTGAGATAGTTTGAGTAGATAGGTTAAAATGGACTTTCGGTTTGAAAATCTCGTGATGGGCACGGGTTTTTATGCGGTGTCAGATAGGGACTAAGGGCAGTTGGCTATGGGGTAGTGGAGAAGTGACGGGGGTAGTGGGCTGTGGGGCAGTGAGGCAGTGATGGGGGAAGTGGGGCAGTGACGAGGGCAGAGGGGGTGGTCGACGGGGCTAGTGGGGCGGTCTAAGGGAATGCTGGCGGGAGCAGTGGGCCGGAATACTAGCTCTATGTATTATATTTCTAATGAGAGGGAAAGTGTCTGAATCGTTAAGGAAGCCATAGTCAGTGACTTAAAATTTTCAAACTTTTGCAAATGGAAAAATGTTCTCCTCGAATGTGACATGGCGAGAGACTATAATTTTATTTGTGGACAAATCATAGCATACGTATCCCCTATGATTCGATAGAAAACCCAAGAAAATGAAGGAGTAGTCCTAGGTGCTAATTTGTGAGGGGCCGTGGAGGTGAGATTCGGGTAGCATAGACAACCAAAAATCCGAAGGTGACCATAAGAAGGGATCCGACGGAAGAGAATTTCGGTTGGAGTTTTATTTTGAAGAGTTCGTGTTGGTAATATATTAAGAATGTAAGCTTCCATGTGCAATGCGTAGATCCAAAAGTAAGGGGGGGTGGAAGCATGGAAGAGCATAGTGCGAATCTTATTGTTGATGGTGCGCAGGATTCATTCAGCTTTACTAGTTTGAGGTGAGGTATGGGGGCAAGTAAATCGAAACACCATGCCGTTGTCCACACAAAATTTATGAAAGAGGAAATTGTCATACTCACGGCCATTACCATATTGAAATGTTTTGATGGTCTTCTCAAATTGGGTTTTAACATATGCTTGTATTCAAGAAAAAATGAGTAAATTTGGGACTTATATTTTAGAGGATAAACCCAAAGAAAATGAGAGAAATCATCCAAAAACACCAAATAATATTTGTGACCTAGTTTGCTAGTAATGAGAGATGTCCATATCAAAAGGAGAAAAAGTTACATTCAATAAAAATTAAAAAAGAAGTCTAACATGCTTTCCTAAAGGACAGGAGTAGCAGGCGTGAGTAAATTTCCCTTTATTACATTGAATGAAATTCTGACCTCTAAGAAAATTAAACACTGGTGCTCCCGAGTGCCCGAGTCTACTGTGCCAAGTTGATGGAGAGATTGCAGCTAAAGAGGTTGGTGGATGGACACTTGCAACGGAATTGGATGATAAAGGATATAGGTCCCCCACACAATTGCATTTCGTAAGAGGTGTCCCCATACGTAGATCCTTCACAGAAAAACCAAATGGGGTCAAACTCAATAGATGCGGAATCGTCACTAGCAAATTTCCTAATAGAGATTAAGTTTTTAATATTGTTAGGAGCATATAAGACATTTTTAGGGTAATTGGAGGGTCAGGTGGTGGTAATTAAGTCGTGCCATAGCCTTTAATTAGAATGCGATTGTCATTTTTTACCAAAATAAATTAAGGATTGTTCAAATTAAATAGTTGAGGGAGACTACTAGAGTCACGAGTGAGGTGGGATGTGGCATCCGTATTCATGTACCAGGCGTCGTCGGACTGCTGTAGATTCATAGTGTTGTAGGCCTGACTCAGTTCGGCGGGGGTCATAAAACCGTATGCATGTTGTTGTTGTTGTTGGGCCATAGAGAAGTGGGCCTGGTGCGGCTGACCCGTGTGGTGTGGGCCTAGAAGAGGGCCCAGTATACTTGGTGTCGGACTCACGTGTTGGGTGGGGCAGTTGGGTAGGGGCACGGAGGGGGGGCCCAATTTTTGGGAGTTGGCCACGATATTAGGCTGGCCCGCAGATAAGGGGACTAGGGTTGCTGTAGATGTCCACCGGAATTAGACCGGCCTCCACGACCTCTTTCTTCGCCACTGCGTCCGTTGCCGCGGCCTCGTCCCCTGCCATCGCTTCAGCCACCGCGCTGATTTTGGTGGTCCGCGTGTTGCGGTGGTCCGACGGGTGCATCAGTGGTCGGCGGTGCATCAACTACCAACACTTTCTAATTATGTTCATCTTGTTTGGCACGTCTAGTCTCCTCCAATAGTAATTGTGATCAGGCCTTGTTGAAACTAGAGAGGGGATCAACCTATTGGATCATCGTCGTAAGTGTATCGTACTCAACCTTTGGTAAACTATTAATTAGTTACAGAACCATCTTTGTTTCTGAAATCGGATTGCCAACATTAGATAATTGGTCTGCAACTAATTTCAATTGTTTATAATAGGCAGACATATTAGCAAAATTCTTAAGACGGGTGTTATTAAATTGCTCATCCAGATACATGACACGTGTGTGTTTATTGTCTTGAAAGATTTTCTCTAGCCTTGTCCATAATTCATGAGCCAAAGCACCTGTCTTCATAATAGTATGAAGTAAAATCTTGGATATGGTGCTATATATCTATTATTTGACGATTGCATCTAGCCGCTTTCACATCGGGTTGTCGATGTCGGGTAGACGAGGTGTGGTAGCATCGATGTGATCAAGGACGTTGTATGCACAAACATGTATTTGAAATAGTTCAACCCACGATGAGTATTGTCCATCCTCTTGATCAAGAACTAAAGGATAAAGTTCTTGATATTTGTTACGGCAAAGGCCGGATGAAAAATGTTAGGAGAGGAGGATGGAGGAGGAGGACGTGTGACGTCGTGGATGGAGGAGGAACATTCGGGAGAAGCCATGAAAGATGGTTGTTCGACGTTGCAAAAAGAAGGGGGCATCGGTTCGCCAGTTTTTAGGGTAGGAGTGGGATAGGGTTTGGCTTCTGATACCATGTAGAATTATGTAATTCTCCTTGTTTGGAGTCTTCTTATTAATGCAATATATATAGTTGTTTACAATTACAATTGTATGAGAATATCTACTTTACATAATTACACCAAAATAATAATTACAGAATATATGGAGAATATAAATGTATTCTCTATCAAGCCCTAAAGAAGCAATTTTATTAATGCAATGCGGCCAAATGAAGAGGACTAGTGCCTACTAAAATAAAGGGGTTTGCGAGTTTTGTTCAGGAGGAGAATTTGTGAGACACAAGTGTTACCCTGATGAACTTTTTTTTTTCTTTTTCTGAGTGAATTTTGTGAGGCCATTTCTCTCAATCTTTTGTACTCTCTTTTGCATGGTGGATTGCTCATCTCCGCTTGTGGATGTAGGTCGATTGATCGAATCACGTTAAATTATTTTACCTCTTTTGATATATTTTTCTTTCTTTGTCTAATTTATCGTCTTTCAATAGTTGCTTTGTTAGCTTCCACATCATACCTGAGTTTTTTTTAAGGCTTATTCTGGTTATTTTGTAAGTTTCTCTACGGGGAAACCCTAACTCTAGAAGGCAAATTGGAAAGGACAAGGTCACGAGAGCAAGTTATAGACATGCGTTGGCCTTTGTTGGAATAAATATAGTTTTTTATATCTATTGTTAAATTCACATAGATAATATATATATATATATATATATATATATATATATATATATATATATATATATATGATCAAGTCAACAAAATCTACGAAGTAGTATGATATTGTATAATTAACCAAGTTTCTCTGCTTGCTTGCAGATAAGTCAAATTTCAAATGCAACGGGGTGTACCAAACTCTGAGCAACAACAAACAAGTCCATTTCCATCGCGATGGAAACACACAAATAGATGTTATACTAGTTACTATTTGTATTTGGTCTTTACACTAATATAAGGTAACTTAATATTAGTAGTTAAAAAAAAGTGAAAATATAAATTATTCAATCATGATTAGGCGATCAATATATACATGAAAATATGTGTCATATATGAAAGCCAAGGATATTTTGATTAAGAGCGAAAAATAAATTTGGGTTAGAAGATATTGATAAACTTTTAGTTTGATTGGTGGTACGATGACATGCCACTTATTAACAAAAATATTGTCGATATTAACCGAGTTGATATATATGTAAAAGTATTTGCCGTGTTGTTGGATGGAGAATATTGAGATCTCACATTTTTCCTTCACTCTTGTGAAATAAGTACTATCTTGCATTCCTAAGAAAATAAAATACTTTACGTAGCTTGTAAGACGTAATGAACTTATGTCAAATGAGTTTCGATTTACAAGAAGATTATATGTTTTATGATAATAGTAAGTTGCAATACGTAAGCCAAATAGTAAGTAGCTTTCGTTTTTCCATTCGTTTAATTAATTGTAAGTGTTTATCCGTCGTTGCCCATTTTCTTATATGTATTCCAACAGTAAATACTACTCCACTATATAGTATTAGAAATCAGTCAATTTAGAACGAATATTTATAGGAAACTTTTGGAAAATGTCCTAATTGGAAATGTTTCTGATGAACCTTTTCATCGGATATCCTAAATTTCCTGTTGAAAATTAGCCTTTGGCGGGAGTTGCGACCGACCAACTTTAACGGCTTAAACACTAGTGTTACGCATATTGGAGAATTCGGTTCTTCACACATGCATGATCTACTAAGTACGTAGATAACCGTAGGGCCAAGAATCGTCAAATTTCATTGAGAAATGAAAGAGATATTGGTTCACGAAGTAAGGTGTTTGAAGCATGGAAAGTGTGGTATTGTGTTCAATTCTCCCTCATCGGTAGAGGAAGAAAGAATTGTTGTGTATATAAGACTCGAAATTGGTTTGGGGTTTGGGACCCCAAGGGGTATCCCATGTGTTTAAAGGAGGGAGGACCTAGATGTGCTTCGGTTCAAGGAAAGACCACACGCGCGCCGCCGCCCGTCCGGTCCGGCTCCGGGCCGCGGGCCTTCTGATATTATCTTTTTGGGCCAGAGAACTTTGCCAGAAGTACAGTTTGATTCCAGAAGTTTCCAGAACTGTACTGAATTCTTTCGGATGTACGCTTGGTCCTTGAAGTTTTTCGAAATTCGAATTTCGACGGTCGTAACGAAACGCCAAGCACTCAATTCACCATTTATTTTGGCCGAATTACTCCTCCTATAATGGCCAAATCCGTTGGCCTTTCACCATTTATATTGGTGACTTTACTACCTCCATAATGGCCATTATTTGGCTATTATGGAGGCAGTTTTTCAGTCCCCTCCCTCACCTATATAAACACCCCCTTACACCATTGTTGAGCAAGAGATATGACTACGAATAACAGTTCATACAACACACGAAAATACACAACCAAAACAGTTTTCTTCCTACAACTTCCAAGCATTATTTCGTTACTCAATATTCTTCATGGTAGCATTTGAGTTTCCTTTGCTCAAGTGTTCCATTGCTGTTTTATCTTGGGAAACAAATTTCCAGGACGTACAAAGGATACATACGGGGCAATATTGTCTTAAGGACAGAGTGCCACACTCGACTCAGCAAAAACAGTTTCCATTTTTCCGTCTTCAACAAAATTGTAATTTCAATTTTGTGGTTCTATTGTAATTTTCAGATTTCTAGCAGAAATTGAATCTTTGTTTATCCTTTCGAATACTTGTAATAGTTATATACTTCCCGTACTGCTTTATAAAGTACCATAGAGCAAAAACTCCCAACATTTCCTACCACCATCCAACAGACTTGACTGATTTTTAGAAGTGATAAAAGGAGATCAGTAAAACAAATAGAATTCCAGAATCTACATGCATATATAGTATTTTAGATTTGGTTGTTATGTATTGTCTTAAAATATATTATCTATTTATTTGAACAAGTCAACTAAATATGGAATTGTACGATAATTCATAATTAACCACACGTTTATCTACCTTCTTGCGGATATAATTAAAGACATTCCAATACAACGTAGTGCACAAAACTTTACAATGAAAATATCTGATTTTATCTACCCATCAATTTAGGGTGCAATAGAAATTTTGAAGATCAGTTATAGTGATCATATTAACAATAAAATATTTTACCAGGCACCTCTCTTAACGAAAGAAGCCAAAAGTAATGAAAGATATTGATCGATAAAAAAAATTAAAGGGTATCGAAATTAAAGGTAAAAAAATAAACAAATGGCTCATGTAAGTGGCAAAATAAATTCTATATTGAGTTCTTGCACACAGTGCCGGCTCAATGGGGAGGCAAATAAGGCAATTGCCTTTAGGCCCCCAAAATTTATAATTTTATATATTACTATTTATATATTAGAAAAGATATATAAATATCCATACAAGAAAAGATACTACGTAGTGTATCCGAAAACAAAAGGCAGGAAAAAAAAATATGCTGTAAGCAATAAATTTCGTACTTAATATCCATACAAGAAAAGATAGTATTCTTTGAATCGAAATTTGTACTTTGTTCTTTAACTTAACGTAGATATTCTGATATTCAAACTTGATATTTCTTGAATGTTTGAATATTTGTAGATAAATTTGTAGATTCGATTAGGAACCTGTTGGAGAGAAGAATTATGACGGGAACAAAAAAATTTTCTTTTAATTTGATTGGTTGACTTAAATTACCGATTAATTAAATAGCAATGGTAAAAAGACTACAATTGATTTGTCGGATATGTCACTTGTAAAAACATGACACACTTTTCTTGACCTTGTATTTGATTAGGCACGTCACATCATTTTGGCATGTGACATGTTCTTATTGACTTTTTATTTGATTTTATGTGCCACGTTAATTAACACGTGTCATTAATTTCAACATCTAGGATAAAATTAACACGTTGAGCTCAATAAAGTGACTCATCATCTGAAATTGAAATCAATAAATTAGCACAACAAAATTGGACATTTAATTGAATTTAAATAATTAATTCAATTATATTTTTCCACATTATTCATCTAGATTAATATATTTTGAATTAATATATAATCCAAATTATTATATGTGTTTAAATTCAGTATATCTTTTGGTGCTTGATTAAATTAGACTTTATACGATTATTAATTAAATACATTGATTGAGAGTAGTTATTGGGCGAACATGTTTGGTCACACGTTGATTACATGTTTTAAAAGATAATCTTCTAGCGAATATCCATCAATTTAGAACAAATTGAAACAAAAATGTTTTTAAATTTATTAGCTAGAGTCCACTTCACAAGATTTTGAGGTTGAATCAGCCATATAGAACGTCTCTGCAAATTATGAATTTTGCTTAAAATATGAGCAAATATTTATTGGTGATTGCTCAACATTCCTGAAAGTCACTTTAGCTGATGGTGGGGGTTAAATCACAATTCTTTATTTCTGAACAATTAACTTGGACTAGTTGGATATTTACATCAAATTCAACTAATTTCATTATAATATATTTTCATGAACAAAAGATAATTATTATGCTTAAACTAATCTTGTATTTACATCCGCAAATAATTTTGGAAAAATACTAAATTTACTCATTACTATATGAAATATCTTAATTTATCTTCAAGTATAATTTGGAGTCAATATATTTGTCTTGCCTTTAACCGAATTCTATCATTAGATTAACGAATTCCACATATCAAAATACTTTAATGAGAAAGTCCAAACTCACTTTCTCAGTTAGTGTGATATTTGTATTGGAATCTCGACTAATTTGAATTCCTACGGCGTAAGATCCATTTAAGAGAGTGCTCTCATACCTAAGCGTCGTACCCAAAACCTTTAATTAAAATAAATGAATCATATTCATCCAACACATTCCTTATCACAAGAAGGAAAAGGAGGAAAAGAAGTTTTACATCAGTTTTACCTATAAATATTTTTTGAATTACACAATAGCATATTTCTTTTACATCTCGTATACAGGTTAAATTCATAAAATTTACTCAGTGGACCATCAACCTCAATTCACGGAGAAAAAAACCTTATTTTTGTCATATAAGTACGATCCCACCCCACCCCCACGCCCACGCCCACCCCACACCTGTCACAAATCCAGATTTTCTTGCATTTTAGTACTACTAGCTAGCACTTTATTACTTCTCACCTTTCTATTTAACTGCACAAATCTTTCCAACAAATTTATCCAAATCCAGCACAACACATCTAACTCTTTTCTCTACCATTTATAGTCCTAATAAAAACAGCATTTTGATTCCATTTTTCCATCTGGGTGTCCCTAATTCATTCACATTTGACTACCATTGTTGTTGTTAAGGAAAAAGAAAGATTCTTAGCCATGTCACTTACTGGAAAAAGTTACCCAGATCCACAACAAGAAAGCAGTGGAGTTACTAGTAATAATGCATCTAATTGTTGCTCAGAAGCTTTAGCTCAATTAAAGCTTTATCAAGCTTTCATCTTTTCAGTCCCTTTATTCTTTGCATTTATATTGTTATTGTTATTCTACTTATTTTATCTTCGTCGTCAAAGAGTTGATTGGTCCTCACTAAGGATGAGGACTTCCACATTGCACACTTCTAATGAAATTGATGAGCTCTCAAGGGTATGTAAAAAGAGCATTTTTTTTCTTATTTAAGATTAAATCTTATTATTATTTTTGGGTTTTGTTGGTTTTGGTTGTACCAGTGTGAATTGGGATTGAAGAAGGAGGTGAGGGAAATGCTGCCTATTATTGTCTTCAAGGAGAGCTTCTCTGTTAAAGACACACAGTAAGTCTGCCCTCTTTATATTTTCTATGGACTAGAATGTGTTAGGCTTTAGATTATGTGACTATTGGCTAGTAATTTTGTTGAAGAATTAACCTAAATAGCCGCTCACCCATGTAATATATGTGTATCGCCGTATATAATCAGTGTATACCGGCTAGGAAAAGTAAACAGTAAATCTGATTGGCTTTTTGCGTGAAGATCCCCCTTTTTTATTAGTAGCCTTTCCATGCTGCTGGTATTTAGAACTCTCTCCCAAACAATAGATCTAAACTTTAAAGTAATGGGTTTGGATGAATGCAGTTTGCGGATTATATTCATTTTTATGTCTATAAACACCCTTTAAGTTCTTTTGCATATGTATACATGGTCCGGACTGACTGTAGTAGGTTTAGTTGAACCCAATGTGGAGGGCTAAATTGGCCTCTGCCCTCATCCCCACACAAAAGTGTGATCTCTTCATGTATCTCAACATTTCTTAGCTTCTTGAGCCATGTGAGGACAAAAATATGTGATGCAGTGTTGTTTGATTTTTTAATACAAACTACAGCAAATTAGATTTAGAGTTCTGCCTCAAATGTGGCAGATTGGGAATATAGATTTTTCTCTTTCTGAGTTTCATGGGAGGTAGTTAGCTGTTATGTTATAGGTGAGTTATTGTTTGGTACAATTTGTAACTTGTTTTGGTGCAGTAGGGGAGTTCGATTTACACTATGGTACAAATGAGTCGAGGGTTTCTGTTGAATTTGTCTGGTTACTATGTTATAGAAGGAAAAGCAGACCATTTACTAATATTCTCCAAGAAATAGCTGGTTAAGAATCAGAAATTACAACATCTGGAAAAATTCTAGTAGATACCAACTAATATCACTAGATCTTATATCTCCCAACAGTGAGCCCCTTCCCTGTTTGCTCTTTCTGTGTGAGAAGTGAGCTACGAAAAAAAAAAATTAAGCTATGTCAAGTTCCTGACCGTCATGGCATCTCCAAGTATTATCTTGTCTAAGTAAAAACAACGAGTCAGAGGGAAAGGGGTTCAGGATTTGAACTTTATGGTTCGAGCTTAGGATTCTACCACAATTACTGGGTTTGGAATCAATTATTTGTACTTATTTAATGAACTTTTAACACATATACAACGAGGGTCTATCGGAAACAACCTCTCTACCTCCCAAGGTAGGGGTAAGGTCTGCGTACACTCTACCCTCCCCAGACCCCATTTGTGGGATTACACTAGGTATGTTGTTGTTGTTGTTTTAACACATATACAGGGTTCGAGCCAAAGCTACTCCATCAAAGGATTGAGCCACCATATGTCTCTTTACACTATTTGCTCAATCTACACATCTACAGTTTCTTAGACTGGACAAGTTTTCCAAGTCCATGTAATAGCATTTGCAGTAACTTTGGTAGCGATATTAGATAGCAGCCCGGTGCACTAAGCTCCCGCTATGCACGGGGTCGGGGGAAGGGCCGGTTGTACGCAGCCTTACCTTGCATTTCTGCCCGAGGCCATTTTCACGGCTTGAACCATGACCTCTTGGTCACATGACAACAACTTTACCAGTTACTCCAATGCTCCCCTTCAACAGATTGTAATCCTGAGATGTGAATGAAACCTCACACTTCTAGATTCATGAAAACATACCATTTGTATATCCAAAATTCAATTTCAAAGATATGCTAGCATGATTCATCTCAAACTTTTCGGACTTCTTGAGCCGTTATTATTCTTACACTAATATAGAGGACCAGCTAGAGTCACTTGCCTGCTTTGAAAGGTGTATTTGGAAAAAAGTACCATAAATATTTTCCATCAATAATTCATGATTTCAGTAGATTTTGCAGAACTGGCAGCCAATGTGTCACATGCTAAAAATTTGCCTCTTGATGTTACACACCACAAACAATGATAAGTGGGTCTTCAGATGGCTGAAAACTTGTGGTAATATTTAAGTGGTCCTCACAGAAAATCATTGCTGGATCTAAAACACTTTAGTTAAAAGAAGTCAATCTGTCATCATGTGAAAATGGGACCGCATCCCTTAAAATGCTCTATCATGAATAGCCTTTGATATTGCTGAGATTTGGTTCTAGACATTTGCTGCTTCAACCTTCATGTGCTTGTACTTGGAGCATATTTCATTTTTGGTCCTTAATACCAAGATATCCCCAAACCTTTAGTAAATCTGCTGGTGGTTTCTGTAGCAATTATTGTCGGGAAATGCAACACCATTTGCGTTTGTGTTATGAATATTCAAACCCATGTTGGAGAGAATAGAAAACAGCGGAGTATTTATTCTTTGAATATTAAGAAATGTCAGTTTGAAATTCTTCTTATTGACAAACTCTTTCAAGGATTGGTCTATAATTGTGCATCAATTTGCTTAGTCTCTTAATTTAACTTCCGTTTAGCTAATTTAGTTCATTTGTTCACAAGCGATGACAAAGGGAAATATTTGTTTTATCTGGATTGCACATTTATGGGGTCAGATTTATATATTGTGAAGAAAACAAAAGGTTTAGCAGACAATGCTTCACTGAGTCAACATATTTAAACATTGTTTTCTAATGAAGTTTGATCTTTCATGGTACAGATGTTCAGTGTGCTTAGGGGATTACCAAGCAGATGATAAGCTTCAACAGATACCTGCTTGTGGGCACACATTTCACATGGATTGCATCGACCACTGGCTAGCCACTCATAACACCTGCCCCCTCTGCCGACATTCCATCCTTGCTCCAACTAACACTTGCATTGAAACACCTGATAGGAGCTCAGAAACAACTGAGCAAACTTCTAGTGAACAAGATGCTGATGTAACATCTCACCAGAGCAGCTCCGAATGTTGTGGGGATCCTCAAGTAGGTCAATCAAATTCAGAGCCAGAAACCAGAGAAGAAACGGAACAAAGATCGTCTAATGAAGAAGAAAGTGATGGGCATAACGTTGACCACGATACGGTCTGAAGAAACAAAAGTAACGACACTATGCAGGAGCGATGTGATTCAGTTTGATGTTCGTAAGTTAGGGAAGATAAAAATATTAGCCATGCTCTGGCTGGATAGATGTGATGCAACTTGATGCATGTTAGGGAACGATAAGGATGAGATGGTGCAGGATGAATATAACAGAACATGTTTGGCCCTTTTGCTGAGATCAAAGTTCATTGCTATGCTCATGAAGTTTAGACTTTTCTCAGGAAATGGGAGGCAGAACGGCTCGCATAAATCACCATACGAGGTTAAGGCTTGCATCATTTTACCGTCTGGGATAAGAAGAAGCTCAAACATGTAACCTTTCTGTGTATAATGGTGAATTGTAAATTTGTAACCTTTAGAATTCTAACCTCTGGTGCTTATCATGATTATAATCTTCAGAACCATGCATGTATGATTTTTGCATAATCAGTATCAAGTTGGGATAACAAATGGCAGTTGTAATTTGTAAACATCAAAAGTGCTTTTTCAACTTGTAGCTTTTTAGCTTATTTATACTTTTAGTTTGACCAATATTTTTACTCTTTTATTTCCTAGTATTTTCTCTCATCTCAAAACACACTTTCCAAATTGAACGCTTAATTCCTTTTGCATTTTGTTTGTCATTTGTTCTTCTCCTTGTATTTCCTAGTATTTTTTTTTCTTCTCCTTGTATAAATACTACTTATAAAGTAATTAATTCATAACTTTTGTAAATAACTATAACAACATATTAGTAATTTTAACAATAAAATCATTTATCAATATTTTTTTATTAAAATACATCAATTATTTATTACTCTCCCGTTCCAAAACACTTGTCGCATTTTCATTTAAATGCCCCTTAAAAAAGTATTTATAAGGATAGCATTTTGACTATTTTACCTTCTTAATATATTTTATCATGATATCTCTTCTTAATAAATATTTACTTATTTATCTATGTCAACTTTATCAATAATGTACTTCCTCTTAAATAAACGACACGTATTTTGAGACAAGTAACTTTAATAAAAACAACAAGTATTTTGGGAGGAAGGGAGTATTAATTTCAATTTTTCAAGACTTCTATTTACACATGTAAACTTTTTATTAGTAAGATCAATTCCCTAACAATAAAAAGTAGAGTACTATTTTTAGAAACACTAAAGTTTACCAACTTTTCACTCCGGGTTTTTCTAAAAAAGAATATTTATTTTTATATTTAATAAATTTAGATTCCTCGCATTTTTAATTTAGAAATATAATATTAAAAAGTCTATCTTTATTTCTTAAATTTTTTATTTTTTTCCAGTACTTTTAGGTTTTAGCTGAGTCTTACTTGTTTCCCCCCGCCCCCTTGCTACTTATAAATTGATGTTTTTGTCCCCTTTAGCTTACCCACTTTCAGAATGGAGCAACCAGCAGACCGAGCCGTCATGCCTGCCCGCCCTGTTTGTCGACTGGGAAGCGCGCTTAGCTGAATGCGTGGCTCCACTTGCTCAGGAGGGGTTCCCTGTTGCGGCTTGGACCCGGGAAGCTGTGACTCGGTCCTACATCACAGTCAGAAAATTCATTGACACTGTCAAGACCCTCACTGCTGAGGCGGACCGCACAATCTTCCTTAAGATGATACACAAGGGGAGCCAGAATGAGGCCTGGTACACACAGGGCACATGTACCCCCAAGGATATGTTTCTTTTCTGTACATGGTTGAAGTCGCTTCTCGGCGCCGAGTTCGTGAATGAGTGTCGTCGGCTGCGTGCTCTCGAAAGGAGGGCAGTCGGCGGGCAGACTATAGCAGATGTCAGTTATCAATGTGCCCTAGATGCCCAGCTCAACGAATTATCCATCAAGGAGAAGGCATTACGTTTCGAGATGGATGCTGAGTTGCAGGAGTTGCGCCGCCAAGTTGTGTTGTTGGAGAGGAAGAAAGAAGGAGGATTGAAGGCCCTCAAAGCTGAGTACCAACCGGCTGCCGCTTATGTGCCAATGGATGAAAAGTCAAACTATGAAAACTTCTGAAGGTCAAATTAGTTGGAAGTCTGCAATCTTTGTCCCTAATTATTCTGCTTTTTCTCCAAGATTGGATCTTTTCGTGTTTGGATCCGTTGAGAAACCATATGGATTTGTACCTTCAATACTATGTACTTCATTCTTGATTTCCAATAGCTTGGTGAGGACTTATTTTGGCACTTCATTTCTTTTACTTAGTTTTCCTAGCCAATGAAATGCTCGGTCTTTTTGGGGATTTTGTCTCTTTAATTTATGATTATTATCTTGGCTACTTGTTTAGTTCAATCTTGATTGCTTAGGATCTTGAAGAAATTTCTCTAAATATCTGAGCTTTTTTACTTTTTCCAGACTTTGCAATTTGATTTAACTTTGAGTGACTAGTCTAGCTAGCTAATTTTCATGTGATATTTAGTTTACTCACTACGTCTCAATTTAAGTGTGTACTTTTCTTTTTGGTATGTCTCATGTTGTTTCTTTCTATATTTAATAAGTTTGACAATTCAAACATCACGACAAGTTTATAACCACAAGATTCAAAAACTTTTTAGTACTTTACACATCTTTAATTTAGGACCACAAGATTCAAAATGCTCCTTTTATTTTTTTAACTTTGTGCCTAGTCAAATTAACACACTTAAATTGGGACGAAGGGAGTATTAGAAAATGGGTTCAGTCAGAAAAGCACTTTACTATTGTTCAGTATCCAAAGGGGGTCAACTTCTATATGCATATAATGGCGGAGATCATGAGATTAAGAACTTGGCTGCATTGTGTTTAGAAAGGATTCCCTCTTTTCATAAATGGTATTTTCAAACTATGGCTAAGAAAACTTTTGGGTTTTT
Source organism: Anisodus tanguticus (assembly GCA_034509755.1). Lineage (NCBI taxonomy): Eukaryota > Viridiplantae > Streptophyta > Magnoliopsida > Solanales > Solanaceae > Anisodus > Anisodus tanguticus. Next base: position 1,581,126 of record CM067545.1, on the reverse strand, counting down.
GATGGAAGGTGAAGGGTATGTTTACTTTGCTATTGTAGATGAGGGTCTTGGTAATGCTGAAGTCTTAAAGTTTCTACAACAGTTAAAGGATGAATTTAGAAAATTGGCTAAAAAGGGTTTTTGTTGGACTATGTCGACGAAGCTCACTTTGTTTACAAGGAGAACTAGTTCCTGTTATTTCACCATGTAACAATGCCAATGGGCAAATTGAGGTTGGCGCTTCGACAATGCCCTGTTGTTGGGAAAGCCAAGTAGACAAGAAAAGAAGAAAATGAAGGATCATGTAATTGCTATGAGAGATACTGAGTTAGAGGAGCACCAAAAATCTACAGAACAAGTTCCTCCAATTATGTCACAGAAAGAGTTGTGCTTGGTAAGGAGCATAACAACATAACAAGCTCTCAAAACTTTCAAAAGAAGTGGTGCTGCCATGTGCGCGTTGTCCTTGCAATTGATGTTGTGGTATGTCTTGTGTTGTTTGGGATCTGGTTAATTGTTTGTGAAGGTACGAAGTGCCTTCACTAAAGTTGTTCTGCTGGTACCTTATCTTAAATGCTTGGAGCCAAGGCGGTCATTGTTCTAGCTTTTTGAAATACTTCAGCACAGTGTTGCATCGCGATAAGCATTTCTGAAGAAATTGGATAATGATATTAACAGATCAAGGAGTATAATACTTATATCATGTATGAGCTTCATCGAAGTATTGTTAGATACTCATATTTGTACAGGAAGCACTTTGTTTATGGAGAGTAGGGGATTTCCGAGTTATTTGCAGCTTCACTGTTACTCCTTGTAACTGCCACATGAGTGCTTCATTAAAAAATATATGTAAGTGTTCTTTTTCTATCGGATTGAGATGGGTCTAAGTGGAGAAATATGGAGCCGACCTAACTAGCTTGGGGTTGAGGCATAGTAGTCGTCGTATTTTTTTTCTTTTCCATTGCAATCTTGTGTATATACAAATGCGTGGTTACATATGTTTTTGCTACTTTCTTCAGTTAAAAGTTTGCTCTGAAATCACGCTACGTGAACTATTCCTATATTACTTCTCCATCATCTGCTTATCCTATAACATTTTCAATGATCCCTTGAGCATAAAAAATAAAAATGTTTGAAGCAGAGTTTTGGTGGTGAGGGACTGTAGCCCGTTACTTTGCTGGATAAGTGCTGCGAAGAACATCTTAAGAATTGAATGAATAGTAAAATTTGGCAAGCCAATCTTCTTTCAAGAATTCAAGTTCATGAACAATTGAAATATAGACAACAAAGGGATATTATTTCTCTTTTCGCCATCATACTATATTTTAACTAGTACTATTTACATGTTCTTTTATACTTGCACTAGTTATATTGACCTAAGATAGAATGAATTTACTGAAAGTCATCTGTATAAGAGCCAAAACCACAAGAAGATGACAGGCTCAGGGGAAAAAATGCAACAGTAGACTAGAACAACTGGCGCTTTTGTATTTGAAGTAGCCAATATCAATATGTTATGCATTTCATCATAATTAACTAATCAAGCTGCATATCCTTGGTCCTCAAAAGTTATTCACTGAAGCAGAATATTGCATTGAGGGCCATACCATGAAGAAATGGGCTTATCAAGCTTCAATTAGTTGCTTTAGTGAATAGAGATGAAAGATTAGGGAAGCTTCATGGTAGTATTTGGTTTTCTTTGTTCATTGGTTGGCCTGTTGATATTGTGTTGAAAAGGAAATTAATCACCCACCCCCTTTCACAACATATGCTAGTGTAAGTTTACTGTGGAGTGTGGAGGTGACTTCTTGGACTTGATTTTACCTCTTTTCTGTTTTTTTTTTTTTGGAAAAACTTGCACCTTTATTTTAATTTGTTGGGATGTGATACTTCAATTTTATAATGTCATGCAGTATAGGCGTCAATACAGACATAATCATATTTTGGGATTATTACATCAGCACAGAATCCAGTAGACTTGGCATATCTTTATTTTCCCCCCTCTCCTTGAAATCTCTAGGCCGTTAAGTGCATATTCATCGACTTCCTTGAGATTCTGTCACTGTTAGATGCATATATAAGGCTTGAGAAGGATACCTTTACATGTCATGTGAAATTGCTGTATCCTATTTCTGTAACTATCGTATTTTCTATTTACCTTTATAACCTCTCGCTTCTGATGGACAGTATTCAACACAGTTTTGATGTTAAACTAAACAACCTCTTATTAAACTGTAGAGGAATCAAGTTTAGTGAGTTTTGCTCGAGTCATTTACTCCTTGATTGGGAGATACGTCAGTGGCTATGTTTGTTTCACTATTTTGAGAGGAAAATATGCTTCTCTGCTCCCTTTTTCTGACTGATGATAAAGTACAGACAACAGAGGGGAGGAATGGAAACCAAAGCACTGCCTCCTACAAATTGTGTTTCCAAGATGAGAAGAGAGCATGAATAGATGCATTAGTTAGCGCAGGAATTCTAGTGCAGAAATTGTTATGGTGGTGTGTTTATGATCAATGGACTAGTAACAGTTAACAAAGAAATTATTAGGCATGCATCGCCTCTATGGAATTTGTCAAGACTTGACTACACTGATTAACCTACATGTACATATTTTAGTTGTTCAAAATTAGTTTATAAGCACTATTCTCCTTTTAGATTCAGGTATTGGAATGTATATACAGAGGAAGCCCTGTTACTTAGATTACAAATATTACCGCGTTATTCATGTGCACATCAACTTTCAATTTTCAGTGTGTGTCTTGCAATGTGGGCATGTTGATACCATGAAAGAGAGAATAATTTCCTTTGGGGATTCCTTTCATTATTCACAATATATATAGCTGTACAAGGTTGATTCCTAATATGGTACGAATCCTAACTTACCTTACAAAGGTTGATTCCTAATACAATTATAATCATAAGTTACCTTAAATATACATCTATCATAATTATAAAATATACGGAGAATATTCTGAGAATATTCGCTAATACAAATGACTTTTTACTCATGATATTTTCCTGTTCTAATACACAATTGAATTAATCTCATGTCTTTAAGACTGCAAGCTGCTCAATGCTTTGCCTATGATCAAAGGCTCCAAGCGGATATACCTCAAAGTTGGCTTCCATAACTAGTGTCAATGGCCACTTTTTGGCATGAAAAATAGTTATTGTTATGAAGTTTCAGATTTCACAGGTGAAATATACCTTAACTCTCAATGGGGCTTAGATGGCTTCCATAAATTGCTACTTTTTGGCCTATTTTTGAAAAGTAATCATTGTGTAGTAAACACTACAACAAATTTTCAACAGCAGGGAAGATGATTGTATTTAATGAACTGAAATAGGAAATTAGAATTGGAAAATTAAGAAACGAAATGTAAACGTGTAAATATATTCCCTACCCATAATTAGAATATTTTCATATATTGTGTAAATATAATTATGGTAAGACTAGGATTCCTCTTTTGTATAGGCTTAGGATTCCTCTTTTGTATAGGCTTAGGATTCCTATTGTATAAGGGATGAATATTGTACTCTATATATACCTTGATATTAATGAAAGACTCCTCAAGGGAGATTAATATCATCTTACATGGTATCAAGAGCCAAATAAACAAAACCCTAAAAACCTTTCTCTTCCACAGCCGTCGGCTGCCTCTCCTACGCCGCGACCCTCCCGGATTTTCTTCTTGTTTTTCGGGTTTTGTTCTTCCTTTCTTCTCTTCTCTAAATGGCTATCCCTGATTCTTCCACACTTTCTGACGCCTCTACCTCCACAAATCCCACCACAAAGTCATCACCCCCGTTTCATCCCGCCCTTACTGTTTCCAACAACAAGAACCATATTCCCATTATTCTTGAACAAGAAAACAACCAGTATTCTCCCTGGGTTGAACTTTTTCGCAATCATGCATGTCTCTATAACGTGCTTGACCATATTGATGACACTATTCCGCGCCCTACGGAGGTTGATGATTCTATCTGGCACCGTCTCGACGCCGGCGTCAAACAATGGATATATGGTAGTATCTCTCAGGATTTGCTCCTTACTATCATGAAATCTGACTCCACAGCCCTTGACTTGTGGAATCGTTTGGAGGAAATTTTTCAGGACAACAAGCACACTCGTGCCGTGTATTTGGAAGAACAGTTCAACAAAACACGTCTTGAAAACTTCTCCAATGTCTCTGAGTACTGCAAGCAGCTTAAACTTCTAGCGGATCAACTCTCCAACATCGGCACGCCTGTCACTGACGATAAAATGGTGCTACAAATGATTTCTGGCCTTACTAAGGGCGAATATGATACTTTGGCCACCATTATTCAACAGGCAGATCCGCTACCGAGTTTTAACAAAGCTCACTCACAATTGTTGCTCAAAGAAACCCGTCGTGCTAAGCAGGATGAGCACGCCCAGCAGGTGTTAGATGTCGACACGCAACCTCAAGATCAGACGCCACCAGACAACTCCCAACAGCGGCAGGGCCACGGCGGCAAGGGTGGAAAAGGCCGCGGCGGTAGAGGAGGTCGTGGTCGTGGCAAGGGTCGCGGTCAACAGAACCAACAGCAGCAACAGCAACAGAGATCGCAGAACAACTGGGCTGCGCGCTCCTCGGCGGTTCGTCTGGCGCCCGCGCGCCCCCGCCGAGCCGCGACGCCAAGTCCATTCCAGTACCAGTAGCCATACAATCCGTATTCTTACCCCGATTTGCTAGGCCCCGCTCCAGCCCCACAACAGGCACACTTCATGCAAGGTCAGGTCCCGCAGCCCTCCTCCGGCATGACACCCACTGAGTTGGGTCGGGCGTTCAAGACCCTCTCTATGCAACACCGACAATACTTGGTACATGGACTCGGCGCCACATCTCACGTCACCCATCTGCAGGTACTATTCCTAAACTGTTTCATGTAAAACATCCTCAATATGTTACAGTTGGTAGTGGACAACGCATTCCAGTTAAGGGTTATGGTACCTCATACACACAACCTCCTCATCCACACTTCTCCCTCAAAAACACCCTATATGCCCCACACTTGATTAAGAACCTCATATCTGTCCGTCAATTTACTCGTAATAATTAAATCTGTGGATTTTGACCCTTTTGGTTTTACTGTAAAAGATCTTCATACGAGGACACCTCTTATGAGATGCAATAGCACGGGGGATCTCTATCCATTCACTTCCACCTCCGCTGCCAGATCTTGCTCTCCCGTCACTCTAGCGGTACGTTTCTTCTTCAACCTGGCATAATAGGCTTGGTCATCCAGAGTCCCGCTTTTAATTTTCTTAGAGGCAACAATTTCATTGCTTGTAATGGGAAACTTGCCCAAAATTGTGTTTCTTGCTCTTTAGGCAAACATATTCGTCTTCCGTTCAAATCATCTACTAGTGTTACATTTGCTCCTTTTGATATTAAACATGCCGATTTATGGACATCTCCTATCACTAGTTCTCTCGGTCATAAATACTATCTTGTGTTGCTTGATGATTTTTCACACTACGTTTGGTTATACCCTCTTAAATTTAAATCGGAAGTGTTTGTCAAATTTTTTGAGTTTCGCAAGTTCATTCAAACACAATTTGGAAAAGGCATAAAATCATTTCAGTGCGATAATGGTCGTGAATTCAATAACTCTATGTTTCACCATTTTTGTACCAATAATGGCATGGTCTTTCGCTTCTCCCCGCCCTCACACCTCACCACAAAACGGTAAAGCCGAAAGAATCATCCGCACCATTAACAATATGATTCGCACCCTATTGATTCATGCCTCCCTCCCTCCACCCTTCTTCGGGTCTATGTCTTTGCTAAAATGTCGAATACACTCTAAATATTCTCCCTACTAGCACTCTTCACAATATGACCCCTACCGAAATCCTCTACCATAGAATCCCCTCTTATGATCATCTACGAATTTTTGGTTGTCCGTGCTATCCCAACCTTAGCTCCACCCCCCTCACAAGCTCGCTCCTAGGTCCACTCCATGTGTCTTTCTAGGATTCCCGCCGAACCATAGGGGCTATCTATGCTATGACTTGTCGACTCGTCGGATCCACATATCTCGTCACGTCACATTCGACGAGACCACATTCCCGTTTTCGAATCTTCCAAAATTCCAAAAACAGGACTACTCATTTCTTGACGAGTCCGCCATCTCTCCCCTCATAATCGAACAACTCACATCCTCTCGTTCCGTCGTCGAGCCGCGGCGCCCAAACTTCGCAGAAGCTTTGTCAACCTTCTAGCACCGCGACTCTCGATCCGAGCCGCGGCACCTCCGACGGCTTCGCCCCCACCCTCTCCTTATCCGACTTTACCCCCGTCTCGGACACCACTCCGCCACCCACCGTCCCTACCCATCCAATGGAAACTCGTTCAATGCATGGAATCTTCAAACCCAAAGTCCATTTCAACTTGTCCGCCCAAACCATCTCTCCACTTCCAAAGAACCCAAAATTGGCCAAACAAGACCCTAATTGGAATGCGGCTATGTATGAGGAATTCAATGCTTTAACTAAACAAGACACGCGTGGGATCTAGTACCTAGACCTCGAGGGGTGAATGTCATTCGTTGTATGTGGCTATTTCGTCACAAGTTCGGAGACAATGGGGATCTTGAGAGGTATAAGGCCCGTCTTGTGGCTAATGGCACAAATCGGCGGAGGGCATTGATTGTGGTGAGACCTTCACCCGGTTGTCAAACCGGCTACCATCCGCACAAGCTTTTGAGCATAGCCATGGGCAAACACCGACCGATCCATCGCTTGATGTGAAGAATGCATTCTTACATGGGGATCCGAGAGAGACAGCCTCTACATGCATCGCCCACCGGGGTTCACCCATCCGGCCAGCTTCCTCACTATGTGTGCCGTCTCCGTAAGTCACTATATGGCCCGAAGCAGCCCCGTGCGTGGTATGATCGCTTTGCCGGGTATATCTTGCATATTGGGTTTGTATGCAGCAAGAGTGATACATCACTTTTCATTTTTCATCGAGGTAGTAGCACGGCTTACTTATTACTTTACGTGGATGATATTGTTCTTACTTGCCTCCTCCGACGGATTGAAAAATGAGATTATTGCCTTGCTCAAGTCCGAATTTGCAATGACCGATTTGGGAAAGCTGAGTTACTTTTTGGGGATATCGGTGACCGGTCCGCCAATCATATGTTCTTGTGTCGGCGTAAGTATGCGAAGAGATTGTGTACGGGGCTAAGATGGCGAACGCAAAGAGGTGCCTACTCCGCTTGATTCCAAATCTAAGCTCGGTGCTATGGATGGTGCTCCGCCTCTCGATCCTACTCGTATAGGAGCCTTGCGGTGCACTTCGCATCTCACATTCACCGGGCCGGACATAGCTTATGCTTTGTTCGGCATGTGTGCTTATTCATGCATGCCCCCGGGGAGTCTCATTTCACGCTCTTAAGCGTATCATTCGATACATTAAGGGCATTCTTGATTATGGTTTGCACCTATACCCCTCTCGCACCGCACGGGTTGCTTTCAAATACGGATGCGAGATTGGGCGGGGTGTGTCCGGACACGCGACACTCCACCTCCGGCTTTTGTGTTTTCTTAGGGGATAATCGATTTCTTGGTCCGCGCAAGCGACGAGCTACCCTATCTCGCTCCGGTCTGGCCGAGGCCGAGTACGAGGCGTTGCAAATGTAGTAGCTGAGATTTGTTGGCTCAGAAATTTACTGTTAGAACTTCAGTGTCCTTTGCGTCAGGCATCTATTGTGTATTGTGATAACATCTCTGCCATCTATCTTTCTCATAATCCGGTTCAACATCAGCGAACCAAGCATATTGAGATAGACCTACACTTCGTTCGTGAGAAAGTTGCGTTAGGCCATGTCGAGTGTTACATGTTCCATCATCCTATCGGTATGCGTACATATTTACCAAAGGACTTCCCGACGCTTATTTCTTGACTTCAGAGCCAGTCTCAGCGTCCGGCCTCCTCCCGCTCCGACTGAGGGGGTGTGTAAACGTGTAAATATATTCCCTACCCATAATTAGAATATTTTCATATATTGTGTAAATATAATTATGGTAAGACTAGGATTCCTCTTTTGTATAGGTTTAGGATTCCTCTTTTGTATAGGCTTAGGATTCCTCTTTTGTATAGGCTTAGGATTCCTATTGTATAAGGGATGAATATTGTACTCTATATATACCTTGATATTAATGAAAGACTCCTCAAGGGAGATTAATATCATCTTACACGAAACAGTAACAAAGAATGGGGATGAGAAACTTAGACTAGAAAGGAAATGAGAGAACAGACATATTTCAACAATATTCGCATAATCCTACTCATACTACAGAGAGAACTAGTTACTATATAGCAACTATATTTCCTATTTCCTTGTCCAATAGCACATCAACCTGGATCCCAAGAACTATTGTCATGGACTATCAGCTATTTTTCAAATACATGAGCTGCAAAGTGGTTATTTGCATATTTTCACCTCCATATGTGTAAAAGAAAAGAGGAAAACTTGGATCACACTATTTCTAAAAACTTTTGACAACCCAATATATATAGTAGAGTAATATATAATCTACGTCCTTAAAGAATTCAAAATTGCTAAAACCGAAATGTCAACTGTCATGCCACGTGCTCCATCCTGTATTATAAGGGAAGAAAAATAGAAAGTCTGCAAACGAAGATACTCCTATAAGTAAATATTTAAAGGAAATAAACGACTGTTAAACCTAGGTGATTTAATCAGTAAATCAATCAATCAAATGTTGGAGAAACACAAGCAGACTTGTTCAAGAAATGTCCTTCGTCATGCTATTGAATTTTTACGTGTGCATGGAGCAAGCACATCGCGAGCAGTAAAACATACACATGCATGCATGCTACAGCCTACATAGTATATTAATATCTGTACGTAAGCAAATACTTTAAAGTTTATGATTAGCAAATGGTACTACAATATTGACAATTTCACCTTTATTAGTTGAAGTTCAAACAACATCAGGATAGTACGTACTGAATTTTAACACATTACAAGACCTGCAAAAAACAAATAATTGATTTCCCTGATCCGTTAAAACTTGTCTCAAATAATAGGAGAAGTGTGTTTGGTATGATAGAAAGCAGTTTCTTGAAAATGTTTGATAAAGTCATTCTTCTGTGTGCGGTTATTGCTAAGGATCATTATATCATTATGAATATGGTTATTCTTAATTATCTTCATTATGTAAAATCATCAATTATGTAATTAAAGAGAATATTATGTAATTAGTGTGATAGGATGATTAGCATATTTATAGGTTATTATTAGGATAGTCTTCCAACATCATAGCCATAGATTCATCTTATAGACTTGTATATATATTGTATTCTTAGTATGAAATAAATCATGGAATGAACTTCCTTCATGGTATCAAGAGCCATAAATTAACTTTGCCCACCCCCCACCTATTCGGCCTACCCACCCCCACCCCCCGAATTAGTATTTTTGGCTAACCCTAAACCACTCCTACTTTGACTTCTGTCTTCCTTTTACTCTAAACCCTAGCCGACAACTTACCCTAAACTACTCTTCCTGACGCCAAACCACTTTCGGTTTAGGGTTCTTCCACCAAATACTTTTTCTCCTTCTTTTATTCTTGTTTTTCGTGGGTAACTATGGCCAACAAACAAAAATTTCATTTATCTCTTGCCGTAAATAACGTCAAGAACTTTATTTCAATTACACTTGAGATGGAAAAATGGCAATACTCCTCGTGGGCAGAGTTATTCAAAATCCATTGCCGAGCATACGAAGTAATAGACCATATCATTCCTTTCGAATCTTCATCGTACAACACCGGTGTTGACAAAAAGTTACGGTCTCGTTTGGATGCTATAGTCCTTCAATGGATTTACGGCACCATCTCTAACGACCTTTTGCATACTATTTTGGAACCAGACTCTACGGCTCAACAAGCGTGCGTTTGCAAAATATTTTTCAAGATAATAAACTTTCTAGGGCGGTATATCTTGAAAATCAATTCACCAACGTCAAATTAGATGATTTTTCAAACGTTTCCACCTATTGTCAAGAGTTGAAAATGCTTGCCGACCAACTATCCAACGTTGGTGCGCCGGTGACAAATCAAAGGTTGGTGCTTCAATTAATTGTGGATTTGAATGAACAATATGATGGTGTTTCAACGTGCATTCAAAAAAGTAACCCATTACTGTCTTTTTATGAGGCTCGTTCGAGGTTGATTCATGAAGAAACTTGAAAGGCTAAACAAGTAGCGACGACGGCAAACAACGTCGGCACCGCCCTTATTTCCACTAACAGGACGGATGAGGTTTTTGGACCTCAAAATTCTGGTCCGGAAACACACCAAAATTGTAACAATAACAGACCAAAAAGGGGTCAAAACCGCAACAATAATAAAGGAAAAAATAATGGTGGAAAAGGGAGGGGCCGGAACACCGAAAATTTTTCCGATGAAGGGGCTGGCAGCGGGCAGAACCGTCCCCACTAGGATCTGCAGTAGCAGGGAGGCAGCGGGCAGTGGGGCCAGGTCCCACTGTGGGTTTGGAACCCACAATAGTGGCCCCCACCGTACTCCTTTCTGATGAACCAGTGGGCCATGCCCAACAACCAAAACAAGCAGCCCATAATTTTAGGAAACCGGCTACCGCAAGCCTTTATGGCCCATGGCCCCTCGATGTCACGTTATGTCCCCACGAACATCGAGCATTCCATGAACAACATGAGTCTTAATGTTCTCGATGATTCTTGGTACATGGACACGGGGCCACGTCACACATGACGGCATCTCAAGGTAATCTCTCGTCTTATTTTAATATGAGCACAAATAAAAATATTATTGTTGGCAGTGGACAAGAAATTCCAATTCGTGGTATTGGTCAATCAAATCTACCACCCTCCCACTAACCCCTACATTTTAAAAATATCCTTCATGCCCCTAAAATTATTAAGAATTTGGTATTTGTGCGTCGGTTTAGCGCTGACAATAATGTTTCTGTGAATTTTGATCTGTTTGGGTTTTCTATGAAGGATTTTCAGACGGAGAAACCACTAATGAGATGTAATGGCACTGGGGATTTGTATCCCATCACCGCTCTCACCAACAACCAAGTCAACTCTCCATAGGCCTTTGCTGCCTTTTCACATGATTTATGGCATAACCGTTTGGGCCACCCAGGTTCACCAGTGTTGGATTTTCTTAAAAGACATAATTTTATTGCTTGTAACTGTAGTGTGGACTCATATGTTTGCCGTTCTTGCGTTTTTGGAAAATATTTTAAATTTCCATTTTCTTTATCTTCTTCACAAACTATTAAGCCATTTGATATTATGCATTGTGATGTGTGGACATCCCCGATTTTGAGTTTGGCAGGTCATAAATATTATATCCCTACTATTTTTAAACAATTTAGTATTTTCATCCAAACCCAATTTGAGAGATCCATAATATATTTTCAATGTGACTATGGGAGGGAATTCATAAATAACACTTTCAAAATTTTTGTCAACAAAATGGGGTGTCATTGCGTCTCTCATGTCCATATACTTCTCCTCAAAATTGAAAAGCCGAAAGAAAAACCCTAACAATCAATAATATGATTCGTACACTACTTGCACACTCGTCCACGCCACCATCTTTTCGGCATCATGCTCTTCAATTGGCCACCTATATTTTGAACATTCTTCCCAGCAAGTTGCTATCAAACAAATCACTCACCCAAATGTTGTACCATCGTATTCCATCATACAACCATTTAAGGGTTTTTGGGTGTTTATGTTATGATTGTTATCCCTTGTTTCCGTCCACCACCATAAACAATTTCCAAACCCGGTCCACTCCTTATGTTTTTTTTGGGATATCCACAAAATCATCAGGGTTATAAGTGTTATGAATGTATAATGGGAAAATTATCTTATCTCGTCACGTTATTTTTTATGAGTCCACATTCCCGTTTACTACATATCAAGTCGCATCCCCACCTTCATATAAATTCTTAGACGTAGGAATACATCCGATTTTGAACCACCATTTAAATACCCAATCCGTTAGTGCCCCGGGTGGGCCGACCCAAAGTGGAAAATCACTACAGCAGGCCCAACACCGAGACGGCACTGGGCCAGACCAAGATTGGGAGCCCACTGCCCCTTCCTTGGCATCATCGGCCCAATCCAGTGCTAGTCACTTCCAGGCCCAACATGTTTCACCAAACAGTTTTCCAGGTCCAACTTCACAAGCCATTATTCGGCCCATCCCAATTTTCCCACTTTTGCCCTGTCCGCCACCCACCGACCCAATGACCCAGCCCATTATTCCGGTCCCACTTCGAAACATTGAAACACATGCCATGCACGGGATTTTTTTGCCTAAGCGTCATTTTAACCTAACTTCTTCGATTCAACCCATCTCCACTTCCAAATAATCTCAAAGCAGCCATATCCTACCCGAATTGGAAAGCTGCCATGCTAGACGAAATTGATGCTCTTACTAAAAATAAGACGTGGGACTTAGTGTCCCGTCCATCAAATGTGAACATCATATGATCTATGTGGATTTTTTGTCATAAAAAGAATTTTGATGGCTCTTTTGTGAGACACAAAGCTCGTCTTGTAGGTGATGGAAGGTTTCATTTGGTTGGCGTGGATTGCGGTGAAACATTCAGTTTGGTAGTTAAGTCTGCCACTATCAGGACTGTTCTGAGTCTGGCCTTGTCAAAATCATGGACCATACATCAGTTGGATGTCAAGAATGCATTTTTACATGGTCACCTACAGGAAACAGTTTACATGAACCAACCATTTGATTTCCGGGATCCTACCTATCTAGATTATGTTTGCTTGTTGAAAAAATCTTTATATTGTTTGAAACAGGCCCCGGGGCATTGTACAACATGTTTGCAGGGTTCGTATCCACACTAGGGTTCTCCCACAATAAGTCCGATCAGTCTTTGTTTTTTTACAAGAAGGGACATGACATGACTTATCTTCTTCTATATGTGGATGACATTATTCTCACAGCATCATCTGCCTCACTTAGCCAATCTATTATGTCCTTCCTTGCGTCGGAATTTGCTATGAAGGATTTGGGTCCTTTAAACTATTTTTTGGGCATTGCGGTTACTCAATATGCAAGTGGTCTGTTTCTCAGTCAAAGGAAATACGCCGAGGAGATCATAGAAAAAGCTGATATGTCATCGTGCAAGATGTCCCATGCGTAGGTTGATACAAATGCAAAATTGAGTAACACGACAGGTTCCCCCATACAATGACCCGACACATTACCGCAGCCTAGCAGGGGCATTGCAGTATCTCACCTTCACGAGACCTGATATCTCCTACGCGGTTCAGCAAGTTTGTTTACATATGCATGATCCGAAAGAAGCAGATATGGGGGGCTCTGAAATGAATTGTACGATATATTAAGAGTACTCTTGATTTTGGGATGCACCTGTATAAGTCTGCCGTCACTGGCATTATATCTTATACAGATGTTGATTGGGGTGGCTGTCCAGACACATGACGCTCCACCTCTGGCTATTGTGTGTTTTTAGGAGACAACCTCGATTCCTAATCGTCGAAACGCCAGTCGATATTGTCTCGGTCAAGAGCAGAGGCAGAATACAGAGGGGTAGCTAATGTAGTCTCTTAGTCATGTTGGCTCCGTAACCTTCTTTTAGAACTACATTGTCCGATCGAAAAAGCTACAGTGGTTTATTGTGATAATGTGAGTTCAATATACTTATCAGGTAACCCTGTCTAGTATCAGCGCACAAAACACATAGAAATGGATATATTGTTTGTCCGTGAAAAGGTTGCACGTGGACAAGTCCGGGTTCTTCATGTTCCGTCCCGTTATCAGATTGCAGACCTTTTCACAAAAGGACTTCCGCGCATGCTGTTTGATGATTTCAGGGAAAGTCTCAGCATCCGCGCACCTCCAACTAAGATTGTGGGGGTCTGTTAAGGATCATTATATCACTATGGATATGATTATCCTTAATTATCTTCATTATGTAAAATCATCAATTATGTAATTAAAGAGAATATTATGTAATTAGTGTAATAGGATGATTAGCATATTTATAGGATATTATTAGGATAGTCTTCCAACATCATAGCCATAGATTGATCTTATAGGCTTGTATATATATATTGTATTCTTAGTATGAAATAAATCATGGAATTAACTTCCTTGGGTTATCAAAAAATCATTTCCACCAAATGGGAAAAAATGACTTCTCTCCCTTCTTGGCAGAAGTCAATTTCTTACAACTAATTTTTTCGTGATTTTCTTACATCTATGTATCTTATAATTTCATATTACTTGCAACAAGTAACCCCACTTGTGAAATTATTGTTGCTCCAAGTAACAACATTTGGTCATTATTAATAATATTCAGTATTAAAAAATATAGCGAATACACTTTCTAATTTGCTAATATTACTATTCTGGAAAAGTATTTTTTTCATTCACTAACCAATTACCGGAAAATATTTTCCTATTTTCTTTAAATAACGACCTTCATCATGGCAAACACACTCTAAATGTAAAACTTGTCAAGAATTTGATCAAACTTTCAAATAACATGCATCATCAAGATTTCAAGTCTAATTTATATGCTCATAAATGTACTGTGTGAAATACAGAGAACTTGCAAGCTACTTATATCAATATGATATTAATAAAAAGAAGGCATAATATAATTAAAAGAACAGGAAGGAAACGTGAAGTTGAATCAATGAAATTAATGAATCCTTAAGGTCGTCTCCTAACATGTGCGACGCCCGAGCTATGGTGATTGCATCTCCAATTTTTCACATTATATACAGGAAGAACCCTAAACCTAAACTTTGATCCCTGGATCCTAAATTTATTAAAATATCAAACTCCAATAATAATTCATAATTAAATATTGGCCCGTCTATATGAATTTGCCAATCCCGAAAAGGTTTTGTACATTTTTCGCCAAAGTTTGCTTTAGAAACAATCAAATGTCCCATTATTTATTTCCTCGGGATCATTTATTTATTTTAATAGTACAGCGAATTCAGGTATAAATTTGTACGCGTTTGTGCAGCAAGTGGACTTTACATGGCAAGTTTCTAAAATTAAAATTGAACCCGGAATTCATTGCACCACCCATGACTCAAGCCTCAAGGGCGTAGGTCAATAAAGTACGTGGATGCAAATATTTTAGATGATTTAAGGTTCAAATTTAGGAGGAAAAGAAACTAGATGATGAAATTCTTTCATGTGGCCAAAGTTATGGTGGACAAAATTAATTTTAGTTTCAAGAGAATATTCGAGACACACACAAATTAATTAGTACTCAATGAAATAGTCGAAGTGTGTGTAAATTGAAACATGGAATTCATGCATGCATGATATTTACCCTTGTTTTGTGATATTGCTTCTTGTGCTAGTAATAGTAGCTAGGGTTAGCTGGCAAATTCCATGCAAACGATTGATTCGTTTTCTCAAGTGACTCCACTATCTGGTCATATAATATATTGTTGGAAAGAAGGAAAAATTGCCAACAATAATAACGGAAACAATATACTAATATGACAAGTGGAATAAGGATAATATAATCACCTATGCAATTCTTATTAAAATGGATATAACACTACTAGAAACATGGAGAAGTCTGGTGACAGGACCTCAACTTAGTTTTGTTAGGAGATTGGCAAAACTTGCTAAGTATGTGGCAGGGCCCAATTTGGATTAATGCTAATTAATTCGAGGCAAGTTGTTGAGGCATCAAGACAACCCTCCAAGTTTTAAAAAATATATTTTTATCCAACGATTTAAAAAAAAATTATAACTATTCCAAGCTTTCAAACCAGCCCCCGAGTTTTAAATAATACACTTTTGTCATTCAATTAATAATAATTTTCCCAAAATGGCAAAAAATTCAGCTGCCCAACTACTACTTCTTCACGTCTGCCGCCATTAATTTCCTTCTCCAAACTCATTTCTTACTGTAAAATTACTCATATTCGGCGTTGCACCTTCGTAAGACTCGGATTCATCGCCCTCAGCTCCCTCTATTCGTCCTGCTCGGATACCTCATTTTGTTCTGGTAATTTTCATTCAAATCATCGAAATTGGTCTCCAATTTATTAGTTCGATTATTTGTGTATTTGTGAGGATTTGATTTTGTGGTTCCGCATATCTGTAGAAACAAATTAATCAACAATCAATTTTCCCCCAATTATTTCCTATTTAATCAACTCAGTTGTAGAAGATTTATTTAATTGAAATTATTTTAATCGAGTTGTTCTTTTATTTGTCTAGTTTACTTGTTATGGGATATGGTATATTAGTAGGCGGAGAATATTATGGTGAATGGGTGGAGACTTCAGATTGCTGGATTTGTCATTCTAGAACAAAGGTGATAGTACCAATTGAAATTCAAAGGACATGTACATATAAGCAGTTGGTTGAAAGCGTCATTGAAAGTGGTCAGCTAAAATGCTCACACATCGACATGATGATTAGTTATACGATTAGTGTTGTGTTTTCTATGCAAAAAATTGCTCCTACATTCATAAAAATGGATTATCATGTTCGTATGTATCTTCTTGATATTGCTTGTGATGGTTCTAGGCCCATTCTAAGGATAAATGTGGTTGAAAGTTCTGTTGTAGGTTCAAATGCCACGATGGCAATATCACCCCCACTACCGCCATCTTTATTTGGTAAAGAATTCAAAAATATTTGTCCAGAAAATGATGACGATTTTGCCATTGGTTTCAACAAATATGGCTCATCCGAGTATGCTACAACACAGTTCAGCCAAAGCCTTATCGATGACACATATTTTTTTCGTGGGCAAACATCAATAATCACAAAGGCGCTTGTAAATGCATTAATGCTAGCTTTCATGAAAATAAATCATCGATCTCGGAAAAGGTGTCGAAGTCATACTATGTATACCGGAGAAGCATCTATAATCAGGAAGATGAGATATAAATGCTTAATGTGCAAACAATATGGCCACAAAAAGATTACATGTCCAAAAGTTTTGTCACACAATAGAGACTGATTTGTTTTTCTTCAGTTGTTGTAATAGTCTTCTATGTTGTGTTCTGATTTTTTAATTTGAACTTCTTGAATTTGTTGTGTTGTGTTGTGAACTTGGAACTTCTATTGTATTGCAAGATATTGAATTAATTGAACTATTTAGTGTTCTTATTATGTTATATGTTACATATTTAGAATCGGTGATAGACAAACTTATCACTAGACCGCCTTTACGGATATTTAGAACTAATGTTATTTAATAATTAGATTTCAAACTGGACCATCGTCAAACTTATCACTACACCAGCTTTACATTTATTATAACTACAAATATTCAATATTTATATTTCAAACTGGACGATATGCAAACTGACCACTAAATCGCCTTTACGGTTATTAGAACTGAATATATTCAATATTTATAATTAAAACTGAACAAATTAACGAATGATATAGTCTAATTTAGCACTTCAATATGGGCAGAATAAATTTGTGCTGAAAACTGGAAGTAATACGAAATAGTAATACACAATATTATCACTAGACCGTCCTTACGGATATTAGAACTGTAGATATTTAATATTTAAATTTTAAATTGGACCAATTGACAAACTTATCACTACACCGCTTTTACATTTATTATAATTGCAGATATTCAATAGTTAGATTTCAAACTGGATGATATGCAAACTGACCACTAGCATGTGCAAAATAAATTTATACTAAAAACTGAAAGTAATACGAAATAGTAATAGACAATATTATCATTAGCATTAATATACTCTGAATGATCACATCCATGGGGATAATAGAAATTACGTTATATACTAAAAAACTAATTAGATATAAAGGGGATAATTGGTAGGGCTGTTGAAATCTACATTAGGGGGGGGAGAATCCGGAGGACTGTTGAATTCTGCAAGAGTCTGTCCTCTTTCCTCAAGAAGTATAGTGAGTATCCTCTCTATTCTTCTGACGGATTTGTTGAGTTTTTCCAACCTTCCCTCATAACCCCAATCTCTAGCATTGGAGCGATTTATCTCATCATTTGTATCTCTTATGTCAGTTTCTAGACATGTAAAATCTCATAACAAGCGGCTTATCATTCGTTCTACATAGCTCGGGAGTGCTGGAGCTATGTCATTTGATAGTCCATTTTGGTACACCATTTGGTAGTCAATTTGGTACACCGTATGGTAAGTCATTCCCTTGATCCATATCGAATTTGTTGTCTGGTCTTTTGGTTAATGAAATACATGAAGAATGGTAATTGTGAATGTCACTATAATTCGTGAAGCATGATATTTATAGAACCAAAAGAGCACCTTGAAAGGTGAAAATACACATTTACGTGAAGCGGCACCTTATTATGATAAGTTTCAGAAGTATTAATAGACAATATTTGGATTCTATTACACCATAAGGACTATTGCTTTAATGACTTAACCCAAAAAAGATACCTTTTCATGAAGCAACACCTTATTATGATAGGTTTCAGAATTATGTATTCTAATAGACTGTATTTGGATTCTACTACACCATAAGGACTATTGCTTTAATGATTTAACCCGAACAATGCACCTTTACGTGAAGCAACACTTTATTATGAGAGGTTTCAGAAGTGTGTGTATTCTAATAGACTATATTTCGATATTACTACACGCTATATAATTTACCACGAAAAAATCAAAATATGTTGGTGTTTAAAATTAAGTTTAGTCTACAGAAATAAATTATGGTATTTACCTTTTAAGCTTATCAAGATGTGAGTATTGATAATAGTTGAAACAAACTACTTAATTAGGTGCTTTGTGACATGAAAAGGCGTGTACTCATATTAATATATGCAATAATTATTTAGAGCAGCGTGCATGTGAATTTATTGTATCCAGACGAACAATCTATTAGAATATTCAAGATCACAAATACAAAACCCCAAATTAATACATAAATTATCTTTTTTAATTAAAAACATGATTATCAAAATAGTAATCTCATGGTATTTTGTATTTACATGACCTAAAATATCATTATTGTTAAAATATTACAAAAATAAATCATTATTGTTTATATATTATAAAAAATATAAATATTAATATCAACCTTACAAGTTCATACATAGTTATCTAATGTTTGAAGTGTAACTTATGTCATAGATAATGTGTAATTATACATAATTTCTAATAATTAATATATCAAGTCACCAATTTCATGCCTTTAACATATTTTTAGTCACCATTGTAAGTTTTTATAAATTTAAGTGATATTTAACTTAAATCTTCCATTAATAATTATATTTTATTATTATCATAAGAAACGCTCATAAAACTTAATATCCAATTTTTTTTAATAAACTCTAGTTGTTTGTCTTCCTCTTATCAAATCACTTCGTAAAACGTTGTGATTTAATTGATCACTGCACCAATAGATGTAATTGACTACTAAAGCTCGAAACAACACCTAAATCACGAAACAACACATTTTCACTCCTATAAATTCAACACATACACCTCTTACTCTTCTCACTTGCAATCTTTATATTCTTCTTCTCACTTGATCAAAACTGCCTTCAAGCAGAAACCACCAATTTTTTTTGTCCAGATTGTCTCAACATAAGAGCTGATCTGAATCGCCTAGTACAACGCATCAACGAGGATGCTCAGGGCCAGGAGATGAACATCAGGCGTATTGCTCGCATGCAAATGGCCCTATGCCTTTTGGAGGGGATTGAAATGGATGATTTGATCAACCCCCACCCCCAATTTCCCTCCTCGTTTTTAAATTTTAATGTATTCTAATGGAAGTATGGGCCCTTTTTTGTTAAATATATGAATATTGTAGTTTATGTTTGCCTAAATATACCAGTATTTAAGTTTATGTTTTGTTTTGTTATTGTTGACAGTTCTTATGTTTGCATATGTTTGAAATAGGCAAATTTATTTCACCACTAGACTCACTAGACACGACATGCGTTATAATAACTGCTACATTATTAGATAAATTGTTACGCGAATTTAACACTAGACTCACTAGATAAAACAATCGTTTTAATAACTGCTAAATTATTAGATAAATTGTTAGGTAAATTTAATACTAGACTCACTAGATAAAACAATCGTTATAATAACTGCTAAATTATTAGGTAAATTGTTAGTCAAATTTAACACTAGACTCACTAGATAAAATTGTCGTTATAATAACTGCTAAATTATTAGGCAAATTTAACACTAGATTCACTAGATACAATTGTCGTTATAATAACCGCTAAATTATTAGGCAAATTTAACACTAGACTCACTAGATACAATTATCGTTATAATAACTGCTAAATTATTAGGCAAATTGTTAGGTAAATTTAACACTAGACTCACTAGATAAAACAATCGTTATAATACCTGCTTCATTTTGAATATTATTAGGCAAATTTATTTCACCACTAGACTCACTAGACACGACATTCGTTATAATAACTGGTGAATTGTGACAGTGAAAATTGTGAAATGACAAGTATAAAAAAAACAAATCAACATTTGCCATTAATGAATTATTGATGGTGAGTAATTTGCAGCTATATAAAAAAGGAAGTTAAATAATTATTCCAACAACAGCTTAACTTAAATTAAATAGTTGTTCCAAAATATAACTTAAATAATTATTTCAAAAGTTAACGTAAACAATTGTTCCAAATTCAAACTACTTCTTCATTGGCAATCTCATAGCCACTTTGAGCAGCATCTCCAAACTCTCCAATGTCATCCTCGCCATGTATCTGCGCTATGACATTAGTAATTCTTCCATCGGGTGATCGGGCTTCACTATCAACAGCAGAATCAGTAACATCATCAGGAAGATTCTTGCAACTAGCATAATCACCTTGAACATGCAAAGGACTTGAAGGAAGAGTCTTGCAACTAACATCCTCAACTTGATCATGCAAAGGACTAGAAAGGCCATCATCATTGTGGACATGGGCAGGATCAGTCAAAGAAATAGTCTTGCAACTAGCATCAGCAACTTCATCAGGCAAAAGACTAGAAGATCCATCACGGACATCATCAACATGGTCATGATGACTCAAAGGAGAACTATCAAGAGC
The DNA here is from genome assembly GCA_034509755.1 of Anisodus tanguticus. Lineage (NCBI taxonomy): Eukaryota > Viridiplantae > Streptophyta > Magnoliopsida > Solanales > Solanaceae > Anisodus > Anisodus tanguticus. Next base: position 1,560,010 of record CM067545.1, on the reverse strand, counting down.
ATTCACTGGTTCAAAATTAACAGAAGTGTAACACAGAAATTGACAATAGACCATAACAGTTTCTACTAACTAACTTGAATGTCACAAAAGTTGACATTACCTTTGGTCTTCTTAGCATTGGCAAATTGCAATGCCTTCTGAATCCTCTTCCGACTGGACCTACCCGAATAAGAAACACATTTAGAACGCATTCTTGGTTTTGTCTCCAGCAATTTGCGAATAGCAGGTAGTTCATCCTCAATTGATGTCAATCTATTTACAATGACACTTGGTGTTGACACCCAATTTTGTCCCGTCTTTTCCAACTTATTTGCACTTTAAATATTTTTAACACCTCCAAAACAATTTTAATCTATATGCATATTATTATTCGTATTTTTACTATCATTCGCCTTTTAATATCACAAGCATAGTTTTACCCTAATATTCTATGTTATTTTATTTTCACAAAATTGCATGGCATTTTCATTTTTTATTAAGCATTAAACATTTCGCAAATATTATATTTTATTATTATCACATCGTTATGTTATTTTAAATAATTCACATCTTTTACAAACACAAAAAATAATATTTTCAATGTTAAACCCCTTTTATATTTTTTTTAAACCAAAAAACAATTTATAACCCATTTTATTTCCCAACCCAAATTATTTCTACCCAAAACATTCTATCAACACCCAAGCCCAAAGTCCCCCAATTCCCACAACCCATCAGCCAATCCCGCAGCCCACACCCCAATTCAAACCCACCAAAACTCCTAAGCCCAAAAACCCCTTTCCCTTTTAATTCCCCCCAAGCCCATTTTTTGGACCCAGCCGAAACCCTAAAGCCGACACCGAATCGGCCAACCCGTCGGCCCAAACCATTCCTTTTTTTCCCCTTATACTCAAAATCCACAAAACAAAATTCCAAAACTTTTTAACTCCCAACCAAAACCCCTACCCCAAAACTCCCAAGCCCACTCCCTTATTTCACCAAGCCTAACCGGCCAGCCCACCCGAAACCAAGCCCAACCGGCCAACCCCCACACCCTTTTATTTCCCCCCAAACCAAACAAAAAAAAATCTAAAGAAAACCTAGACCTACCCCCCACGCCGCCACCCTACGCCCCTACCCCTACGCCTGACACCACCACTCGCCACACCGCCGCCTGACACCACCAATCTACCCCATCACCTTTCTGCAACACATGCCCCAAGAACACGCCCCCAAAAATCAGATTTTGTTCCCCCTTTATTTTGAAATTTGAATTCGTTTTAAGGGGGTATGGGGGGTGAACGTTGGGGTGGGTATCTATAAACCCCCCCCCCCCCCTTGCTCACTGATTTTAGAGGGGGATTCTTAGAATTTTCGGGTCATTTTTAGGTCCGAAATTTAAGAAATCCGAAATCTCCGTAAAGGTTTGGCATTATATTTTGTTTGTGTTGTTCTTCATTAAAAAAAGGGGCAATCCGAAATCATTTCTTTGTTCTTGCATGTGTATTTCAACTTAAAATTCCGAAAAATAGGTCGAAATTATTGGTTTTTTTTGTGTTGAAGAATCTGTATTTTTAGCTATTTTCACTGTTTTTCGGTCCAATTTGGGTCGGGTCACTGCCGGGTCGGGTCGGGTCATTCCGGTCGGGTCGAACATCAGAAAATCAAAAAAAAAAATCAGAATCCTAACATCTCCGAGCGGATTCGACGATTCAAAACACGCCTCGGTTCGCTACCCGGAGAAGGTCCGTAAACTACCTCTCCTCTCTACTTATTTTCTGCATCTTATATTTATTTTGTTGTGTTGATCAGTTGGTAGTTCGTTCATGTTATTGCGCTTTTAATGTCTAAATTATATTGAGTACGATAGCTTATTTGGTTAATTGTTATAATATAGATGTGCTTTGTATATTCTGTTAAACCCCAATATTAATATCATGCTTAAGTATAATATATTGAAAATGCTATTTAGTATCTCGCTTAAGGAATCATGATGTGGATTGATTAAATACACTCTTCATCGTTAGTAATTTTACCGACTTGTTTAGTTGATTACGGATATTTATCAATGTTGTGCTTGGTTTATGTTTTTGAGTTAATGTTTGGATTAGTATTATTTTAGTTTGAATGTGTATACTGTTTGGTGTAAAGGTTTGGTTGATGTGGGCGATTGTTAGAATTAGTGATTAGTCATGTTTAATTAGGTTAAAGTTTGTTTATGTTTATTAGACTAAGCATTGAGAAATGTTTAATAAATATTAATGGTTGTTTATGATCTTTAGTTTTAACAGTTGAGCATGTCTAATCATGATTAATTAGACTATGGTTGATGTTAGAATCTATTACGTTAATTATTAATTATGTTTAACCACTTTAGGTTATTTTATGCCCATTTAGTTAATTTCTAAGTATGTGTAATAAAAATTCGATGTTTGTTGGACTTAATTCATTATGTTGAATTATATGTTGTCATTGTTCACTGTCATGGCTATTTGCGCTCTATGATCTAAGTGTGTTAAACATGGGCTTGCATATGCATAAATATGAATACATGTTAATTGGGTTTATCGCATATTGGATTGGTTGGGTTTCCTTCCTTCAAGTCTGAAAATTATATGTTTGTAACCTACGTATATATTTACCTATTTTCATGTTTTAAAAATCATGAACTTAGATATATGTTTGTGTATCAAATTTGAGCCCCAACAACATATTACTTTTCGTAAATTATTTATGTTTATATTTTCGTTCCGTCTACTAATCCTTTTCTTTTCTTTTATTTACATGAAATGCATCGGGAGCTACGAAGAGTCTCGTTATGAGACTCATCATGGCTTCGTCCAAAAATGAAGAACCACATTTGTGTTCATTGCATTCTCCGGTCTCAGAACTTCAAAACAAATAGGGTGCCGATGATATCGTCATCCGTCCTAGCCGCTGCTTTTGTTTATTGTTAAATTTGTCTTTCATTATCATTTGGGTTGTAATAATTATTTAATTATGTACTGTCATTAGAATGCTTAGAATAATTAGGCCGCGAATAGATGAATGAATAGGATAGTCTAACTGCCGTTAGTTTATTTCTTAGGCTCGTTTGAATTGGAAACCAACCGCTAGCTTTATCTGTTTAGGGCCGTCTTGTGTGTTCCAAACTTAGCCTCTAGTTACTTTGTTCTATTTTTTAGGTTCATTATGCATGCTTTAATATCTTTCAAAAAATAATTTGGCAATCTATTATTCATTTTCTTTAATCCTAAAAAATAAGGTTTGCATTTTATCCGATTTGCAACATTGAAAGATTTTTTTTATTAAATCGCCAAATACATATTTTTTGTAAACGAATGAATTTTATATCTATTTGTTATGAATAGTGTCTTATGAAATGCATACTTTTCTCAACTCTACATGTATATATGATAAATAATGCTTTACAAATGTATGTTTTCCTACATACACTTTTAAGTTATGTCATGCAAAATACATATCTTTAACAAACCAATTTTTAACATAGCCATGCAATTTGGTAAAAATGCATCCTTTTTAAATCAAATTATTTGCAAAATCCTTTCCTTAAACTTCATACCTTTTAAACATGCATTTTAGCACAATAAATAACCTGAGTTTGACCGGATAACCGCAAGTTAGCGGATTCTAAAGGATGCCTAATCCCTTCCCTTTAGGATAATAAAGAACCCTTACCTAGAATCTCATTAGTTTCGCAGACCTTAAAATCGGAGTTATATTGCAGCATTTAGTTTAATATTTAGGTGTCCTAATTCACCGTAAAAATAATTAGGTGGCGACTCCTCAATCCATTTACCCAGGAATCACCTGAACATGCCGTGCTCGCTTTTGACCTGCGAGCGGGTCGAAAATAGGGCGCGACACTTGGCCAACGACCATAATGGCAGCATATCTCTTTATCCCTTCCTCCAAGATCTTGATCTTCGACTTGGTCTTCGTGCTCAGAACCAGATGTGCAACTTTCATTTTGACGCGAAATTGACGTATATCACCAATCTCCCTCTTTAGGGCATCAAAATTCGGGTTCGGTACTTAATCGTCATAATCTATAAAAAATTTAATGTACTTTTTACTCTTATCCACATCATTGGGGTATAGAAAAGGTCTCACCACCTAAAATAAATAAAACAACAACAGATTAAATCAGGATAGGCAATCACCAACCCAAGTTCTAATTCATTAATAGGTTCATATCATTACCGCACGCTCAGTTACATTTCTGAAAGGATAAATAGGCGCGCTTCTTCTCCGTTCGCCATCTCAAAATCCTTAGAATCGGCAAAGGACGTTGTTTAGATAGGACATCAGTTTTCCCAACAAATGACATAGTTTCATATGCACATGCCTATAGTAAATAATTAAGTAGATAAATATTAAGCTAACAATACTAATCAATAATAATATAATTTGCATATTGGTTCATTATAAAATACTTACAACGAAGGCCAAGGGATATCCATAAAGAATATACTGTTGTAGTTGCTTTTCTGACAAAATACTCGGTACATCTTGAGAATGTACGACTTCGTCAAATATTCAAAGGTCAGTTTAAAGCATTCCTTGCCCCATTGAAATTTCTCAAAGAATTTAATGTTATGCACCATGGTGATCTACTTCTTATCAACTTTTTTCGCAATATCACGAGCCAACAAGATGGTATGGACAAACACAACCATTACAACCTTATGCTTCTCTAAATCAATCAATGTACCTTCTTCTTTAACTAATTTAACCAGCACACCAGTGGTCAACCCTGTATTTCCTGTAAGCTTTCTTAGTTTATTCCAAAAACTCACACCTGTTGAGAAAACGGTCTTCCTAGTCTCTTCACTTGGAAAGATACGCAATTCAAACCCGTGATCAGTGCAACTCCCTCAACTCAAAACAACAGGGCACTCCCTCCACTACGAACCACATCTCATGTTTTTTTCTTATTCTCCGTAACTTGACGAAGAAGAAGAGAATGCACAAATTTTTCATTAAATCTATTCCGTAGACTTGACAATGACATGAAGTGGCCAAAACAAGATTTTTCAAAATACTCGGAATAAGTCCTTGAGCTTTAATAATTTGTATCAATTCGGAAAAAACTGACATCCTAGACCTTACTGAGATCTTGCCAGAGAAATTACCACCAAACTTAGCCCTTCATGTGGTCAATCCATACCTTGTGAGGTCTATGGCCATCTCATTAACATTGTTTTCTTCTTCTTCTTTATCATTTTCTTCATCATTGTCATCTTCTTCATCCTCTTCTTCTTTTTTATCCTCCTCCTCTTCTTCTTCATCATCATTTTTTCCTTCTGTTTCATCATCATTATCTTCCCTTTCGTCTTGAACACTATTTTCACCACTTCTTCTTCTTCTTCATGAACATCACCGTTCTTTTCTTTTCAACAATTTCTTCTTCATGAACATCACCTTTCTTTTCTTTTGATACTCGTTTATTAGAAACCTTCTTTTATTCATTAATGAATTTTAAGCAACAACTCTTCTCCTTCCTCATCCACTCTCAATCTTTTCTGAACTTTTCTGTTATTTCCAGCAGACTCCACCGTTGATTTACTTTTCTTAACATATTTGTTACTATTTGATTTATCTTTTTTACTCTCTGCATTATTTTTTTGAGACTTTTTGTCCTAGCCATGAATATAATCAAAATTGTGAAAAAAAAAAGAAATATTACAAATCAATATCGAAAAACTAAAAAAGAAGGATAAAATTAGAGTTTCATACCTATATAGCTCTTCAAGGTAATGTAAATCTTGAAATCACAGTTTTCTAAGAAAGTTGAAGAAGGGGATATTGAAGAACTTCAAATAATTCCTCAAATTTTTTGTATTAACACAAGCGAGAAGATCAAACAATGGAATTTGGGGGGAATGAAGATGACGGTGAAGATAATCGATCAGTTTGAAGCCTAAATTCTTAGATTTTTGTTAGTTTAAAACCTAACCCCAAAAATTTTAAAAATACACAAACGGCCCGTTTGTTTGCTAATCAGCTCATTAGTAATTTTTGGGGCAAAAATAAATGGAAAAGAAAACGAGGGCCCTGCCACCTAAAAAAAACTTTTGGAGTCCTGCCAACTTAATCATCCTAGAAGCATAGGTTTTTTCCCACCGACAATCAGTAAGAAATCAGTGTTATAAAATATGATTTTCCCACCTTACTCCACCGAACCAACTCACTATGAAAACGCATGGTTGGAATTAAACAAGTTCCCACCGAAAAGTTGAAAAACTTTCTAATTTTTTTGTGTGAAAACACTACTACTCTTTTCTCACAAATTCAATCAAAATATATGTGGAATAGCCACTATTCCCACTGAATATTTTTCAGTGAGAAAATAGTGATTTTTTAGTAGTGTAATTTACTAAAAACTTCTGTACTATACCTAGCTAATAAACTAGTACAAGTAGTAAAATACTTGGACGTGTGATTGCCTCCATTTGTTTGGTTCACCTAGCTAGGTATTATTCGTAGAGATAATATAATGTGTCGTCCATACTTCAATCTCTACATATGCGCGTATATATTTGAGTCCTATTCTATAACTTGCAATTTACTTAAGCTTTAAGAGTTTGCACCGGCGGCGTTAACGGCCGTCAACTTTCTCTCCTCACAATACCTCGTTGACAGTTGGAGCAAGAGGATCTATATAAAAACTCATCTCAATCAAATAAAAGAAAGCTTCAGAGAGTGATCACATACATATACACAAATTATAAAGAGATCGATCGTTTAATTTTTTTGGGGTCAACTATTGTGGGAATTAAGGAGTAGAATTTCGTATGGCATCATCAGGTGGTGGTGTTCCGCCGGGGTTTCGGTTTCATCCAACAGAGGAAGAGCTTCTTCATTACTACTTGAAGAAGAAGCTTTCATTTCACAAGTTTGACATGGAGGTTATCAGAGAGGTCGACTTGAATAAGATTGAGCCCTGGGAATTGCAAGGTACGTACGCTTTTATATCATTTATAAGTTAGATATATGAACTAGTGGTATTTTCTTGATAGTACTACTATCATTTAGTAGTTCGTAAATTATTATTTTTTTTAAAAGATTGAAATTAGCTAATTTTATCGTTATCTGTTGCTAAATAACTCATACTAGCTAATAAACATTTTTGTTAATCTGTCACACTAAATGAAATTATCGACGGATTTTGTTGTTTAACTACAAAATTTACCTTTACCCGAGCACGAGAAGCTTTATCATTTGATAGTTTATATTCTTGGATAACTAACTCAAACAAAATTTAAATTTTAAGTATACGCTTGAATAGTTAATTTACAAATAAATTAAATTTTTATTTATTTAATTATATTTTCAATATGCAAGCTCGAACCTGCTCTAAAATTATAGAAATACATGTTAAACTGTGTGATCATTTTATCTAAAACTTAAGCAGTTAATTAAAGACAACATACTTACTTTAATTTACTTATAATCTCTTCTACATTTTTTATGGGGCAATATTTTATGTACAGAGAGGTGCAATATTGGATCAACACCGCAGAATGAGTGGTACTTTTTCAGCCACAAGGATAAGAAGTACCCGACAGGTTCAAGAACAAACCGAGCAACAAATGCCGGTTTTTGGAAGGCCACTGGGAGGGACAAATGCATAAGAAACACCTTCAAGAAGATTGGTATGAGGAAAACCCTAGTGTTTTATCGAGGAAGAGCTCCACATGGCCAAAAGACTGACTGGATCATGCATGAGTACAGGCTTGAAGATGCCGACGAAAATCAAAATGTAAGTTGTTTTATCTCCATTTCTCCTAAAATGTCCTAAGGGGACACAAAAAGAAATGATTCTTTTTTAATTTAAAAGAAAAAAATTTAAGGTGACCAAAACAGCATGATTGTGGTCATCTGGCATACGTATATTGAAGAAAAACCAGCTGGTTGATCTTGTATGTCGATTGCATGCATGTAAGCATGTATGAAAGTCAATGATCCTAATAATGAATCATTTAATTATTATACATAATTTCTAGATCGATCATTGACTTTTTTACCACAGAATCTTTGACTGTCAGGAATTCCTAGCTTGCAATATGCTTCTGGGAATTTGCACAACTAAAAAATCTCAATTTTCCTACTATTTTTTCAGTAAAAAATATTCAGTTTCTATTTTTCACTGAATATCGGTGAAAAAACTTTAAATAAGTGTTTTCACGTGAAAAAATTATGAAGTTTCTCACCGTTTCAATGGAAACTTATTTTTCATCATGTATTTTTTTCAGTGATCTGGTTCGGTAGAAAAGAGATGAAAAAATCATATTTTATAGCATAAATTTTTCATTAAATATCGAAGAAAAAAACCTTTATTTCTAATAGCGTTGTTATCCATAATAATCTCAATTCACCTGAATTCTTGAAATGGCTCAAGAGGCTAATAAATGAAACATATAGGACACTTTTAATAGAAGTGTTTGAACAATTCACTTTAAAAGATGTGATTTCTTTTCATATGAGTCAAAAATTCTTTTTGATTATGACGGTGGGGTTCAACCTTAAAGATCTATATCTGCTCTAATTAATATATGTAGGAGTGGGTAATTGTCATCTAAAAGTTTAAGTTATCAAAAAAATATTACATTTTTAACTACTTAATTTTATTATGTCTCAATGAGAATAACATTTTAAGAAAGTATACACAACCCTTTATGTGTGACTTGATTTCTTTAATGAGCCAAATAAATGATCTAAATTATATAGAGTATATATAATGGGTGGGATGAGACTCGTACCAAGAACTTTGTGACCTTATCATATATATCGTGTTATAGTGTGTGATTAAGTTGCTAGAGAACACATTTTTATTTATTTAATTATATCTTTGACATTACTTATTTTTCAAATGACCAGGAGGATGGCTGGGTGATTTGTAGGGTTTTCAAGAAGAAGAACCTATTCAAAATAGTTGGAAATGAAGCTGGTGGCGCCGCAACCTCAAGCCACCACCAACCTCCTCGAACCAGCTTCACACACAGTGATCACAGCCAATATCTACTACACCAATTACCGCAGCACAGCCATGACTTAAACTATTCCCATATCCCAATTGCTAATTTGAATTTGCCACAGTATTCACACAATAGTAACAATATTCAATTAGCACAAAACTTCAATAAGTCATCAATGGGATATCATCATGACTTCTCATCAGGGGCTCAGTCAGCACCTTGTGAGTCCGGCTTGGAGGTAGCAAGTAATAATAATGTTGAATCTTCTCAACATCATCAGATCAATATGAATAATGATCAGTGGGGAGTTAATATTGATCGCCAACTTGTTGATGATGACTCTTCCAAAGTTGCACTAGCGATGGGATTTGAATCTAATCAAATCAATCAGCTTTCGCAGCGGGGAGAGATGGACTTTTGGAGTTATGGAAAATAAAGCCTATATATACACAATTTATTCTTTGTATTAATCTTAAATGGATTATATTTACTATGTATAGATATTGAAAAGACATCTCACATAATTACCTAATTAGCTTGTTTGTGTACTACTACTGGATTCAGAAAAAAATTGTATGTCCTTATTTTCTGTTAGTTGTGTGCTAGCTAGTGATCATCATTGGAATGTAACTCTTCTTAAATATCAGATTTATGATTTAAGAAATCAAACCAAATATTCTAAGTACTTGGAAGATATATAATCGTACAACCCCTTTTGCCCCTTAAAAAGTTCTGTTAGTTTAAAATTTTATGTTAAATTCAACCGTGGTAAAGGTGATCTAATAATAAAACCCTAAAGATGGTACGAATATAGACGGTAGTTTATACAAGTTATTAACAAAGTCTATCAAATAACAAACATGTAGTATTTAAACGGTTATTATTAGCTCAAAATTCATTTTTTTAAAATAAAAGTCTATAACCTTCAACCAATTCAACATCATAATTGCAGAGACTACACTTATCAAGATTATAATTAAAAACACATAGTCTAAAAATCATATCTCTAGTAGATTTTTCAAGTCATTGGAATGCTCACTCACCCTGACTCTTGACTCCCTTTCTTCTTCACTGATAACGGGATAAATGGCCTAGGTGATAGGAGACTCGACATACTCTTCCTAAAAATCCTTTAGAGATGAAGGTCTTTGGACTAATATGGTTTTAAGTATAAACTTTCAAAGTATTTTTTCCCTGGTATTATGATATTGTTATTGATATGGATTATAGACTAAGAGAGTGTTTAGCTAAGAATGTGAGAAAATATTCAAAAGATAGAAGTTCGTGTATTTCAAAAGTTGGTTTTAAATGTTACAATGAAACTCTTCATATAGATAACCTCAACTGGTAAACTGACTACCTGATTTCTCGGTTGCCTCTTCCATTATTACAAAATGACAAATGCTTTAAAAAGTCATAAATTCTACAGGTCTTGATTGCAACTTTGTCAAAAGCTGTATAGTGTCTTGTCTCTTCATCTTTGTAGAAAATGATTTCATCTTTGCAGAGAATTGCTTGTATTGTTGTGATTTTTTTCAACCTTGTTATCTTCATGGGTTCAACGACTTTTATAATTGCTGGGACCACTGCCATTTTTTTCCACAAATAATTTTTAGCTGTCTTTTTTCAATTGCTGTCGGCTATCTTTATCTGTCTTTGTCAACTTATCTTGCCACATTTTTCTCAAATATCTGGTTTGTTGCATCTGGGTGATTCCTTGATAGTAATATGAATTGTAATATGGGTAATATATGGGTTGTAGTTAGACTACATTGGGTCGTATCAAAGTATTACATTGTGGCTTGTTGTAGTTAAACTACATTGGATCGTATTATGCAAAAGGATTAGAGGATCCTTCTTTTTTAATAGTATGGGTAGTATTGGTAACATTTTTAGTACTGATTACATGCATTTTTCTCTGGCCTGTTAAAAGCTGATATTGCTCCATAGTTGCTTTGGCAGGTCTATGTTTCATATTAATGATCCGATCGTGCATGTTAGGAAGTTCCATAGTGTCTTGGGATAGTATATCATTATTATAATATAGGGTAATAAGTTCTTCAACTTCTCCACCTTTGGTTGTTCCAATTATGCAGACATTTCTAGCCTTTAACATATCTTCTATTTTTTATTTCAAAGTTAACAGTCCAATAACTCTTTTGGCACTTAGTCATTCTTGAATTTTTTTCAATGTACAAGGTATCTTCATCTTGAGATCTTCACCATCACCACTAATATTACTATTTTTACTAGTTTTAAATAATTGACATATTACAATGGGTTTTCATGTCAGATCTGTTGAGGCATCAAATAGTTGTATACCATATATACCTTTTCCAAAGGATTCCATCATTGCTTTAGCAGATTCTACTATAATACTAGGCAGTTTAGAAATATTATAAAAAGTTTCATCTACTATTATTTTGTCAATAAAACCGTAAGTAAATAATTTAAAAACTATTTCAGGGTTAGAATTTTCAAAATACACAAAAATCTTGGATATTTACTAAGTTTTGCACTGCGGAAAATATGTGGGTTGGACTTGTAATCATAAAATTTATTTATTTGTTCATAAGCGGTAATATATTCAGGTGCATGTTTTAATTTATCACTCATTGTCACATTTGTTGATTCTTTGGAAGATGAGGTTGTTATGGAGGATGGTATGGTTGCAAGTTTGGATGCAAAAGGGGTTGGGATTATAGTAGGTTTATTTGGTTTTTCAGAAGTAGGAATAGGTGTTTGTGGCTTTTGTAAGATTTTTAAGGTTTGTCGATCTTGTATGGCTTCTTTGAGTTGGTTAATGAGATGAGTATTTTCTTGTATTTTGGTTACTATAGTTTCATGGTTTTGGATAATAATTGTCGTGACATTGGTAATATACTCATCAAGGTTGTCACTCTGGGTTGACATGGTTGTACGGTACCTGCTAAGAAAATCAGCTAAAATATTCTTAGTTCCAGATATATTTTTAACAATAAAAGAATGATTGTCATTTTCTTCTTTTATTTAATTCTGGTAAAGGATCTATTTTATTAGTAATGAAAGATCTCACCTGGGTGTTTTCAGTTCTAACAACAAATTTTACTGGTAATAAGTGATAATGAAAACGTTTTATTCTAAATTTTACAGCTAATAGTTCCTTTTCATTAATATGATAATTTTTCTCATTTGGTTTCCATGTTCCACCTCTGTATCCGCATATTAATGGTTTTTCTTTATCTATATCATCTTTTCCATAAGCTATGAGGACTGCTCCCCATCCTATGTCACTGACATCAGTAAAAAGTTCTAATTGGTCTTGTTCCGTTGGTATTTTGTGTTTTGGTAAAGTTTTTACTTTTTCTTTGATTTTATTTATAGCTTTAGTATGTTTTTCTGTCCATTCAAATGTTATATTATTTCTAGTTAATTCTTGCAATGGTTTTCTCAAGAGTGGTAAATCTTTTATATGGTCTGAAGCATAATTTACTACTCCTAGAAACTGTTGTACTTCTGTTACCGTCTGAAGTGTTTGCCGTTTTATTGGATGACAAATTAATTCCTTAACTAAGGAATTTGGGCTGAAAACAGAACTCTAATTTCCAGCAATGGGTTCCCCAACTACTCCAGAAAGTGTTAGGACGGTGAGTAAGTAAACTAAGAGGTAAGAAACATGAATACAGCTGAGTACAGTAAAGTAAATGATAAAGATAAAAGTAAAGGATAAAGATAGATAAAAATTGAGTTGTTTGATTGATTGTGTGTGTTGTATATACAAAGAATGATCCTATTTATAGTACAAAAAAGAGGGAAAAACTGTACAACGTGCCCCCCATGTCAGTCATCAAGTAACCCACTAAATTCAATGGCCGACTACGGGGGAGGTGGTGTCGATTTTATCGCCCTCAACTCCTCTTGCTCGGATTATTGCCCTTTCTTTTAGTTGTTGTTGGTCGTTATCGCTTTTAGGGGTTCGGAAACTCTTTTGACTTGGTCGTTGAGGCATCTACATCTGAGTGGGTCACAGTCGTACCTCTAACTAACAACTCGGCTAAGATGCCTTAGTAGCCGATGAAGTTCTTGTGATCGAGGGCTAGGAGTAAATTCGGCTCTGAAGCAGTTCGCCTGTCACTGAATTCGGCTAAACACTTCAATTATTTTTTAGTGTTAACAATTTCCCCCTACATTAACTCGAGTGTGACTGTTGAGTTGATGTATTCGAAAGTAGCCATCGTTTCAGTCTGACAGTAGCGCATGTTACTTCAATCGTCTCGTCTCCAGTGCATGCAATGATGATCACTTCTTGAAACGTGTTTCCCCTTTAACCGAGGCGTCTCCATTACCACGAATTGGCTCTGATGATTTTCGGCTGTGCTTTTGAAAATAATAAATTAATCTCAGTCGCGCCTCTGAAGGTTATTTAAAAAAAGGTACCCCCATAGGTTTCTCACATAACCTTTGGCGCTTTTCTTAGTCGAAAACCATGGCTCCATCTTTTTTATCTCGAAAATTTATTCTAGCCGATAGTGACCTGACCCCTACCTTGGCTTTCATTGATGAACAACTGGTTTTGACTCCATACGGTGGACCAGAACAATGTGATTCTCTCTTGTTTTAGTACCTCAGCCCGATAAACCATGATTTTCTTTCTACTTGTGATTGGTTCACCGACGGTCGTTGTTTGGCTAACCTTCGCACTTGGCCAACTAAGGTCGCTCATTATTCGGGTTAGTTGGACCGAGTGAAGTTGGTCACAGAAGCTGAATAGAGGCGCATGGGTCCTTTTGATGCCGCCACACTATCGAAATTTGATTTCCGTTGTAACGCCGGGCTCGGGTATGTGCGGCGCCTCTATTTTTGTGCTTGGTTTACTTGGATGTGGGAATCCATATCCCATCCTTTAACTTCATCATTGCTATCAGCACTCTTGAGCAAATTTAGAATAAATCCCGCAGATTTGATAGGCCATTATCTTAGACCACTTGGTATGCCGTTTCTTCGCTTGAGCAGTGCGACCAACCTTACTACACAAGCGTGTGAAAGAAATGGCTTTCTATGTATTTTGTGACCGCGCAACCGGTCTATGGCTGTCATTTAGCCATACATCTGCCATCGGAAGGAATTAACTTATTTTGTGCGACCAGGCAGCCGGTCTGTGGCTGCCGTTTATTCATGCATGCCCCAAATCAATGGGTAATATTTTCCAAAATGTCTACCATTTATATTTCTTTTCCATGCATGTTTATCGCTTGATCCATATTGCCGGCAACTCGTAGGTTCGATACGAAGGGTCATTTCCTAGTTTGGCGATCATTACCCTAGTTATGAATGAGCTAACCAATATAATACAATATGAAATTATGTGGTGTATATTATATGTTAATGATATTGTGTTAATTGACGAAACTGGCTAGGGCGTTAACATAAAGCTTATCATGGAGAAAGAAAAACACCTTAGAGAATAAGTTTTTTAGAAAAGTAGAAGTAAGACTGGGTGCATACATTGCAAGTTTAGTCAGTTTGAGAAGAGTGAAGTTAATATGAGACTAGACGAGATTGTGGATGAAGATGTTACTCATAAGATTAAAATTGAATGGTTGAAACAGAGAAGTGCTAACAGAGTGTTATGTGATAGAAGGGTATCAAAGTGAAAAGTAAATAGTAAATTCTATAAAATAACTATATGGCCATCGATGTTATATGGTAGTGAATGATGAGTTGCTAAAGTCCAACATCCAACAAGATGAATGTCGCAGAGACGTAGATGGTAAGATGAACTTGCAGTCGTACAAGATAAGATAAGATTAGGGATGGCAACGGATCGGATCTGGACCGGATCCTACTAGATCCAGATCCAAATTCGTTTTTCATACCTGAATCCAGATCCAGCGGGTCCATAAAAATCATATCCAAATTCGAATCCATTGGATCCGCCGGGTCCACGGATCGGATCTGGATCCACATGTAACAAAAATTGCCTTGCTAAAAATGTAACCTTGCTAAGAATTTTGTTAAAACTGACAACGATTTTTACTTAGCTAACAATTTACTGTGTTTCAATCTTGAAATGTTCATATGAGATATTTTGTTTGTTGTCTCGTTTTGATTGTGAACTATTAATTGAAAATGTTGGACAATGACAATAGTTGTGGAAAATGCTGTTTGTTTAATTATGGATGATCATGTACAGACTGGATAATCGTTATCCAAAATCTAGCAAGTTCTTGAACCATATGCGTGTCAAACACAAAGATTGCGTACCACCAATTATTATTGCTGGACATCAGTTTACAACGATCAGCCATCATCAAGATGCGGCTAGAGAATATTTAGAAGCTTATAAGCTGATGACAGATAATCAGTTGATAAATCTGTGTGTGGGTATGGGTTTCTTCTAGCAATCAAATAAAAGAAGGCAGAGTTGACATTGTTTATATCTTACATGATATCAATTTCAATGTCTGACTTTTGCCTTTGTTTCCAGGAAGTGCTTTAATAAATGTATCTCTTGGATTCAGACTTCAAAACAAGCATCAGTGTGTACTACAGGGAATGGCTTTCCTGTATAATAATTTGAGGCTTTCAGGAAACAGACAGGTTACACTTTGAACTTGCCTAGCCTTCTTTTCTTAGGTCTGGTGTCTGCTTGTATAAAACAATTTGAAATACCACTTCTTTATAATGACCTAAATTTTAATCTTCATCTTTTCCATTACATCAACATAGTTAGAAGTGTTGGAGCATGTAAAAGAACTCCTTGAATCTCTTCTGCAGGAAGCACTGTATAATATTGGTCGAGCTTGTCATCATGTTGGTCTTGTTTCTCTAGCTGTGATATATTATCAAAGGGTACTTGACACTCACGGAGACGATTATCCCATCCCAAAGCTTCCTAATGAGAACCCAGATCCCGTGGAAAATAGAAAACCAGGTTACTGTGATCTCCGCAGAGAAGCAGCATACAATCTGCACTTGATTTACAAAAATAGTGGAGCACATGACCTGGCAAGACAGATACTGAGAGATTATTGTACCGTATGAAAATGACAATATGCGCCAGAATGGAACTCATTGTTCTTGAAGATTTGAGTTATTTGTAGCTAGAGCTACTGAATTCAATTTTCTCACCACCACTAACTCTAATTTATCGACGACAATCGTACTACTAAGTTTTCCTTTCTTTTATATAAATACAATTTGATGAAGTGTTGCTCCAAACTTTTTTATCATAAGCTACTTGCTGTTAATCAGGATCAAGGACAATAGCTCCCATTGTCTTCCCTAAGTTTCTCACTTCAATGGCTATTCAACCCCATGCTTAAATATTGCACCTATTACATGCATTCAATATACATCTGATATTACTGTTGCCTCAGAAATCTCTGGGTCTTGTGGGAAGTTGGCACCTGAATATGCAAGTGGGTAGGTAGTAAGAAGTATTTCATTTTATCTACTAGTGTTAATTTGAGAAAGTATATAACAGCGGTAGAATGTAATAAAATATTATGGCCGCCTAATCTAGGGGATGGAGGTACGGTAAACTCGGCCAAAATATGAGACCAAAGGACCCATCTCAATCCTATTCTAGTCGAGTTTGACCTTCTTGTGGGGAAGACAGCAAGGTGAAGCAATAGGGTCAGAAAATCACACATCTCAAGTGTAATACAAAATTTGTATGTTAAATGGTTGGCCTCTATGAACTGATCTTGTCTGATTGGATATGGATTAACCAACAACTTAAACCAAAAAACCAACTGACCAAGTTGCGTGAGCCAAAGAAGTTAGTTTGAACGCTCACATTGTGAGGTGATCTACAAACCAATATTGACACCACTATTTCACATTCTCCACCAAACATATTTTGTTAAAGAGTAAAATGGAATAAGAGTAGTATTATAAAATTTCAATATAGCTATGCATTTTTTTTGGACGAACCAAAAAAGATGACATAAAATAAATGGAGAGATTATCTAGGACTGGACTTAGATAGAATTTACATGTTTGATTTTCTAATATGGTAGGTGACGGAGAAGAAATAAATTTATATTAAATATATAGACGCCATAAAGCACATATATGAAGGAGCCGGTAAGAGTGTGAAAATAATAGTAGGAGTTTTCCATAACAATGGGCGTACACAAGTGAGTCCCTCCTTGTTTACCCTAGTTATGAATGAGCTAACCAATACAATACAATATGAAATTATGTGGTGTATATTATATGTTAATGATATTGTGTTCATTGACGAAACTAGCGAGGGCGTTAACATAAAGCTTATCATGGACAAAGAGAAACCTTAGAGAATAAGGTTTTTAGAAAAGTAGAAGTGAGACTGGATGTATACACTGCAAGTTTAGTCAGTTTGAGAAAAGTGAAGTTACTATGAGACTAGACGGGATTGTGGATGAAGATGTTAGTCATAAGATTAAAATTGAATGGTTGAAACAGAGAAGTGCTAACAGAGTGTTATGTGATAGAAGGGTATCAAAGTGAAAAGTAAATAGTAAATTCTATAAAATAACTATATGGCCATCGATGTTATATGGTAGTGAATGATGAGTTGCTAAAGTCCAACATCCAACAAAATGAATGTCGCAGAGACGTAGATGGTAAGATGAACTTGCAGTCGTACAAGATAAGATAAGATTAAAAATTAGCACACTCGCCAGAAGGGGCAAGTATAGCACATATTGAGGATAAAATGAGAAAAGATCGCTTGTGATGGTTTGATCATGTCCTGCGTTGACCTACAAAGTGAACTGTCAATAGGTCTGAAATTATAGCGAGTGAAGTTGTTAAAAAGAGACAGGGTTTGACCTTAAATTACGTAGAAGAAAGTTGTCTAGAAAGACCTATAAATTCTTGAAATCAATGTAAATTTAGCTAAATATAAGACATAACAAAATAAAAAGATCTATATACGTGATACTATTTACTAATTTTGCAAATATTTATTTTATTTTGGTATAATAATACCATGAGTTGAGCTTGAATAAAGCCGTAATTGTCATTATTGATTTTATAATAAATTTATTCAGTGTTCACAATTAGAGCGTTGGTGAATTATTTTTAACAGGATGGTAAATAATGTTGTTAAAAAAATAGACATGGTGGAATCAACGTAGTTCACAGAGGTTGCATTGCTACTGGTTATCCGTGTGAGTGGTGGCCAGTAAGAAATGAAGTATGACGCGGTCACTTTTGTCCATTACATACCTTCACAAAACTACAAACTGTTAACCTTTATCTTTTGTATATTCATCTTCAGTTACAGATCCCAATCTCACATCAATTTTATGGTATTTGATTTATTATATTGTTTGGATTGAACAAACAACAAGAAGAGAAGAAGGTGGAGGTACTATAGGATGTCATGGATATGGAGAAATGCACTAAGAACAACAACAACACAAATGCAACATCGAAATTACGTGAATTGGTTACACGTAGGTTCTCATGTGAAGCGTAGAGAATCACTAATTGGTGTACAGGAAAGGTATAAGTGGGACCGTGGTGGTTCTTCACCGAGAAGGATTAGGGCTGAAGCTTATTGCCCTAGGTGTTCTAAACAAATGGATCTTCTATTTAGTAATCGTCATCATCAATTAATCCCTCATTCATCTAATGAGGATGATAAAAATAATAGTACTAACAGTAATAGTGATTCGGGTTCGGGTCAGGCGGTTAATTTATGCCCTAATTGTAAAACAGCTTATTATTTCAGGCCATATAAGATGGCACCATTACAAGGTAGGTTTTTTGAGATTGGGAGAGTGAAGAGTAATGGGAATGAGAATGGGAATGGGAATGGTAAGAGAGTTAATAATGAGGATGATAATGGGAAGAGGCAAAGGCCGTCGTTTTGGGAGTCGTTGAAGTCGTATGGTGGTGAGCCACCTGAAAATTGGCCTCCTCCACCACCACCTGGTAATGGGCTGGCGGTGCATACACCTCCAGGCCCACCATTTGCACCTGGGCTTAATTTGATTCGGGCTGCTGGAACTGACAGAAAGAATGGTGGTGGCGCGGATGAGGGTGGTGGAGAGAAGAGTGGGTCGAATTTGGGGAAGAATTTGCCAACGCCTAAGGAGATCTGTAAGGGACTTGATAAATTTGTTATAGGTCAAGAGCGTGCCAAGAAGGTCCTTTTTTTCGTTTTCGTATTCTATTAATGCCTTAGTCCATTGTTTCTTCACTGAATTACACAATACTGCAAGTCTGAAACTTTATAACCGTGATCATGATACTGAATTATATGTGATAAATCTATTAGAAATTGTTTGTTCACTGAACTACATAATACTGAATGTCTGAAACTTTATAACCGTGATATTGCAACTGAATTATATATGATATATCTATTAGTCATTGTTTGTTCACTGAACTACACAAATACTGAAAGTCAGAAACTTTATAACTGTGATCAAGCAACTGTATTGAATCTATTTACTGGTGTGTAATCCAATTGAACTTTCAACTTGTAACTTCATTCAGCAGCATTTTCATATGATTGATCTCTTTGTAACAGTCTTTTGCTGGGAGTTGTGAGGGTGGGCATTTGTCCATCCCTTCTTCTGTTTCCCTTGGGAAGTCTGTTACTTTGGGTGTTTTGAGCATAACATATTTCCATTTTGTATTTATGCCTAAGGAGATGCATATCTAGAATGCTTGTTTCTAGGAGTCGGAGTGTAAATTGGACTTTGATGTTTATGAGCTTCAGGAATTTTTTTTGTCGCTCTATCCTACTTTGGAGACAGACTAATGGGTAGACTTTCTCTTAAGTCATTGCTTGCACAATATATCCGTAAAGAAATGGATCATGAGCTTAACTCAACCCCCAAAACTAACTTATAAGGGGAGGATGGCCCAAGTTTATATAAGGAGACCATGTACCCTTTAACCCACCGATGTGGGACTCTGAACACCCCACCTCACGCCCGGACATCTGGTGCATGGACAATTTTAATATGAGGGCCCAACATCAATAACAATTAATTGGGCGGGCCTTGCTCTGATACCATGATAAAATGGACATTGCACCTAACTCACACCCCAAAATGATCCATTTATTTACAATATCCTACATGAAATAAATGCTTCTAATTTGTATTGTGTCTTTGCTTTGTTTTTATCATGACGTGATTCGTTTTGCAGGTGCTTTCAGTGGGTGTTTATAATCACTACAAAAGGATTTACCATGCTTCATTGCAGAAAGGGTTAGCAATCCATTGATTCATGATATCTTTGTATCCTATTGTAAACTCTACTCTTTTTCCTTTATCTTTTTACTTTATTTTCTCCATATCAACCATATTTATATACCTCTGTGTTAGGTCTGGAGCAGAATCGACAAAGGATGATAGTGAAGAAAATGTGGAATTAGAAAAAAGCAATGTGCTTTTGATGGGGCCTACTGGATCAGGTAGAAATCAACTTTTCGTTCTTGTATTTCCAGTCAGTTACTTGTGCAAATCCTTAACCTACGAACCTTCGAAGATTGTCTGCTCACAGAAGTCTCCATACCAAAAGCAGTCTGGCTTTAGTTTTTTCTGAAACAGGAAACTTCTTGCAAATCCTTAGTTGTTTTTGTGAATGTGCCTTTTCCCATTCTGGTACTTTGTCTGTTGCTTCCTTAAACTTTTGTTTAACCTTGGAAACGTTGAGACCTTCTGTCAGTTGATATTGTTTGTTATCAGGGATGTTCCAAAATTGAGAAAGACCCAACTTACTATGTTTGGAAAATTGGGACGGTAAAAACGACGGAGATGTGGGAATTTGTGTTCCTCTCTTTGTTCAATGAGAAATGATACAAAGAAAAACAAAGGATGAGAAATGTTTTCTCGTTGCAGCCACTGATTCTTTCTTCATCGGAACACCTTGTCCACTATTTCTTGTTTTGTCTACCAATTGGACTTTCCTCTCGTTTCTTCTTTTTTTGCCTGTCCTTATTCTCCAACAAGAGTTAATTTTCTGTAACACAGTAAGAGTTGCAATAAATATAGATTGTTTTAAGAATGTGCTCATTTTCATTTATGTTTTTTGTTCGTAGCTTCCTTAAACTAATATGTGTTCTCACTAACCAATCTTATTTTCTGTTGATAATTGCTTATTTGTGTGGAAGAAGTTGTGAAAACTTTCTAACTCTGCTTTTGGAACAGGGAAAACACTACTTGCAAAAACCCTTGCACGTTTTGTGAATGTGCCTTTTGTTATTGCAGATGCAACAACCTTAACGCAGGCAAGTAAGATGCTATTTGATTTGAACTTTCCCCACTTTGATTGTTTCTGTTCTTATTAAATGAAGAAGTGGTGTGGAGTCCATCCTTTTTCTGGCAAGGTGCTTGCTCTTTTTCTTTTTTTTTCTCCTTTTCTGGCTCTTTTGTTGTCACTGACCATGGCTCCTCTTTAGCTAAGTTATGTCTAATTTATCCTGTTACTCTGTCCGGCCCTTCCCCCGACCCCGCGCATAGTGGGAGCTTAGTGCACCGGGCTGCCCTACTCGGTTTCATTCTCAATGCATAGGTGTTCTTCTCTTGAAGGTCAAAGAACATAGAACTTGAGTGGTTGTTTGGGAACTTTTGCTATCACAGATCAGATATAATGGAACTCTAGTTTGGAGTTGATTTGGTTGAATATTTCCCAGTTGATGTTTGATCCTTGTTTGGCTAGATCTGAGTGTTGTGATTTTACCAAATCGTAGTTTGGAAAGTCATCTAATCCAAAAATTGTATAATACCGCTATATCAATGGGTCAAATAGTATATGCCAATGCCATATAATGATTGATAGAATATCTCAGTAAACTTTAAATTACAGGAAATATATGACAATGATACTTTATTATCCAGTACAAAGTTGGACCATTATTTATGTATGATCATCATAGATCTTTTTAATCGTAAAGAAGAAGAAAAAACATCTTCTTCTTGTGCTGGTGGGAGGTAGTAGCCATGGAATTAGTCAAGACGCCTGCAAGTTGGCCCAGACACCATGGATATAAAAAAAATGTCGGTGGCTTCACAGATCTTCAATAACCAGTTAGCAGGTGTGATGAATTTCGAAGCAATCCTAGAATATGGGCTGAGAAAGTAGACTATAGAAATGAAAGTAAATGAACAATGGCTAGTAGTGGAAATTCCTGAATCTGCTTCCAGATCTCTTACTAGAATATGGGAAAAGAAACAGCTTTAGCTAGGATCATGTGCTTGCCGCTGTGGTTTAGGGAACAGGTTGGCACAGGGGGTGGAGTCCTCAGTCCTTGCCACAATATTGCAGAACCTTAGCTCATTACAGCTGCAATTCTCTGCAGAATCTTCTCTCCACAGTCCATATTCTAGTGCTGTGTGTATACTTGCTTTTCGTACTAGACTTCAATAATATTTTACATGAACCCTTCAAGGTAGAAAATAACTGCTAAGACGCAAGGTTAAAATTTTGATAATGAAAAGTCACAACATCACAGAGTACATAATAAATTTGCCAGACCACAATCGCCAATAACAAACTGTTTCAGAAATCGCAGAAATATTTCTACCATCACGTCTTTAAAATATTTCAGCTTGAATCAAGCTACCCCATGGATAAAAAGAATTAGATTTTCCCCTTGCTAAACAATGATTAGAAAATAGGATCAAGTTTCTCCCACTATATCTGGATTTAAGTTGTTCCCAAGCGGCACACTTACATCTAAAAAGTTGAAACTATTGCTGTCTTTTTATTTTAATGCTCCAAGTGTGAGAATATAAGCGCAGCAGAATCAAATTGGAAATGCTTTTTAGTTGATATATCCCCAGGGTGCTCGTTCTTTCATCACTTAATTTTTAACGTCCAACTGAGAAGCATTTTTTGCTGTCTTACAGGCTGGATACGTTGGTGAAGATGTCGAATCCATATTGTACAAGTTGCTTACGGTATAGTTCCTATTAAAGATTAATATTTTGCAGATTACTGGCTGAGTTAAGCATATGTCTTGTTCTACATATTCTTGGTTCTCGAAAAGTTGGATGTGTAATTATTATCAGGATGTCTTTTTACATTTTACATTTAATATGCCATGCCTTTTACTGTTATCTCCATCTTGGTATGTGCCAGTAGTTTCTTTGTACAGCAAGGTATTACTTTAACTTAGAATATAGTGTTGAATTTTATGTGTGTTTCAGTGATGTTAGGAATGTGATTCCTGCACTCTTCTAAACCTCCATATTTGCACTAATTTAAACTCATTGTATTTTCTCTTATATCGGACAACTCATTGATCTTTGCATCGTTGGATTGTTAACATTTATGTGGACAAGTAGGGCAATGTGTGTGTTGATGCAAGTGGTAGCTTCGTTTCAAAATTTTACATAGTTTTGTAGTGCTTACGCTTCCAAAAGCGTGCAAAAAAAAAGAAGGAAAAACAGATCTAAATGCAGTCCTTGGTTCGGAGCCAAAGTTACCGATACACTTTCTTTTAAGGGTTATACGCTAGAGGAATATATTAGGGAACTCGAATTTGAGAAACTCTTGGAACACTATAACTATGCGTGGAGCATAATATGTGTTACTTAAATATTAACACTTTCACATTGTGTGTTTCTTAGATTTTTAGTCATCTAATACGTCGTCTGAATGGACAGCACAATTTCTTGAAAAGGCTAGTTCCTTTCTTTCTTTTTCTATTTTTCAGTATTATTAATGTTGTTAGTTTTTCTTTTTCTTGAGATGCCAGAGGAACTAAGAAAACAAAGGTGAGGGAAAACCTTGTGACTTGTTTACTTGCCAGAAAAAAAACTTGTTATTTGTCTTGAAGCTGGTGACCATGCAAAAGATGTGGAAAGTTGAGGAAAATGTGAAATTTGTGGCTTCTGTTCTACTCTTCTACGCTCAACGCGCGTTCTATCTCTTCCACCACTCAACTCCTGCATGTTCCATCACTTCCTCCACCCCCCACCCCACCCCCCTCCTGGAATTGTGCTACGCTCCTCTCACTGGTGTAGCTACTAATGAATTTACTCGGGATGATGATTTACTTTTCTTAGAGAAAAAATGTATGATGATTAATTGACATCTCACCAACAATGTGGAGATTCCTTGATACAGTCTTAGTGAATAATTCTGTGTACAAAATTGAATGATGGTTTCCTTTAGCTCATTGATCTGCAAATATCACAAATTAATAATATGCTTATGTTTCTGGGTCAGATAACATATGTATGTCTGTTTACGGAACTTCAGTATGAACTTGCTATCAGTTGGAATATATTTTCTGTGAAATATACTTCGATGTGTAAAGCAGGCCTTTTTGTCTCACTTCTTTGAATATCAGCATGAAAAAAAAGGGCAGCCCGGTGCACTCAGCCCACTATGCGCGGGGTCCGGGGAAGGGCCGTACCGCAAGGGTCTATGAACTTGCTCTGAATTGAGGATGTTTGCTGAAGAAATTTGTTTCTTTGGGACTCTTTTTATTTTTTGTTTCATACGAGCTTATGAAATTCGGAAAAGAACTATTAGCTTTCAATTTGACATGCAGGTTGCTGAATTTAATGTGCAAGCAGCACAACAAGGGATGATCTACATTGATGAAGTTGATAAGATTACAAAAAAAGTGCACTCTTTTGCCTTTTTTTGTTTATTTATAATTATTTATAGCTTCCTTGAAGAAAATTTGTATGCCTTCTGTTAAATTAATTTGATCACTGTAATCTTTTTTATCTGACATTTGAAGGATATCACAACTGACCTATTTTATTCTTATGCAGGCTGAGAGCTTAAACATTAGCAGAGATGTTTCTGGGGAAGGAGTTCAGCAGGCACTGCTGAAAATGCTGGAAGGAACTGTGAGTGCTCTTGGTCTTGGGCCATTTATTAAGTTTTTTTTAATAAAATAATAAACAAAGTATTCATTGGCTCTCTTTGGCTATTAATAGCTTCCAGATTTGTGTTCAACTAGGTTCTTGGTGATAAGTCCAAAGGCTGTTATAGGTTTCAGTTCTTGCATATTAGGGAAGGCTGAGTTAATTCTGCTGCAAATTTATTAGAAAGCTATTAATCAGGATATGCAATCCTATCAAAAACCACTACGTCTCAGTCTCAACAAGTTCGGTCATCTATATGAATCCTCACTAACCACGTTTCTTCATTTAAATTCATCTCAGGCTAACCTTATAAAAATGAAAAGAATGTGCTGAAATTTCTCTACATTTTCAACTGGCATAAAAATCTCTGTTAGAGCTAAAAGACTTCTAGAAAGCATAGGGACCTAAAATAAACGTACTAACATGACTGAAACATACTCCTGGCTAATTGGTATTGCCTAGATGGATCTTTTTATTTAATTGTAAAATAAGAGTAGATTCTGAACTGCAACCACCATCTAATTTAAGCGAAAAAATATACACCTAGCACATTTGGAAGAAGTTCAACTTTTAATGATCATGGGTTGAATTGAAGACTAGTAGATTTTCTGATTGACACCAGTCTAAGATAGAACACATAAAAGAACTTGAACTTTTCTTAAATTGGCTGTGAATGAAATGAGAGCTCCCCTTATTGGAACTGTCATCAATGTGTTTTGTTTAGTTCTACAGTGCTGTAATGATGATGCTTATCATTTGTGCTTTAAAAGTTAGTCAGTTTAGATTACGAATCTTGCTGTTATATCACTTAAAAGTTCTCTTGAAAACAGCATCGTCCTTAGCTAATGATGTAGGCTGCTGCCTTTGTTAACCAGCAATAACAGAAATATCTCTTTAATCCAGACTGTGAATGTACCTGAAAAGGGGGCAAGGAAGCATCCTCGTGGTGAGAATATTCAGGTAAAGTGGATGAGAATGTGTTCGGTTCTTCTATTCCCTTGTTACCATTTTCAGAGTTCTGCAACCTTTTGTTTTTGGATAAAGTTATAATTTTTACCCTTTAAAAGGAAAACTCTAGAATACAAGACGTATACAGAAGACAGAATCTCACACAAAAAAAACACATGAATTCTGCTAAGTGGACAGAACACAGAATCTCTCTAAAAACATGAATTCTGCTAAGTGGTAACTTGTATAGAGTCTGAACTTGCCCAATGCTGAAGGTCGGAAAGAGATGTGTATCATGTTTTGAATGGAAGCCCCTGTAAACAAGCAAACAACCTTTTATATTAATTGGAATCTCGTTGGTGCTTTAAAAATTTAGAAAACAACATAAATGATCCCCAGAGCTGTACAGCCATGTTTTCTATCTCTTCAAGAAGCTTGTAGGTTCATTTCCTTCAGAGTTGTGCAAGTTTAAGATACAATGTAATGTTTTGCATAATAATGCATGGCTACTGTATATAGGCTGAATGTTTTCTCTCAATCTCAACATTATATAGAGTCAATTCATTGTTTGCAGTAAGCTGATTTTCTTTTGACCTGTCATTTTTTTAAAACTCTAACATTGTGAATGTACTAAATTGTACGGATCTGTCATTCTTTTAATGGGCAGATAGATAATAAGGTGAGGAATCAATAGTGACAGAGGCAATAAGGAAGCATTGAGGATAGCGATATTGAAGCATAGGGCAGAAAGTTATAGAAACGTGAGCAAAGTAAATATGAGAGACAAGGTGAACAATGCACATTTAAAGTAGGTGCAATCTACCAAGCATACTATTTGATTCTTTTATTATTTAAGGGGATAGGAGTAGATAATAAGGTGAGGAATGAAAAGATAAGTTAGATGAGGCGACGTCCTATAGATAACTTTCCATTCAGAGATGTTAAAAATTGGATCTCATGCTCTGACTTGAAAGTAGTGAGACTTGTTGTAGATGGATTTGTTGATGGTCAGCATCCTTAGGTACACTTCTAGATGTTAATGGACATGTCAATCAGCTCAGACAAAATAAAGTCAGGTGTTACATGTAGACACTTTGTTTTCTCTGAATTGGAACCGTAAATATATCAATGATTCTTAGCAATTTTTATTAACAAAACCGAATGTCTTTTATGCTTCACTTATTGATTTCTTTTTTAATTCTTCCCCACATGAATTTTCAAATAGTATTGCAACATTTATACAGATAGATACGAAAGACATTCTTTTCATCTGTGGTGGCGCATTCATTGATTTGGAGAAGACTATTTCGGAGAGGTAATTTTTATTTTCTGAATTACTTTCTCTAAGCGCATCAGGAACTATGACTTTTGTGATTATGATGGTTGACAAAGGGTTCCCCTTATTACAGACGACAGGATTCTTCTATCGGTTTTGGAGCTCCGGTTCGTGCTAACATGAGAACTGGGGGAATAACAAATGCAACTATAACATCATCCTTGCTAGAATCTGTAAGAATGATGATCTAATTTAAGTACTATTTTTTATTTTCCTGAGACTACGAGTTGCGTGTGATAGAATTTAATACCTAGTCAGCTGCTGCTCCTGAAAAAATATCATTTCATGTTTCCAGGCAGAAAGCAGTGATTTTATTACATACGGCCTCATACCAGAGTTTATTGGACGGTTTCCTATTTTAGTTAGTTTATCTGCGCTGACTGAGGACCAGCTTGTTCAGGTATTTTTATTCTTTCTGTTGCCTTTATTTTTATTTTGCTACTGTAATCATTAACTGCATTTATATGGAAAGCAAGCTGCAAATCATTCAGAATTGGAGGTTGTCTCTCATTTCGATGGGTTGTTTAATTGGTTTACTTCACAAGTTTAGTTGACCTAGCAATTGTGTTTTCCTTTTATCAGAAATACTTTTCCTGGAATAGCTCTGTTATGATTTAAGCAGAACAAATATTGGTAAAGTCCAGTTGGCTTTCTCATCATCAGTTACCATGAAAGACCCAAGATTTACAAATGTTGAGAATGATTGGTTATTGGCATAATGTATCTTAATAAATCCGTTGATCAAATTTGTTACAAGATGTTACTATATCAAGTGTTAGAATTTTAGAAGTGTTCCAAGTTCTTAAGTTAGATGTTTCCCTACATTGAATAAATATCAAATGTGTGTTCTGGTTGATACTTATAGATAGGTTTCTCTTCTATCCATAAAATTACCAAGTCATCAATATATTCTCCTCTTATTTTCTCAGTCACCAGATTTATGTATGTTCTTAAGTTCGATATGGACAAACTCTTTCTTCTATAAATTTACTATTCGCATTTATTTCGGAAACCAGATGCACCACTAGAATGCCTTGTGAGTGCTTGAGTTTTGCCGTGCATATTTCTGTTAACTGTTCTCAGGGTGCTGTCTTCTTTTTCTGTGGCTATTCCGGCAGCACCACACTTTCCGGTGACCATTCCGATGGCAACACTCCTTTTCTCCGTGACCATTTTTGTGTCACCGTGCCTGTTTCTGATGACCGTACTGGTGCCATCGAGTCTCTGGCAATATTTTGTCAATCACTTTCCTAAATACTTCCTATAGAGAATCCGATTAGAATTTTCCAGGACTTCCCAGCAACTTGGCGCGACAATGTTCCGGCGTCTTTTGGGTGATTGGTAACTATGTAGCTGTTAACTACTCTTTTGTGTTTTAGAAGAATCAAATCCAAGTTGGTTTTCCCAACTTGACTTTTAGGGGTATGTTAGGACATTAGTATTAACATTAGAAAATTAAAGCGTTCTGTTCCGAAGTTAGAAATTGCCCCAAGGTGGACAAGTATGTTTATTGTGTTTGACACCTCTACATAGGTCTTGTATTCATCAGATTACAACATACCTAGTGAAATTTCACAACGTGAGGTCTGGGGAGGGTAAAATGTACGCAGACCTTACCTCTACCTTGGTAGGTAGAGCGGTTGTTTCCGATAGACCCTCGGCTCAGGACAAAAAAAAAGCCAGATCCAGTTAAAAATTTAAAGAATTTAAAATTTAAAGCAGTATGCAAATGCTTATAGCAAACGCGAATACACCATAATAGCGCATCCTAGCAAAGAAGGAAGAAACGCATAGCAGAAGAAATACAACTACAAAAGACTATAAAACAATACTATGCCTATTAGTATGATATGTTAAGCGGGCCTACAATAATAACACTACAACTACCAATTTATAAGCGTATGTAGGACTACACTCGACTACCTACTACTCTCTACCCTAATTTGTGTCCTCCACAAACCCCTATCTAAGGTCATGTCCTCAGTAAGTTGTGTCTGCTCCATATCACGTCTAATCACATCTCTCCAATATTTCTTCGGTCTACCTCTACCCCTCATGAACCCGTCCATAGCCAATCTCTCACACCTCCGCACTGGGGCATTTGTGTCTCTCCTCTGCACATGTACAAACCATCTCAACCTCGCTTCCCGCATTTTATCATCCACTGAGGCCACTCCCACTCTGCCCCAAATACCATCATTTCTAATACTATCTCTCATTGTATGCCCACACATCCATCTCGGCATCCTCATCTCCGCCACTCTCATCCTTTGGGTGTGCGACGTCTTGACTGATCAACACTCTGCCCCATACAACATAGTCGATCTAACCACCACCCTATAAAACATGCCTTTTAGTTTTGGTGACACATTTTTGTCGCACAAGACTCCAGATGCAAGCCTCTATTTCATCCACCCTGCCCCAATACGATATGTAATATCGTCATCAATCTCTCCACTCCCTTGGATAATAGACCCGTAGTACTTGAAGCTTCCTTTCTTCGGAATGACTTGAGTCTCAAGCCTCACCTTCACGCCTGTCTCACAGTCGCTCCCGTTGCTGAACTTGCACTCCAAGTATTTTGTCTTAGTTCTACTCAGCCTGAACCCTTTAGACTCCAGAATCTGTCTCCAAACCTCGAACTTAGCGTTCACCCCGCTGCGAGTCTCATTAATCAGGACTATGTCGTCTGCGAATAACATACACCATGGCACCTCCCCTTGGATTTGTCGCGTCAGTCCATCCATCACCAAGACAAATAAGAATGAGCTAAGAGTTGATCCCTGGTGCAACCCTATCATCATATGAAAGTTCTCTGAGTCTCCTCCCACTGTGTGTACCCTGGTCTTGGCTCCATCATACATATCCTTGTACACCTTTAGCCTCCAAACATCAACCTCCCTAGGGACTTTATCATATGCCTTCTCGAATGTAAACATATGTAAGTCTCTCTTCCTCTCCTTATACAGCTCCACCAACCTCCTAATAAGATGAATGTCTTCTGTAGTCGAACGCTCTGGCATGAATCAAAACTGGTTCTCGGAAATAGACACGCCTTTTCTCACCCTCATCTCCACGATCCTTTCTCAAACTTTCATAGTGTGGCTCATCAGCTTGATACCCCTACAGTTGTTGCAACTCTGGATATCACCTTTGTTTTTGTACAAAGGAACCATTGTACTCTACCTTCATTCTTCGGGCATTCTCGTCATCTTAAAAATGACGTTCAACAACTCAGTCATCCGTTCCAAGCCTGCCATGCCTGCACTCTTCCAAAACTATGATCTCATCAGGCCCGGTCTCTCGTCCCCCGCGCATCATGCGAACAATACCCTCAACCTCCTCAATCTTAATGCTTCTACAGTACCCAAAATCTCGGTACCTACCAGATTGCTTCAGATCTCCCAACACAATGTCTTTATTTCCTTTTTCGTTCAAGAGTTTATGGAAGTAAGACTGCCACCTCTGCCTAATAGGTGCGTCCTCCACAAGTACTTTGCCGTCCTCGTCCTTGATGCACCTCACGTGATCTAAGTCACGGGCCCTCCTTTCCGTATGTACAACTTCTTATCCCCGCCTTTTTCCTCTAATTCCATGTATAGGAGTAAAAAAGTCATCGTTTTCGCCGCCGTGACCGCTAGCTTTGCCTCCTTCTTCGCCATCTTATACAATTTCCTATTTGTCCACTTCTCCACCTCATCATTGTTTTCTACTAGTTTCGCATACGCCACTTTCTTCGCATCCACCTTCTCTTGAACTTTACTATTCCACCACCAGTCCCCTCGATACCCACCATGGCTACCCCGCGAGACCCCTAACAGTTCTCTAGCCACC
Source organism: Anisodus tanguticus (assembly GCA_034509755.1). Lineage (NCBI taxonomy): Eukaryota > Viridiplantae > Streptophyta > Magnoliopsida > Solanales > Solanaceae > Anisodus > Anisodus tanguticus. The sequence goes on along the minus strand of CM067545.1, from coordinate 1,529,093 downwards.
TCCCGGATGCAACTAGCCATTTTGTCCCACATACTAGTCGCGTCCTCACTACTCCCCCAAGCCCCCTTGGCCGTCGACCTTTCCCCGTATCTCCTTTGCACTAGCCATGATCGAACTCCCCCATTTGATTCTCAACCTATCATCCACAACCCTTCTCTTCTTCTCCATATTGATCTCCAAATTTATCACCAAAAGCTTATGTCGGGTTGTAAGACACTCATTTGGAATAACCTTGCAGTCCTTACAAATACCGTTGTCAACCTTCCTAAGGAGCAAAAAGTCTATCTAAGTCTTAGCCACCGAACTACGGAAAGTCACCAAGTGCTCCTCCTTCTTCAGGAACCTCGAATTGGCTATCACCAACGCAAATTAACAAGAATTTAGGTGCAAGTCTAGCCACTATGAAAAACTGATATAGCCAAGGAGAATACTAGTAACGGCAAGAATGTAAAGTTAATATACAATACAGCAAAGCAGACAAAATTTAACTACGAAGGTAAGGACAAAGAATGAACATGACTTCTCTTTTTAATTCTCTCACGCAATTAGAAAATTTAGGTGTACGTGTATTTAGTTCTAATTATACACCCCCTCAAAGGATATTAACAAAAGGCTGAGGCCTAATTAGTTATTGTTACTAGTCCCAGCCTGATTTTTTTTGTTCTATGTTTCCTTGCTTTGATTGTTCTTCTCTTTCTTCATCTTCTTTCTTTTTTGCTTTTGGTCTTGAAGTACCTGTTTTTCCAGATTATTGAGTTGGTTAATTTCATGTTTTTTTTTCTTACAGGTCCTCACTGAACCCAAAAATGCTCTTTGCAAGCAATATAAAAAACTATTTAGCATGAATAATGTAAGTACACTATGTTTCATTCCTCTTTTACCCACTCACCCACCTTTACAACCCCTTACCCCACAAACCCAAGGGCCGAAAGAAAAACGTGAAGATACACATCATCGGATCCAGAAGAGAGAGAGTTAAATATACTACTCAACTGATTTGGACTTTCACATGCTTGTTTAGACTAAGCTACATTTTACGGAGGGAGCCTTAAGGTTGATTGCCAAGAAAGCAATGGTCAAAAATACTGGTGCTAGGGGATTGAGAGCCTTACTTGAAAGCATCTTAACTGATGCTATGTATGAGGTAAATAAACTATGATGTCCAAATCTATTTCTGACAGGAGCTTCACAGAAATCTATAAGATCATGTCCAAGTGTTTTTCATAGTTGATTCGCTTGATTGAATGTGCAGATTCCTGATGTCAAAGCTGGAGATGATAGAGTAGATGCTATTGTGGTGGATGAAGAATCAGTAGGTGCAGTAAATGCACGTGGATGTGGTGGGAAAGTGCTTCGGGGAGATGGCGCTCTGCAACGGTATCTTGCTCAGGCACACTTGGTAAATCAAAGAGTATGATCTGAACTTTCACGTGTTTAGTTTATTCTATCTATTGCCCATTTCTTTTCAACAGAATCATTCTCATGAAGTAAGCTTAGAATGTCCGAAGTCACGTACCCTCTGAATGTACATTTTATTTGTGTAAGCCACATACTTGCACACTGTTGACCTCATAAATTCGATTGCCAGAAAAATGGTGCGGCCGAAAACGAGCTGCAGGAGGGTGAGTCTGAAGTCTCATCCAGAGCAATAAGCATGTAAGATTATTAGAACCACACTCTTAGGATTTCATACTTGGTTTTTTTCTTAGAAAAAAAATCCATTTGTTGTAAAATGTAAATTCATAATACAGGGTGTTGGTCCCCTTGTAAAACATCATAGCAATCTGCTTCCAGGAAAGTCAGAGAAAATAGAAAACGGTATACAAGGAAAATGTAACCATTCTAATTTGTAGGCAACATTGTACCGATTCTTTGACAATGAGAAGACTTTTGATTCTTCACATTTCTCCTGATTTGTGAATAAGAGTATAAAGTTGTCAATTTTTTTCAGAATTGCAGGAATAACTTTTCACGAGTAGAAAATTGACAAAATAAATGAAGCATTACTAAGAGGGTGTTTGGCTCAAGTTATAAGCTTATCAAACCATATAGGTGAATCTGAGTGTTAAAAGTGTTTCTCTCAAAATATTCAACATTTTTACAAGATGTCAAAGTATTTAAAGTAATTTCAGATGTAAAAAAAAAGTTGTGGGTGTGTGTGTGGGGGGGGGGGGGGGTTTGGTGATTCAGATATCACATCAAGTTTGGAAAAACGTAAAGGAATAATAAACTTTTATATATTAAGGAGAAAACTATTTTCATTCAAGGAAAGAGGTCAAAATTTTCACGACGGACGCCAATGTGAAGAACCTTTATTTTAGTGAGACGTAGGGATCTATCTTGGCTAAAGGAAGAATTATTTTGTTATTGTCATTTGCTTTTTAAATCATACTCATTAGAAATCTAAACGATGGATGTTTTTCCCCTCTTCCCAAACTAATTTATCTATTTGTAAAGGGTACTTCAGTTTGGTTTTGGGTTTTCATGCAATAGAAGTAGAACAATAACTATGTCTACTCTCAAATATGTTGCGGTTCTGTTATATAAATCATCACTGCTCATGTTCCCCATTAAAATTTATTTCAAACCAATATTTTATAAAAATAAAAATGAAAATACTGGAAGTTCTCTATATTACTCACATAAGAGTCTCTAATAAGAACAAAAAGAACTCCTAGAAAGCTAGGGTCTAAAGTAAATGTACTATGGGAATATGTAGCACATACCACAAAATGGCAAGTATTGGCATTGTCAAAATTTTTGACAATATTAGATGTGTCCATGAAGTTGGTTATTTTAAAGAAAGAATGCCACAACCTCATTGCCCAGCGATTTTATTAGGAATTAACAATTGGCGAATTTAATATTCACTAACAGAACTATTTTATTGTTCAAAGTTATGACATAAATTTCAGATTCTTACTTATTTTATTTTCCTCTAGAAATAAAATTTGATTTGTTATATAGATCAGTCCAATTGCATATATTGCAAAAGAAACAAACATCATGTTATTGAACAATTAAAAAGAGATAGGCTGATAACCAAGAGGCTAAAATAGAAGTTTATAAGATCCAACAAATGAACACAGCAATATTTCTAAAACAATTATCCAATTGTACCAGATGTGAAGGACTTACTTCTAAGATGGTGTGGCGTCTCCATTGAAAGCGGAGTAGAACTAATCAAAGATGGAGGAAGTTAATCAAAGTAATTAAAGAATAAATTCTATCCAAAGGATTAAGAAATAGAAAATCTGGAAAATTAATAGTAGTAGTAGTCACAAACTTGTTATTTCAGTATCTCTGGCCATATCCATCTTCAAGTTCCAAGCTCTCAAAATAACGCCCACGCACTAACGCAAACGATTCTAAATCTTGTTCCTTTGGCACATGAGAATAGTCTATTTTTTTCGTAACCAGATCATAAGAGTAAACTTGCTTGAGAGCGCGAGTTTGTAAAACTACAACGAGAAGCTTATCAGCATTCCACATTCCCAACGGGATTGTCATTTTGGAGAAAGGTTCTATAATGAATTCCTTAGTCCAAGAATATGGTTTTAGGCCACTAATTTTATTGACCAGCACCCATATTTCAGTATGGCTCGAACCATCCTCAACGGAAACCATCATGGCAAGAGATTCCCTCAAAACCATAAGCCTTCTACGAACAAGTTCACGAACAAATCCACAATCATCAGGGACGTCTACAAGTTTAAATTCGTCCTTAATCAGATCAAAGCAGATAATACATTCCACCGCGCCAGTAGCCAGCCAATACACAAAACCATTTAGAGAAATTTGAGGTCCCTAAGCAACAGTCAGGCTAAGAAGAGTGAACGGTATAGTTTTCCATGAACCTGAGCTCAGGGTATAAATCCAAGCCATTTTCGATGATTCATCATTACTCCGCGGCTGAAAAGGGACTTTCAAAATTTTATAGTCATTACTTTGTTGATGATAACCTAGTTTTAGATAAGTAAATCTGGAGCACTCAGAAGGTATATTAATGCATTTATATCTCCGAGTTGCAGGATTCCACATGATAACTACTGGTGAAGTATAAATATCCTTCATCAAACAGATTAAGCCATTATAGCAAAACTCGAAATTCGCGTAGTCCTTAGCGTTATTAGTATCAAAAGGTAAAGGCAATTGGTGATTAATAGTAAAATTATATTGCTCAATGTCGCACATAACGGGATGAAGATGGAGCAAAAAGAGATCAGGCAAGAGACAGCTATGATTCTCTCTGTTGTAAGCAATAACGGCAGGAGCAGGACGACAGATTTGATGAAATTAGGGCTTTTGAGGAAATTGTACCATGCTTTGCAGACAGACCTAAAACGGAGTAGCGCCTTGATGGGAAGCCTGAGGAGTATTTGGACCACTGCGTCTTTGGGCAAATTGCAGGTCATGATTGAGTATTCTTCTTCATCGTAGTTGCTGCTATTTTGATCCGCCATGGAAATTAAGCTGCAAATCAGTTGGACTACTCAGAAGTATGTGCGAGATAGAGGTAGCAATTTGTGAGCGCATTACACACTTAACCCATTTAACCCACATGTTAGTGAATTGCGTCAGTTGGATATATATATATATATATATATATATATATATATATATATATGCTTCAATTCTCTTTTTACTCCATAAAATATGGACAAATATTGGTAAAATTTAGTTATGCATATATGTGACTCATTAGATCCAATAATAACTCATTTTTCTTAAAATAAAAGAAAATATAAATTTAAGAAAAAATATTTTCCAAATCAATAAAAAATGCATCAACGTACCCCCAACTCACTCTCCACCGCTCAATCCACCACCTACACTTACCCTCCCACCCCTTTGACCCCCTACCCTACCTATCCACCCCATGCCCTTTCCTCTACTCTCTACAACTCACACACATCTACGCCACACCTTACTCTACCTCCCCCTTCCAACTCCCCCCACGCACACCCACCCCACTACTACCACCCTGCCCCCACATCCTCCCTTCCCCGCGCACACACATTTTCTATTTCATATCTTTTATCTACTTTTATAAAAAAAAATATGACAAGTGGAAAGTTTTTTATACCCCACACCACCCCCATCCTGCCTGCCCCCCCCCCCTCCATACACACTACACATTTTTATTTCATATATTTTACTTTTATAAAAAAAATATAAAATGAATTTTTTTTTATCCCACACACCACCCTAACCCCTAACCACCTCGCCTACCCCCACATACACCACACATTTTTATTTCATATATTTCACTTTTATAAAACATGAGATTTTTTTACCCCACACCACCCTATGACCCCCTTCCACCCCCCACCCACCCACCCACCACACATTTTTTATTTCATACATTTTGCTTTTATAAAAAAATTTATAAAAAATGAGATTTTTTACCCCCCACACCACCCTACCCCTACCCCCACCACAACACATTTTTTATTTCATATATTTTACTTTTATAAAAAAAAATTATAAAAAATGAGAAATTTTTTCTTAGCCCACACACCACCTTACCCCCCATCATCCCCCTTCCCCCCTCCCCCCTCCCCACACATCACACATTTTTTATTTCATATGTTTTACTTTTATAAAATAAATTATAAAAAATGAGAAATTTATTTTTACCCCATGTCCACCCTTACCCCCTCTTCGGATACATTTTTTATTTCGTATATATTATCTTAATTTTTTTTTTAAAATATAAAATGTGGTAAAAAAAAATCCGTGAACTTTGACCAACATCTAAATTTAGCTTAAAAGTTTAGTCAAATTGACTCTCGATGTAGCTTTTTTTTTTCTAACATCTAAAATGTCATAGTAGCTTTTTTTTTTCTAGGCATTTAATTATGGGTAAGTTAGTAAAAACACTCCTAAGATATTTGACACGTATTTTAAGAAATAAATAAAGACTTTTGAATCTTATGGTCTAAAATAAACCAAAGATATTTGTATGATTTTAGATCATTTCGTCTTACGTAAAAAATAAAATTTAAAATTAAATTATTATTAAATAAGAAAATATGTCATTCTTTTTTTGATAGAAGAAGTATCACACTCAAGGGCAGATGCACGTCGAGCAAAGCGGTATCACGTAATATTTCTTTATCAAATTTTTTTACTATATATATTTATTTTATTCTATATTGATAAATACAAAAGAAATGACATAGCTCAACAAATTGTTTTATTCCCCACTAGTTATGCGCCTAAGTTTGCTTGAAGAGGTTGAAAGTTTGAACCTCAACTTGGACATTTGTTTTGGCAAATATTTGAGGAGCCTCTATTATAAAAAAAAATGTGCAACTATGAGTAGAATTAATCTTTAGACCTCTTCTAGCTTAAAACTATACCAAAATCAATGAGCTAAGACTCATACTCCATAGTACTAAATTTTTATCGCTTCTAATTTATAATTAAATATGACACAACGTACAAAAAATCTTACATGTGTCCTTGATATCACATACATTTTAAACAGAAACAACTTAAATATGTTGTTATATTAAGAACCCATGATAATAAATATCTTTGACGAAATTGATTAGTGAAAAATCTGTGAGCCATTTAAATTGAAGAAATACTTATATCTCACAATTGTTATTTTAAGAAAAACCTATTCCAACCCATATTTTTGGGTTTAACATGTTCTTCCTTTCTTATAGAGCTTCTAATATAATTAGGCTTAGGGTAAGAAAGCATAGCTTAGATCGGTGAAAAGAAAAATGCTTGCACCAAAAAGAAAAAGAAAAAGAAAAAGAAAAGAAAAATGCTACTCCTAATTATCGCAGATTGCATATATCAATAAAAGAAAATATAAAAGAGAAAAGTTTTACTCCAATAGAAAAGAAGAAGGTATAGGCCCCGGGCACAGACGAGTTGGTAAGTGGCAAGTTGATTGGGGTACAATCACTTCGACGTCGCGGGTTCGAATCCGTGTGGTGATAATCTTAAATTTGCAAGGGTTGTTGCTGGGTTCGTGTCCCGTTGATCCTTTGCCTTTCAGAGCTGCCACTCACGCATATCCCTCGATTTACATCCACCTGGCCAAAGGGCCTCTAATACACGCGGGGTTTTCACCTTCGGACTTTCCCCTTCACAAAGAAAAGAAGAAGCTATTGTTGCAATATGGATAGGGTGACGTTATCCAAGTGTCGTCCAGGAGTTTTGAGATGCATGCCATGTCAACACTGTCATCTGCCACGTCAGAAACTCCTTCCTATCAAAGCTCTGCATCAGATTACACACCTATTCCCTGGAAATCCAATAGCAGATCGACATTTGGCACGCCCACATCCACCAGAACAAGCTTTAAGCTTGTGTTTCCACTCCAAATACCATCCTCAATTCTCAATTCTCATCATCAACTGATCTCAGCCTCAACCTCCGGCGGCTTCACCGTTAGCTATGGCTGCAGCTACCTCTCTCTACGTCTCGGAGATGCTCGGAAGTCGGATCAAGTTCAGCGGTGTAGCAAGACTTGCTGCTCCTTCTCCATCCGCCCCTGCTACCTTCAGAACTGTTGCCCTTTTCCAAAAGAAGGCTCCCCCTCCCAGCAAAGCTAAGGCCGCCGCTGTCTCCCCCATTGACGACGAGCTCGCCAAGTGGTACGGTGAGTAACATATACTATACAACTTCCCTTCTATTTTATGTAGCACAGTTTGATTAGACATGAAATTTAATAAATATGCTCATAATGAGTGTCATATAAAATGAGACGAAGAGTATTACATTTTCTCCCTTTATTTTTCCCTAATTAACTTACTGCCTTCATTTGCTTGCTGCTGTTAATTAACTGTACTCAGCGGCCTATATAGAGATGTAAGGTGCATGTTCAAGTGAAGCCATTACTTTGACATAGCTTAAATGTATATGTGAAAAATTCAGTAAAATCTTAATACTTAATACTACATTTTGAAACAGAACCGAAGACTCCCAGTCCCTGCATCCCATTTTACAACTTCCCTTTTATGTTTATATATGCTTAAACTCTGGGAATACTTTCAGGACCTGACAGAAGAATTTTCCTGCCCGACGGTCTCTTGGACAGATCAGAAATCCCTGAGTACTTGAACGGAGAAGTTCCCGGAGAGTAAGACTCTATCTACTTCAATCTTTGCTTGTTTCTGCACATTTCTCTTCTTGATGGTCCTGCATCTCATAATTTAGTTCAAAAATTATATTGCTGAGGCGAGTATATATATAAGATTTTTTTTTTTACTTGCTGCAGCTACGGTTATGATCCCTTTGGTCTCAGCAAGAAGGCAGAAGACTTCGCCAAGTACGTGTACTGGTGACACATTAATTAACTATACTCTAAGCTAATTTCGATTCCAATCTTAAAATGCTGGATCTGCTGCAGATATCAGGCATATGAGCTGATCCACGCCAGGTGGGCTATGCTCGGTGCTGCTGGATTTATTATCCCTGAAGCCTTCAACAAATTTGGTGCTAACTGTGGTCCTGAAGCTGTTTGGTTCAAGGTATATATATCACCATTAATGGTACCTATCTTGTTTGTTTAGATCTGAGGGAAATCCTGAATATTAAATTTCCTCTGTAGACTGGAGCTTTACTTCTAGATGGAAACACGTTGAATTACTTTGGAAAGAACATTCCCATCAATCTTATCCTTGCTGTCGTTGCCGAAGTTGTTCTTGTTGGTGGTGCTGAGTACTACAGAATTATTAATGGTTTGGTGAGCTCCCGGACCTTTTACCGTGTTAATGTTACTCCTCCGTTCATGTTTATGTGACACACGCACCCCTTTTAGTCCACATTTTTTAATCGGGAAACAATTAACTTTACACTTCTCATTTTTCTAGAAATTTTTATAACTGTGCAAATGTTATGATATATTTAAGGCCACAAGTTTCAGAAATCTTCATTTCTTTCTTAAACTCCGTATTGATTATATGTTACATAAATTGGAATAAAGGGAGTGTTGGTGTTTACAAGGATTTGCAGGAAACGGAAATTACAAGTAACTGCTTATGTAAGAATTGAAATTATAATTCAACTCTAAAATTGAAAATTACAATATAACAACAAACTGAAATTACTATTTTGTTGATCAAGAAAACTGGAAAGTTGTTTTCGCTGAGTCGAGTGTGGCACTCTGTCCTTAAGACAATATTGCCCCGTATGTATCATTTATACGTCCTGGACAATTCGTCTCCCAAGATAAAACAGCAATGGAACTATTGAGCAAAGGAAACTCAAAAGCTACCGTGAAGAATATTGAATAACGAAATGATGCTTGGAAGATTAGGAAGAAAACTGCTTTGCTTTGCTTTCTGCTTGGTGTATTTTCGTGTATATCAAGTGTGCCTCAACAATGGTGTAAGGGGTGTTTATATAGGAGGAAGAGGGATTGTTTGACTGCCTCCATAACAGCCATTATTGGCCAAATAATGACCATTATGGAGGTAGTAAAGCCACCACATAAATGGAGAAAATTGCCAACGGATTGGCCATTATAGGAGGTGTAATTCAGCCAAAATAAATGGCCGAATTGAGTCTTGGACGTTTCGTTCCGGACCGTCGAAATTCTCGCCTTTCGAAAAACTTCGGGGACCAAACTCGTACATCTTGAAACTCCAGGGATCGAACTGTACATCTGAAAGAATTCTGGTCCAAACTGCACATCTGAAACTTCTGGGATCAAACTGTACTTCTGGCAAAGTTTTCTGGCCCAAAAAGATAATATCAGAAGGCCCGCAGCCCGCAGCCCGCGAACACGGAACCGGACCGGACGGGCGGCGGCGCGCGTGTGGTCTTTCCTCGAACCGAAGCACATCTAGGTCTTCCCTCCTTTAAACACATGGGATACCCCAAACCAATTTCGAGTATTATATACACAACAATTCTTTCTTCCTCTACCGATGAGGGAGAATTGATCACACACCACACTTTTCCATGCTTCAAACACCTTACTTCGTGAACCAATATCTCTTTCATTTCTCAATGAAATTTGACGATTCTTGGCCCTACGGTTATCTACGTACTTAGTACATCATGCATGTGTGAAGAACCGGATTCTCCAACATACGTAACACTAGTGTTTAAGCCGTTAAAGTTGGTCGGTCGCAACTCCCGCCAAAGGCTAATTTCCAACAGGGAGTACTTACAATAGTATAGTTGGAATAGAGGCCAGGTTTCCACAGAGACACTATTTCTGTATCTTGACATAGCCTATCATGTGCATTGTTTGCTGATAATTAATTAGAGTAATGTGGATTTAATAAATTGTGTTGGGATGCAGGATTTGGAGGACAAGCTACACCCAGGTGGTCCATTTGATCCTCTAGGTTTGGCAAAGGACCCAGACCAGGCAGCACTATTGAAGGTAAAAGAAATCAAGAATGGAAGACTAGCCATGTTTTCTATGCTTGGTTTCTTCATTCAAGCCTATGTGACAGGGCAGGGTCCTGTTGAGAATCTGGCTGCCCACTTGAGTGACCCCTTTGGCAACAACTTGCTCACTGTCATTGGCGGTGCTGCTGAAAGAGCCCCCACCCTGTAACTTTCTTTTTGGCCTGTAGGAATTTGTACAATTCTGCAATATGTGAAGAAGCAGCTTGTAGTTCATGAAGACAAACTCTACTTATTTTCATAGAGCTCCTGCAGTGGCCACATTATTCGTCCTTCAGTATTCTAATCATATAACGTCGCTCCTTATATTCATTGCTGTTTTGTTAGCTTAAAACATTAATGTCCGATCCGGTTCCTCTACATCATACATTTCCTCCATTTACTGAACTACCTATTTATCTTATTTAAATTTCAATGGTTTAGATTATATCAAGTCACCTAAGAAATATCAACACGTAAGACTTCATAGAATGTGACGGTGCATGTAACTTATACATATTAGTCCGCTAAAAAAATAGTGACACATTTTCATATTTAAAATTATTAACTTTCTATTTTACCTTTAATAAAGAGTTTTTATAGCCACATAATGTTAATGTTAAGAGGACATAAATTCCAAAAGTCATAAAGTTAACAAATGTTATAACGCAGTAAAAACACAGGTTTTAAAAGTCAAATCTTTTTGGGTCATTCGCACAAATGCCCTATTTTGGAATGGTCTTTAATTTTTCCCCTTCAAATTTGAGTTCTTTAATTTTTATTCTTGATTATTTTTAGTGCGGCATAATTAAAATTTCGCTCTGCATAATTAGTGTTTATCTTTGGCATAAGTATCATACACAACCCACAGATTATGCCGGATAAGGCATGATTGTTAACACTCAAGATAATATGAAAAAAATACATAATTTCAGATTTTGACGGGCGTAGTTAGCGTTTAATTTCAACATATATATCATAAAATCCACACAAAATATTTCGGATAAGACATAATTTTCAACACCATTTAAAAATTACTATAAAAGTATGCCGCGTAACTTAATTCCTACATAATTTATGTCGCGCGAGACAAAAATTTAGTTTTTGAAGAAAAAAAAATTATAGAGACTATGCCTTGCTAAGTAAATCTGGATATTTTCATAAAATAAATAGCAGTGGAAAAAATTAAAGACCACAATCTTTACCTGACCAACTACCTAATACTACGCAGTCTCATCAAACAACACTTTTTAGCTTTCTTCAGGATTTGACCCGAACTGTTCGGCAGATTCCCACGCGTTACACACTCATTCGCCACTTTGTTCTCAACTCTTCTCATCTCCTTATGAAGGGAAAAAATTAAAGACCAGTGCGTTTGAGGGGAAATCAGCACAAAAAATGAATCTTTTTAGTTAAACTTGGTGTAGCAAATTATGTCATATAAATTGAAATGAAGGAAGTAGTATATAATATAAACCACTATTTTTAATAGGCGGCATTGCCAATTTTTGAGTCTGTAATAAAAATTTAGTCATTGTTTCAAATGTAATTGGAAAACAACCACTTTTAATACTGTAGACATCAAAATTTTAGATTAAAATGGGCTCTACGAGTCGAGTCTGATCCATTTTATTCAAACCCTAAGGTCCGTTAGGATTTCATTGAGGCTACTCTACCCTAAACCTTAGATCACGTCTTTATTCCCTTGAAAACATTTTGATAATCCCATAAAGTTCTTGGGATATTAACAAAGAGATCGAGCCATATAAATTCACGGGTATTCATAAAGAAATCAAGACATCAAATAGTGTCTTCAACACAAAAAAACGAAGTGATGCTCGATGTCCAAATCATCCAATTGTTCGAAAAATACACTACTAACGGCCCTCTCGAATCATGGAGAATCTTGAATATCCCATAAACTCTTGGGTATTCATAAAGAGATCATCAAATATTGTCTTTCAAGACATCTCGAAAATCCCATAAAGATATTCACAAAGATATCAATATGGATATTTCTTGACTACCAAATACTTCAAGAAAATCCACAAATCCTTTCATAGAGATAAAATACATCCCAAGAAACTCCACACACATCCGAATCCAAATTATCCTACATTTGAGAAATACACTACTAATGACTTTTAGGAGAGAAGAATCAAGGGAATACACAGATTTGTACTCACAATCCTGATAAATAAAATCACTCTTTTTATTTATTTGTGATTGCAGTTTATTTTCCGTACCTAAGAAAATTTATTGTAAATATATACGGAAAAAAATTTTTGGACAAAAATAGGCGTAACTAAAACACAGAACAACTCTAGCACATAATATGGGAATAGAAGCTACGATAAGTAAATCATCAATATTATGTGCTGGGATTTCAAACTTTTTAACGAAACCCGAAATAATTCATGGAGTTTAGATCAATAAAACTTTCTAAAGTTTCTCCATATTTCAATTAGGAGATTTTTATTTTTCATTATAAAATAGTTAAATATTGAATAGTTTTGAAATACTAGCTAAAACTTAAAATGACTATTTGCTGATTTCTCCCGATTCAAGCCCACCAGGCGACATAAGCAATTATTGTCCGTAGTCAAAGCTTGCACTCACATCACACGTATGAATTCTTATCGACCAAAGGTTTCTCCTGTTTTTTCGGGCGAAGCAATCGCGAAATGGCAGTGCCTAATTTCATTCTTCTTCACAAATTTTCAGCTAACACCACTCGCAACGCATTCGTGTTTTCTCCTCATAACTTTGATCTTACACAATCCCTCTCTCTCTCTATCTCCAAGCGTGTTTACATTTGTTCGCCCTTCGCGCAGAGGTCGATTGGGGAATGATATCAACTTGCTCTTCGCGGAGGGCAACAACATACACAATTTGGCATCATCGTCCTGGATTCCTTCTAATTATGTAGTACTATAATTTACTCATTTCATAAGGATATAAGAATAATACGTACGACTGTTTTTGTATTTTATTTTTTGGGGCACTTGATTGTCTGAATATGATGATGATAAGTGAGATCCTAATCAATATGTTTATTTTAAGAGCAAAGTTACTTCTCCCATGCACTTTCCTTTGCTGGATCATCCTTACAAGCTCCTTCACCGTTCATGTGGTGCTTTCAAAAACTGACTCCCGCCAAGGTACCACCATTCCTGATTCCTCTTTTGAATTCTTTATGACTGACCCGAGTTCATCATTAACACGTGTTTCTCTCGGAAGTAATGGATAACTTTTCAGTTACTTAAAGCTATAAGAAGCTGAGACAATCCAAAATTTAAACTTAATGGTTCAACTTTTTAGATTTTTTGTAGTGTTAATATTATGGTTGCAAATCTAATATTTGTTTGAATTTTAGTAGTTTTACCTATATATCTATATTCTGTATCATAAATTCTGGGTTCAGATGAACCCAAAGCCAAGGCAACATCTGTGTTGATAAGAAGAAGTTTGATAACCCAAAGTTGAATCTTCGCAAGCTTACATAACCCATAAAATCCAAGAAATATATTAGCTTGCATGATATTCAATACATATTTAGTATTTGGATATAAATTTAGAATGTCTTTACAGTTTCAGCCCTCAACGATATGTACCAGTATTTGAAGCCCCATTCCAAACTTGAAGGATGGAAGTCGGATGGAGGAAACCCTTGTGATGATTCTTGGAAGGGTATCGAATGCTCCGGTTCAGATGTTACTGAAATGTACGTCTTTCCGGTTCTTTCTTTTATATTTTTGTCAGATTTCATTTACTATTATTTATACTACTATTCCCTTCCAGTTCTTTTACTAATCCATGTTCTGCGTGCTCCTGCATTCTAAATAATGTTGCAGTGATCTATCTGGCTTGGGGCTCACTGGATCACTAGGCTTCCAGCTTGATAAGTTGGAGAAAGTCACCTACTTGTGAGGCCCAGACAACTCTTGGATATTGGAATTTGGGTTTATATTATGTGCTTTAATCTGTCCACTGAAAGAACTGGACCTGACAAAGATGAATTTGAATGTCATAGTGCAGTGATGTGAGCAAAAACAACCTGAAGGACAACATACCGTATCAACTTCCTCCTAGCACACAGCACCTGTAAGTAGGTAGAGAATTAAGTTTTTAGACTAACTGATTATGAAGTTTCTCCTCAGGCTTCAATTTTTTGTCACCTCCTTTCGGTGTTTTATTACTATTTATTACTACCAGTTACCATTAAGACTTATCCAGAAGATGTTTTTCTGTTGATATTGCGCCCTACCAGTTCCTCATTGGGTTCTTGTTCTGCAGAGATCTTTCTGGAAATCAATTCGGTGGAACTGTGCCTTATTCAATTTCTGAGATGGCCAATCTTAAATCTCTGTAATGGTTTTTCTCTTATTCTTTGTGTTTTATATTTTGGGCTTCATATCAGGTGTCAATATGCTATTGGTGTTGTGCAGGAATCTTAATCATAATAAGCTAAGCGGATCACTGAGTGATATGTTTGGAAAACTTACAAAACTCACTGAGCTGTAAGTATTGCAGATTTAGCATCCAGTTAGTCCCCTTTTGCGTTTTCCTTTGTTTCTATAAGGTCTTGCCTTCTGCAAATAATTTCATGAACGGCTGCAAGAAAATATTAGAGACGGACTGTGGAGTGAATGGTCCTGGAAGTACAAAGGTCCATTGATATTAGTTGTTCCAAGAATATGTTTGCATTGCCTTTTCCTGACTATCCTTTGTTTGCTGTCTGTTTATTTCTGATCTGATCTGCAACACCAATTAAGAAATTGTTGCTAGCTGTGGAATAACAACGAACAATGTGGCTGTGTTAGTAGTGGGTTCCCTAATCATATAGATTGAACCTCCTTCCTTTGCTGCTTGTAGTGCTGGAGGATGGAAATCTACACATCTGTGATTATTCATAAAGGTGTGGGAAAATGTGTGAATCGACTCGATTAGTCGATTGAGTAAAGTCTTAACTGATGGCAAAATTCTGATAGCAGCTCTATAGCCTGGACATTTAATTTTCTTAAAACTCTTTTAGTTCAAATTGGGAATGTCCATATTTGACTTGAAATGAGATTGTTTAAAATTAAAAGAGAACAACTACGACCTGCTAATCAGTTTTTCTTCGTTAATTGTATAGAGGTGTGAAATTGTTGATGCTACTTTTTTGAGGATTTTTGGGTATATGATAATACTTTATTTCTAGGGAGGACACTTTCAAGATGGACCAAAAAGGAATGTGAGACATTCAGTTGGGGATATTATTTGTTTTCTGGTGGATTCTTAGCGTTTCAAATACTCAGCATAACCTCCTTGCCTCCATAAACGAGGGAATGGGGTTTTACTTGTATATTCTTCATAGTTTTTTCTTCAGATCATTACTTTCAGTACCAGAAATAGCCTCCAAGACGACAAGTATCACCTTTGAGAATAACCTTTGCCCTTCTTCATCACCATATAACACTAGTGTGTCATCGACATATATGATATGTGATATTTCAATTGAATTGCCCTTTATATCACGTTTGAGCACCGTATCTTTTTTTACTTTCTTACCAATAGTATTAGCATTATTTGTCATAGTTTCTTGTTCTTAGATTTCTGTTACCACCGGTGTTTCTTGTGCTTCAGTTATCACATTATCTCGTTGTTGTTATTATTCTAATTCTGAATGCTACTTCTTTCCTTATTAGTTGACATGTCTTCTTCATTTCCGTATTTCTTTTTTCAAACTGCTTTGAAATGCTTTACTTGTGCCGAGGGTCCATCGGAAACAACCTCTCTACCTCCACGAGGTAAGGGTAAGGTCTGCGTACACTCTACCTTCCCCAGACCCCACATGTGTGATTACACTGGGTATGTTGTTGGTGTTGTTGTTTGCCGTTTATATCACCAATCAAATCATTGCAGCCATTCATGTTAATCACTCTGTTAAGCATCAAGCTGAGATTTTTTTTTATTACAAATAGGAAAGCAAAAGTGATAATGGATCACCTTGTCTCAACCCCTAGACAGATTAGTCCTCATAGAAGCACAACCGATTCGATATTTAGTCTAATCTTCGTTTATACTTCCTACAAAATAACATATAAGTTAAAATTATCCTGTTAGTCCAGTCCCTCTATGATAACGAAGTCAAGTAAGATAAAGATGCTTTTACGGCCCCCTCTCGCTTCTCTTTCTATACTTTCCTGTGTAGCAACGTGTATACATGTATTCATAAACATTGTAGTGTGTCTAGTAATATGCTTGTCTAGTATATCAACTAACTCGTGCAATTTTATCCAGGGATCTCTCCTACAATTCAATATCAGGCAGTTTGCCTCAGAGTCTTAAATCCCTCTCAAGCCTCAGCAAATTGTAAGCTGGTACTTAATATTTGGGATCAAAATCCTCATTGGAGCTAAACATTTTTACTCTGCATGCAGGCACATACAGAACAATCAGTTTACTGGATCAATAAATGTTCTTGCTGATCTTCCTCTTGACGATTTGTAAGTTGAACCATTAGTGAAATTACAATTCTTAGTCATGGTTCTTGCAACTCCAGTAGTGTAGTAAGTTCTCCTGCATTATGCTAAAATTACAATTCTAAGATGCTTAGCACCTTAAAAGAAAAAAAAGGAAGAGGAAAATTTCCAATAAAATGCAAATCAAGAAAGTTGTTCATGTTTATTCAGTTATCTTATTTTCTAAATCAAAATATAATTGGTGTATTACGTTTTCTTTTGGGTTATACCATGATTGTTACTGAGTTGATATGTGCTTATTCTGTAGATCAGATGCCACCTTGTCTGCCTCTGTATTTCTAAAGTTAGCTTTGATTTCACATTTGTAGGTTATGGTTGATATAGGTTTGTTCAATGGAGTTAAGTAAGACATCAACAAAAGAAATAATAACCAGATAGCTTTTTTCGCAAGAAATCTCTTTACTTTTCAAAAAAAAATAAAATTAACCAGATAGTTTTCAGAAGTACCTAGACTTCGTCATCTTCAATGTTAGGATTGATGTACATTGAAGAGCTTAGACTCACACATGAAATATTCACATCTTTGCACAATCTAGAAACTGATAAATGCTTATTCTGCAGATCAGATGCCACCTTATCTGCTTCTGTATTTCTAAAGATATGCTTTGATTCACATTTGTAGGTTATGGTTTGTTACAAGTTTGTTTCAAAAGCAATGCTTGCTCTACCTTTAGATTTATCTTGGTTCTTGACAAAACTAACCAATTATAAATTGAGGAGCATGCATCAAGACACTTTTGCTTTCTGCATTGGAATTAAATGTAGCAAATTTACTCAAATTTCAAGGGCTCTACAATAGGCTATCCTGATTAAGTAAGAAGTCTGTCTTTGATCAAAAACTCTATTCCACTTTTCACTTGGTTAACACAAAGCTAAAAAGTTTCTTGGATGTCCAGTTTGCCATGGGCTGTACAATGGTCATAATATAGGTTAACGAGAAGGTTCTTGATAGTGGTCATAATTCTTATGCAAGAATTGAAATAAGGTATGCGAGCAGTTAGAGATTACAGCATAGACAGCTCAAACACTGTCTAACTTGTGTAGCCCAAGTTTTAATATGATTCCTAGTACTTTTTCTTATGAAGACTGTGACTTCTAGTATAAAGAGGTCTATGATTCAGAAAGATATTTCTCTTTTTTTCCTTCTTTGAGAGAGGTGGGGTTTAACTACGTGACTCCATGCAACATCCAGAACGCCTCTTCTCTCTGGTCCAGGCAATCAATATGCAGAGAAGGACCTTTATAAGACACTGATAGAATCATTAGTAGGCCAAATTTGTAATCACATACTTTTTCTCATTATCCCTTATATAAAATGCTGGCTTGGATTTGAGTAAGAAACTGTCACAAGCATGAAGTATCCTCGTGTGTTTATACGTAGCTAAGGCTGTGTATTCAACAAAATGCTGGCAGGAATGTAGCAAACAACCAATTTAATGGCTGGATTCCTGATGAGCTGAAAGACATCAAAAATTTAGAGTGAGTGCTGGATGAACTATTGGTTAACTAGTTTCTTCTATAATGCTCTGATATTTTTTCTTTATTTTTCTTAAAGGACTGGAGGGAATAGTTGGTCTTCTGGACCAGCTCCTCCCCCGCCTCCTGGACAGAAAGCTAAACCTCACACCAGGAAGTCAGGAAAGGAATCTGAGAAGTCTGGCCAGGGTGTAGCAGTCATTGCTGGGATAGTACTGGGTGTTTTGGTTCTACTTGGTGTTATAATTTCTCTATTTTCAAGAAAAAGATCTTCGTCACCTTCCTCCCATTTTCTTGAAGAAGATAAGTTTGGACAGCGTCAACCTTTTACTCCTCTTTCACCCGAGGAGTTATCTAGTGGCGCACATGCCAACAAGCATGAGAACTTCAGAGGTAATTTTACTTTTGGCTTTCCAACACCCCTTGAATAAAAAGAGAGACATGGAGAACAGAAGGAAAGAGAAATTAAGTCCTGAATACCACTTATCACAAATTCTTTATCCTATGAATAGTGTCTCTAAATATTAAGCTAAATGTTGGGTTGTACTATTATTATTGTTTTTATTTGGTAAACAGACCCCTCCACACCCCTCTTCCAAGGGGCTAATATAGATTTATGCACACTTTTCCCCCTTGATGACGAACTCGAAACCTCTTAGTTGAAAGTGGAGGGTTCTCCAAACTAGAGGGACCTCTCTTTTTGGTCACAAGTGTATTATTTTGTGCTTCTGAGTCTGACAGAAAATTATATCTACAGATTCATCATCTGCTACAGAAAAACATTTGCAAACCTCTTCCTCAATTGGTCTTAAGCGTCTTACTTCAGAGCGTCACAAGTCTTTTAACGTGAAGGAGATGACAAATGCTCCACCTTCAGATCATCTCAAGCCGTTCAATGATAAAGAGTTCGCAAATCCTTTGAATGTTAAAAGAAGCAATTCAGTTAACATAGCTCACTATCCATTAGCTGATTTGCAGAATGCAACTGGTAACTTTGCAAATTCTCGCCTTCTTGGTGAGGGATCAATTGGTCGAGTATACAAGGCAAAATATCCAGATGGCAGGGTAAGCTTGACCTGATTTACAGTGCTGCTTAGTTTTATGGTATATTTGTTGGTAATTCGTTTCATGAATTGGTTGCGTAACTTATACGTCACGAGAGATAGGATACAATACATAGATTCATCAAAGGAAAATAGAAGAACGGAAACAGATTGATATATATGTTTAGAGCTAATACTGTTCATGAGTAGTCGAAGATCAATGATATTTAAGCTTTTTTCTCAGTTTTGAAGGGTTTGTACTCATGAAATACAGAAGGTCATGCACATTCTTTTTCACCCTGCTTTGACATTGAAAGTAATGTTTTCTACAGTCATTTCTAGAGGAAATAATCCTGCTAGGATCGTTGGTATTTCAGAAGGGAACCAGGGAACTAACCCAAGTCTAAAGTTGAAGTGAAAATTCTATCTCAAGGTTCCTTTTGAAAGATTGAAACTGAGACGAAGTTCCTTGTATTTATAATTTTTGAAACCCTTATGGTGGTACTTATGGATAATAATACAGATGATATTCTACTGTTCCACGGGAGCTAACGTAAATTAACTTACATTTAATTGTGCCAGCACAATGCTTGAACCCATCACGCTGTCCATGTTAACCACTGCATATCATGTTCTGCTACATGTAAACTGTGGTAAACGGACTTAATTTTCCTGGTTGGGCAATAGCCTTTGTGTAGCTAACATTTGACCTCTTCTTTGTTTCGTTGCAACACTATAGAGAGGTTCTGTTCAACGAAAAGGAATTTCTTCCATACCTTTAGCAGATTACTTGCATGATAAAGTTTGTTCAGCAATATCTTTATAGGTGCTGGAAGCATACTTGTTAACCGCAGAAATTAGGTGGATGGATGTGAGCTCACTTCTCATCGTCCTCTTTGAATTTCTTGTATCGGGCTATTTGTAGATACGGATTGCTCAGATATCTCAGCATGGGAATTTTACATATTATGCTGACTTCTACTTTTGGAACTATAGCACATGCTCCAATTTGACATGGCAATTATCTTTAGTTGCTTTTATCTTCTTTTTCCAGTTTATAGTCTCTAAGTCCCCTGAGGGACAGGTTATCTAGCTTTTCTATTCCTTGCAGCAGATAATTGCAATGTGAAAGTGAACACAATATATGTACCCAAACAGATATCTCATGCTTCATTCTACTAGAACCTGCAACATACTTCTGGTGCTACTTATTGGTTGGCTACCATTTCTAGGGAGGTTCAATGTATGTTTATATGGTCTAAAAGTATTCAATCAGGTATATACTGTATGATAAACATAATGGAGAAACCTTTTGATTTACCAGGTTCTGGCTGTAAAGAAAATAGACTCCTCTTTTTTCCAAGATGAGAAGAGCACAGAATTCACAGAAATTGTTAACAAAATGTCCAAGCTTCACCATCCAATTATAGCCGAAGTTCTCGGTTATTGTTCGGAACAGGGACAGAATATGTTAATCTTTGAGTATTTTAGAAATGGTTCACTTCATGAATTCCTTCATGTGTCAGATGACTTCAGCAAACCGCTTACATGGAATACAAGAGTCAGAATCGCTCTAGGCGCCGCTCGTGCTCTTGAGTAAGTCAAACTCTTCGTGTTGTTTCTCTTGCAGTTGGTGTTGGTAATAAGTACTATTGGCACAGATTAATTGCATGTCTTTAATGGTGACTGACATTACGGTTTCCCCTGTAACTGATATTTCATCGAGTACGACCTGATGTTGATTTATAAGAAACACTCTGGTCAATGTGGTTCTCCTAATTGATCCTATGACATGATTTTAACTTGTATTTAGGTACCTGCATGAGGTTTGTTCTCCATCCTGTCTCCACAGGAATATAAGAACTTCAAACATTGTGCTAGATGCTGAATTGAATCCTCGTCTCTGTGAGTGTGGCTTGGCAATGTTTCATGAGGTATGTGAAGATAGACCTTTACATACTGCAAATATTGTTTCTACCAGTCATATTATTTCTGTGGTTTTGGATGTTCAGAACCTACTAACTTGCAAATGTGACCACCTGAAACAGGAAAAGGATAAAGTCATATACAGAAAAATTAAGGGTCCGCATGTAACTTTTTTAAGTTAAATGATATGTGGAATCTCTTCTTTTTGGATATTTGAAGTTTTAAGAAAACTATTGAGACGTATAAAAGTGGGAGTCTTTTAATTTTTGACATATATAATGTGGCTAGTAATTCCATTGGAAAATGAATACTATTATTTTGGGAAGACTCAAAAATGAAATGTGGATATTGTGTATCTTTCTTGGCAAAGGATTGTGGTTGAATTTTTTAGCAGCTTCATAATTGGTGTCCACCCTTGCATAGAATGTCACTGACACAAGCTCTTTCCCAAATAGAATGTCACTGGTACCAGGCTCTTCTCCAAGTCACATGCCCTCCGTTATTTTCTTCTTCACTCAGCTGTGAATGGTATAATGCAGGATTTGGTATAAATTTTGTGCTGTTTGACATGGTGATCAAGTTCGAGTTTGAGAAAAAGTGCTCATGTTCTGAAAATATGATTCTAATAAATGAATATGAACATAGAAGATGGTAGCAATCCGGGTTAGATAAATACTAGTAACTGTAATCAGGGGTGGAACTAGCATTTGGAGCCAGTAACTTTGGTCCACGTCCAGTATATTTGTTAAAAAATCCACTGAATATGTACCTAAAACAAATTTCAGAACCCACTTTAAATATGGCATCTGCTTCTGTCCATTGAAATGCCATTCTCTGTTGTCGGTACCTAGGGTGAATCCAGATTGGTCCACATTTGCTACTTATGCTTTATTTCACTTGGTGTTTTGGTGTCTAGTAGAGGCACATCATGCTTAAATAATGTTATTTATCCTTTTCCTTTCTTGTACTTCTGTAATTTCAGCGTGCAAGCAAAAACTTGGATGCTGGATACACTGCTCCAGAATGCACAAAACCTTCTGCTTATACTTTGAAGAGTGATGTTTATAGCTTCGGAGTTGTCATGTTGGAACTACTGACGGGAAGAAAGCCTTTTGACAGGTGCATACATTGCATGCAAACGTTAGTTTCTATGGCTATCCATCAAAACATGAATCTAACATATTTCAGATGCATGCTTCAGTTCAAAGCCAAGATTAGAACAGTATCTGGTCCGATGGGCATCGCCACAACTACATGATCTTGATGCCTTGGAGCAAATGGCTGATCCTGCCCTGCGTGGACTTTATCCTCCTAAATCTCTCTCTCGATTTGCTGATGTGACTGCTCTGTGCGTTCAGGTTAGTCTTTTTTGTAGTTAACTAATATCTTTCTATCAATAGCCTAAAGAATAAAGATTCTTGACTTATTCGTGATTACTGATGTTGTCAGTCGGAGCCAGAATTTCGACCACACATGTCTGAGGTGGTGCAAGGACTAGTCCGTTTAGTTCAAAGGTCGAATATGAGCCAGAGAGAAGATGATGATGATTACTGATTCTCTCTCAAGTTCTCAGCCAAAAGTGGAGCTACGTTTCCTTACGAAGTGGGGAAGAGGATATGTACTTTATTCTTTTCCCTTATTTCGTTCAGTACTTTTGCGTCCAAAGTTATAAATCTGCATAAAAGAATATGCTGTGTTGGAACTGGGATGAAGTATATCTTCCGTGCAATATGGCTCTTTTACTGCACAGGATTGATTTGAATAAACATCAGACTGTAAAGACGACCCCCACCCCCACATACAAAAAAAAAAGGAAAAGGGAAGAATCGACACTCTGATTGGAAATACACTCTGCTTCTATGTAGCATCAAATAAGGGGTGAAAGCATTTCATTTTGCTTATAGCAACAGAGGGAGGTGGTACTTGCGTTTCTTTACTTTTCATAATGAGACTGTAGAATAGGGACCCTATCCGCCCCCCCCCCCCCCCTCCTCACCAGCAAAAGAAAACGTGAGAACATTTGTTTTTCTTACTTCTTCTCCTTTAAGAAAATAAAGCGTTAAAGAGTTGTATTGGTGTACCCATCAAATGACCAAAGACCTTCGTTGTCACGTGGATGAGTATTTTGAGTTTTGCAAATCGCTTTACAGTAGACTATTCTTGATCTCTATGATTCCTCTGAAGTCTAGTTGTGAAAGCAATGATCCGATTGTCATGGTACGTCACACCAGTAGTAGTCTCTTCTCTTGCCAATTGCCATGCATGTAGGGATGTATTGTGGCTAGCTTAATACTCCCTCCATTTATGGTTGCACACAAAAAAATTCACATTTTGCAGTAAAGAAGCTGTAGACACATAAATTTATTGGGTTAAATTCACACAAAATTTGAATTAAATCCATAATCATTTGGGTCGAATAATTAATTTGGACTTAACAAATATTTAAGTCCATTCTATTAAATTCAAGTCAAAAGTCCATTTCATTCGGAGGCCCAAATCCATGCCACGTGTCCAGTGATATGGCGTCCCAGTCAAATACAAGACCAACAAGATGATGACACACGTTCAAATGATGTGATAATCCCGGTCAAATACAAGAACCAATCAAAAGTTGTCAAGTGTCCAAGATGACATGTCTTGGCCAATCATAGGCAAATAATGGTGACAATTGGACTTTGGTTGCTTGCAAAAGACAAAAACGTCAAGGGACTTCAAAACTTCTGGTTTCGAAAGTCTCTACAAAATCGAGTGCAAATCGGTTTCAATCAAAGAAAAGCATAAAATCCAATAACAAATCGAAGTGCAACAATGCTTCATCACAAAGGGTTAGAAGAGCAGTTACATTGCTGGATTTCATTCCCAAAATGCTCCTTGATGCACGAGCCTAAACTGTAAGTTACAACGCTCCTCAACGCACGAGTCTAAACTGCATGTTGTAACGCTCCTCGACACACGAGCATAAGCTGCATGTTACTCCTGGCCCGCATGAGTTTAAATTGTGTAGGCTCAAAAAGAAAAAAAAAGAATAAAAGTTCTTTCAAAAGGCGCAAACAACAGATGCGCAAAGCTGAGGAGTTGAGCAAGGGGGAATCTGAGCTGATTTTGTTGAATTATCTGTATAAATCCAGAAAGGATTTGGCCGTGATATTTGTATGAATTGTAGTTCTGGGAGTTCTCCGTCCAATGTAACAAGCGGCTCGTGATTTAGGTACTCCTATGCCAAGTTAGGAATTTTTCAATGAGATCGCGCAGACCTGTGAAACGGGCAAGTTAAAAATCAACTTCAGAAATTAATTCTGATCAATCTGGAAGGAATTCCGATCTTAAATTTTGACATACTGCGAATCGTCGAGTTCTGATTCTTTTCCAGCAAGCGACATGCAATTCAGACACTCCAATCTCAAGATATAGACGTTTTAGCGAGAGTGCACAAAGCTGTGAGATCGACATTCCAGACGGGTAGTCAACTTGAAAAAATTAACTCCCGTCAATCCCGAATGAATTTTGAATAAATTTTAGGCCTCCGAATCTAGTTTCAAATAAATAAAAAAACTCATGATTTGGACACTCCAGCTACGAGTTATGAATTTTCTTCCTGCAAGCGCGCAAAGTTTAAAGCAGCAGAAAATCAGAATTCGTAAACTAACTTCAAGGAATTATCTGTACAAATCCAGAAGTAATTTGGTCGTGATTTTTATACAAATTATAGTTCTGCTAATTCTCTTTCCAGCGGAACACCGAATTATGGATTTTCTACCACTGACACGCAAAGCTGAAGAGTCGAGAACGGCATAATCTGAAGTGAAGTTTTAGAAATTCACCTGAGACGGTACAAAACGAGTTCTGCTTCAAATTTTTGATATGTTTCAGCACTGTGTGTCTAATTTCGGGAGGATCAAGCCGCTTGTTTTTTCGTCGCTCCTACATTAGGGAATAAATATTTTTGTGGAGATGCGTCAAGTACTTGCTTGTCAAAGTCGAAAAGGATACTCTCGGTGTCAATCTAGCCAAGTCGGATGGCTCCACATGCTCGCTCGCCAAAGGATAGAATGTGGTCGCTCGAAGACTCTTTATGGTCAAGCCACAAGGATGCGATGTGCCACATTATCGCTCGCCAAGAATGGAATGTGATCGCTAAAAGCCTCTTTCGCACAATGTAGTAAGGAGAGATGCCTTCATGAACTTGCTCGCCAAGGCTGCAAAGGAAAGTGAATGTATCAAGTTGTCTGCTGCCAATAACGTGAAGAGGGATAGTCCGTGAACTTGCTTGCCGAAGCCTTGACCAAAAGGATGATGCACTAAGTGACGTGGTTGTTCGCCAACGCCTCGTCTAGAAGGGTATACACGCCAAGTTGTTCCTCATCAATCATGTGTGGACTGTCACTTCAATCTTCTTAGTCTGATATCAAGATGAAAACCTCCAAAAGAAAAAATATTTTGGAGCTCTTGGTGCCAACAAGACGACGTTTCTGCGGACACGGTGCCAGTAGCACGACGATGCAGCTCGATTCTACATGGATCGATGCCAACGGCACGAAGCTTCAATTCAGTGGTATGCGGTGCCAATTGCACGACACGTCAACTCGCCGATAGATAGAGGTACTAGCAACTTGAACTTTCAGGTCCGCACGATATACAGAAACTGGTTTGTTAATAGTTCGGGCAGTATATTTTGACTCTCTATGTCTATGACACCTTCGCTGGATCAAGCATTATCGTTGCCTTCCTTGCACGACGTGGAAAACTCATATCCTGAACATGACAGAGGCTTGCGTCGTGAAAGTCCTGCATAAATTATCATAGTTTGTGATTCTTTTGGACACCTACATGGAGGTGACCAAATAAATTGGTATTTTGAAAGAGATTGACTTCATTGCCAAGTCCTAAAATAACTCTACTTTTTCGTGAACCTATTTCATCACAGCCAGGAAACCATGGAGAACAAGTAAGTTGATAGGTGGAAACAACAACCTATGCAACGTGCAGTCTATGTATATGTAGTTGATTATAATTGGAATTGTCAATTTGTTTGAAAAAGGATTCCTATGAGAACTTTATTCAAGTGTAAATGATTAAGTCTCATTGTTCTACGTGGAATACCGAGCAAAGTCATAGTTGCTCCACATTAAAAAAAATCATATGTTTTCTTCGCCGTTAAGTGTGCTCCAAGACATGTCTCAACTTTTGACGAGTCTTCACCCTTGAAGTAAGGGACATTTGTAGATACATAAATTTATTGAATTAAATTCATACAAAATTTGAATCAAATCCATAATTATTTCGGTCGAATAATTAATTTGGACTTAACAAATATATAAGTTCATTCTATTAAATTCAAGTCCAAAGTCCATTTCATTTGGAGGCCCAAATCCATGCCACGTGTCAAGTGATATGGTGTCTCAGTCAAATACAAGACCAACAAGATGATGTCACACATTCAAATGATATGGCAATTCCGGTCAAATACAAGAATCAATCAAAAGTTGGCAAGTGTCCAAGATGACATGTCTTGGTCAATCACAAACAACCGTATCACATAACATGATGACTTACATGAACCAATCAGAAGGAGGCAAGAGCCTACTCCCCACAACTATATATAGGGGAGTTACGTAACTTTGTGGGGACATTCAACAACCATTGGAGAAAGAATTGATATCAACTACATAGTTCTTCAAAGGAGTGTTCAACAAAGTTTTCCCCGGAGATCAACCGAAACAACGAATAACTGCTCTACATTCCTAGCGATCGAAACACATCTCTAGGATGTCCAAATCATTCTGCAATTCGAGAAATACGCTACCGAAGGCCCTCGGATTACGTAGACGTTTAAGAGAGAAGAATAAAAAGAACAACAGAATTGTACTCACAAGATTCATAAATAAAATTATATTTATTTTTATTTTTTACTGCAGTTAATTTTTGGCACCTGAAAATTTGTTGCAAACATAAACAAAATTCAAACGGATAAAACAAATGGTCTAACTACATTACTTTTTCTTTTTCATTACTTCCATGTATGGCAGCACCTGTACTATTGAAATGGTCCGCACCTGCCTTCTTTTCCTATGGTGCTAGAATTCCTATTCCTACACCTTCATTCCTCTCTTTTGTTCTATCTACAATCCAGAGAATTCATATGCTCTGCCGACAGAGCAAAACACCCTAGTCGCTCTGAACTGTGTCTGTTGAGTCCCTTGTCCTTTTTGACAAACATGTGTTGATCAGTTGTGAATTCACAGCAAGCATGTAAAGGCAAAGAACACAGAGTCCTGCATAAGGAGTATCAATACCAAGATTGGATATGTTCAATATTAAAACACGGAAAAGACAATTACACACCCTCCCTATAACTCCAACTTAATCACAACAATGTGCTACCCATTGATCTATGAAGTTTTTTACATACTGTGACCGAAAAAATATAGCAATATTCTAAGCATGAGTTCCTTGAGTTGTTGCAAATAGAGGAAGCAAGATTGAAACTGACATAATTAGTATACTGAAAATTAAAGTAGAGGAAATTAGATAGGAGAAGAAATGACTCACCCGCATAGGCAATGGTAACACCTGACGCTATCCTTCCCAAAACTGATAGCACATAAAGAGTAACCACAACCTGGAATGTAGGATAGTTAATAACGTTCACCAATCCATTTTTCAGTTACTATCAAATATAAATATTGGTTGATTCATTTAAAAGAATTGATTCAATACATCTCATATTTACCAGTAGGTATCATTTTGGATTTGAATCAGATTTTGTAACTCAATTATTATCACTTGAAATGGTAGAACTTGGCTTCATTGAACAAGAGAGGGGACAAGGTGGTTAGTACCTTAACGAACAAGCGATTATCATGTCCCGTAGCAGAAACACGGAGAACCGACTCCGCACCTCCAACAGTATTAGCGAGGCAAGCAAGGACCCGATTAGCAGTATCCTGTGAGATCTGCCACTCTAGCGGATCCACAGGAACAGATATATTCATCTGGCGAAACAAGAGTCCGAGAATAGCAAGGGAACAAAGGATTACAATAAACACATCAGAGACGAGAGAGACTATACTGGAATTCCGATAAGCACAGTGGTAGTAAACGAGAGTGCCACAAATGATAAGAATGAAAGGAACTGGACCACTCACATCCTTCTTCTTCCTAGGGTTTATTGTCCTTGTTGATGCTATAGTCTCCTCGTTAACGTTCAATTCTTCCATGGCGTATCAGGTATTTTTTTCGTACAGTTATGGCAAATATAGACGGAGGATATATATATATTGGTGAGTCAATTCCGAACGCTTCTTCTTATCTAAATTCTTCAAAATATGTGGGCTTAATTAAGATTATGAGTGAGATTAGTTTATTCCAAGTGTATTTTGTATTCAAAGAGAACCTTCTGAAGAAAACTGCCAATGTACATTTCATAACAATATTATTACTCATTTTTATGAAACGAATAAAAGCAAACGGGAGAAGTCGTTAGGAAATACTCAGTCAACATGTCCTTTCCTTTCCTTTTTTATTGTCAATGCTTGTGTTCTTCTCTCAAGATCTTAAACCATTCTAGTTTACTTATTGTGAGATCATAGTATTTTTTATTAGCACTATATAGTTGTCCATTAAAATAATAAAGATAATTATGTAATTAATATTTTATTTAAATATTTGACTAACAGTTAAAATTATTTTGGTCCAGTCATTTTTTTACTCCTAATTAACACGCCACGAAATAATGTTAACAGTTTATAATTCCTTTTTATTGTTATCCAAGCCAAAATGAATCTTTTAGTCTACACGTTAAGTATTCTCCCTTCATTTTCATTTTAGGTGAAAGAGTTTAATTAGGCAGTGAGTTCAAAAACAAAAATTAAAACTTGAAGTCTTCAATATGTGTGAAATTTTTATAGCTATAAATTCATGTCATTAAGGATAAAGTGATTCCAAAAAGAGAAATATAACTCTTTTTTTGTGCAACAATCTAAGAAAAAAAGTGTCGTGATCACAGTAGCTTACACACAAAAGAAACAAGTTCAATATATATATATATATATATATATATATATATATATATATAGGTCCCACAATGACCATTATTCATAGACTATCTGATATTGCGGGTACTAAGGGTCGTGATCAGCAGAATCATGTGACTTGGAAATGAACGCAAGTGTTGGCAATAGAAAATTAGGAAAGCCCAGAAAGATTAAGTGACATTTTTAATGAGGGTGGTGTATAGACATGACAAAATTCCACCAAATGCAAGCAAATAGAAGAAAAAAAATACCTAATAATTTGTCTCCGCTGAAATTTGAACAAGAAACTTCACAGTTCTCCTCTCACATCATTGATCACTAGTCCAGGTGTTATTAAGCGTTAAACAGCACAAGTGTTACCTAAACAGAACCTAACTACTACATGTTTCTTTCTAAAAGACGACCGAGGGCATAGCCATCTTATCATCTCATGGATATTTACAGCACATGGGTAGATTTCAAATCACATGTAAAGCTATAAAAATCTAGAACCTATTTGTTTCCAAGTTTTGGGTCTAAAAAGCAATAGCAAAAATTATGTATTAAGGTATTCGGGCATCATGTCTTGACCCCATTTCTTCCAGGTATACTACACCACATGGAACGCATTGCTAATTAAAACTCGGGTCTTTTCAACTAGAAAACGACCACTGCCAAGTGCCGAACAGTTTGATGAAGAATATCCACCCTAATGTACAGCCAATACAGAGGGAAAAAGAGGATAGTGATTTTTCTAGCAATTCAAGAGTTCCTATTCACCTGCTAACAAGGAAATAAGATAATAGAGGGGTCTCTCTGCAGCTTGCCGTCATTTATATCAAGCTTCTTCATCTTTTCTTCGCACCAGAATAACTGCTCCTTACTAATTCTTTCCATTCTTAGGATCCTATTCATGACTTTAACATCTATTAGGCCAAGCAGCAGGTCCACATCCCCTGGTATGGTTGGCCATGATTTCTTCTTCAGGTTCTTTGTTCTCTTCCGTAATTCCTTCAGTTTCACCTTCTTCTGCATTAGAGAGACTCAGAGATTATCCACAAAGAAGACCAACACAAGACACATGCAAACTTCATCCCAAAGTAGGCATTGCTTGACTATCTAACAAGCCTAAGCAAAATGGAGAGAACAAAGTGCTTTGCTCGAATTAATATTAGCAACACTAAATTACAACCAACTAATGGAAATAGAAAATGGTTATCAAGTTAATGATATCAGATCAACAATTAAATAGATAGGAATCAGAGGAAACCTAGGATTTCCTAAGGCAGACGTCTAATACTGTAACAAAATTATGGGTTTGTCAGTGGCCAAGACGTCCTCCGGTTTTTATTATTTAACAATCTTTCACTAAAATAACCTTTTACTTTTGTATTAATTTATGGTTTAGAAAACCTGTTTGGGGGAAAGGAAGCAAAATTTCCTCTTGACCTCTTCAGAATACCATATAGAAGAGTCAAGAAAAGGTTTCTGAAAGAAACAAAATTATTCTTTGATGATATGGACTTTGTTCTTCCTCTTCGTCACAATTGGAGACCAAATCACATGTCATATGAACCTAATCGCATGTCGTTTGAATATCGCAGAACTGCTGCTACAGTTCCTTGTTGCAAAAATTGTAAAAGATCCACAGGTGGTGGTTTGTGCTAAAAGAGAGGAGAGAATAGAACCCACCCCCCGCCCCCGCCCCCGACCCCACCCCTTTTTTTTTCAGCAACGGGATAAGAGAGAATTAAGTCGAGAAATTTGAATAGACAGATTCAAAGGCAAATCCTCACTGACTGTTGGTGTTACCCGTGTTTTCATCTCAAGTGGACAATGTGGGAAACAAGTTTGAAGCCTTTCTAAATCTGCTCCATTTTGGATATTTTTCTGAGTGGGTCTCAACTAGTTTATGCAAACACACATATTTTCTTTATTTACTGGAGTGTGACAAGGAAAAAATCTTGAAATTCTTCTAAAACAAACACTAACCATATTTCCTCATAAATGTACGGTGACAAAAGGTACAGGCATAAGGATGGCTAAACAGAGAATATCAAACCAATGCCTTACCTTTTCAAGAGAACATTGAATCTGATGAACGGGTGTTGACATCTGGTTCTGGCTTCCAAAAAGATTGCGTACACTGCTACACTTCTTGTCCATCTTCACAAATAGACGAAAAGTGAGGATTGAACTTTCAATCACTGTAAGTAGATCTGGAGCAAGAACTGGCAACTCATCATCTTCCAATTTCTTTTGATCAGAACCTAAACTTGAGATATTAGATTTCTTAGCCAGATCAAGAGGAAAACAACTTTACAAACTCCAATAGATCAATGTTTAATACACATTAAATACAATGCAAACTTCTGCAAAGTAGATATTATTAACAAACCAAGTCATTCGCAAGGAAAAAGAAAGTCTTGTCATTAGGAAAATAAAATGTAAGCATCTAATAGGAAATCAATCATAATCAGATATCAGTATTACCTTGGACTTTAGGAACCTGAAGTAGCATAGGCAATGCATTTCTCATGCGAGCATAAATTTCAGGCCTTGTACCCGGTTCAAAAGGTTCAGTTTCAATAAATCGTTGTAACAAGACCAAGAACTGCTGAAATTGCTGAGCACTGTGATTATACGAGATGGGACTATCAGGTTGGCAAGAGATTTTCTGGCTCAATTGTGTGTGTTGACAGTGAAGAACTCCCCAGGTCAAACACAACTGAGCTACATAAGCAATTTCAAGATCCTGATGAATGTCAGCTACAGGCTGGTGCAGGTGCTCCGTTTCATCTTCAGATTCATCCATTTTTTTTAAGGATAGGCACCGAAAGGGGGATACAAGCTTTTTAGATGCAGATCTTGGACTTGGAGAAGAAGTAGATGGAATATGCGAACCTGGAAAATCCTGAACTTTGTTAACCACTAAGAAATTTGGTACTCTCGAAGCTGCAAATCAAATCTGTTCTAGAGATGCTTGCACACGACAGAGAAAACAATAACGTTGAACTTATTAAAGCACCATTATAGCCAGAGTATAGATCATGATAAATGAGAATTATAATATACATAAACCAGCACGCAAAGAAATACAACTAGCAACCACAGAAGGGAACTTTCGCAAAATTCATCTAGAGGGAAAATAAAATAGAACAGAGATTCAAGTGCTCAAGATAAGCAAAAACTGATTCTTTGCACACTGAGAACCTGGTCCCATGCATTTGTCTATTTTGTTAGGTCTAGAGCAAAGTTGCTTGAATTTGCCAGATTTCTAATGGCTCGAGGAGTAAAACCAAATCCTACAGAAAAGGGAAAAAAAAACTAGAGCACTTCTCTCCAATAACTATAAAAGATGTCTCTATCAGTTTGATCCAAAAACTGTCATCACAACAGTCTGTTCTTTCCAAGGCTCGCCTTTAAAGAACGAGTGTCTCATCTCTAAGTGCCTTTAACATGACACTCTGTTGTGATTTCACAATACTAAACAGTTTTCTTGTTCTGTATATCTATTTAAAATATTTGTTTCAGAACACTTTCGAGTTATTTTTTTATTCAAAGATATGGTAAAGAAAAAAATCAATTTACTAGTTCAATTGGAAGGAAATGATTCTATTGGAAAATTCAACTGAACTTGTCAACTGAGTCTTCCATTGAAACAGCAAGTAGAATGTTTGGTGGGAATAGTTCATCGAGTGTTCTGTCGGAAATTGTATTTTTTACAAATGACCCGCTCTTTTGCTGTTATGACAATAAATAGCTACCTTGGTTTGAGTTCTAAAACGCAAATATGTCGGCAAGATGGCAGCTTCACACTTTATTTCTCCATATCACTATCATATCTCGGTCAATAAAAGTCAATGAAGGGTAATTCTAGTTTCCTTCTGAAGCTTGTGCAAAACGGAGAAGTCTCTATTGTTCAAGAGGCAGTGTAGCGGAATCCTGGGAGGTTGAACATTGAGGAATCTATGCACGCTAACGACTTTAGATGTCATGGTTCAACCTTTAAGGACAAAGCTATGACTTGCCTCTATAGATAAGTGAATCCTTCTATTTTACCTTTTTTTTTCCTTCTGACAAGGACATTGCTCTATTCTACTCTAATACTTACTATTACTTTGTTATTTTTTTAATGCCTTAGCTAAGATACCTCCCTCCCTCTACATTTTTGACAGCTTATGTTTGTCTCAGTAGTCTTTCAGTGGCACATCTCGGTCTGCTTTCCCATTACTTAGAAAAAGTGATCCACCTGTACAAGATACTATTATTACCATCTGAACAACTAGACATGTAACTCTTAATTGCAACGACTCAATTGTTTTGGAGCCACTAGAGCAAAGCAAGGGAACCAAGTACATTTATCAGGAAGGAAAGCAAAATATAGTCTGGAACTATTACCAAATTCACGCAGCTGCTGAGCATGCAGGCGGTCATAAAACAGCATTTGTTCAGAGTATCTATCATATACGGCATTGAACCCAGACCAAAACTGCCGTCCTTCTGCTTCAACATCCCTCCAATCACTAGGATTCATGTTCACCTGTTCTTCTTCATCATCTGCATCTTCATCTTCTGGAGTTGACTCTTCAGGAATTAATACCATAAAACTGTTTCTTCTCAGTTCCTTCAACCTCCTTTTTACCTCATTCGTGATGAAGTCATCATCGTCGTCTTCTTGTTCAGCATTAGTGTTATCAACACAATCTGTTTTGCCCACATTACCATTCTCATTCTTTTGCTCTCCTGGCAGCGGAATAGGCTTGTCATCTGTATCAATCTCCGGTTCCGGTTTATGAGCCTTTCTGAACTTCACTTTGAAGAAATCCATCACGAAACAAACAACTTCCTTATCAACGTCTACTCAATATCTTTTTCACTAGTCCTTTTAAATTAGAAACCTCACTTCGCTAACCGCATAAAGATTTTTTTTTTTTGCCCTTCTCAACAACCCGGAATGCACCAGAAACAACACCAGCAAGCAAAAGATCTCCACTTTACATGCAGAAAAGAATCATTCTGCAAACCTCATTTTTCTCATGTGACATAGGCAATAAAAATACATATAAAATATGCAGCAACAACAAACCCAGTGTAGTCCCAGGGGTCTGAATACAACAAATATGCCACCTTTAGTAATTCAGATCCATAATCCAATTTAGCCCCATTTAAATATGTGTATCCTCAGTTTCCACAAAATAATCTATCTTCTTGTGTAAAATGCCCATTAAACTCCCAACAACATTCAGCGTATCTGCACACTTTTGCAATTAAAAAACTGGAAAAAAAATAATACTTCAAACTCAAAGAATCTAATTCCTCCATCTCAAAAAAGATTGTTTTAGTTTAACTCTGCACAGAGTTTAAAAAAAAAAAAACTTATGAAATGTGTTGTACAAAACAAAGTCTTACCGACATATCTGTTTTCATCTTTCTTTATTTTCTCTAAAAACCGCTCGATATTTGTGCAGCTATAAATATTGTTTATAGAAATGTGTAAATCTTTTTGGGATAAACTAATAAAAAAAAATACTGAGGGCTAGAAATATAATTACTCAGAGAAAAAGAATATACAACAAAACTGGGTATCAACTT
Source organism: Anisodus tanguticus (assembly GCA_034509755.1). NCBI lineage: Eukaryota > Viridiplantae > Streptophyta > Magnoliopsida > Solanales > Solanaceae > Anisodus > Anisodus tanguticus. The sequence goes on along the minus strand of CM067545.1, from coordinate 1,494,149 downwards.
ATATATCAACCAACATTTGGGAGAAATCATGTTTTTTTTTGCTGATTTAAATAGGGATAGATCTTGAAAGTGAAAGATTTGAAACAAAATAAAGATCACTTACAGATTTAGGTGAAGTTCATTCAGCTAAGCCATATGTAAGTACAGTGGATGGAAACCCTAGAATCGTAGTTAACGAAAATGAAGTATATATGGTTCAAAAATAATGGGTAAGTGAGTGCGGTTTTACTGATACATTAGTTGTGATTTATGTAGAAAAATTGCAATAATGTTTCATAAAGGACAAAAAGGCAAAGTTTTTATTCTCCTTTTGGATGGATAGTTGAATGTGTAATTAAGAGATTAATGACGAAATGAGATTTGGATTTTAAGTATAAAGAAAAGAGGGCAGCTCAATTGGTTTCAACTGGAATATTTGGAACAAAGACCAAGTATCGAATCCCGTCAGCGGTAGTGTGGGGGTTTCTTTTTTAAATAAAGGAGGCCTTTGTGCGCAGCGTGGCAGTGATCTAACCTTTGAAATCAATTGAGTCATCATGATTTACCTCCTTCACAGACTTGTCGGACCGGAATGTGGGAGTGCTGTGGTGGGAGATTCCACCTTTTGAAGCAAACAAAAGAGATTCCTAGAGGAAACAGTGTGCATGGGGTGAAGGTTTTTTCGTACAGAGAATATTGTCAGTATCACTGACTCGACCCAAAAAACCGCGAAAATGAAGAAAAGTTTTGACTTGACTTTGGCTTTAATTTACGTAATCGGACCCAGAAGTTGTGAATAGTGTTGATTCAACCACTCTTTCTTCTTCTTTATTATCTTAAACCCCCGTACTTAGTAATTGTAATCAACTTCAGAAAAAAGAATAAGTTTACTCGAACCAGACTCAACTCCACTCAACACATTAGAAAAAACAATTATCACACGACTTTAAAAAATAAGTTTACTAAAAGAAATGGGTAGACTTTTATTAAAGTCACATAACATTATTTTAATTAAAAAATAAGTTAAATAATTTTTAAAAAATATTTTGTCAGCAAAAATGTTATATTGACATCATTTAATAACGGCAGGAATATATATGCATCACTTTTCTAACGATGAGTATATCTGCTCTAATTCGCAACGTTGAGGTATATTTGCATCTTTTTCCTATTTTAAAAAAAATATTTAGCTTCTTTTTTAATAAAAATAATGTCTTGTGGCCTTAAAAGAAAAGTATATCCATTCTTTTTAGTAAATTTACTTTTTTAACGTCGTGTGAAAAAAAAATATGTTGTGTTAAGTCTGGTTCGTTTAACAAAATAGATAGACTTATTTTGTTAAAGTCATAGAGATATTTTTTAAACGAACCAGACCCGGCCCATAAGAAAATAACTTACCACATCTTTTAAGAAATAAGTCTACTACAAAAATAGATAGATTTACTTTTTAGAGCCACGTGATATTTTTCTTAATTAACATTGAAATCACGATATGAAGTTAAAATTGAAATTTTGTGCAAACTTCATAAACAAAAGCTAATTTAAAATCAAAATATGAAATTATGATTTCATCTCGCATGGCCAAACGCCTACTTAATAAGTTTTTTAAGGGGATTCAAGTTAGGTATTTTTTTAAATTAATTTGTAGGGTTTAGGGTTTAAATTAGTAAGTACATAATTTTCATTGACAAATATGAGAGGAACTACCACATATGTGATATCTTCAAAATATTTTCTTTACGCTCCTTAGTTAGTAGGGAAAATGAGCTAAAAGGAATCTTTGAGAGTGGAATGACGGATAAGGGATTTTCATTTCTTTTCTTTTATTATAACTATGCAATTATAAAAATATGGGGCTGAATTAGAATATTTAAAAACTTAATATAAAGAATTAAAAGATCAAAAACTTTTAATGAATCCAAAATCCTTACCCATTTTTTCCCAATTTCAAACGCAGTTCTCCTCTTTTTCTCGAAAATCAAAGATAATCTCATTTTCTTTTCTATTTTTATCTTCTTGAATCAGTACATTATTGTAATATGGGCTATAATTGTACATAAATTAATATTTGAAGTTAATTGATTTATATAGATACTTGAATTGTGGTAGGTATATGATTGATTGTTCTCACTTTTAAATTCGTTCTGCATTTAGTTTTTTGTAAGATGAGAATTGAGTATTGTTAACTCCTTAAGACTAGCTATTTTTGCCATAGGTGTTTGATAAATATCTTAAAAGAATTTATTTTCTATTAAGCTTTCAGTTTATGATACCCCATCAAAATATCAATATATTGCAAGCTAATAGTATCATTATGATATATATTTAAAGAAGTTTAACTCAGAAAATTAGTCAATTTCGTATCCGGGATAGTTCTTTCTGTAAGTAATTTTTTTCTTTTATTGATATTTTTCCTGAAGATTTGTAAATAACATCTTTATTATACAACATGTTGTTTACATATTGAGAAAGAACTTTCACATGTTTCGTGTCTAGACATTTAATTTTGTGAAAAAACATTAATTTTGTATTAGTTTTTTTATAAAAATCTATGATTGTTTATATATGAAATCTGACTACAAGGTTCTATGTGTAAACAACCACATATTGTTTAAACAACTTGCGATTATTTATAATTTGGAGAACATTATTTATTGGTTGTATTATTGACGATTTTAAGATGTTTTATGTATGTATTGTAAAATGACAAAGAAAAGACAACAAGTTTATAAAAGAAGGCCTAGAAAAAAAAGATAGGACAACGGAAGAGTAGTCTCCTCTAGGCTTCCAACAGCTCAAGTAACAGAAGAAGAAAATCAAATAATAAATTATCAAGCAATTGAGAAAGTGGTAGAGGAAGAAAGGGTCCTAGAGCCCACAGGTCACAGGCGAGTTGGTAAGTGGCAAGGTGATTGGGGTACAACCACTCCGACGTCGCGGGTTCGAATCCGTGTGGTGACAGTCTTTGCTAAAATATTGGAAGGGATGTTGCTGGATTCGTGTCCCGTTGGTCCTCTCCCTTGCAGGGCTGCCACTCGCGCATATCCCTCGATTTACATCTCACCTGATCAAGGGCCTCTGGTACAGGTGGAGGATTTTCGCCTTCGGGACTTTCCCCTTCACAAAGAAAGGGTCCTGGAACATCATGAAAGAGAAAAAGAAAATCAGGAAGAAGAAATGATCCCATCTGCTCGTGGATAAGCTAGAGAAGACGAAAGTGCAGAAGATGAGGGATCAACAAATCAGGAACAAGAAAATGAAAGTAGAGAAGAATGAACAAATCATGATGTGTTTTACGAACAAAGAATTAAATGATCAGAGTGTTGCCCCTTCAAGATCAAATGTGAGTGTTTTTTTAAACTACCATTAGTGGAAAAAAAGAGTAGATGTTTCAGCATCCACTTATTATTTTTCATGAAACTAGTACCAGTTCAAACAACATATGGATGCTTAAACACTTACTAGTTGTTTACTGTAAACAAGCAATTGTTATTTAAGCATCGACTAGTTGTTTGTGACTTTTTATGCTTTATTTTAGTTAATCATGTACAGTTTGCTGATGCTTATGATAGTGAAGTCCCTGAATACATTAAGTCCTTAAATCTTATAAAGTATCGCTTCAAGACATATCATTCCGAGTAGGGTGATTTTCCTGAAAAGATTTATGAAAAATCAACTCTTGGAGGAAAAACATTTGAATTCAGAAAAAATTTATTAAAACGAGATATTTCAGAGAGGTTAGAAAAAAGTTGTTTTGGCCATTTTCTTGACATTCCAATGCAACAAATAAATTTTGGGTCGTTGATAGTACAAGTACTGTTGAGAATACAATCATATATTAAAAGTGTGGTCTCTCTAACAGTTTAAGCTTTTAGATGAGACGGTCACACACTTCAACATGGTAGCAGAGCATGCCAAAAGTCCTGGGATCGAACCTCACCGCCACCCATTATCAAAAAGAATTTTCACGTGCTTGGACTATGAAAAAAATCAGGCCAACACGTGAGGGGGCGTGTTGTGAATATAATCATATATTAAAAGTGTGGTCTCTCTAACAGCTTAAGTTTTTAGATGAGACGGTCACACACTTCAACAAATACATAATCTTCTAATCCGACGAATCATTTGTGAGGAAAAGATGGAGCTTTGATTTGGACACAAAAATATGTCAATTTGTTTTGGCCCGAGGAAATTTGCCTTGATGACCGGATTGCAGTGTCACCCCTTTTCCTTCTGAAAAAAAAAATTGATTAGTCTTATAAATAAGGGTGAACCAAACTATACATCTGCCAGAGTTCTCTGATCCAAAAAAATAATATCAGAAAGTCCCCACAGCCCACAGCCCGTGACCCGAGCTCGGACCGGACGGGCGGCGGTGCGCGTGTGGGCTTAGCCATGAACCCAAACACATCTAGGTCCTCCCTCCTTTAAACACATGTGATACCCCTTGGGGTCCCAAACTCTTTATCAATTAGAGACTTATATAGAGAGCAATTCTTCATATTCCCACCGATGTGGTAGATTTGTCCCACACCACATTTCCATGCCTCAAACACCTTACTACGTGGACCAATATCTCTTTCATTTCTCAACGAAATTTGACGTTTCTTGGCCCTACGGTCATTTACTCACTTCGTAGATCATGCATGTGCGAAGAGACAAGGTCTCCAACATGCGGAACACTAGTGTTTAATTCATCAAAGATGGGTGGACGCATCTCCCCGCCAAAAGCTAATTTCCAACAGATAGTACAAGTACATAATCTTCTAATCCGACGAATCATTTGTGAGGAAAAGATGGAGCTTTGATTTGGACACAAAAATATGTCAATTTGTTTTGGCCCGAGGAAATTTGCCTTGATGACCGGATTGCGGTGTCACCCCTTCTCCTTCTGAAAAAAAAATTGATTAGTCTTATAAATAAGGGTGAACCACTGTGGGAATTTGTTTTCAAGAGAGGACAAATTGTTAATGCTAAATTCCTCAACTTGCATTGGTTCGATTTTTGCACTGATATATGCAAGAGATTTATCAAAGGATGTTGATACCGACATGATCATGCTAGCTTGCAATCCTTAAGTCTTCAACAAATATTCATGCGGTCTCAAAAGCTATCTTTTGATTGTTGAGTATCTTGCGAAATCAATGAAATCTGAATACAACCTCTACGATTTTCCGTGGGCATTCATTGTAACTAAATAGATATTTTAATTTATATTGATTGCACTTAATTATTACGCTGAAGCTATTCTGAAACTTCAGCGAAAGACTAAGAATGTTCTCCCTGAGAGGAAATTACCACAGATGATCAGGTGGAGGCCTCAAAAAATTAGCAGATCCAGTCAGTACTACTGACGAAAAGGATAAATACGATAAAGTAAGGCTCTAAAACATGTTAAGCAACATGAGACTTGCTTAAACAACCTCACTTGAGGTTGTTTGACTAAATAATATTGAGTTATTTAATAAACATGATGTTGTTTATAAAGGAAGATCATAATATTGACTTCCTTGTGTAGTGCATCCTTTCCTGATTCCTACAAATGCAGAAAAGAGGGAAGAATACATGAAAGACCTTGAGACATTTGCTAGTGAGAGTGCTGACGAAAAAATTGTCATGTTAAAAGCAGAATTGGTTGGGGTGAAAAAAGCCCTCCAAGAGGCGCAGGTGAAAAAGAAGCCCACCAAGGGGTGGGGGTGCGGAAAGAAGCCCTTCAAGAGGCACCGGTGAGAAAAGGAGCCGGCGGAGTACTTTAATAAATCATGGTGACAAAACTGCTAGTAGTCCCATCGACTATGATTTTGGCGGTCAGTATAGTGAAGGAGGTATTAGTAGAGGAGTTTTTGGTGTTTGTCCTTCAAATGTGAAGTGCACCTGTGAATGTAGGACATGTGCAAATAAACAAAAACAATTGAAAGGAAAATTTTCTAATATGGAGAAAGAGCTCAAAAATATGGGAAAGACTGTCCAAAAATTGTTGGAAATTAGCCTTTGGCGGGGAGATGCGTCCACCCATCTTTGATGAATTAAACACTAGTGTTTCGCATATTGGAGACCTTGTCTCTTCGCACATGCATGATCTACGAAGTGAGTAGATGACCGTAGGGCCAAGAATCGTCTAATTTCGTTGAGAAATGAAAGAGATATTGGTCCACGAAGTAAGGTGTTTGAGACATGGAAATGTGGTGTGGGACAAATCTACCACATCGGTGGGAATAGGAAGAATTGCTCTCTATATAAGTCTCTAATGTGGTAAAGGGTTTGGATCCCCAAGGGGTATCCCATGTGTTTAAAGGAGGGAAGACCTAGATGTGTTTGGGTTCAAGGCTAAGCCCACACGCGCGCCGCCGCCGCCGCCCGTCCGTCCGTCCGGTCTCGGGCTCGGGGTCACGGTCACGGGTCGTGGGCGTGGGTCAGTGGGGCCGTGGGCCTTTCGATATTATCTTTTTGGACCGAGAAACTCGCCGGATGTACGCTTTGATCCCCGAAGTTTCATATGTACAGATTGGACCGAATTCTTTTATATGTACATTTGGTCCTCGAAGTTTCAATATTTACAGTTTGGTCCCCGAATTTCGGAGACTTTTTCTGTAAATATTGGACTGCATTTTGGAGCATTAACCAGCCATTATTTGGCTGATTAATTCCTCCATTAACAGCCCATTACTTGGGCAAAGTGAGTAACCTCTTTCAATGGCCTTAATAGCCATTACTTGGGCGTTTTAATGGCCTCCTTTAAGGGCCATTACAGCCTTGTTTGTGACTGTTGGACAGCCCCTCCTCTTGCTATATATTGAGCTTCACTTGGCTGAAAAAAAGGAGGAAGAAACTAGCGAAACGAGCAAAAACAGGCCTGAAAATCGACAAAAACAGTGAAAAACGCACTTTCTTGATCGAAAATCGGACGAAAATCGGTGAGCAAACCCACGTATATACACAAGATATACACTACAGAGACACACTATATACACAGAGACAAAAGAGAAGAGTAAAGAGAAACTCTTCCTTCCTATTCCATAGCTTCAAAAGTCGAGTCATATTTATTTTCTTCGACAGGCTCAACCTATTGACTTTGTAGTGTTGAGATTAAAGTGTTGTTTTATCTTGGGAGACTATTGCCCGCTAACGTAAAAGCATATATACGGGGCAATCTTGTCTTAAGGATAGAGGGCTATCCTCGACTCAACACACAACGTTGTAACCTTCCGATTTAGTTGTTTCTTGATTTCGGGATATCAAGATTCAAGACACAACATACTTGCGGCGCTTCTCAAAGTTGGCTTTGCCCTTGATCAAGATTCAAGACACAACGCACTTGCGGTAGTTTTGAAGTTTGACCATTTATTTATCCTTTCGAACATTTGTAATAGTTATTTACATCCCGTACTGCTTTATAAAGTACATAGAAATACCAACAACTTAAGACAAGATCGTATTGTAATACTATTAGTGTTCGAAAGATGTCGGTCAAAAGTTGTGTGACAAAATCTGGATATGGAAATGGTTTTCTGGTAGAAGAGAGTGATGATGATGAACGTGTTCATGGTGTCACCGCTACCAAGATCGGTGGAAACAAGCGCTCTCGAGAGCTCGAGGATGTCAACTGGGACAAGAGGAGAAGATCAAGATGTACTTCTATCTTGCGTGAAGGCTCCGTATCTATCCCAGACAAAAGATCCGAATAATGGTGAGAAGGAAATGGACACTCAGTCTGATGAAGTGACTGAAGTGAGCCAGAATCCGAAATTGGGATAAGTAGTTTTTCTTACTTGTCAAGAATAAAGATTAAATTATGTCTGATTAAAAATGGATTAAAGTAAGGAGGAATATGAAAATAATTTATATTCCTTATGCTTTAACAAATCAGAAGTTTAATCTCATCTTCTTTTCCGTTTAAAGATTGGATTTTGTAAACGACTTAAGAAGATCCGTTCTTTTAAGTGTAATTACTAAAGTGTGTAAAGTATGTTCGCACATACGAGGGAGTAAGATCCACTGACTGTGCGAAAACTGTTACCACTCTTAAGTAAGCGCCAAGAATTATCTGGGCACCAATCTTAACGGAAGAAGTCTAAAAATTGATGACGTTGAGCCTGTCATATTATTTGGCGAAAGATCCTTCATAGGATGATATTGGACACTCGATCATACAAAGCCTCCGGCGACGGCGAAGTGGGCCAAAATTCCTTTGATATGATGATATTGGACACTCGGTCATATAAAGCCTCCGGCGATCGGAGTGGTGCCGAATTCATTTCATAGGAAAAATAATGGACACCTAGTAAGGTGGTGGGCCACGCTTTTCAGTCTTAAATGATCGAAGGCCTAAAGAAAAGGCGAAAAAGAAATTGGACACTCGGTCTGCCAAAGCAACTGGAGTGGGCCAGAATATCTGGATCACATATGATCCGGTTACGCCCTAACCACGGGTAAGAGGTTGTTCATGTGAAGCAACACCACCTCTAAAGTAGAAGGGGTTGGAGAGGTTGTCCTCAATAGGACTTCATGGATTGGGATCACTCAAAGATGATGTGATACATATTCCTAACTTGGTTTAAGGGACGCTGTTGGTCAAGCTGGTTTGAGATTAGTCCAACAGGTCTGTGATAACTAAGAATGGTACAGTATGTCTGTAGCCAAATGAATGATATATTTGTAATCCGTGCGTCTATGCCATCATAGATTAAGACACGTTAAATAGCAAGTCATTCAAAAGCTAACGATGTTGAGATTGTTGCCTTCTTCGACATAAACCCTCAAAATAAATGTGAGGTAGATGAAGAGGCAAAATCACCTTTCCAAATTCCGTCAAGGGAATAGCGAAAGAAGCACTGCTCCTCTAGAACTTAGTCACACTTACTTGGGTGATTTGAAGTTTATACAAAATAGAGGGGGGAGACAAGTACGTTGTGATCTTCATTGATGATGGTACAACGTATGGAACCCTTTGTTTGTTAAAAAGCAAAGATGAAGTTGTTGAAGCGGATAAGCGCTACAAAGCATAAGTTGAAAATCAACTAAGCCTACGGAATGAGTAATTCGTAGTGATAGAGGGGGAGAAAGTGAAGCATCGTTCATTAAACGACTGTTCATTTCTCACCTTAGTCCAATGGTGTTAGCCAAGCGCAAAGTCGTACGCCCAATTTTATGTGGGGTTGCTTGGTAAAAGTTGGTATAATGAAACAGGTCAAGTTGTACCTAAGACTTGTAGATTGCATATCCACCGGATCCGCAAATAACAGTAGTGTTGATCGCCTCTTGGCGTCAAAGAATACTGAATTCTTTGAAGATAGCTTTCCTTGAAAAAGGAAAAGGGAGTAATTGCTCAAGGTTAACAAGAACCCGCGAGGGCCTGAATATCCGGAACTAGACGTTCCGTATCTACAGGACTCGAAAGTTGTTGGCTATCCGGAACTTAATATTCCAGATATGCAGAACTCAGGGATTCTAGATGTTGAACCGAGAAGGAGCAAAGAGGGGACAAAGACTTGTTCCATACCTTCTAGCTTGTATGGTTGAGAACGAACCATGGACAATTAACAAATAATTGTCATCTCCAAAAGCGTTGCTTTGGAAAGAAGCTACAAAGAGAGAAATAGACTCTATCATATAGAACCATACTTGCGTAATGGTTGATCTTCCTCCGGGAAAAGAACCTTTGGGTTGTAAGATGTGCTCCCCGTGAGTAGCTTCACATCCAGGGCCATTGTAGTCTTACGTGGCATGGATGTTGAAACGACCTTCCCAACCGGAGAGTTGGAAGAAGAGAATCGAGTTGATTTGCTTTGAACTGTTGGGCTTCTTCCGAACTTTCATTTTGGTCCTTGAAATGTTTACATTTTGGTCCCGAAAGTTTCGATAAAACGAAAACAATGAATCGACCACGAAACATTGACTCGAAATTAGAAAGCCAACAGTTGGAGAATCAACGATCTGAAAGTAAAAGTCATATTGAAACAAAGTCTCGATATGAAAGATATGGGTATCACAGATGACATCTTAGGAATTGGATTTCTAAGACATCTAACGGACTCGGTCGATAGTAGACGGTCTCGTTGAAGCCACCAATGGATAGGAATCATAGAATCGATTGGAATCATGGTGCACCCATAGACAAGGAGCGATATGCACGGGTCATGTGTAGTTCAATGTATTGTACACACTACAACCGACCACGGTATCGTCCTACAAACAGATCGGTTGAACTAAGGTTCACGATGATCTTAATACATGATCAATAGAAGGCGTTAAGTCGATATGACGATATCTCGAATTATTCGCTTATCTACGGATTATAGTATTCTGGATGTCCAGCGGTTCTGGGAGAACACAGTGATGCAAACTGGACATCAGATCTGAAGAACACCAAAGCCACAAGCAAATGTGTATGGTAGGTCTTGGAAAATCCTCTAAGCAAACTTGCATCGGCCGATTCATGATGGAATCGGAGTTTATCGCTTTATACAAAGCATGAAAGAAGTTGAGTAACTTCACGGCTCCTTAGAGGACGTCCCTTATTGGGAGAAACCCGTACCTTCAGCAGTTATACACTGTGGCTAGCCGATCGGCTTCAGGAAGGACACGGATGACGGCGTCTGGACGTATATGTCAAGAGACATAAGACCGTATGGCAGTTGATCATCACGGGTGTCACTACCTTATTTACTAACTAAGGGACTACCCGGAGATCAAGTGTTCTGCCTGTCTAGGGGAATTGGCTTAAAACCCAAACAATACGAACCTTTGCGGTGGAAACCCAACCATACTGATTGGAGATCCCAAGAATGTGGTTCAATAGGAAAACTAAGCGGCAAAAGGTTCAGTTGAGCGCTTCGATGGAAGCAAGAAGCACTTCGGATGATGATTTCTGTACGGAAACATGAATCCAAAGCTGTTCCCGCGATAGACATTAAAGTGCTGCCTGCATGGTGGGTAAAGGTTAAGCTTCCAAACCTTTTAAAAGATCCTCAAACGGTTGAGGTTAGGGTTGTGGAACTTTTAATGATTCCTAACACTTGTGAAGTGGGGTATAGCAGGATACCTTGTAGGAGATCACCTATTTAAGTGCGAGGATGGCCGACTCAAATGAACGCACTTAAGAATCCAAGTGTGTCCATGGCCACAACGGACGAGAAACGTAAGAAGGAAAATGAATAAGAAGAGTTATTGTGTTGATATCGTTGTCTTGGCTTACACTAAACACCGACGGTTCAAGACATCACGTTCACCGCGCAAGAAAGTAAGTCCGATGGTATTCAACTAGGGAAGGTTCAAAGCGTAAGCTACCTCTCCTGATGCAATATCTTTTCGCTGAAAGATTGCTGAAATGTAGGCACCTTGTGTGTGCGCCACAATCTCTCTTTCATAGAGGGGATTGTTGGAAATTAGCCTTTGGCGGGGAGATGCGTCCACCCATCTTTGATGAATTAAACACTAGTGTTTCGCATATTGGAGACCTTGTCTCTTCGCACATGCATGATCTACGAAGTGAGTAGATGACCGTAGGGCCAAGAATCGTCTAATTTCGTTGAGAAATGAAAGAGATATTGGTCCACGAAGTAAGGTGTTTGAGACATGGAAATGTGGTGTGGGACAAATCTACCACATCGGTGGGAATAGGAAGAATTGCTCTCTATATAAGTCTCTAATGTGGTAAAGGGTTTGGATCCCCAAGGGGTATCCCATGTGTTTAAAGGAGGGAAGACCTAGATGTGTTTGGGTTCAAGGCTAAGCCCACACGCGCGCCGCCGCCGCCCGCCCGTCCCGTCCGGTCCGGTCCGGTCTCGGGCTCGCTCGCTCGGGGTCACGGGTCACGGGTCGTGGGCTGTGGGCTGTGGGCCTTTCTGATATTATCTTTTTGGACCGAGAGAACTCGCGGATGTACAGTTTGATCCCCGAAGTTTCATATGTACGGTATTGGACCGAAATTCTTTTATATGTACGCTTTGGTCCCTCGAAGTTTCAATATTTACGTTTGGTCCCCGAATTTCGGAGACTTTTTCTCGTAAATATTGGACTGCATTTTGGAGCATTAACCAGCCATTATTTGGCTGATTAATTCCTCCATTAACAGACCCATTACTTGGGCGGTGAGTAACCTCTTTCAATGGCCTTAATAGCCATTACTTGGCATTTTAATGGCCTCCTTTAAGGGCCATTACAGCCTTGTTTGTGACTGTTGGACAGCCCCTCCTCTTGCTATATATTGAGCTTCACTTGGCTGAAAAAAAGGAGGAAGAAACTAGCAGAAACGAGCAGCAAAACAGGCCTGAAAATCGAGACAAAAACAGTGAAAAACTGCACTTTCTTGACCGAAAATCGACGAAAATCGGTGAGCAAACCCACGTATATACACAAGATATACACTACGAGACACACTATATACACAGAGACAAAAGAGAAGAGTAAAGAGAAACTCTTCCTTCCTATTCCATATCTTCAGCAAGTCGAGTCATATTTATTTTCTTCGACAGGCTCAACCTATTGACTTTGTAGTGTTGAGATTAAAGTGTTGTTTTATCTTGGGAGACTATTGCCCGCTAACGTAAAAGCATATATACGGGGCAATCTTGTCTTAAGGATAGAGGGCTATCCTCGACTCAACACACAACGTTGTAACCTTCCAGATTTAGTTGTTTCTTGATTTCAGGATATCAAGATTCAAGACACAACATACTTGCGGCAGTTCTCAAAGTTGGCTTTGCCCTTGATCAAGATTCAAGACACAACGCACTTGCGGTAGTTTTGAAGTTTGACCATTTATTTATCCTTTCGAACATTTGTAATAGTTATTTACATCCCGTACTGCTTTATAAAGTACATAGAAATACCAACAAAAATTTGTAGAGAAATTATCTATTTTGAATAAAGCATTGGAGCCTAGGAGGATGTTGATGGAATCCAAATACCGAAGAACTCCATTTACTGCTGGTGCACGTAAAACGGAAAAAAGAACAAGGATGACAACTCTATAGTCAGTTGATATTTAAAAACCTTTTTATATTGGTACGTAGAAATTATGCCCCTTAAGACATAATATCTATACAACTTTGATCTAATAGGCATAACTTCTATGAAAATCTTGTTTTGCGATTTTTTTTTCTTTTTTTGACTCTCTTGGGTTCAAACCCATAATCTCTTATTTCCTATGTCCACATATTTTTATTAAATGTAAATTAGGGGAAAAAATTAAAGACCGATGATTTGAGGGACAAAAATTAAAGACCAACCCAAACGAAGGTCAATTCGCACAAAAGAAAGTTATCATTAAAGGGTAAAACACTAATCTGGAAGGAAGCCTAATGCGTAAACTAGGCATGTTTATCGGTCAGATCTAGAGATGGCAGTGGATCCTGGACCCGGTGGATCCAGATTCGTTTTATAAGATATGGATCTTCAAAATTTGGACCCGGCGGATCTAGATCGGACCCGGATACATTTCTGACGGATCGAATCTGGATCTTGTATTTGAGATCCGTATCCGGTCCAGATCCGACCCGTGGATCCGTTTTTATTAAATATATTCATAACCTAGAATGTAATTTTATAAGTCTTTTCTTAAAATTGCTAAGCACATCCTTGTAAATTTAATTCTCAAAACAAGTTTAATTTATCCCCGCGTTAACTCAAAAACCAAAAAATAAAGAGGTAACTTCGATAATAAAATCAATGTTATATTAGTGAATGACTAACATCTCCATAGACAGGTAGTTAAAATTATATTCACCCCATTTGTGAAGATTCCAAGCACATGCAAGTTCGGCATTGTGAAAACACTAGTCAGCATTTTCCACAACTATTGTCATTGTCCAACATTTTCAATTAATAACTCACAATCAAAACGAGACAACGAACAAATATCTCATATGAACATTTCAAAATTGAAACATAGTAAACTGTTAGCTAAGTAAAAATTGCTTATCAGTTCAAAAAAAAAATCTTAGCAAGGCAAATTTATTTACATGTGGATCCAGATCCGATCCGTGGACCCGGTGGATCTGATGGATCCGGATATGGATCTGATGGATCCGGATATGGATCTGATTTTTATGGACCCGATGGATCTGGATCCGGATCTGAATTCAGGTATGAAAAATGAATCTGGATCTGGATCTAGTAGGATCCGGTCCAGATCCAATTCGTTGCCATCACTAGGCATATCGTATTTAGCATATTACGAATTATAATTTCAGTTTTTAAATTTCACAAAATGTAATACGAATCTGATTCCGTTCGGATTGGATAGAATTTTTAAAATTCGATTTCGAATAATTCAATTTGGATAATTTGAATTTTCAGTTGAGCCCATAAGTTGAATTACTTCTTCTGCTGCTTCTTACAAAATGAACAACCAAATAGAATATTCATACCAAATTGCTTTAATATAAAGATTTTTTTCTCAATCACGAATTCGAGCTTACTACTTGAATCACGAAAGACGCTAAGTCAACTTATTCAACTCAAGCAATCACACCGATAAGAAGTGCATCTTACTTGAAAAGACCGTTGCCAAAGAAAGGGCTATTAGATGGGTGATTTGCCCCTTTCCATTATTCTTCGTTGCTATAACAATCACATAAATAAAATATTCATACAAGTAATACCAAGAATGCAACAGAAGCATAGGTCTTATAAATTAACAGGTTCAATTTTGTAAAATTATCTCATACATAGAATATATTGACAATGAAAACAAAAGAAAATCTAAAAAATAATCCATCTTTAAAATTAACAAATCAAAATAGATTGAACTTATTAATATTTTTGAATAAAATTAACAAATCAAAATATATTGAACTTATTAATATTTTTGAATATACTGATTAATGTGTAATGAGTAGAATATATTTAACTTATTAGATTAGATATATATATAATGCGCTAATATGTAATGGATAGTCAGCTATGCTAAACATATATAAGAAATTTGATTTTTGAGTCCAAAAATTCGAGGTTCCAAATCCAAAAAAATTTAAAATTAAACCCAAAATCTAATTCAGAATTTAAAATTTTCAAAATATAAATTCAAAATGTTCTATTTCGATCCAAATTTTGGATTTATCCAAACTATGCACACACCACTGGCATAAACAACTGAAAACGAAAGTAGGATACTACAAACTAAGCACTTTTTGTCTGCAACAGACGCGATTCAAAACCAATTCTCCAAAAGTAAACAGAACACACTCGTCACCTGATGCTTAGATGATTGTGGATCTGAAAGTACGCAATTTTTTCCTTTGCTATCAAAGGAGGGTGGCCTAGATTTGCAGCTTAGTTTAATAATTAAAATACATACAAATGGATAACTAGGGAGTAGAAGAGTAATTTGCTAAAAGCTCCCATTTGAAACAACAATCGGCAACAGAACGAAAAAGCATTTTACTGATCTCACATATACACCAGACACTGGAAAACAGTTATAACTACGTGAACGCTTCCTTCCCCACCTGACGCAGCGACAGTCAGAAACACCAAAACAGACATTCAAAATCAAAACTAACAAGATTCGATATACTACACTACAGGTTGTTGTTTTTCTTAGCACGAAGGCTGATACGATAACATCACATTAGTTAGATAAGGTGACTACAAGAAACAAATAAGGGACAATCAAATTTATTTCTAGTATTTACAAAGGCTGATATGATAACATTACATTAATTAGGGCATACAGCAAAGAACTAGGTTGTATTCAAAATACCCATCACCTTAAAACAAGAAATTTGGATTAGTGCAAAATAAATTAACTTCACATGCATACTACACTGTACATTCGATGAGACTTACTGCTCTCCTAGTATATAAAAGAAATATGACAGGAAGCTTGTATGTACAAATTCCAGCTTGGAAATGCTTCCTCCTCAGCTACATATGTACAGAAATTTTTAAACCTGCGCATACAAGAAGAAACATTTGAGGATCTTGCAACTGCCACCTCAGTGGTGGCTCCACGGCAAAACCTACTATACAAAGGCATAAGACAGGTCTCAAGGCGATTAGGTCTCCCAAACGCTAATCGAATCAAGAATGAGTTCAGCAAAAGATAATAAGATTTGTTACGAATGCAACCTAACGCTCCAACTACGAGGACTAGAATTTGCATATGGCCATTTCGATAATAACTCTCAAGTTCAAACAAACCTTAACAACGGCGGTAAAAAAGCAGTTGCTTTCACCATTCATGATCATGCTTGCAGTTAAACTTCCTCGTCCTCGGACTGGATTTCTTTTTTGGGCTTAATACCCTTCTCTGTCACAAAAAAAAGATTGAGACAACAGTGAGTGAGAGTGCATGAGCAGATTTCCCCCCAAGTGTAACAAAAATAAAGTTAAATGTAGAACAGTCCTTAGGTTCATGAAAAAAACATTTTTTTATCAGGTAGGTTCATGAAAAACACTTGCATAAATTTAAACCTTCAAGAGAGGCAACAATGTCTCTGCGCGAATATTGTCATGAACAAATCAACTACAGAGTTCGAATACGCAAGACGGTTGAACCATTTTCTCACAAAAGTACAAAGACAGATAAAATAGTACTCCCTTTATTTAATTACACCTATTTGACTGAAAAAAGAGTTTACCAAGTAATAGAAGACTCTTTTAAATTTGTGATCTTAAACATGTCATAACATTTGTGTGACCATAAAAGCTTGATATTTAGTGGAGAGGAAAACTAAAGAACTCAGTCTAATGATGATTCAAAGGTCACATAAGGCAATCAATAAACGCAAATAGCATTGGGATAACTCATGGAGATCTCCTCAAGCTACAAATCCTCCGAAACAACACAAACGGAGGAAGGGTGAGAACATCCTAGCAACTTGTTTGAGGCTGTTAACAGGATACTGATGACTGATATTGTATTTCTTCCTCTCTATTGCATAAACACCAGGAAAGAGTACGCTAGAAGTGAATTATCAAAAAAACATAATACTACACAGATAAATAAACGTGGTAGTTCTCTCTTTCCTTGATTCAGAAGGAAAGCTCTACAGCCAGGGTCAGGCTCTCTATACATCACGCACTGCAGGGGTAATAATATAATCCATTTTTCTCATCATCACAATAGAGCATCTGCCTAGCTCAACATCAAGAAACATGCAGCAACAAAAACCAGAATGCAGACAGCAAACAGAACAACAGAGGGAAGCAACTTCTCCTCATCAAGGGAACCAAAAGATAGTAGCTTTTAGGATCAGGCACAATAATTGGTTAGTAACTAAATATGGACAAGGACTAAGGCTATATAAAGTTCCTAAATAAATACAATAACTCAGCCATAACTCTATAATCCCCTCTCCACAAATTAGCAAGTAATCCACACTCAAAATTACCTCTCCGTTATGGTAACACATCCTAATACCATCCAGCAAATGTAGCAGTAATTCAAATCACACACCCCTTCAATTAAAAAAAGGGCAGCCTGGTGCACTAAGCTGACCACAAGGGTGTATTGTACGCAGCTCCTGAGTTATCTATTCCAGACATCTAGATCTCACATAAGTCGAATTCAACATCCATTAAATAAAAAATCAAGGACGAAAACATATGCAATTGACGCGATAAATTAATCATGGAAAGCAAGTATCATTATCAAGAAAAAAATTAGAAGAAGGCCAGCCACAGAACGTAGCAAGAGACATAATTTCCTCTTCCGTAAGCGTATTACCCATCTTATGAACGAGATCAGCAATACCATACGAGCTTCGTCGAGGTGGGACCCAATACGAAGCACCAGGACAAAAAGGAAGCCAATCGGGAGCCGATCGGCGTACTATAATACGGTGAATCGTCTCTTCGATCCTCTGCACCGCAAGCACCTCCGCCTCCTCCGCTTCCGATGAGTCAGATCCGACGTTTCTATCGGGTTGTGTGGACTCACTTTTAGAAGCTATTAGGAGAATCGCATTGCGGCGGCTAGATGGGGCGGCGGTGGTTCGGATCAGATTTAGGGCTTGAGCGATGGAACGGGCCATGAGAAATGAGAAGTACAAGGCGCTTTGTATAAATAATTGAAGACGGATAAGGAAGGAGCGAGCTACAGCTTTTGGTGGATTGCCGGTAATTTTGATGTAGGAGAAGGGCTCCGGGCAATTTATCAGAACTGAAATTTGGTGGTGCGGGTGGTGGTGTACGGTTATGATCCACCCAAAATTGTTTGGGCTGGGCTTAACTACATTTCTTGGCCCATATGCTTCCTCGAAGGCCTTGTAATCATTAGTGGTCATTTGATTCGTGGACAAATTATGTTGGATTATAATGTAAAATTTATAATGAGAAAACTAAATAATAAATGAAATTATTTAATAATTATACTTACATTAGTATATGTTTGGTATATTGAAATTGAACTAAAAGTGAGATATTGTATCGGTTATAAATAAATTGATTCAAAGACTATTTAACTATATACGAGACAAGCTATAAATAAATTGATTCAAAGACTATTTAACTATATACGAGACAAGCGTAGAAGTAACTATTTAACTGTAGTCCATCGTTGTATGCAACCAGGCAGCCGGAAATATTCAACAATAATCTTTCATCTTTCTCTGTAGTATATTAATTTAATTATTTACTTTATTGTTGTTATTACATTACTCTTATTATATTTGTATCATCAAAATTAACTTAATTTGAATTACTTACCTTACTTCTTCTTCTTCTTTTTTGGTAAATAAATGGCTTATTTATACCAAAGTAGTACTCCCTCTGTTTCAAAATGTTTGTCTTACATTCCTTTTTAGTTCGTTTAAAAAAGAATGCGTCTTTCCTTTTTTGACAACTCTTTAATTCTAATTTTTCACATAGCATATTTAAAACCACAAGTTAAATGACATTTTGGTACATTCTACATATCTTTAATTTAATATAACAAGATTTAAAAGTCTTTTTTACTTTTTAAAATTTCGTGTCAAGTCAAAATTAGATAAATATTTTGAAACTAAGGAAGTAGTTATAAAATCAAACAGGGACAGGCCACTGTTCTCAAAATTACAAAAAACAAACTCAAAACTACAAAGAGGAACCTAACTATAAATGCAAAACTTATACAACTCAAAAAAAAAATTGTTGCTGCACCTCTGATATGAATGTGTACATGCGTACATCTATCTTTCTGCTTAGTTTATATTAGCACACGTGTATAGTATTATTTAGGGTATATATTTACCATATTTTGTATTATATAATTATGGTAGGATTGAAATTCTTGTTATAGAAGGATTCAACATTGTACACCTATATATATTTTTATTAATGAGAAAGGCTCCCCAAGGAAGATTAATATAATCTGACATGGTATCAGAAACCAAAACCCTACCATAGAACAAAAAATTTGCAGCCACCATCCCCTCTCTCTCGGCCACTGCTTTGCACGGCCACTGCCCAAAATTTTTTTTGTTCACATCCTTATTTTTTCCCCCTTCCATTCTCTCCCAAACTAATGAATATATTGACTACTCCCACCTCATCCGATACTTCCGCTTCAAACCCAATCATCATCCAAACTCCTCCCATAATCTCTTCGTCCCCATCTTTCCATCCGACTCTCGCCGTTACGAATATCAAGAATTTCATCCCTCTCATTCTTGATCAGGAGGATGGTCAATATTGGTCGTGGGTGGAACTGTTTAAAATTCATGCATGTGTCTACCATGTGCTTGATCACATTGACGATTTTGTTCCTCGCCCCCCCCCCCCTCCCCGAGATTGATGACACAACATGGCATCGTCTTGATGTCGTAGTTAAACAGTGGATATATGGCACTATATCCAAGGACCTACTTCTCACGATCATGAAAACAGGGGCTTCCGCCCGTGATTTGTGGACAAGAATGGAAGAAATTTTTCAAGACAGCAAGAACACTCGCGCAGTGTACTTGGAAGAGCAGTTCAACAACACCCGTCTGGAAAATTATTCCAATATGTCCGAATATTGTAGACAATTAAAACTAGTGGCTGACCAATTATCAAATGTCGGATCTCTCATTTCTGAAACAAAAATGGTTTTACAATTGGTTGCAGGCCTACCGAAGGGTGAATATGATACTCTTGCCACCATAATACATCAAGCTGACCCACTACCCAGTTTTAACAAGGCTCGTTCGCAATTGTTATTGGAATAGACACGTCGTGCAAAGCAAGACGAACACGCCCAAAAAGCCTTGGCAGTTGAAACATCTACACCACCAAATTCTGTCGTCGGCCAACCGCCACTGTTAGAAAATGGTCAACCGCGGCGGGAGGGGTGGCAGAGGTCGTGGCGGGAGGGGCGGCAGAGGTCGCGGCGGTAAGGGCCGCGGCAATGGAAGCAGGGGACAGCAGCCCAGCCCACACTCGTAGCAGCCCAGTTTTTTGCCTCAATTTCAGCAGCCAACAGGCTAGTTTCAGGCAAAAAATTAGGCCTCATATCCAGAACTGGGCTACCAGTCGGGTCTCCTAGGCCCATGCCCAGCAACCCATCAGCCTCAATTTTAGCATCATCAGGCCCACATTGCCCCAGGCCCATTCCCACAGCAGCCCAGCAGTCTGGCCCAATCTGAGTTGGGTCAGGCTTTTAGCAATCTCAACCTACAGCAGTCCGACGAAAATTGGTACATGGATATGGGGGCGACTACTCACCTCACCCGTTCTGCATGTAATCTTCCCAAACTATTTCGTTTAAAGCATCCTCAACATATAACTGTCGGTAATGGCCACCGCATTCCAATTCAGGGATATGGTACCACCTACACTCAACCGCCTCATCCACCATTTTCTCTTAACAATGTCATGTATGCCCCAAACATTATTAAAAACCTAATTTATGTCCGTCAATTTACTCATAATAATTCCGTCTCTTTACTCATCCGCCTCCGTTGCTAGATCATGCTCTCATGTTTCTCTTGTCGCTATTAGTCCGTCAACTTGACATAATAGGCTTGGTCATCCAGGAGCTCCAGTTTTTAATTTTCTTAGAGCAAACAATTTTATTAAATGTAATAATGGGAAACTTGCCCAACATTATGTTTCTTTCTCTTTAGGCAAACATGTTCGCCTTCCTTTTAAATCATCGTCAAGTATTACGTTTTCCCATTTTGATATTATTCATGCTGACTTGTGGACGTCTTCTATTTTTAGTTCACTCGGTCATAAATATTATCTTGTGTTGTTAGATGGTTTTTCTCATTATATTTGGGTCTACCCGCTCAAATTTAAATAAAAATGTTTGCTAAATTTCTTGGGTTTCGTACTTTTATAAAAACACAGTTTGAAAAATGCATTAAATGATTTAACTGTGATAATGGTCGAGAATTTAACAATTCCATGTTTCACCGATTCTATCGTAATAATGACATGGTTTTTCATTTTTCGTGTCCTCACACGTCGCCTTAAAATGGTAAAGCAGAGCGAATCATCCGCACTATT
The DNA here is from genome assembly GCA_034509755.1 of Anisodus tanguticus. Lineage (NCBI taxonomy): Eukaryota > Viridiplantae > Streptophyta > Magnoliopsida > Solanales > Solanaceae > Anisodus > Anisodus tanguticus. The sequence goes on along the minus strand of CM067545.1, from coordinate 1,472,759 downwards.
AATAACATAGTTCGCACTCTACTGCTTCATGCATCTCTACCTCCGTCATTTTGGGTCTATACAGTCAAAATGGTAGAATATATTCTAAAAAATTTACCAACTAGCACCCTTCATAACATGACCCCTACTGAAATCTTATACCGTCGGATCCACTCATATGACTATCTCCGCATTTTCAGTTGCCTCTGCTTCCCTAACCTTGCAGCTACCGCTCCTCACAAATTGGCACCCCGAACTGCTCAGTGTGTCTTCGTAGGATTCTCATCCAATCATAAAGGCTATTTGTGCTATGACCTTTCTACTCAACATATTCACGTCTCACGTCATATCACTTTTAATGAGATGACGTTTCCATTCGAAAATATTCACAAATTTCATACTTTCGACTATACCTTTCTAGATGACTACGACACGTCTCCTGTCATACTCCACGAGCTTGCTCGATCTGCCGATGCCAGCCCTGTACCGCCACTGCTACTAATCCGGTCTCCTAAACCACCACCCCAATTACTATTTTGATCTCCTAAACCACCACCCCAACTACTGTTCCGATCTCCCAAACCACCACCCCAACTACTGTTTTGGTTTCTCCCTCCAAAGCTACAGTAACCCCTCCCCAGTTGCCATCCCCAACGAGACCACCGTCGACCTCTTCATCGTCCACCGTCAACCAGACCCACACCTCGAACCAGTTACCAACACCCTTCAGTCTTCATCCCGACATCGACCACCGTCGCAACAGTAACCCAACACCTACCCCACACCGACCTCATACCCAACTGCTCATCACCGACACCTAGTCGATCTCAACCACCAATCCCCGATGACCTAACCACTGCTAAGACCCGTAACAATCACCGTCGAACCCAACAATATTATCGCACCTTGCCCCATCGAAACCCAGATCCCGACGAACCCACCCCCCCACTCTCATCCTTAACCAACACCCTTTCCCCAACCCACCTTATGACTACCCGTGCCCAACATGGTATTTTCAAACCCAAAGTCCATTTCAATTTGTCCACCCAAACAGTGTCACTCATTCCCAAAAACCCAAAATTAGTAAAACTAGACCCCAATTGGAATGCGGCTATGTGTGAGAAATTTAATGCTTTAACAAAATAACACACTTGGGATTTGGTTCCTCGACCGGAGGAGGTGAATGTGATCCGATGCATGTGGCTTTTTCGTCACAAATACAGAGACAGTGGTGATTTAGAGAGGTACAAGGCACGACTTGTGGGGAGACATTCAATCCGGTTGTTAAACCGGCCACCATTCGCACAGTTCTGAGTATTGCTATGGGTAGGCACTGGCCTATTCATCAGCTTGATGTGAAAAATGTGTTTCTATGTGGGGATTTGAAAGAACGGTTTATATGCATCAGCCACCTGCTTTTGTCCATCCAGCTGCCCCTCAGTATGTATGTCGTCTTCGTAAGTCACTGTATGGCTTGAAACATGCCCCTAGAGTATGGTATGATCGTTTTGCACAGTATATTTTGCAGATTGGTTTTGTATGCAGCATGTGTGATAATTCTCTATTCATTTTTCATCGAGGCAGTAGCATTGCTTATTTATTATTGTATGTGGATGATATTGTGCACACTGCATCATCTGGGTTGTTGAAAAATGAGATTATTGCACGGCTCAAAACATAATTTGCTATGACTGACTTGGGGAAGTTCCGTGACTAGATCTGCAGATAATATGTTTTTGTGTCAGCGTAAGTATGCAGAGGAGATTGTATACATGGCTAAGATGACAAATTGCAAGATCATGGCTACTCAAATTGATTCTAAATCAAAGCTCAGTGCTTTAGATGATGATCCGATGTCAGATCCCACTCTCTATAGGAGCCTCGCCGGTGCACTACAATACCTCACTTTCACCAGACCTGATATTGCTTATGTTGTTCAGCAGGTATTCTTATTTATGCATGCCCTAGGAAGCCTCACTTTACTGCTCTCAAATGTATCATTTGATATATTAAGAGCACACTTGACTATGGTTTGCATCTATACTCATCATCCCGATCCAGGTTGTTGGCATATACGGATGCTGATTGGGCAGGTTGTCCAAACACACGACGCTCTACCTCAGGCTACTGTGTATTTTTAAGGGATAATCTTATTTCTTGGTCTGCCAAGAGGCAACCCACATTAACCCGTTCGAGTGCAGAAGCAGAATACCGAGGTGTTGCTAACGTTGTTGCTGAGATCTGTTGGCTTAGAAACCTTCTTTTGGAGCTTCATTGTCTATTACGTAAGGCTTCTTTGGTTTATTGTGATAATATATCTGTTGTATACCTGTCTCATAATCTGGTTCAGCATCAGCGAACCAAACATATTGAGATGGATATCCACTTTGTTCGTGAGAAGGTTGCTCTTGGTCATATCAGGGTGTTGCATGTACCTTCTTCCTATCAGTATGTGGACATCTTCACAAATGGCCTTTCTCGACAACTATTTCTTGACTTCAGATCCAGTCTTAGCGTCCGGCCTCCTCCCTCTCCGACTGAGGGGGTGTATTAGCACACATGTATAGCATTATTTAGGGTACATATTTACCATATTTTGTATTGTATAATTATGGTAGGATTGTAATCCTTATTATAGAAGGATTCAACATTGTACACTTATATATATTTGTATTAATGAGAAAGGTTCCCCAAGGGAGATTAATACAATCTGACAGTTTATATGCATTACCTATTGTTATGGAATCTGGTCATATTCCTCTCTCTCCCTATCATAGCAACAACCATAGCAAAAACAGAGCAAATAATTGATTTATATTCAGATATATAGTGTTATAGATTGTATACATGTTACTATATTCATGTCAGATCATATACATGTTCATTGTCTAGTTTCATGTTCCTATTATGTCATGTGGTTGCTTATTCTTTCAGTTACTTTACATACAATACAATTTAAATGTACTTACGTCCTCTCTCTTTTTTCAGGCTTGCACTTTATGGTGCATGTACTGAGTTTCAAGACGAATGATATGCACGCTAGGACTTCACCTTTATCAGCTATTGGTGAGCCCTATTTCATTCGGGGTGTCAGTGGGTTATTTGTCATGATTATATTTTTATAGTAGATGTATGATAGGGCCTTGTCCTGTTAAAATAATTTTTCAGTCAAACTCACATTTTAGAGGTTTCATAGACTATTTTAGTTAGTAGGGCATGACAGTATCGTTTTTAGACTTATTATATTTTCAGATATTTTCGCTATGATATTTCATATTGTATTCAATATTCAGTTTGCATGCTTTAAATCATTACTATTTGCATGTTTTGATGCCCATGTTGTTTAGCAAGCCATGTGGTTTGCTCGGTCACATACATTTAGGCACCGAGTGCCGTGTTTCGCCCAGGCCTTGGTCCGAGGCGTTACATTATCATTCTGAGGCCTTGTCGGCCCAGACGATTGTATGTTCGTGTGATGATATTCATGTGATTTGCTCGGGCCGTCCAGACGTCGGGTGTCGAACACACTCTAAGGTTGGGGTATGAAAACTGATAAAGGTGATGAAGATGATGATGAAAGTTCTACAGTAGAGCCCCCTTGGCGAAACGAGGCTATTAAAGCGACAATCACATTGAATGATTTCTTGTTGAGCTATTAGAAAACAACACCAAAAGTTCTTACAATGATAAGAAAAATTAGAGATGAGATTCAATGTGACATTGATTTCAACAAAAAACAAAAGATAATTGAGTCATTTTTCAAGAAGTCTTCATAAATCACTCATGTATTATGTAGTATATAAGAAATTATTAATTTATATTTTACATGGGGTCTATATGAGTAATAAAAAATATATTATCTTATAATTTTAGCGAATTATTAATTTAGCACGTTATCCCCGAGTCGGGACTGACCAAAAATATTATCTAAGAGAATTTATTAAATAATCGAGTATTAATTAATAGAGTTTCTACTCTATCTAGGATAGTCCTTTCCTAGTATACCATTTTAGTAATTCATGACTAAACATTATATTGTCAACTTACCTTACTTTTGACCTTAATATTATAAATTTAATTGATTGACGTAATAAATAAATTTTAGATTTAACAGTTAACTATGGATCCCTAGGCCCTAGCAATTGTGGTGCGCTACTGATCTTTTGTTGATTTTATGTTTGTTATTTTAGTAAGGGTATTTTTATCCAACTTATTACAAAGTGACAGAACTTCATACTTATGGAACAGTATTGAATTTTAGAACCAAGTGTGGTTAATCCGCTGACGTGATTTGCGCGCTTATTGCGTCGATCAGGGGTTTACGCTGTCTTGTAATCGAGAGAGTAAGCGATTTCTGAGTTCTTCGTCAACAAAAAAAAGTATTGAATTTTAGAAGGATTCAATTATCAATTCAGCAACAAAAAAAAAATCATTAGTCGCTTCACCAACCCATCTACAGAAAGTCCATCCTGAACTACAAGGGGTTAGGGTTTCCGAAAAAAATGGCGTTGAGAAACTTGTACAAGGAGATCAAGGGCATGAAGGTGAAAGAGGTGCCGGCACACCTAAAGCCAATGCTCTCAATCGATTACGCTAAAAATGCTATCAGAAAGGGATTGGATAATTACCATGCTAAGTACATCGAAACCAGCTCCGTTGATCCACTTATCCATGTATGCTTCGGAGGCATGATTTTCTCCTACCTCGTTGCTCTTCCAGAAGAGCGACGTCACCTCGAGCACAAACAACACGGCGGACATTGATTGTCCGCTCCGATTTTCTAAGGTAATTATTGTTTTAACATTGATTATGTGTTCTATCGATGCAATTACGACTTTTTTGTTTCATTTATGTACTGGATCTGAGGGGCGGATGTGGCTATTTAGCTGTGGGTTTATCTGAATACGGTAGTTTCGACGCAAAACATAAATTTATCTGAACACTGTACTTTTGATGCAGGGCATAAATTTATATGTAAAAATTAATGATAATTGCAACAAGTATTAGGTATCAACTCATATGTTTAAGATATAATAGTTTAAATGGTAAGAATCCTAAAGGCTGAACGAATATAGATTAAATCCTCAGCCTCTTTGTCGGTAGGCTAAAGGGATTTCATTAGATGGTCTACGTAAATCGCCTTATGTTGAGGATTTTATGATCCTATAGTTGAATATTACTAGTGTTGTTTTTATATAAAAGCAGTTGAGATGGGTTTGTGAGGTTAAAGTCTAAAAAAGAGAATTGGGGATTACTACAAACAATTTTGTAAAGTATTGCCAAGAACTATGAAAGTAATCCTTGGTCGCATCACTGTATTCTAACTTATTGTCAATGTATTTATCTAGTATGAGAATGTGTACTCTTCGCTTATTATTTACTAGTGAAGCTTCTTTTTCCAAAATGAGTGTTCATTAGATGCAATTGCGGTGTCTAAATGCAGACAATCAAATATCTAAGCTTGGTGTTCTAGGAGAATGCTATAAAGATGTAATATAGAGAATTAACATTGGGTATTTGAAATGGAAAAGTACTAATCCGGGTTTCGGCGATAAGAAAGATATCTATTAAAGTGAAAGGCAAGTCCTGTGGAATGGTTGTAAAGCTGACTATGTTGTATAAGATGTAATGTTGGGCTTCTAAAGTCTTAACGTATCCACAAGATAAGGGTCACAAAAAGGTGAATGTTAAAATTGATGTGTGGTCATACATGATTAGACAAGAGTAGAAATGAATAGATTCGACAACACATATAAAGGATACGATGAGTGAATATCATGGAGTATTGAGATGGTTTAGCCATGTCTTACGTAAATCTTCAGATGCATCATCCAATAGGTTTGATATTATAGTGGTTGAGGGTATTGGGCATGCCACGTCAGACCTAAATCACATAAAAAGAAGTTACAAAAATTTACAATCCAAACTAAGCTAAAAAAAAATAGCACAATGAAAGAAATCCATATAACAGACATCAAATAGTTAGATATTAATGTCTAGTCTTGTTTGTAGGTTCACATTAATCCAATACTTTTTTTATTCTTGTTGAGCAATTTGTTTGTAGGTAAAAATGTAGATGGCCTACAGAGTTAAAGAACTTAAGAGGTATCAGAATGAGATACTTCTAAATGGGAGGAAAATGGATAATGAAACTTTATATAGCCAAGCCCAATTAGCTTGGAACTGAAACTTAAGAGTTGTAGATGTTTGTATTTGTATATGGTCTGTTGAGGTTATTGGTGCAAATTTATTGAAAATGGCAGCTGTAAGACAGCTTAAACAGTGTTATGTGTTCATTAGTATTTCATGCTGGAAAACACTTTTCTATAAATAGGAATCAGGTTTGTAAAAGAGTGGAGCTATTTGTGAATCATGAGAAATCAATTACGTCTACACTTCTATAAATACGTCTACACTTCTATAAATACGTCTACACATGAATTGTATTGATTGTTTTCTTAGAATAATAATATTTTAGATTATCAAAATACTTTTGTCAGGTTATTAGTGTGAATTATGGGAGATGTTTCCGAACTCTTGCTTGCTTTGGAGCATTTGTATTGTTTGAGCTCGAGAACTAGCTCAGCCCGTATAATACTCAAATCTAGCTATTCCATCATGGAAATGTTTATTGAAGACTGTCGCGTTGGGACACCTTAAGCAGAGCTAATTAGTATTTCATCTTGGAACTTTTTTATAAATAAGGATCAGGGTCGTAAACGATGGGGGCTATTTGCATATCATGAGAAATTTAATGTCTATATTTTTGAGACTTGATAGCGACATCAACTTGGTGACAATTTGTCTTTTTGTATGATCTTGGACAATCCTTACCTCTTGGGGTTGAGTTAGGACAAAAGTATATCAAAAGTGGACCCATCCAATTTTTGTTCATATTATCTTGTTCATGCTCTAGTTGATAGGCTTAGCTGTGCGGCAGAGGTGTTAGTAGTCCCACATCAGTGGGTGCCATGGCAATTTGTCTTCTTATATGATCTTGGACCTCTTGAGCTAGATTTTAGGATTTGGTTAGGTCGAGTGTTAATTGTTCTATTATGGTATTAGAGTCGAACCCATTCTAATTCACTGTTTAACCCAATGTTGGACCTAATCTTATATTATTCAGGCTCCAGATGTTCAATTCAAGGCGTGTAGAGGGTTTTTGAGTCCCACATTAGTTGGTGATGGGATACTTGATCTTTTCATATGGTCTTAGACAATACCTCTTGGGTTTGCTTTTGGGATTGAGTTAGGTCCAAAGCTCATTTATTATCATGGTATCAAGAGGGTGTTTGGATAAAATGTGTTTTTAAGCACTTACTTTTAGGTTAAAAATGTACAAAAATAAGTCAAAAGTTGGGTAGGACCAACTTATGACTTTTAGCTTATAAACCACTTTTAAAAAGCCAATTCAAACCCCTTCCAAGCTAGACCCACCCAATTCTTATTTCACTTGATGTTGCCCCCATATTATTCTGTCCTTGCTCTAGTTGTCAGGCCTAGGTGTCCGAGGAGTTGTTAGTAGCCCCACATCGATGGTGGGATGACAATGTCTTGTATGATAATCATTACCTCTTGAGCTAGCTTTTATAGTTGAGTTAGACTCAAGATCCATGATCCTTTTCTTCATCGTATATACTTCTATAAACATGTCTGCACATATGAATTGTATTGGTTGTTTTCTTAGAATAATTATACTTTAGATAATCAAAATATTTTGTTGGGTTATTAGTGTGAATTCTGAAAGTTGTTTCTGAGCTCTAGCTTTGCTTTGAAGCATGTGTACTGTTTGAGCTAGAACTAAATCCAGCTGTTGCATCCAACAGTCTCACTTCATAAATTATACTGGCGAGCTTAGTTGTCCAGATATACTAATTGAGTTTGAAAAAATGCTACTCTCGTGGAGGGAAATGAAAATGAAGTGAGATTTGAGAATTATGTGAAAAAAATCTCGTTCACTGTTGATATGTAGACACATGTACGTACCTTATATTAACTCATACTTTTGCCTTTTGTGGACAGATTTCTTGGGAGTATGAGTTGGTGGTCCGGCGAAGGACAAACATCTGTGTCTGTTGGTTGTTTTTACCCTCTTTCCAGTAATTGGTGTACCCTATGAGGCCCATTTATGCAATACCTGACTTATTGATTTAATAAATGTAAGATAGTTCTTCCGTTGCCTGTGGGCGGTACAATGTGCCTTTACTAAAACAGAGGCAGAATTTGCTTTTTATATGGATCAATGTTTTTTCTACCACCATTTAAAGATTGCCTCTGCGCTCTTAACAATTAAAAATCTTTTTCTTAGATTCTACATTTCGATTTCGATTTGTATTATTTTTCTCATGATGGGTCGTGTTTAAAGATCGCAAGGGGCATCCAAGGGCGTGACTGGCGTAGTGATCAATGATGGGTTGAGAACCGTAATATTTTTGGTTCAATTCAAAGAACAGACAAAAATACTAGACGATTTCCGTTGAAATTTTGGACAGAAATCACTCAAATGTATATGCTGTGTAGGTACCAATTAAAATTAATCTAAGGTGTGTGCATATAATGTGGATATCGCGATTATAGAAAAAATATCTTAAGGCAGGTGCTAACTCGAAATTCATCATTGTGGATTCAACCAATATTCCGTATAGCATGTTTGAAATATAGTAACTGTCAGCAATTAGCGACTTCTGTGATTAAATTATTGAAGGACAACTATGAACAAACCAATGAAAGGTATCAACAACACACTTACTCAAGTTAAAGAGTACATAAGTTATGAAACTAAGCTAGCTTCCAAGGTGCTAATTATTCACATTTATTTGACAGAGATATTTTTCATCAGAGCTCATCCTCTCTATCTCCAAAAGAGAATGTTCTTTTTAGCTTATTTGTTGTCTTCTGCATGGCATCCCCCGCTAACTTTGCAGCTGATTTGGCGGATTCTTCTATGGTCGCTTTACTCTTATCAAGGCTCTTCAGGACAGCTTCTTTCACCTTTTCACCTGGTGCTACTCCTTCCTCCCTGTCTTGTGCTTCCTGGCTATCTCTGAAACTATTGATTTTATTGCTCACAATCAGTCACAGATAAATTCTAAATGACAAAAAAAAACATTTGCTGTGTAGGAATTAGGAAACTGTAGCCTGTATTCAACTTAAAAGCTAAAACATGGATTGTATAGATTAAAATAGATATAGATCCAAGTGTTATCTCTTTCATAAATTGATCCACACATTTCAATAGGATCATCGAGAATGGACCGGTAAGATCCAGGGTGTGGCTTAATGATCCATGAAGCGAGTTGAGGATTATGAAATCTCAAAGTTTAATATTCAGCGAATGACAAAATACTAGGTGATTTTTTTCCACATGCACAAGCCCGGATGGGAGAGGTGGGAAAGGAATCTGGTACCACTTAGGCAAGATGTGCGCAAACTGACAGATGTGACAGAAGGTAGCAAGTACCTCATAGAAAATTAATTGAAGTGCACATAAACTGACTCGAACATCACAATTATAAGCATGCCTGGACACCAGAGTTATAAAAGAAACATGAATGGATTCAACGTTGTGGGGACTTACTCTAGAGTTGGAGGGGAAAAGTAGGCCTTGCCTTGTTTGAAGAGTGATTCGAGTTTGCTCCAGTAACTGGTTGGAGTTTGGGAAAAAGAAGTGGGGAAGGAAAACATTTTCTTGACAGTCTCTATAATGGGAGGTTGGCTCTTTCCCTCCTCTATGTGGAGTAGTTGTTCTTGAAGCTGCTGCTGCTCTTCTTCTTCTTGTCCTCCTCCTACAGTACTGCCAATAGTGTAGTGGAAGGATATGATAAACAGCAATAAGAGAAGGAACAAGGAGGAGTAGCTCCTAAGTTGAAGATGTCTTTCCATATTGTTTCCAAATGAGTTTAGAGGAATCGGATTGATCGATCACAAATTGATAAATTTGATTAGTAGTAATAGTGATAATTATACAGACGTTGGGGACTGGGGACTCTCTAAAATTGCTATTTTATTGTTGGTCGACACGTTTTCACCATCCCTATGGCACATTAATACGTGGATGCTCTTGTGGTACCACTTGGCAGAGAACTGGACTGTCACGTGACACTCGAGAATTTTTCTTCTTTGGGTCATAAATATCTTTGAAAGTTGTCCCTGAGGGATTATCTGATTTGTGAACAAAGTTATTATGGATTATAATGCGTGGATTATTACATAGAAATTTAAATAATGATAGGATTGTTTTGTGGATACGTTTATCAGTAGATATTTAGCTTATTTGAGATATAGTGTTAAACATGTATTTAATTTCACACTAGAAAAACATGAATAAATTTTATTGAAATATTAATTTTCTCAAAAAACTTGAGAAAAAAGAGTTTTGGAGAAGAACATCTTATTGTTTTATTTGGAAATTACTAATTTCGGGATTATTATTTCATTTTGAATGTAATAGGATAGTACAAAACAATGCAACGCTATGGTATAATAAAAAAATTAATCAAACGCGAAATAAAGTAATCTTACGTAAAATGCAAAATTAATACTTTCATTTATCCATGTAACCATACGAGCCCCAACTCCTAAGAGGGATATCAAAAGATAAGGACAGATTAGTTGATTGCGTGTTTTAGGGTCTTGCAAATGTTGGTCATCCATGCTTATCCGCACCCGTTAAGTTGATATGCCAAAAATAGGGTTGCAACGATATGGTTGCACAGTCTGATCTTCACTTTCATGCATACTAACTTCACGAATGCGTCCAAAAATGCGAAACTCTTTTTGGGCATTTTGGCATATCAATGCAGACATCACACTTCACAGGATACATATTATGTTTCCTTTTATTTGCTAAGCTTAACTAAATCAGTCCATTGAACAAGGATGACTGTTATTGTTATGCACTTATGCTAAATGCTAAAGTTAAAATACATATGTTGTCAACTACATTCAATAATCTTGAATATCAGCAGTATCTATTTTCTTCCCCTTTGTCGCTGTAAGATTCGCATTAGTATAACTAAAGAGTAAGGTAAGAGGAGGGGTCAAGTATAGCAACAATAATAGTACTAGCAGTAAAGATCAAGAATGTACATATTACATCAAAATTCAGAACAACTAATCATATGTCAAGCTACGTCTGGTCTACAGAACTTAATTTCACTCCTGAACTAGAAATTTACAGGCAGTTTCTATTACTTCCCGAGGGCTTTGCTGGATTAGGATCATGAAACGCTTGGGGCTGATATCGTGTATCACTTGGGTGACTCTAGCTTCCTCTACAAGAGCAGAAACATACCTCACAATTCTTCAGATCCAATGCTAAGGCCAAATTACAATACCTTCTTACGTCTTTTACTGTACAAAGCACCACGCTAGCTGCTACGTTTTCTCACAAGTGGGACTGATATTTACACTACATGCATTGTCATGTAAAAAACAGCAGCATTCCAGAATCCCCACATACGTGTTTACCTATAATCTCCTTACGTTTCCCCTAGCACTGAAGCAAAAGCTCCACAAGAAACAACTCTCCGTCAAACCTCAATCCAGAGGATTCAGCAGGCTGACGTAAACCATCTACCATGCCACCAAAGACATACAAGTTACGACCTGAAGGATCCACACAAGCTCGGTGAAATGATCTGCCACTAGGGTTATCACCTTTGGACTTGAGCCGTCTCCACAGTTTAGTCTTTGATCTCTCTGGGCTTGGAGGAGTCCCAGACTGCATAATAGATGACACCGAGCTGATATCCAACACCCAGAAGTCATTTTTCCTATGTCTGTAGGAATCTTCTCCTCCATAAATTAGTAGTCGTCCACCTATGATGAGATTGGCCGAGTGACCAACTCTAGGCAAGGCCAATCCTTGGGGTATATTTTGCAAGTCAAATAGTAACTGTACCCATCTCCAGTGACCTTCAGATGTATCAAAGAGCCATAGATCATTAAGCACCTCATAGCCTAAACCTCTCCCGCCAAACAAAATTGTTCGGTTTTCTCCAACAGGGGTCAATGTATGTCCAGAGCGAGATGGAGGAGATGGATGAGTCACAATTTCTTGCCAAACTCCAAGATGAAGATTCTCCGACAGTTCTAATACCCATGTATCTCCCAGTCTCAGGCCAGACAAACCAATCCCTCCTTGAATCAACATCTTCCTTTTATCGATGCTACATGCAGCATGAGCTCCTCTTGGTGGAGGCGCAACGGAACCAACATCAAGTAGCCTCCAGGACAATGTGATACCAAATGCATCACGTACTGCTACTTGGCCGACCCATGTATCATTTTGCCGGGCCCCGTGATCATTTATTCCTCCAAAAAGCACTAGACAATCACCAATCACGACGCATGAATGCCCAAAGCGGCCACTTGGGATCCCTGATTCAATCTTATTCCACTTCAATATTATGTTGAAGTCATTGCCAACATATGCTACCCATGTATCATCCAGATGCCTTCCTAAAGACAGCAAAGATAACACCACTTTAGGAAGAAATATTACTTAATTATCGACAGATAGCAAACATCAGATATATGAGCCTACAATAATCTACATCGGCAATCTTATAGGATGTATGCTATTCAATGTTTGGGTTTTATTTTGTTATGACTGAAAAATCTGCCTGGGTCAACCCTGAGAAACAACCACAACTTTTGAAAGTAGGGGATAATGGGTCCGCCCCTCTATCCTTCTCTTAAATACCAGGCTTAGTTTGCATGGCGTCACAAGTTCCTCAACCTTTTCCAGCAAAAAAATATTCGGAAAAGACCAAATTACTGAAAGTTGAAAGTGTCAACCATAAGGTTGAGATTAATTAGTGTGAGCAGAGTTCGATGCCCTTCCTCTCCTTTTCTTACTTGTCTTTTCCATTATCAAAAAAATATCTAATTTGAAATGATGAACGATTGATACTGATCTGGCTCATGTTTAGACATTTACTGTCATATAAATTTGAGTACTGTGTTACATGTATAACTTACGTTCATTTCTCCCCTTAAGTGACCTTTTGTTATCTTTCCAAAACTTCTCTCGGTAAATTGAAGTTCATTGTAGCAGCTTTTAATTAGACAAACACAGCAGAATTTATATCTCTATACTAGAAAAGATAAAAATTACAATTCTTCTCACAAGCTTGCATGTGGTGCTTCATGGTGTAAAGTAAAGCCAATACATTGATCAGATGAATTTCATTCAACTAGGTCCATTGAATAGCCAAAACAAGAGTATCCTTCCGAGTTTAGCTAAAAATCTAAGTAAATATAAAGATCTCAGCTCAATTAATGTAAGAAGCAGATAGTTAGCAGCAATACAGAAAAAGCTCCAAGATTACCGTCAGCAGCATACTGATTTTCTTTTCCAAATGGAACATCCTATGAAGAACCGAAATGAGAGAAATATCTAGGCTTGAACTAATCAAGAGAATGAGAGATAAGCACCTCACTAAACAAAAGGCTGAGCTAGTAAAAGAAAACAAGAACATTGATGAGGGGTTAAGGGACACAATGGCCAAGCATATGCACCATCTAAGCATTAATCGATAAGGGGTTGTTTGGTTGTTGGTTAAGAGGTGATTTATAGTATTCAATCCTGCATAACTTGTACCATATTTGGTAGCATTTTTTTACCATGTATAAAATTCAACACATTAAATACGATGTTTGGTTAGCAATTTAGAATCCTGCATGACTAATACATGTATAAGTTATGAGGGAATCTATGAATTATTTTATGCCGGATAGAATATGGAATAACGAATACATGAATAACTAAACTTTGTAAAACTAATCTCTGCATTACTAATACCTGCATAACTAATAGTACATGTATTACTAATAACTGCATAACTAATAGTACATGTATTACCAGTGGCGAATTTAAGAAAAAAATTGGATCACGTGAACGCATGGTCACTCGACTAAACTCGGTATATTATGGGTATAATTCTTATAATATGTCTAATATTATCTGAAGGAACCCATTGTTAAAGGAGACTGAGTGGCGCACTGGCTAAGGGGTTGTGTTTAATTCTTGAAGGTAAGGGATTGAACCCAACTTGCTACACTATAGTTTTTTATCTTATCTTAAAAGCAATCGTGCACCCATCCTCTTGAAATCCTGAATTCGTCTCTGTGTATTACTAATATCTGCATAACTTTAACAAGGAAACAAACGACCCCTAATATCATGAGCACAAGGCAAAATGATATTTGATATTTGGAAACTAGGTCAGTTAACCAAATGTACCAAATTCTTTTTAAAGGACCGTGTATCATGGTCCGATTTGGACTCAACAAAATGTAATTCATGTATAATTGTAATTATGGTATTATTAGTCTTGTACTAGGAAAAGGTAGAATTATTTTCTTATATTGTCCATATTTAGGAATTATATATTTGTATATATACCTCTCATTATCAATGAAAATAATGAAGGAATTATTTCTTTCATGGTATTAGAAGTCTAGGTCTTCTACCGATTTCTCCTCTCTTTCACTGCCTCGATTTCCGTGTTCCTTCTCGGAATCTGTGCACCTTACCTCCTCTCTTTCCAAATTTTCTTCCAAATCCCTCTTTCACCTATTGTTCTTTCGTTATGTCTACGTCAAAGAACATGTTTCATTCTGCCCTTACTGTTTCCAACATCAAGAACCACATTCATATTGTTCTTGAGATGGAAAACGTCTTATATGCGACGTGGGCAGAATTGTTCAAAATTCATGCAATCTCACATCAATTACTCCATCACATAATTCCTCCCGCTGTCCCTACACCCGCGGAGGATCCTCAGTTGTGGATCACTCTTGATGCTACCGTCCTTCAGTGGATTTACTCCACTATTTCTACGGACCTTTTACAGACGATCATTGAACCGGACACTACGGCTATGGCTACCTGGAATAGAGTGCGTGATATATTCCAAGATAACCAACATTCTCGAGTTGTCACTCTTGAGCAAGAATTTTCACAAGTCAGCATGAAAAATTTTCCGAATGTTTCAGCTTATTGTAAACGGCTCAAGGAATTGGCGGACCAATTCCGTAACGTTGGAGCGCCTGTTACCAATAATCGTCTTGTTTTCCAAATGGTTGCAAGCCTATCTGAGGCCTATAATGACGTTGGGACTTACTCCGACAAAGTAATCCGCTTACCCCTTTTTATCAAGCCCGTTCGATGCTCACGTTAGAAGAAACCGGCTTGGCAAAAAAGGCGATTACCGACGCAAGTTCCGTGGCGATGATGACTTCATCCGATAACACACGGTTTTGTTAACAATTTGAGTCAAAACCGCAACAACGGTGGAGGCAAGAAGGGTCAAAACCGTAAAAATAATGACAAAAATCGCGGCGGCGGACGGAACAGTAGCAACACAGACAGTGGGCCTCAGGGTACTGGACCCCAGCCCGCCTGGTCTCAGCCCTAGCCCCCGGCAGTGGGCCTGACCAGCAGCCAGTGGCCCAATCCAGCCTACTGCCCGCCCAATTATTTTCCAGGCAGTTGGGCCTCGATCCAGCCCAGTCACAGGCCCAATTTTTCTGGTCCGTCAGGCATCACCCAGCAGCGATATGGGTCGGGTCAGCAAGGAGGTCTGCTTGGGCCTCGGCCCACGCAAGCTTTCACTGCTGCGAGTCCGGCTCCGATCCCGACACCCACCGATATTGAGGCTGCCATGCATACACTTGGATCAAATCCTCCGAACGCGAATTGGTACATGTACACCGGCGCAACTTCTCACATGACATCCGATCAAGGTACTCTCTCGTCTTATTCCAATTTGAGCAAAAATCGTGACATTATTGTTGGTAATGGCAATACAATTCCAATTCGTGGTTAAGGTAATACAACCTTGTCTCCCCCACATCCGCCTCTTGTCTTGAAAAATACCCTTCATGCCCCTAACTTAATTAAAAATTTGGTGTATGTCCGAAAATTTACCACTGATAATTGAATTTCTGTTAATTTTGATCCTTTTGGGTTTTCTGTGAGGGATTTCAAAACGGGGATACCTCTCATGAGATGCAATAGTAGGGGAGATATTTATCCAATCACGCCCGCCTCCAGTTTCTCGAGTCAAGCCATGCCATCGACATTTGCAGCTCTAGCTCCTTCCATATGGCATGCACGTTTGGATCACCCTGGGTCGTCTATTGTTTCTTACTTGCATAAAAACAATTTTATTTCTTATAAGGGTAAGCGTAGTACTCCAATTTGTCATTCATGTCCGTTAGGAAAACATGTTAGATTACCATTTGTAGCCTCTACTTCTCGTACTTTGATGTCTTTTGACATTATTCATAGCGATTTATGGACTTCTCCCGTTCTAAGTTCTGTGGGCCATCGTTATTATGTTCTATTTTTGGATAATTATTCTAATTTTTATGGACCTTTCCATTAGCGAAGAAATCTCATTTTTCCCCTCATTCTTAAAATTTAGAGCATTCATCCGCACTCAATTCGAACGGAAAATAAAAAATATTCAATGTGATAATGGCAAAGAATATGATAATGGGTTGTTTCGGATATTTTGTGATGCTAATGACATAGTTTTTCATTTTTCTTGTCCTCATACGTCCTCACAAAATGGTAAAGCCGAACGAAAAATTCGTACCATTAATAATATTGTCTAAACTTTATTGGTCCATACTTACGTACCCCCTTCCTTTTGGCATCATGCTCTACAAATGACTACTTATCTCCTTAACATACTTCCTACCAAAGGGTTGTCATATGCATCTCCTCTTAAAATTCTCTATAATAAAAATCTTTCGTATTCACATCTTAGGGTCTTTGAGTGTCTATGCTATCCACTATTTCCGTCAACTACGATTAACAAACTTCAAACCCGTTCTACCGCTTGTGTGTTTTTGGGTTATCCATCTAATCATCGTGGTTACAAATGTTTTCATTTATAATCTAATAAAATCATAATTAGTCGCCATGCTATTTTTTATGAAACTCAATTTTTGTTTGCTAAAGTGAGTAGTCTTGTGCCTAGTTCGTATAATTTTTTAGATGACGAAGTCTCACCGTACATTATGTACCACTTAATGGGCCGATCCAGTAACCACGAAACGCCAACAAGCTCACTGCATGCTGGCCCGCCACAACCCACTTCTTCTGCCTCGATTTCTATTGTTGGGCCGATCGACCAGCCCACTGCCGAGACTGTTTCTGCTCCAGTCCCACATTCGGTTTCCAGTTTTGGGCCAGCAGGCCCACTGCCTGTTGGCCAGTCCATCACCCATTCGGCATTTCTCCAAAATCCACTCAATTCTCCCCCAACACACAGACATGTTACTCGTAGTCAACGGGGTATTTTTAAACCAAAAATACATTTTAATCTTAATTCTAATGTTCTTAAATCCCCACTACCCCGTAACCCAGTGTCTGCATTAAATGACCCGAATTGGAAATTGATTATGAACGACGAATATAATACTCTTATTGAGAATAAGACGTGGGAGTTGGTACACCGTCCCTCTGGTGTTAATATTATTCGCTCGATGTGAATTTTTACTCATAAAGATAATTCTAATGGTTCTTTTTTGAGACATAAGGCTCGGCTTGTAGGTGATGGTAAAACTCAATAGGTTGGCGTGGATTGTGGTGAGACGTTTAGTCCGGTGGTCAAATCGGCTACCATTCGTTCTGTTCTCAGTTTGGCTCTTTCGAAAGCATGGCTCATACATCAGCTAGATGTGAAGAATGTTTTCTTACATGGTGATCTTAAGGAGATAGATTACATGTATCAGCCCTTGGATTTTCGAGACCCCACATATCTTAATCATGTCTGTTTATTGAAGAAGTCCTTGTATGGACTTAAGCAGGCCCCAAGGGCCTGGTATAAGCGACTTGCAGACTTTGTATCTACTATTGGGTTTTCTCACAGCCGGTCTGATAATTCTCTTTTCATTTATCGGCGTGGTACTTGGCATATATTCTATTGTATGTGGATGATATTATCTTGACAGCTTCTTCTGATGATTTATGTCGGTCTATCATGACACTACTCAGTTCTGAGTTTGCTATGAAAGACTTAGTGCCTTTGAGTTACTTCTTGGGGATTGTTGTCACTCGTCATGCAGGTGGGTTGTTCTTATCCCAACGAAAGTATGCCGCTGAGATAATTGAGCGAGTTGGTATGTCCTCGTGTAAGTCTACTTCCACTCCAGTTGATACAAAACACAAGTTGGGTGTTGCGGCTGACTCCCCTTACGAGGATCCCACTCACTATCGCAGTCTTGCTAGAGCTCTTCAGTATCTTACTTTCACGCGACCGGATATTATGTATGCCGTACAACAAGTGTTTTGTTTATGCATGATCCTCGGATTAAGCAAATGAATGCGCTCAAACACATTATCCGATACATCCAAGGTACACTTGACTATGGTTTGCATCTATATCCATCATCAGCCTCTACACTTTTCTCGTATACCGATGCTAATTGGGGTGGTTGTCCGGACACTAGACGTTCTACATCTGGATATTGTATGTTTCTTGGCGATAACTTGGTCTCATGGTCTGCAACACGCCAGGCTACTTTATCACAATTCAGTGTGGAAGCCGAGTATCGAGAGGTAGCCAATGTGGTGTCTGAGTCATGTTGGCTACGTAATCTTCTAGTAGAGCTACATTATCCTATTCAGAAAGCTACCTTGGTCTACTGTCATAATGTGATTGCAGTTTATCTTTCTGGAAATCCGGTCCAACATCAGCGCACTAAACATATCGAGATGGACATACACATTGTTCGAGAAAAGGTAGTTCGTGGACAAGTACGTGTCCTCCATGTTGCTTCGCGATACCAGATTGCAGACATATTTATTAAGGGTCTTCCCTTGGTTCTATTTGAAGATTTTAGGGATAATCTCAGCGTACGTCAACCGCCCGCTATGACTGCGGGGTGTAAAGGACCGTGTGTATCATGGTCCAATTTGGACTCAACAAAATGTAATTCATGTATAATTGTAATTATGGTATTAGTCTTGTACTAGGAAAAGGTAGAATTATTTTTCTATATTGTCCATATTTAGGAATTGTATATTTATATATATACCTCTCATTATCCATGAAAATAATGAAGGAATTATTTCTTTCACTTTTAGCACTCATGTGACTTTTGACTTAATGGTTCAGTAATCCATATCCCCTTTTCATTTCTTTTTGAGCACCTAGGGGTCAGGGCAAAACAAGGAGAATCTATTTTTTTGTTGCTACAATTGAATCCTGTCGGAAGCATGAGGAACCAAAATCCTCGCAAATGCAGTATAAAGATTAATTAACATACCAACGAGTTGTGAGAAGTTCGATCCAGAAATCAAAATCTATTAAAGTTGAAAAATTACGGAATACTAACTGACCTCCTTCAAAGCCGCCACCAAAGAGAACTAAACAACCAGACACAAAGTTAAGGGAATGAGAAGCCCTAGGTCGAGGAAGCAACAGGTCTTCTCCACCTTGTGGATGAGTCAACATTAATGTACGACAATACACAGAATCCAATTGGTAGATTTGCTGGTAAAGCTTTCTCCAAGGAAATTGCTCTTGTTTACAGGATCTGAGTGCATCAATGGAAGAAGGACCCCAATCTCTACGACAAAGTGATTCCCAGAAAGAGTCGGAGTAAGTTAAGGACCGGAATTTCTTACAAGTCATAGCAAAGTGAAAAATGGAGTCTAAAGGTAAGAGAAGTAAGATGGAGAAGAGATGGTCTTGTGCTATTCGTGTAATTGGAGATGATCCATTGGTATATGGGGTGCTGGTGCTGGTGCTGGTGCTGCTTGTAGTAGCCATGGGAGTTGGAGATTGTTGTTTTGGCTCTGCTTTTTTACCTTCTTGGGTGGTGGGTGGTGCTCTCTTTTTGCGACGCCTTTTTAACTACAAAATTCACCTTTCATTTTATTTTATTTTTACAGAAGGAGCGGGTAAATAACCACTTTCAAGTTTCAACACCTTCCTACTCCCTCTCTCCCTCTCAATTTATTTATTATGTGATACATTTTTTTAGTTCGTTCTAAAAAAAATGATATATTTATTTATTTGATAATAATTTAATTTTAAATATAAATATTTTTAGTTTATTTTAAATCATTATAGTCAAAAGTATTTTTTTATTTTTAAATTCCATATCCAGTTAAATTATATTACATAAATTGAGACGAAAATACAAATAGACCATTTTTAAGAGTTATTACTCCCTCTGCAGTAATCTATGTGTCATCTTTAGAATGTCGAAAGTCAATCCTATTAATTTAAATTATAAATTTGAACCTAAAATTATTATGAGTGTTTAGAGCTGTCAAAATGGGTTGGCTCAGCCCATACAGGCTTTGGAATTTGAAGGGTCAGGCCACCCACCATTTTGATGTGCCTTTAAACAGCAAGTACAACCCATCACTATGTGAGTTGCGGGCTTGGTCGGGCCAGCCCTCTTTTTTTAAAAAATATATCATAATTCTGTAATATAAATTCTAATTTAAAAATGCTAGTATATGGTGTTATTACTTGCTTATCAAGTCTCAAATTCACAAATAAAATGATTCTAATAATGCTTATTAAGTTTTGCATCAAGTAAAGATTTGATTTTATGGCTTCGATATGAAATTTTTACCGTTCTATACAATTATTTTAGGTAAAATTGAACAAGAAAACGGTCTTGTAGAGCCAAACCTTATGCAAAAACTAAATAACTTTTGACATTTTTAACACTTAACATATTAATAACTAATATCATTCGAACCAAATAGAGATATTAATAGCAAACTAAACTGTTAATGAGTGGCAATACAACTAGCTAAATAGAAATATTAATCTAGCTTTCTTCCAATAGATCTCAATAAAACGCAAAAGAAAATGATAATATTCCATTCATTTAAAGTAAAAATAAACTTCTCAAAGAAACTTCCACGACACTTGTGACTTATTCAATCTCAACACATCATTTTCATCAAACACATCAGATTCTGCTAATGACAAGGTTGTCTTTGACATCTTCACTTTTTCTATTTTTTATTTTTTTATTAATTTCTTTTGTCCCACAAGTGAGCCCAACTCATGTGCACTCAAGCCCACGAGCTGGTGAACTTACTCGGATCGGGCTAAAAAACTTCGTTCTTAAATAGACTTCAAAAATTCAAGTCCAACCCTATTAAATCACGAGCTGGGTGTCGACCACAGGCCTTAGCCACATTGATGAGTACTATGTATTTTGAAATTAATATGCATGTTAAGAGTCTCACATTGGATATGGAATAAGAGCATGGACTCCTTATATGGACTTGGACAATCATCACCCTACAAGTTAGCTTTTGGGTTGAATTAGGCCTAAGATTCATTCTTTACATGGTATCAGAGCCAGATCCATTTTAATTCTTTGTTCACCTATTGTTGGGCCCCCAAATTATATTATTCACGCTCCAGTTAACAAGATCTGGGTGTGCGGGGTGTTAAGAGTCCCACATCGGATATGAAATGGAAACATGGACTCCTTATATGGACTTAGATAATCATCACTCTACAAGCTAGCTTTTTGGGTTGAGTTAGGCCTAAGATCCATTCTTTACGATACATTTTTAGAAATTACATAAAAATACTATTAGTTATAATAATTTAAAATTTAAAACATTTAAAAGACATATAAAACTATTACAGTCAAAAAACTTTGAACTCTCAAAAATTTAAAATATGTCACATAAATTGGGATAAAGGGAGTAATATATAATTATTCTTTTATATAAAAAAACTTAGATAAAAATATTTCAACTAAAATACGGAATAACTCCAACAAATAGTGGTGGGATCCGAAGTATTAACAAGTGGAACCTAAAGAAGAATGATTGATGAGGTTCATCAATTTATTGAAGTTTCAAAATCAAAAAACATTCATGGGTTAAACCTGAGGATTAAAACTTTATAAGTTCTTTCATCTTTTAAGTTAGGATATTTTTATTTGGATGTTATTTTCACATTAAAATATAATTATTTTTCAAACAATAACTAGGAGAAGATGCGAAAACTGGTCGGCCCGTGTAATTTTTAACATTTTGCTGCAAATTGTTTGTTTGTTTGTTTAGTGGACACTAGGACAAAAAGAGTCAGGGAGGATATTTGTCATTTTGGCGTTTTGCTAGAAATATCCGTTTCATCCTCATCATCTTGGTGCTAGGCAATCCAATAGGAAGGGGCCCTTGTGTAAAGTTCGCAAATCAAATTAGAGTAATCTTTATACTGCATTTAGCCTATCCAGATTAGAGTATTTAACTTCTATTGAGATAGAAGATTTACAGATAAAAGACCAATTAGCAGACTTGGGATTCGATGTTTCGGTGATAATCTCAAATCTTAAGGCTACTTCATCACCTTGCTTTGCTAAATCACGACCTTAGGATTCCAAAAAATAGGTAATCTTATAGCAACCAAACACCAAAAAAATATTTTCCGATAAAAGGGGAAATGACTTTCTTCGTTTATATGTTTCTTCTATTGTCCTAAAATAATTTCTACATTTTAATGTATTTGGCATGTGAGAGATAGTTCCCTTCACTAATTTCACGAGATACTTATTTAATATTATTAGAGTAACTCTGGTCCACAAATTTCTTCTGAAATATATTTTGTCGTATACCCATACCCCTATAGGCCCTAGATACAACTCTTTCAGGTTTCTCCAGGAAAGTTGATTATGATGGATCGTACCCTTTTTCAGACCCATACTGGAAACAAAAATAATTGCACCCACAGTTCCTTCTCACTTGGTCAACAGATTCATGAATAATTGCTGAGACCATTTATCACACTGCTGGTCCTTACCAGATTAAACAATAAAATAAAAGATAAATATACACAAAGTCACTTCTGGAGGAAGAAAATGCATTCCAATTAACATTCAGCACCAAACAGTACAAATCTTACGTTTATGCAGATAATTTAGGCAAGTGATTCTGATCTCATGATTTATTCTACATGGAAATTAGTAGCTGTTTGAAAAAGCTCATGCGACAACCAGATTCAAGATGACAGACTTAAACCTCAGCCCACAAACACCCACCCATAAAAGGACCCTTTTTTAATTGCTACAAGTGTGTACTTTCCTAGGAAAACATTCTTGAAACACCATCACCAGCAACCTTACACTGCAAATTTATGTCAGTAGAAGTCAGTTTTCTTTAAAACCTAGCCCACCCACAACCATAACCTCTATAAGGCTATATAAGTTAATACTTCCGCAGAAAAAAGTGACAAGCTGATTCATGTAACAGCATCACCGTCAACCATACACTGGCTATTCGACCTATCGTTCCGACTCCTTACGTTAAAAAGATAAATTCTGCAATGTTATTTCTGCAAATTGTAAACTCGGCCTCCATTTATCAGTTTCCAGAGTGCTGTTTTGGCTTCTTCTAGTGTTTCAACTGAATGGCCTTCTTCAAATGATATTCTCTGTATGTTGAACTGCAGGAAGTAAAGTGAAAAGAAAAGTTTAAAGGATGTGATGAAAACAAATGACTTAAAGAAGCAGCACATTGAAAGTACCTGTGCACCTTGGCGGACACGGACATCTGTCCCCTTACTATCTATTGATATCAAAGCAGCATCGTCCACCTCAGCTTCTTGCGATAAAAGATCTTTTAGGGGCTTTGAAAATAATGCATTGAGCTCCTATAAGAATCACAAACACATTCATGAACTTAATCGAAGAAAGGGAAGGAGGCAAATGAAGCCCTGTTGCCTACTAGAATGACAAATACAATCTACATATTCACTTACTTCAAAGTTATAATAGTACTTACAAATATATAGCAGCATGGACATTATTAATTAAGTCACTCAGTGATTATCAATTCCTCAAACTGCCAAAAACATACCTTAAGATTTTGTTCACCACCATCAACAGCAATTTTATCAGGCCGAAGTGTCTCATACTCCTTGACATCCACCCAAGCAACAGTTCCAAAGCCTCCAATGAAATATATGTCGCTGTTATAATTTTAAGAACAAGTAAGTTCGTTGAGCTATAGATTGCTAACTATTCTCTCAGCAACGAGAGCTTGCCTTTTGTTTCCCTCGTTCAAATAAACCATTCAAAGAAAGTGCAGCATGGTAGATGAATCCTTTGAAACTCAAACTCAAAACATGGTATATAACTCTTCATGTTGTTGTATTCAATTAGCAACCAATTATAGCTCATCATAACGGGAAAACGCTAGTGGTAGGGCCAGAGTAGAAGCGGGACGTAGATAACCTCCAGTAATCAGCTTAAAAAGCCCCAAAACCACACAAGACATGCCTTATTATTATGTTATTATCATTATTTTTTATTTTTATTTTTTTTTTTTTTTTTTTTTGATGATCCAGGTTTCCAGGCTTGCGCCTGACTACTTCACTGGTATTACCCAGACGTCCTGGAGGTAATAGCACCGGTCCTTCAGCAACTATCACCAGGTAAATCGCGGGATGTGCTCCGGTGGCCAGTTTCTGGGAGCGTACAACTGAACAATGAGACAAGGTCAAATTCCCCAACAAACAGGTATCCCTCGTGCTTGCGGGGAATCGAACCCACGCTGTCCATGCCAGAGCGCCTTATAGCGCCCAGGCTTTGCCACTGGACTATGCCCCGGAGGACATGTTATTATCATTATTATTATGACATTATTGTTGTTGTTATTGTTATTTTAATAGGTCATGCAAGAGTTTTATATATGTCAGCAGAAGCTGGTGAAAATACATCCATAACGAGAGAAATTTACAAAGAGTGAAGAACAGAGAAAATCAATCATGGCTTCTGGCTCTAAAACATTGGCCAAGGACGCCAAGCTCATGTTGCACCAATAATTTTGCAAAAATATACATTTGTGTCTGAGATTACCCATGTTATCCTTCCTGCCTCAAAAAAAATCTAGCATTTCTTTCCTTCCAGATAACCCACAGAACTGTAGGGATGGTGTTCCAAAAGCTATAAGAGGGCTTTAGACATGCCCCTCTGCTGAGTCTTATGAATTGAATCTTTTCATAAATAATTCTGCCCACCACAAAATCTTAAATGATCCATAGGTGTCTTATATTATGCTCAATAGCTGAAAAAATTAGGGCCTTTGGAAGGAACAGCACAGCGAAAGCCGAAAGGAATGCTTCACATGTGTGAGCTAAAAGATATCCTAAGTAGAGAGGATGCTTTAAGTCAGCAGAGATCCACTCTGCAAGTACAAAATCATAAAATAAGCACTAAAGTGCAGCAGCAGAGCACAAACTTTGAAGTGAGATGCAAGAGACTCCTGGCACAAAAGGTGCCTACTATGCTCGAGCAATTATAATTTATAATGGAAGCATGATCTATCCTCTCTTTTGTTCCTCAACATTAACGTAATCAGATTCCAGGGTGAAATTCCAAGTTTACTACTGAAGAAAGAAATTGGCAGCAAGAGAAGTCGTACAGAACTGCTACAGATAGTCGACATTTTCCAGGAAACCGATTTAAACTAACCCAAAATGTACAGTAATAAGTCACTAATAAAGAGATTAATAACTAGGTTACAAACAGGAAGCATAAGAATAAAACGCTTATAATGAAAATCAACTTGTAATCTTCGAGTTAGGAATATAAAGTGCACACATTAACACTAAAAGGCATTTGCCAGATGCCGAATGCACACTAGGGAACTAAAGTGAAAGATGAATTCAAAGCTAACGATTCCGAGGTTGGAATCGCCAGGAAACTAGAAAGAGAAAATTAAGAAAAAAGAAATTGAAAGATAAAATTCAGATTTTTTTTTACAAAGGAACCCGCAGCCGCTACCCTTCGGGTGCACACAGGGTAAACCCCGCTCCTGTGCAATAGCCCACAAACCACAGAGGATAGTTAAACCGCACTAGGCAAGCCCCGTGCGACGAGCTCGACCCAGAAGGCAAACCCCCTGCTGTCGCAGACAAGACCTCCCATTGGGAAGTCCCATGCTCAAACCAACTGAATAAAATTCAGATTTTTATTCAACATAGCCCTAGAATGCTTTGTTACAAATTATATAAAACAAACATGCAGGGGTAACTAATGTAATTATATTATAAAGTGAGACTAACTATAGCAGTAAAAACTAAGAAGGGTCAAACTATAAATAATAAAATTTAGCCTATATCTCCATTCGTTACAAAAAATTCTCAAGAGGCTCAGTGTAAAGAGCTAGGAGAGAGAATAAATGTAACTATTTGTATGCCGCTTCTCCTTTCATATTCATTTGAAACACGAACCCAGCTAAATTATTACTCAGAAGAAAAGCAGCTAACCTTATATTTTGCATCCTAAAGTAAAAAAAGTTTCCCCATTGTTGAGAAGGACCTTGCTGATGCTTTGCTATATACTGCTTGTGTGCCCATTCCTGTTGAAACAATCGACACTGTTGTTGAGATAATTGCAACATTCATAACATTTAGAGAGAATTCTATAAACTTGGCTCAACCAACAGAATATAAGGGCAATTACAGCTTTAGTATTCAACATAAAAATTGCAGAATTCTAAAAGTGGCATCTGAAAAGCAGATTGCAGGATCAAAGCAGAGACGGCAGCAAGTCCTTTTTTTATAGGGTGGAATCATCTCCGGGTGTCGAAGGACGCGGTTGATCCTAAGGGTTGGCTTCAGACAGATTTCTCGATGTCAAAAAAAAGCAAGTTTTTTTTTTAAGATGAAGTAAAGTGTAGTTATATTGATAATGGAAAATAGAGAATTTACATAAAGATATGATTCCAAAGAGGACAGGAAGTCGTCAAAGGGAAACTTAAGAGAATCGATCTAGGCAGAAGAAACTTTATACACCATGCAGAAAATAAACGTCCACCTTCCCTACTTCGTCCATTCCAAGATAATGTACGCTTCCCCGAAATGGACAGTTTTAAGAATATTTTAAACCAAAAGTTACATAAGTTGTCTTTACAAGCTCCATTATCACACTTCTTTTTTTGGTAACAAACTGTAAATATTAGCATAGTAACAAAAAGGATCATACACCTAAAGAGCCCCTAATTCCCCAACCACCTTCCAGGAAGGGTGCTGGGCAAATCGGGTCTCCAAAACTAAGTACAAAACTGATCAATCAAACCTATACACTTTCTAGCATTTTTTGCTCCTTTATACATGCTAACTCTCCCAGTAACTATACTTTTAATCTGCTGTATGACAAAACTAGTATTTACATTTTGCTCCTTTAAATTTTTCCCATTCCTGGTTTGCCAAATGTGATAAATCCCTGCTCCATAAATTGCAGCTATCAGGTCCTTCTTGAACCTGCACCAATGCCTTTGCTTAATTCTCTCCAAAGTGCTGTTGACACTCTTCTGTGGTATGTGTGTTCCCGTGCATCCCTGTATTCCTTGCCAAAGCATAGCTGCCCATGTACAGTTCAGGAATAAGTGCTGAGTGTCCTCTATGCTATCCATCTCACACAACACACGTTCTATGCCATCACAGTTCAATCACATGCCAACCATTCTATCCTTTGTAAGTAGTTTCCCCTGAGCAGCTAACCACAACATAAACCTATGTTTAGGTTGTAGAATCCTACTCCAGATAAATCCAGCTGTGTTACATCTTGTACCTATCCCCACTAGTGAATCATACCCCCTTGATATAGAGCAAGTCCCTCAGTATCTACCATTCGGATACCAACCTTGCATAGCTGCTTTGATGTCATTGAGTTTTCTCCAACATCACACTTCACTATGCTATTCTTTTATCTATTCCAAGAAAGAAAGTCTTAAAGGAACCTATAGGCCTTGCATGTGAATTATACAATAGAAATACAACTGTTATCTTACTATACATATTAAGCCAAACACAACTATTCAACTTGGGATAGATTATTGAGGAAACAAAAGGTCATTTAGTTGATCATAATAACAAAAAGATGTCACTTTTCCTCTGTGCAAACTGTCCTTGACCTACTAAATGATGAAATAATGAAATAGGATTAACTCCTTAGTCGAAGAAGCTGATAAATCGGGCTGAGGATTCCATCAGCAAAGACGCCACTTTGATGAATTTGATATGACACCCTGGAGGTCCGGTTCATACCACTTCCTTCTTCAAAGTGTATCAAATAAATCATACCTTCCACTTAACAAGAGTAGAGAATAAAACAGGAGAGACCAGTGTTCAGGAAAGCGCTCGCTTCACCGCTTTAAGCGTTGAAGCGAGGCGAGGCGGGGGTCTGCCGCTCCGACTAGCTGAGGCGATGCCGACCAAAAAAAGCGACTGCTTCAAGAGGTGAAACGCTGAAGCGAGAGAAGCGATCTCTTTATGTTGATTAAGTTTTAAAAGGTCGATTCTAAAGGGGAAAAAGAGTTCGATTTCAGCCAAACTCCTATTTCGTGACTTCTGCTATGGTTCTCGCTAGGGTTTTCAACGCTTCAGGTTATTTCTTTCTTCTTATGCCTGGCGCTGCTAGTGCTAGGTTTTTTCTTCTTCTCCTCTTTTTTCAGTTCTGCTCTGTTTTTTTTTCCAGTTCTGCTCTGTTTTTTTTCAATTCTGCTCTGTTTTTTTTTTTCAGTTCTGCATAACTGCTTCTGCTCTTTCTTTGTAAAACTGAGCAGTAATACTCTGTTTTTTTTTTAATTTCTGCTCTGTTTTCTTCTTAAATATGTTGCTGATTTTTTATTCCTAAATCTTAACATTGATTAAAAAATGTCTCAGTCCGATCCGGCTTGGAAATATGGTACAAGAGTTAGTGCGACCAATAGGAGCAAAGTTACATGTTTTTTGTTGACAAAACATTTAATGGTGAAATTTGGCGCCAAAAACATCTTATTGGTAGTTATGATGGAGGAATACAAGATTTTGACAATCTTGTAGAAGAAATTTGATGTTGAACCATTAATACTTTGATTTTATTTGTCCTATGGTCTACGGAGGATTTTGTGATATCTACTTTAGTTTTTAATTTGAACTTTTGCTGATATATATGTTCTCTATTTATTTTGGTCTTTTTTACAAAATTGCGCTTCACCTCAATTAGGCGAGCGCTTCGCTTAAAGCGCGAAGCAGGGCCTTATCGCTTTTTTCCGCTTCACGCTTCCCTGAACACTGGGAGAGACAGAGCGAGACGACTAGGGTCTAATGTAGAATTAATTCCTTTTCATATGTCAACTGATCAAAATACTAAGGTTGATGAGGGACGATTTACATCAGTAGAAAGCTAGAGTATGTGAGGCTTTTTTTCCTGATGCCTTTTTTTTTTCTTTTTTTCGTTGTTATTGATTTTATCAGTATCATACAGATTGTAAAGAACAAAATGTAAAAGACAGTTAAGAAGGACCATATACACCCGTCTACATGAGCATTTAAGTGAAGTTTCTTAGTGTTTTATGTCAGTGTATGTATTTGATGTTATAGGAATCTGAAATTGATCACTACGTGTTGAAGAAGCTACCTGTTGATCTTCAGGTAGTGGATAGACATCACCAAATATTGTTACCCTTGCATTAGATAAACCACTCCATCCTGGGATCTAAACAGCCAAAAGTTCAAGAAACTCAAAAGACTTAATATAAGCCAAATGTACTTGATGTTTGCTGAAATGGATCACAAACCTGTACAACCAGTGTGCATTTTGGGTCAGCTAGCAAATTACGGGTGTGTATAGCTAATGGCGAGAACGAAAATACTGGATCTGCCAAAAGAATGAGAAATAGTATGTAATATAAATAGGAAAAGATAGCATATAAATTGTTGTGCAGATAACAAAGATTTGCTTCGTTGAACATCAAATCAAGAACAACATTTTTACAAGAATTTTCAATAATTAAATATCTGTACTCCATGTTCAATTTTTATACAACGTTAAGGTGCACTAATGCTGGAAAATCAATTTACTTCAAGAATATTTACCAATAATATACCTAACAATTTCCAGGTGCAGTACCAGAACCAACAAGGAAACTCAATGCATCGAGATGAGTTGATTCCAGATCCTTAGCCACAATTGTTCCATTGAAATGCTCAAAGTAGTCAACAAATAAGAACTTTAACCAAGAACAGAATGATCCCTTTATAAGAAAGCCTTTCTCAGTGCTACTAAAAAACAGAAGAGCTTTTTTCATCCATGTGGGGCAGCTATGCCAATTTCACATGAGCTCAAAGTGGACTACACTTACTGGTTATGAATAGACTCAAAATATAGTTCTGAACTCGACTTCCTACTTTATCTTTTCTACACTTTGATTGTAAGAAAACCCAAAAGATGGGGTTTTAAAGAAAATGTTCTGACACTAGAGTAGTAACTTACGCCCCATAGAATCTGGCGCAAAATCTACAAGTGTGCCAAATGGATAGCCTTCTCGCCGATGATGCATCCTGGACATCACTGTGCATAAATGAGCAAATCTAGCCTACAATAGTGGTGATATAACGATGAAAAAAAACACAAGATTTTACTTTTACAAATCTCTGAAAAACTATAAATATCTACTAACACAAGGAATCTACCTGCTCCATTAGATTGCGGACAGCTAAGGCAGGTTTAGGTAGGCCATGAGCTGAGGTTGCACTTTGTACACCTCCAGAAATGGGAGTTCTGAAAAGCCCAGCCCTTGTACCACCACCAGTTGAGTGCTCAAGGGGTGTAACCACTTTTGAAGCTTGATTCAAATCAATTCTGTTTGTTTCTCGTTTATCTGAATTATCCTTCAGAATATGAGAGAGTCCATCACAACAAAGCTGAACTAGCCATTTAGCATTACGACTAATGGACTATATCAAGGAAAGAGAAGTATGATTCGTCATGCCAACAACAACAACATACTCAGTGCAATCCCACAACGTGGGGTCTGTGGAGGGTAGAGTGTACACAGACCTTACCTCTACCTTGGTAGATAGAGCGGTTGTTTCCGCGAGACCCTCGGCTCAGGACAAGCAAAGCAGAAGAAAAACAGTCAGACCCGGTTAAAAGGTTAAAGCACTATGAAAAAGAAAAAAGGAGCAGTGACTATCGCAGATAAAAGAGATAAACCAAGTACATTAAAGAATGCATAGCAGAGAACTATAAGTCAATACTACATCTATTCGTAGGATATGCTAAGAGGGCCTATAGTAAGAACACTACAACTACCAGTTAAGCGTAGGTAGGACTACGCCCGACTACCTACTACCCTTCTACCCTAATATGTGTCCTCCACAACCCCATATCTAAGGTCATATCTTCAGTAAATTGTGTATGCTCCATATCCCGTCTAATTACCTCTCCCCAATATTTCTTCGGCCTACCTCTACCCCTCCTGAACTCGTCCATAGCCAACCTCTCACACTTCCGCACTGGGGCATTTGTGTCTCTCATCCGCACATGTCCAAACCATCTCAACCTCGCTTCCCGCATCTTATCCTCCACCGAGGTCACTCCTACTCGGCCCCGGATATCATCATTTCTAATCGTATCCCTCCTTGTATGCCCACACATCCATCTCAGCATCCTTATTTCCGCCACTTTCATCATTTGAGTGTGCGACGTCTTGACTAGCCAACACTCCACACCATACAACATAATCAGTCTAACCACCACTCTAAAGAACTTGCCTTTTAGTTTTGGTGACACTTTTTTGTCGCACAAGACTCCAGATACAAGCCTCCATTTCATCCACCCTGCCTCAATACGATGTGTGACATCGTCATCAATCTCTCAATTTCCTTGAATAATAGACCTGAGGTACTTGAAGTTTTCTTTCTTTGGAATGACCTGAGTCTCAAGCCTCACCTCCACGTCTATCTCACGGTCGCTCCCGTTGCTAAACTTACATTCCAAGTATTCTATCTTGGTCTTACTCAGCCTCCCGCTGCGAGTCTCATCAATCAGGACTATGTCGTCTGCGAATAATATACACCATGACAACTCCCCTTGAATTTGCCGCGTAAGTACATCCATCACCAAAGCGAATAAAAATGGGCTAAGAGTTGAACACTGGTGCAGCCCCATCGTCACAGGGAAGTGCTCCGAGTCTCCTCCCACAGTCCGTACTCTGGTCTTGGCACTATCATACATATCCCTGATCGCCCTAGTGTACGCCACAGGTACACCTTTAGCCTCCAAACATCTCCAAAGAACCTCCCTAGGGACTTTATCATATGCCTTCTCGATATCGATGAAAAATCATATGTAAGTCTCTCTTCCTCTCCCTATACAGCTCCACCAACCTCCTAATAAGATGAATGGCTTATGTAGTCGATCGTTCCGGCATGAATCCAAACTGGTTCTCTGAAATAGACACGCCTCTTCTCACCATCATCTCCACGACCCTTTCTCACATTTTCATAATGTGGCTCAGCAGCTTGATACCCCTATAGTTGTTGCAACTCTGGATATCACCTTTGTTCTTCTACAAAGGAACCATTGTACTCCACCTCCATTCTTCGGGCATTCTTGCCGTCTTAAAAATGACGTTCAACAACACCATCAGCCACTCCAAGCTTGCCCTGCCTGTACTCTTTCAAAATTCAACTGGGATCTCATCAGGCCCGGTCGCTCGTCCCACGCGCATCCTGCGAACAACACCCTTAACCTCCTCGATCTTAATGCTTCTACAATACCCAAAATTCCGGTACCTACCCGATTGCTCTAGATCTCCCAACACGATGTCTCTATCTCCTTTTTCGTTCAAGAGTTTATGAAAGTAAGACTGCCACCTCTCCCTAATATACGTGTCGTCCGCGAGTACTTTGTCGTCCTCGTCCTTGATGCACCTCGTGTGATCTAAGTCACGGGCCCTACTCTCCCTCGCATTGGCTAGTCTGTACAACTTCTTATCCACACCTCTTTCCTCTAATTCAGCGTATTGGCGTTCAAAAGCCTCTGTTTTGGCCGCCATGACCGCTAGTTTTTCCTCCTTCCTCGCCATCTTATACAGTTCCCTATTCGTCCACTTCTCCACCTATCCTTCTTTCTACCAATTTCGCATACGCCACTTTCTTCGCATCTACCTTCTCTTGAACCTCACCATTCCACCACCGGTCTCCTCGATGCCCACCACGGCTACCCCGCGAGACCCCTAACACATCTCTAGCCACCTCCCGAATGCAACAGGCCATTTTGCTCCACATATTGATCGCGTCCCCACTACTCCCCCAAGCCCCCTTGGCCGTCAACTTCTCCCCCATCTCCTTTGCACTAGCCATGGTCAAACTCCCACATTTGATTCTTAACCTGTCATCCACAACCCTTCTCTTACTCTCCATCTTAATCTCCAAATCTATCACCAGAAGCTTATGTTGGGTTGTAAGACACTCCTTTGGAATAACCTTGCAGTCTTTACAGAGACCCTTGTCAACCTTCTTAAGGAGTAAAAAGTCTATCTGAGTCTTAGCCACCGAACTACGGAAAGTCACCAAGTGCTCCTCCTTCTTCAGGAACCTCGAATTGGCTATCACCAACCCAAAAGCCCTAGCGAACTCCAAAAGTGAGACGCCTCCCCGGTTCCTAACCCCAAAGCCAAAGCCTCTATGCACGTCGCCGTAGCCCCCCCGGCAGTGACCCGATGTGTCCATTGAAATCCCCTCCCACATATAACTTCTAGGTGGGTGGGACACCTGCCACCACCTCGTCCAAATCCTCCCAAAAGAGACTTTTTTCCTCCTCGGCCAAGCCCGCATGCGGCGTGTAAGCACTAATAATGTTCATAGTGGACCCTCCAACTACCAACTTAATCATCATCATCCTATTGTTGACCCCCTAACCTCTACCACCTGGTCCCTTAGCTCGTTATCTACCAAAATTCCTACACCATTACTAATCCCCGACCTACCCGAGAACCATAGCTTATACGCGTCCACTTCCTTAGCCTTAGGTCTTACCCATTTGGTCTCCTGGACACATGCTATATTAATCATCATTTTCTTAAGAATCTTAACTAGCTCTATGGACTTCTCTGTTAACGTCTCAATGTTCCAAGACCTTATTCTCAGTCTAGCATCTCCTCTATCCCGCTTACCCCTCCTAACCCTCGCCCCCGTCCCCAACTGAGAACATGACCCTAGTCCACCATCAGTTACCAAAGCCACTACAACAACATACCCATCAGTTACCAAAGCCACTAAAGCAAATATATAATAAACTACTCAAACGTTTACCCTAAAACGGAAAAGGATCAAAGTGCGAGCACAAGTTAACAATAATCTAGGGGCAAGTAAAACCACTACGCCAAGAATGTTATAACTAAAGACAAGAAGCGGCAAAATTTAACAAGGTTAAGGACAAAGAATCGATACGGGCAACCGGAGGTACCAACTCCAGTTGATAAAATATAAAAGTGCAGTAAACAAGCAGCAAAATAAGAATCTAAAATGTTGCAAGTTGCAAGCTGGGAAGAAGATATGCAAACAATGTAATCCAAGTGATGCCCCAGAACACTATAGCAAACCAAAGAGGAAAACCAAAGGGGGAACTAAAACAGGGGAAACCAGAATCAACAAAAATCATATGCTAGTTAGGATCTAAAACATGATTAATCAAGAAAAACAATTTGAGGCTAATTCAATAATAAATACAAGCTGCACAATACCAGACAGAATGGATCTAGCAAAACAAAATTGAATGCTATATAAGAAGTAAAATAAAGGTAAGGAGACGATAGAACCTAGACTGTCGAATATGTGGCACCGGAAACCTAGACGGAATCTGGAGGGGCGACTACCCGATGGAAAGCTAACGCCAGATATTGGATGGGGACTTAGCCAGAAAAGGATGGGTTGGTCGTTCGCACACACATCCACGCAGTGCGAGTGAGAGGAGAAAGACCGCCAAGACAAGAGGAAGAGACAGAAAGAGGGAAGGAGAAGAAGAGAGAGAAAGGGGCTAGAGAGATGGGAGAAGAGAGAGAAGCGATCTACCTGAGTGATGGACGCCGATGGTTGGAGTCCCGGTCCTGGACGGTGGGAAAAGGGGAGGGGAAATAGCCGTTAACAGTGACAAACAGAGTGAGCGTCAGAGAAGAGAGAGAGAGAGATTTAACTAATATGCCAAAGGAAAAAAAAAGAGATTCTTCAGAATTATTGAACTTCAATTTTTGGATGGGTGACAAAATATTCAGGTCTGCATTTCTTTTTTCAACACAGTAGAGATAACATTTAACAACACAGCGTTTCTTTTTTCATTTCTCTTCTGTTTGGGGGGGGGGGGGGGGAATGTGGTTTATTGTTCTTATTTGATGCACCAAAAAGCATCTTCCATGACAAAGTGGAAAACTAGATATGGAAGAACTGGTAGGATCAGTATTTGATGCTCTTTTACACAAATCTTTGTAATATTTTGAAGAGAGATAAACATGTAAATTATCTTATTAGGAAAGTGACTAAATTCCTAGGCTTTAAATCACATCATAATGTTCAAGAAAATCACCACAATGTAGAGGACTAAACTTGAGCAATCTCTGTGTAACTGATGTGATAAAGAGCTTGAATAAAAGTTTTAACATTCATCTGTAAATGCTATGAGAAAAACAAGGTATATGTAAAGAAAAAGCTTAATCTTTATT
Source organism: Anisodus tanguticus (assembly GCA_034509755.1). Lineage (NCBI taxonomy): Eukaryota > Viridiplantae > Streptophyta > Magnoliopsida > Solanales > Solanaceae > Anisodus > Anisodus tanguticus. The sequence continues at coordinate 1,437,280 of CM067545.1, read as the reverse complement.
GTCAAGTGGCTTAACAACTGGTTCGGATAGTTGTCATCTATTGTATTGTATCATTGCTATTTTAAATACAATGTTTATTTTGATTTTTACTTTAATTCTATTGTATTGTATCGTTGAATTTATTGTTATGTACCGATGAAATGTCCCATTTTATGTAACGACCAATTTTGTGTGGTCGCGTTGTTACCTTTTCTTTTTCCCTCATATTGACTTTGCTTATTATTTTAATAATCCTCTTTTATCTTTTACCTACCTCTTTTTATAATAACTCTAACTCCTACTTTTCTTTATAATATAGTAGTAAATTTGTTTTTGTTTATGTGTGGCATTATCTAACGACGGAAAACGATATAATCTATCCAAACGTTAGAATATAGTATAGTCAACTGTACTTACCTAAGGTTTTCTTGGATAAATCTTTAGTCAGTTGCCTAAAGATATTTTGGGAATATCAAGTTGAAATATTCCTATAGCTATAAAGGGCGGATAATATTAGAAACTGACTAGCTAATTTCATTTTTTTTAATAACTGTCGGGATCAGCTTGCGTGCACCTCGACTTATTGCACGTGACAGGTAACTATGTTCACCAAGGCTAGGACAATGAGAAGAAATCACCTAGTGACATGATACCTTCTCAACCTAATTCATTGGCCACTATGCCACACCCATGGATGAATGACTATCTAATTTCATGAATTCCATAAATCGGTCTGAGACCTTACAGGATAAAGGAGAAAAACAGAGAAAAGTTCTGAGTTTTTACGATTATCAGGAGAAAAAAGATCAGCAATGAAAACCTGAGAGGTTTTACCTGGGACAACGAAAAAGTTGGTTCAGGAACTAAATCAAACCCATGAATGGAATCCTCCTCTTCTTCACACCCGCTTTCACCCGACAGTTCGGATCGAGTAACCACTAAACGGGTTGACCCGCATCCAAAGGAACTCGTTGTAGACGGCGGGTTAAAACTAATTTTGAGATAACCAGTACTGCTGCGCCTGTTAGATGGTTTAATGATGGATTGAAATGCTGGCGGCGTTTCGGAAAACCTAGAAGAGACTAGATTGGAGCTGCTTGAGAGGGCTACTTCCATGGAGGAAGAGGATGCCATGTTATGGAATTGCAAAGGCATTGTGTACTTTGATGCGGCAGAGCTTGTTTGATCGGATGTGACTCCAACCAGTGTGCATCTTTTTTTTTGTTTGTTTTCCCTTTTTCCCTTTTGAAAGTGGAGTGGGAATATTGGCTTGTTATCACAGAAGAAATATAGGGAAGAAAACTAACTTGTAATGACCCAATTGAGTTATTCGTTTCCCAAAAAAAAAAAAAAGGTGCAACTCCCACCCTACGAGCCCTACACCCCGATTCGACAGATCTGTGAATGAGGTAAATCATGGTGACTCAATTAATTTCAAAGATTAGACCAGTAACACGCTGCGCACAAGGGGCCCTCCTTTATTTCAAGAAGTAACCCCACACTGCCGCTGACGAGATTCGATCCTTGGTCATTTTTCAAATACCCCTTGATAACCAATTGAGCTGTCCAAGCGGACCCAATTGAGTTATTCGTGACTTGCTCAAGGGGAGACTAATGAAGCTTTTGTTTTAGTCCCCAGAAATTTGGGACCCTATTTTTTTTATTAATAGTGAGTTTTGTGATTTTATCTTTGCTTGAACATAACTGAAGTGTATGAAAAGAGAAAAAATATTTAAAAAGAAAATGACCTACTTTTTATAGTAGAAATATTTTATAATTTGAATTAAACTATCCATATATTTATATTAATAAATAGAATTTTATACAACAACATCCGATTGAATATACTGCAAACACGTGGATACTAACTTCTTAACTTGAATTAATCTCTATTAATATAAATAAAAGCAATAATATTACCACGTGAAGTTAAAGGTTTATGTTTTTAAGAATATTACACAATAACCAACAAGTGTGAAAATAAGAAGAAAAAATAATTTAGATCTTTCATTAAACATTTACTTTAGGTCATTATTACTGAACCACCCTTGATTTTAGAGATGAGAAACAAAATTGAATCTATAAAATAAAAGAGAATTGACATGTATATACTATTCCTGATTTGATCCACCCTTAACTTTGATGCATACTCTCAATCAATGTTTAGCTTCTTCAATGCCCAAAGTGTCTTGTATTGCACCTCTACTGGAATATGACATGTCTTACCAAATACCAACTTGTACGGTGACATCCTAATAGGAGACTTGTATGCCATCATATATTTACACAAGGCGTCATCAAGCTTTCTCTACCAATCCATCCTCATGAGATTAACCGTTTTCATCAAAATGCACTTTATCTCCCGATTGGACACTTCCACTTGACCACTTATTTGGGGGTGGTAAGGAGTTAACACCTTATGTTTTACCCCATAATTTTCAGGAAGGGAGACAAACACTTTATTACAAAAGTGAGAGCCCCCATCATTTATGATGGCTCTAGGGGTCCCAAAATGAGTGAAAATGTTCTTCTTGAGGAACGCGATGATACTCTTCCCTTCGTTGTTCGGAAGGGCTACGACTTCAATCTACTTGGACACATAATCGATCTCCACAAATATATATTTGTTGCCAAACGAACTCACGAATGACCCCATAAAATCTATTCCCCACACATCAAATAATTCCACTTCATAATATGAGACATATGTAACTCATGCCTTTTAGAGACATTACCTTACCTTTGACATTGGTCACAATGCTTCACAAATTCATGAGAATCCTTGTAGATTATTGGCCAATAAAAGTCACTTTGAAGATTTTGGAGGCCATACGTTGACTGACATGGCGACCCTCAACGGGTGAAGTATGATATGCTTCCATGATAGGCAAAGTCTCAACCTCAGGCACACATCTATGAATCATATTGTCGGCGCAAATCCGAAAGAGATAAGGCTCATCCTAATAATAATGTCGGGAGTATCTCAAGAATTTCTTCTTATGATAAGAGTTTAAATGATCCGACATGATTCCACTCACCAAGTAATTGGCGAAATCGGCATACCAATGGATGAGATCTTGAGATGAAGCAAAGACTTGCTCATCCGAAAAAGCATCATTGATCTCCAATTCATTCTTTGGCCTTCCGGCCTCTTCAATCCCTGACAAATGGTCCACTATTTAGTTCTCACAACCTTTCTGACTATATAATATTACAAAAAATCCACTGTCTGACCACTCTGCGACCGCAGAACAAGACCACAGAACATGACCGCAGAACAAGTCTGCAAAACGGACCTAGGGTTCACAGAGTGGTTCCTTGCTTGGACTATCTTGAACTTCGGGTGGAAGTGTGGTCCACAAAACTAAACTGCGACCTACAAAAGTGTCTTAAGTCTTCGCAATCTGAGTTGAACTTGAGTTGAAACAATGGATCACAGACAGGATTACGGACCGCATAACGGAAGTGCGGACCGCAGTTTTGGTCGCACTTTGAGGCTCCGAAATTCTTCTTTCACTGTTTGATTCTGCGATATAGCTACCATTTTGCGGTCCGCGGTCTGGTTTTACGGTACGTAGAAGTGGCCTTCTCAGCACTTCTTCTATTTTTCAGCATTTTTGACCATGTTTCAATACATTTCCTCATTCTTGGTATCCCGTGTAAAAATTCTACAAAAACGAAAATAACATAAGAAAAGGCTACTATAAATGCATAAATGACAATAATAATCTACGAAAATTGTATCAAATGTACCGTAATTTCTAGGCACATTAGTAACGAATGTAACGATCCTAAGTAGTGAGATGAGTCATAGGCATAGAAGATTAGTATGGCTTTTTATGTATGTATGTACGTAGGAAATACCTATAAGGGCATGAATATGATAGTATGACATACCACGGGGCTATGGCCGATTGTGCAGATGAGCATCACCATTGCAGTTGGGCACAATAACACCAAGTCTCGTATATGGATCGGGTACGACTGAGTCCCTCCTTAGGGCTGGGTAAGCTATGATATTGACCGTGTTTGGGCAGATATGTATTGACCATCGGGCTATGGCCGGATAGGTAGTCATACATTTATCACCAGTTGGGCAGTTACGTATCGTTAAATACCACTGGCTGGACATATGTGTTGTTTACCACTAATGAGTCAGGTAGTCGAGCAGGTAGATACATGGTGTTGAGGTAAATGTATAGATAAGGATACACGATAAGCAAGATCTTGGTATATGTTGTAACTTCAGTGGTATTTCAAAGACTCGGGTTAACTCAAACCTTTCTTCTCTCTTATGATTATGCAATATTATACTTTATTTCTGCCTTACATATTCAATACATTATTTGTACTGATGTCTCTTTGTATGGGGACAATGTGTTTCATGTCGCGCAGGTTTAGGCAGGCAATAAGAGGACCCGCTTTCGTAGATCATGTGCAGATATCAACATTTTGTTGGTGACCTCTACTTCCTTCTTAAGTATTGCCGAGTCGGGTCATGTATATACCTCATTTGATATTTTGGGTATGTCGGGGGCCCTGTCAAATTCAAATCCAAGAAATTTAGTACTAGCACGTATGGCTATGGATGCTAGTTTGGTATTGACAAACTCCTATAGGCTTTGTAGGCATGTTCTATGTTGTACAGTTGTACGGTAAGGGCTCGTCGGCCTTGGTATGTATGTATGTCTGTTAGGATTGGATCTTCTTATTGCAGGGTTTCTTGTTGCCTACGTTACTGTTATTATTCAGAGGCTTTGTCGCCTTAGAAAGTTATCTCTTTGTGCGATGATATATAGGTGGTTCGCTTGTGCCGTCTAGGCGCCAGGTGCCGGCCACACCCCCAAGGTTGGGGTGTGACAATCGTCAGTCATCACTCTTGTATCATGTACCATATTCAATAATCGGCTTCCCAATCCTCTCTCAGTAGTAACTCAACAATTTTAAATCCCAAATATAATCTGTATGAATGAGATGGATATGCGTACACCATGCAATCAACATAATAAATACAATCAGTATTATAAGTTCATTTTCAAGTATTTAGATGAGTTGTAGAGTGGTGAATGCATGACAAGTCAAATCAAGGATAGAAATATCAAACATGGCTACGAACCCAAGTAATCATCAATCATACCAAACCTAAGCGGATTTATGCACCGCGCTCATGACCCGAAGGCTAAACACATAACCTCCTTTCAGTATATCATAATAGTTCATTAATTTCTCAAGTTAAGTTTATTGGTGCGCCCGTACTAGTGCTCGTCGCCTTACTAGTACGGGACCCCCAATACTCCATTACTCACATTAATCCATTAATAGCATACCAACACATAACACTGTACTAGAGTCTAGTAAGTCTCAACTTGCCTAATCCGAAGTCGAAGAAATCATGCAACAACCTTCCCTTTTCGTTGAGCCTCCTCACGAGTCCACTCTGGTTAATCATATTAATTATATGAGATTACGGGTCACACGGTACCCATATCTATAGGTGAAAATAGAATCCCCAAGTTAAACTACAAAGGAACCCCGTGTCCACATTATCAAGACACAAAACTTTGTTACCTAAATAGTACAATAACATACTAGATAATCATAGTCTTAAGTTAATTTAATAACTAAGCCCGAACGGATCCTCAATTTCAAGAATTAGCAAAAACTCTCAATTCTAACTTTAGAATTCCCCCCATTTCTCAAAAGGGTTTCTAACATGCAATTGATCAATTAAACATCACCCACTAGTATAATATAACACTAGTCTATAATATCAACAACAATAATTCAATAATCAATCCCCAAATCGCAAGTTTTACTCTCTTATTCTCAACAAAGTCATTCCATTATTTCCCCTGCCTAACTAAGAATCATACTTATGATAGAACTTAGCTAATACACATTGATGAAAGGGTGGAAATTACTTTAGACGATGGATTCCCTTAAATTCTTCAAGAACACCTACTGCCCAAGCTCTAATACCAAGAGGAATGCTTTTGGGGAATGAGAATAGATTCTAGGTCAATAATTCTTTATAATTTGAACAGTGATCTTGCTCCAGCGGAATCGACTTCGCTGAAGTGGATCCGCTTCAGCAGAAAATTCATCTGCAGAGGCGAGGTCACTTAAAATTCTGAATCTACGCTGGGGCGGAAGGAAACTCCACAGAAGCGGACTCTCGGCACATGGTCAAGTCTCGCTTATGTGAGTCAGACATCCGCAGAGACAAACCCGCAAAAGCGGATGCAAGGGCGCTGGGGCCAACACCAGACACCAGTAGTAGCCAAAATCAATCAATTCCCGCCAAACATTTGAAAGACTCCCAGGACCTCCGAATACAAGCAAACATGCATTCCTATCAGAAAACGCATTCCAGACCTGCTCGCACACTTGATTTTTTACCGAAAAAAATCTCTAAGACTCTCAAGTTTTAATTTCACAACCAAATCCCTAAAATATACCCGACTGCCTCGAAAATCGAACCAAAGGCTCGTCTAAGTCATACATGTCGTTCTTGAGCTAATAAAACTGATGAAACTACGAAAAGAGCACGTCTACCCAAAAGTCAATTATGAGTCAAACTGCTCTATTCTCTTAACTTAAGATTTCTCAAAACTATCAAAAAAGATTCGAAACCTACCTGATCACCTCGGAAACCATGCCACTCATCCTCGCAATTTACAAGCAAGTAAATAAAGACCCAGAAAAGGTAATTTAGGGATTTCAAAGCAAAATAAGCAAAATGACTTTTTGAGTTATTATATAATACCACACTATGAGGTAAAACACCAGTCTCATATGTAGGAGTGTTCCACACGCACGCCACATCATCGACATATCATCATATCATAAATACAATAAATTTATATTATTTTATTTATTTTTTCCTTATTTACACGTTTTTTTTTCTTCTCTAACCATTATCCAACCACCGGTTAGCCACCACCACCATCCGTGCAATTTCACATATCGCCAAAAAAAATACAATAATTTGTCGGAAAATTACAAGTCGCCGGAAAATACAACCTCGGTTAGATCTATACGAAATAAGCATAATAGCAATATAAAATCAAGTGGCCTAGTTTGCCGGAGAAGATAAGATGGAACAGTGCTGACGATAATGGCGTTGCTTCAACGGCTACGCCGGAGCAACGCCAAAAAGGTGCAATGAACACGCTGAAGTTATGACTTAAAATAGGCTCTTCTATAGAAAAAACAAATTTAGTAGCCATCAAAGCTTCGATTTTGATGACTTCGTCATTGCTTCAAGAATTTCAAAACTTCAATATCTTATATTTGTCCAAGTAAGTATGAAAAATTCATTATTCATCAGTGAAAATTGAAAGTTTCAGCCTTTGTAGGAGGATTTCCCCAAATGGGTTAGGCTCTGTCCGGTCAGGTTTCAATGGAAAGCAATTTCTCTAGTTGAGTTTAAAACCAATTGAAAAGTTACAACAAAGAAATTAATATATGTGATGAGTAAAATTAGAGGAAAATAAATAAGAGGAGGTGGGTGAAGATGAAAAAGAAAATGGGTGAAATGAAGAAGAAATCTGGGTGACTGACAGTGATAAGAAATGGAGAAGAGAAGGGGGAGAGGGCGTGAAGAAGAAGAAGGAGAGTGGCGTGGGGGGAATCAATTTCTTTAATTTTAAAAAAATATTTTTTTGCTATAGTTAAGAACAAAATGATTCTTTTTTTTTTGTGCAGGCATTAAATATAATTTTTAAATGGTTAAGGTAAAAGGTCATCCATAGAATGTAGAGTCAACTTTTTAAATATAATTCATGATGTAATAATTAAACCAAACTATTAAAAGAGGATAAATATGGTGAGTTTCACATACGTTAGGTGCATTTTTTTTACCCCTTTCCGTAACTTAAAGTTGGCACGTATATTGTGTACGTAATACACTCACTAATTTAGTTATGTGGGAATAATTTTAGATATGAAATATTGTACTATGATTCAAGAAAGTTCACAATTGAAGGAAATTTTTATGCATTCTCTCGGTTAGTTTTTAGCTTCTTTGCCCTCTCTTTTTTCATTTTCTGGTGGTCTGACACTGACTTTACTCGTTCAAAAGCGTGATAAAATGCTGAAAAAAAGAAAAGAAAAGAAAACACTACAGTAATAATGAACGGTCATGTTTCAAACTTTTCCATTTTCTAATGAGTTTTACAAAATAAAGAGAAAAAAAATAGAAAATGAAAGAGTTGGAGAATCTTCTTCCAAACACCTTCCAAAAATCAGGGCGACCATTCACCCCAGCTTTCCTCCATCACTTGACGTCGCCGTTGGTTGTTGGCTTTCACGATTTTTCGCAGCTTCAATTCGGTAGCTAATATTAGCTTAGCTGGCACACCTGAGATCTCCTCCAATCTCTTCAAAGATCGCTTCGTGGATTTCGATCCATTACCGTTACTTTTCAAACCGAACCACAAACACGCCGCCAAGCCTACCCGCAATGGTAAAGTCCTAAACCGACCAAAACAAATCTCCAATGCACCACAAGCCGTTTGCACTACACCTACACATTCCTCACCGTACATTCCGAGTTTCGTGCACCAATGCATGAACACACCAGTCGCCATTCTCGGATCTCGCAATTTCACACTTCTCGATTGAGCTATTTCACAGGCATCAGAATTGACTTCGCCTGTAGAATCGTTCGTGGAGGAATCGAGCAATTGCTTTCGATCGGAGGAGCTTATGTTCTTCTGAGAAGTAGCGCAGGATTGAGTGCTGGAAACACAAGTAGAGGATGAAAGAGAATGAAAATCGGACTCCATAGAGGAATTCCGGGAGCAGGAAGGACAAAGAGTAGGACGCGAAGAACAAAGAGAGTAATGATCTTTAGTAAGCGTATTGCAGTGAGAGCAAATAGCAAGACGAAGATGGCGAGCAACAAGGAAATTAGCTTGATGAACTTTGGCATCACAGTGAAAACAAAGAAAAGCCGAATCAGATGGGCAAAATACTGAAGCTTGATCATTGCAAAGCTCACAGAGTTTAGATGATACAACTTCTTTCATTTTCTTAGTATTATGGTTTACAATAATGTGTGTTTTTATAGTAGTGAGAGTTGATATATATGGAGAAGGAAGGAGGAAAGGTGAGATAGTAAAGAGTGCTACGTAAAGAGAATTTGCTTGTATTCAATTAGGATTTTAAAAGATTATTTTGGGATAAATAAGTATTCAATTAAGACTTTTAAATAATTTTAAAAAGTATTGTGGTATTTAATCAAGACTATTATGATTTTTTAAAGAGGGTGTCAAAATCTAGTGGTATTCAATCATGATTTTAAACCATCAACAAAAAGTCTTTTGGTATTCAAAACTTGTTAATTTTGAAAGATTTTTTTTTTCTCAATAAAATTTGTGTAACTTTTTAGTAGATGGTATAAATAACAAACCCGATAAAAAATCTCTCCTTATGTCAAGATTTTTTTTTCTCAAGACTGTTTTCTCTTTTCTCTGGTCTGAATACTATGCAGACATTTTTCCATTGTGGTACGCTGAATTTGGAAATTATTGCACAATCCAAATCCAACTAGGTCATGCGCGTACACTTTAAGAACTTGATTACTACTGCACTTTCAACCCTTGAAAAGTTGTCAAAGCTTCTTCCCTGATTTATCCCCTTCTTGAAGTACCTCGCCAGGGCCTTTTTCTGAAGTGTCATGGAAGTGATGTAAAGTTGCTCTAATCAAGAGTAGACTTGCACATATTTCATGCTATTAATTGGAAGAACCTTTAAGTGGTTCTTCTTACTTTCAGATTTTTTCTTCCCTGTTGTGCATATACGTTTTTTATCTTGTCCTCTTTTCAAAATATTATCAGTCATAAGTTCCATTGTTAAGTAGTTGATTATGCACATAGCAAAAAAGTTAATTCCCTACATATTATGTGGCTAGTGATTGGACTGACTTCTGAAAATGATAAGTTGGTTAAAATGGGAAAATCTCACTCTTGTGGACATTTTAAACATCAGTGAGGTCTGAATTTTTTTCTCCGATTTCTTTTTTTTTCTGTTTTGTGCATGTAAAGAAATGGAATTTCAATAACAGATGTATGATAATTTTTTAAGAATTGTGTCTAATGTTTTCTTTTTGTTGGCATTTCAGGTTGTTTTTGTAGATGTATTGCTTCTTGTGGCTTCAATTTCACATTGGCTATTAAAATATTAGAAAAATTGGCTACATCAAATTGGCTATTGAAAGATTGGAAAAATTGTAGTGGCTGCTCATCGGTTGGTTAGCATCATAAAATTAAAAAAATCATGTGGTCCTTGACTTTATAAATCTTTTAAAATCAAAACGTAAAAAATCTTGATTGTAATTTTTTTTTAAAAAACCAGTTAAGTCATTATATTTCTAAATAGTCTTTTAAAATCCACTGAATTTATTTATTTATAAATAATCTTTTAAAATCTCAATTGAATACGCCTCCACTTTAGAATGACTTTTGAAGTGTATTATTGATGAATTTATGTGTGTGGTTTGGAAAAAAATTAAAGGAGGAGGTAAGAGTAGACAAGTTAGAGATTGGAGGAAAGACAAGCGTTGTGGTTGTGGGTTTCGTATTAACAAGGACAGCATTTGCCTACATGTGGACTCAAAACTCAACAACCATATAACAAGACACGTATCATATGTATCTTCAAGTACGTACTACCCCAGGGCACAGCAATAATATTAATTACAGTCGAATTCGGCTGTTTTTATTTAGTAAATTTTATATTTATATAACAAATTATTAAATATATATAAATTTTAATTACAAATTTATTAATAGAAATGAGGTATTGATGGAATAACTAATTTAGAATTCATAAATTATTTTAATTTCTTTTTTTAATTTAATAACAATTTAAAATTCATAAACTTCAAATTTTAGTTCTATCTTTATTTGATGTATTAATCTTCTTGTCTCTCCCCAACTGTTTGGTTATAATAATAAGGCAGGAGTGATGATTATGGAAGGACACAAATTGGGTGGTGCAAGATGAAATCGGTTGAATTTAATATTCTAATATTCAAATACAGACCATGCCAACCTCCATCCATCCTTGTCCACAAATCCTCGTCTCCTTCGAACTTCTCCACGGTGAAGTCCCTTGCACGTTTTATATTGATTAAATTTCTATATATATATATATATTGATAGTCTAATAAATTTCTAATTATTATTAATTTGTTAGAATCCCACGTTGTGAGATTTTAATGGATAAGTTATTGTTATTAACTTGTTAGAATATGTCATTTATTACTTCATCTGTTCCAATCTATATGACACTCTTTAATTTTTTAAAATTTGAGGTCTAAACATGCGTTAAACATTTGTATCATTTCATTAATAGTAAAAATAAAAAAAATTAAAGTTAAATTATTTTTAATTATAGAAAGACGACGTTCTCTTTCGGACAAATTAAAATGAAAATTGAGATAATACCCCAGAGAAATTTGACTTTACTTTTTTGTTATAGTAAGTCTTGCTTGGGCTGCTTTAATGGTAGTCTTTACTTTTTCCCTTTCACTCGTAGTGTGGGGAAGGAGTGGACTCTAGGGGTCCTATTAATTGAGTTAAAAAACGTGTCACATAAATTGGGATACATTGAGTACTTTTTTTAGTTTATTTAGTACTACTAATTACAATTACTTTTTTATTTAACATAATTGTGTAAAAAAATTATAATTTCAATGCATACAATTTGAATTCTTATTCTATTACTTCTCTCTCTCTTTTTTTTGTCCAAGTTCAACACTCAACCCTTCCCTATAAAACCTTCTTCACCATCTCACCAGTCACCTATTTTTAATTTCACAGCAGTCGACATTATGATTGTATTTAAGATCCTAAATCACATAACACCTACCAATTTTAATTACGTATACATTAACTTGCTTTTACTTAAATCTTTGTGGAGGGGAAAGTCCCGAAGGCGAAACACCCCACCTGTACCAGAGGCCCCTTGGTCATGTGGGATGTAAATCGAGGGATATGTGTGAGTGACAGCTCCGCAAGGGAGAGGATCAACGGGACACGAACCCAGCAACAACCCTTGCAATATTTCAGCAAAGACTGTCACCACACGGATTCGAACCTGCGACGTTGGAATGGTTGTAGCCCAATCACCTTACCACTTACCAACTCGACTGTGTCCCTGGGGCATCTATGTTATCTAACAGAACCTGTGAAACTTTTCCTTTAATAGAGAATATATATGCGGTAAATGGTATTGCAAACAATTTTAGACATTTAGAAAATTTAAAAAAATAATTTGACTGGATACAATATTTAAGAAAAATTAAAAAAAAATATAATTTTAAATTAAAAATATATATAATATATATGACATTTAGATCTTATAATTTTAAATAGGTCATATGATTGAATTTAAAGAACACACTAATACTCCACTCTCCTGTCATCATCAGAAATTCAGTTTGTTGCCACACAAGACAATGAGTGAGCATCGACCCCAATACGACACTCACCAATCAGCATTAAACTCCCACGCCAAAGCCATGAACACATCAATTGCCCAAAACAATATCTGAGAATTTCTCACAAGGCATCAACCGCAACAAATTGGACACGTCGAAACCTACAATATGTCATCATCAGTTGGTCTTTTGAACACGTCATCACTACAGCATCTTCTACTTAAATTTCTCCAGTATGCCCCTATAACTTCACTTTGTCCTCAAAGATTAATTCACTCTGCTTATTTTGGTAAAGTTTTTTTTGTCAGAAGTTATCTCTTAAAACGGTAGTAATTTATACAGAGTACTATCTTCCTTTCAATTTAAGTATCTTAGTTTGATTTGATAAAAAATTTAAATAATAAAGGGAGATTTTTAAATCTTATGATCTTAAATTAAAGATATATAAAGTAGTAAAAAATTATTTGTCAACTTATTAAATTTAGAAAAAAATACTCTTTTTGGAACAAATCAAAAAGAAAAATAAGACACTTAAATTGGGATGAAGAGAGTACAGTAATAATTTATGTTTAGTTAATCAATTTAAAAAGTACTTTTATAATATTAAAACGTCAATTTGTGTTTAACTAAGCTGTTTTCTAGAAGCTGAATTTTTTTTCTAAAAGCAATTGTTGCTTTGTCGAATCCAACGACTCTCTAAATTTTTTTAAATTTTTTAGAAAAATTTAACCAAAAAGACTATAACAAAAAGTGAGAGGGTATATTTGTCAATGAATGCTAGCTCAGTTCAGTTCCCAACGTTTAAAACTTGTCGATAGTGACGTTGCAGAAGTACTAAAAGGGAGGAGGACCACGAACTTATTAAGGAAAGAAATGGAGCACAAAATATTTGTATGATGAGGTGTTTGCTTTTCTTTTACAATTGAAATGGAATCTACTGCACGAGCCTTGGTCATTGTGCCCACCACGTGTCGGGTAATAAGAGGCATTTGGTGGCAGCTTAATGGAGACCACTAATGTTATGTTGTGGTGCACGAGCATGGCATGTTAGATATCGAAAAAGTATTTATTCACACCCTCCACATGTTTGCATCACTTATATTTGCAATTGCAACTACAAATAAACAGGCTTCATAAATTAGATTGTTTAGTTTTTTTTTTTTTTTAAAGAGAAAGGTGTTGAGCGGTGGAGCCTAATTTATCACTGATACTATGAAGACCTTACGCAGAGTATATTTTAGAAATTTTGGACTTGTATTATGATCGCCTTAGTTTTTGCTATATATACTCTAGGGCGTCGTTTTTTTTTCTTTGTAGAGAGAAAAGATATAATTGTAAACACAAACTCCCTATTCTGATTATAGTGAAATTTGCGGCGGCAAAGTGGACGTAGCTCTCGCATTGAGGGTGAACCACTATAAATCTCTGTGTGTTATTTGTTCTTCGCTTATTTACTGTTTTCTGATTAGGTCGGATTTGAGACTCAAATCCTAACAACTGGTATCAGAGGGACAAGTTGTGTTGCGATTCAGAAAATGATGGGAAGCGAAGATGGTTCGTCGCACGCCATCGGGAAATTCGATGGTACGAATTTTGCGTTTTGGAGAATGCAGATTGAAGATTATTTGTACGACAGAAAGTTTCATCAACCGCTGAGTCTGAAGCCAGAGGAGATGAATGATGCAAATTTGAATCTCCTTAACATACAGGTTCTGGGAGCCGATGAGAGCAACGATTTGTAATTTTGTTGGCAATGCTAAATTGAAATTCAACGATGTTAGAGATCGTATTCTTGTTGAGGAGGTTCGCATGATAGATTCTGGTGAGGCATCGACGAGTTCTGCTTTGAATGTTAAGAACATAGGTAGAAATTATGACATAAACTACAACCGAAATAAGGGCAAGTCGAAGTCAAGAAATGGCGGAAGTCAATCCAGATCCGGGCGAACACTTGAGTGTTGGAACTGTGGGAAATTGGGTCACATCAAGAAGCATTACAGGGCACCGAATAAGGAGGACAACAGGGGGGTGGAGTCAATGTTGTCACTGAAGACATTACTGATGCGTTGTTGTTGTACGTTGACAGTCCGATCGACTCTATGGTGCTTGACTCATTAGCGTCTTTCCACACCACCCCACATCGTGATATAATGGTGAATTATGTTGCTGGGAATCTCAGGAAATTTTATTTGGCAGATGGTAAGCCTTTACACGTTGTTGGTATTGGAGACATTAATTTGAAGATGTCAAATGGACACGTGTGGAAGATCACAAAGGTCAGACATGTTCCGAAGTTGATGTGTAATCTGATCTCAGTGAGTCAGCTTGATGATGAGGGACATGATCTTAACTTTGGTAATGGGTCCTGGAAGGTGACGAATGGTGTTATGGTGGTTGGTCGAGGTAAGAAAACTAGTACTCTTTATATGACGACGAGCTATCGTGATACAGTTGATGTTGTTGACAACACTAAGAAGACATAGTTGTGGAATTGCAGGCTGGGGCATATGAGCGAGAAAGGGATGGAGCTTTTAGTGACTAACAATATGACTCTAGAGCCGAAGTCGGTGTATCATCATATGTGTGAGAGTTGCATTCCCGAAAAACAAAGGTGAGTAAGTTTTTCAAATGTAAGTAGAGAATTGAAAGTTGAGAAGCTTGAATTGGTGCACACTGACGTGTGGGGACCTGCTATTGTCCCCTCACTCGGAGGATCATATTACTATGTTACCTTCATTGATGATTCAACCATGAAGCTATGGGTCTATTTTATAAAAAATAAATCTGACGTGTTCACTGTCTTCAAAAGGTGGAAAGCCAAGGTCGAGAATGAGACAAACCTCAACTTGAGGAGCCTAAGGTCAGACAACGGTGGAGAATACATTGATGGTGACTTCAAACAGTATTGTGCTGATAATGGGATCAAGATGGTGAAGACTATTCCTGGAACGCCCCAACAAAATGGAATAGCGAAAATGATGAATCGAACATTGAACGAGCGTGCACAAAGCATGATAATACACGTTGGACTGCCCAAGACATTCTGGGCAGATGCAATCAATACCACAACTTTCTTGATTAACAAAGGACCATCTCTTCCTTTGGGTTACTGAAAGTGTTTGGTTGCTTATCCTATGTTCACATTGATGCTACTGCTAGAACTAAACTTGATCCAAAATCTAAGAAGTGTTATTTTATTAGTTATAGTAACACCGAGTTTGGTTATCAATTTTGGGAAGATCGAAATCGGAAGATCATCTGAAACAGGGATGTAGTCTTCAATGAACATGTGTTGTACAATGACAAGTTGCGGGAGAGTTCAGAAAGCAAACTCTCTAAGAATAAGGAATACAAAATAGTTAATTTGAGAGAGTTGTCGGCAGACGAGCTACAACAAGGTACACTACTGCGGCAGAGGAACAATCCAGTAATGGTAAGGTTGATGAAAATGCTAATTCTGAAACAAATCAGCGGATGCTGATCACAGAATTACACAGATCATCCAAGATCAGTAAGCCAGTTCACAGTTCTCTCTGTCCCTCAACTACATTCTACTCACTGACAGAGGGGAGTCGGAATGCTACGAAGAAGCGATGCAAGTTGATGAATCGATCAAGTGGGAGTTGGCAATGAAAGATGAGATGGTCTCACTGTTGTCAAATCATACATGAGAGTTAGCTAAGTTACCAAAGGAAAATAAGGCATTGCAGAACAAATGGCTCTACAGGATAAAGAAAGAACACGATGGAAGTAAGCGATATAAAGTGAGGCTGGGTGTGAAGGGATTTCAACAGAAAGAAATCATTGACTACACAGAGATCTTCTCTCCCGTAGTCAAGTTGGTGACAATCAGAACTATTCTTGGGCTAGTAGCA
Source organism: Anisodus tanguticus (assembly GCA_034509755.1). NCBI lineage: Eukaryota > Viridiplantae > Streptophyta > Magnoliopsida > Solanales > Solanaceae > Anisodus > Anisodus tanguticus. The sequence continues at coordinate 1,420,978 of CM067545.1, read as the reverse complement.
AATGAATATCTGCATCTTCAGTAGATGCACATGAAAACTGCTTTTTTCACGGTGATTTAGATGAGGAAATCTACATGAAACAACCTGAGGGATTTGAGGTCAAAGGGAAAGAGAAACTGGTGTGCAAGCTTCAAAAGAGCAGTACGGACTGAAACAGGCTCCAAGATAGCGGTATAAGAAGTTTGACAGCTTTATGAAGAAAGCCGAATTCTTAAGGTTCGAAGCAGATCACTGTTGTTACTTCAAGAGATTTGAAGACTCCTACATGATACTGCTCATTTATGTTGACGACATGCTGATCATATGAGCAGACCTACATGAGATTGATAAGCTGAAGAAGAAGCTGTCAGAAGAATTTACAATGAAGGATCTGGGAGCCGCAAAGAAAATCCTTGGGATGAGAATCATCAGAAGTAAGGAGGGCCTCAAGCTCTCACAAGAAGAATACGTGAAGAAGGTTCTCAAGAGGTTAAACATAGACGATGCCAAGCCAGTTAATACTGCCTTGGCTAGACACTTTCATTTGTCCAAAGATCAGTCGCATGTGACCAAGGACGAGATGAAACATATAGATAAGGTCCATTATGCCTCTGATATTGGCAGTTTTATATACGCGATGGTATGTACGAGGCCAGACATTGCACATGCAGTGGAAGTTGTTAGCAGGATTATAAACAATTTGGAAAAGCAACACTGAGAGGTTGTGAAGTGGATTTTCAGGTATCTTAAGGGCAACTCAAGTTCAACGTTGAATTTTTCGAAAGTCAGAGACACGATTGCAGGGATATGTTGATGTTGACAATGGTGGTGATGTTATAGCAGAAAGAGCACATCCGGGTATGTTTACACCTTCGGAGGTAGTACGATTTGTTGGGTTTCAAAGTTGCAGAATATAGTAGCTATCAGAATATAGTAGCTATCTCTAGCTGTGAGGCTGAGTACGTTGTCGTGACGGAGGCCACGAAGGAGATGATGTGGCTACAATTTTTTCTGCGGGAATTGTATCAGGACCACAAGGGGAGTGTGCTATACGGTGATAGCCAGAGTGCCATTCATTTGGCAAATAACCCGGTCTATCAGGCTCAAACGAATCACATACAACTCTGGTACCATTTCATCATATCAACTTTGGAAGATGAAGTATTAGTGTTTGAGAAGATTCCAGGGAGTCAGAATCCAACAGACATGCTGACGAAGGTCGTGCCGAATGATAAAATGAAGTTATGACTTCAGTTTGGACTTCTTGGATGAGGAGCGGAATCGCTGCTGCAGATGGAGACAAATGATTGAAATTAGTCTCCAAGTGAGAGATTGTTGAGTTGTGGAGCTTAATTAATCGTCGACACTATGAAGACCTTACACTTAGTGTATTTTGGGAATTTTGGGTTTGTATTATGATCGCCCTAGTTTTCGCTATATATACTCTGGGGCGCCCGTTTTTTCTTTATTTGTAGAGAGAAAAGAGAGAATTGTAAACACACACTTTCTATTCTGATTATAGTGAAATCTGCAGCGGTAAAGTGGACGTAACTCTCGCATTGAATGTGAACCACTATAAATCTGTGTGTGTTATTTATTCTTCGCTTATTTACTATTTTATGATGAGACTCAAATCCTAACAAAAGTAACTTATATGTTTTTCTTTCTTCGAGTAAAAGGATTTCTTTTTGTATTAGTTGTAAATGAGGTTTCACTTATTCAAAGGTAAAGCCTACACATTTTTTTTTTACACAAAAATCCTAAATATAAAATTTAAAACTCTACTAAAATAAAATAAAACCCAATGTATTTATATAATAGCTAGTAATACAATTGTTTAGTTCAAACATGTCCGGGGAAATACTTAAAACATCTCTCAGGACATTTGAAATTACATCTTAAGAAAATATATATCATAAGAGATGTTTATGTTCTTTATTAAGGTGTTTAAAATATTTTTTCAAAACGTTTTCAAACATTTTGAATATAATTGAAAAGCTATACGGTGTTTCAAACAAATCTCACATTTCACCCTTCTTCTTCATCATCTTCTTCTTTCTTTACATTTCAAAATAACTAAAAAAGAAACAGGAAGAAGAAGAATTATGACACGTAGAAGAACAAAGAAGAAGACTACTGACTTGAACTTCACGTGGCAAGTCTCATCAGTTGATTCGATTCCTAACCCGTGTCGCTTTTAGGTTGTTCTTTCTACTTGGCAAGAAAAAGATACAAATAAGTTATATCTGAATTATTTTCTTATTAATTCGTTTCGAAAATGGAAGTATTTCAAAATAATTACTCACAATGAGAAGCTTATATATTTAGCCATACAAATTTTATGACTTATTATCTAAGATCAGCAGCACGGAACTTGTTTCAATCAAATGGCATAGCATTAGGGTAGGAGGCTTTCCTTTGTTATAGAAATCACAACATTCTGGAACTTCCAAATCAAAGAAATGCAAGATGAGAAGGAGCTTTTTACGTTACGCTTCAATAGAATGAATTCGGTAAGGGTAGAATAGGCCCTATGGTCGATCGAAGGTGCTGTGCCACTTGAACTCAAATCTATCTGACCTTCAATCCATCTTTGTCCAGCCAGCTCATAACAAACAAGTTTTAAAAAATTCGTTCTTTTCTTAAAATTAATGTTGATTCAAATTATATCACATAAATTTTTAAAAAAGAGAAAATATTTCATTCTGCTAATCTTAAATCACAATTATAAGGCTCTCAAACTAAATACAGTAAAATCTAATTTTAGGTGAATGAAAAATTACTGTGGAGATTTTGGGCTTGCTTAAAGATGGACCACAGGCATCAACTTTGTAGACAGTTGTGTAATGTACTCGTGAATCCTGCAGCATAAGTATTTTCAGCCAAGAGACAATTCCTTACAAGTTCATTTCACTTATAGAAAAGTCTCATTAAAGTAATTTTTGATTTTTTTAATAATAAGGTCATCAAATTATGTCATATTTTCAATAAAGTAAAACAATTTATTTTTGAACATAAAACCCCTAACCTATTTTTAAATTATAAATTTTTTGAATATTTCTATTTTATTTTCAAAATGTAAAAAATATTAATTTGAACAAAAAATTCAGATCATTGCAAAATTGTGTCTTAATAAACAATTAAAAAAGGGCAGGCCGGTGCACTAAACTCCCGCTATGTGCTGAGTCCGGGGAAGGGCCGGATCACAAGGGTCTATTGTACGCAGACTTACCTTACATTTCTGCCAGAGGCTGTTTCCACGGCTTGAACCTATGACCTCCTGGTCACATGCCATCAACTTTATCAGTTACTCCAAGACTACAATTGAATTGTGGTAGAACTGAACATGGTGCCTAACTATAGGTTCTTTAGCTGATTGTAAATAATTATCCCAGATATATAAAAAAATTAATGATCAACTTTTTTTTACTTTTTTTATTTTCTTGGAGATGAACTTGTCATTTGATTTATCTAAGTTTTATAAATAAGTTTTTATAAATAAGTGGATTACAAAATATTAATATTAGTTATCCAACATGATTTTTTTCCTTTAGACAATTGATCTAAATATTCTACCAATAAAGCAAACTTATTCTAATTCACTTTCATTCAGAAAATATTTAACTTCCGAATTTGAGCATCAGAAAAATATCAAAATAGTTCAAAAGAAGTTGATATAACAATTTTTTTATAGCATACTTAAAGTTTGAATGATTATATTATTTTATTCTTTTAGCCTGAAATATTAAGTTGAATATTTCTATTTTATTATTATAACATGAAAAGTATTAACTTGAACAAGGATTTTGGAGTCTCCAAAAATTGTGCCTAGGTAATGAATTTTACAATTTAAAATGGGTTAAGGGGTCTTATTTCTAAAAATGGACTGTTTTACTTTATTGGAAACATGAACATTAGTTTGATGATCTTATTGTCTAAAAAAAATTCAAAAGTTACTTTTCTACATGTTCAATAACTATCTGAGGAATTGACTTGTAGTGTGAAGGATTATTGCAATGAGCTCAGTTGAAAGCATAAAAAGGAGTGGGGAAGTTGGGGTTATTTACTTATTTTGGGTTGGTTATCTTATAACCCGAGTTTGATCCAACATATTTTGATTCAAATAGATTCTCGGCGAATTGAGTTTTGACTTAACTTATTTTAATATGTTCAAATTTAATCCAATCCGTCCATATATCATCTTCATTCTCCGATACTACTTCAATTTCTTGTACATTAAAAAAGAGGTTCTTTCCTAAAAACGATAAATCACTACTAACCTACTATATTAAACTAGGGTTGGCCCGTGGACGGGTCGGCCCGACACCCGCCCTGATCCCCCTAAAAAAGTTGGTGTCGGGGTTCGAACTCGGGAGGGGATCTGGGCTCGTCCCGATTCCGTTAGGACCTACCCAAACCTGACACCGCCCCGCTCCCGTCCCCCTCCCCCTTTGCAAAAATAGACGTTGCAACAACGGCCAAAATTTGATTTTAGCCGTTGTGCAAAGGCTATAACAACCATTTTGGGCCCCACCCCATAAGCCCCCTTACCTCCTTAATATTTATTTTATCCCTAAGTTAGTATATTTACACTTTAACCCCTATTTTCCAACTATAAATACCTCATTTTTCTCTTCATTATTCTCACAAATCTTCCTATCATCTCTCTAATCTCTCAATTTATCTCTCTACAATTCTACATTGTTTACTAATTTTTTTTTTTTGCTTATTTATATCAAAGTTAAAAAATTAGGAGTGAAGTTGGCAACTAGCTTGAGGATCATTCATCGAGCAAAATTTTAATTTTCAACCTTGATTACACGTCGACGTCACGCCGGCGTTTAGTACCTTCGTTCCTTTTTTAAATTATTATTATTATTACTTAATTTTAATTATCGCACATAATTTTATTTACTTTAATTATTTATTTGCATAATTATGATGGAACACCTTGTACGTATGATTAAGGGTAGGGGTAAGAGTGCTTCTTCTAGTAGGGATAACAAGGGTAAGGGTACTTCTTCTACTAATCATATTTCTAGTCCAGATGATTTGATTGATTTCACACATATAGATGAAACTGCTCTTTTTAATGATATACCATTAGATGATGAGGTATATTCTGCATCTGAATCAGACTTTCATTTTGATGATAATGACACACCCACTAGTGCACCTCAACCTTAAGCTGAAATTGGAATGCCTCATATTCCCCCTAGTATGAGTCGAGGCCCCACACAACGAAAATTAAAATCAGCTGCATGAGATTTTTTTGACAGGGACAAAGAGAATCAAGTAGTTAGATGTAAAATTTTATAAAAATGTTTATAAATTTAAAACCATAAAAGGTCAAGGTTGGGCGGGAGGTTTAATGAGACATGTACAAGGCAAGCACACGACTAGGTGGAATCAATACCAGGCTAAAAAATTAGGTGTGTCAATGCCCTCTGAGTCGGGACAAGATTACATAGTGTCCCCGACCAAGTACATGGTCAAATTAAACCGACGACGGGGGGGATTTTTGGTCATAAATATGATAAACACAAAGATAGGGAAAATATGACAAAATTAGTTGCGGTGGAGGATTTGCCTTTTGCATTTCCTTCCTCTCCTGATTTTATTCATTACATTACATTAGAGAAATGTATAATCCTGCTTTTAACGGTTTTCCTATATCAATTGTTAGAAGAGACGTTTTTAAATTTGCAAATGAATACCAACACTATTTACGTTATGCATTATATCATTTTAATGGCAGAGTGACTCTCACTTCTGATATAGGCCGTAGTACTAACGGTAATGATTATTTAACTGTAACATGTCATTTGATAGATCATAATTGGTCTATGCAAAAATATATTTTAGCATATAGATATATTGATGATAGGCACACATAAACTTTTATTGCACAAAATATTCATGAAATTTGTGATTATTATGGAATAATTGATAAAATTATGACTATTATATTAGATAATGCTACTTCTAATGATTATGCAATAAGACTTTTAAAAGTTCGATTATCTCCATTTTTTTCTCATCATTTTCGTATAAGATGTGCGTGCCATATTTATAACTTAGTCGTAAAGGATGACCTAAAACTTTTTGAAAACATTCTTGATAAAATACAATTTGCTATAAACTTTATTTTTAAAGGCAATAAAATACAAAGACGCAAAGAGTATAAAAAAACTTGTCACGATTGTGTATTACCTTATAGAAAAATTCATGAAGAAGTAGCGACTAGGTGAAATTCTCTATATGAACAACTACTTGTTGCTTATGATTATAGAAGATCTATAACTTTATTATTTAACGCCCATAATAAAAATCCAAGGGATATGCTTGTAGATAATGATTGGAATTTTTTTTTAGAACTTATTGGATTTTTAGAGAAATTTTTTCAAGCTACTAAAGAATTTTATGGTATTTATTATCCTACTATTTCAATTATGTTATTTTATATAGTTCTAATATTTTTGTTGTTTAATGAATATATGGAAAAACAAACTTAGAGGACATCTATTGAAAAAATGTTTTAAAAAAATTTAAAAATACTTTTTTTCTATTCCCACTATTTATATGATTGGTGTTGTATAAAATCCAACTATTAAATTAGACGGATGTAAAACATTTGTTGAAACGATTTATGATTGCATAGGAGTACTTCCATCTCAAAGTCCAAATGAAGAATCAACTCACGAACCCACTAAAGAAGAAGTTACGTCTAGCATACACACTGAATGCAAATATATATATATATATGTATTACCAACAATAAAGTGCAAATAATCAACCGGCTTCTGTAACATCTTCTATTACTTCGCTGCAACATTTATAAAAAACACGTGGTTTCTGCTGCTAATATTCAAGGCCTTAGAAATAAAATGTTTAGTGGTTCAACTTTTCACAAGTTAGCGAATTTGATGTTTATGTTTTGCAGGGTGTTGTACCGTATAAATTATTTGTCAATGATGAAGGACATGAAGACTTGCTGAAATACTGGAGGGGCAATGAGAAGACATTTCCGATACTAGCAAAGATGACCCGAGATGTGTTGAACATTCAAGCGTCATCTGAAAGCGCTTTTTCTGCGGGAAGATTTCAAATAGGAGAACACAAACATTCATTGGCGGGAGACACATTGGAGATTGCAGTTCTATTAAGAGATTGGATTCGAGCGGAGCGTAGAAGGTGCAGTCAACCGGAGATCAATGAAGAAGACTACAACTACAACAAAATCTTGTCCGAGGGTTTATATAATATATTATATTAAATAATATAAGAGCAACAAAAACAACATTTGAGATGTTTTTATTACAGTATCTTGTTTAATTATTGAAGTGTTTATATATATAATTTTAAAAAAATTAAGTGTCTAAAAAAAAAAACCAAAATCGCTTACCGACCCGACCCCGCCCCGTCCTGTCCCCCAACACCGGTCCCCTTTTCCAGCAGGATGTGGGATGGGACGGGACATCTGCCTGTCCCGCTAATCTTGATCGGCTAATCCCGCCTGAGCCCCGGTCACGACCCTTCCCCGTCTCGTCGGGACCCGCCCCGGCCCACCGGCCACCTTTATATTAAACTGAAACACAAACATTGCTCTTCCTCCACTAAAACTGCAATTTCCTCCGAAAAAGTTTCTATATTACCAATTTCATCCTTGATGTTCTCAATGATCTATATTGTACCTTATATAAAAGTTCATCCTGTGTTGCAGAATGTAATTTGAGCTAAAATGTAGCTAAAACTAAACTAAGCTAAAGATATAAGAGAGCTAAAAATGGTTTTATTTGATAAAATTCCAAAAGAATTTACATAAAATATAAGGGAAAAGCCCTAGCTACCTTATGGGATCTAAAATAATAGTATTACAAGGAAAATTAGGTAATTTCGTAAATAAGGAAACTAAACTTAAGGAGTTTAGTGTAACTGATGAAACTTGTGTCCTCCTTCAGTAAATCTAACTCTTCTCAGTTGTGAACTATACTGATTGCACTTGGTACAACCATTGCAAGCATCACACCTTCTTTCTTACTCCACTTGGCTCCTAAATTCAATATGCATCAGCCTAGAAATCCCGTCCCTACTGCAACATAAACCCTAAACCCCAAATTATCAGAATGCACGTTTTCCTTTCAATTTCAACAAAACTATACCATTTAAAATCCACATCATGGATTCCTACAGTATTCCTACTATCCCCAAAGCAAATGTCACAATCAACTTCCATACCAAGAAACCAACAACGTATTCGCGACCACGGCTACGATGATTACATGGAAGTGGAAAAGAAAACCCGAAAAGTCACGAAATTTCAAGAACTACTTCTTTCTCAACCAAATTCAATGATCGCCATTTCTCGCCTCGACATGCTTGCTCGTCGTTATGGGTTCAAACAATACGAAGCAGGCAAGTTTATTCTCAAATTCCCTCATGTTTTCGAGGTATTCGAACACCCAATTCAACGAATACTATATTGTAGGCTCACTCGCAAATCATTGCTTCAAATTGAGCAAGAAAAACAAGCCCTTTTAGCTCAATTGCCTTTAGCTGTAACCCGATTACGAAAGCTTTTAATGCTTTCGAATACGGGGAGATTAAGGTTAGAACATGTTAGGATTGCTAGGAAAGAGTTTGGCTTACCTGATGATTTTGAGTTTTCTGTTGTTTTAAAGTATCCCAAGTATTTTAGATTGTTTGATGCTAAAGAGACTAGGAATAAGTACATCGAGGTTATTGAAAAAGACCCGCGATTAGCTGTTTGTGCTGTGGAGAATGTTAGGGAGAGAGAATATAGAGAAAAGGGTGGTGATGAAGAGAATGTGCGGTTTTTGTTTAAAGTGAATTTCCCACCAGGTTTCAAGATTGGGAAATATTATAAGATTGCTGTTTGGAAGTGGCAAAGGTTGCCTTATTGGTTGCCGTATGAGGATATTTCTGGTTATGATTTGAGGTCACTCGAGGCACAGAAGAGGATGGAAAAGAGAGCAGTTGCAACTATTCATGAATTGTTGTCGTTGACAGTTGAAAAGAAGATTACTTTGGAGAGAATTGCGCATTTTAGGTTGGCGATGGATTTGCCGAAGAAGCTGAAAGACTTTCTCCTTCAGCATCAGGGAATATTTTATATTTCGACGAGGGGAAATCAGGGGAAATTGCATACGGTGTTTCTCAGGGAGGCTTATAAGAAGGGAGAGTTGATTGAGCCTAATGATTTATATCTCGCTAGGAGAAGGCTGGCTGAATTGGTTTTGCTGAGTCCAAGGAAAGCGGTTTTGGATAAAAAATTGGTTAATTATACAAAACACGGAGACGATGAAGAAATAGCTGATGTGAGAAGAGACTACGTTGAGAATGGAGGAGATCAAGAGGCAGTTAGAGAAGATGGGGGAGAAGAAAGCGTGGACTCAGATGATGATTGCTGTATTGACTCTGAGTACACACACGAGGAAGTCAATAATGCTGACGTTACTGATGATGCAGAGGACACTCATATCACTGAGTAACCGAACTTAGCCTAGCTGGTACGGTTGTTATAGTGGTTCTTGATTAGATACTCTTTGCTCTTTAGGTGTTAAAATTATTGAAAAATCAGCTTATTCAGCTAAATTTGTTTTTTTTTGTATTGTAAATCTTCAGGTACTTGATATCGGGAGTTCTTTGATTGCAAATGAATTTAGTTCGAGACCATCAGGTACCACTTTTGTTTTCCGTACTTCATTATCACTTTGTTTATTTGTCCCCCTCCACCCCTTTTCTTTGATTTCTTGATATTGGAATTATTGTATCACTCTTAACTCCCTTCATTTGGCTAGTGATTCTCCCTTCAATAGTTTCCGTTTTGATTTTGAGCAAGTCTTGCTTTGTTACAACAATAACATTGTCTTTGTTTCCTTGGAGAATCTATGTGTTCCCGCTGACAGAATTGAGTGCCCTCCCCCTCCCCCAACCACCAACACTCCCATCTGAGGTACCTTAGACTTGTATGTTGTATCTGACTATCTGTATTAGTACCAGTCCTCATTAAATCGATAGTCTATATTTTGGAAGATTCAAGGTAGTTCAACTTTTTTGTGAGGCAGAAAAGGATCAAATTCTTCATCTAAGAGGGGTTTTATTATGTTTTGAGGCAGTTAGCAGAGTGAAAATTAACTTGTCCCAAAGCCGTGTATTTAGCATTAATGCTGATGATTCTATAGAGGAATTGGCAAACCTAGTGGGCTGTAAAGTGGGAATTTTTTCCCACAACCTATTTGAATTCCCATTTGGGGTCGAGAGGAAAGACAAGAATATTTGGCAAGGGGTTATTGATAGATGCACTGCTAACTCCATGGAAAAAGCAATATCTTTCTTTTGGAGGTAGATTCATCCTCATTAACAGAGTGCTTAATGGCTTTGCCAACCTATACTATCTCCCTGTTCACTATGCTTGCTGCAGTGGAAAATAGACTTTATCCCATAAGAAGTCAATTTCTCTGGGATGGGAATTCTAACAAAAAGAAATTGCATTTAGTCAAGTGGCAAATAGTTACAAATGATAAGAAGGTTGGATGTTTGGGAGTGAGGAATCTGAAGCTGCAGAATAAGAGTTCACTATTTAAATGGCTATGGAGATATAGTAGGGGTGGTGATGAAACCTGGAGGAAACTGCTGGATGGTAAAATGGATGGTTGGAGACGGAATCCTTCACTACTAAAATCCAGTAGGGGAGTCTGGAAAGGAATTGGTTGGTTATGGGATGAACTTTTATAGCATACTAGATTAGAGGTGGGAAATGGAACCAGTATAGAGTTTTGGACAGATTCTTGTATCGGAAATGAAAGCTTATGATCAGATTTCCGAACTTATTTAGTTTTTCTCGGAAGAAAAATGGACGTATCTCAGATTTCTATTCAAGTACAGGGGGGCAGCTAATTTTCAGGAGAAATTTAAATGATTTGGGGTTAGAAAATTTCTGTCAGTTGCTTAAGTTGTTGGGATCAATTTCAATTGACCAGAATAAGGAGGATAATTTGATTTGGGTCAATTGTAGGGACAAAAGATTCACAGTCAAGAATTGCTACAGCCTACTAATTCAGCAGGTTGGGCTTAGTGAACCAAACTGGCCTTGGAAGATGATTTCGAAGAATAGAGCTCTGGTTAAGGCAACCTACTTTGGATGGACTGTACCTAGGAAGGAATGTTTAGCTCAAAATAATTTGCAGAAAAGATTCTTTATGTAACAGATGTTTTTTTATGTGAAAAAGATCAGGAAACTGTAGGCATCTACTACTTCATTGCAGCTTCTCTAGACAATATTGGAAGCTCTTTCTTAATATTGCTGGTATTACGAGGGTCATGCCTTAGATCACATGTTTGTTATTGAGCTGGCAAAAACAAAAAGTCCCAAGAAGCAATATGAAATACCACCCCCATTTGTATTCTGGACCATGTGTCTGGAAAGGAATAATGTTTGTTTCGAAGGGAGGAAAAATCATATATCTAGATTTAAGAACAAAAGTTTGCATAACTTGGATTCTTGGAGTGATAGTAGTACTATAGAGAATATGGATGAATTTCTGGATTTCTTGTATCTGCTGGGAGGAAACATGTAATTTTGTTGATTTGGTAGTCCTGGTTTGTCCTGTACTATTTTGTACCATCTTGGTACTTATTACTAACTTTTACCTTAACAAAACAAAAAAGTAATTCGACTTTTTACTGGAATTATCATCTGTACTTCCGTCGTAGATCGGTCATTGTATGAATTGAAGTAGATCTTACGAATTACTTTAGCAAGCCCCTTCTTCAATAAAATAGGTAATCATCAACCCCAAAACTGAGAATCTATGTGTTCCTGATGATAGAATTGGGAGCCCCTATGTGATGTACCTTATACTTGTATATTTTATATGGACTAGTATGAGTCCTCATTGATTTGATAGTTCATGTTTTTGAAGGTTCAAGGTAGTTCAACTTTTTGCTGGACTATCATCTGTACTTTTGTCTTAGGTCATTCATAGAATGAATTGAAGACCTTATGAAATACTTTAGCGAGCACCTTCTCCAATCAAATAGTTAATCCCCCCACCAAAAAAAAAAACACTGAGCATGGAGATTATGTAGACTGTAAGATATCTAGGCATTTATTTCAGAGATCTTCTAGTCGCTGCAGGACAATAATATCTTTGAGCTTCTTTTTGGTAATTGAAACCTAAGTCGGGTTACGGTGGAAGCATCTCCCTTGATATGGTTACATCGTTTAGCAACAAACGACAAAAAACAACTACATCTTAATCCCAAACTAATTGAGGACTTTTGAAGAAGTTTGGGTGCTGGGATTCGTATCCAGGTCTTTATGGACAGAACTTGGAATTCTACTAAACCAGACCCACATTGAAATAAAGATGCAGCAAGAGGACTCCCCAGGAGTCACTGGTCCTAGTACTACCTCGTCCAAAAACACATTTAACTTAATAGTTCTGATGGCCATGGTCTGGTGCATCAGCGCTGGTATGATATCAACCATGGTTTAGCATTTCATCCAAAGAAAGTCAGATAGTTTAGCATTTGCTACCTCATTTAATCTAGTGAGGGAGGTTCAGTTGTAGGATTCCAGGATAGGAAGTATAGCATTCTTTTTCAATTATGTTGGAATTTATAGCCCGTTATAATCTTTAGGATTTAGGAAATGAGATATTGACTGGTTGTCAGTTGTCTGGTGGTTGGTTTGCGTTTCTAAGTGAGAACATGCGTGTGGGTTTACTCTCTCTTTTTCCCCTTTGCTCCTCCAATAAAATGTAAATTAGTTCCAACCCAGGATTTTTGTTTAGTGGTAAGAGTGCAATGAGTGTTGTGGGTTAGTTGCATGTCACGGGTTCGCACCATATTGCGGACAAAGCATTGTATTTAAGTGAAAAAGGGTAGAGAGGGGTGGGCCCATTATCCCACCTAGTTTTGAACTGCGCGCCAATAGCTCTCGGCGAATTCCTCGGTTATAAAAAAATGTTAATTGAGTTCTTCTGTCTTGCATGTGATCATCAATTAGTTTTCAAAAGAAATGAAGTAGAAGGTATACTCTAATGCATTCTGTTTATTGGTTGTCAGCAGCCTGGAGAAGTTTGGTTTTCTAGCTAGTAGTAGCAAATTTCTAGTAATGTGTGATTCTTAATGCCCTTCAATTTGTATACAATTTGCTTCTAGTCTGCCCTGTGATGTAGAAGCCTATTGATATATGTACTTCATAAGCAAGCTAGTGGTTCTGAATGCAGTTATGATTTGGACATTTTGAAGTTTTAAATTCAGTTTGTCTTGCATTTTTTCAATGAATTTGTGATTTTGCAGGAAATGATCTCTAAGTTGAATGAAGAAGTGATGCGGTTGCAAGATCTGGTAAGCAGTTTCTGCACTTCTTTTCAAAGTCTACTGGTATGTTTAATTTTCACCTCTTCTATAAATCTTGGTTTGTGGGGAAATCTTTATGCTAGAGCTTCTTATAATTTTGCTGGTTTTCTCCTCCCACTCGAATGAAAAAGATTGTTTCACATAAAATGGAAGAGATGATAAAAGTTATCAATTCTTGAATTAGGTTCAACCATCTTTTTATACAACAACAACATATCCATTGAAATCCCACACAGTGGGGTCTGGGGAAGGTAGATTATACGCAGACCTTATCCTACCTTGGGAGGTAGAGAGACTGTTTCCGATAGACCCTAGGCACAAAGATATGCAACAAAAATCAGTGCAAACAAGCTATGGCAAAATACTACAAAAAACAAGCATGATAAAACTATCTGCAAAAGAGGAGGCGTATCTACCACGAAGTAATACGATAATCGAAATACAAGCAACAAATATCAGAAATCGATAGACAAGAAACTGCAATAATAATACTACAACTACTAGTATGTAAGTGTAAGTAGGACTACACTCAACTATCTACTACCTTTCTACCCTAATCCGTGTCCTCCACAACTTGATATCTAAGGTCATGTCCTCAGTAATTTGTACCTGCGCCATATCCTGCCTAATCACCTCTATCAATACTTCTTTGGCCTACCTCTACCTCTCCTGAAGCCCTGAAGCCGTCCATAGCCAACCTCTCATACCCCCGCATTGGGGCATCTGGGCCTCTCCTCTGCACATGCCTGAACCATCTCAACCTCGCTTCCCGCATCTTATTATCCACGGAGGCCACTCTCACTTTGTTTCAAATATCATAATTTCTAATCCTATCCCTCCTTGTATGCCACACATCCATCTCAACATCCACATTACCGCAACTTTCATCTTTTGAACGTGAAAGTTCTTGACTGGCCAACACTCCGCCCATACAACATAGTTGGTCTAACCACCACTCTATAGAATTTGCCTTTAAATTGTGGTGGCACCTTATCGCATAAGACTCCAGATGCGAGCCTCCATTTCATCCACCCCGCACCAATACGAGGTGTGACATCATCATCAATCTCTCCATTCCCTTGGATAATATACCCGAGATATTTGAAATTTTCTTTCTTTTGAATGACCTGAGTACCAAGCCTCACCTCCACGCCCGTTTCATGGTCGCTTATGTTACTGAACTTGTACTCCAAGTATTCTGTCTTGATCCTACTCAACCTGAACCCTTTAGACTACATAGTCTGTTTCGAAACTTCCAGCTTAGCGTTCATTCCGCTGTGAGTCTCATCAATCAGGATTATATTATTTGCGAAACATACACCATGACACCTCCCCTTGATTTTGTCGTGTCAGTCCATCCATTACCAAGGCAAATTAAAATGGGCAAAGAGCTGATATCTGGTGCAACCCATCATCACTGGGAAGTGCTCCGAGTTTCCTCCCACTATTCGTACCCTGGTCTTGGCTCCATCATACATATCCTTGATCACCTTAGTGTACGCCACATGCACACCTCTAACCTCCAAACATCTCCATAGAATCTCCTTAGGGACTTTGTCGTATGCCTTTTCGAGGTCGATGAATACCATATGTAAGTCCCTATTCCTCTCCCTCTCCACCAACCTCCTAACAAGATGAATGACTTCTGTAGTCGAATGCTGAAAAATACTTATGCCTTATTAGGGTCCAACAGAAGGGAACTCATTTGGGGAGAGGTAGTTGGGGACAGAAAAAATGAAGATAGAGGTTTTGTGGGTAATCATATTGTTTCACTAGAAAAAAAGAAGATGGTGGTGTGGCAATAGGTTTGGCAACAGTGATGGTGGATGTGGTGGAGGGCAGGTGGAAGGCATAGATGGGCGTTCTGTCTGTTCTGGAAGGTTTAGGCTGCTGCGACCAATGTTATTTTTAGGGCTTGGTAGGACTTTTTTGGAAAAGAGCATATAACGAACATCACTTGTTTTGACAAAGTCGTCTCGTTTTCTATTGTTTCATGTTATTTCTTTCAGAACTCAATATGGTTTTAAATGTTTCGCTCTGTTTTCTTCATCATGATTTAATTGATGGCTTTATTTCCATCTATGGTCTTGTTGGCATTGTAGCTGGAAGAGTTGAAGAATGGTTGAAGTGTATCAGGTGAAAAGATGAATTTTAGTCGCAGTGGTGGTGATGTGGTGAAGAAAATGGATATTTCAGATGATCCCATTGATGCTCAGAAAAGAGAACAAGTGAAAGATGCTATGCGTCATGGCTGGAGTTCGTATGAAAAATATGCATGGGGCCACAAAGAACTTCAGGTCGAGTTGTTACTTCTACTAAGTTTTCTTTGTACAAAGATTACCTTTGTAACATTGTATTTAGTCATTTATTTAAGAGTCATTTTGGTGGAGGCATCTCAGTAGGTCGTTTAAATGCTTTACCTGTTGATTGATGTTCTTCTATTTACTTTGTTGCGAAAATAAGCTTCCTTGATTTTTTATACACTGTAGTTGACATTTTTACCTTTCATTTTTACGTTTCTTCTCCAACTCGTCTTCTTCTTCATCAAGAACACCATGGTTCTTTAATTTTAAGCTTGAAATTCTTATTTGGAGGTGGAAATTCGAAGGTTTGGAGATTTTGTTTTAAATTTGAAAACATTTGAGCAGATTTTGGGTAGTTTAGATAAAAAATGGAATTGCAAATTCGAAGAGCAATTTGTTGAACAACAAAGACACGCCATGTTAATCCGGTAGAATTTGTGAGCAATCTAACAAGTAAATAGGTGGTATACAGATTACACAATATGACAAAGGTTGAATATAATCTGAAGTCCTATTTATTTGTGATAATGTATATTTTTGTAGTTACGAAACGATAAAACAAAGAGTTAATATGCAAATTCGTCATAATTTGTGAATAATTTAACAAGATAGACTGAATGAATGTGACACAAAGTCATGTCGGATCGTGAGGAATTCTCATGCTCTATTTTTATGAACAATTGCACAAATACAAATCCATGTCAATCCGTGAAATGCTTTTAAAAACAACAATATACGCAATGTGGAGTCTGGGGAGGATAGAGCGTATGCTGACCTTATCCCTACGTTGTGAAGGTAGAAAGTTTGTTTCGGAAAGACCCCCGGCGTGAAATGCTTTTAAAAGCTTCTTGAAAATTACGATAAAAAAACGCGTTTGAGCGAGTTAATTTAGGCAAACAATTACGATAAAAAGAAACAAATTTGAGCAAGGTAATTTAGGCAAACAATTAAGATAAAAAGAAATAGGTTTGAGCGAGGTCATTTAGGCAAACAATTACGATAAAAAAACAGGTTTGAGCAAGATAATTTAGGCAAACATGGTATTTTTGCTTGCTTACGTGGTTTACGACTAGATTTAGTTGATTTTTCGGCCATAGTTATTTTTGAAAGACTATCTATAAATTGAGTGATTTTATATCATTAAAAATAATATTGTGATTTTTATATAAAAATTGTAAGTTTAATTTCCATTTGAAAATTAATTTGGTAGAAGAAAAAGAAGAGAGTATTTGATTGACATTGGTTACAAAAGACTGAAAGAGGCATTCGTGGGATTGTACATCTTAAAGCACCACAATTTTTTGTGTGTTGCACCAATTTATATTTATTTGAGTATTATTGTTGTGTCTCGTTTTTTTTAATAAGTTTTTCTTTTTTCCCCTTTGTACACATCAACAGATTTTTTGAAATAAATATACTTATCGGATACTCTGTTCATTATTGGACGATTATATAGAAAAAGAGTATTGACCTAGTCATTCTAAAATTGATTTCATATTTTTGCCATAACTCTATTAATCAATGCCTTTCAAAAGATAACGAAGTATTCCCAATACTTTAATAAATTAAATATTTTTAGTGTGTGTGACACTGCTCAATACTTCTAATTTAATAAGTATTGATTCTTGACTCATTTTTAAAAAAAAAATAGAATATTCTCAATTTTAAAGTTTATCATTTGATGTATATTTATTTACTTTAAAAGCAGAAATAAAATCTAAATAACAATCACCCCCAAAAAAATAATCTAAATAGCAGGGGATATGTTTGTCTACATGTCAATTTAGCACCAACTTAAAAACAAAATAAAAAAAAGGAATTAGTACACTGCAGTTCCTTCCTCGCCCTAACGGCTATTGGTCTTTACTCTTTATCGTTATAAGTTATAAGTTATAACTACTCAGTATTTAATTTTGATTATCCCTTCATTCCTAATGGATTTGTCTACATGGGCAATTGGTTAATTTGACTCTCCAGTTGATAGTTTCCCTTTTAATTTTGAGCAAGTCTTGCTTTGTTACAACAATAAGAATGTCTATGTTTCCTTGGAGACGGGTGAATTTATATAGCGCTAAATTTGGGGCACGTGAAACGATGGTCTTTCTGTAAAACTAGAGGTATTTTATGTCTAAAATTGATATAATATTATATCCTGGCACCATGCTACAAGAAGGCTAAATAGTGTACTTGATTGAATGTTGAGTTATTTACCTAGAGAACTAGGGATCAATTCCCACCTAATACATTTATAGAATTGAGTGTTCCTCCACTCCCCTTCTAAGGTACCTTAGGGTGTGTTTGGTACTAAGGAAAATGTTTCTTGGAAAACAAGTGAGTTTCTTACTTATTTCTAGTGTTTGGTAAGTAAGCAAAAATATATTATCTCAAGAGTATCTATATGTAATCTAGCAAAACACTATGATGTGGGGAGTGGGGATTCATGGGTGGGGGAGGGTCGGAGTGGGGGTTCAGGGGGTGGGTGGGAAGGAGACAATGAATTTAGAGTATCAATTATTTAACTTGTTTTCCCTATTTTCGGGAAGTCATTTTTCTCCTTTTTATGGAACTTAGTTTCCTAGAGAAAATGTTCTCCAAAATATTTTGACCAACCAAATATGGGAAAACTGGTCTATTTTCCTCCATATCACACACCCTTAGACCGGTATGTTGTATCAGACTATCTGTATTAGTACTAAGGCTGGCCAGTGGGCCGGGACGGCCCGACCCCGCGTAAAAAATAAAAAAATGGTAGCGGGACTTGAACTCGGGACGGGACAATGTCTCGTCCCGCCAGACCCGAGCCCGCCCCAAGCCCTTCCCGAGCCCGACCCCGACCCCGACCCCGCCCGAGAGCCCCCTCTCTGCAAATATAACCATTGCACCAACGACTATTTTAGATTTTGGCCGTTGGGCAACGGCCATTTTAGGCCTCCCCCAACCCCCTACCCCTTAATATTTATTTTTAACCCATAAGTTATTATATTAACACTTTAACTCAATTTTCCAACTATAAATAACTCATTTTCTCTTCATCTTTCTCACAAATCTTCCTACAATCTCTCTAATCTCTCAATATATCTCTCTACAAGTCTACATTGTTTACTAAATATTCAATTTTATTTATTCATTTGGGAATTGGGAGTGAAGTTAACAACTAGCTTGAGGATCTTCCATCGAGCAAAGTTTCAATTTTCAACCTCTCGATTACACGTCGACGTTACGTCGGCGTTTGGTACATTCGTTCATTCATTAAATTATTATTGTCTGTTTATTTTACTTAGCGCACTTAATTTTATTATCTTTAATTATTTATTATCATAATTAAAATGGAAGGATTAAAAGGTATGTTTAAGGGTAAGAGTAAGGGTGCTTCTTCTAGTAGGAGCAACCAGGGTCAGGGTACTTCTTCTAGTCATCTTTTTCCTGCACAGGATGATTTTGTTGATACTCAACATTTTCCTACAATACCATTAGATTTAGACGATGAGCTATTTTCTGAAACTCAAGAAGACTTTAATTTAGACGATGATCTAGATGATACACCTACTAATGTTGATGACAACACACCCACTAGTGCACCTTCAACTGAAATACCTCCAATTCCCCATAGTATGAGACGAGGTCCAGCAAAACGACCATTAAAATCAGATGCATGGACATTTTTTGATAGGGATGTAGAGAATCAAGTAGCTATATGTAAAATTTGTAAAAATGTTTTAAAATTTAAAATTGGAAAAGGTCACGGTGGAACGGGAGTTTAATTAGACACGTAGTAAGTGCTCATCCAGCTAGGTATGCCCAATACCAGGCTTCAAAACCTGGTGCGCAAACGCCCACTCCATTGGGAGAAGGTTCACATACTGATACTGTCCCGGACCAAGTACATGGTCAAATTAACCCTATGACGGGGGGAAATTGTAGGCTCTAAATACAATAACCATAGAGATAGGGAAGCAATATCAAAATTAGTTGCTGTGGAGGGTTTGCCTTTTTCATTTCATTCATCTCCCGATTTTATTCATTACATTAGAGATATATATAATCCTGCTTTTAATGGTTTTCTTAGATCAACTGTTAAGAGAGATGTATTTAAATTCGCGCATGAATATCAACAATATTTACGTTATTCATTATATCATTTTAATCGCAAAGTATCTATCACGTCTGATATAGGTTGTAGTACTAACGACCATGATTATTTAACTGTAACTTGTCATTGGATAGATTATAAATGGTCTATGCAAAAACGTATCTTAGCGTATAGATATATAGATGATAGGCACACTGATACTTTTATTGCAGATAATATTTATCAAGTGTGCCATTATTACGGAATAACCGATAAAATTATGACTATTACATTAGATAACGCTTCTTCTAACAATTACGCAATTACAATTTTAAAAAATAGTTTAACTCCATCTTTTTCAGATCATTTTCATATAAAATGTGCGTGCCATATATATAACTTAATTGTAAATGATGGTCTATCACTTTTTGAAGACATTCTTAGTAAAATACAATTTGCTATAAACTTTATTTTTAAAAGTAATAAAGTACAACGTAGAAAAGAATATAAAAAAATTTGTCACGATTGTGGACTATCTTATAGAAAAATTCGACAAGAAGTATCCACTAGGTGAAATTCTTTATACGAGCAACTACTTGTTGCTTATGACTATAGAAAACCTATAACTTTATTTTTTAACTCTCGTAATCAAAATCCAGCTGATATGATTGTAGATAGTGATTGGGTAAAAATTTCCGAACTAATTGTAT
Organism: Anisodus tanguticus; assembly: GCA_034509755.1. NCBI lineage: Eukaryota > Viridiplantae > Streptophyta > Magnoliopsida > Solanales > Solanaceae > Anisodus > Anisodus tanguticus. The sequence goes on along the minus strand of CM067545.1, from coordinate 1,400,528 downwards.
TTTTAGAGAATTTTTTTCAAGCAACAAAAGAATTTTCCGGTATATATTATCATACTATTTCAACTATGTTGTTTTATATAACTCTAATATTTTTATTACTTAGTGAATATATGGAAAAATCAGCTTATATGGCAGCTATTAAAAAATGTTTATCAAAATAAGAAAATATTTTATTCATATTCCCACTATTTATATTATTGGTTATGTATTAAATCCGACTATTAAAATAGACGGTACTAAATCACTAATTGAAACTATTTACGATTGTATAGAAGTACTACCACTTCCAAGTCTCAAAAATCTAAATCACCCACCACCTATTGAACAAACTAAGGAAGAAGTGTTGTCTAGCGTAGAACACCAATGCAAAAAAATATATAGGTTTTATCAACAAGAAAATGCTAGTAACTTAGCGGCTTCCATACCATCTTCTTCATCTTCAACACAACCTCACAAAAGACATGTTGTTTCTGCGGCTAGTATTGAAAGCCTCAGAAATAGAATGTGCGGTCGTACCTCTACTACTAACCAAATTAGCGAGTTGGATATTTTTGTTTTGCAGGGTTCTGTACCGTACCAAGAAATTATCAATGAAGATGGACATGAAGACTTGCTGAAATAATTGAGGGGAAATGAGAAGACCTTTCCGACACTTTCATTGATGGCCCGAGAAGTTTTGAACATTCAAGCGTCGTCAACTGCGTCTGAAAGCGCTTTTTCTGCCGGCAGATATCAAATAGGAGACCACAGACACTCATTAGTCGGAGACAGCTTGGAAATTGCAGTATTATGCAGAGATTGGATACGAGCGGAGCGGAGAAGGTGCGGTCAACCGGAGATCAACGAAGAAGAAGACAAAAACTACAACGAAATCTTATCCGAAGGTGGTGGAAGCGACGTGGATCAATTTGACCAACAAATACCAATTCCAACCGAAGAACCACAGGAAATTATCAAGCAATTAGAACATGTTTTTTTGAGAATGTAATTTTTTTAATTGCAATTTTATTATGTAATTTGCAACTTTTGCACAACACCACAAAGTTGCAATTTAGATTTTAGACAATTGTATTTGTATTACAAAAAAATCATATGTCTATTAAATAATATAAGAGACACAAAAATAGTCTTGTGATGTTTTTATTACACTATCTTGTCTTGTTTATTGAGTTTTTTATTTATACATATGTTATTTAAAATAAATAATAAAAAAAGAAGGAAAACCCGCCGGAACCTGCCCCGATCCCGCCCCGCCCCGATTCCGACGGGATCGGGATCTGGACTGGAGCAAGTCCCGCCAGACCCCGCCAGACCCGACCCCGCCAGACCCGACCCCTTCGCCAGTCCCGCCCCGACCCCGACCCCGCCAGACCCGAGCCCGGCCCACTGGCCACCTCTAATTAGTACTAGTCCTTATTAATTTGATAGTCTGTATTTTGGAAGATTCAAGGTAGTTCAACTCCTGACTGGAATTATTATCTGTAGTTTTGTCGTCGGTCATTCGTAGAATGAATTGAAGTAGACCTTATGAAATTCTGTTATAAGTCTCAAAAAAATAGTAGACCTTATGAAATACTTTAGCAAGCCCCCTCCTTTAATCAAATAGTTAATCATCAACACCAACACTGAGAATCTATGTGTTCCTCATGATAGAATTGAGAGCTCCCCATCTGACATACTTTAGACTTGTATATATTATCTGTATTAGTGAATCCTCATTGATTTGATCATTTGTTAGTCCATGTTTTTGAAGATTCAAGGTAGTTCAACTTTTTGCTGGAATATCATCTGTAATTTTGTCGTAGGTCATTCATAGAACGAACTGAAGTAGACCTTATGAAATGCTTTAGCGAGCACCTTCTCCAATCAAATGGTTAATCAACAACCCCAACACTGAGCATGGGGATTAAGGAGTTCTCAGTGAGGTTTGATTTTTTATTATGTAGACCGTAAGATATCTACACATCCATTTCAGAGATCTTCTAGTTGCTGCAGTACAATATCTTTGAGCTTCTTCTTGGTAAATTTAAACTTAAGTCGGATTACGGTGGAAATATCTCCCTTGATAAGGTTAGATTGTTTAGCAACAAACAACAAAAACCAACTACACCTTGATCCGAAACTAATTGAGGATTTTTGAAGAAGTTTGGCTCTGGGATTCGTTCCCAGGTCTTTATGGCCAGTACTTGGAATTCTACTAAAGCAGACCCACATTGAAAATAGAGATGCAACAAGAGGACTCCCCAGGAGTCACTGATCCTAGTACTACCTCGCCCAAAAGCACGTTTAACTTAATAGTTTTGATGGGTCTGGTGCATCAACGCTGGTATGATCTCAGCCATGGTTCAGCATTTTATCCAAAGAAAGATAGTTTAGCATTTGCTGCTTCATTTAATGTAGTGAGGGAGGTTCAGTTGTCAGATTTCTAGGATAGGAAGTATAGCATTCCTTTTCAATTATGTTGGAATTTATAGCCCGTTATAATCCTTAGGAAAAGAGATATTGACTGGTTCTCACTTCTCAGTCGTCTGGTGATTGGTTTAAGTTTCTAAGTGAGCACCTGCGTGTGGGTTTACTCTCACTCTTTTTCCCTTTTTGCTCTTTCAATAAAATGTTAGTAATTGATTTCAACCCAGGATTTTGGTCTCGTGGTAAGAGTGCAACGCGTGATATGTCGGTTAGGCACATGTCACGGGTTCGAACCATATTGCGTACAAAAGCATGGTATTTATGTGGAAAAGGGTAGAGGGGCAGACCCATTATCCCAACGAGTTTCTAACCGTTCGCCAATGGTTCTCTGGGATTTATAAAAAGATATTTTACCAACATTATCAGTTTCAAAAATAAATAAATGTTAACTGAGTTCTTCCGTCTTTCATGTGATCATCAATTAGTTTTCAAAAGAAACTAAGTAAAAGGTAATACTCTAATGCATTCTGTTTACTGGTTGTCGGCAGCCTGTGAAAGTTTGGTTTTCTAGCTAGTAGTAGCAAAGTTCTAGTTATGTTTGATTCTTTCATGCCCTTCAATTTGTATAGAATTTTCTTCTACTCTGTCCTGTGATCTTTTTGTGATGTAGAAGCCTATTAATATATATACTTCATAAGCAAGCTAGTGGTTCTGAATGCAGTTATGATTTGGACATTTTGAAGTTTTAAATTCAGTTTGTCTTGCAATTTTTCAATGAATTTGTGATTTTGCAGGAAGAGATCTCTAAGTTGAATGAAGAAGTGATGCGGTTGCAAGATCTGGTAAGCAGCTTCTGCACTTCTTTTCAAAGTTTGTACTGGTATGTTTAATTTCCACCTCTTCTATAAATCTCTGCTTGTGGGGAAATCTTTATGCTAGAGCTTCTTATAATTTTGCTGGTACATAGCGATTTCTCCTCCTTCCAACTGAATGAAAAAGATTGTTCCACTATTTAGAATGGAAAACCTGATATAAGTTATCAATTCTTGCAATTATGTTCAACCATCTTTTTATTTTGTATGAAAAATACTTGTGCCTATTAGGGTCCAACAGGAAGAAACTCATTGGGGTAGAGGTAGTTGGGGACATAAAAAAATGAAGATAAAGGTTTTGTGGGTAATCATATTGCTGCATAAATAAATAAAAAGAAGATAGTCTGTGTTCTGGCAGGTTTAGGCTGCTGCGACCAATGTTATTTTTAGGGCTTGGTAGTTGGTAGGTCTTTTTCAGAAAAAAGCATATATGAACATCACTTGTTTTGGCAAAGTCGTCTTGTTTTCTATTGTTTGTTGTTATTTCTTTCAAAACTCATAGTTTTTTTTAGCGTTTCGCTCTGTTTTCTTCATCATGATTTAATTGCTGGCTTTGTTTCCATTTATGGTCTTGTTGGCATTAGCTGGAAGAGTTGAAGAATGGTTGAGGTGTATCAGGCGAAAAGATGAATTTTAGTCGCAGTGGTGGTGATGTGGGGAAGAAAATGGATATTGCAGATGACCCCGTTGATTCTCAGCGTAGAGCAAAAGTGAAAGATGCTATGCGTCATGCCTGGAGTTCATATGAAAAATATGCATGGGGCCACGATGAATTTCAGGTCGAGTTGTTGCTTCTAATTAGTCTTCTTTGTACGGAGATTACCTTTGTTCCATTGTATTTAGTCATTTAACAGTCATATCTTTGGTGGAGGCATCTCAGTAGGGCATCTAAATGGTTTACCTGTTGATTGATGTTCTTCTATCTTTTTTCTCTACTATTTAAAGTTTCGAGTGATAGTGAACAACTTCTATGCTTTACCTTTAAGCCGACCTATTAAACTGCGAATCTTCATATTTTTTTTCATCCTTTAATATTTTGTCGGAAGATGTTGGATCAAGCTTTTCTTTTGTTTTTTGCTTCATCCCTATCGTAGAACAATTTAATCCTTTTTGGTGTGTGTTCTTTTGAATTTTGATCAAGACTTTTTTTGGTGTATGTTTTAGGTTTTATTTGGCTACAAATCGAGGAATAAGCTAATACCTACGTAGATATCTATTTTATTTAAGTTACTTCTTTCATTTATACTGAATAATATCCTGTACTCAAGATTACTGATAAAAAAATATTTGTTCTCAAGGGTTTCTAAAATGCATCCAAGGAGTTACCTCAAAATTTAAATATGTAAAAAGTAAGTCTCAAATACTGTTCAATATTAAATCTCAGAGGCTGATAAATTTCCCTTGATACTTTTCGATCTGCTAGTGGTACTTTAGATATTATATCCTCTGTTTGAAATGTGCCCACAACGATTTGATTGTCGTGCTAAACCTTTGCAATACCAGCCACAAACAAAGAACGGTGTTGACAGTTTTGGTGGTCTTGGTGCAACATTAATCGATTCTCTTGACACACTATATATCATGGGCTTGGATGAGCGGTTTCAGAGAGCTAGAGAGTGAGTTTATTATTTTCTTGCTTCTAAAAGCCTTGAGTTTATCTTTCTTATCCTAGATTGAAGCTTTATTTATGTGAATACCAGCTTTGTGTATGTGGACATTCCATCTTCTACTTTACCTTATTTGGCGGTGATCCTCCTCTGCACACAATATCCATGGTTGTGTTTGACAATATTACTCATGGTCTCAGTTTTGTTCTAACGAAGAAAATGAATTGTGTTAATTAAATATGAACGCGAACCACCAGAATCAAGTAATGATGTATGCGATAAAGCTAAAATGCATCTTGAGTTAGTAATATCTTCTATACTTGTTGTCATCTCTCCGATTAAAGTATGCAGTTACCTAACCTGCCTCCTCCCCAACACCCAATGTCCCCAAAGTCCTCACCCAGAGAGAGACTGCTTAGAGGTCTGTTTCCTTGGATTATGGATTTTATGTGTGGCATCTTGACTTCCCAAAATCATTTAAGTGTCAGTTGCATATCCCTTTTACTTTTAGGTTTTAGGGTTCATGCATTACTTTCTTTTATCTATGAAGCAATATTGCCAAGTGGAAGACATTTGTAACTTTCCATATTTTTGTGCTTCACGTAAGAGTTTATTGTTTGTGGCTAACAAGGAACTCATGGCAGGTGGGTTGCAAACTCCCTGGATTTCAACAAGAATTATGATGCCAGTGTTTTTGAGACAACCATAAGGTTGCTTTATAAGGTTTAATATGCTTTTGTAATGAGTTTACTTAGATTCCTGACGCCTTCTGTCGGCTTTGATGATTTGTTTCTATGTTCTTCACTGATTAAATTCTTTGTAATTCAACAACAGAGTTGTTGGTGGACTTCTTAGTGCGTATGATCTCTCTGGTGATAAGCTTTTCCTAGATAAGGCTCAAGACATTGCTGACAGACTGTTGCCTGCATGGAATACACCCACTGGCATCCCTTACAACATTATCAACTTGTCACATGGGAATCCACATAATCATCGGTGGACTGCGGTAATTCTGAACTTTATCAAATTCAAGTTAAATTTTCCCTGTAGTATAATTCAAGTATCTCATGCTGGGCGTTGTTCTAAATTTTATTTGACAAGTCATTTGATGCTTTACCCTGCACCCATCTTCCATGAAGAGCTGGAGGGGATCCCAGCTTGGGATAAGCTGCAGGGTGAGGATGTTGTGCAGCCACTGGGAGAAATCGTTTCTTCAGTCATTTTTTTCCTTTTAAACACTTGGACAGAATCCTCTTTTCATACCAATGACTATCTTTTGAATGTTGAATATTTCAAGCTCATGGCATGTAATATATAATTTGAATGCACGAATACATCTCTGGAGTTCTAGCACAGTATCCTGGCAGATTCTGCCTCTGAGCAGCTTGAATTTATTGCCCTTTCGCAAAGGACAGGAGACCCGAAGTATCAACAAAAGGTATTCCCAAATAGAAATTCTTAAACATAACATTTTGATAGCTGTTAAATAAAACTACAATATCAAATGGTATAACAGAAAATTGATTAAGCTAGACATACTCGAATCAATGTTCTGCTAGTGACCGAATGGCATATGTTCCTATTTCAGGCGGAGAATGTTATCTTAGAAATCAGTAGAACCTTCCCAGATGATGGTTTGCTTCCAGTACACATTGATCCAGCGGGAGAGCCGGTTGTATACTCCACTATAACGTTTGGGGCCATGGGGGACAGGTGAATGACCTTTCATTATCTTTTTCCATGACTGACCTGATAATGCGAACCGGAAATGGACTGGTATCACCATATTCCTCTTTTCACTGGCATTTAGTTTTCCTTTGTTTCTTTTGTACATTATAGTAAAAGATGTTGTTTCAGCTTTTATGAATATCTACTCAAAGTCTGGATACAAGGATATAGAACAGCTGCTGTGGGACACTACAGGTAAGAAGCTTAAGTTTAAATTTTCTTTATTTTTCCACTGAGATTATGTATAAACTAAAGCAAGGATACTTCATTGGGCCTGGACCAAGTCTTTTGTCATGCGTCATGGCCTAACAAATAGAAATGTTATTCAAATGTTTACATATATAGACCAAATGCCCAAGCAAGAAAGACATGAGTTAGACAACATGAAAAGAAAAAAACACTATTAAGGAGAAACAATGACAACTTGCTGAAGAGTTGATGTAATCTTAATACATACAAACAGTCCTAAACGATTAGAGATATTTATTATTTTACCATTCGACATACGTATAAATATCAGAGTAAGAGTGATTAAATTTACTGTTCTTTTATAAGTAAAAGATTTCATTGATAATAACAAGGCCAACTTGGCCATATACAAGTGATATACGAAAAAGAGGAGAAACCTACAAAATATGCTTCTCTCCGAAAGACACCCAATCCTCTATACAAGCAGGACCTACATGGATGCTCCAAAAGAAAATTAGGGATCGGAGACTACTCCTCAATTGAGCAAAGCTCATCTCCACCCCTTCAAAAGCTCTCCTATTTCTCTCTTTTCAAATGACCCACATTAAAGAATGAGGAGTAACATTCCAGGCCTTGTGCCTTCTTCTCCTAGCTCTACTCTTCCAGCTGAACATCAACTCTTTCACGGTCCTTGTCATTACCCAAAAATGCCAAACCATCTGCTGTTGGTATCTTTTGTCTTGGTTCTGGTGCTACTATAGTTCATGGAGTTCAAAACTTGTGGACTACTGAGGTACTTTAATATAAATACGGTGATCCATCATCTGTTGTTGAATACTGTGCTTTCACATCAACCATAACTGTATTTCTTCGTATGTATTTGTTTCAGCAACCTGCAAATATTGGATATGCAGCACTGGTGATTGGTGGCTCATTCATTATAGAGAGTATGAAATATTCCCTAATAAATACAAGTAGCTAGAATATTCATTCCTTTTATGGTTTTTACCCCTTATCTCACTCTCTACATATTCTTTCCGGACCCTGGATTTCTTTTAGGTATTTCTCTCGTTGTGGCTATACAAGCTGTCAGAAAAGGAGCTGCCGCGGAAGGAATGACAGTGAGAGATTATATTTGGCAAGGTCATGATCCTACAGCTGTGGCTGTCATGACGGAGGTGACCGACATGCTTTCTGGAGCTCTTATCATATTCTCTTTGTCAGTGATGTGTAATGTGATGTTCAATTTGTAGGATGGTGCTGCAGTTACAGGCCTAGCCATTGCTGCTACATCACTGGTTGCTGTAAATGCCACTGGAAATCCAATTTATGATCCCATTTGTTCCATTATAGTCAGCAACCTTCTAGGAATGGTATGTGATGCTAAACCTTAAACTTCTGCTGAAACTCAGGCATTGTAATCTATATGTATTTTTCAGTGTATGTCAGCATTATTAAAAAATTCGAGTTCAAAACTGATCTTATAATTGAAGCTAGGGATTGCAAATGTATAGTCTTTCCTATTAGTTGTTTTATCATTTGCGTACAATCTGAGGTCGAGGATGACACTGAGCGTTCATATTGTTGTGGCGACAAACTTCATTAAGTATGAATTATCAAAAATATACATGTATATTTTTTATGTACCCGTGTACTTATGTTAAATTAGGAACAATTGCTGCATTTTTAAGATGTCACAAAAGTTATCACCAACGTTGAGTCCAACAATTTCATATGAGAGTGAATATTGGCCTCTTAGAACCACCATATCCATGAGATGAGTATTATAAAAGTGCACATGTTAAGATAGATGTGCTATTATACAAGATTAGAAATGATCACATATGTCAGAATGTGGAACAATCATGCTTTGAGGGGAAAACGAGTGAAGGTTGCATGAGATGGTTCTATAATGTCCTATGTTGACCTCCAAATGCACCGGTCCCTTGGTGTAACAATGTGAGTTGAAGGTATTAAAAAAAGGACAAGGTTGACCTAAAATTGATCCAAAAAAAGGAAGATGCAGACCTAAAATCACATGGAGGAAAGTTGTTTCAAAATACCTACAATTTTTCAGAATCCATGTAGACTTAGTGAAGAACATAATACAATTGAGACAAAGTATGCATACAGGAGAAACCAACCAGTTAGGATTAAAGTTTTGTTGTTGGTACACGTAGGTGTGATGTGATGGTGTTTAACTGGAATCCTTTAGCTTGGTTAGATATTGTATGACCATGTAGGGGTAAGTTTGATTTTAGTACATCTACGGTCCTAGAGAACCTCTACTTTGTCCTAAAAGAAAAAATATTGAGTATTAGGATGAAATCGGTCAAAATACACTAATACAGCGGGATAGATATTGATGATTCATATAGCCAATTCTAGCTAGATAGGGATCGAGTGGTTGTTCTTGTTCTTAGCTCTTGTATCTTAGGTCTAAAGTTAAGACTGGCATCGAAGTAACCTGGGTTACTGTGTATAGGAGATGTTGATTGAGAAAAGTGAGATTTGAAGACTCATCTCACAGAATGCTTTCCAGTGTTAGTGATGCACTTTATGTGATCTTTTTCTGATTGGTACAGGGACTGATGACATGCGTGACTAAACTTGGTTGTCAGTAATAAGTGTCTGATGCTTTACGTTTTTTCACCACCTTTTTTTTGGAGCGGGAGAGCATAGGGGGCATTCTTTGCCCGTCATCTCTAACTTAAGTTTTTTAAAAGGGGAGGATTATAATGTAATAATGCAATTTGAAATGCAGGTTGCGATATTTCTGATTCAGAGAAATCGCCATGCTTTGATTGGTAGAGCAATTGATGACCATGACATGGACAGGGTTCTGCAGTTCCTGAAAAATGATTCAGTATGTTGTTTCTGAATCGCTCTTCTCTGCTAACCTCTTTGCCAAACTAAATCATCCAAACTATACTTGCTACACGTTGTTGATTCCATTTATGATTGCAAAAATGAGGTGATTGGACCTGGATTCTTTAGGTTTAAAGCTGAGATAGGTGATGGGATCTGGTTCTTCAATCTATTCTTCAGTTTCTTTAGGGTATTTCTTCTAATATGTCGCTTTATATTGCAGACTTCAATGGCGTAGTGCTGGTTCAAAATTACCTAGAGAGAGCTGGATGTGAAGAGTGGGCTAAACAGGTTATTAGTTTTTCATGCAAACTTAATTATTCCACCACACCACCCCTCATTGGGGTTAGGGAGGAAAAATGTATCCAGTTTTTGCATTTCCATAGCTGACAGCATCAATTAGTTGATAGACTCCTCTATCTTTTCTATAGAAGGTATTAGTTAATCTATCTTATTTTGCACCCGAGGGTGTGGCCTAGTGGTCAACTGGTCATGAAGTGGGTTGAGAACCATGAGGTCTTTAGGTTCAAATCCAGCAGAGCAGAGACAAAAACTCGCTAGGTGATTTCTTCCCATCTGTCCTACCCTTGGTGGACAGAGTTACCTGGTACTTGTCACTGGTGGGAGGTGGCACGTATCTCGTGTAATTAGTTGAGGTGCGCGTAAGCTGGTCCGGACACCACGGTTATCCAAAAAATAAAAACTAGAAAGCATTTAAAACTTCTTTAGCATGCCCATCAGGTGACATGTCTTCAGCGCTACATTGGTGTTTCTCAAGATGACTTCTCTTTGGGAGGATGTAATAAAAAATCAACATAATTCTAAGAAAATAATAATATATAGGACAAAGGCAACTTGAAAAAAAATGAGGGTACCAGGTGGATCTGATGTGTATTGTTAATGATGGTGATTCATCATATCAATATATGAAATACAAACTTGTTCACTTGTTGGTATACACATATACATTAGTCTCTCCTTCCTGTTTGTGTAAAATTCTGTGAGTTGGCATGATTGATTTGCTTGCATAGTTTATTGGTAGTTGTAGAACAATTTGAAGTTTCGGAGATGTTGGTGTGATGTAAAATAAAATCATGATTAAAATCTTAACTTTTAGATGAGCTTTAAGTTTTAAAAAATGACAGTTGTTGAATGTTATTATCTAAAAATATGTTGAATATTTTGGGACATCCTAATATAAAAAAATTGAAATTATTATGGTAAAAGAAGATGGATGAAAAGTGCTAACTTGTATGTTTCTGCATCATGTCTGTGTTTGTGCTTCATAGTTCAAGCAATGGCCTCCTGTACCCTTGGCTGTTCATCTTTCCTTTTAGTTTCTTAACTTAGTTGATCAACGTCTGCAAGATTCTTTAAAGCCTACTCTCCAAGAGGGCGAGTTGTATCCTTTTATGTAGTCATGTCATTACCAGATAAAAGAGTGCGTCTTTTCTTAAGTACAAGTTCCACCAGGATCTTTAACACGCACACATATATAACAAGTAGAGTTAACCGTATGCGATACAGGTTTAGCAATTAATCTTGCTGAGGATCTTACTTTGAGATCATATCTGTCCTTGACATGGAAACCTGGATAGAGCAAAGATATTTTGCCTCATTGATGTAGGACAATTTGGTTCTGCAAGTTTCTTGACCTTACTTTTTTGCTTTTTTGTTGAAGTGATATAATATCTGCTTGGCACATTGTTCATTTCTTGCTAATACATTCTTGAAGTTCAGTTAGCTCATCTCTATTTGATTTTGGTGAACATTGATGATATATTTCATGAATTGATAACTTCAGCTTGAAATATGAAGACCATAAATATTATTTAACTTTCTTCTTCACCCTGAGGCCATGCAGTCTAAAAGCATTATTGATATGTAATAGCCAGTTATTTTCTCTTTTCATATTTAGTTTCGGGAGGCTTCAGAGCAGAAGGATGATGCAGCATTACTGAAACTGATGTCATGCTACGGTACGGCTAACTTTGAAGGTACGATTGTGAATTGCACCTGTTACATGCTATGAAACTTTTTTTTTCTTGGCAGGTGAGGAAGTTGTCACAGCACTAGGGAGTGAAGTTGATCGGCTAGAAAAGGAAATCCAGGAAATAGTTCCAGGCATTAGGCATGTGGACATTGAGGCCCATAATCCAATTGGACCATCTCCATGAGTATATTACTTAATTAATACTGAACTATGCATAGACTTTTTGTTCAAATTATAACAAAATGAGATACACGATTGATGAATTATGGGAACTATTATTTAGCGTGGATGCTCTCAACGAAGCTTCTCTACACTGACAGCTGCGTAAAACTTGTTTGAAGAATGTCATTTCAGTGTAGGGGATAATGATCCTCTGCTCGTCTTTTTTCTTGTGAGTGTACAAAAGCAGCTTTTACTCATTTCCGGCGACGGTTGTGCAAGTGGAAAGCAACTCAGTGATGTATGAAAAGGCACCTTGGAGAGATTTGATACCCATTAAGCCAGCTTAAAGAATGGTTCCTGGTTTAGTACTCTCAGGGGATATCATGTAATATATGAACATTAGAGAATCATTAGACATGGTTAAGATTTGTCCATTGATAAGAGTGCAACATGTGATGTGTGGGTTTGAACCCTGCTGCAGACAAACACATTGTATTTAAGTGGAGAAGGATAAAAGGGCAGGCTCGTTATTCACTAGTTTTGAACTATGGTGCACTGGTACTTTGAGATTTCTTGATTGTCATAAGAATTATTGATGGTTCAGATCTTCACGGTTTCCACTATTTCCTCCTTAAACATAGTAGTGAGTGACTAGTGAGTTGTACTCCTGCTGCTAACTGCCTACTGATGCCAATATTTATCGTCAAATGAGGTAGATATTCATTCTATTTTTTGCTGTAGTTCTTTAGCTAACTAATGATTATGTTCATTTTCCAGCAAATAACTTTTTGGCACGTTACATTTAACCCTCCGTAATTACCTCCATGGCACTCCAAAACTAAGGCAAAGACACGTTACAGCGACAACTTTGAGTTTATTAATTTAACGAAGAAGAGTATTTCCATCGTGCTTTCTTTTCCTATATTTTTTTATTCTCCTGAAAGAGTAACCAATGAGATAGAGAGAAGGGATATGTTCCTCTATTTGTCAGTTGCCTCCAACTTATGAGGCGAATGGAACAAAAAGAAGCTAAAAGCCAAATATTTTTCAGGTTGAAATTTTTAATATTTCCATCTACTTTTGCGGAGGGCAAAGCTTAACATTTAAACTTGGCGTTAGTCGTAAAAGTGAAAATGCCAACAATTGAAAGTACCAAACACGAGTGTGACAAAAATGAGAAAATTGGATCTGCAGTACATGACTGCTAAGCGACTGAAGGTTATGCGTAGTCTATAATTCTATATAACTGCACTATATTAGAAGCAAATACTCCATTGATTGGAATGGAGTTGACAACAGTTATAACAGAATTTGAAGCGCCAAGAAATCTTGTTTGAAACAATTACAGTACATGTAACAGAATCTGTTCTACAAATGCTAAATTCAACAACATTCAACTGTTTGGGGTCTGATTTTTTCCACCCAAGACCTCTATAAAAAGTTGGCCTAATTCTATGAACCACACCTGCGTGTCTTACAAATAAAAACGAAAGCAATACGTAGAAGAAAGCCCATCTCAACCATCTGCATTATCAGCCTTTCTTCACAACGAGCTAGCAGAAACATGAATAGACGAAGTGGTTCTTTTTTAAAACATAATGGGATATGTGATCTGTTAAAGCAGCAGAGGAACCAGGAAGAATATCAGCTGGAACAAGTATCTGTGTCTTTCCAGAAGCGATCCTCTTACCAGCCACATTGGCATAAAAGAGGCCTGAGATGGCTGGTACGAAAACATCACTCTCAGAACACATGTAAAAGTCGATTACTTTCTCCAGTTCAGAAGATTCTGAGTAGAGAAACTTTGCCTTTTTATCAATGGGCATTATGCTTTCCTGCAGTTGTGTTTTCGGAGGTGTGAGCAAAACAAATATTGAACTCACACATGGAAATACATGGAGGCATATAGATTCTTTTGCTTCCTAAATGTAAGATCCAACAATAGGAAACACAATAGGAAGGAAATCAGACCTTTGTATACGTTTTAGGAAAGAGATCCTTCAATGCATCAAGGCTGCTATCCCACCTTGATTGAGTCAGATATAGAGTTGTATCCTTGTTGAAACCAACTTTTCTCAAGAACATACCTATCTCCTCTGGACCATAGCAGCTCTTTGATTTAAGAGCACTGTCTCCTTGGCAACTCTTTCTCTCCAATATATCAATCCTCAGATCCACTGCAATAAACTGTCCATTTGATTTTGCGCTCAAAGTTCTTAAGCGCTCCACCATGGACTCAACTACCTCATTAACTTCTGGTTGAAGCTCTAGAGTTCCAAACATTGCCGTACATGCAATTGAGTCGATATTGCTCTTCTCTTTCATTTTTTTCATGTTCACTGAAGGAAAGTATGTTGCCAGCCTTATGTTTCCCTTAGATGTGAAAACTGGCTCAATATTCTCAGCAATATAATCTTCAGAAACCCTATTTGGAACCTTCACGACAGCAAGATTTCTTGCTGAGACTTCAGCAGGCTGAGTTTTTGCTACTTTGACCACCCCATCTAGGCTTCTCATAAAGTTATCAACATCATAGATGTCCTCAAAGTTCCTGAAAGTCACAAAAGGCCTTTATGAATCTTCAAACTTTGGGTGACTAAAAAGTGTGGACCTGGATGATATGAGAACTAGAAAGAAATTCACAGATGATCAGCAGTACTGCAAAGCCTTAGGTTTTGAAAGAGCTCTATAAATATTCAGCAAACTTAATATACATCCAGCTTTTACTTTAATTTCCCGCTTCCAAAAGAGTATAGTTCTGCAGAAAAAAACTTCAACTAGGAAAATGACGCATGAATGCCATATCCAATGTCTGCCTCAGGACACAATCTTCCAAATTAGTACTATCGGACACAAAAAGAGTAGAAAAGTTTCAAGTGTCTGCTAGGGCTTTAAGCGCAACTAAAGCACAAGCTTCTCTAAAGAAAAAGCAACACATTGACACACATAAATAAGAAAAATAATGATTACAATAATAATCATATGGACCAAAGAATTGAAAATTTGCAATTAATTGAAAGACAGTTTGTGGGAATTGAGGAGTGGTCGTTGCCTGCCCTAAACTGCCTATTCATGGCACAGCACCTTTTGTACGCTACCTGAGCTCAGTGATTAAGCTTGCCTTGAGTGGGGCCTTTAACAACACTGCTCCAAATGCACAAAAGATAAAAGGAGAAGTAGAAGATGAGAAAAACGCAAGAGCCTTGTGCCATGAACACAGTTAGCTCTTCAAAACTGGGAATGGAGTGAAAAAATAAAAATAGAGGAAGATCTAAGAAAATAAATAATGGAGGTTCTGCCCATAGAAATTGCATACAGTATCTTGGCTCATGAGATCGAACTTAGTTTCCATCTGGGCAAATCAGGTACAAGAATACGATGTTACAATGGCTTATGCAGAAAGAATAATTCAACTAACCTCTATCAATGTCAAAATAAATACACATTAAATTCCTAAAACAGGTCTCATTTGAAACAATACTAGAGCTCTACAAAAATGACAAGAGAGAGGAAAAAACATAGAGAACACTGACCTCTTATCCCCAGGTTTGCTCCCCCTGACGTCTGGGATTACAAGAGTTGCACGCAGATACCTCGCTACTATCACAGCGTCAGCAATCTAACATGCCAGTTGCCACACAGAATAAGACAATAGAAGAGTAGAAAAACATAGACACAACTTAGCTTATGTCTTAAACTCATCCTGTAAACATTATATGAATCTGCACTTTGCTGACAGCATAAACAGAAAGGCAAAATAATGATGTAATACAAGGAAGCGGCACATATTAATGTTTGATTCCTCCAAATTAATGAACTAAATGTTTGATTCCTCCACATACAAGGAAGTCAATAGAGAAATAACCATGACATAAAGAATACAGGAAGATCAAGTAGTGGCTTAGAGCACCCCTACACAGAAGAAATAAATGCAATTCACATGTGTCCAGTTGAAATATGTGTATGCCATGGAAGCTAGAGCACCTTATGCATACAATCATTTCAGAAGCAAACAGACCAACTAAAAATGTATGTTGGACAACTGACCTCAGACGATTATCAACACCCACAGAGTAAAAAGGAATAAAGTATCAAGTATAAAAGTAAACAAAAAACCAAGAAAATGGGTGTTCAATGTGATTCGTTCACTATAGCTAGTTATGCCTCGTATACTATATAGTTTTATATGATTTTCGCAAAAAACATGTTGTGCTCCATTTATAGTTTTCAACACTTAATTGAGTAGGAGAAAGATTAGTGGTAAGTCCTACTGTCGAACGTCTCCACGGATAATCCTAAACATTAGTAAAATCTGTACTGCCAATAACATCATAAGCAAACTTGTAGATACCATTTGCAGCAAACAAATGCTTGACTATAAGATAGAACCTAGAGTTTGCAATTAATTTGTTAAGTAAATTGATGAACTCACGATCTAACACTAGTAAGATACCTGAGAGACATGATATTCAGGACCATTAGTGAGTGAGAAGGTAACAAATCCTTGTGATTGGTCAGCTTCTTCTGTAGGGAAAATCATAGAATAAGAGATGCACAAAATGCAGAAAGAAATTAAGGTAGTAAAAGATAACCTTAAAAATTCAAGGTTATTAAGTTACTCACGGAGAACTGGTTTAGTCCAGCAAGGCTTTAGGGATTTCCCATTCTGTATCCAAGGGCCATTTCCCAGGCTCTGCTTACTGGTGCTATGGATAGATATATCAGAATCCACCTTTATCAAGAAGAAAAGAGTCAAAGAAAATCAGAAATGTCTAAACAATAAAATCAAACAATTAAAGGAAGAATACCACATAATCAAATGTTAACATTATACTTTTTTTTGGGCGTAATCTTATAGGATCTCCAAATGCAGAAAACCTACGAGATAAATCTTTTTAGCTAAGGCTAAGCCAGAAAACAAAGGATATTTCAGAAAACTGTGAAGTCTTCTTGGTAATGGTTGTGCAAGTTTGCTGTAACTGCCCGCTGGAAGTTATTTGTTGACAGAAAATACTAAAAAGTGTTTTCATATAGAGATAATGGTAAAAAACACACCTAAAGTATCACTATTTTGCGATTTTTCTACTTGAACTATCAAGTGTTCGCATTTTCTACCTGAACTATCACAAACTATTTATCAGAAACACACCTCAACTAATATCTAATGGTGCGTGGTGTACACTTTTTTTGTTTAAAAATGGTTCTAAATGGCACTCCACGCGGATAATTAAAGGAATTATTTTTTTTTTAAATGGAAAAAAAGAGATAAAGGCACATTTGAAGTATAACTTTTTTGCGAGTTTCCCACCTGAACTATCATGTGTTTGCATTTCCTACATGAGTTATCACACCAACAATTTATCAAAACACACCTCGAAATTAATGAGTAAGCTGCTGGGTGGACGAAATTTATTGAACAAATTAAACTGACACCCGCCATTTGGCGAGTGCATTCAAACACTTGGTCTAGTTAGTTGCGAGGTGTGTTTTGATAAATAACTGGTGATAATTCAGGTAGAAAAAGCAAACTTAACTGCATAATTAGATTCATTTCGAACAATATAATGAAATCGAGAAACACGATTACGGGAAAAATACTCCAACAGGTAAAACCTAAAGTAGCAACAGAAGAAATATCACAACAAAGCCAAATGAAATGAAAATCAAAAGTTGCAGTAATAAGAGTATAGAGAAGGCGGAAATTACAGGAAGTGAAGCAAAGTGATCCCTCGTGATCATGTTACCAAGCATTACGAACATAGTAACAGTAAGAACACCAGCCACTATTTGTCTCGGATCCACTGCCATTTCTCACGGATCCACGAAAACTCTGTTCGTCTTCCTTGCAAATTTCAAAAATATTCTCACACTGTGCACAAGGAATCAAATATAACTGTGGAACTTGGAGCAACAAGTTACAGTGGAAATGTGGATTATGATACGGGGTTTATATACTATAAAAGAATGATCGGCGGGACAAGTCATTACCAAGTAGCAGCAAATGTAGAGTGTAGTGTTGTTATTAGCCAGTTGGACTAATTAGGGCCAAATGGGACAGGGACAGAGTGGCGCTCGCAATTTTTTTTTTAACGTACATTTTTCTGTCACCGACACTTGTTTTGAAACGATTAAGCGCCTAAACACAACGCCGTTATCACTTATTTAACGTCTCATTTTATGTGAGGTAGTTTAATTGGAAATAAATTTTAAGAAATAAAGATTTTTTTTAATTTTATAATTTAAAACAAGCTAAAAATATTTATATATTTATAGATTACTTCGTTAAGCATAAAAAATAAAATTTAAATTAAATTATTATTATATAAAAAAATATATCTTTTTTAATTGATTAAAAAAAATATGTCATATAAATTGAGACTGTCCACTCCCGGCCCAAATTTCTTTCTTTCAAGTTTTTCTTTTACTAATTTTGAGCAAATATTATGTAAAATGAATGAAAAAAACAAGTAAAGTCAGGACTTATTGATGGGCTTCACGACTTTCATTTTTTTGTAGCCTTCTTTTTTTCTTTAATTTTTTAAAATATATTGTGTTTTATAGTCTTTTATTTGATTTAAATATATCAACATTATTCAAAAATAAAATAAAAAGATAGATCTACTTAGTTCGGCATTCTTACGTGTCATTCTTCTTTATACAAATTATTGATATTCTTTCTATCCTAATTTATATGGCATGCTTTTTTTAATCTATCCAAAAAAGAGTGATGTTTGTTAATTGTGGTGGACGAAAAAAGTGGATAACACAAGCACCCAAAGATCTTAAGATGTGAGTACGAAAGAGTCTTATTACATAAGATTTGAAGGGGGGACAAATATGTCTAATCTTTGGAAGAAAGAATGTTAAGAAGATATGTAATCATTTGTAGAGCATGATGCCAAAAAGACGGAGGTATGGAAGCATGAATCAATAAAGTGCGGACAATGTTATTAATGGTACGAATTTTGCGTTCGGCTTTCCCATTTTGTAAAGACGTATGAGGGCAAGAAAAACAAAAATTGATCCCATTATGTGCACAAAATTCCCAAAACACCCCATTGTCATATTCTTTGCCATTATCACATTGGATATTTTTTATTTCTCGTTCGAATTGGGTTCTAATGAATGCTCTAAATTTTAAGAAGATGGAAAAAACTTGAGATTTTTTCGCTATTGGAAGTCCATAAAAATTTAGAATGATCGTCCAAAAAGAGAACATAATACCTATGACCCAAAGAACTAAGAACATGAGACGTCCATAGATCACTATGAATAATATCAAATGACATTAAAGTATGAGAATTAGAGTCTACAAATGACAACTTAACATTTTTTCCTAAAGAGCAAGATTGACAATTCGGAGTACTACGCGTACCCTTACAAGAAATAAAATTGTTTTTATCTAAGGAAGACAAAATAGACGACCCTGGATGACCTAGACGAGCATGCCACAAGGAAGGAGCCATAGCTGAAAAAGTTGATGGCAATGCGTGACTCGAGAAATCGAAACTTGGCGTGATAGGATAAAGATCTCCCCTACTATCACACCTCGTGGGAGGACTCCCCGTCTTGAAATCCTTCAGAGAAAACCCAAATGGATCAAATTTGACAGAAACAGAATTATCAGTGGTGAATTTATGGACAGACACCAAATTTTTAATCAATTTAGGAGCGTGAATGGTATTTTTCAAAATAAGGGGTGGATGGGGGGAGATAACGTTTTATGATTGTAACCACAAATTGAAATTGAATTACCATTATCAACAAGTATACCACGATTGTTGCTCAAATTGGAATAAGACGAGAGAGTACCTGAGTCGGACGTTATGTGGGTAGTGGCTCCGAAATCCATGTACCAATTTTGAGTCCGGTGGATGCCCTGCTTCCCCGACCCAAAACCTGGTCTGAAACCCGAGACTGGACCCAAGAAACTGGGCCTGGGCTGTTGAGAATTATGGGCCCAATTTCCCGAGTAATAACCCTGAAAACTGCCATTGTATGGCTCAACTTGGCTAACCCAATTCCACTGCATAGGGGCCCTCTGTGGGGCCTAAAATTGTTGCTGCTGACTGACTCGAGGGCCACTACCGCCACCACCACTGTTCTAGCTGCCACCCATGTTGCTGCAGCGATTTTTGCCATTATTTTTTTTCGATTCTTACCCATTTTGCCTCCACCGTTGTTACGATTTTGGCCCGAGTTTTTGGAATTGGAAGGGGGAAAATTAGAGTCGATCGTCATGACTACGGGACTAGCACCGGTAGCCGCTTTCTTGGCCAAGCCGGCTTCTTTGAGCGTCAGCATAGAACGAGCCTGATAAAATTGCGGAAGAGGGCTGCTCCGACGAAGAAGCGTGCCAACACCACTATATGCCTCAGAAAGGCCTGCAACCATCTGAAGGACAATACGATCGTTGGTAACTGGCGCACCAACGTTGCGGAGTTGGTCCGCTAATTCCTTCAACCTTTTGCAATATGCTGAAACGTTAGGAAAATCTTTCATATTGACGTGGGAGAATTCTTGCTCCAAGGTAACAACACGAGAATTTTGATTATCTTGGAATATATCACGTACTCTATTCCAAGTCGCCATCGCCGTAGCGTCTGGCTCGATAATCATCTACAACAGGTCGATAGAAATAGTGGAATAAATCCACTGAAGAACAGTAGCATCAAGTGTCGTCCATAACGTAGGATCATCCTCGGGTTTTGGCACTATTGTATCCGTATGAGCCGCGGGGATAATGTGATAGAGGACTTGATGCGAGCGTGCATGAACTTTGAACAGTTCGGCCCACGTCGCATATTGAACGTTTTCTATTTCAAGAATGATAGAGATGTGATTCTTGATATTAGAAAAAGTAAGGGCAGGGGGAAGCGTGTTCTTAGCCATAATCGCATCCAAGACGTGATGTAGGGATTTGAAAGAAAAAATTGGGAAGAGAAAAATAATTTCTCGACACGGAAACCGAGGAAGGGCTCGGAACCGGGATCTTTGGACGGAAAGTTTGGGAGAAAATTTGAGAGAAAATATTAACCTAGACTTCTGATGCCATGAAAGAAATAATCCCTTGATTATTTTCATTAATTGAAAGACAATATATACAATTTACATATTTCCATAATAGGAAAATCATATTCCTATTCTACTCCTAAAACCTTATTCTATTTGGAGACTAACTATACAATTATGGTAAGAGTACAAAACTAATTAAGATACAAGACTAATATACACATTGTATACAAAAGCAGCCCATATGTGGGCTGCTACAGTAACCTGAGATATCACTGTTCATCCGATATACACATGTATATTGTGTATATCGGATGTATATTTAACACATATATTCATTGCGACATTAATACATGTTACTCCTAATAAAGAAGATAATTATAGTGGGGGATGAAAAGTTGACTAATAAAATTTAAAGACTTTTGAGCTATTAAAAATAAAATAAATAGATAAATGAAGGGAAAATGTCAAAAATGGAGAAAAAAAGATAAATACTCCCTCCGTCTCAAAATACTTGTCGTGTTTTTCTTTTTAAAAGTCAATTTGACTAAATTTCAAAGCTAAATTAGATTAGAATAATTTAATATTTTAAAATTAAAATTTAGATATTCGGAAACTATACGAAAAGTACTATAAGTTGCAATTCTTCTCATATTAATATAATGAAAAATATAACTAAAATTGTTGGTCAAAGTTCATATAGTTTGACTCTTAAAAAGCGTAATGCGATAAATATATATATATATATATATATATATATATATATATATATATATTGATTTAGACAAAGCAAAAATATAAATAATTCCAAAGTAAAAATAATTTTTGTTTATTGCCGATCAATATATAACCACTAATCTGATATTTAAATATCGCAACACTAAATGTATAATATGAAAATGTTAGATCATTTTTCTCTTGTAGACTAGTAGGGCTGGCCAGTGGGCGGGACAGCCCGACCCGAGCCCGTCACGAGCCCGCCCCGGTCCCGCCAAAAAAATAAAAATAAAAAATTACGGGGGCGGGACTCGAACTCCGGACGGGACGATGTCTCGTCCCGCGAGACCCGAGCCCGCCCGACCCGACCCCGACCCCGACCCCGACCCCGACCCCGCCCCTTTGCAAAAATGGCCGTTGCACCAACGACCATTTTAGATTATGGCCGTTGGCCAACGGCCATTTTAGCCCCCCCCCCCTCCCCCAACCCCCTACCCCTTAATATTTATTTTTAACCCATAAGTTATTATATTTACACTTTAACCCAATTTTTCAACTATAAATAACTCATTTTCTCTTCATCTTTCTCACAAATCTTCCTACAATCTCTCTAATTTCTCAATATATATCTCTACAAGTCTACATTGTTTGCTAAATATTCAATTTTATTTATTCATTTGGGAATTGGGAGTGAAGTTGGCAACTAACTTGAGGATCTTCCATCGAGCAAAGTTTCAATTTTCAACCTCTCGATTACACGTCGACGTTACGTCGGCGTTTGGTACATTCGTTCCTTCATTAAATTATTATTGTCTGTTTATTTAGTTTAGATCACTTAATTTTATTGTCTTTAATTATTTATTTATTTATTTATTATCATAATTAAAATGGAAGGATTAAAAGGTATGTTTAAGGGTAAGGGTAAGGGTGCTTCTTCTAGTAGGGGCAACCGGGGCAAGAGTACTTCTTCTAGTCATCTTATTCCTACACGGATGATTTTGTTGATACTCAACATTTTCCTACAATACCATTAGATTTAGAGCGGGAGCTATTTTCGGAACTCAAGAAGACTTTAATTTAGACGATGATCTAGATGATATACCCACTAATGTTGATGACAACACACCCACTAGTGCACCTTCAACCGAAATACCTCCTATTCCCCCTAGTATGAGACGAGGTCCAAAAAAACGACCATTAAAATCGATGCATGGACATTTTTTGATAGGGACGTAGAAAATCAAGTAGCCATATGTAAAATTTGTAAAAATGTTTTAAAATTTAAAACTGGAAAAGGTCACGGTAGGACGGGGGTTTAATTAGACACGTAGTAAGTGCTCATCCAGCTAGGTATGCCCAATACCAGGCTTCAAAACCGGGTGCGCAAACGCCGCTCCATCGGGACAAGGTTCACATACGATATCGTCCCGACCAAGTACGGGGTCAAATTAACCCTATGACGGGGGGAATTGTAGGCTCTAAATACAATAAACATAGAGATAGGGAAGCAATATCAAAATTAGTTGCTTTGTGGAGGGTTTGCCTTTTTCATTTCCTTCATCTCCCGGTTTTATTCATTACATTAGAGATATATATAATCCTCGCTTTTAACGGTTTTCCTAGATCAACTGTTAAGAGAGATGTATTTAAATTCGCGCATGAATATCAACAATATTTACGTTTTTCATTATATCATTTTAATGGCAAAGTATCCATCACGTCGATATAGGTCGTAGTACTAACAGACCACGATTATTTAATCGTAACTTGTCATTGGATAGATTATAAATGGTCTATGCAAAAACGTATTTTAGCGTATAGATATATAGATGATAGGCACACTTTGGTACTTTTATTGCGAAAATATTTATCAAGTGTGTCATTATTACGGAATAACCGATAAAATTATGACTATTACATTAGATAACGCTTCTAATAACAATTACGCAATTACAATTTTAAAAAATAGTTTAACTCCGTCTTTTCCAGACCATTTTCATATAAAATGTGCGTGCCATATATATAACTTAATTGTAAAGGATGGTCTATCACTTTTTGAAGACATTCTTAGTAAAATACAATTTGCTATAAACTTTATTTTTAAAAGTAATAAAGTACAACGTAGAAAAGAATATAAAAAATTTTGTCATGATTGTGGACTACCTTTTAGAAAAATTCCACAAGAAGTATCCACTAGGTGGAATTCTTTATACGAGCAACTACTTGTTGCTTATGACTATAAATTACCTATAACTTTATTTTTTAACTCTCATAATAAAAAGCCAGTTGATATGATTTTAGATAGTGATTGGGAAAAAATTTCCGAACTTATTGTATTTTTAGAGAAATTTTTTCAAGCAACAAAAGAATTTTCCGGTATATATTATCCTACTATTTCAACTATGTTATTTTATATAACTCTAATATTTTTATTACTTAGTGAATATATGAAAAAACCGACTTATAAGGCAAACTATTAAAAAAATGTTTCTCAAAATAAAAAAATATTTTATTTCTATTCCCTCTATTTATATTATTGGTTCTCGTATTAAATCCTACTATTAAAATAGACGGTACTAAATCACTAATTGAAACTATTTACGATTGTATAGAAGTACTACCACCTCCAAGTCCCAAAAATCTAAATCACCCACCACCTATTGAACAAACTAAAGAAGAAGTATTGTCTAGCGTAGAACACCAATGCAAAAATATATATAGATTTTATCAACAAGAAAATGCTAGAAACTTACCGACTTCCATACCATCTTCTTCATCTTCAATACAACCTCACAAAAGACATCTTGTTTACTGCGGCTAATATTGAAAGCCTCGAAATAGAATGTGCGGTCGTACCTCTACTACTAACCAAATTAGCGAGTTGGATATTTTTGTTTTACGGGGTTACATCCGTATCAAGAAGTTATCAATGAAGATGGACATGAAGACTTGCTTTGAAATACGGAGGGAGAATGAGAAGACCTTTCCGACACTTTCATTGATGGCTCGAGATGTTTTGAACATTCAAGCGTCGTCAATGCGTACGAAAGCGCTTTTTCGCGAGCGGATATCAAATAGGAGACCACGACACTCATTAGCGGAGACGACTTGAAAATTGCGGTATTATTCAGAGATTGGATACGAGCGGAGCGGAGAAGGTGCGGTCAACCGGAGATCAACGAAGAAGATGATGAAAACTACAACGAAATCTTAACCGAAGGTAGTGGAAGCGACGTGGATCAATTTGACCAACAAATACCAATTCCAACCGAAGAACCACATGAAATCATCAAGCAATTAGAACAGGTTTTTTTGAGAATGTAATTTTTTTAATTGTAATTTTAATATTTTATTATGTAATTTGTAACTTTTGGACAACACCACAAAGTTGCAATTTAGATTTTAGACAATTGTATTTGTATTACAAAAAAATCATATGTCTATTAAATAATATAAGAGGCACAAAAACAGCCTTGGGATGTTTTTATTACACTATCTTATTTTGTTTATTGAGTTTTTTTTTATACATATGTTATTTTAAAAAAAAAAAAAAAAAATGAAAAACCCGCCGTATCCCGCCCCGCGCCCGACCCCGCCCCGAGCCCGCCCCGACCCGAGCCCGATGGGATCGGGATCGGGACGGGACTTGCTCCAGTCCCGCCGGACCCGACCCCGCCAGAACCCGCCAGACCCGACCCCGCCCCTTCTCCCGTCCCGCCCCGACCCCGACCCCGCCAGACCCGAGCCCGGCCCACTGGCCACTCTTATTGTAGAGTACCCGGATATTATAGAGACATACACTCAAATGAAAGAGTCAATTGTTTACCCAAAAAAGGTATAATTGAATTTGTTAGTGGTTTAAAGTATACGCGGACTGCTTTGCTATAGTTGATAATGAATTATAAACAATAAGAAAATAATAGAAATGATAAGTAACAGAATTAGCATGATCTGTCTTTTTCCTGAGCAAGATAGGTCCGAGCTAATTACGATCTTTCACAGAATAACTTCGGTTATAAATGAAAAGCAAGAACATTGTATTGAGCTTATAGAGTTATGAGTGCAGATTACAGAGTGTGAAATTGAATGCCCTTCCAACATGAAGGTTGAACTCCTTTTATAGTTATGAAAATAAAGTATTTATCCGAAAATCTCTCTCAAATTAAATGTCATTAATGCTTAAAGAGTAATGATTGACGTCATATTTGGATCGAATATACGTTGAGTACCTCCGAAACTTTACTCAATGTCAACTGGGTCGGTCGTATCCGGGTTTTTCTCAATTGCTTCCATCTCTCGATCATGACTTGTATCCGATATCAAATCTATCCATTTACCTTGAATCCTTAGTCCGATCTTACCACGTGTCATTGCCGAATTTTGCTGTATACCTTAATTCTTAGTATGGTCATTTAAGTATTGAAAAGTACATATCTAATAAAGTTATTTTGATTTTCTTGAAGACAATAAAATCGTTTGAGAATATATCCAACAAAATCACTTCAACCGAAAAAGTCACTCATCTCATAGAAAAACCGTTACTATTTGTGCTCAATTCCTAATCTTTTTACTCTCACAGTACTTGACCAAGTTGAAATGAACACCACAAGTTTAAAAACCAACAATACCTCTGTTAAACATTGATACTAAACCAAACAAATAAATTCTAATCCCAGGATAAATTTTAGACATTATAAAATTTTCTTTTACACTATATGTCCATTTAAAAGTAATTACATTTACCGATCCATAACAAGTAAAATTAAGAATCTCAAATAAGATAAGGTAATATCAAATGTTTAAATTTTACTTATGACTACTCCTATTATGTTACTCCCTCCGTCCAAAAAGATTGATCTACTTTTTTGTCTCAAAAAGATAGTATCCTTTCTATATTTAAAAACAATCTAACTTTATAAGATTATTTATAATCACACAAATATTTAAAATTTATTTTGGATCACACATTTTAAAAGTATTCATTTATTTCTTAAACTTTATGCCAAATCAAAGTAAGTCCAGTAGGTTAAAGATAACCCCCTTTGAAGTACCCTGTGTGGAGTCCGGGGGCTGCTTCTGCGCTGGCTTTGCTAGCTTGCATGACGGGCTGCATTTTTTTAATCAAATTTTAGTTTAGGTAATGTTATTAAACGGAAGTTATAGGAGTAACAAACTAAACAATTGTTTACTCTAGGGGTGGCCAGTGGGCCGAGTTTGGGGCAGGGCGGGGCAGGTCCCAGCGGGACTGGGGAAATAGTGGGGACCGGTCCTCCGGTGGGCCCCGCGGGCTGGGACTGGCGAGACAAGCTGATGTCCCATACCGTCTCTCATCCCGCCGGAAAAGGGTACCGGTGTTGGGGGGGTGGGGCGGGGTCGGGTCGGTAGCGGGATTCTAGTATTTTTTTTTAGACACTTATTTCAAAAAAGCTATGAATATAAATATTTAAATAATTGAACAAGATAGTGTAATAAAAACGTCCCAAGACTGTTTTTGTGCCTCTTATGTTATTTAATTGAAATATATATTTTTTTGTAATACAATTTCAAAATTACAACTTTGTGGTGTTGTTCAAAAGTTGCAAATCACATAGTAAAATTGCAATTTAAAAAATTACATAGTTATAAACACCTTTTTTAATTTCTTCACAATGTCTTGTGGTTCTTCGGTTGGAATTGGAATTTGTTGGTCAAATTAGTCGACGTCGCTTCCAGTTCCCTCAGACAAGATTTCATTGTAGTTTTCGTCGTCTTCTTCATTGATCTCCGGTTGACCGCACTTTCTATGCTCCGCTCGTATCCAATCTCTGAATAGAACTGTAATCTCCAAACTGTCTCCCGCTAATGAGTGTATGTGCTCTCCTATTTGAAATCTTCAGGTAGAAAAACGCTTTCAGACGCTGTTGATGACGCTTGAATGTTCAACACATCTCGGGCCATCTTTGCTAGTATCGGAAATGTCTTCTCATTTTCCCTCCAATAATTAAGCAAGTCTTCATGTCCTTCTTCATTGAGAACTGCTTGGTACGGTACAACACCATGCAAAACAAAAACATCAAACTCGCTAACTTGATTAGCAGTGGAACCACTAAACATTCTATTTCTAAGGCTTTCAATACTAGCCGCAGAAACAACATGTTATTTATAAGGTTGTATTGAAGAAGAATATGGTATATAAGCTGGTTGGTTGCTGGCACTTTCTTGTTGGTAATGCATATATACTTTTTTGCATTGATCGTGTATGCTAGACAAAATTTCTTCTTTAGTTGGTTCCTTAGGTGGTTGTTTTGTCAGTTATA
This sequence comes from Anisodus tanguticus, assembly GCA_034509755.1. NCBI lineage: Eukaryota > Viridiplantae > Streptophyta > Magnoliopsida > Solanales > Solanaceae > Anisodus > Anisodus tanguticus. The sequence goes on along the minus strand of CM067545.1, from coordinate 1,372,675 downwards.
CCATAATAATCGCAAACTTCATCAATATTTTGTGCAATAAAAGTTTCAGTGTGACTATTATCAATATATCTATATGCTAAAATACGTTTTTGCATAGACCAATTATGATTTATCCAATGCCATGTTATAATTAAATAATCATTGTCGTTAGTACTACGGTCTATATCAAAAGTGATAGATACTTTGCCATGAAAATGATATAATGCATAACGTAAATATTGTTGATATTCATTTGCAAATTTTAAAACGTCTCTCCTAACAGTTGATCTAGGAAAATCGTTAAAAGCAGGATTACACATATCTCTTATGTAATGAATAAAGCCAGAAGAGGAAGGAAATCACCGCAATTAATTTTTCCATTGCTTCCCTATCTCTGTGTTTATCGTATTTAGAACCTACAATTCCCCCTGTCGTCGGGTTAATTTGACCCTGTACTTGGTCCAGGACACTATGTGAACCTTGTCCCGATTGAGAGCGCATTGACGCACCCAACTTTGTAGCCTCGTATTCATCCCACCTAGATTTGTGAAATCCATTGTACATGTCTCAATAAACCTCCCGTCCCACCCTGACCTTTTCCGATTTTAAATTTATAAACATTTTTACAATTTTACATTTAGCTACTTGATTCTCTTGGTCCCTATAAAAAATATCATTCAGCTAATTTTAATTTTCGTTGTGTGGAGCCTCGACTCATACTAGGGGGAATAAGAGGCGTTCCCATTTCAGTTTGAGGGTGAAACTCAGTATGAGGTTGAGGTTGTTGAGGTTGTTGAGGTGCACTAGTGGGTGTGTCATCTAGATTATCGTCTAAATTAAAGTATGGATCAGTTGCATAATATATCTCATCATCTAATTGTATATCATTAAAAAATCTGTTTCATCTATATAAGTGTAATCAATCAAATCATCTTGACTAGGAATAAGATGACTAGAAGAAGTACATTGCCCTTGTTACCCCTACTAGAAGAAGTACCCTTACCTTAATCGTACGTCTAAATCATTTCATTTTAATTATGCAAATAAATAATTAAAGATAATTAAATTAAGTGTGATAATTAAAATAAAGTAACAATAATAATTTAAAGAATGAACGAAGGTACCAAACGCCGATGTAACGTCGACGTGTAATCGAGGTTGAAAATTGAAACCTTGCTCGATGGATGATCCTCAAGCCAGTTGCCAACTTCAGTCCCAATTTTTGAACTTTGATACAATTATACAAATGAGCAAATAAAATAAAATATTTAGTAGGCAATGTAGACTTGTAGAGAGATATATTGAAAGATTAGAGAGACTGTAGTAAGATTTGTGAGAGAAAATGAGGTATTTATAGTTGAAAAATTGGGTTAAAGTGTAAATATATTAACTTAGAGGTTAAAAATAAATATTAAGGGCAGGAGGTTTATGGAATGGGATGCAAAAAATGGCCGTTGGAACCGTTGCACAACGACCAAAATCTAAATTTGGCCGTTGTTGCAACAGTTAGTTTTGCAAAGGTGGATTGGGTCGGGACGGGAGAAGCCTAGGTCCCGTCCCGATTTCGAGTCCCAACACTGTATTTTTTTTTTTAGATTGATCGGGCCGGGCCGGGGAGGCCCACTGGACAGCCTTAGTTTACCCATGTCTCATTTTGTTTTCTACGTCCATGTCTTCACTCGGCTAAACCCGGGCATTCACAATGCAGTATCCTCAGGCAGCAGCTGCCCCCGAGAGGGCGTGCGCCCATAACCTCGCGCTCGCCCCATCAATCATTTCCCAAAGTCGGCAGCGAGCTTTCCATTTCTCTTCCACAAAGTTTGGTTCAGCCATTCCGTCGAGCAGTTTGAGGTCTCTGTCAATTTCGCGTCTGGCAAACCACAGCGCCGCCGTACGAGCAAGTTCGTCTTCATTCTCCAGCTCTTCCTCACCGTGGGATGACAAACCCTATCAAGTGTTGCCGAATGGCAAGATAGTGTACTTGGACGAACAGGATGTAGTCACCTTCCTTGACCCTCCCGTGGAGCTTATTCCTTTGGACCCATCTTCTTATAATCCCGCCTTTTATCTTTGGTATCTATTACTGACTTGCTTCAATATATGATTAATAAATTTGATGCATTACTGTTCAATACCTGAAAGTGCCTAACTAGAAAGAGTATGGTGCTCTCTGCTTGTCTTCTTTACTCAAGTGTGTGCGCTTGTGTGTGCTGTACTATTTTCTCATCCACATCTTTACTTGGAGCAATTAAACAATACTCCCTTCGTCCCAAAATAATTGTCAGCCTTCCTTTTTCGAGGGTCAAATTATGTGAATTTCGACCAACATTTTAAGATAGTATTTGTTTTACCTTATTGATATGAAAGTAATTGCAACTTATAATTTTAATATAATTTTTGAATATCTAAAATTTTAATATTAAAGTATTAATTTGATTTAATCAAATTTAGTCCCGAAGATTAGTTAAATTGGCGCTCGAAAAGAAAAATATGACAACTATTTTGGGACAGAGGGAGTAAGAATCTTCATGGAAAAGAGTGAGGTCCATTTTAGTAGTCGCCTGATTTCTTTTCTCTCATCATTTCTCATTAACCTTGTTATTTGTTGTTGTGGTTAGGAAGAAAATTGAGGATATTCCAGAGGAAAGGCGGCACAGACTTTTGTCCTTGCTTAACCCAAGGTTTGTCTGTTACTTGGTCTCCTTTATTCTCTTGCTTTTATGACTTGTGCTTTGTGAAACAGAGAATACTCCCCCTGCCCCTTTCGTATGATGTAGTTTGACTAAGCATGTACTTTAATAGGATAGAATTACTACTTATATACTACTCCTTCCGTTCTATATCTTTTAAGTTCATGCACACCCCCTTAAGAAATTGCTAACTCCTAAAAAATTAGAAGTGTTTTTACTAACTTACCTCTAATTAAGTTTTACTACTTTCTAGAAAAAGAAAGGGCAGTTAATGAATCTTGACTATTTAAATAAGGGTAATCTTAGAAGAATCTGTCCAAAGACTTCTTGAAATCCTAAAGCATCACTTATTTTGAAAAAAATTGAAAAGCCTAAAAAACACTTATTATGGAATGGAGGGAGTATATTGGTAAGAGTATATGATAGTCTATTTTAATAGGCGAGACTAGTGTCATAAGGAAAATACCATTTTGGTTAAATTTGACATATTTGAAATGAATTTGAATTCTTGAAAAAAGTGAGTTTATTCTGTGACACATTTGATTAGAGGAAAGTAAATGTTAGCTGTACAGATTGGAGGGAGTGCACAGCTTTTCTTTTCGTAGTTGTTACTTGTTAGACATCTTGGGATATTTCTTCCCATACATCCCTGCTATCTAAACTCCTCAAAGCCATCATTTTTCTTTGTGATCTATGCCTATTATAATCGATGATAAAGACTTGCTTTTATGAATTTTATTAGCTTGCAAAATCACAGAGTACCTACTGTGAATGTGTTGACAATTACTTAAAGCGGGGAGGATCTTCAACTGTAAGCAAAAGCATAATTATCTCCTCCTTCCCCCACCCAGAAAACATGATATGCTCATTACATATTTTTACATCTCAAACATATCATTATATCTCACACTTCAAGAGATTTATGTCTCTTTTATAAATAACCCATCCTATGATAGTGTTACAATATCTCATATCCTTAATTTAACTTCAAGCAGGTTGATATCACAGGCTTGGGAGATAGCTGGCACACGGTACGATAATCCAAAGCTGGTAGAGAAAAGTGGATCTAGCTTGCTAGCAACCAGAAATAGTGAAACAGTTGCTGAGTTTTGGAAGTGCCGAACGAGCGGAGGTTACACATCTTGATTTTGTCATTTCATGATCCAACTTGTTCTATGCTCTGATTTATGTCCTAATAATACAGGACCATGATAAAATGTTGTCCAGGTTTAGCCAAGATTGGTGGTCTGGTCTTTCTTCTATTTGCCCTTAGTATATGAAGTTCCAAGCAATTAGATGATACCAGATTTTGAAAGTCACATGTACTCAGAGGGAGTTTGGTTTATAATTCAAGACCTATCTGTACATGTATTTGATTTGGGGTGAGGTAGGGTAGTCATGGGGGTATAGTTTGATGGTTGTGCTATATGATCTTTAGATCCTTAGTGCAGCCTATTCTTCTTCTCTAACGGGACCTGTATTCTACTAGCTGTTAGTAATGTACTTGTGTATGTCATTTTGAATTCAATATTCAGTGAATGATTAAGATACTTCGAAATGTGAACAGGGCCACTGCAGGTTGCCTGGTTAAATTTCTTCAAAAAGGTTATTCCCCTTAACTGGTGTCTTTTGAACTGATTTTTGGAGGCATTCAACGCAAATAATTTGGTGCTAATACTTCAGTTCTTGAACTAATTTTCATGCCAGGTTGTATTTCGTACTGGTGATGGGAAGGCATACGGGCGACTCATTAGTAAGTTCATTAAGAGCTATCTTCAGCTGTACGCCAACAACCATTTTTTTGAATAATCTTTTTTTCTAGAGAAGATAGTTGTTTGTTTCAAGCTTTTTGCATTTTGTTACTAAGTAGTAATCTTGAGAATTCTTTTGCAGTTTGTTACTTGTCTGTTTATAAATTGAGTATTAACTTGCTTGGAAATGTTGTTTTATTATTACAAAGACAGCAATATCAGATATATGATTTTTTTTTAAAATCTGTATCTTACTTTCCGTTTTTGTCCGTTAAAAAAGGATGCCACCTATATTTAGCACTAACTTTTTAATTCCAATATCTCATGTGACATGTTTAAAACCACAAGATTCAATGGGTTTTAGTTTAAGACCAAAAGACTAAAAAATCTTCCTTACCTTAAATTAGTCAAACTAAGACACATTAAATGAAATGGAGGGAGTATATGACTGATAATGGTCAAGAACAATATCTAAGAATCAGGCAACATACATTAAGCAGCTTATTAGGTTCTACACTTACCACTGATTAAATAATGATATGATTACTGCACGATTAATTTGCCTAGTATATTTTCCTAACCAATCATCCACATTATGCAGGGGAATCAGTTTTCTCTGGGCTCTCAAATTCATTTTATCCTTTGTACTTTACTGTTAGTGAACTCAAAGAAGTGATTTCAACAGAAGAGCCTTGTGATTTAGCATATGAATTCAAAGATGGAATCTTGGATCTCCCTGATTTTCCTCGTGGTTTCCCTAAGCCAGGTTAGAATTATTGCATTTTGTTAAACAGGGATAAACAGCTTCTCGTGCAAACCACGTATTGCCCATCTGCAGTTTGTACTTTATAGTTATTTTCTAACACTTTAGTGGCCTATCAACCCTAATCACTCTTGCACAATTGTTTCTGAACTGCTTTACATGTCCTGAAATACCAGTCCTGGTAGTGATGATCTTATGGTGGTTGGATTTCATTTTCCTTTGTATTGCCTTGTTGAATAGTTCAAAACCTTATCTAGTCGGTTCCTGGCAGGGAAACTATCATGGACCCTATGATCCCTCTGTGTTCTCTATGGCACGAATATTACTGATAAAAATGTTATGCATGAAGTTTCTGCATAGGTCAACCTTAGACACCTTTAAATGCTCCACTTGCTTTCACTGTCATATCTGACTGTCAGCTACCAAATCTACTAGTGCGCTTTTGTTTCTTTTGCTACTAAAGAAATACAATGTCATGAAACCTCTTCCTTGGCATTGATATGGTATTACCGAGCTTTCTTTGATGTTTCGTTTAGTGCAGTCTAAGTACTTACCTAATTGAGGTGTTTTAACATCTCAGCGGAGCATCCATGGCCATTTAATGATGAGATTGTCATATACGTACGGCATGCGGGGCCAGGAGTGATGGTAGGGCAAGCCTGGCAAGAAGGAAAAGCATTGCAACAAGTGCCTAAAAAGCTATGCGGTGAAATATTGATGGTGAAAGAGTATTTATCTTCTCAGCCACATTCGGGCTAGTTAGTACTGTTTTATTGTGTCAACCCTTTTATTATCTGTTGTTTCTGTTACCAGCTCTTGGTATGTAGTTTTACAAATGTACATATTGTCATTCCCTCTAGGCTCATTTCTTGCTATTGCCACTTCTCCATGGATGCCTTGTGCTTTTTATGGCTCCTAATCTGTACTTGGGCATTTAGGAGTTCTGTGATTCTGCAAAGGATTTCGTCCTTTGTTCTCCTTCAACCTGAAAAAGAAAAGAAAATGAATTAGAAGATAGTTTAGATAACACACCCACTAGTGCACTTTCACCTCAGGCTCAGACTGAGTTTCAGGCTGAAACTGAAAATGGAATGCCTCATATTCCCCCTAGTATGAGTCGAAGACAAAGATAACGAAAATTAAAATCACATGTATGGGATTTTTTTGATAGGGACATTCCTAATCAACTAACTATTTGTAAAATTTGTCATGAAATTTATAAATTTAAAACTGGAGAAAGGTCAAAGTGGGACGAGAGGTTTAATGAGACATGTAGAAAACTCTCACAAAGCAAGGTATAACCCATACTTGGCTGAAAAAATCAGGTGTGTAAATGCCTTCTGAGTCGGGACAAGGTTCGCATAGTGTCACTGACCAAGTACATGACCGAAATAACCCGATGATGAGGGGAGTTATAGGTCCTAAATATGATAAACACAGAGATAGGGAAAATATAGCAAAATTAGTTGTTGAGGGTTTGCCTTTTTCATTTCCTTCCTCTCTTGGTTTTATTCATTATATTCGAGAAACATATAATCCTGCTTTTAACATTTTTCCTAGATCAACTGTTAAAAGAGATGTTTTTAAATTTGCGCATGAATATCAATAATATTTACGTTATGCATTGTATCATTTTAATGGCAAAGTGGCTATCACTTCTGGCATAGGCCGTAGTACTAACGGCAATGATTATTTAACTGTTACATGTCATTGAATAGATCAGAAGTTACAACTAGGCAAAATTATTTGTATGAACAATTACTTGTTGCTCACGAGTATAAAAGACCTATAACTTTATTATTTAACGCCTATAATCAAAATACAACGGATGTGTTTGTATATGATGATTAGAATAAAATTTTGGAACTTATTGTATTTTTAGAAAAAAATTTCTAGCTACTAAGGAATTTTTTGGAATTTATTATCCTACTATTTCATTTATGTTATTTTATATAGCTCTAATATTTTTGTTATTTAATGAATATATGCAAAAATCAACTTATGTGCCAGCTATTAAAAAAATATTTATAAAATTAATTTTTTTTCATATTCCCACTATGTGTTGTATTAAATCCTACTATTAAAGTAGACGATTATAAATCACTTGTTGAAATGATTTATGAAAGCTTAGAAATACTTCCAACAGACCCAACTGAAGAACCAACTTACGAACTAACTAAAGAAGAAGTTATGTCTTGCATACACACTGAATGCAAAATATATATATGTATTACCAAGAGCAAAGTGCAAATAATCAACCGGCTTCTGTACCATCTTCTTCTACTCACTGCAACCTAATAAAAGACATGTTATTTCTGCTTATAGTATTCAAGGCTTTAGAAATAGAATGTATAGTGGTTCAAGTTCTTCACAAATTAGCGAGTTTGATGTTTATGTTTGCAGGGTGTTGTACCGTATGAATCAATTGTCAATGAAGATGGACGTGAAAACTTGCTGAAATATTGGAGGGAGAATGAGAAGATATTTCCGACACTATCAAAGATGGCCTGAGATATGTTGAATATTCAAGTGTCATAAACAGCTTCTGAAAGCGCTTTTTCTGCTGGAAGGTTTCAAATAGGAGAGCACAGACACTCATTGACGGGAGATAGCTTGGAGATTGCAATTTTATTCAGAGATTGGATTAGAGCGGAACATAAAAGGTGTGGTCAACCAGAGATCAACAAAGAAGACGACTACAACTACAACGAAATCTTATCTGAGGGAGCAGGAAGCAACGTCGAACAATTTGACCAATAACTTTCAATTCCAACAGAAGATCCTCGAGAGATTGTGAGGAAATTAGAAAGAGTATGGTTGAATATGTAATTTTTTTAATGACAAATTTACTATGTGATTTGCAACTTTTGAACTACGAAACTAAGTTGCAATTTTGAAATTGTATTACAAAAAAAATTATATTTATATTAAATAATATAAGAGGCACAAAAACAACATTGAGATGTTTTTATTCACTATCTTGTTCAATTATTTAAGTGTCTAAAAAAATTAAAATCCCCCCAAATCCCCCTACCCGACCCGTCCCCTCCTCCGGCGGGATGTGGGACGGGACCTCTTCCCGTCCCCCCTATCCCGGTCCGCCAGACCCGCCAAGTCCCGATCCCGACCACCCACCCCGTCCCCCCAAATTTCCTCCCGTCCCGTCCCCTCCCACTGACCACCCTTAGTTAAGTTTGTCACCTCTAATTGTATATAATATAAAAATAGAATCGTGGCAAGTTACCGCTGAGTCGTTGACACCTAATCTTTTACATTAAGTGCCAAGTGTGTGAGGCATCCAATCCACCTCAACAACCTTTGCCCTGTTCGCAGTCCTCTTTTATCTTCTCTTTGCTTTCGTCCATAAAGGAAAAGCAGATGCCATATGTGTTTCTCTTTTCTTTTTATTTTTTTGGTAGGAAAGATAGAATTTGTATTAAATTACGTATCCTTTTCATTTTTATTTTTAAACAACACTTGCGAATAATAAAATTTTCATCCATCCAGTGTCGGAGATGACGTGCAATTTGAGTGCGAAACTTAAATGACCCACCGAATGGGCTTTTGAATCAAAATAATCCATAAAAAAAGATGATAAAACTATCTTTTGCGCAGAAATTTACTGTGCAATAGGGGTTATTAATATCCCTAGCTAGCCTTCTCCATTGCATCTTCACTCTTCACCTTTTCCATTTGCACTCTTTTGTCCATACTTTAGCCCCTCGAAAATCATGTCTCAAAGCTCTGAAACTTCAAACTTTGCTATAGAATCCGATATTTGTGAATGCGATTATTATTATAAGCTCAGAACATCAAGGACCCAAGATAATTCGGGTCGTCGTTTTTGGCGCTGTAAAGTGCCCGAAGTAAGTGTTTTTACAAGATTTTAGGGTTTACAGTTTTTTCACATTATCTACATATTTTACTTTAAAAAACTAATTTTCTTGTAATGTTTATAGGATATGAATGGTTGCAAACATTTCAATGGGAAGATGACATTCCCGTGGATAAAACGATGGCGGCGAAGTTTAAAAAGCATCATGTTGATAGAGATACTGCGACTTCACGTATCACTAGAGATACCGTGAAGTTTGACTTGCAGTTTAAATTTATGGAAGCTCAAGACAAAATTGACCTTTTGGAGGTCTTGCTAAAAGAATCTGAAGAAAAACAAAGGGTTTTCAAACATAACCTTAGAGACACTCAACACGAGAAAAATGCTTTGAAAGAAAAACTGAAATTTTGGAAGATTATTTGTGCTATCTTGTTGTTGTTTATTATTTCTATATATTTTGTTTATTATGTTTATTAGTTCTATGTATTTTATTTTTATGTATTTTCGGTTTAGTTTATTATTTTAATGTATTTTATTATTACTAGTTGCACGTTTTCATGTATTATGTAATTGGCACTTTTATGTACTAATTTATTTGTGTTTTCATTAAAATTTGTGACTTGTTGAACTTTTTATGTATTATTAACTCTAAGACGCTTATATAAATTAATAATAGACTATAACAACCAAAGCAAAATTAAACATACTAATTTTCTTCAAATTGATGACTTCTTCATAAATTAAAAATATAAATTAAATCATGAGTCGGAAACTTAAATGATCTAAAAACTAAGCAAGTGAACAAAAATAACCCCTAATCATCAGAATAGAAGTCCTCAATATCGTCCTCAGAATAATATTTTGGGTTTCTTAAGACATATCTTCTTTATGTAGATGTTAGTTCTCTACCCGTTGATGATGCTTGTTCTTCGGCCAACTTTAGCATGTAAAATCTACAACGTCTTGCAATCTTTCTGTGAAAAAAAAACGATTTGATGAGGCGGAATTGTTTTCCTTTCTAATCCTCTGTACGACAACCTCGCAAGAATGTTGATCAGTTCGAGGCATGGTCATTGAGAACCTTGTTGGGATTTGAGCGTTGAGATTTTTCAAGTCACGAACAAAATGTATTAATTTGGCATGCCGATATGCCCATTCTCGATGTAATCCGCAATAATATTCTCATGGATCTGAATATTTCACATTGCAAAAATCATAATTACGATCTATAAGAAGGTGAGGTTTCAAATCGTCTATCTTGAATTCATTGTTATTAAGATAACTCAAATCACTGGAATAACTACTATAATTTGAGCTATCATCACCACTGCTATTCAGATCATTTGGAAGGAATACCGACCAATATACATTTCTACTACTCGACATTGAATATGTTGTAGTTTAATAATAAATGAAAGACTACTTATATAGTTGCAAACCCCAAGTACATTTGGGGTCGTCATTATGACCCTACCTACCTACTTTATTATAAAAAAATATTAATAGGATCACGGGGAATCATCTTTATTGGACATCTCACAGTCCGAATCCCACTTGTATCTGAATCTGATGTAACCATGTTGACCATATTCTACCCTGAGGCAATGTATTTTCATCTGATTGTTCTCTTCGCGAAAAAGGTTAAGAGCACAATTGAACTCTTATGGTGTATCATGAGGCATTGACGTAGCATGACTTTTTGAACGTTTGAGTCCGAGTGTCCTCAAGTTTTGTTGTAGCATTTCAGCCTCCCTAACACGCCAATTCCATTCAGCTCTTATTGTATTATTGTATTCTTGATTATATATGTGGTTCGGGTTATTTGAGTATTTTAAATCATTATCTAGTTCCCATTCTACCTATTGCTTCGAATATGTCTGTTGGGGTAAAACATGTAATAGAACTAATATCAGCCAAATTGACATAATAACTTGTTTTAATGTAATGTTAGTTGTTCGTCATTCATATTATATATTACTCCTTGATTTGACAATACTATGTTCGGTTTTGATCGCTTTATATGACATATTTATATTGTGCAACTTTTACATGCGCAAAATATGAGTTTTCGGAATGACATTCTTTATTTGACAACACTATGCTCGATTTTGACCGCTTTATATGACACATTTATATTATGCAACTTTTACATGCGCAAAATATGAGTTTTCGGAATGACATTCTTGATTTGACAACACTATGCTCGGTTTTGACCGCTTTATATGACACATTTATATTGCACAACTTTTATATGCGCAAAATATGAGTTTTCGAAATGACATCCTTGATTTGACAACACTATGCTCGCTTTTGACCGCTTTGTATAACACATTTATATTGCGCAACTTTTACATGCGCAAAATATGAGTGTTCGGAATGACATCCTTGATTTGACAACACTATGCTCACTTTTGACCGCTTAATATAACACATTTATATTGCGCAACTTTTACATGCACACAATATGAGTTTTCGGAATGACATCCTTGATTTGACAGCACTATACTCGCTTTTGACCGCTTCATATGACACACTTATATTGCGCAACTTTTACAGGCGCAAAATATGACACACTTATATAACACAACTTTTATATAACTCATTCTGGTGGAACTCCTCAAAAGTGCCAGAAATCTCCTCATCAATGGCATAATTAGCTAGGCTATCTGCCGAGCAGACTAAATAAGACACTTAGTACATGAACGACCATAAACTCAAGCGTATATTTTAAAAATGCCTAGAAAACTTACATTCAATAGTTAGTTAAAAAATAAAGGCGAGGGAGCTCAAGAAGGCCTCATGGTAGTATAGAAACAAACACAAACACAATTGCATCATATTTTGAAAAAGAAATATTAGGATGTTACACGGATTTATCTGATGAAAAATGATATGGTGTTCTTTGTCCCTTTGAAAGTCAATCAATTTGTATCAATGTTGATTTAAAAATTGTTGGACACATAATTGAGGGTGACACACTCTCCTCAAAACCCGAAGGAGCTATAATTTGGAGTGAAAACTTCAATGAATTCAATTATATTCGAAAAAGTGTGATTATGAGGTATTATGTCACTGACGTAGTTTAGTTGTGCCACAAGCTTTGTCTGCTACATATCAGACCTCCAAATTCAAGGATGAGTCACTGGTTATCCAACACTTGATGAAAGAAATTTCAAAAATGCAGAAAGCAATAGATATGTATCATGCTTTGGACGATCTTAGTTTTTGAGGAGCGGATGAAGAAGATCATTGGAAACTGTTAGAAAATAAAAATCTTCATCGAGACTCTTCTTATCCAGTTTATCCAATAATTCAAGAATGGATAGTTCTTCCAAAATATTTACCACAAATATTAGATTATGAAGTGTCATATTGTTGTGTCAACCAAGTGAGTGCTCCTAATGATGATAGTTGGGATATAGACTACAACGAGGATGATGGAGAAAGAAATGAAGGTGGTTCCGATAAGCGACGAAGATTAAATTACTTTTCTAATTTTTATATGTTATGAAATTTTTCAATAGAATTTTCTTGATGATAAAATGCCTAATTCAAGATGCTTCACTAAAAAAATAATACATCATTCATTACAAGAAAAATATTTAAGATTCATAATTCAAGACAATTCAAAAACATCAAGAAAAATTAAAATATATTCATAAAATCATGAGGTTCTTCAACCACGAGAGGCTCTTCCACCACGAGAGGTTCTTCATGTTACATCCCATATTTTCACATGTTAAAGTGTGTCATAACTTAGTCGACATAATCTCAGAGAGCAGGATCATTCTCAAGTTCATGAGTGTTTAAAATCATGTATGGCACATGTAGGAAGGCTTAGAAGTTAATCGAATCGAAGAAAATAAGTTTCGTCGAAAGTCGACAAATTGGAAATGTTATAACCCGTACTTTTGGGGTAAGACTAGGAGTATTTAACATGCTAAGAAATTCATGTTATGAGTTATAAAACAAAAGTCGGTAAAAGTTGTCGCAAGTTACGCTCATAATTCTACTGAAATTTGAGTCTAATGTCATTGAGCTTTTCTCTCAATATTAGAATTAAGGGTTGGTCCATCCATATAATTGAAGGTCTACGAGTCTAGTTTCCAACTCATTAAACCGTTTGTTGATACGATATTCGAGCAGAGAGATATTTATGTTTTTGCTAGACTGTACATGCAGCCAATTTGGGTCCCACTTGAGACGGTGGCCGACCTTTGGCCCTTTAAATTGAGTTGTAGACTTCATTTTTATCATTTTCTTCAGAAAACTTCGTCCACAAACTCTCCAAAACCCTTCTCTACATATCTCCAATATTTTAAAGCCAAATTGAAGAGAAATCAATCCAATCTTTCATCAAAGTGTTGGAAACCACAAAGAGCAACAAGTCTATAGTATTGTGATGTGATGTGAGCTGAACCAGCCGTGGGTTTTGAGTCATATCTACTGATTAAGGTATGTTTAACATCCCTTTTATATTGCTTAAGCTTAATTCCATGTTGGTGAAGTTGTTTGAAGCAAAATACTATAGATAGCATTGAAATAGCCTACGATATCGCTATTGTTTTGATATTATAAACATGGGTTTTAATGGCTAGAAATTATGAGTTATAATATGGTTATGTTGTGGTTATTGATGTTACGGCTATCCATGTATTAATTAAGTAAAACAGAGGAGAAAACATATAGAAACTTGAGATTAAAAGTGAAGGTTGAAGTGTAGACGTGTGGGCTGTTTTGAAGATTGTTTTGTGGGCTATTTTAAAGGTTGTTTTATGATGTTTTGGGCTGAAAATGATATAATAAGAATAAGTATGCTCTTATAATTGTTGTATACTGATTAATGAAAAAATAAATGGGATTTGAATTATATTTTGTAATCGTAAATCGAGCTTGCCGCTCAATATGGTTATTGAAGTAATCGGAAAGCTTATGTAGAATGGTATTGTTGTCGTTGGGCTATTTTGATGACCCTTAGTGATCTATGGGATGTAGTATAAACAATGGAGGTGCTGCCCTTTTTTTCATAAGTTATATAATCAACGAAGTACGATAGTTGCGACATTGTATATTGACGATGATATCATTTCACTTATTGTAGACGCAAGAGGATTGTGTTAAGCTTGGTTGTGGATTGTGGAGGAGATTATACAGGTATGTGAGGCTATCTCTTTATTTCTTTTGTACGACTCTAACGAATGTAACGTAACAAACGAGCTTCCAAAAGATACTCTACTCTTAGAAGATAGAATTGACTGTATTGTTTCATTCTAATGAGAGGAGTACTCAAGTTCCTTTGTGTTCTCGTGTTAGCTTCTTATGAAACTATTGATGATGATGTTGATTATTTTTTATTCTCATGTTATCATATACTATTGGTATTTCCTAATTCTTATAAGGTTTATTTATTTATATATATATATATATATATATATATATATATGAACCTTATAAGAATTGATGGCTATCTAGTAGGCCTCCGAATTCAACGGCTGGTTGGTGAGCTCCACTTCTCCAGACTTACTTGCATGTGTCATTATGCATATGTATATACAGGTGATGATGGGTATGTTGAGACCCTGTCCCGACTTATGATGGTTATGTATTCTTAGAGGCTCATATACATGTTGTCATGTGTCTAGTATGAGTACAACTTTGATGTCTTACAATTTGATGCACATGAGCTTGATGGCCAGTATCTTATGTACATTTGTTATGCTGGATTGGCCGGTCTGTATATCTACACGGGTTGATATAGACAGGTTGATGGCTATCTAGTAGGCCTCCGAATTCAACGGCTGGTTGGTGAGCTCCACTTCTCCAGACTTACTTGCATGTGTCATTATGCATATGTATATACAGGTGATGATGAGTATGTTGAGACTCTGTCCCGACTTATGATGGTTATGTATTCTTAGAGGCTCATAGACATGTTGTCATGTGTCCAGTATGAGTACAACTTTGATGTCTTACAGTTTGATGCACATGACCTTGATGTCCAGTATCTTATGTACAGTTGTTATGTTGGCCTGGCCGGCCTGTATATCTACACGAGTTCATATCATTGATGTTTCATTGTTGAGCTGTCATATTTAAGGATCATTGTTAATGTTGGCCTCATCAGCCTTTATGAGTAAAATAGAAAAATAGTATGAAGTCTACGTCGGTACTCGGCCAACAAGGCCTGAGTGCCGATCATGACCCTTCAGTTTGGATCATGACACTTCCACCACCAGAGGTACTTGCACCACCACGACCCCATAAGTTACACAAACGTTTATCATGACCAAACTCCTTACACATCGAGCACTTTCAAGAATATGTCTTATCCGGAACATCCATTTGATTGGGAATCCGAGTTAAACGTCTCATTTGGCTAATAAGCCTGATCACCAATTGGGTAGAAATGACCGGCATACGCTCTAAGATAACTTTTGACGTTGTATTTTGATGCCACATAATTTGATACCCTTTTTTCAATTACCTCGGAACACTTAATGTCATGAGAACACGGCATGTGGTATGATTGCCACTTACCACAACTGACATTTTTGTAATCTCATAAACGGTATCAATGTTGCCTCCCCGACCTTGGTAAGAACCCGTCTTGAATTTAAACACACGTTCAACATAGTTATACTCTTCCATCGTGTGTTTCTCACATTTTTCCTATGATGCTCGAACATTTTTGCAGGACTTGGCATCTATTTCCCACCATCTGCTAATATGGTTTTGGCTTGTTTTATTCTAGCCATAAACCACTCCACAACTTGATTGTAAGTCATTCTTACAATTACAGTAACGGGCAGTCCCGTGCAGATTTTAGCAAACCATTAAATGACTCAGAGTTGTTTGTTGTTAGCATCTCCATCTCCTGCCTTCATCCGTATGTAATGTCCATTTGTCAACATCGATTACTTTCAACCAATCATATGTTTTCAGCTTCAATGCCTTGATCATCTCCATTCGTACAATTTTTTTTTTCTTGATGCTCTGTTGCATCCACCCACATTAGTTTATTTAGTGTACTATTTTTAAAAACTGTTTGAAAATTTACCTTTATGCACCTTAAATAATAGCGATGGTAGCAAAGGGAGGCTGTCATCCCTCCAAACAAAACATATTGTTCAATATGCGGATATTTTGATCAGATAGCACGTATAAGCCCATACGATCCTTAATAACATATTACCTCAAATATGTCAAAAACATCTCCCATGTCTCGTTGCTCTCGTTAGAGGCAATGGTGAAAGCAAGAGAGAATATCGACCCATTGACATCCATTCCTACTGCAATTAGTAGCTTGATGTCGTATATCTCGTACACATGCGTGTCATCTATTGATATGATTGACCGACAATTAGCAAAACCATCAATGCATGGTTTGAATGTCCAAAACACAAAATTAAAAATATTACCGGTCACATCAGGTTGAGTGTTGAGCTTCCACTCTACAACAGTACCAGGATTGAAGCGTTGTAGAGCTGTCATATACCTTGGCAACTGCTGGAAAGAGCCCTCCCAAGTATCATAAATCATCTCAAAAGCGCGCCTACGCCTGAGATATCCCTTTCTCATGCTTATCATTTTACGATATACTCTCACAATGTTTCTAATGCATTCTTTGATGAAAAACCTGGACAAGTTTAAACAAATAACATTTAGCAAGAATAAATTAATTGATGTCAAAATTATAATGAACTTGATCGAATATGGTACCTTGGGGTTTCGGCAATGTCAGCAAGTAACACTTGAGCAATCATATTTGTATCTAAATTAAAATGATCTGCTCGATTGTCATCCATAACACAAGTGTGACGTGAGAGAAATTTTGTGATAGTCCACATACTATCATGGGTAACAACACCCCGAAGCATCAATTGACAACCTTGATGCTCACGTCTGCAAACCAATCTCCACAGCTTTCAGGTTGAATCATCAACTCTAAACTCCTTATTTCTTTGATGCTATAAATTTTGACGGCCCTTTGCATTGCCTTTTTGAAAGAGAAAAGTATGCCTTTTGCAAGGTGAACTGTATCATTTACAAGATCGTCCGGTTCTTTTTACATTTTTGGTGAATTTGATCATCTTTTCTGGTGAAGAAAAATGCATTAGGATGACCTAAAAGATTGTCAAGATATGGAATCATGTCAGAATGCCACTGAATTGGGCTTTTTGTCATCGTTTCATGCTGGTGAATTGGGCTTTCGGCCAGCAGTTCTTCCTGATATGACCGACTTTGCATCATTTCTATTAATCGTTATTCCTGCCTATGATGATGAATATCAACCTCATTATCTAATATATTTACATCATCATCATCGGATACCTCTACATTCGGTATATCATCGCTATCACTCGATGATGTTTCTATATGATTTGGATAATCTTCACCATCTAGTAAAGACCTTTTCCTACACGAAAAATAGGTAACATATTTTAAATACCAACTTCAAAATATATATGAATTGTTTAATATCAAGGTGATGAACCTACCGATAATGATCAATATTGTCTTGATTTGAAGAAAGATCAACTGCACCGAAATCAACGTTTGGTACCAGTGATGAGTTTTGTGAATAGTTTTCACTACAGAGGCAGTTCAAGTATTGTAAATACTAAACATCAAAATACTATACTATTTAATTATTAAAAAGTATACCTACCGATGATAATCAACTGCACCGAACTGAGAGGATTGTCCAATATTACTCATATCAGGTGTATAATCCCTAAAAAGATTCAAAAAATATTACTATTATCATATGTATAATAAACATGTGCTACTACACAAAATAATAATGAAAAAATAGATATTTACCAATTTTCTCCGTAATTTTGATTAAGTTGTTGGCTTAGAGTTTCCAGCGGCACTTGACCACTCAAAATGTCTCCATAAGAACTCATGTATGTATAAGTGTTATCATGAGTAGGTTGGACTTGAGGGATTTGAGGACAAGGCACAATCGGCATTTCTGGGACTTCCTTACGAGTCCTGGTCAAGACTTCACTACGACTGTGATGTATCTTTTCAACAACATTTCAAGAACATTGAGGGTGATTAACCCCCTGCATTTCAAAAAACACTTAACCTTGCCGTGCAATGAATATTGGACATCTGCCTATTACATATAATGCAAACTCATGCTGCTACTTTCATTCTTTTGTATATTACATTGAGTAATGTTGAGTAATCCAAGGTAATTGAAAACTTAATATGGTATTGTGGTGGAATACTATAACGAACAATATTATTATCATGAACAATCTCTCCATCCCAAAATAAAGAAACCTTAACAGTTGAAGGAGAATAGGCCATTTTTTATGAACTTTTGAGTTGGATATTTTTTTCAAGAACTTGAAATTTTGATGAGTTAAACTTATGAAATGGAGGAGTTTTTACCTCATCCAAAATTCATATTAAATAGAAAAATGGATGGATTATCATGTCATGTCAAATTAAGTATAAATGGGTAGATGAATAATTGATTGTAAAATGCAATAATTTATTACGTAATTGGATTAAAGTGAACATTTAAAAAACGTGGGCTACTAAAATTTATAATAACCCATATTGCGCAGTAAATTCCTGCGCAAAAGGAGTTAACTGCGCCGTTACAGTTAACTCTTTTTTCGCAGAAAATTTCTGCGCAAAAGGTAGTTTTGTCATTTTTACGAGTTGTTTTGGTTCAACATCACACTTTGTGGGTTATTTAAGTTCCGGACTCCGTGTAATTTTGGGTAGATGTTACTCTGTTAGTTCCACGTTACATGACATTATTATTATTATTTAAAAGGTAAATCACATTTTTATCAAAACGTTTTTGCATATGTACTTATTAAATATTTTTAATTTAAAACAAGTTGTAGGTTCAATTTTATGTAAAATGTATTTTAAAAGATTAATAAGTCGATGTCCAGATTGATACAAAACAATGAGCATCGTTGGAATAAAAAAAGTTTGATCATAGTACTCCAAATCGTTTAATTCTTTTTTTTTAAAAAAAAATAAAGAGGATCATAGATAATTTTACTTTCTTCGTCTCAATTCACATGACACCGGTTGAGTGAACACAAAATTTTACAAGAAATGAAGATTTTTTAAATTTATGATTTAAAATAAGCTATAGATATTTATGTAGCTATTTGTAAGATTGTATTAATCTCCCTTGAGGAGTCTTTCTCATTAATACAAATATATATAGTGTGTACAATGTTGAATCCTAATTGAATGAGGATCTATATTTACCATAATTACGTCAGCGGCCTCTGCCGCCTCTACCATTGTCGTGGCCTTCGCCGCCTCTACCACCTCCGCAGCTGCCCCGCGGTTGTTGGTTGTCCGGTGGTGGTGGATGGCAGGCGAGGGTGGCGTTTGTCGCCGAAGTTTCAACTGCTAACGCTTTTTGATTGTGTTCGTCCTGTTTGGCACGTCGGGTTTCTTCCAATAATAATTGTAAACGAGCCTTGTTGAAGCTGGGTAGTGGATCGACTTGTTGTATCATGGTCGCTAGAGTATCGTATTCACCTTTCGGTAAGCTAGAAACTAGTTGGAGAACCATCTTCATTTCGGAAATTGGTGTCCCCACATTGTATAATTGGTCTGCAACTAGCTTCAATTATTTACAATACTCGGACATGTTAGCAAAATTTTCAAGACGTGTATTATTGAATTGTTCCTCCAAGTACACGTTACGTGTGTGCTTGTTGTCCTGAAAAATCTCCTCCAACCGTATCCATAACTCACGAGCCGAGGCACCGATTTTCATAATCGTATGAAGCAAGTCCTTAGAGATGGTGCCATAAATCCACTACTTGATGATGGCGTCAAGACGACGCCATGCCATTTCATCAACCTCGATAGGGCGAGGGAAAGAGTCGTCAATATGATCAAGCACGTTATAGGCACATGCATGAATGCGAAAGAGTTCAACCCACGAAGAATATTGACCATCTTCTTGATCAAGAACTAAAGGAATGAAGTTTTTGATGTTGGTGACGGCAAACGCCGGATGGAAAGAAGGAGTGGAGGAGATGGTTGGTGGGGTGTGGGTGACGACTGGGAGGAAGATGAAGTTGTGGGAGAGGTGGGAGTAGCCATAGAAGCCATTAGAGGGGTTGAATTTTGGTTAGGAAGAGAAAGAAAAATTTAGGGTTTATGGGGGGAGGGGGGTCTTGGAGAATAGAATTTTAGGTGTTTTAGGGTTTGACTCTTGATACCATGTAAGATTGTATTAATCTCCCTTGAGTAATCTTTTTCATTAATACAAATTTATATAGTGTGTACAATGTTGAATCCTAATTGAATGACAATCTATATTTACCATAATTACACATAAATATTAATTACAAAATATACGACGAATATATGATAATATTTGCTATCACTATTATTTAATATTTGCTATCACTATTATTTATGAGTATGCATGCTCTCTTGCTTTATGAGTTATATGAAATTGAGAGTTTATTAGATTACATGCTGTTGTGAATTAACCTCCACTATCAGTAGTGGAAAAGAATATTAATTACAAAATATACGACGAATATATGATAATATTTGCTATCACTATTATTTATATGAGTATGCCTGCTCTCTTGCTTTATGAGTTATATGAAATTGAGAGTTTATTAGATTACATGCTGCTATGAATTAACCTCCACTATCAGTAGTGGAAAAGAATATTTCAGTAATGCATTAAAAGTTGGTTGTGCCGAATGGGCTGATAATTAATATATCATTTTGGTTCTTCCCGTCATGCATAGAGGTAATTTTCAAGGTTACACACTCAAGTATGTCTATTAAAAAAATATTTTTTTAATTAATGAACCTTGAAGTCTGTCACGGACAAATCAATCTTTTTTCTGTTATTATACAATATTATACATTTATATATAAAATTATATAAGATAAATATGAATGTATAAAAATGTATAATAGTATATAAAAAAAATAGTATATAAGGAGGGTATATATATATATATATATATATATATATATAAACATCAACGGAGCAGCAGCAGCCACCGCCATCTTCGGATTTTCCGGCGAACTCCAACACCACTAACAACGGCGTAGCAACAACGGAAGAGCTCCGGCGACCACCAACCACACCAGATCTGAGAGAGAGGAGAATCGGTGAAAACAACCAGCCAAACCAGATCTGAGAGAGCGAGAGAGAAACTTGTCGCAACACCGGCGACGTCACTGTCTTCTCCATGAGATGATACCTTATTGATTTTGTTCTGCTTCCGCCACCTACTACGGCGGCGCTCGCCAAAATCGCCGTTGGAATGACCGGCGGTGTTCGCTACTTCGTTCGCCACCTGGTACGGCAGTGTTTCTGTTTCTCTATTTTCCGGCGAAAACCGAAGAGAGAGAAGGCACAAAAGAGGTGGTCAATTTTGATATTACTCTAATTAACACACAAAATAATTATCTCTACCATTTGACCCAACCTGCCCATTAACTAACCAACAAACTGCTGCCTTTTTTCCCCCCTTTCGTCTCCACGTTAACGTCAATTAACAGCGAGTTGATATCCTACTGTTATCTTCCCCATGCCCCATTTAACCCTCAGTTCAGCTTCCTGCTCGACTGTATCCGCCAGGGAACTATTAGATCCCTCGCGACTCAAACGCATCCACATATCTCACTGCAGAGAACACATAAACATGGATGGGAATGCAAGGTACAATTTTTTCTAGAATAACATAATCTGATCCATTTTACGTCATTAATTAATGATTTTATCAATTTTTCTTCTGCCTCAGATTCTATATCATTTGAAGTTTAATATGCTTTTGAGATGCAAACAACTTTATGAGCTAAAATTTTCATTTTTATGGATAGCTAATCATTAACGAGTATGTTGTTCTATAGACATGACATTCCTTTTCTCTATGTTTCAGTTGGCAAATTTTTAAGTTTTGATAGATTGTTTTATTGTGCTTATGGCATCTTAAATTGCTCCGTAAGTATTGATAAGTGATGTTTGCACACCTAAAAACCTTGATGAAAATAGACTCTGATACTTCCTCAAGCTGCTAGGGAAGTTGCCTATGATATATGTTGAAGCAGATGGGATGCAAGATTTCGATTTGATGGTTTCGATCTTTAGGTTCTTACAACTGAGTCCATGACACTGAAATTATGGGTTCATATTCTATTATTCATTAAAAATTTAGTAATTTTTCACATATATTTTTATGCTCTGTGTCGAAAACACGAACAGTATACTTATATTCTCCATCTGCCCCTGCGTAGAAGTGAGCATATTACTGCTTGTCTTCCACACGGTATTAATCCTAAAACCTTTCCTTATTTATGATCTGTAACTATGGTCGTTATCTGCTAATTGCTTATGTTCTTATCTCCCAGCACCTGCATTATAAATTCAGTACTACTAAATCTTTCTTATCTCATTTGGGATTTGCAGATTGCTTTATCTTATCAAAATATTGCAGAAACCTCTCATGTGGTTATTCACATAAACCCCCAAATTTCATATTCTATGTAAGAAAATTATGTAATACAAAAATAAGTTAGCATCTCATGTGTTGATTTTACTGTTTTTGTTCTATTATTGTAACATAACAAAACTACCTCATTTGAATTTCTTAAAAACAGATGCATGCATTGAATTCTTTCGTGCTACATATATAACTTCGTTATATCCCCTACATAAGTAGTGATGACAGAAACAAAGTAAAAATAAATTGCAAAAGAAATAACTAAGGAAAAGTAAGGGTTAAATCCATCAAATCGAATCCTGGAGCCACCTCTTGCTGCTAATATTCTAGCCAAGAGCGACAAAGTTAAAATGTAATCTGGTTTAATTAACCCTAAAGATAGCTCATCTCTGTATAATCTCTTGTACGGGATTCAATCTCTCTTCAGTTGTCCCTGTAATGGTTGCATGAACTGGAGTTCCAGGTTCTGTGGTAGAGAACCCTTCAGCAGCAGGTGATGCTTCTACGCCGTCAGAAGTTCTGATTTCTGGGCTTTGCAAAGGAAGGTCAGGCAATATTTCAGGGGAAGCTTCACTTGCTGAAAACAGTGTAGCCGCTTGGCTTTCATTGGCTTCTGGCTTTTGTGACTTAGAATTACAGTTATCTCTCTCTTCATCAAAGACTTTTGCTATTGCAGAAAGCTTTTTCCCTATTGAATCATGAGTGGCTAAGATTTCTCTATTCTGATAAAGGAAGCTGAAGAAGAATAGGAGAAGAGCGGAGCCTGCTGATACACCAGCTATGAGGAAAAGGCCCTTAAAACTATCTAGCGTGAGACTATCAGATGCTATAGCCATTCCATCTTGCTCTGGACAATCTGTTTCATTCCCAAACCATTTCTGAATTATGTTATTCATAAACTCTCCCTCCACCACCTTCAAGACTGCTCTTGAGAAGTCAGGTACCAAAGGAGATCCTTTTGGAAATGCCTGTGAGAAGTTGCGGGAAAATAAAAGATTAGATCATTGAGTAAAACACAAACCATTCTAAACAAATGTCAAAACGTTCTGAAACATCACTGGAGTACGAAATCTTACAAATCCAAAACCTGCAGTCTTGTATGTCGGACCGACCATAATATACTTCCTGCAGTACTTGTTGAGGAAGAGTCTGAGATAAGGTAGTTCATCAACAATTGCACCTACACCTCCATTTTTACTTCTTCGTGAGAGGGCATCATTGTACTCTTCCAATGTGCTATAACTTCTGAACTTGGAGCTGTCAAATTTCATGCGCTTCAAGACGTCTTTGACAAAGGAACCTTCTTGGTAGCCAACATATTCTCCATTCTTGATGAGATCATTGAGGTCTGTTATAGTAGGTTGAAGCTGTTGCACTGTTAACATAGACGTTAAGCTGGCTGTATAACTTGATGTCAGCACCAGAACCACGAAAACCCACACAATCAGCACAAATCTTGTTAAGTTACTAGTTACTCTCTCTCCTGCAACAACCAGACATATATGATTTGTTGAGAAGCAAGGAGAAATCCTAAAGCTTTCGTATATAATTTGCTTTGAGTTAGAGACTTACTATGAGCAAAAACGAGAGTTGAGAAGGAAAACCAGAATATCATCCCAACTTGCTTGCGTTTGGGTCCTCGAAACTCTTTGTTTACACGATGTTCGAGTACCCAAACCACAAAACCAATGAAGATGAAGAATGCTCCGGTTGTTATCCAAAGCTCGGCCTTTAGAGGTTTCAAGAAAATCCAAGCGTTCTTCCTATCATCATCCCTTACTGGCACAACTGCAGAAATACCCGACTCTGAAAAAGGTAATGTGAAATCCACATACTCGGCTCGGCTAGCTAAAATGGTCACATCACCTACAACTGCATCATATTCCTGGTTCAAGCAAATAATGATTATTTCTGTATTTATGGTTGGTTGCAAAAGCAGAACATAGATAAGAAGTCCAAGAAATGAGCATGTAAGTAAGGTATTTAGCCAAAGAGGTCAATTTAAACAAGGATTAGATATTACCTTAGAAGTGATCTTGTCAAGAAGATCATCATAGTCTGGAAGATTGATGCTATCTGGTATTGGAAATGGAATAAATTCGTAAGGGACGGCATATGGCAAAGATTGGATGACTTCTTTGAAGACATCTGCACAGAAACCAGTTGCAGTTACTGCTTGTGTTTTTGAATCTCTTTCCACTTTAATGAATTGCTCCAGCCCTCCTTTGACAGGAACTCCAACCCTTAACTTTTTACCACTTGTGGGTATGTCCCAGCCTCTCGGAACAATAGTAGATTCACCGGGCCAAATGATTCCCCCTAGTTGCTTATTATTACTTTTAGTTGTTTTACCATTCATCTTCAGTTTATACGAAATGCCATCCTTCTCTGTCCAGAATCCAACGCTTCTTTCGCCTTTCCCAATTATATTCACAATCTGATATGGGGATGGCTGCAGTTCTCCATCAACGATACGGAAATCACCACTTAGTCCTGTTTTTAGCTGTGTGTTTTGCATAGAGTCAATGAGCAGAGATCCCACTTCTGAGGTTCTAAGTGCATCTATGTCTGTTAAGTTCTCTCTAGTGTCTGGTTTCCTTAATTTTGGGATAGCAGTAGTGCCCACTTTCTCTACTGCTTCTGCCAATGAGGTGATGCTATCATATGCCCATAGCCCGTAAACATTGAGTTCTACTTGGTCCATGTCCGGATACTCTTGACGAAATCTCTTTCTCCATCTCTTGGCGAAATTGTCAAGCTCATTTGATCTTGGAACATAAGGTTTTACTCCGAGAACACCTTGCATTGATGACTCAATTACTGAAGGATTTACCAGGTCCAGAAGACTCGTTAGAACATCTGTGATGATCCATGCATATCCCCTGCTCATCATCCCAGCTTCTTTGGCCTTGAGGAAAATGCGCGAGGCTAGAAATGGCTGCAAGTGCACAATGAACACTCTGGTCTGCATTGTATTCAACTTGTATAGTTCCCTGAGGATTTGATCATCTTTGGCTGAAGGAGAAATAACACTTCTATAGGAGACTAAAGTGCTGAATTCCAGTAAAGCATCAGTCAAATGTGGAACTATCCCAGTCCCATAGGGGCTATCCTCGTAGATGATTACAACCTCCCTCCAATTATAGTTTTTAACAATTGCTGAAATAGCTTTAGTCTGGCTAGAAGAAGGAAGTGCTCCTCTAATGAAGAAGGGATTTTCCTTGACTGAAAGTGAAGGACTTGTTGCTGGAGAAATGATAGGAACTTTTACTCTGTTCCCTAAGTCAATCACAAAATCCGTTTGTGTAGACATTTGTGGCCCAAAGATAGCTTGTACGTGGACATCCTTTAGCAAGTATATGGCTGCAAATACACAATCAAAGTATAAGAGATTGTCTGAACGTCTCTTTCAAAATAGGAAAACCATAGAGAAAAGTAATATCATAGAGAAAAAGAGAATCTTTTGTGCAAATAGGGCATAACTAACTATCGGAGTATGTTGAAGCAACGGGAGAAAGATGTGCTAGTTTAACAGAAGTAAATCATGGAGCTGAATTTACCAGCGGATGCTGCTTCAACATCATCTTTCTTCGAATCCCTCAAGTGAGGGACTATTCTAATGGCACTGCGATTAGCGGCATGGTAATCTTCAAGAGCTAGGAAGATAGATATGTTCATTACTTTTCCAACATCTGTTTCCAGATCAAGAATTAAGCCCACATCCACCTTTACAGCACTAGTGTTATTATCTTCACCTCTTATTTGCCTTGTGTAGTGAGGAAAGCTAATGATGGAGACAAGTTGAATGAAAAAAAACAGGTAGTGGTATCTTGGATTTTTCATTTAAAAAACTATGGTATCAACTAGCTAGTCTGAGAGTTGGGTAAGATGCAGTTGTGCTTGTGCAATTAACCACTTTTCAGAGATGTGTCTAAAGCTCTATCTCATCTGTGAGGCTCTAGATATATAGGTTCAGAATCAGGGAACTTCATAAACTTCTATAATTAATAAGACCAAACCCCATAACTGCAGAAAGAAAAGTCTACTTTCAAAGAACAAATGGTTGAACATATTCCTTTGGTTATTGAGAGTGGACTTTTTACACATGCTACACCGCAAGCTAGTAAGCTTTGTCCTTAGTTTGACTAAATCAAAAGCTGACTAAATAAACAGTGACAAAATTGATTGGTTGAACGTAACTTTGCGTGGTTCTCATTCCCCCAATACCCAATGTCTTTTGTATTCATTTGATGCCGACTATCTAAAGGATATTGAATAGATTTCCATATTTTAGCCAAGGCAGAAGGTGTTGGCAAATTTAGTAGGGTGAAAGTTCAGTTACAAACAAATCCTAAGAAAATTATCCCACAGGCCACAAGTACATACTAATCTTAAGTTACGCGTTCAGTTTAGAATTGGTCAGTAGTAACTTACTTGTACACCAAACATGCAAACACACCCACCAGTTCGATTGACCAATATTACGAGATAGGGTGTTTGTATGGTATATAGGAATGAGGATGCAATTAGATGTCGAAGAAATTAACTAGGAATATTGGGTCTTGGAGATGATTAGGCAGGTGTCAATGTCATTGGCTCGCTATGTATATAATTGTTAATGTTAATGTTAATGTTAATCTGCTTGGGAAGTTACGTATATGATGTTGAAGTGAACATGCTGCTTGTCTTCCATGCAGTGCTGGTCGTATAATCTTTCATTATTTGTGTAATCCATAACTATGGTCGCTATCTGCTATGATCACGTATAACCCCATTCTTTTATATTTTATGAACAAAATTATGCAAACTTAACAGTAAGTTAGCATCTTATGTGTTAATTTTATATTTATATATTTTTTGTTTTATCTGTGTAAGAAAACTACTACCTCATTTGATGCATTGAATTCATGCCACGAAACTCCGTTAAATTACACCCTCTACTAAATAGTGATTACGAAACAAATAAAAAAGTAAAGTTGGAAAAGAAAAACAAATAAGAAAATAACTTCTATTACTATCTTTAAACTATCTTTCTTTTTACTTTGCAATTATAGAATAGTGTAAATTTCCTTGATGGAGTTCTCTTATTAATGTAATATATATAGAGTATACAATTGTAGTACTAATAGAATTCGGATCTTTATTTTACATTAATTACATTAAATATTAATTACATAATATATATGAAATATATTCACTATCACACCCCTCAGTCCAGGGACGAAGCCTCACATGCCCCACTAGGGGCTATAGACCCCAACAATTTTTTTTTACTATTACTATATAAAACTCAGTAGGAAGTTATGGTAGTCTAATCCAAACGGCGGTAAGGATTGGTTTGTCTTCCTCCGCCATAAAATTAGGCTCCCACCGCTGGACTGATAAAAAGTGTCCAAAAATAAACCGAGGGCCTTTGTGGAGAACTTAATCATATTATCCTCTCTATTAAATTTTACAATATAATAATCAAAACCCAGATCTATTAAAGGGGATGATTCAGAGGATTTTCATAATTTCATCATTTTCTTTTTTAATAGATGGTGGACCATCCGTTTTCCTTGGAGTTTAATAATGAGGGAGTATTTCGAAGGAGTGTATATTCTCCCTTTGTCTTCATCTGTTAATTGAAATTTTATATCAGAGGAAATATTTTTGTTTTTATTACAGGGGTTTCATCGGAGGAAGAGAACATGCTAAATGCTCGGGGAAGTCAGAATTGCCAGCCTTGTGCATTAATTTTATTAACGTATATTACTTTGTGAAGGGGAAAGTCCCGAAGGCGGAACCCCCGCCTGTATCAGAGGTCCCTTGGCCAGGTGGAATGTAAATCGAGAGATATGCGTGAGTGGCAGCCCTGCAAGGGAGAGGACCAACGGGGACACGAACCCAGCAATATCCCTTGCAATATTTCAGCAAAGACTGTCACCACACAGATTCGAACCTGCGACGTCGGAGTGATTGTACCCCAATCACCTTGCCACTTACCAACTCGCCTATGCCCCTGGGGGCTATTAACGTATATTACTAATAATATACTCCATATATTTTGTAATATTTAGAGTTGTATAATTATGGTAGAAATATGATCTATATTGTACTAGGATTCCACATTGTACACAATATATATATATATATATATATATATGAGAAAGACTCTCCAAAGGAAATTAATATAATTCTACATGGTATCAGAAGCCAACAATCCTTCCCAACCCAAAACCTAATTTCGGCCGTCCATTCCCCTCTTTTACCGGCGCCGAACCGACCATCTACCGCTGATATACCTTCGATAAACAGCTGCCCAGCCCCCCAATTCTTTTAACAGCCATGTATACCCC
This sequence comes from Anisodus tanguticus, assembly GCA_034509755.1. Taxonomy (NCBI): domain Eukaryota; kingdom Viridiplantae; phylum Streptophyta; class Magnoliopsida; order Solanales; family Solanaceae; genus Anisodus; species Anisodus tanguticus. The sequence continues at coordinate 1,343,844 of CM067545.1, read as the reverse complement.
TGGTATATTGCTTATATACAACCCTCCCTCCTTCCCTATCACTCCAACAGGTCGCATACCCCTTGTATAGAGCCTATACACGCTGATATACATACTTTACACGGCAGATATACCATCTCTGCCACTGTATACTACTCATATACAACCTCTCTAAGCCGTTATACACCTCGTATATGGGTGATTATGCCTCATATACGCTTTGTATACGTCCTAAACCCCCACCCCCTTACTATTTTCTCTCTCTTATCCGATCCCCGGCAACCAACATGGTCAGAAACCACCACAAATATGGTTGTGGACAGAGGGGCAGGGGTGGCCGCAGGGGTCGAGCTGGGAATTGGGCTTCCCGCTTGAGCCCAGCAGCCCCCAGACAGAGCCCAGAAGCTACGGCCCAAGTTCCAGCAATAGTGCAGCTCGCCCCAGACCGGCTGTTGGGCCACGGCCATCCGGCCTACCATCCTTTAGCCCAGCAACGGCCCATCAGTCTGGGATGACGTTTGACGGCCCACAGAAGTCAGACCCAATTTCCTGGGACCCACTTCTCTACTCCGGGCCTTCCCCGATCTAGTTTGGGCCAGGCTTTCGGCATATTAACTCCTCGAAAGCCCGATAATGCATGGTATATGGATACGGGCGCCATGTCTCACCTCACCAACAATTTTGGTAATCTTCCTCAAATGCGTAATTTAAATACTCCGCAATCTATTCTAGTTGGAAACGGTCATCGCATTCCAATTCAGGATTTTGGCCACACTCTAACCCTAGAGCGTGGTATGATCGTTTTGCACAGTACATTATGTGGATTGGGTTTGTATGCAACAAGTGTGATAATTCTTTATTTATTTTTCATATAAGTAGTAGTATTGCTTATTTGTTGTTATATGTGGATGACATTGTGCTTACTGTCTCCTCTAATTTGTTGAAAAATGAGATCATTGCATTGCTAAAAATTGAATTTGCTATGACCAACTTGGGGAAGTTGAGTTACTTTTTGGGGATATCAGTGACTAGATCTGCAGATACTATATTTTTATGTTAGCGCAAGTATGTAGATGAGATAGTAAACAGGGCTAAAATGGCGAACTGCAAGATAATATCCACTCCGGTTGACTCTAAATCAAAGCTTAGTGCTGATGATAGTGATCCAGTGTCTGATCCTACCCTTTACCGAAGTCTTGCAGGTGCACTACAATATCTTACTTTCACTAGGACCGATATTGCTTATGATGTTCAGTAGGTATACTTATTTATGCATGCCCTAGTGAGCCTTGTTTTACTGCTCTTAAGCGTATTATTCGGTACGTTAAGGGCACACTTGATTATGGATTACATCTATACCCTCAACACCGACCAGGTTGTTATTATATACGGATGCTGATTGGACAGGTTGTCCGGACACGCGACACTCTACCTCCGGCTACTGTGTGTTCTTAGGGGATAATCTCATATCTTGGTCTGCCAAAAGGCAAGCCACATTATCACGTTCAAGTGCAGAAGCAGAATATAGAGGCGTTGCAAATGTTGTTCTGAGATCTGCTGGCTCCGAAACCTTCTTTTGGAGCTTCAGTGTCCCCTGCGTAAGGCGTCTTTGGTTTACTATGATAACATATCCGCCATTTATTTATCTCATAATCCGGTTCAGCATCAGCTAACCAAACACATTGAGATGGATATACACTATGTCCGTGAGAAGGTTGCTATCGGTCATGTTAAGGTGTTGCATGTGCCTTCTTCGTATCAGTATGTAGATATCTTCACGAAAGGTCTTCCTGGACAGTTATTCCTCGACTTCAGATACAGTCTTAGCATCCGACCTCCTCCCACTCCGATTGAGTGAGTGTATTAACGTATATTACTAATAATATACTCCATATATTTTGTAATATTTAGTGTTGTATGATTATGGTAGAAATAGTACACATTGTACTAGGATTTCACAATATACACACTATATATATTGAATTAATGAAAAAGACTTCCCATGAGAAATTAATACAATTCTACAAATTTATCTTTAAAAGATTGGGTAGATTAGGGAGGAATATGTTGAAAATAGGAGCCGAATTTAATGCTAAATCCGGCGGTTTGAGGACGGTGATGGAGGAGTATTCATGACGGTGAGTAGGAGAGAGTATACTTATTCTCGTCGTATCTTCTATTCAAGTGATTCGACTTAAGTTTCTAAAAATGATAGCAACCTAAAAGTGAGGTAGTTCTGTTACATAAGTAGAAAAAAAAACTAAATAAATCACATAATATGTTAATTTATTTTTGGATTACATGATTTTGTTATATAAAATATGAAAATGGGGGTATAGAGAGGTTTATGCAACAATTTTTATAATAAAAGTGATATGTATAATTCTGCGATGAAATAAGAAAGAAAAATAATTATTACTCCTATTTTTTATGACACCGTTTTTGTATTAATTTGTTTTAAAAAAGTTTATACACTTTTTTATCTGAAATATTTTCAACTTCAAACTTCTCATTTTATCCTTAATGAGATATTTTATAGCCACATAAATATCATAATATGTTAAGGCCACATGTTTGAAAAATTACAAGAAATTTGTTTTAAAATTATCCCGAGAAAATCATTTACACTCTCCAACTGTACGAATGTCTTCTTACTTCCATGTTTTGTATAGAGAAACTGTTAAGAGTCTCACATCGGATATGAAATGAAAACATGGACTCCTTATATGGACTTGGACAATCCCCACTCTACAAGTTAGCTTTTGGGATTGAGTTAGGCCCAAGATTTATTTTTTACATATCAGAGTCCGACACATTCCAATTCTTTGTTCACCGATGTTGGGCCCTCAATTATATTATCCACGCTCAAGTTAACAATATTTGGGCGTGTGGGGAGTGTTAAGAGTCACACATCAGATATGGAATGGGAACATGAACTCTTTATATGGATTTGAACAATCCTCACCCTACAAGCTAACTTTTAGGGTTGAGTTAGGCAGAAGATCCATTCTTTACCGAAACTAATAAGTACCCCTTATTACAAATAAGCCAATGAGCTTAAATCATCTCCAGGACCTACCAATGCATTGTTTACCGTTTACTTCTTGACTTTGACTGCTAACTGCATTAATCATTCCATGCATAACTGGCAGACGGGGTGGTGGGTCTGTTTTGCGGTAAAAAGACCTATTCGTCACTGGTATTTTAACCAATAAACGTATTGCATGTATTTGGGACATTCACACAAATGCCCCTATTTTGGGGTGCTATTTAATTTTTGTCCATGTGATCTTTAATTTTTTACCTTGTGCACTTTAAGTCAAAAGTAAGAAGATGAAGTTTTCTTGACACCAAAATAACAAACAACCTTTTAAAGGACATAAGTTTATATTTTTATATCATAATATTCCATGAGTTATGTCGAGCATGGCAAAACTTTTAAAATATTATACAACTTATGATGCATAACTTAATTTCTAGAGAACTTATACTCAACGAAGCAAAAAATTAGTTTCATAAGATAAAAACTCTATAAATGCGACATAATTATGCTGGGAGGCATAATATATTTCCAAAAAAGAAAAAAAAACACGTACTCTACCATCCCACATTAGCTACCAAAGACTTTTCCAATACATTGTTCAAACGCCCGACCAGAAGTTTATCAACTGGCGAATAACTTGAACAACTTCTTCGAAAACTTCAACTTTGTCCTCTTTCAACATTTTTTTTTGCAAGGATTGTCCTTTCTTTCAACATTAATTATGTTTTGACTTATATTAGTCAAGCTCTTTACTGATCGAAGTCTATATGATTCCCTGATTCTGAAGCTACATATCCGGAGCCACCCATTTGAGAGAGCTGTAGAGAATATCTTGCAAGGTGGTTCCTTGCACAAACACAACTCCTTGCCCAATTCTCAGACTACATGCCTAGATTCAAATGCAGAGTCCAAAATGCCACTTTCTTATTATTTTAATTCAATTTGTTTTTATCATTAGCAACCACTACATAATACCAATAAGAGGTGAAGATGAAACTGGTGTAGTAATAGTGGATGTTGGCAGGGACGAAGCCTCACATGCCCCAATAGGAGCTATAGACCTCAATAAAAAATAAAATTACTATTACTATATTAATAATTACCAAAAAGCCTCCACCCACAAAAAATATTAGCCCCCAATCTTTTGTTACTCTTAAATTATCCAAGCCCAATAAATTTACAAAAGGAAATCCATAAGCCCAACAAAAGAAAAAAAAGTACTAGTCTATGAATACACAACAAAGTCAGCGTATGTGCTGATTAAAAAATAGCATTGTCTTTCTCTATTAAAATAAAAAAAAAACATTTTGTCTTCTTCAACGTTTCACGCTCGAGACCAACTTAGAAATTGTCGATTCTTCTTCGGTTCTTCCGATTCTTTTCTTGTGATCTTCTTCAAGGCTTTGGTTTTTGCGCTACTCATAATTATTTAGTACATGTAAGATTTTTCCATCATCTATTCAATTTCATTATAATAGTTATTTTTTGTGAACCCTAATTAGTGCAAATTTATTATTATTTGAATTAATTAGTGTTTGATAAATGATCATATAGTTTTGGATTTTTGTAGAACATTATTGTTGTGGATTTAAAGATTGTATTGATGGAGAAATTTCTTAAAAGAAAGTCTGCAATGGTTGATTCTTCTAAATCAAATGCTCAAAAGAGACCTTCAAATGTTGAAATTGACTTCGACAATCTCCCGGCAGACCCTAGAAAACGACCAACAATATGGAGTTACGATGCTAATCATAGAGATAGAGTAAGACGAGCTTATCTATTAAAGGAGCCGTTTCAACCTAGAAATCACAACTTTCTATGGAGCCAACCAGATGATAAAATTCAAAAAATGAGGTTTGTTGAAACTTGATTTGACAAATATCCAAATTGATTGGAGTATAGCATAACGAAAGATAGAGCATATTGTCTTTACTACTATCTTTTTAGGACTCAAAATAATCAAGGTGGGGCAGATTCATTTGTCGGAGTTGGATTCAATAATTGGAAAAAGGAGGAGAGATTTGATGTTCATGTTGGAGGACATAGCCGTTTTCATAATCAATCAAAACAGAAATGCCAAGATCTAATGAATCAAAACCTTACAGGAAGTGTTTCTACTCTATTTACTCATAAAACAAATAAATAGAGAATCAACTACTGTATTCAGTTGAATGCAGTTGTTACATCTGTGCGTTTATGTTTGAATCAATGACTATCATTTCGAGGTAGAGATGAATCTGAGTTGTCGAGAAATAAGGGCAACTATCTTGAAGTTTTTCATTTGCTTGTTGATAATAATGAGCAAACAAAGAATGCCTCATTTGAAAATGCTCCTCTAACTTCACAATTAGTTTCATCTGTTATTTGTAAAGCTTTTGCTGCTGAAACTACTTCTATGATCATCAAAGATATTAGTGATAAATTTTTTACAATCTTGATTGATGAGTCACGTGATGCATCAATGAAGGAGCAAATGGCAATTTTTTAAGATATGTGAACAATGAGGGACGGATAATTGAACGTTTTCTTGGTATAAAACATGTTCCAAATACAACTGCAGCTTTACTCAAGGAGACTGTCGAAGGATTACTCTCTGATCATGGTTTAAGAGCCGATTTTCTTGGTATAAAACATGTTCCGATTATGGTGTTTGGGACAAACAACTTATGGAGTTAAATAGTCAATTTTATGTGACAAATGCTGAATTGCTTCTTTTTGGGTGCCTTAATCCTAGCAATTCATTATTTGCTTTCAACAAGGAAAGTCTCATCAAGTTTGCTTGATTGTATCATCGGAAGTTTTCTTCACATGATCTAGAGTTACTTGATAATCAACTTGAGACTTATATTATTGATATGCGTAGTAGCATTGAGTTTTCAGAAATTGTTGGCATTGGAGATCTTGCAAAGAAGATGGTGGAAAGAAAAAGACACAGAATCTATCATTTGGTTTACACGCTTCTTACCCTAGCATTAACTTTGTCAGTTGCTACTGCAAGTGTAGAGAGAGCTTTTTTTGCTATGAGCATCATCAAAGATCGACTGCGAAATCGAATATCAGACGATTGGCTTAATGATTTATTGGTACCTTATATTGGGAACAAAATTTTGTATGAGATCAGTAACGAAGTCGTTATGCAACGATTTTAAACTATGAAATCTCATCGAGAAAAATTGTGATTATATTTTCATTAAATTTGAACGATTTGTATTTATGTTATTTAGAATTTAAATTATTACCTACTTTTTAAAATTTGTATAATATAGTACTAGCCCCCTCGGAAAAAAATTGGTTGGCTTCGTCTCTGTCTCAATCGGAGAGGGAGGAGGCCGGACGCTGAGACTGAATCTGAAGTCAAGGAATAGTTGTCGAAGAAGCCCCTTTGTGAAGATATATGTGTATTGATACAAAGAAGGAACATGCAACACCCTAACGTAACCCATTGCAATCTTCTCACGAACAAAGTGAATATCCATCTCAATATGCTTGGTTCGCTGATGCTGAATTGGGTTATGAGACAAGTAGACGACAGATATGTTATCACAGTAAACCAAAGATGCCTTACGTATGGCACAATAAAGCTCAAGAAGGAGATTTCGGAGCCAACATAGCTTGGCAACAACATTCGCAACGCTTCAATATTCTGCTTCTGCACTCGAACGAAAAAACGTGGCTTGCCGCTTGGCAAACCACGATATAATATTATCCCCCCAAAATACACAATAGTCGGATGTAGAGCGACGGATATTTGGACAGCCTGCCCAATCCACGTCTGTGTAGGAGAGCAATCTAGTTGGTGCGGAGGGATATAAATGAAGTCCATGGTCAAGAGTGTCCTTAACGTACCGAATGATACGCTTAAGAGTTGTAAAGTGAGGGCTCCCTAGGAGCGTGCATGAACAAGCACACCTGCTGAATCGCATATGCAATATCTGGTCGAGTGAAGGTGAGATACTGAAGAGCACCTGCGAAACTCCTATAAAGAGATGGATCGCTGACTAGATCCTCTTCATCCGCACTGAGTTTGGACTTGGAGTCGACGGGAGTGGGCATGATCTTGCAATTTGCCATTTTAGCCTTGTAGACGATCTCCTCTGCATACTTACATTGACACAAGAACGTGGCATGTGCAGATCTGGTCACTGATATCCCCCAAAAAATAACTCAACTTACCCAAGTCAGTCTGGAAAATTCAGACTTGAGTAGAACAATGATCTCGTGCTTCAGGCCATCTGAAGAAGCTGTCAGAACAATATCATCCACATATAACAGAAGATAAGTTGTGTCAGTACCTCGATGAAAAATGAACAATAATGATCACTCTTGCTGCACACGAAGCCGATATGTATGATGTAAGTGGCAAACCGCTCATACCAAGCCCTTGGGGGCTTGTTTCAACCCATGTAGCGACTTACGAAGACGACAAACATGTTGAGGAGCCTCCGGATGCAAAAATCCTGGCGGTTGATGCATATAAACAGTTTCTTTCAAATCTCCATGTAAGAAAGCATTCTTCACATCAAGCTGGTGAATAGGTCAATTGTTCCCCATAGCGATGCTCAAAACCGTGTGGATGGCAGCTGACTTAACTACCGGACTGAAAGTCTCACCATAATCAACACCCTCTTGTTGTCCTGTGCTATTTTTCACAAGTCTGGCCTTGTGACGTTCAAGGGCACCATTTTCTCTGAACTTGCGATGAAATAGCCACATACAACAGATTACATTCACCCCCTCAGGTCGCAGAATAAGATCCCAAGTGCGCTGTGAAGTAAGCGCATTAAACTCTTCACGCATAGCCGCATTCCAATTCGGGTCAAGTTTGGCTAAGGTTGGGTTTTTAGGTAGCGGGGAAATGGTTTGAGTGGACAAATTAAAGTGTACTTTTGGTTTGAAAATCCCGTGTTGTGCACGGGTTTCTATACGGTGGGTTAGGGGATGGATCAGGTATAGGGGGCGGTAGGTGGGGACTACGGGTTGGGCTGGTTAATGGCAGGACTGGGCCTTGAGGTATTGGGCTGGGCAGTTTCATCACTAGGCTGGACGGTGGGACTGGGACGTGAGGTATTGGGCTGGACGGAGGGACGTGAGGTATTGGGCTGGACGGTGGGACGTGAGGTATTGGGCTGGGCAATGGGTGTATTGGGCAGAGCAGTGGGTGACGGGTTGGTATTTGGCCAATATAGTGCGTTTTGAAGTAGAGGGGAGGTGTCCGAGTCATCAAGAAAATTGTAATCAGTGATTCAAATTTTTTGGATGTTGGCAAATGGGAAAACGTACTCATCAAACGTGTCATGGCGTGAGAATAGGATTTTATTTGTGGATAACTCATAGCACAAGTACCCCTATGGTTCGACGTGAAACCTAGGAAGACGCAAGAAGTGGAGCGAGGTGCTAATTTGTGAGGGACCGTGGAGGCAATATTTGGGTAACAAAGACAACCGAAAATTCGAAGGTGATCATAGGAGGAATCCGACGGAAGAGATTTTCGGTGGGTGTCCTATATATATTCACTATCAACAATATTTCGGTTTCTGCAAACATTATTTACACATATTAGATGAAATATGATAATAACATCCCTTATATTAATAACATTATTATTTTACATGGAAAAACTATGCTCGCTTATTCAATTGGATTGTGAATCTAATCTTATTCTACTTCACAATTATTATGTATTTTATGACTCTTTAAAAAGATTTTTAAAAACACATAAAATTTGTTTAAGAAAAAAAAGAAACGGGTATAAAAGAGAGTACACTAAGGAGGTGTGGATGAGTAAGAAAAATACATATGAGTGTGACATATTTGACCCTTCTCGCAACCACTATTAACACCCCAAATTTTACTCATATGTAACTTTCCATACCCATCTACACCTCATTAGTGTACTCTCTTTTAAATTTGTCTGTGTTTTTCTTAAATAATTTTTTTATTTTTTATTTTTTTTTGAAGTGTCAAAGTACGTAAAAATTGTGAAGGATATAGAATAAGATTAGATTCATAATGTAATTAAATAAGATAGCATAGTTTTTCCATGTAATATAATAATGTTCTTAATATAAGGGACAAACTTGTCCTTATAAGTTTGTTACATAAAATTAGAAAAAGATTGAGGTTTATATAGGAATTGGAAAAAGGCTAAGATATGACACTGAACTACGAAATTACTCATATATGTCACTCATCAAATGAAGGGTTTAGATAATGTCATGTGGCAAAATCTGATAGTAGTAAAGTTTTGTTAGTGAGTAATGACGTATATGACCCAAAATGATAACGCCAGTGACATTTTTTTTCTAATCCCACACCACACCCTAAACCCCCCCCCCCCCCCCCCCCCCCCCCCCAAACACACACATACATTTTTTATTATTTATAAAAAATAGAAAAAAAATATTTATATAATTATAAATATATAAAAATATTAATTTAATTTGACAATTTTTTTTATAACATTACACTTGAAATAATATTACACTTATATAATATGGGCTAACTCATAACCAACCAACTCATATTTACCCACATAATATATGGGTAGGTTGAAACCCAACCCATTTTATTCAAACCATTTTCAACCAAACCAAATTCATGCATTTATCCCCCCTAGTTTCACTGTTTCTGGACTTGGATTTGTGTTACTTTTGGTAATGTCTTTGGATTAATTGTACTGTATGATTAAAGAACAGAATTCTTCGACCCTGTCATTATAATTTGTGGAAGAACTATAACCCAGAAACTAAATAATAGTAACTGATTATTTAGTGGATATATGGTTCATTGTATATTGGACTAAAAAGGATACACTACAATTTAGTCGATATACTTTTAATGTTTCATTTTTACACTAAATCAACTTGAATAAATTTTAATTTTCATAAAAGACTTTTGAGATAAGATCTTTGAAAAGGGACAAATGTGTCATTTAGCTGGCTTATTCGGGCATTAGTAATCATTAGATTGTTATTCCACATTCGGAAATCTCCAGATTGCTTATATCGAAATCAAAGATCAATCAAGGACTACGAGATAAGATTGTTTTACATTTTATTTCAGAATTATTATTTCTTATTCCTCCAGCCAAACTAAGATATCGAGTACTTTGTTTCTGAATTTTACATTTTATTTCAGAAAGAAACACTCTCGCCTCTTTCTCTTCTATTTGCTAAGATATCGAGTACTTTCTTTATTAATAACCTGAATAATAATATGCCTTAGTTATCAAAAAATTAATATGCATTGGAATAAATATTCTGTCTTTGTTCCCATAGCAAATAGCAATTGTAATATTTGAACAAATTGATTAACACAAATATATTCTTTCTGCAAATAAATTCCATAACAAAAAAGATGATGCAACATAAAAACATTCATTTATTACACTAAGGGCTGCCATCACAGCCTTCCTTATTTCTTGCATTGGTTACATGAGACGATCATAAAGTCTCATACAAGAAGAAAGTCCAGTACTTCCCGAAGGCCCTGTTTGTCCAAAAACCTCTGTTTCAAAGTGGTTTTATAAAACTCTAGCCTGTTTTTTTCATGTGCTCCAAAAAACCCAATCGATTTTGTAATATAGTGTACAATATACAATCCCAATACAAGAGGAAAGATGAATCATAATCTAATAATGGGTTGAGATTGTAGTGTTATACTTGTACACGTTTACAGATTTCACACCCATTGCATAAAAAGGAAAAAAATGTGATCAAGTGGCACATGATCAACTAGGGAGAAAATAACTGGAATTTGATGAATGGGAGCCAAAAAAGGGAAACTACAAAGGGTACAATATATAGGGAGAAAGAAGGTAGTGTAAGCTATATATCAAGTTTAGTATATGGTATATATGGGGGTTAAAAAGTTTTAAGTGTTGTTGAATTGTTAGTTAGGGATATGATATGCATGGTGAAGTAGATGGCAAGGCTTGACTCGAGAGACTGGATGTGGGCATGATAGGATAAAGAACTCCCCTACTATCACATCTCATGAGAGGAATCCCCGTCTTGAAATATATCACAGAAAATCCAAAAGGATCAAAATCAACATAAACTCAATTATCAGTGGTGAATTTACGGACATACACCAAATTTTTAATTAAGCTAGGGTCATGAAGGGCGTTTTTCAAGACAAGAGGTGGATGGGGGGGGGGGGGACGATGTTTTATGACCGTAACCACGAATTGGAATTGAGTTGTCATTACCAACAATTATGCCACGATTGTTGCTCAAATTGGAATAAGATGAGAGAGTACCTTGGTCAGACGTCATGTGGGTAGTGGCTCCGGTGTCCATATACCAATTTGCGTCTAGGGAATTTAATTCAAGCGTGTGCATTGCGGCTTCAATGTCAGTAGGGATGGGGCTCGCTACGTGGTGGGCCTACGGAGGCCGAGGCCCAAGCACACCTGCTTGCTGCCCCGGCCCAGAACTGCCACTCGGGTACCACTGTTGACCCGAAAAACTGGGCATGTTGTTATTGGGATTCTGGGCCAATTGTCTCGAGAAAATAGTTGGCGGGTAATAAGGGTTGTTGGGCCCCGAGCCACTGGCCTAGTTCCACGGCCATGGACCCCAGGGTTGCGACCCACTGCCCCGAGGCCCATTACCTCTGGTCCGGTTGACACCCCTGTTATTTCCACCTCGATTTCCACCACGATTTTTACCGTTATGTTTGCGATTCTGACCCTTTTTGCTGCCACCATTGTTGTGGTTTTGGCTAGAATTGTTTGAGACGAATGGAGAATAGTCGGACGTAGTCATCATGACGACAGAAGGAGCCCAGTGACCACCTTCTTAGCCAAGTCTGCTTCTTCGAGTGTGAGCATGGAACGAACCTGATATAATTGCGGAAGAGGATTGCTCTGACGAAGAAGCATATCGACGCCACTATAGGCCTTAGATAGGCCTGCAACCGTTTGAAAACAACGAGTTAAGCTTCCGCCAAAAATAGTATGCACGGGGTCAATTTATTTTCGGATTAAGAACACTCAAATGTTAATTTGAGTAGAACTCTACATTTAGTCCAACAATATTGACTAATTCACTCTTGCATCTTTTGAAATTCTTTCTAAGTTTTTAAAAATGATATAACTCATTTAAAATGACAAAGTCTGATTTTTGGAAATAAGTATGAAATGATTTTTCTTTTATTTTAATTTGCATGCTATATCTCCCGAGGTTAATATCATAGTCTAATAATCCAAAACCCTTCAAATCAAGTTCAAGATAGGTTTTAAAGATTAAAAAATTAATTGATTGGGCTTAGCCCGTAAACTAAACTAAAGAGGATCAATTTCCGTCCAAACTAAAATCAGCAGCCCATTTAATCTATTCCAAGTCACTCAGGCCCATTTAGGGTCCTTGAATATCAACATTTCGCCTAGTTACAAAGTATCCGAGATCATCTAATAATTAAACACACATTAAATATACACACTAGAAGACTAAATTTAAACAACACGAATTTATCTTCTCATTAATGATGCAAGGAGATAGAAGGAAATAATCAAGCAAGACAGAGTTTCAAATTTTACCTTAAGGTTGCCTTATCCGGCAGAGTTTGCCTTAATGTAGAAAACTCTACCTTAAGGCAGGCAGATTTTCCCTGCATAAGACAAACTCTGTCTTGCGAATTCAAATTCAACCTTGCGATTTTTTTTTGACTGAACAGAAGTTCGAATCCAGAACCTTGGGATATTTTTGAGTGAAAGGAAAAAATTAAAAATTTCAAATTTGAGGGGCAAAAATTAAAAATCAATGCTTTTAAAGGGAAATCAGCGCAAAAAAAAAAAGAGTTAGTAGGTCATTATTAAAACAGTATTGGGCTAGTTGCATAGATATATATCCTGCGGTTGTTTTGTGTCTTAGAGCAAAATGGTGATAATTTCAAATTTCGGGATGAATGTAAATCATGAAAGTTGGTCTTATAAATGGTATAATGATGAAAAATAATTCAAACTTAAATCGATGTGCAATTTATAAACCTCTCTATAATTGTCATTCGTTATAACATCATTTCACTATAACGATCTGATTTTCTCCAGAACCGATTTTTCATATTTTATTTTACTTCTTTATAACGACATTATACCTATAACAGCAGTGTCATTCATTATAACAGTACACTCTTTGTAAAATTACCTCTCTATAACAGTCATACTCAAATATTCGTGTAATATATTTTGTAAGAAATATATTATGTATAACGATAAAATATTTAAATATTTATGATAATCATTATTAATATCATGCATGTAATAAATTTCAAGTACAAAGAGTCAACTATTAAGTTCTTAGACAACCTTCAAGGAAAATCTATTGAACTTCCTTTTGCTGAAAATTGAGTAAATTCAAGTGTTATATTATCACTAAAAGACTGGAATTTACAAAACAACCTACAATTGTATAAGTCTTACATCAAACTTGAAATATTTAAATTTTTAATTAATTTTAAATGCACATGTTCCTTAATTTTTGTTTTTATCGTTATGGTACAACTAGTTATGGAGTAGTAATTTATTAGTTTTTTCAATTTTTTTATTATTGAGATATGAAAATCAATTGAGATTTTAAAACTAACATGTATATTATTATCGTTTATAACATACAAAGTACAAAAATAATTATTTGCAAACTTTTGTTTATAACAACTTCACTACATTCTTTATGAGCCAAGAGTCTTTTGGAAAATAACCTCTCTGCCCCACAAAGTTAGAGGTAAAGTATGCGTACATCTTACCCTTCCCAGACCTCACTTTGTGGGATTCCCAGACCTCACTTTGTGGGATTACACTGGGTATGTTATTTGTTTTTAGTTCATTCTTTATGAGCCGAGGGTCTTTCGGAAATAACCTCTCTGCCCCACAAAGTTAGAGTTAAAGTCTGCGTACATCTTACCCTTCCCAGACCCCACTTTGTGGGATTACACTAGGTATGTCATTTTTTATTAGTTAAACATAGTGAGGATTGCCCAAGCCATATAAGGAAACCAAGGACCACTTAACCACCGATGTGGGAGAACTCAACACCCCGCCTCACGCCCAGGGCTGGACATCTGGAGCGTGGACAATATAAGAGGGGGCACAATGAATTGGGACGGATTTGACTCTGATATCAGAGTAAAAAATGAATTTTGGGCCAAACTCAACCTCAAAAACTAGCTCAAAGGGAGGAGGATTGCCCAAACCATATAAGGAGACCAAGGACCACTTATCCCACCGATGTGGGAGAACTCAACAGTCTCCATTGATCATTGATGTGCAAAAAATTACAATGTGAGTGTGGCATCCCAAACTTTGTACATGATCATTGAGTAGAGACTTCTATTGCTAGTCTAACAAAAAAATAGAACCTTTACATAGTGATTAAGGAGGATCATATATAATGTGAGCAGGTTTGGCTCTTTTGATCCTAAAGGAGGGAAGGTTCCAAGTATCCATGTTGATGAGTCATTTGACTTGATTTGGGAGTTCAGCAAAAGAGTTGAAGACATTGACTATATCATAGTTGTGACTCAGAGTAGTCAATTTATCTGTAGGTCTGTTTGCTTCTCTGAAACAATGGTTGATAACAAATCCATGCTCTTCAACTAGCATTCGGATCTCATTTATGTAGTTGCTAATCTTTCACGAAATTTTCCCCTTCTTATGCAATTGGTGATGAGGAGGAAATCAGTTTCTTCCAGGGCTAATCTGAAACCATTTGTATCACACCATTTTAGGCCAAGAAGCATAGCAGTAGCTTCAGCCATATTGCTTGTCCGTGGTCCCAAAGGAATGGAGTAGGCAAAAATTACCATGCCTTGATTATTTCTGATAATGCCTCCTCCACCACACATGCCTCGAGTACAACTTCCACCACTGTTAAGCTTTACAGTTTGTGAGGGAGGCTTGATCCATTTGACAATCTTAGAGATCTTTTGTTCTATCACTGCATCACAAGCTGTACAAATTGGATGCCATTCTTCTCCTATCTTTGCTCTTCAAAATTTCTTATTCAGAATCTGCAAAAGAACAGAGATAAGTTAGTATTTGTTCTATAAAATGGTCTGATATTTTCAAACTTTTTGCTACATCTTGATTTTCACAGTTCCCAACAAATAATAAGAGGGAGAATTCTAGTGATAAACTTGCCAATTATGTTGTGAACCTTAAAGTTTCACCACTTGAGTAGTAGAATCTTGAGGCTATTGTTGTTGTAGTCAATCCCAGAGGACCTGGAAAGAACATCCACAATCCCAGAGGACCTGGAAAGAACATCCAAATTTTTCTGGCAAGTTCTCCTAAGCAGAAAAGATGATCAATATTTTTAACTGTTGGATTCTGATCAATGTTGCTGCAGCAATGACATTTAGTATCATTATTAATTCCCCATCTTGCCACCTTCTCTGATGTTGACAATTTAACCTGAATTACTCTTCATGTTAAAAAGGACATCTTGAAAGGTATTTTCTTGTGCCAGACAGAGTTGATATATTTGTTCAAATCCTTTTTCTGTCTGAATGTTTCCCAGGCAGAACTAACAGTAAAGTTTCCAGTAGTGTTTGGCATCCATATCGCCTTTTCCTCTTTGTTGTTGTCTAGCTTGAAGTTGATCTCTTTTATTTTCTCCTTTGTATTGCCATCTAGTTGATTTTGTAGTAAATTCCAGTGTCATTCTCCATCTATAAAGACATCTCTGACCTTTATTTGATCTTGGAGAAGTGTAGTATTCATAAGCAGATAAAGAAGACCTAAGCTTGTCCAATTATCATACCAAAAGGGCACTTTACCATTATCAATTCTCCACAAAATATTATTTGTGATTTGAGATTTTATCTTCAAATTGAATATTCTATTAAATAGAAGTAATTCATCAGTCCACTTCTTCTTTAATACTGCAAATAGTTTTTCAGTTTTGAGATTGACCAATGCTCTAGTTCACACTAGAGGGGTGCATATTCAAAATTTTGCTTTCATGTATTCCTTCCATAGAGAATTAGTGGTCTTTAATATCCACCATTGCTTGCATGGCAAGTATCAGCTAAGCACCTGAATTTTGCACTTCCTTCACTGTAAGGGAAGCACAATTTATTCCAAGAAGATCAGTGATGCTTACCTCTATTTTCCTGACCAGATCAGAAAAATCTTGCAATATATTTTTCGATTATGTCAATTGTACCTATAGGAGGGTTAGTAGCAGCAAGAAGATGAATAGGGAGAGCTAGTAAAACATGCCTAATCACTATGGCTTTACCTCCAATTGAGAGATATTTTTGTATGACAGCCTCTAATCTTGTTGATTATTTTGTTGACAGTATCAGAATGATGAGAAATTTTCTTTTTACCTGAGATGAGGGGGCATCCAAGATACTTGATTGGAAACTGTTGATGGTTCATACCTGTTATAGCTCTAAGTCTGTTGATAGTAGCATCTTTTGCATTGTTAGCAACTGCAAAACAACTTTTTTCTTTATTGATCAGTTGCCCAGAGACCTCTTCATAGATTGCCAAAGTTTTAATAACCATATCCAGTGTTCTTTTACTTCCATTACAAAATAGAATTGTGTCATCAACAAAACAAAAGATAAATGATTAATGTTAGGACCATTGATGTTCATGTAGAAATTATTGCACCCCTGTCTATTACTCCCTCCGTTTCAAAAAGATTGTCTGGTTTTGACTTGGCACAAAGTTTAAAAAAGTAGAGAAGACTTTTGAATCTTATGGTCTTAAATTAAAGATGTGTTGAATGTACAAAAATGTCCTTTAATCTTGTGGTCTTAGACATGTCATGTGGAAAATTAGAATAAAAGAGTTGCCAAAAAAAGAAAGAGGCATTCTTTTTTAAATGGATTAAAAAGGAAAATAAGGCAATCTTTTTTAAACGGATGGAGTATAAAGATTATTCAGCATCTTAGAGAGTAGTTCAACACTTATGATGAAGAGAGATGATGATATTGGATCACCTTGCCTCAAACCTCTAATGGATTTGAAAAATCCATGTCTACCACCATTTACTATCACAGAGTACCGATTGTTGGAAATGAAATTGTGAATAAAGTGAGTCCACCAGTCAGAGAAACCAAATTTCTTGAGAGCCATAATAAGAAAATTCCAAGAGACCCTGTCATAAGCTTTAGCAATATCTAACTTGATGACAACATTTCCTCCTCTAGATGGCTTTTTTTTATATCATTGATAATCTCTTGAGATAGAAGAATATTTTCAACAATAGCTCTCCCTCTCATAAAATCAGATTTGTTGTTGTTGTTTATAACAACTAAATGAGATCTAAACATCAAATGTCAGTATACATATATATAACAACACCTCACTATAGCATCCATGAAATTTTCGGACAAACATTATCACTATAGGGAGAGTCATTTTTTCGTTTTCAAGTGGAATGTTAAGTAGATTAATCATTTACTTCTAGTATTCAACTAATGATATTAATATGTTACTCACACTTACCTTAAAAGTAACATAATTACATAAATGTTTTTTGTAGTACATATATAGAATTTAGACTCAATAACAGTTGACATCTTTCCCCGCTTTTTCACCCATCTTCATATTCTTTCTTCTGAAGATTAATACCGATCACCTGATAATTCGTCATAACGATAAGAATATAGTCTTTCTTTAGGGCTATCGTATTAGCACGCGCGGCCATGGCACATCTAGTCTAGTATATATATATAAAAAAATGATAGCGTATTTATCAAGGTATAAAGAATTTTGTTTTTTATTTTTTCAAAATTACAAATTTTATTTCTTAAAAAAAATACTATTATTTACACCGGGGTATATATAAATTAAAACTTTTTTTCCAACTATATAAGTTAAAAGTATTGACTAATAAGAGGCATGTTCACAGATTTTAAATGCAGAATCTGGTTAATTTTGTACCTAGTTTACAAGTTTTGAGTTCCCAAATAAACCTCATTTTCTGGGGCAACCCGATACCCGTAACTCTCTCCCTCCCTCACATTTCATTTTTTCCATTTTTAGCTACCATTCCTTCTTCCCTTACCCCGGCACCAACTTTACCATGCAATCCATGCAACTTTATCAACATTAACCTATTAACTACAATTTGCTTTCGCATTATATCATTTTTCCAGTTCTTTTCACTGTTCTAGCATTAATATAAATCTACAGTCAGCTTTACTGACGATATATATAGTGATATACTTCTACCAGATGCATATATATCGATCGACATTCATTGATCATATACATGCATGTGACGTCCCCAGCAGCATATCTTGATCATGTCGTCATAATATATCGAGAATTATTGTGGCTTTGGAATCTTTTGGGATGTCCCTTTTTCCTCTCTGACGATATTCCCTCTCTATATGATTCTTTAGTTTCATTATCCTATTATCAAGAGGATTACTCTTTTTTTTTTAACAACAAAAAATAAAGGTGTGAGAAAGCCTTCTTTGATCTTGAGCACATAGGTAGATTTTAGAATTTAAATTTGATGGATCAACCTTTAAGTTATTACGGTTGAATCCATTGCACTTCGCGAAATTATTTATTCAAAATTTAATTTTTGATAAAATTTTGTATCAAAATACTTGGTTCAATTGAACCTGGTTTTGCCCAAGGTGGCACTTGAGTTTCGAGTTTTGGTGGTGGAGAAGAGAAGGGGACAGGATGAGCTTTTTGATGATCCAAGCGGCCCTACTCTTCGTCATTCTTCATTGCCGCAGCTTCGTGGATGCCGACACAGATCAATCTGACGGTCAGCTTCTATATCTTTGTGTGCGTCCTTGCAGTTGCTTGCATGCAGATAAAAGAAATTACTGAAATTAATACGCCCTCCGTTAAATATACTAAAAATAGATCTTCACTTTTACTTGTCCGGTTTGCAAAACGAATATGTAATTTACCATTCCATACTTATTTTACCTTTATTAGTACTCTCTCCGTCTCAATTTTATGTGTCACCATTTGACCGGACACGAATTTTAAAAAATAAGAAATATTTTGTTATGTTTATCAAATTGTCTTTACCTTAGGAAAAAATTTAAAATGTGTCTCACACCACTAACATTAGTTGTGTGAAGCTCTTTTTTGTGAGACAAAAAAGTAGACTCAAAATTTGTGGACCCAAAAATGTAAGATGTGGGTCCACCTTTTTATCTCACAAAAAAAGCAGTTGTGTGAGGCTTGCACAACTTTTAAAGTATGTTTGATTGATTTCAATTATTTAAACAATTTATCATAATTAGGGGTGGTATAGTAAAATTATCATTTTATTTATTGCTCAAGGGGTGTGGTCAAATATGGACAAATAAAAATGGATGGAGTACATTGATGGCACTGATTAACTTGGAAGTAATTACCAATACTGTTGCACAGCTATGCCTCTTCTCTTTATTCTATATACTCCTATTTGGTTTGGTAATAAAGCTGAACTTGTTTAGCTAATTTTCACTGAACTGTCCAAAGAGTTCACATAATGGCTTGATAAAGTTACTTTTCACTTTGTAGCATACTGGTCAAGGATTGTCACGTATATACACCATTTGTAACTTCGTTTCTCCTGTGTTTAGTTTCTTTTTTGTCGACCTATCTGTTCTTAGTTAATCTATCAATGTGTGTATTTGTATTTCTATATTCTCAATGAAGCATGGTCAAATTTCCTTTAACAAAATAAATAAATTATGGTAGGGAGTGCTTCCCTTCCTACATACGCAACACAAATTTGGATTAGTCTGGCCAGTGGTTCCCGATGTGGAATGTTATAGAAAAACAAATAACTAAGCTTGAAATGAAAATAGTTTAATTGGCGGCAAGTTTGATTTTCAGCTTCTGCGCTGAGAGTGATGTATAGCTCTCTAAATTCACCGGGACAGCTTACAAAGTGGAGCTCATCAGATGGTGATCCTTGTGGAGAATCCTGGAAAGGCATTACTTGCTCTGGCAATAGAGTTACTGAAATGTAACATCACACATCCAATCATTTTTTCAATATGCACTTTATTTGATAACTTGTTGTTTGTTATAATTGATTAAGTAATTGCTGATTTTCAGTTTTCATTTACATTTTCCTTCAGCCAGATATCCGGTTTAGGACTCTCTGGTTCAATGGGATACCAATTAATAAGTCTTACATCTGTAACCAACTTGTAAGATGATCAACGGCTTCAATTACTATTTCCTTAATTCCTTCTGTGATTTGTATTTAAATCCTAAAATGTTGTAATTTGCAGTGACATTAGCAACAATAATCTGGGAAACCAGATACCTTACCAGCTTCCTCCAAATGTGCAGAGACTGTATGTGTTTTTCTGTCCAGGCTCTATTTTTTCTTTTTTATTTACCTTACATATATCATTCTGACCACTTGCCTCGTATCACAGTAACCTTGCTGGTAATGGTTTTACCGGTGGCCTACCTTATTCCATTTCACAAATGAAGTCCCTTCAATACTTGTAAGTGAAAATTTAAAATGCAATTGACCTCTATAGTACCACTAGGCTCATTGTTCTAATTTTCTCTCCAATTGTTGTGTCTGATTGTAGAAATGTCAGTCATAATCAAATTCAAGGAGAACTGAACGACATGTTTGGATCACTTTCTTCTCTCAACACATTGTAAGGCCTTGTCTCAATTTCTCCCTTTTCTTATATAGACTGATATTACCCTTTTATGATTATGATTTGCAATGTATCATGTGCTAACAACAACATACCCAGTGAAATCCCACAACGTGGGGTCTGGGAGGGTAGAGTGTACGCAGACCTTACCTCTATCTTGGTAGGTAGAGCGATTGTTTCCGAAAGACCCTCGGCTCAAGACAAAGCATACGCACTAGCAAAGCAAGGAAAACGGTCAGACCCGGACACGCAATTTAAAGCAGTATGAAAATGATGGTAATAAAAGCGAATAAGTCGTGGTAGCACATTCTGAAAAAAGAAGCAGTAACTAACGCAGGTAAATAAGATAAACAAAGTACACTAAAGAACTCATAGCAGCAGAAATCAAATGACATGGGACTATAAAGCAATATTGCGCCTACTAGTATGATAGGCTAAGCAGGCCTACAATAATAACACTACAATTACCAGTTTGTAAGCGTAAGTAAGACTACGCTCAACTACCTACTACCCTTCTACCCTAATCTGTGTCCTTCACAACCCCCTATCTAAGGTCATGTCCTTAATAAGTTGCACCTGTGCCATATCCCGTCTAATCATCTCTCCCCAATACTTCTTCAGCCTACCTCTACCCCTCCTGAACCCGTCCATAGCCAACCTCTCACACCTCCGCACTAGGGCATTTGTGTCTCTCCTGTGCACATGCTCGAACCATCTCAACCTCGCTTCCCGCATCTCATCCTCCACCGAGGCCACTCTCACTTTGTCCCGGATATCATCATTTCTAATCATATCCCTCTTTGTATGCCCACACATCTATCTCAGCATCCTCATCTCCGCAACTTTCATCTTTTGGATGTGCGAAGTCTTGATTGGCCAACACTCCGCCCCATACAACATAGTCGGTCTAACCACCACCATATAGAACTTGTCTTTAAGTTTTGATGGCACTTTTTTATCGCACAAGACTCTAGATACGAGACTCCATTTCATCCACCCTACCCCAATACGATGTGTGACACCGTCATCAATCTCTCAATTCCCTTGGATAATAGACCCGAGGTACTTGAAGTTTTCTTTCTTTGGAATGACCTGAGTACCAAGCCTCACCTCCACGCATGTCTCATGGTCGCTCCCGTTACTGAACTTGCACTCCAAGTATTATGTCTTGGTCCTACTCATCATGAACCCTTTAGACTCCAGCTTCTGTCTCCAAAACCTCCAGCTTAGCGTTCACTCCGCTGCAAGTCTCATCAATTAGGACTATGTCGTTTGCGAATAACATACACCATGGCACCTCTCCTTGGATTTGTCGCGTCAGTCCATCCATCACCAAGGCAAATAAGAATGGACTAAGAGTTGATCCCTGGTACAGCCCCATCATCACTGGAAAGTGCTCCGAGTCTCCTCCTACTGTCTGTACCCTGGTCTTGGCTCCATCATACATATCCTTGATCGTCATATTGTACGCCACAGGTACACCTCTAACCTCCAAACATCTCCATACAACCTCCCTAGGGACTTTGTCATATACCTTCTCGAGGTCGATGAAAACCATATGTAAGTCTATCTTCCTCTCCTTGTACTGCTCCACCAACCTCCTAATAAGATGAATGACTTATGTAGTCGAACGCCCTGGCATGAATCCAAATTGGTTCTCTGAAATAGACACGCCTCTTCTCACCCTCATCTCCACGACCCTTTTCCAAACTTTCATAGTGTGGCTTAGCAGCTTGATACCCCTATAGTTGTTGCAACTCTGGATGTCACATTTGTTCTTGTACAAAGGAATCATTGTACTCCACCTCCATTCTTCGAGCATCTTCATCGTCTTAAAAATAACATTAAACAACTCAGTCAACCACTCTAAACCTGTCTTGTATGCACTCTTCCAAAAATCAACTGGGATCTTATCAGGCCCGATCGCTCTTTCCCTCGCATCCTGCAAACAACACCCTTAACCTCCTCAACCTTAATGCTTCTAAAATATCAAAAATCCCGGTACCTTCCGGATTGCTCCAGATCTCCCAACATAATGTCTTTATCTCATTTTTCGTTCAAGAGTTTATGGAAGTAAGACTGCCACCTCCGTCTAATATGCGCTTCCTCCACCAGTACTTTGTCATCCTCGTCCTTAATGCACCTCGTGTGATCCAAGTCACGGGCCCTCCTCTCCCTCACCTTGACTAGTCTGTACAATTGCTTGTCCCCGTCTTTTTCCTCTAATTCCACATACATGCGTTCAAAAGCCGCCGTTTTCGCCGCCGTAACTGCTAGCTTTGCCTCCTTCCTCGCCATCTTATACAATTCCCTATTTGTCCACTTCTCCACCTCATCTTTGCTTTCTACCAATTCCACATACACCGCTTTCTTTGCTTTCACCTTCTCTTGAACCTTACCATTCTACCACCCGTCCCCTCGATGCCCACCACGGCTAAGTTATGAGACCCCTACCACTTCTCTAGCTACCTCCCGAATGCAACTGACCGTCATATCCCACATACCGGTCGCATCCCCACTACTCCCCCAAGCCCCATTGGCAATCAACATCTCCTTCGTCTCATTTGCACTAGCCATGGTCAAACTCTCCCATTTGATTCTTAGTCTGTCATCCACAACCCTCCTCTTCTTCTCCATCTTGATCTCCAAATCCATCACCAGAAGCTTATGTCGGGTTGTAAGATACTCCCTCAGAATAACCTTGCAGTCTTTACAAAAACCGTTGTCAACCTTCCTAAGGAGCAAAAAGTCTATGAGTCTTAGCCACCGAGCCACGGAATATCACCATTCCTAAAGCTTTAGTGAACTCCAAGAGTGAGATACCTCCCCCGTTCATGTCCCCGAGGCCAAAGCATCCATGCACGTCATCATAACTTCCGAAAGTGACCCGATATGTCAATTGAAATCCCCTCCTACAAATAACTTGTCTGTAGGTGGTATACCTCCCACCACCTCATCCAAATCCTCCCAAAAGTGCCTCTTCTCCTCCTCGTCCAAGCCCGTCTGCGGCGCGTAAGCACTAATAATGTTCATAGTGGACCCTCCAACTACTAACTTAATCGCCATCATCTTGTCATTGACCCTCCTAATCTCTACCACCTGATCCCCTTAGCTCGCTGTCTACCAAAATGTCTAACCCATTCCTATACCTCGACCTACCCAAGAACCATAACTTATACCCGTCCACATCAATGCCTTAGGTCCTAACCATTTGGTCTCCTGGACACAGACTATAATAATCCTCCTCTTCTTAAGAATCTTAACTAGTTCTATATACTTCCTCGTTAAAGTCCCAATGTTCCAAGACTCTATTCTCAGCCTAGCATCTCCCTTGCCCCACTTACCCCTAACCCTCGCCCTCGTCCTCGATGAGAACGGCCCTAGTCTACCATCAATCACTAAAGCAGATATAAACTAATCAACAATTTATCCTAAAACAAGCAGAAACCAATGTGAAAAACACAAGGTAGCAAGAATCTGGAAGCAAGTCGAGCCACTACGACAAGAATGATATAATTACAGAGAAGGCGAGTCAAGGCAAGAATGTAGTTTCAATATACAATATAGCAAAGCAAGCAAAATTTAACTACGAAGATAAGAACAAAGAATGAATACGGACACCTGGAGGTAACAACTCTGGGTGAATCGAACCTGTTCGCTGCCCAAAAATCGCTGTTCAACGATGCAGATTACTGATCTCTGCCGAAAAATTATTGTTCACCGCCGGAAGTTACTGTTCCCAGCCGGAACTTTGCCGGAAACTTGCGTAACTATGTAAATCTTGGGAGCCACTGATGTGCGGCAAGTCATGTGCTATTCTCGATAAATATATGGAGTATCGCTTAGACTTATTATGCAAATTCTTTCTACCAAGTGAAATTTCTAGAGCCTTCGACGTGTATCTTTTCTTCTTCTTCTTAGTTGATTACATTTATGCTTTATCCCTTGTTGCTTACTTTTGATTGTTTACATTTTATGCTTCAGAGATATCTCTTTCAATTCAATGACTGGTAAACTTCCTCAAAGCTTCCAATCACTGACTAGCATGAAGAAAATGTAAGACCAGTATCTTCCAATTCATTTTTGCACTTTATTGGTTGAGTGTCCTTCAAATATTGAACTTTCTAGTGTTATATTGTGCAGTTACCTGCAGAACAACCAGTTTACAGGAAATGTTGATGTCCTCACGAATCTTCCTCTCGACGATCTGTGAGTTATGCACATATTTGTGTGTGTGAATGTTTTCATTTCCTGACTTTCGGTGAAATATATTGTTTGACATGCTGATTCCTTTATTCTTTAGGGATCTTGGGAACAATCAGTTTACTGGTGGGATTCCTGAGAAGTTAAAAGGGATAATCCAGTGAGTGTTTCAGTTTGCAAATTATTGCTTATCCTGAAAATTTGTCGAAAATAACTTTCTAATTCAATATTTGTGATACAATTGTAGAAAATCTAACAGTAACACAGGGAGCTCAGGGCCTGCCCCTCCATCTCCACCTGGTGCACCCCCTGCGAACAGGTCTAGTACTCATAGTAAAAAATCCGGAGGCAATGGCAGCCCTTCGAGTGGTGGAGGTGGCAATGATAGTGGTGCGAAATCTGGTATAAGCGGTGGAGGTGTTGCAGGCATAGTGATATCAGTTTCAGTGGTTGGAGCAGTTGCAGTAATCTTTATTATCAAGAAAAGACGCAGAAAGTCGTCAACAGACATAGAAAAACTTGACGTTCAGCCATTTGCTCTTGATTCACAGGAAGTAAAAGGTAGTATATAATTTTATGACTGCTGTTTTCTTTTCTTTTCTTTTTTGTTCATGTCTATAATGATGAAAGCTCTTTCCCTTTTGCAGCTTCATTTGTAACTTAGTGTTTCATACTTCTTAAGCCTTACCTCAACTATTTAAGTTCTGTATTTTCATTTGATCAGAGTTTCAGCTTACATTTACCCTTTTTTTTTACTTGTATTGTTTTCATTCCTGTGTTAGCTTTGGAACCTGGATGTTCTGTTCATCGCCTTTTTTTGGCTGCAGATACGATTTCCACAACAAGCACGGAAGCTATTGAAACTCCCACAGCAGTGCCTCTAAAACCTCCACCTATTAATCCTCATAAGTCCATTGGTGGAGATGACATTTCAGCAAAACCAATTGTACCCCAGAAGAAAACTCATACAGCTGAAAGAAATGTTGTGCAATATTCAATTTCAGACCTACAGATGGCTACTGATAGCTTCAGTGTTGAAAACCGTATTGGTGACGGATCCATTGGGAGTGTATATCAGGGTCACTTTGACAACGGCAAAGTAATATCTCTTTCTTGTGGATACCACAAAAGAAAAAGAAGAAAATCATTATGAAGAATTTGGATTCTGCATGACAAATTCTATGACAAATTCTTTGACTAATGCAAATGTAATGTTTAAGTTCTTGTATTTGAAATGCTGTAGGTCCTCACTGTCAAAAAACTTTATTCATCTGAGCTCCGGAATCCTGAAAATTTTGTCAAGATGGTTCCTGACATATCGCAGCTGGATCATCCAAATGTAACAGAACTGGTTGGTTATTGTTCAGAAGATGGGCAGCACCTGCTGGTTTATGAATTCCACAAAAATGGTTCTCTGCATGATTTCCTGCATCGGATGGATGAAGGTAGCACACGACTAATAACATGGGATAGCAGAGTCAAGATTGCACTTGGCATAGCAAGAGCACTGGAGTGAGTAACATAATCTACAAAATTACTTTCATTGGCATCACATAAAATTGTTTGCTTACTTTCTGGTTTTTTTATGGTTAAGTTACCTTATCTATCATAAATCTTATAGTATTTGAACCTTCGCCATTTTTGGAGGAGAAACAAATTAACATCATGAAAGGAAATCGAGCACTTAGTCTTGAGTTATGATTTGTTTTCTTAAAAACCGAGAAATCTCCAAGAGCCAATGGCGCATGGTTCGAAACTCGGAATAATTGGCTTGCCCCTCTACCATTCTCCACTTAAATATCAGGCGTCTGCGGAACAAGGTTCTAATACAAAAGCAAATAATTTGAAGTTCTAGAACACAGTATGCTGGCTTTCCACTAGATAGCTAATCAAAGCTTCACAATAAATTTTCTATTTGTGATTTCCACTTCTCCAATTTTCATTAACAGGTTTTGTCCACTAGCTAATTTAGGCATCCTTTGCAGGTATCTACATGAAGTTTGTTCGCCATTTTTAGTTCATAAAAATATCAAATCTGAAAATATTTTACTTGATGCTGATCTCAATCCTCATCTATCGGACAGTGGGTTGGCAAGCCTTATGGCTGATGTAGATCAGGTAAACACTTTGTGTTGTGCCTTCCTCTGAAGTGTTCTGTGGGTTTTTTTTGAAAGATATTCTCATGCATATACAACTCAGTTTCGTACAGACAAAATCGATATTCCCAGTATAAGTAAAAACAGTGAATTCAAGTGTTTTGTTTCCTGCTCTTCTGTACCATTCATTAGGTTAAAGATTTTTTTACTGTCTGTACAACTTCCAAAAGCTCCACATCAGTATCTTCTAAATGGCTTCAACTTGGACATTTTTCCCCTATAGGGATTAAACCATAATATAGAGTCTGGATATGGCGCACCCGAGGCTGCTGTATCTGGAAAGTGTACTACGAAGAGTGATGTATACAGCTTTGGAGTTGTTATGTTGGAACTTTTTTCTGGACGAAAACCTTTCGATAGGTAAGGTTATTTAATTAAAGCACCTAT
Organism: Anisodus tanguticus; assembly: GCA_034509755.1. Classification (NCBI taxonomy): domain Eukaryota; kingdom Viridiplantae; phylum Streptophyta; class Magnoliopsida; order Solanales; family Solanaceae; genus Anisodus; species Anisodus tanguticus. The sequence goes on along the minus strand of CM067545.1, from coordinate 1,316,472 downwards.
GGATTCGAATACAAATCTGTTGAAGACAGAAAAGGAGAGTACTTTAGAGAGAATTCTTTTAATAAATACGTTTGTTCTTTTTCTACTCAGCTCAAGACCAAGATCTGAACAGTCTTTAGTTAGATGGGCAACCCCTCAGCTCCATGATATTGATGCCCTGGAAAAGATGGTCGATCCAGCTCTCAATGGACTCTATTCTGTTAAATCCCTTTCACGGTTTGCTGATGTTATTTCTCTCTGTGTTCAGGTAATATATTACTTTGTGTTGAGTTATTCCAGGTCATAAATCTCCTATATATGTCATGTATTCAATTTTCAAGAATGTTGCTCCTTAAATCGCTCGGTCTTATCTCAATGGTTGTGTATTTTATGTTGTGCCAGCCCGAGCCTGAGTTCCGGCCACCTATGTCAGAAGTGGTACAAGCATTAGTTCGGCTAGTGCAACGAGCAAATATGAGCAAGAGGTTACACGGTATTGATCAGGATTCAGATGCTCAAGACTAAGACCAGCAATATAGACTCTGTTGACTATTCTAGCAAATTGTTTTCTCTAAACTGTTTGCTGCTTATGGGAGATTACCTGATGCTGCTCAGTCCAGCAAGATCTTGTTCGCTGCAGTGTATTCGATAATACCATATGCTAAAATTCATTCACAATATATATTCATTCTTCATTTCTTTCCCTCTATCTGATCTGCTTCTCAATCTTGACGTATGCAGAACGTTATTAAACCAGACATGGATGGACTTTATACCGGCTTTTGTACTTTATATTGTAGCTACAGCAAGTTAGTTAATTGACATCTGACAGATAAGTGCAACTCTTAAGCAGAAACGAAAAGCCTGAAAATTTTCATATTGGATGAAATGCACAGATATAGGTGCCACTCTTTAGAAGAAAAGAGAAACCAGATAATTTTATGTTTGACAAAATTCAGTTAGATTAATATTCTTTAGCAAGTGAAACTCTGAACTGTGCAAAACACAATTTCGTAACCACTATAAAAAAAAATGGGACAACCGATGCACAAAGCATCCTGTGTTAGCATTATCCAGGGAGTGTGATGTTGCATCCAAATCCAGATTTTACTACTTAAATGATGAGCCATGGCCAACATAACATACACGCCGGATCTAAGAGGAGGCAAAGTAGTTGGTTATATTTCATTTCAAGTTCAATTCAATACCAGCTCCAAATGACACATAATTCACGCTAGATTAATGTATCCCTTGCTTTTGTTGCATGCTGATGAAAGACTGCGTTCGTATTTTAGTGTTACTGCTATCAGAAAACCGGAGTAAAAATAGTTCTTATTTCTAAGTTTGTTATAATGAAAACCAACTTAACATTTATAGAACATAAGTAGGTAATATATTCATTTTAGTACGATAATAACAACCCTACTTTGTCAATAAATTACCTACATTGACAAACGGAAGAGCTGACAGAAGTCAATATCATCCAACATCTAAACTTGATAATATATTCATAGGTGTGGATTAAGATAAGTGAAAAAGAGAAGCTACCAGAAATTACAGCTCTTAGATTCAACTCAAAGCACCAAGTCACAGGCATTACAATGCAAAAGTTTGTCCTGCCTTTTTGTTGGCAACAAGCAAAAGCACCCGGAGATGAATAAACAAGTAACGAAGTCCATAATTATCAAATCAAGTACAAGATAACTAAATAGCGAACAGTAATGTCACTCCAGTCCTGCCAGTGCTTGATTGTTTGCCCCAAACAGAGAGCAGCTCAATCAATTGTAGACCATATACTTGGGTGTTGCACTGAATTTCTGATATCCTTTAATGACCTTATTGACGGCATCTAAAAAGTCTTTCTCCGTAACAGTTTTCCTCCTTGCTCGAATAGCATACATTCCAGCCTCCGTGCACACACTTCTTATGTCCGCTCCTGGAATAAACACCATCAATGAAAAAGTCAAAGTTACGTCTCATTACTAAAATCTTTTGAATCTTAAGTGATACATATAAGTGAACTTGTGGAAGCTGCAAGTCAGTTTATACTACATAAATTCAAAAAACAAGCAAGGTTACACTTGAGAAATATGTACAAAATTTTGAGAAATTTAAAGATTCAAAAAGAGTTTATTCAGATGTGGTGGAACCTCCCCTTCTAGAAGATTATTATACGTTTGGGGCAGACAAAAAAGGCAGGGCATTATAATCAGAGAAAGAGCTTTTTAATAGAACATTGTGCACAAGCTAGATATAAAATATGAAATTGATGTTTAATATGCAACGTATGGAGCAATGTACATAAGATATTCCTTTATATGTTGATGCATATGAGATTACCTGTAGAGTTTGGACAGAGACGTGCCAAAAGTTCAAATCGAATATCCCGCTCACAATTCATCGTCCGTGTATGAATCTTAAATATCTGGGTCCTACTTTCCAGATCAGGCAGACCAAACTCAACTTTTCGATCCAAACGTCCAGGACGTAGCAATGCTGGATCAAGTGTATCAGGCCTGCAAACAAAAACAAAATGAAGTTACCATTTGAGCAAGAGTAACAAGCTGCATTGTAGTACAATAGCGATGGATAACACCCAGTTTGAAGCACTCATTTATCATGCTGCAAATAATCACCCAAAGTTGTCCCAGCAACTGCAAGCCACAAGAGATACTACTGGGACGAAAAGCTAAAACAAAGAGAGAACACTAACCTATTGGTTGCCATGAGAACCTTAATATTCCCCCGAGCATCAAACCCATCTAGTTGGTTCACAATTTCAAGCATGGTGCGCTGAACCTCATTGTCTCCACCTACACCATCATCAAATCTTGCACCTCCAATGGCATCTATTTCATCAAAAAAGACAATGCATGCCTTCTTAGAGCGCGCCATCTGCCATACCAAAAAGCCAGTCAGGAATCAAACTACAACAACTTGCTTAAAATGTTGCCAACACGGTTACTTCTGACCTGGAAAAGTTCACGAACCATCCTAGCTCCCTCACCAACATATTTCTGAACAAGCTCACTACCAATAACACGAATAAAGCATGCATCTGTTCGATTTGCCACTGCTCTAGCAAGCAGTGTTTTCCCAGTACCAGGAGGGCCATAGCAGAGAACACCCTTTGGGGGATCAATTCCAAGTTTCACAAACTTCTCAGGGTGAAGCATGGGCAACTCAACAACCTGTAGTTAAAAGCAAAATTTCATTAAGCAGGAAGAAATATCAATCAACTTTGCAAATGTCAAGGATACAATACCAGGAATTTTAAACATAACAAGGTCAGAGTCGAACAGATAACAAATAACACAATATGCAATCATGAGTACCTCTCGCATCTTTTCAATTTGTTCCTTGCATCCACCAACATCATTATATGTCACATCAGGCTTTTCCTCAACTGTCATCATGGTAACACTAGGATCAATTTTGGGGGGCAATGGAATCTGGATCTGATATTTATTCCGATCAACCCTGTAACAATAACAATATGGTCAGAGAGACTCTAACAAGATTTAGTAAAGCAGAAGTTTTGGCTAGTTCATTATTGATACTTTCCCACTAAAGTTTCTTTGTTCCACCTATAAAGTGTGAAAATGCCTAACACTAGGTATCCCAATACTAAAGGAAAGTAAGCAATTCAATTCCATCCACAAGGATTATAACACTTAATATTGTCATAAAAGTGCAAATGTCAAGCTTTGAGATCAATAACAAGCAAAGGGACACATTTTATCAGATAAGGTGAATCCACCACGCCTCTTAAGCCATAAGTGCTCCTTCAACCATCCATCAAGGAGATGAGTACTGTGATCAAGTGGACAAACCAGTATGGAATTGAGAAGGCACACGAAGCGAAAGCTCCAGATAATCATCTCCAATAAAGCAATGGAAACTAGTTGCTCAAATCCTCACCAGTTCTCGGTAAGATCACTATGTTCTAAGGGATCCTTATGTTGCAGTAACTCGTGACATATGACTCTCAAATACAGCTACTAGAAGACAATACACAGTAACTGCTTAACACTTCAGGAGCTTTTTTTCTTTTTGGGTTGTGTGTGTCTATTGAGAGAGAGAGAGAGAGAGAGAGGAGGATAAGAATCTACCCGACTCGCATGCCTTCTTCTATATCGGTCGGTGAAACTTTGTCACCTAATCCAACAACAAACTGCAGGTATAAAATGAGCATAATAAAAAACGGTGATCAAAGTAGTATCATTAAAGAGTGAATCCAACAAACAACGCTGTGCAAACTTCCACGATGGCTAAAAACAGAAAATCATGCACCCAACCCCAAAGAAAAGGGGCAAAACCTTCAAGACTGAAGACATAATATCCCGGAAAACGTCACTTATCAAACTAATAATAATAACATGGAAAATGTCCAGTTTATAAGATCAATATATTTTCTTAGAATAAGGATTGGAAATGTTAACTGTTTTACTATCATGAATCATGATAACCAGATTTTTCACATGTTTAAATTGAACTTCTTCACTGTCGATATATCTCAGAATTATCAAGCTCCACACCTTCTTACGTCTTGTTAAGAAAAACATTCCATACGTTATAGCGCAGATATAGATTCTGATTCTCCAGTCTTAACAGTATACCGGGCTTCCCAGGCACCCTCCTTCCAGATACCCATACATTCACCAATAGAGGTGTTACTACAAGCTAGAACTGAACAAAATACTATGTGGGAAAGCCATTACGATACCTTTGCAATTTGCTTGACGTTTATCACATATTTGGCATCTTCACTGTTGGGGCTAATTATCTTTGTACATCTGGCAACCTGCTCCAAAAGAATTCAATTAAATCTTCAATGTACCTAGTAATAAAAGAGCAACGGATCTGTGTTTCCATAAAACCACACCTGAAGAGGTTGCTCCTCCTGCATCATCTGTTTATCAGAAACCAGATCCCATTGACTTGGTGCAGCCAACCCAGTGTCAGACTCCTTAATACCTACGGTAAATTAATAAGATGTAGTTCATAAGAATATGCAACAAAGAAACACACAGGTTTAACAAAAACAAAAAGAAGTCCCTTTACATAATCAACAAGAGACATAACACATACCGCATAAATCATTTATCTTTTTGGCCATTTCCTTGATTTCCTTTTCAGCTTTCTTTATGCTAGTCGAATAAGGTCCCAGGCCCTGCACAAATCATTATATTTTGTTAGCAGTAATGAGAATAATTTATAAATTGTGAACTTCCACTGAGCCAACCCAAGAAAAATGTAATTACAAATTCTGTAATTCCCAATCATATATTTGCATTTCATCTACATGCAGTTCATGTAGAAGGGTCATATTGCACCAAAAACTAGGAAGGAAATACATCATAGATAAGGCTAAGTATGTTCCTCCTTTTGCTTCAAATTTTTTTATATTCTTTCTAGTCATACAGTCCACCATGTGGCATGAGCTATGGTGTTCCAAGTCTTCAAGGACTTTTTGCTAAGTCCCTATCTTTTCCAGATGTGTCGCAAAATATGGAATTTGGCAGGGTCCAATTCACACCAGAAATTTCTGGAAACATAACATACATTATTCGTACAAATTAATATTAATGAAAAAACAATCACCATGCTATTATGGACACTACAAATGAACAAACAATTTTTTTAAGAAGAAGATGAAGCTGAATATGTAGTTGGCAAGCTAAAATCGTGACGTTTTTAGAAAAGGTCAACAAAACCCAAATAATGCAGATAGTGTAGTTGAGCACAAAGGTGTCAAATGTTGCAACACGTAATCTGGACAAACACAATTTCCGTTTTTTCTCAATGATTATATAGATGTCTTGCTATGTGCACCTGTTACTGCACGTAACTACACTTTTTTTAATAATGACGGTGTTTGGACCAACAGGTGTGCACCTTGCTGATTCAATCTGATACCTGCATTCTCCCAATCCTCCCACCAGTGCATGCATGACTAACTTTACCTACCAAGCTTAGGCAGATGATCAGAAACCTCACTTTTTCTTTTGCTTTGGCTAGGATTTGAACCCTGGTGTTCCATGATTTGTGTTCAAGCTTTGTGAACCGTGGTAAATACACACGGTATTTATGTGAATAATCGATTACGCATTCACAAACTATGAACAAGGACTAGATAACCTGATTGCATCGTGTAAATAACCACTCATAAGATTATGAGAAAATTTAATTCATGTGGCTAGGTCTCCAAAAGTACAAATTTGGCAACTAGAAGTGTATATCAAATGATGTGGTCTCAGGTTCCAATCTCAATGGAAGCAAAAGATACTAGTAGAACTCTTCCCATCTACCTAAGCCTTGGTAGGCATAGTTACCAAGTACATGTGTTGATGGGAGGGAGCTGATACTCGGTGGAATAATCTAGGTGCGCACTAATTGATCCGAACACCACCGTCAATTAAAAAAAGTACTTATCCAACGATAAGAAAATATTTGTGCCATAAGCAATTCTTCTTAAAACTGAATAACTTCTCAACAAAAAAAAAATATAAGATAAATAAGCAAATTTCTTCTATATTTTTCCCTCATAGCTTAGTTCAAGTGGCAAAGGTGTAGGGACATGTGACTTAGGCCAAAGGTTCAAGCCCTGCACTATACGAGCTAAGCCTGGTAATTTAGGGGAGAAGGGTAGAAGGGCAGGACATTATACCCAAGCTTTAAAGGTTATGGTTGGTCCTAAGGGTTGGCCCCGAACAGATTTCTCGATCATCAAAAAAAAATCTATTTAAATTCTATTTTAATGAGTGGAACAATTTACAAAGGCAGTTTATCCGTGCATAACAGGAGAGCGTCAATACCCTAGAGTAACATAACCTATCAAGCTCCCGGGCATTAGCTCAATAGATGGGGAAATGGAGCTTATGTAGGAGAATAAGAACTCCCACTAGAAGTATAAAACCAGAAAGCAAAAAATAAGGAACAGAGAGATCACATTGACCACACATGTAGCGCTGCATTTTACCAAATTTGCACAAAAATGGTTCAGATACAAGTATGATTCATATTTGCAGAGATATAATTGCTCTGATATGTTTCCCAAACAAGGGATGTAGTTAGGTGGAGACTGGAGAGGGCTTGAATTTGATTTTTTTTAAAAATCAATTCTAAGCCACAAAATACAAATTAGAAAGCACAAAGAGAAAAGAAAAAGGAGTAATGCAACAGAAGTAAAATTATGGATCCTCTGAGACCATAAAAAGTTACAAATTAAGCTATGAGCAAATTCGAGTTCTCTCATAAGTGATTCAGCAGTTCCATGGCTGTTTATTTGGTCAAGCACACGTAAATGCTCAAAGGCTTGTTAGGAAGGTGGCAAGGGATGACCAAGGCCTTGATACTCCAAACATAACTTTAGAGGTTGTTACTAGTTAGGCCGGAGCTACACCCAGGGGCAAAACAAATTCCCATTAAGGCGTGCACCTTAGTTGACTATTTCTCGCATTGAGTCGGTCTTAGTGGCAGTAGATCAGATTGCGTGAGGAGGAGTGGGAGATGTTCCAATAATTGAATTATCCATAGGGCTATGCTCCCAAAACCAATTCACTTGAGTGACAAAAGAGAGTGGACTTTCCTGTTAAGCTATATTTAAGTAGGTTCACAGCAAAGTTCTTGTTTCTAGAGACTAGATGAGAATTGGGAACAACAACAACAACAACAACATACCCAGTAAAATCACACCAGGTGGGATCTGGGGAGGGTAGAGTGTACACAAACCTTAACACTACCTTGTGAAGGTCGGGAGGCTGTTTCCGATAGACGCTCGGCTCAAATTACGAGAATAATGAAAAGGAAAGACACTGCAAGCATGCTTACCAACAAAACTTCCACTAAAACCTTAATAAACGGAAATTACTAACTACAAGAGCATTCAAAACCACAGCAACATAACAAACAATAATTTCGCAACATTCACAATATAATCTCAACTAGTCAACAGTCAGCAACGAAAAATTAACAATTCAAAGCAACTTAAAAAGCAACAGGTAGAGCCAATAGAAAAATCAGGAATGCAAAAAAAACTAGGTTTTAATATATGAGGGGAAGGAAGAGTACATAAGTCTTTAGTAGAGCAATATCATCTTCATCTAGTGGCGGTGGGTTCTTCTCGTCCTTGATATCATCTTCGATATCAGCTGTGGGTGCCATCAATTCAGATGTGTTCGTCCTTCTCAAAATCGCAAGAACAAAAAGATCTGTATTTTATTTTATTTTTCTTGAGAAACAAGCTGCAAGGGAAGTAGTAGTAGTATATAAGAACAATGAGATCTCTTCACTTTATAAGACCCGGTACATGTGCTCTGGTGGGCCGGATATATCCAACCGATTCAAAACTTAATAAAAGGCCCAAGGGGCCATTTGCACTTTCTTTTGGGCCCAACTGACATAGTAAAAGTTTAACCAACTTTTTATTTTGATATTAGTTTTGAGCCATATGCATTAACTTATTCTATTGTGCAAAACTATGTTCTTATGTATTATTAGCTCATAAATTGATTTTTTCCATTGTCCTTTCAACTTCTTCAAGTAATTTTTTACACATTCTAAAGATAAGATAAATGAATGAAAAAATCATTAATATTGCAAAATATTTAAGTAAAGACAAGTTTAAATGAGAACAGTGAAATATCATTTTTCCTATATTCACTTTTTCCTTTTTATTTTTATTTCCTTCGTCATTGTTAATGTGGAGTTATAATTTTAGAAAGTAAAGACTGTAAGAGGCACGAAAGGGTTGTGCATCAAATGATTTTAAAAAAAACGAGATGGGTTTGTTACAACTTGAGATACATTCACTTAATTTCTTTCATGTAGCAAGTCCTTTATTAAACAACCAATAAGCTTAACAAACCCACCGCTGCTTCACCTTGTTCACATAAGATTTCTTACGAGACAAGTCTAAAAAGATGCTCAAGCATTCAGAATTTGCAACGAGGTTGGTTTAGTTTCAACTTTCATGCACATCTGAAGTCTGAAACTAAGCTTCTTCGCAACCGCTAAAACAAAATAAAGTGATACAGTTTTCCAGTCCACTACACTAAGCTATAAGTCTATGAAGATATTTATTGCAGGAAACACGAATCAAGGAAACTTCTGGGTAACATGTTTGTTAGTGGCAGTGGATGCAGATATTTTGTCCTAATGTTGTCATTTTTGTCATGCCGGTTGCGAGATATGTCGCGGGGGAACAAATGCATAGAGGCAGAATTAATTGAACCAGGGCAGCTTCCCGGCATTCATAGAAAATACAGGAGAAAAACATCTTGTTGAGTACTCCTGAAGTAGTTGCAAAGATTGATATGAAATCCCTTGGTTCTCCATGGCCTTTGTAGTGAGTGTCCGGGAAGCTGCTTCAATCATTCAAATTCTCATGAACTGTTCTTTCAAAATTGTTATGGAATGACTTGCAGCACTCGGTAAAAGTCAGTACAGTGAGTTTCTGTACTTAATAACATCCATTGTGTTCAAGTTAAATCTCTGGCAAATATCAGATATGGTCGACTCACTTAGACTATCATCAGCTTCTCCAGATCGAATAAGCTTTTGAAGGTCTTCTGATGGCAATAATACCTGTGAATGCCATCAAGTGCAAGACTACAGTTAATATGCAATTCACAGGCAACTTTCAAAAGCAGCATAAACAAACCAATGACTCCTTTAGCTACAAATGATCCATCGATGACATGCTTTGCAAACACGGAAGCAAGTATAGAAGGAAAAATGTCACAGAATAGAACAACTCAATAGTAGAACGAGAGAGAGAGGAAGTGGTACAAAGAGATACCTAGATGAAAAGTAAGATCAAAAGTGTGTCTGAAACACTACTACTTTGATGATGCAGAAAAATGATGAATGCATCTGCCAAAATCTTTTTACATGCATCTATCTAAATAAAGGTATACGTGCAGACTTAAGGAACAATTGTATTACCATTATATCCTACAAGAGAGCGACTAATGAAAAACTGCTGAAAGGAAGCAGCAAACAAAGGAAGACGAGAAAATTTTGGTAATTGTCCTAGTTAAGTTCCATAAAGAGGGACAAATTAGAATATGATGTACAAAAGATTAACGATGCATGCATCCACCTGCGGAAAGGAAGCAGAAATAAAGGAAGACTAAGAAAATTTTAATAATTGTATTTGTCCCAGACTCCCAGCTAAGTTCCAGAAAGAGGGACAAATTAGAATATGATGCATATATCATTAACAAGTGCCATATTCCCATTATCATGTTGCACTTATTTCAAATAATTTTGCAAGAGTATCAAGTGAAACTCTACCCATGGTCGACTAATGCAGTTGTTTGTTCTCTGAGGGTCATCTTTTGTATTTGTACTCTTATCTGTTGTTCCTGTATCTGACTTATGGTGATTCTGGTGATGGGAGCTGTTTGTAACTAATCGAAGAAGATTTTCACTTCCCTGAAGATCCAAAAACGAAAAAGATAATTAGCAACCTAAACAGCAGGAGCTCTTAAGAAGAGAAGATAAAATACCGAAGCAACATAGTATATACAAAAATCAATAACGAGATTGTCTGTAAGGTGTAATCACATATTGAATCAAAAAGGAAAAAGGTAATTAGCAACCTAAACAGCAGGAGCTCTTACGAAGAGAAGATAAAATAGGGAAGCAACATTGTATATACAAAAATCAATAACAAGATTGTTTGTAAGGTGTAAGCACATATTGAATTTAACTTCATCAAAAAAGCACATATTGAATTTTAGGGGGCACCCCTTAAACTTCTAGTACCTTCCAGTTTTATTTTTATTTTGCATAATGTCGGCCTGCGATGAATTTAAATGGGGAATAACATGGTCTATGAGGATCATATAGCTGACTCCCACTTGTTTGGGACTGAGAGCATACTTGTATATATACAACACATTAAACTTCAGGGGGTAAATGATTTGGAAGAGTGGAAGGAGGGGGAAGAAATGTAGCTGGATAAATACAAAAGAGAAATGTGCAATGAAATGGAATCACATGATGGACTCTATAATTGTGATTCCAGTATATGAGCATGCATGTTGATACGATATTGGGGAGCACTAATCACTCAAAATCATCCAACCGGGAGCAAGTCAAGGAACTCCATGTCGATGCAAAGGGAGGCATTGGAGGCCCTTAGGGACCACATAAGAGAGCATATGACATTTGGATGATCGCGTGGAGTGAAGAAGAGCTTGGGAATGGAGCCTGTCATGGTCTTCGCTTCATCTGTGGTTCGCAGACATGACCTGCGACATGCTTTGCAAACCGCAGACTGTGTTGATGGACTGCATCTTGGTTACTTTTGCAAATTGAAGGCTTTGGTCACTTTTGGCCCAAGCTTGTAATAAGTAATAGTTATTTAATACTTGGCTTGAATGATGTTGATGAACTCCTATGAGAGATTAATATTGTAGTTGATAGGTTAGCCATAGTTGTGTGGATGTTTAGAATCTTGTTTTGATTCACACTTGAGCTTTGCTCACTAGTGGAATCAAATTGTCAAAAGTCAAATGGTTAAGTCCAGTTGGGGCAACTAGGCCAGACGACTTTGATAGCGGAGTTTCTGTGGTAAGGTACAAAGCTTTTTGTTTGGGTCTTGGGCAGACGTACTCCTGGTACAAATAGACTCTATAGTTTAGGTGCTTTTATAGTTTAATTCCATTGAGGTCTTTGATTTAATATATCATTGATTACTTTGGATTACTATTCTTGTGTCTAATCTCCTATCCTTTTAATTTTCCGCATTCGATTTGATTTCTAGGGTTTCACCATTAGGAATCATATCATTTGGTATCAAAGCTTCGGCTAGAGTGTTGTTTCTACAATCCACAATTTTAGGTTCTTTCTTATTTGAAAGATCACAAAAATCTGAAAATTCCAAAAAAAAAATGAGTTGTTGTTTGAATTATGTGTTTCGATTGATAGATTTGAACTTCTAGAGGTTGAATCTATCACATATTAAATTTTCAAGGGATTTGGGACTGATTTGAGCAAAAACACCATTAGAGGATTTTCATCCTTGAAGAACATCAATTGGGTCTATTGGAATTAATGTCTATTGACTTAAAAAATTATTGAATTTTGTTCTTGTTGAGAGGAAGCTAGATCTGAAATTTGAGTCAAATGGAGTTGATTTGATACTAGTTGGAAATTTAAAGTGTTCTACAAAGTTCATCAAGTTCTTTGTGAAGAAGAAGGACAAAAAGTGGTGTTTGATCCAAATACCCTAAGACAAAAGTTGGAAAAGTGTTTTTGGGCCCAAAAATAGCAAAATTTTAAGGAAAGTGGGTCCAATAAGTTTGCAGAGAATATTCAAAAGGTGGTCAGACAAACGGATCCCAAGGAATTTTGACTTCACCCGCGATTTTGGGTACAGCCACAACCTGCGAACACCTGAATCACAGATTGCGACATAAAGTTTGCCAATCCAAGTGAAACATCTGCGAATTGCAGATCAAGTCGCAGTGCTCAGGTTTAGCGGATTGCGCTTTTTAGGTTATGTGATCTCATTTCGTTTTCGAATCCATTTCTTTTCACTTCTTTGATTCTCAGAACTATTTAACATCAAGTAATTGACCTATTTGATTGTTAATTAGTTCTTGAGTCCCATTTTTCATTTCATGCTAATTCTTCAAAGTTTTTCCATTTTATTTCGTTGAACTTCTTTGACTTCGTCCGTTAGATTTTGAGTCGTCCTTCTTTCTATCTAACAAGAATTCCTCCACTAGGCTAAGCAACTTTGTGTGATTGATTAAACTTAGGTTCTTTACAACCTTGCAAGAACATTTGAGTGACATGAGGAGTGAGTAGGCATAAAGAGTGACGTGAGAGCTTTTACTTCTAACGTGTTTGTTGAATTTTGTAGGTACCATGACGACGTTCGGAGGAAAATCCCAAGACGGAGAGGATTCAATAGCTCTCATAGCTAGAGAGTTGGCAAGATTAGGCATGGAGATGAGTGCAATGAGGGCGGATATGAGAACTATGAATACGAGGTTGGCAAGTGTCAAACAATCTAGTAGGTTGGGCACTCCCCAATCGATTGGTGGAGATGCGATTGTTGGTATTGAGTCGAGTCGGAACCCCAACATTTGTATATGTCTAGTTTTGCCAAAGCAATACAACAAAGAGGAACTATTTACATCTTTTCACTATAAAAGGCATGTGGCAATTCTCAACATTCTAATCAGTTCGAAACATTATTCACCTGAAGAGCTCTCCAGTGAGAGTATGTCCGAAATAAGACCCAAAAGAAAGGTATATTAGGCAAGGGTAGCACCTGCGTAACATGAAAATAATTGAGAAAAGCAAGAGAATCACAACACTTCAAATCAAGAGGATCACATAAAAAGAGGTGCATAGTAAGAAGAAGGTACGTCTCAATATGATCATAAAGAGAAAAACTAAAGAAAAGACTCGACACCTCATAAATAGTGTATCAATACCATGAAAAATGATGTCAGTGGAAGCAATGTAACTGATCCATACAAGTACTTCTTGTGGATGATAGTCCCCCTGGTAATAAAATCATACATTAATATGAAATGTATAGAAGGAAAGAGTTTTTGAATTATGTTAGATTAAAACACCAAACAACATAGGAAACTATCATCCTTAAAATAGCAAATACTAATTCAGGGTTCAGAAAGAGAAAATTGGCTGGGCGACTTGGTCAAAGTTAAAAAGAATTTGTTCCATTGTCCCTTGACATAACTTCAATTAAACTCAAATCAACGATATAGCCATTAAAAACATATAGTCACTTACGACATTCACACGCCCAGTAGAAGTTTCTTTTCTAAATAAAATGCATTGTCAAGGATTAGTATCTCAAACAGTGAGATAAGCTTCAGGATCTATTTTGAGATATTGAATCCAGATTCACATTTAAAATATAAGAGCTACACGTGTTTGCAGGCAAGAGGATGAATCTGCTCACATAATTGTTCATGTTAAAATCTGAGATGAAAGGAAGTGCCAGAGAAAGCACTTTCTAACCATCTGACAAGGGAAAATGCTTTTGCCTGGCCAACAGAATTAGTTGTCATGCGTTATATCCATAAAACCCTACCTTCATTTGGTCTAGTAGATTATGAATGCACTCTAACCTTAATTAGAATATGTTCCTCCACAGCAGAAAGAGATTTTAAATCTCAACCCAGCGCGGTCAGGATATGAACTCATTGGCTGAGTTTCAAGCATCTGGTTTTTTCTGCAGTGAATATATACTAGACAAGTTGCAGTAGTGCAGAAACCACATAGAAAGAGAGGCAACTTATAGGAAAAGGTACGAGAAAACAGAATAGGTTAAAAGAATTGCTTCTTGGTAAAAACATTAAGAAAAAGGATCACAAATGTAAGACCGGAGCTAAACTGTTAACTGTTGGCAGTGGTGAGACAGAGCAAAGCATCTAGGAAGAATTCGTGAGACAGAGCTAAGCATCTAGGAAGAATTCTCAAAGGGAAGTTAAAACGAATTTTTTTTTTTGAGAAAGGTAACATAAAAAATAAAAAATTTAAAAATGAAAAATATTATAGAATCAAAGAAGGAAGAATACATTGAAGTATTAATAACAAAGGGCAGCCCAGTGCACAAAGCATCCTGCATTAACAGGGTCCAGGGAAGGGCCGCACCCCAAGGGATCATAATATTAAAGTTAAACTTGACTTCTTGGATTTTGTTGGAGAGGTAAGGAGTAGTGTTATTAGTATTAACTATTAAGTGTGTCAAACATTTGGGAGGGCCAAAGTGGAAAGTGGATCAGATAAATTGGAATAGGAGGAATAGCGTTGTTTTCTTTTCTAAGTGTACAATCATGATCTTACGGATCATATCTTATTGTCTTCTCAAGCCAGTAATTATAAATGGTAGAATACAATGGTAAATCTTCTGTTACATGGATAGATGCCAGCCGAAACAAGAGTTCCAGAAACAAGAGATACATGCCTTAGGTTTAGAATATATGACATGCTTCTATAGATTGGTGTAAGAAATATCACAAAAGAGGATGAAACATGCAATGAATTGGAGAAGTACAAGACCTCGTGAGAAAGGGAAAATATGAAGTTTTGAAAGAAAACCAATAAATGACTTTGTGCAAGGAAGGCTCAAAAAGCAACTAGGAAAATAAGCATTTTATACCCTACCTCAAGGCAATATGGCGTAGCCTCCGTCGAACCAGCCGTCCATTTAAACTGTGCAGAAAGAGAAGACAAGATTGGTGCAACCGGATAACATAGAATCTAAAGGTAGAGGTGCTCATGTAATGTGACTTTCTCCTTTCCTTTCTTTTAATCGCATGTCCACACAGAGATAAAAAAGTAAAACATAGTACATAAACTGAAGAAATTCAAGCAATCCTATGGATAAAAATGTAAAGGATACAAGTGTCAAAAAAATTTAAAGGCTATTTTGAATGTGGATATAAATTTATTCTTTTTAAAACGCTTTTCTCCTGGATGAAAAGTGCACCTTGACATCAAATTACCAAAGTGCAATCAGAGATATTGACGCGAAATAAATCGTCTCCAATTTTGTTCAGTAAAAGCATGTGAAGTCATTCTGTCTCTAAGTAACTCCCATTCTATAAGGCCATGTCATGTTATGAGCACTTAGGAATAAGATCACATTCATCTGACTATATGACTTTACTCTAAATGCAAGAGTCTCTGGGTCCTCATTACCGATGACCTATGTTGCTCGGACTCTTCAAAAATGTTGACAAGTGTGTGCCGGATCCTCCATTAGTTGTGCATTTTTGGAGGATTTGACAAGGGTGCAGCAACATGTTTGGAGAGTCCAAGCAACATCGCCAATGAACATAAACATTTTCATTTATGCTGATAACAACAACAACATGCCAAGTGTATTCCCACAAGTGGGGTCTGGGGAGTTAAGATGTATGTAGACCTTACCCCTACCTTCGTGTGGTAGAGAGTTTGTTTCCGATAGACACTCGACTAATTTATGCGGATAACTCTGACCAATTAGACTGTTATTTTACTTGCTCATGTCAAGCTTAGATTAGTTATAATTCTCTTTAATAAATTTTAAAAAAAAAGTTGGATCTCCATCTACATTTGTTTAAAATCATGTATGAACACCGTATTTTTATATACCCATTAATACATAAAATAGGGTCTATAATTATTCAGATTTCTGTATGACTAAAAGGAACACTTGCATTACACACAAAAAAAATCATGCACCAGACAAGTCAAGCTAGAGCGAGGAACATACCTTGAGGGATAGGTAATGTCGACTCGCGTTACCTCCTTAGGAATAGATTTCAAAAAGATCTCCGAAGGCTTAACACGAGAGAGAAGCCGCAACCCTAACCTAACATCACAAATTGTCTAATTAGTTTCACTATCTTTGGCTATAGCTCAGTACATACTCCTTTTAGATGAAAAGCTATAGATTTTTACCCATGAAGTTTGTTCTTTAAACTTCCAGCAGGCGCTTTTTCCAAATTACTCCAAGCTCTATTCATCTGAACACAGTAAAAAAACATAGCAACGATTTAATTACCTCATATTAAAATGCAATTTCAACCAAAACATAAAAGTAAAATAGAAGGTTTGGAGATTAGGACCTTATTGGAGGCGAAATCAACAACGACTTCGAGATTAGAGTTGAAGGAGTTATGAGTGGATTCGGAGGAGATCTTTTTCCAGAGATCTTTCAATGTACAAGGAGTATTACAAGACTGAGCTTCAGATTGCGATGATTCGATCGAACGGCTGAAGCACCAGTTCCTTCCCCTAATTGGAAACACTACCAATCTAGCCTTCATGATCGTTTCACTGCACGATTTGATTATCTTCTAATTCACGAATAGCAACGAATACGAACAACTGGGTGGCTGTGAGACTAGTAAACCTTTACTTTAGGCCCTTTGAGATCCCAAAAAATTTCAAAGATTTTCTCCTCCTAAATAATATTAAGATTGCAGAAAGAAGTAGTTCAAAATTTATATAATAAAAGATAAAAAAAATTATTTTCTATTTAAGAGAAATACTTAGAACTTTAAATTAAATTATTCAAATCTGTCATATTATTAAATAAAGTTTTTATAACAATATCCAAGGTAACATATTTAAAACACATTACTAACATCTTATTAATTTGAATTAATTCTCTCTATTATAAATATTACTAATATTATTATATGAAGTAAAAGGCCCTGTGAAAAATGAAAGACAATACTAATTTTTTTATATATGTATATATACTTAACATCATATTAAAATTTAGCTTTAGACCATTAATTTTACAGACGCCCTTGTAAAACAAGTCAATTACGAGGAACAGTGCAGATTGATTTTAGGAAAATAAAGGCGCCTAGTAGGAGTTAAAAAAATTGCAAGTTGTAACTCTTTTTTTGAAGAATGAACACAAAATGGAGCGCCAAAAGTGAAGCTGAAACCCAAACAAGCTATCATTCACCAAAGCAGACATTCGTCTACGTGGCTACCTAGCTTTTTGCATCAATAAATTTGATTAGCAAGTCTGTTCCCTCCATACACACCAACACACATCAGATTAGGAGCAAACTTCTTAACTACAACATCAATTGAATCACAAGCTTTCTGGTTAAGAATTTAGCTCCCCTTCAGAGGAAGTCTCTTTGAATTTTTCTAGATTCAGACCTCAGCCCTAGAAACTAAAGTTGGATATGTTAAGACTTAATAACATTAGGCTAGAAAATAAACTACACATAATGGGGATCTCTAATATTTTTAGCCTGATAGTTTGTAGTCATCATTCATATATACTCAGTTGTGTACATACATACATACTAAACTTCGCGAAAAAAAAATTAAGATTATTTTTTGTTGTGAGTTTTATTGGGTTGTTGAGTAATATAAAAATTCCTATTAAACATGTAGTTTTATTTCTAACCTAATATTAAATATTAAGTGCTAACTAGTTTTATTTCTAGCTAGTAATGTTAATAAGTGTTCTCATTTATGTGACTTTAGTTCTCTAAAAAGAAAATTATTTTTAAATCTTTTTGAAAATATTTTAACTTAAATTTATGTCTTATTGTATGTTTCAAATCACAAGTTACAAAAAATTTATATTTATACAAATGTTATGACATGCTTAAAATCACAAAATTCAAAAATCTTCATTTATTTCATATACATTGTTCCTCTTTAAATAGAATCACATAAAATGAAAAAAAAAAGTATTATTTTTGCACTAGAGGTTGATTTGTAGGTAGGTAGTAAGAAAGAGAACATAGAAGAGGATGGTAAGTGTTAATGTTGGGGTTTGGTGTTGTGATATTTGACCCAACATGTCTTCTAAATTACTGATTTGAATGCATAAAAATATTGGGACAAATGTCACAACATTCAGACCAACATTTTTTTATAACAGTTTTGCCTTACTTCACGTTAAGCAGTAATATTTTTACTGAGAGGTAAAAATGACTTAGGCATGGTGAACTGGAGCTGTCTAAACCGTGGGAGAAAGAGTCAAAGCTTGGGGAAGAAGTAGAGCGATGAACAAGTCAAAGTTATTGAGATTTCAACTCAATGATCTTCTCCAACAAACACATCGGCTGCCCACCTTTCCCTCAACCTCCTCAACTGATCGATGAGCTTTTCAAGGAAGACTCTCTACTATAAATAGAGAGGCCACAACAGTGAATCGATCATCCAGAATTAGATTGCAAAAATACCAAGAGAGCTCTCGGGATTTCAACCCAGAAATCTGGATCACAAGTGTTGACTGAGTGTGTTGACAACATTCTGTCCAACATTACAATTGATGTTTAGATTCTAGATTAGTTTTGTAGGAGCGATTGTAATGAGAGGTTGTATATGTCTACTTAGTTAGATTTTTCCAACAGAAGCCATCTGCGACTTCATATTTTAATTTCTTTTGTTTATCGTGTAAAATTGTAAAGAAAGGAATTTGTATATTTATATATGAAATATATACAATACTTCTGGTCAAATTCACTAGTTCACATATATTTGAAGGATTGAACATGTGAGGTAATGTTAAGTATGGATTCTGTACACTGGTAAACTACAAATACATAAGAATAAACTTATTCATTCTATCTCCACTAACAAAACTACATGGTCAATTTGAAATCGGTTTTCCTCCTAAGCTAATATAGGTACACTAGATGACAGATCAAAAGAATCAGGCCAATATGCCTTCTGCGGGAAATAAGACCACAACCGAAGTCCATACTTGATGTTGACAGAAATCACTGTTAAATTAGCCTATTCTTTCATCTTCCCAATAAGTAGGGGAATCAACTCAGGTATGGTAACTTGTTAGAAAGGCCTCCTAAATCTTCCAGCTTCAGTAGCAGAATGTGTTACCCGATAACAAGAAAATCTCAACAATTAATCGGATTCATTCATCGTCTGCAATGAAGTTCGGAACTTCACCTAGGCATAAATACTCATCACAAACTGATGCTGATCCCCAGCCCTTCCGGAGCCGCAAAATATCTTCCGTGGAAGTAGATCCCATTGATCCAATAAACACGTCAGACAGAGCACAAATGGTCTTGTCCAGCATAGCTTCCACCTTCGTGAAGAAAAAAACAGACAAATAAGGGAATCCAAAAACAAGAAAAGCAAAAACGGAATGTCCTAATTGCTTGTCACCCTCTATTAATACTTACAACAATTGCTGAAGAATGTTCTATGAGCAAAGCTAAATGTCCCTTTTCATTTACAAATAAATTTTCTCAACATTTATAAATACAGTTTATGGACAATGCAATTTTCTCAACAGAGGAGTATATGACTTTGAGTGACGTCTTCTTTTACGGCCTAGGCCCAATTGTCAAGGTATTGTCCGCCTTGTCCCGACGTCTCTGGGTCACCTCAAGGCTTTGGGCGTCACTGTTGTTCCCTTGCATTTTAACTTAAAAGGCATCTCAACAGTTAAATCCTAAACTCGCCCTTATATGGCTCCTAACTTTTCCCCCAATCCGACATTTGCCTACCAAGATTCCTCGCCACCTCAAGGCTTTTGGGCCTCACAATTTGTCCCCTTAGGCTTTGACCCAAAAGGCATCTCGATAACTGAATCATGAACTCGCCCTTGTATAAGCCCTAACTTTTCCCTCCCATTCCGATGTGGGGATTTGCCTTAGGAAAGTTTCACAACAAACCCCTTTTCAAGTTCAACCACCAACGATCCGTAGGCTAAAACATATTTGAAACTGCCATAGGATCTAAGGATTTAAGTAGAATGAATCGTCTCTGTTTAGTCCCGATTTGTGTACAATTAAGCCTTTTAATGGATGTTCAGTCAATTAATTATTTTACAAACATAAACGACCTACTTAAAACAACTTACTTATTTACTCCTTCTTGGGTCCCAATTCAAATGTCCTAGCTTCCATCTCGTCCATCCCACAGTTCTATCATTTTCCAAAAATGAAACTCTTTTCTTTTAAAGGTGGCACAAAACTATTTCCATTTCGTAGAACAAGGGAAGAGGGACTTAAGGAATCTTGAATGGACAGTGTACTAAGGAAGCAACCATTATAATGAGAGCGTAGGATGGCTAGCAAAATAAGGGAATCTGAAGAATCAGATGGGTCTACTTTCATTTTCGGATTGATTACACTTTCACCTGCTTGTTTAGCTAAAATTAAACTAACTCGATCTGTCTAAAGTTGAAGCCAATGCAAGTACGATGTGCAGTTGATCAATCTTTTTCCAATTTCAGGCTGAAGCAGACCAAGAAAATTAGATCAGGCCCACTGTACCCTTCCCTAGGTTTATTAGGATGTCTATTTAACTTTAATCAAGACCAAGGTTGATACCAATAACTCAATTTGCTATTTGATAAACTAATATTAAGAGAAAGGCTGGTCCAGATTAATAGTGCAAAGAAGTTCCAGTACCAAATTGACCAGTTGTTTTTCTAGAGAAATCCATACATAAACTATTATCAGTATTCTGCATGAATATCGACCAACTGCATTTCCAGCGGCTAGACTCTAAACTCACCTGACGATCTCCTTCGAGGCCATGTCTGTACAATAAAGCATCCCATTTTTCAGCTGAATTTCGAGCAGGCCTTCTAACAAGTGGGACAGTTCTCCCATTGACAACAACAACTGACTGAAGTAGGCCAGTTTCACTTTCTGCAGCATCTGTGGAAAGATAAATTACTGGGGCAGTGGACCTTTCGACCACACGATTAATACAATCTGCAGCTTGAGGAACAGGATAGAAGCAACTTGGTTTTTTGGTATTGCTATCAAATAGATAAGTAAAATTAGAGGCAAGTTTTGGTAAATGAGCAGGAATACAGAATAGTAAAGTGTTACTTATGATATTAAGGCATTCTGCTAATAAAATGATCAAAAATGCCACAAGCCGCTGCCTTTGGCTTCCCACTGTAGCATATGCTAAAGCACAGGCAATTGAACAGGAAATACAGCTAGGAAAAACAAGCATACCAGGACTTTAAGAAACCATGTCTGCGGAAATGAAGAGCAATGAAATTCTCTCCCAAGAATGTTTGGATGAAATGCTGGGCAGTGAGCAGAATAAGACGACTAGGTTCCACGAGTGTCTTGCATTTGTGAGAAATGGGGCCACCAGGTTGCATTACCCATTTCTTTTCCACATCCGCAAAAAATACATCACCAATCGCAATAACATTATCATCTTGAAGAAAACTTTGTCATAATGTCTTGGACAGTCCTTGGCTTCAGGTTCTTAACATCCTCATCCCAAGCAGCTTCAAGCTTATTCATAGAAACCCCTAATGACTTCAACTTCTTAACACGCTCGTCATCCAGAAAACAAGGTTGTGGCTTAGAGAAATAGCAAACGAACTTATCTATGTGCATATGACCCTTTCGACTTTTTGCAAATTCCTCAAATGTTACAACCACTTCTCTCCCCACGCATTTGTTGATATGATCAATATCTAACACTCGACGAAACTCATAATCTACTCTTGAGCTAGGAATGATCAAGATGCGGTTAAGCAGAGCTGCAAAAAACATATGTTTTTCCAAACAAATTAAATGGTTTGACATCTGCCCCGACACACATATTGCAAACAGATACTTATCCAACCTCGGTTTCCACTCAATAGTTCTCCTCCCAGACAATCTATAATCCACCTTCTTACACCTATGTAAACCACCATAACCGTCGAGACTAGCATCGATAGCATAATCCGATGCATTTAGCAAGTTACCTAATCGATGAGACGACAATAGTGCTTCCCGAATTCGCTTATTCAATGAAATCTGACTCAGCAAATCCAATTTCAAATCTTCAAAATCACTATTATTGGCAATAGACTTATTAGAAGTAGCATTCAAAGTATTATTAAGCAATGTGTTGTTCAACAGCTTGAAGAGCCCTAATTGTTGTTGTCTAAGCATATATAAAGCCTGCAATTCGGATTCGAGCATGCGATTGATGGAAACGTCGTAATTAGCGTTCATAATGCTGATTTTGAAGAGGTTATTAACGTCGGTGTTGAAGTAAAGGATGATTATGAAGACTGGAACAATAATTGCTAAGAAATAGTAGTACCACTTATTGAAGCGACGAGTGTTCGCGGTTTCGTTGTTGACGTCGTCAATTTGGAATGTTGCACGCACCGGAGATTCGGCACGGTGCTCGTGATCCACTTCTTCGTTGGAGGATTCTCTCTCCATTACGATGTGTGTTACCGAGAGTTTTCCTTATTAATTCTGTGTCATAGAGAAACAATGGCAAGTGTGTATGTAATAGTTGTAGCTTTACGATGGAAGTGAGACTGTAGGAATGTGACGGGAGTTGGAGCAGAGACCAATGTGTGTGTTTGTGTGTGTGTGTGGGGTTAGGGGTCCAAGTGTAAAGTGAATACGCACATACCTGCATAAATAATGTTTAATTTTAGTAATAGAGAGTTTAATATTATAAAGCATTAGTATTGATTTGAGCTTTATTTGAGTTTCTAATATCAATAGGTTATAAAACTTATTGTACCATTAAAAATTCTAAGTTCAAGCTTGAAATAATATGTTAAAAATCAAAATTATGAAAAAACTTAAAATTACATTATAAATAAATGTTTTTATGTATAAAATATTTTAAAATTGTATATATATACTTTCGGGTTGATTTGGTTCGGTTTGACTTTTTTTATTAAAACCAAGCCAACCATTTATGGTCGATTTTTTTTCCAATACCAAACCACTATTCGGGCTTTTTTTTGTTTGACTCGGATTATCAATTTAGTGCGGTTTATCGATTTTCTTTTTACACTCTTAATTTTCATTTGACCCAAAATTATTTATATATATTAAATAAATTTTAATATAAGTACAAAATATCAGTCAAAAATAAACTGAGTGTCCATAAGGTGCAACTGAGCAAGCATAAGATAGAAATAGCAGGAGCAGTCCCTCGGGGCATAGTTGGATGACAAATGAGGGAACTTAAAATTCAGTTGGAGGCCTATCAACCCTGATAAAAGTAATTTGTCCTTTTTTGGAGTAAGACTTGTATGTGATATCAGTTTCCGGAGCTAGGGAAAATGAGTGGGTTAGGAGTTAGGAGGAAAAATGATTATAGAAACATCATGTTGTCCATAACTGTTGGGAGGAACAAAAAAAAACAAATCATATAGGCTGAAATTTCGGGGATGGCCAAGGGACTTCTTTTTTTACTTTCTCCCCCTCCAAATATCACGCCACACATAACGTTAGACGTTAGTTCGGTGCTGAATCAACCCAGCCCATATCGCATTAGGTATTAACAAGTTTGATCGAATTCAATAATTTTATTAAAAAGTTTATATTTTATATTAAAAATTTATTAAATATATATATAAAAAATAAATTTAGAGTTCAGTTACTAACATCTGATGTGATTATTTTAAAATTTAAATTCTGATTCGACCTCTAACAACACATATAATTAATTACCAACTACATGTACTTCTAAATTCTAATGGAATTTAATAGAAGATACTATGCAGTGAGTTAAGTCAAAACAAAAGTTTAGGAACTTGAATTTATGAGGTTTATGTAACAAGTTTTCCTTTTCTAGAAGAGTCAATATATATATATATATATATATATATATATATATATATATATATATATATATGGCAGGGCTCACGCCTCACGGGGCTCGCTGCATACAGCCTGTGGGCGTGGCTCTCAACGGGTGGTTTGTTTCGTGGACAAAAGGATACTGTAGGATTATAATACATGACCTGTAATGTTAAGATTGATAACCTTTTAAATTTTAGTACTTATCAAATACCAAAAAAATAATAATAAACAATTCATTTATTTTTGAAAAAAATATTTTCCTTTATATGAAAACTTTACCATTAAATGAGCATGACGCAAATTCAAGTAGCTGTTTTGCTATAGATATCAAATACTTTATCACCTTATTTGAAAATTATGGAGATAGAATTGAAAATAGAGTTGCACTTGATTATACTTTTTGCAAAGAATATTTTAAATAACGTTTAATTTGAGTGTACTTAGTGATTATTTGGATATGAAAATCATTCACTTTTCTTTCATTTTATTTGAAAATCAACATTAGACCATGAAAATTCTAAATACAATTTTAAACTTTATTTCCAGTTTTGGTACATTCAAACAATCAAATGTTATTGTAAAAAGTATAATCAAATATAATTCCAACATTAAAAATTTAAATAAAGTGAAAAAAAATAATTTTATGGCCAACGCCTACTTGAATACAACTACAAAAGTAAAAAGTGAGTAAAACAACATAAATTTGGAATACAACTTCAAATTCAATTTGAAATTTTCATTATCATACATTAATTTTCAAATAAAATAAAAAATGATTTTTTTTAAAAAGTAAACAAATAATTTTAATGGCCAAATTAATCAAAACCCAAGATAGATATTGGGCACTCAGTAGGAAAAACTATAAAAGAAAGTTCAAAAACATGGTCAAAACAGAAGGCAAAAGCCTCTCTGGTGTTGGAAGGTAGGGGTGAGCGGGTCCGGATATCCTAAAACTTTTTTGAACTATTCGGATTCTATCCATTAAAAGATCGGTTCCTAAATTTACTATCCGGAACCTACTCGTAGCAATCATTACCCGGAACCTACCCGGACCCTGCAGTTCCGGGTAGGTTCCCGGGTACCCGAAATCGGTGTTTCTTTGTGCAAAATAATGCCTTCGTATAACAGCTTTGGTTTAGGAATAAATTCGTCTACTTATCCTCTGAAGCTAGTGCCATAAAATCCATAAAGAATTCTTTCGGAGCAAATATCCCAAGAATGTTTCAAAGATTTGCTTTGGTTTTCGTTTCAACTTTCTTTTTCAATAACTTAAAGGAGTACATAGTTTAAAAAATTCATTTTTTCAGTTTTTTACGGCTTTTGGCTTTTTCTCTCCTTATGATTGTCACTTTGTATTATTTGATTTATTTCTTGATGGTGAAAGTGATTGTTCTGCATTTGATTTCCCCCCACCCCCCCTCCCCTTAAATGGTGTACTTTAGTTATGGCCTTTTTTCTTCATTTTTTTATTAACTAAAAAATAATGGAATTAAAAAAGTAAAAATATTTAATATTTCATAGATTTCGGGTATCGGTTCAGGGTACCATGTCTCTATTTGCTGGAACCGGACCCGACATTGATCGGTTCCTAATTTTTACTATCCGGAACCTAACCGCTATTATAATATATCTACCCCGAACCTATTCATTAGTATCGGTTACGGTCGGATATCTGGGCACCCTGTACCCGTACTCACCCCTGTTGGAAGGTGCTTGTTTGAAAGTTTGAAATCTTCCTCGTCGTCTCATTCTTTTTATTATGAGTATTATTCTAGACGCCTCAAGCAGCCATGGTGAATTGGTGATACTCTTTTCCTCATTGACTCCTCTTTCCTTAATATCCCTTCTACTGTCATTTTCTTCCTTTCCTAATTCTGCCCCTAGCTTGTCCCTTGGCCCTTTTTAAGACCAAACCTTTATCTTATTCACACCTCAAAACTCTATACATAGCAGTTTCTCTAGTTCCAGTTCCCATCTTATAAGCCAACTACGTAGTATAAATTTTTCACCTTCATCTTTTTCCCTTTATTATCCCTTCTTTCATAACGTTTTTGCTACAACCCCAGAAAAGTTCCTTGCTGAGCTTTCTTCTGAATCCCAAGACTCTGTTTCATTTCATATATAGTCTTGGGATGTGTAAGGATATCGAATGATCGATTCACCATTGAGAACATTAACCCAAAAAGACGAATATTGTGGTGTTCTAACAGCGGACTCGTCTTCTCTGGAAGTCTAATGGTTTGGGGGACGTCGATTCCCTGGATTTTCTGGCTTCCCTTTCCCTTCAACCAGCCACTCTTTTAGTTCCCAAAATATATATAATCCAGAATAATCCCACAAGTGTGGTTTGGAGTAGAGTGTACACATACATTATCCTTATCTTGGCAGTTAGATAGCCATTTAACTTTCTGGATTAGCACAGGGAATAGCTGTCTAAAAATGGCAGACACTTCACACACCCCTAGTAAAATAGATGATTCAAGTATGTTTGAGCTCACTGGTAAAATACTAGTGGTGGCAGTAATAGTTCTCTTTCTTGTACTATTCTTCATATGCTTTCTCCACCAATACTCAAAATGGTTCTGGAATCGCCGTCGCCAAGCTGGCAACGGCGACCCCAACACCACCACTACACGGCGGCGCAGGCGCTTCGATTTTTCGCCAGGTCATCAAGAAGTTATTAATGTTACATCTGGTCTTCGCTTAGGGCTTGATCCTTTACTTCTTAAAACAATACCTGTAGTTTTATTCAATCATAAAGAATTCAAAGATGGATTAGAATGTGCTGTTTGTCTTTGTGATGTATCTGAGGGTGAAAAGGCAAGACTTTTGCCTAAATGCAATCATGGGTTTCATGTTGATTGCATTGATATGTGGTTTCAATCTCATTCAACTTGTCCTCTTTGTAGAAATCCAGTGTCCATAATATCTGAAGAAGAACTAGTATTGGAAGAAGAGAATTTAGTTACTATAGAGGTGGTGAATTTTCCAACTAATGTGTTGTTTTGGGGAAATGAGACTCAAGTGAGTATATTAGGTACAAGTTTGGAGGAATCTGTACAAGGTCCTCCACCACCACCACCACTATCATCTTCATTGTCGTCGACGTTGTTAGCTTCTACGAGTGATAGGCCGTGTGTTGGATTGGTGATTGATATTCCAAGGCCGATTAATGAAGTAGAAGAAGAACATAAATCTCCAATGCCAACAAGATTGAGGTATTTGAATAGGCTTTTGAGCAGGGATAGGAGGGCTAATCCTTCTAGTCCAAGAATTGTAGATGTAGAACAAGGAGGCAGATGAGGTGAAACTATTTTTTATCGAAATTGAGCAATTCGTGAAGCTATTGCGTGGTATTAGCTTTAGTTTCTGATGTTTGCTATAGAATTTGGAGATGAATGGTATCTCCAGAACTGTCATTCGTTTGTTCAAAGTTTCTGATTCTTGATGCAGATGCAAAGTTGACATCTGCTTATAGGCAGTGAATATATTGTACTCCTTTATGTTTAAACAATGCAATGGGCATCTCTTTTTTGAGAATGAAGCAATCAATCATCTCTTACAGAAGAGTATTTCAGTTACTTTGATGACTCTTACAGAAGAGTATTAAGACCTCCTCTTCATTTATTTTGTGGCTGCTACAATGATATGATCAAAGTTTCACCTTTCTCAAAGTATTCTTCATATGAATTTGGTCTGTTTTGCCAATCACTTCTAAATTTACTTACAGTTATGGACACCCAAAACTAAGATTCATCGGATTTGGCCTAAAAATACATGGATTATATGGTGTTGTTCGTCTTTGCGGTGTCTTCGAGGGTGAAAAGGCAAGCTTTTTACCAAACGAGAGAAAAAATATTATGCATTTATCGATTTGGTGTTGATACTGCCTATGAGTTTGTTGCAGAAATAATCCAACCTATGGTGGTTAGGTTAGTTAGGGATATGTTTGGCAAAGCAGGCATAAGCCTTGCACTGTTGATAGTTGAAAATTGGTCAACGGTGTCAGATTCACGTAACAGGGATGTGATTAAGCTAAATTATAGATTTTGGAAAGGAAGTAATGCTGTTATTCTACATCATCAAAGCCAGTACCTTTGCTTTGCTACAAATGGACTGCCACATCGACTATTTAATTTAGACGCTAACCAATATGAAATAAAATTTTCTTTCTAAACTTGCATTTACCATTTTGGTGTAACGTAAAGGGTAAAGGCAGTGGCACGAGTTCCTTTCAAGCATTGAACAAAAGGATGCCTCCAATACCTTTACATAGTGTCTCTACATAGTTCAGGTTAAAAAATAGTCAACTTAGTGGTAGTGTGGTACGGTATGCACTTTATGTTTTGTTTTGTAGAGTATGCACTAGTGTTTCGGGATGCTAATTCACACTATTCACGCTTAAACGAGTATTAGTAAGACTTGTCAATCTATAATGGAAAAGAAAGCACTAATACATATATGATATTTTACAGGAAGTACCTTGAATTAGTCGATTGCACTCCTGAATAAGTATGACGAGAAGTAATAGCAAGTTAATGACGCGACAACCTACCTCCTACCGCCACAAAAGGAACCCCAACGAAAATGCTTTCCAAACAGAAAAGGTGAAAAAAGGATAAATAGTTCGCAACTCTGAGCCCTACACCATAACAACAGAGAGTTTCATATTTGAAGTGACAAGACTATCAACAGAAAAGGAAAACCCATCCGCTAGACTAAGAGATCAGTTTGATCTCCACTAGAGCCATGCCTATACATTCCCAAGAAGTATATGAAGAACCTAGAACATGTTGCACTTATCAGTATTAACCCAGATAAGTATTACACAACCACAGATTTCGGACACTTTGTTCTACAGTATAGCAGAATAATAAGTTCCCCACCCAATGGAACTCACCATCAAAGCTGAAGTAGAGGCAGAGCCATTACAACACCAAAAACTGATACTAGCAACAGCAACGACCAAGTTGGCAAAGATTTCCTACGTTTTTTCATGTCCTTACGGGGCTCTACTCTATTCAGATCATCCAACAAGGGGGTGGAATTTTCCCCTTGAGTTGGCACAGATGACACCTGCTCCTGAACAGGATTCACCAGGAGCTGCTGCTGTTCATGCTTCTCCACATACTCTGGAAACAATTTTCTAAAGGTAGGGCTGTCATAAAAAAAAATTAGTAAGTTAACTGGGATCAAATAAAAGGCGCAGTTAAAGACAATTGGCAATATATTGTGATAATAGTAGATCAATTTCTCATGTAACAGATCTTGTATTGCGGGAACCATACAGCTTAAGGCAATTATCTGAAACAAATACAAGGTATGTAGTTGGAACTCGTAGTTGACTCACTTTTTACAATTGAAAGCAAGAGAAGCCTTAGCAAGCTTCTGTTTCTCAGCAACTGTTGTTGTTACACTGCCTGTGGTAGGACTGGTGTCCATCTGCAGGATGGGAGACTTAAAGGTTGCCACTAATGCAAATGAATGTTTGGGAAACAAAAAGAGATTTTAAACTACAGGAATTACAGAAAGGTATATTTCATGGATTTAGTCGTCTATGGTTTTCATGATAGCAACTAACTATAAGCATTGTGAATAATGCAGGCCTAATATGGACACTTCCAAAAAGAGGTACTAAGCGTTCCTCGGTATATTTCATGCATTTGCATGAGTTGCGGGAACTTTACCATAAATGAGAGCAGTCCTGTGAGTATGCTGCATGGAAAATAGAGGAAGATCAGTACAAATGAAGAAAGAAGATTATGCAGTCAATATAGTAACGGTAAATTTTCAACTTCTTTCAGAAATTTAAAAAAGAATAGGTTTTGGCTACTTTGATCTGAAAAAGTAATTAGAAAGACGTTTCACAACACATTTTAGTTATACAATGAAACAAGTTTGGTAGCCAAAACAAAGTTTTTCAGACAAAATTGACTGAAAATGAGGGGAATCGTGTGGTGAGTGGGAGGGAGAAAACAGTGGGCAGAAGTGTGGGGTGAAGGGGAATCCTGGTTGGGGGCTTTGTATGGGTAGCAGTGAGGTGGGAGTTAAGGTGGAGGAGGGAGAAGTGGTTCTGAAATCTGAACGTTTTATTTCAAATCCTTTGTTTATTCTATCTTTGAATGCTGAAAAACAAATTTGATAATGAGGTTAAACACATTATTAATGAAGAAAAAAAGAAATGAAACACATAATTTTCATTATAATACAGGTTTTAATTTGAATAATTCAGAAAACTTGCCTTGTTCCATTATTATCAGAACTAAAAATAGAGAAACAATAAAATTCTTGTACCAAGAAAGCCCTAAAGAAACTATGGCCAGATAAATCACCATAATTTTTCTCTTTGATAAGTATATTAAACTTATAGTAACTTATTACCTTGACACAGACCACATAGGGTTCCAGCTCTCTGGGTGAACTGTGAAGCAATATGGATATCAAAGTTCAGAAACACCGAATCCACTCAAAACAACAGAGTTGTAACTACAATGCACTCTATAAACACTTACAGTCACTCATAGATAAACAGATTTTCTTTTGCGTCATAAATCTTCCATTTGGAGTAACCATGCTACAGCAAAGCAAACATAGTTGATGTGATTCCAAAAAAACAAAAAGAAAAGCCTTATACTCAAAGAGTAGAAACAAGTCTGAGAATATCAAAGCTGATCCGAATATAGATTACCTGATTCCTGGAGGTTTAAATGGATATTCTGGAGGAAACTTGATCTTACCATAATAAAATCCACCTTGTTATTGGAGTTGGAGGCATTTCAGAAACAACAACCAAAAGAGCAAGACTAACTCAGAAAAATAACAAAGTATTCAAAGGTGATAAAAAGCTAGTCAAAGGATAAGGTCTGGGAAGAAGGTGCATCACATAACAGTACTATTGCATTGTCAAAATAAATATCGAAGTTAGTTAGAGAAAGTAGAAACCTGCAAAGGGTGTTCCTTCACTCCCCTCCAAAACGTAATCTGCAAATGAGATTTAGGTAAAAGTGGAAAGATTAGGAAAAACAAAGAAAGCAGGTTATGAGTTATCTGATGAAAAGAAGCTAAAAGTATAGCACATTGGTGAGTAAGCCTAGTAAAATATATGTACTAGAAGAAGAGCATCAGATGATGAATGTCAATTTCATCCCTTAGAATGCATTATTGGCAGTTCATTTAGGTGATTCATGTCAATTTCATTCCTTATTAGACTGTGGCACACAAACAAGTGGAGACCAAAATTCATGCAGAGGAGGTATCAACGGGAAAGGAATAAGACAATTCTGCTTATTTGGGAAAAAAGGAACTAGACATAGTTCATGAATACTAATATGTTCTTCTAAATATATTGACAAATACAGGTAGAGAGAACAAGCAGTAGGGACTTACGCCACTCAAGAATATCATTTGGAGAAGGGCGGGCCACAACATGGGAGACAGGTTCCTGCAATATAACAAGCTTCATCACTTTCAGAGGATTCAGATTAGAGTAGAAATCCAAACATGCATCGGGAAGAAGAGTCTAATTGACAGAAGCACAGAAGCAGTTATCCCATATCAATAGGTCCACCAAACAAAATTTAGCTCCCTTGTTAGGAATTAAGAATACAAGTGTCATGCTTTCACCTCTGGCAATCAGGTCGAGAAAAGCAAAGAACTTCAACTAAATTAACAAATGTTAAGCTATAACAAATTTAGAGTGGTAACATCATGAAGGGCAAGAATATGAAAGTCACAACTAGAGTTGATAACATGTAAGATTCAATGTGGTTAACCCACACTTTAAGTAGGAGCTCTGACATACTCATTTTCATGGGAAGTAAAGGAAGCTGTCCTGTAATGCAACAAATCAATGTATAATATATTCACAGCAGGAACAAAGATACATACTTTACAAAGTGCTCTATATTCCTTCTGGAGTCGCTTTACACATGCCTTTTCTGCCATGTTTAGATTCAAAATGCAAGGAAACTAAACGATGATCGTTGGAGCTTCACTTATTCTCTTGACTGCCAAGAAATGCTACATGTAAACATATGAGATTTCAAACAAACCCAGAAATTTTAGTTCAAGGAAAAAACAATAAGAAGCGTGTGGGTATGAGAGTTAAAAACTTGGCCAAAGAAAAATTGAGTCAATAGCAATCAGTGCAGAAATATAAAGAAAGAGGATAAAGCCATTAGCTACATGCTTTCTATTTCTAAATTTTCTAATCCTCCAGCTAAGCATGGTCATCAATTCCACAAGAACAAACGCTTAGAAACAGTGGTGAAGCCAGGAATTGAGGGAGGAACTTATATACAGATGGATTAACGTGAATTTTCAAAAATTAGAAGAGACGCCAGTAGATTTCTAAGGCACCTCCAAGACTTCCCAAAATCCCAAAGGACAAAACACTATAATCTCAAAACTTTTGGGTATCGCTCTCCTCTCCCCAATAAAATCCAACAATATCGACCACAGGAGAAGCAGATAACTTTTTTCTTTTTTGAGATAGAAGTCTGTCTAAAATAGGATAGAATTTCGTTTTGTTTTTTTTGGAAAAGAAAGTAGCTTTCTGTTGAGAGGTCTGTCTATGTTCCTCATAAGAGGGATAAACACCTTGCAATTCCCTACTCTTTAGCACTCAAGGGCAAATATCTAGACATACCTGAATAGAAGTATACTCAAATATAATAAACCAGCTATTCGAGTATGTGAAGGTAGAATTCTTGGCGAGCTATAAAATATATTAGTAGGCACTCTACGGCTTGGCTGAAGCAGTTGATGCCCATCTTTTCTACTCAACCAGCTATTCGAGTAAGTGAAGGTAGAATTCTTGGCGAGCTATAAAATATAATAGTAGGCACTCTACGGCTTGGCTGAGGCAGTTGATGCCCATCTTTTCTACTCATAAATCTGTTGCATGTGAAAAAGCACAAAGCCAAGAAAATGCATAATCTATTATCACACATGACATTTTGGTGAACCTAAGTCTTTCAAGCTACCTGCTAACCAGATTATGTAGTTGTTCACAACATTTTATACTGCTTGTTCAAGAGCCTGACAAATAAATTTCATAAAAGCAAAAGAGAAGCAGCTAAGGTACAAGAATAAAAAGACTGCTATATGTTCTCTAGATCCCAATTGATCAACAAACCAAAAACAGAATCTCCATTATACTATGGCAAAAGAAATATCAATGTGTTTTGACTATGTCGATTCAGGTTTGTCTAGGAAGTCCATTCCCCTCATGGATATTGTAGCAAAGAAGTAAAAAGCCTTATGTGCTAGCAAAGATAATAAATACTCACAGATTCACATGTACAAGCAAACTTTATTCTTTCTGTAATTCACCATTGGTAACAGTCAAACTCCCAACGAATTTCTATCAATGGTAAATAACCAGTTGTTCCATATCAGAGTTTAGAATTGAAAGTGGGTCTTCGGGATCAATTATT
Source organism: Anisodus tanguticus (assembly GCA_034509755.1). Lineage (NCBI taxonomy): Eukaryota > Viridiplantae > Streptophyta > Magnoliopsida > Solanales > Solanaceae > Anisodus > Anisodus tanguticus. The sequence goes on along the minus strand of CM067545.1, from coordinate 1,282,979 downwards.
TAATCTCTTTCTAAATGAACCCGATGACCAATTTTCTTTCCTTATCAACCTAAAAAGATAATTGTTCTCTTTTTTTATAAGCTTAACAAATAAGACCTATATTTATCGAATTTGAAAAAGAGTCAGAAGAAATGGTTCGAGACTCTTATTTTGATTTCTCGAACCGACAGATCCATGAATCGGGATCCTGATGCATATAGATAGAAATGGTGCAATGGGAGCAAGAATTTCCAGGAACATTTGGAACAGTCCGTTTCGGAAAAATCCGCCGACTTTAAAAAGTCGTTAGGGTTCAAGTCCCTCTATCCCTAAAAGGACTATTTTAGTCCCCAACTATTGATCTGACCCCCTTTCCTTGGCGGTTCCAAATTCCTTATCTTTCTCACTCGCTCTATTCTTTTAGAAATAGGTTTGAGCGTAAATGGCTTTCTCATATCACAAGAAACATAGGAAGTTTTTCCTTAGTGCAGTTTGCTTATATCTTATCATTTCTCTTGTAATGAAAGTGCAAATCCTAATATGCTAGATGCTAGGTTCATTAGTTAGCTAAGTATAGTGAATAGAGATTAGAGTTTTATTGAGGAGAGCAGTAGTCCAAGTCTGCTCCTGCTTTGTATGTAAATACTTTTTTTGGTCATTAATGAAAGATTCTGTTTAACCAAAAAAAAAACATAGGAAGTTGTTTTGTCAAACCACCCCAAACTTGGATTCCTGACCCAATCCAAAATTCTTTATTTATTATTAACGTTTTTATCATTAGTTCTTTTTTCCCCTCTCAAATCTATCTAGTTCCTCCTCGTCTGATGAAGTTTTATCAAATAGCTCTTCCACTTCAAATCCAGGTGGAGCTGTTTTCCTTGGTTGAATATAGAAAAAGAAGACTGCCTTTTCTGTGTTGTGCTTCTCTAGGTCGAGGTAAGCAAAGTATACAGAGGAAAAGCCTATTTGACAATGATCAAAACAAGCATCACGATAGGCACTACCATCGTAGGCTTGGAATGCTAGGGGTTATAGTTGACGCGGATTCATTATTGTTAACGTCTCTAATTCAAAACCGAACATGAAACTTTGGTTTCATTCGGCTCCTTTATGGAGATGCCACCTAATTACCCTATTTCCTTTATGGGGAAGAAAGAAAATTAAGGAACCAGAAATATCGGGAAAACAACAATTATTATTAACCAGGTAAAATAATTTGTAGTAAAGACAGGATTTCAGTGATTCCGCCTTCTATTAATTCTTAATTATTCACTTCGCTGGAATTTGAAGATAATTGTTCTATCTTGCGTGCATCTCTATTTTACAGTAATTATTTTTAAGCTTATGTTGCATTAGACTTGCATATTCAGGTTTCAAACAGGCCCAATTCTCAGCAACTGCACACCAATGACCAAAACAAATCCACAGTCCAGGACTCCAGGGCAAGTCTAATGATGTTATTTTTTTTTTGAGAAGGTAACATATCTAATGAAGACAACTGAATTATAGGACTACCAATTCAATATCATGCATACTTCATAGCAAAACACAACCAAATTAGATTGCAAAATAACCCGCAATTAGAGTTTGAGACATAATTAGAGTACATTATTCTCCAGCGGCACTACAAAATCTCCAGCGTAACCTAATTTTCGGACAGACACTCGTCGAGCAACGAAGATAATCTAATTCGCATAGTAATCAGAATAAAACGCATAGGAATGGAATATATATAATTAGAGAGTCGAAATAAAGGAAATCAATGAGATATATACGTAAAAATAGAGAAAATGAGGGAAGAAATTACCGAAGATCGAGCAAGAAATATGGAACTGAAATTTGAGAATCCTCAAATCTGAAGTGCTTGATCGATCTGTCGTTGAAGAGTGGCCCAGTTCAATATCAATAGAGAAGATGGAGTGGAGAGCTTTGACCCTTTATTGAAATTTCTCTGCCCTTTCCCCAGCCTCCAATCGTCTCAGAAGAGGAATGGAATAATATCGATTCATACAGAAGATCCAACAATTTCTCCCGCTCCTCAAAAGCCCGACTCTCTTTGTGCAGCAATTCAATACTATAGTAACAAGTACTATCCGGAATAGTGATTTGTGGGATGCACCACTATGTACCTTTTTCCTATTTGGGGAAAAGGTACAAATGGTTATGAATTACATATTCATTGTGTATACATTCATTACGTTTCATAACACGCAAGGTAGTCAAGTTGGTGTAGCAGTAGAGCGCGGGATCGCAAGGTCACGAGTTCAATCCCCTGCATAAACTATCTTGGTTGAACCTGTCACACATGGCTTGCCAAGTGTGGTTAATCGGCTGACGTGATTTGCAGGCTATTGCGTCAGTCCGGGGTTTACCCTATGCGCACTAGCGGCTGCGGGTTACTTCGTCAAAAAAAATAAAAATAATACGTTTCATAAATCTCATGTCTATTATATCTATCTATTAATTTAGTTATTTATAATTTTTTATTTTATAAATTGGAATATTATTCATATTTGAATTGATACTTGAATATACATGAAATAAGAAGAAAGTTTTTACCTACTATCTATTTCTTTGTCTACATCTCTTATCTTATATTGCTACAATTTATAACACGTTATCAACACGAATTGTTCATTCTTCGTAAAAAATGATGGTATATACTTTTGATGCTCAGGTAACTTGTAGTAATCTTTCTTCGCATATAATGGTAAGAATATTATATGCATATTGACTAGTCCACATAATTAATAATGAATGTTGTTTCAGTATTTCAAATATACAACAAAGTTGGTGAAGTTAACATTACACTTGTGTTCATAAGCTTAATTTTTTGGACAACGTAAAATTTAATACTATTCTATATTATATTAAATATTTTTCTCCTGAAATTGTAGCTAAAATATGAAAGGATTATAATTCACAATTTTATTATCTTGTAGTGATCATGGATGTCTGTTATATGAGAATAATATGTAGTAATTTGTTAGTATAATTTACATGCTTCTCTTACATTCTAACCTCACAAAAGAGACTAGAGATTGTTTTATATATCCAATCAAGCTGTAAATATTATTTTGGCGGAATTATTTTTGTTTAAAAATAGAGCATTTTGTATGGGTGATTTTTTTTTTTCGATATTGGCTACTTTAGATCCACGAGAGCACCGTGACAAAACTATTATTATTTATCTAAGTTTTTCTTGTTATTGGATGAGTGTAAGTGGTTGTTGTTTATTACTTCAGTTAGGAAATTGTTAATGTCACAATAAGGTGGTATGTATAAAAGGTATATTAAAAATAGAAGGCAGAATATTAATACTGGAGAAATGTTTTTTATGTGACTTTATTTAATTTAAATCTTTAAACTGTATTTATGAGTCATATTTTGGCTAAATTCGTTTATGATCACTCAAAAAATTTGTTTGAACATTTGCTAGGTTAATAGTGAAATCACGGAAGAGAAATAGTTTATATATTTCATGTTCAATTTTATGATCTACTTGAAATCCAATAGAATTTACAAAAGAAATATTATTCGACCTCGTGACTAGTTATATTTCATATGTCTTCTTGAAGTTTAATTCATTTACACATATAATCATAAAGTGATAATATTTTTAAAGGATTTTGGGTAAGTCCTATTGCACTTTGACCTATTATGTCATTAGTTGAGGGTAAGACGGTGGATTCAAGTCCCCTCACACAAAGAGGATAAGACATCAGGTGAAAAGTCCCGGTGCACCATGTTGATCAGATGTTGGGTTGGGTCTCAACACATTATGGCCTAAGATGGCTCTGTGAGGGTAAGGCATAGGGAATAATGTGCAACGCACATTCGCAGAGACTAGTTTGTATAAAAGTTATTACTCTATTATTTATTGATCAAAAAAATTTAAAATTGATATATGACCTATTGTTGCATTCAAGCTTTTGATTTGACCCTTTCTAGAGCAACTTAAATGCTGTGGTTTTAGCCAGTTTACTTATATACTGTACTTTGAGCTGTTGTCTCGAATTTACGCTACTTGAGTACTTGACTGATACAACTTTATTTCTGGTTAATTTTGTTGGGTTCAGGTTTTGAAATGTGAGTATGCTGTCCGTGGAGAGATTGTCACACTTGCTCAGGTAGTTCATGGCTTTTGTTGATTCCTGTAGAGTCTACATTTGAGACTTCTGTTGATTGAGCCATTGTTATCTGGATCTGCTGAATTTCATAAATTTAAAGAACTTGTATATATTCAGAGAGTCCTTTTTCATTTTTCTTTTTGAATGCAGAAATTGCAGCAAGACCTCAAGGATAATCCAGGTTCTCATCCCTTTGATGAGGTACTAACTCTTGTAAACTTGGCTTTCTTCTTTCTGTTTTTGCTTTAACAATATAAATGCTTCATTTCCCATTTATGTAATTGATGCCGGTCACGGGACTAAATCACCAATAGAACTATTCTTACAAAACTACATATGTCAGAAGTCGATGACCTAAATGAAGCACCATCCAGAACCTTTTAAGTTTCCTAAATTTATTCTGTACTCATTCATCTGATTACATGCAGATATTATACTGCAATATTGGAAATCCTCAAGCACTGGCTCAGCAGCCTATCACTTTCTTTAGAGAGGTGGGCATCAATTGCTCTATCTTTTTTCCGGATAAGTTAGTTCACTCATACAGTGATTTCTAAAGTAGACTTTCAATGTTAGGTCCTTGCATTGTGTGATCATCCATCCATTTTGGACAAAAGTGAAACACAGGGTCTATTCAGGTATGAAGTTTGTTGGCCTCTGCATTTTCTAGTTGAGTGAAATGATTTATGCATCTAATTTCATAGATAACTGAATTCTGTAACATGACTGTCACCAGCAAATTCCATGTCAGTAGTCTATACGGTTAGGAGATGATATGATTTTATATAAGTAGCAGGAATCAGCATCTTCTATGTTATTGTTCTGTGAGTAATATGCAGAAGTCAATTCAACATTTGGATGACTGCCTTTTTGTTTCTTATTCAAAATGTTCAACTCATTAGAACAAGTCCTTGTTAAGTCTATGCAAGTGAGGGAAAAATGAGCTACATCATTGAATATGAGCTACCAAAATACAATGAAACACTAATGAGAACTATTTTCTGCAAGTCTTCCTAGTTCATTCAAATGCATACTAAATCAGAATTCCTTGCTTGCCCCTTATTCATAGTAACAGTTAGTCTTTTGAAATATTCGATTGATGGGAGCCTCATGGTGGGATATTCAGAAAATGCTCCGTGGGACATGTGTAGAGTGCAATTTCATCCGGGAGCACACTTCATAAGCCCAAGATGCACAGGACGAGCTTTATAAGCTTAATTTTACTAATTATTTGTAAGTGTTGAAATGATTGATGTCTACATTTGGTTTAAAGATTGAACTTTAAAACTACAACTTATTCGGTCTCTTGGGAGATATTTGTGGGTGTAATCGAAGTGGCAAAGGAATGCAATATTGTCATGCAATAATTTGCTTCGATATTGATCTGCACTGTTTTTATTTTCATTGAAAAAGTTCATAATCTTTCAGTTCTTTATTCGCTATATATTTTATCTACTTCTTGCAAGTCTTAAATATATTCATTGTTGAATTTTTTCCATGTATTATTGTACTTATAAAAATATTGAAAATTGCAAAGCCCCACCCCCAGGCCACGAGGCATAGAAGCATCGCCCATTGAGAAACAAAAGGTCTTCCCTTACGGCTTCTCTTAGAAAGCCCAGGTCACTGTTGAGAAAGAGTGAAGAAAAAAACCTTCATCAGCTTCAAATCTTCTTCTGGTTCAGCAACATTTTAGGATTTTTATTTCTCAAATGAAATTACCTTGACAGGATTTTTTGGTGTGAGGAGTATTCTGTTATGCTGAGCTACCATTGTCAGGAAAAGGAGATATCTTGAATATACAATATGAAACTTGTTGTAGACTTTGAGAAATTGCAATTGCTGTCTTTCATTTTTTTTGCTTTTGTAGTGCGGATGCCATAGAACGAGCTTTCCAGATCCTTGACCAAATTCCTGGGAGAGCAACTGGTGCATACAGCCACAGTCAGGTGACTGTCTTCTCATGAGATTGTTCCAGCTTGCATAGTGTTATGTAGGTTCGATAAATATAAAACTTTTTATTGTGTTCCCTAAATATAGGGTATCAAAGGATTACGCGACACAATCGCTTCTGGTATTGAAGCTCGTGATGGTTTCCCTGCTGATCCAAATGATCTTTTCTTGACTGATGGTGCAAGCCCAGCGGTAGATTATATTTATGTCCTTGTTATCTTCACAGCTTTGAAGAAAGTAGTTTATAGCAAATCTGACTTAGTTGGTAATGTTGGTTCTTTACCCTTTTATTCAGGTTCACATGATGATGCAGCTTCTCATCAGGTCAGAGAATGATGGAATTCTCTGTCCCATTCCTCAGTATCCTCTTTACTCTGCTTCAATCGCCCTCCATGGTGGAACTCTTGTACGTGCTGTTACTTCAAATAAAATTGATTTATGCTAGTTGCACAGTTGGCTGAAAATGGAACTGAAGATTGATGCCTATAGAAATATTACTGAAGGCCTAGTTTGACTTTTCTTTGTGAAAGTACCACTAGTGCACACATTAATCTGATCAATTTATTCTCGAAAGGCCCTTTATTTGATTTTTGAAAGGTAATTCATTTGGAAGTTCTTAATATTTGCATTTCATCTTGTTTTGTAGGTTCCTTATTATCTTGATGAACAAACAGGATGGGGGCTTGAGATCTCAGAGCTTGAGAATCAGTTGAAAATTGCAAAATCTAAGGGTATTGATGTTAGGGCTCTGGTTGTGATCAATCCAGGCAACCCAACCGGGCAGGTAGGCTTTTAATAGATAATGGAAGGCTCATTTATGACTTTTCTTCAGAAAAGGGAACACAATAATATAATATACATTTCTGACAGAAGACTGCTGCAATGGAATATGATTCCCTCCTCGCTCCCACAAAAGTGTAAAAAAAGGATAAAAGAAAAAAAATCCTATCTAACCATTTCATATGACACTAATATTTTCGTCTGCTTAACTATAGGTTCTTGGTGAAGCCAACCAAAGGGAAATTGTAGAGTTCTGCAAGAGGGAAGGCCTTGTCCTTCTGGCTGATGAAGTAAGTCAATTATCCTCTAAAGTGCTACTATGTTTGATATTACTAATTCTTTTGCTTCCTCAGGAGCTTGATTAGCAGTGACTCTGAACTTGTTTTTCAAATGTTCGCACTGTCAGATTTTGCATTTCTCAGCAATCTAGGGTTGTATTAAACTTCAACATTGTATTTCTCTTTCATAATTTGTGGAACTCATACAGGTCTATCAAGAAAATGTTTATGTGCCTGACAAGAAATTCTACTCCTTTAAGAAAATTACCCGCTCTATGGGATATGGGGAAAAGGATATATCTTTAGTGTCTTTTCAATCTGTGTCAAAAGGTACGTATTTCGCTTTATCTTGCCTCTCTTATTGCTTTGGGTGGTGTGTCGGGGCGGTTTAAGGGGACATGGTTTTATATTCTTCCAAATGCAAATAAATTTTTGTTCTTATCTTTTTCTTTACCTTGGTGGCTTTAGGGTTCTATGGAGAGTGTGGAAAGCGAGGAGGTTACATGGAGATCACTGGTTTTAGCCCTGAAGTGAGGGAACAGATATACAAACTGGCGTCTGTCAATCTGTGTTCCAATATCTCTGGTCAGATACTTGCAAGCCTCATCATGAGTTCTCCAAAGGTCTTTATTTCTATTTCCTAATAGTATGTTCCTGCCTTGCTTATTCCCCAAAGAGGAAAAGGTTAATGCTGAGAGCATGGTTATATGCAGGTAGGAGATGAATCATACGAGTCTTTTTCTGCCGAGAAAGAAGCAATACTCTCGTCCTTGGCGAGACGTGCAAAGGTTAGTGAGAATTGACATGTAGGAGAAATTGATCCCGACTATAGAAATGCCTAATATAGCAAGCCAAATGATGTCTGAAATTTGCTCCAGTAGAATCATATTTTAGATTCATTTTTGAGTTTATATCTGTTAACTTGTTAAATCTTCTATTTCTCATCCATTTTTTGCATCTCTTTTAACGATGCCATCAAGACACTAGAAGATGCACTGAATAGTTTGGAAGGAGTGACATGCAATAGAGCAGAAGGGGCTATGTATCTCTTTCCGTGTATTAACTTACCCGACAAAGCAATAAAAGCAGCAGAAGCAGCTAAAACTGCGCCAGACGCTTTTTATGCTAAACACCTTCTAAATGCCACTGGAATCGTTGTTGTTCCAGGCTCTGGATTTCGCCAGGTAATTTCTTACATTTATAGCTTCACCATCTAGTCAATGGCATTAGTAATATTGATATTTTTGGTAATTGTCACCGACCATTTTCAACAAATTTACACGACTCTTTCACTTGAATGATAAAATATTGTTGGAGAAAAAGTACGCATTTTTAATTATCTCTTACACGTTAGTCTCTATCTCACAGTGTTTTGGTTCTTGCTTGTATAGGTTCCTGGAACCTGGCATTTTAGGTGCACAATATTACCACAAGAAGAGAAGATACCAGCTATCGTAACTCATCTTACAGAATTCCATAAGAAGTTCATGGATGTATTCCGCGGCTAAGGAATCAGAGAGTGCATTCCAGCGGAACCTAATAATAGAAATTTTGAATAAGCAGAGCCGATTGACTCCTGTCTGCGAATGTTTGTTTGCCTACTTCTATAGTCGAACTGTTAGGACTGTGATGTCACGAATTCTGGGTTTTGTTTCACATTTTCTGGTTGGGGATTGCTCCTTCCTTGTAGTCGACGAGCGTAAGCTTGTGCTCAAACTGTAGCTGTTAATTTATCCCAAACCCAGATGTTCAGTTGAGATATAAATGTGATTTGTGCAACCACGAAATTTTCAACAAAAAACTACATTTATCATGTATGTATCTAGTGCATCAGCATCTCAAATCATCACAATTTTATCATATATGCAAATCTAAAATAGTGGATTCAGTTCATTATCAGTTTATTACAAAAGAAAAGCTCCATAGATCGTCCTCTGTTCTTCCGGAAAAAAATAATATTTTTTTTCTTCTCTTGAGAAACTTTATTGTGATACTTCACTTTTTATAAAGCATGTAAATAGTGTGATCCCCATTTTTAGATTATGTATTTGTTTCTCCGCATATAAAGAAAAATACTAACTGAGCCAAATACGTAACTAGTAGTTCCGTGACAGAACTTAAGATCATGCAAATCCAGTTCATTGTTTCTCCATTCTTTTTTTTTTTTTTTGATATCTAGCTTTCCAGCTTACGCCAACTATTTCTGGAGATAGATAGTCCCGTCCCTCAGCACTACTATCAATAAATTGAGGAATGTGCCTGAATGACTAGGATTTGAGAACAGAGCAACTGATATCACCTACAAAGTTCTACCCAGAAGAGAACAAATTGCTCCCACTAGGTTTCGAACCCACGCTGCAGACATTCAGCTGGATTTTAAGTTCTCCTCCTTTGCCATCCAGCTATGCCCGGTTACGTTTCTCCATTCTTAGTGGTGCCTTCCTTCTCATAAGTCATATCATCTATGTAACGTTAAACTTCCTTTTGTTTTTTTTGCCTAGAATATGTGGCGAAAATGAGAGGTTCTATAGAAGTGCCATATCTATGGTCTTATAAAGAGACACCACAACTCTACAAGCGAAGTAATCAAACAGAAAAATAATCTTATCAGCTGACCAGATGATCAGTCATCACCAACATCAACAGTTAAAAGATAAGTTGATAGGACCCAATTCCTAGAACCATATTTACTTATTAATAAAGTATCATGATATGACACAAGGGGCGGATGTATATGCAAAGAAGCGGATGCAAACAGTAGCAACACCAAAATTATCAATTAAGGAATTTAAAAGATAAAAAAAAAAAAATACCAAAAAGCTAAAGGATTCATCAACAATATATATGTAATAATTTTTTATCTTACATATATAGTGTAATTTTTTCCGCGCAGGGAATTTGGATAAACCCTGCATCATACTATATCTCCACCTAGAGTTTTATATATAGTTCATTATCTTTTGAGAAAACATATTTATAGCAAATTCGAGTCCTTTGTCACAGAGAAGTAATTGTTGGAAAGATACTTCTTAATATAATTTTATTTCCGGCCTTTGAGGACTGCGAGTGTTAGTTTTTTTTTTATAGAACTTATCATTTGGTTTAGCTTACAAACACAAAAGAGGCTTGTGCCATAGTTTTCTGAAGTGACACTGCAGTAGTAGTGTACAAAAAAGAAGAAGAGTAGCACCCTATTTAAGGATTCTCCTCTCTTCTCCTCCAATATTTTTTGGCATAAAGATCAATGGCTGTTAGACACTTTCTTTCAGCTCCTGTACTTATTCTGAATTCATCTATGTCCTAAAGGGAACCACCTGCTCATGGAATATTCGTGGTGCGTGCAAGCAATAGTAGCAATATCTCAATCAACAACTATAGTACTCCTACTACTAGTCCTCTCTGTATCGGATCAGCTTCCACCATCAAGCTCAAGATTTTGATATATCCAAGATATACCAATCTGTACTAAAGATTTTCTTTTAATATATATTTTGCTCAATGTGGACTGATATGTATAGGTATTCGAAGATAGGTCAGCGGGGATAGTTTGTTATAGAGATGAGAAGGGAGAGATCATCTGTGAAGGATATGACGAAGGTCCTCGTTTCTGCCAGCAATCGCCTAGTTTTTCTTGTAGTTCGAGGTATGTAACAATATTGAGTGATGAATGGCGAATAATGTTGGAATTAAAAGCATGTACGGGAATAGTAAATAACTATTACAGTGGTCGAAAGGATAAACAACAAAGATTCCAACAACAAGTTGTCAATCTTTTAATCTTGATCTCGAACTTCAAATCTGGATCTTGTATTTAGAAATACAAGAACATGAACTGCTACACTTGTGGCTTGTAGAACCACTAAGAATCCAAACGGTTAGAGTCCTTTGAGATTCAAGTTCACACCTGAAACACTTAGCAACCAATTAGATAATCACAACACCACCGGTTGAGTCGAAAGATGACTCTCTCTCTTTAAGACAAGATTAACCCCGTGTATAGGCTTTACGGAAGTGTGGACAATAGTCTCCCAAGATAAAACAACAAACTATCAAATGTGCAAAGCCTACACAAATGAACCCAGCGAAGAACACGAATAATGAAGATTGCTAAGAGAAGGATTGCTATCAGAAAAATCTGATCTCTTTGTGGTGTTGTTAACTTGTGTGTCTCTTGTTCCCCCCATAGAATTGAGCCAAATGCTTCAATTTATAGGTGTGCAAAATGACCTTTCAAATGCCCCATAATGACATTCAATGTCATGTAATGGATGACCTTTAATCCCCAAGTAATGCAGCAATATAATGGTCCAAGTAATGACCATTATTGGGTGGATTCAATGCCATTGAAACCACCTCAATAGCAAAACTTTTGGGATTCCGTCGATCAAACACTGCCTGGGAAGCGCCGCGGTGCCGCAGCTCTAGAATGCCACTGACTATTTAGCGTCGCGGCTCAGCTTGGTGGGCGCCGCGGCGCTCCGGCGCCATGGCCCAGTCCAAGCGGCGCTCCGGTGCCACGGCCCAGTCCAAGCGGCGCTCCGGCGCCACGGCCCAGTCCAAGCGGCGCTCCGGCGCCACGGCCCAGTCCAAGCGGCGCCGCGACCCTTTCCAACTCATACCATCTTACACTTCGCACAATCCTTCTTTCGTTTACCAACATGGAACATTTGTTATTTATCCAATAACCGTCCATCATTCTATGTCTCAAACATTTACTTACGTACCAATATCTCTTTCACTAACGAAATTTGCGATACTTGGCACTACGAGTGCATGTGTGTGGAAATGACGTTTCCGACGTGCGGGCCCCCAATTGTTCGAGTCATAAATAATGGGATAAACTTAATTCCACATTAGTAAATTTTCTACAATCCCCTCTTGAAAGAGATTTTGGCGCACACACAAGGTGCCTACTTTCAGCAATCTTTCGGCGAAAGGATATTGCATCACGAGAGGTAGCTTCCGCTTTGAACCTTCCCTAGTTGAATACCATCGGACTTACTTACTATGCGGTGAACGTGATGTCTTGAACCGTCAGTGTTTAATGTAAGCCAAGACAATGGTACCAACACAATACCTCCCATTTATTAGTTTCTTCGTATTGTTCTGTCCGTTGTGGCCGTGGACACACTTGGATTCTTAAGTGCGTTCATTTGAAGCGGCCTGTCCTCGCACTTAAATAGGTGATCTCCTACAAGGTATCATGCTATACCCCACTTTACAAGTGTTAGGAATCATTAAAAGTTTCCCCAACCTTAACCTCAACAGTTTGAAGATCGTTAAACATTTGGAAGCTTAACCTTTACCCATCATGCAGGTAGCACTTTAATGTCTATCGCTGGAACGGCTTTGGATTCATGTTTCTTTACAAAAATCATCATCCGAAGTGCTCTTGCTTCCATCGAAGCGCTCAACTGAACCTTTTACAACTTAGTTTTCCCATTAAACCAAATTTTTGGGATCTCCAGTCAACATGGTTGGGTTACTACCGCAAAGGTTCGTACTGTTTGGGTTTTAAGCCTATTCTCCTAGACAAGCAGAACTCTTGATCTTCGGGTAGTCCCTTAGTTAAAGGGTCCACTATATCCTTTGATTAGTAATCAAGGAAGGGACACCCGTGGTGATCCACTGCCATACGGTCTTATGTCTCCGACAGATATGTCTAGACGCCATCATCCGTACCCTTCCTGAAGCCGACCGGCTAGCCACAGTGTATAACTGCCGAAGGCACATGTTTCTCCCAATAAGGGACATCCTCTAAGAGGTCATGAAGTTACTCAACTTCTTTTCATACTTTGTCCAAAGCGATAAACTTCGATTCCATCATGAATCGGCCGATGTAAGTTTGCTTAGAGGATTTTCAAAGACACACCATACACATCCACTTGTGGCTTTGGTGTTCTTTAAGTCCGATATCCAGTTTGCATCACTGTGTTCTCCCAGAACCGTTGGACATCTAGAATACCATAAACCGTAGATAAGGAGCGTGAAAGGTATTTTTCAAAATAAGGGGTGGATGGGGGAGGCAACGTTTTATGACCGTAACAACGAATTGGAATTGAATTATCATTACCAACAATTATACCACGATTGTTGCTCAAATTGGAATAAGACGAGAGAGTACATGAGTTAGTCATCATGTGAGTAGTGGCGCCGGCGTTCATATACCAATTTGGGTCCGAAGGATTTATTTCAAGCGTGTGCATCGCGGCTTCAATGTCGGTAGGAGTGGGGGCCGCTGCATGATGGGCCTGGTAGGGCCAGGCCTACCTCTCTGCTGATCCGGGCCAATACTGGACCATTGGACAGAAGCCGGGTTTGGATAGTTGGGTCGAAATTGTGGCTGGAACTGGGCCCAATTGCCGTGGGCTGCAGGGGCTGGAAAATCAGGAATGTTGGGCCACTGCCCACTGGCCCAGGCCCATGGCTAGGGGGCCAAGGCTGGGACCAGTTGGACTATGGTCCACTGCTGTTGGGGTGGGACCCACTGCCGTCGTTACTGTCACCGGTACCACCGCGTTTGCCACCGTAGTTTTTCCTATTATTTTTCCTATTATTGTTACCGCCACCGTGAGCACGGTTTTGATCCGAATTATCAATAAAACCCGGAAAATTGGTGGAGGACGTCATCATGACTAGGGGGTAACCTCTTTTCTAGCCAAACCGGCTTCTTCCAAAGTAAGCATGGAGCGGGATTTATAGAACTTTGGGAGAGGGTTACTTTGACGAAGTAGAGTTCCAACGCCACTATAGGCTTCGGATAGGCCAACAACCATCTGTAGAATGAGACGATCTTCGCTAACGGGAGCACCAACATTGCGGAGTTGGTCCGCTAATTCCTTCAACCTTTTGTAATAAGCTGAAACATTCGGGAAATTTTCCATGTGTATGCGGGAAATTTTTTGCTCAAGGGTAACAACTCTAGAATTTTGATTATCTTGAAATATGTCACGCAGCCTATCCCAAGCGACCATCGCCGTAGCGTCTGGCTCAATAATTGTCTGTAACAGGTCAGTAGAGATAGTGGAGTAAATCCACTGAAGAACAATGACATCAAGTGTTGTCCATAACTTAGGATCATCCTCGCGTTTAGGCACATCCGTATCCTCAGGAGCCGCGGGGATTATGTGATGGATGACTTGATTCGAGCGAGGTTGAATTTTAAACAACTCGGCCCACGTTGCATATTAGACGTTTTCTATTTCAAGAATAAGAGGGATATGATTCTTGATGATAGAAACAACCATGGCACGATGAAACGAGTTCTTTGTCGTCGACATAACATAACGAAAGAACAATAGGTGTTTTGAGAAGAAAACACAAAACACAAAAGAAGGACCATCGACGGCAAGTAATACCGGGGAAGGGAAGCCGGACTCCGATGAGCAAGGTGGACGGAAAATTTAGGAGAAAAAATAACCTAGACTTCTGATACCATGAAAGAAATAATCCCTTGATTATTTTCATTAATTGAAAGAGAATATATACACTTTACATATTTCCATAATAGGGAAATCTTATTCCTATTCTACTTCTAAAACCTTATTCTATTTGGAGACTAACTATACAATTATGGTAAGTGTACAAGACTAATTAAGGTACAAGACATATACACCTTATATACAAAAAATGCCCAACCGTGGGCTTTGCTACAGTAACCCGAGAACCTCTATTCATCCGATATACACGTGTATATCGGATCTATATTTAACAATGTGGTCCGGCACTTCCCCGGAGCTTAGTGCACCGGACTGCCCTTTATGTCTTCGTGTAACAATAAAAGAATGGTACTATCATAAGAGCAAGCTTTGATGACCTTGCTAGCAACTACAGTAGAAATTCTATTAATTAATACTCGATTATTTAATACACTCTTAGATAATATTTTTGGTAGGTCTCGACTCGGGGATAACGTGCTAAATTAATAATTCAATAAAATTATAAGATAATACATTTTTGATTACTCATATAGACCCCATGTAAAATATAAATTAATAATTCCTTATATACTACATAATACATGAGTGATTTATGAAGAATTTTGAAAAATGACTCAATTGTCTTTTATTTTTTGTTTAAATCAATGTCACATTGAATCTCATCTCTAATTTTTCTTATCATTATAAGAACTTCTGGTGTTGTTTTCTCATAGCTCAACAAGAAATTATTCAATGTGATTGCCGCTTTAATAATCTCGTTTCGCGAAGGGGCTCTACTGTAGAACTTTCATCACCATCTTCATCACTTTTATTAGTTTCCATAACGCTCATTTTTTCATCAGTCAACAACTGTGCAACTACATTTTCTTCTGGGTAGTTCAGGACATGTTCGACATCCATTGTTTGTGTTAGCATGATTTGATCTTGTGTTTATATAGGAAATATTTTTTAATATCCATAAAGTAGTACATTGAACACAAGAAGCGTAATAAAGTGGGAGATTGAAAGATGCTTCATTTGATATAGTACATTGAACAATAATGAAGTGAAAGATTGAAGGGTGTTTGTAAATTGGGTATTTCATTATAAATTTATCTATAAATTGATAAAGTATTAATTAATATATAAATTAATAATTATTAATATATCGATTAATTAATCTCTTTTAATTAATAAATTTTGGTGGTCCCAAGAGCATTAACTTATAGAGTTTCTACCGTGGCAAGTTCTCTTAATTTCCTTTTCCCACTCTCCTGTGTGTGAATCTCGAGGATTGTATTTGAGATTTCTCAGAATTTTCTGTTTTTCTAATTCAGGAGAATGACAATGACTTTGTCAATTAACAAGTCGTTACAATTGTTAGTTTCCTTTTTATATTTTCGGAACATCTTCTCATTGTTGTAGGGAAAAATAAGCTATTTACAGAGTGGATAAAGCAAAAAAATGACCTCTTCCTTGATTAAAATGACATTCTCGTCATGTAGTACAAGTAACATATATTTTGCATGTATTTGTATCATGCCATCAACTTAGTATACCTGCTATTTTATGTTTAGGAATAACTTATCAGCTCTAAAGTTAAAATGAAGAAAATGTGCAGATGAGCAGTCAGAACTCAGAAGACCTTTTCTTTCAAAACTTTCAAGACATGATTCATGGATTTTATGACCCCTCTTTTGACGACTTCTGTTTTGAGCCATTCTTAGTGTGTTCTTATTAGTCTTCCTATTTTTATCCTTGAATTGATTTGTCTCTCTTTAGTTGAATCTTATGCATGTCTATCTTGCTGTGGACAAGCTTCTGGTTTTTCTAGGTATAGTTCCATTCATTTTTTTCTCTATTTCCCTTGATTCCAGATCAAAGATGAATTTCATCTATATTATATATTAATTTCTATCTAGATTATATATCTATATTATATTAAGTAGATTGTAGATTTCGATGTATATCTATCAGATCGTGGCTTCATGTACCAAATATTTCAATATCGTCAAATAAAGTAGAGGGGGAGAACTGGAAGAGCCTTTAGGATCTGCATAAGCTGTGCCAAAGACACTGAGGCCCATGTGCTGTTTGATTTAGAGAAGTAGTAAGATCTAAGTATTGTACTCCCTCGCTTGTGAAAGAGAGGCCCCCTCTTAGCTAAATCAATCCCGCACAGATGAAGATTATATTTAGCATCATTGAATCTTTGTTTTTATGCTTTAAGATCGAAAGGGAATCAAAAGTTCCATGGAAGACTAGTAATTAATCCCTTTCATATCATTTGACCAATTGTAACTTCTTGATTTCAATAGTTGAAGTATTTAGCAAAGACTCAGAATAAGTAAGAATATAAAATTCGATTTAAGTTTTAAATTAGTTTAAGTTAGTCCACATTTTGACTTTTTGTTGACTCCTTTCAAAAGAGGTAAGATCCGGTGAATCGGAAATAATTAATTAAGAATTAAAACTTTTTTAGGAACAGACATATGAATATGCGTGGATCATACCTTTCATTCCTCCCAATCAACATAAAAAGGGAGAAAGGAGATAAACAACGACACATGTGAACGCGGATAGCCTTTTAAGCATACATTTCATCCGCAACTTTCTTCTAAATTGATAGTTAGATAGAAAAGAGGGAAATCCCGCCCCTGATCATGCCTCGAAGAAGGCAATTCACGAGGAAAAGCCGTGAAAAAGATTCAACAAAAGACAGAAACAAATCCACTATCCGTTTTACGTCAAGCAATACGTGGAGTAACTTCCAATATAACAGTAAAAGCAAGACGTGTAGGTGGATCGACTCATCAAGTTCCCATTGAAATAGGATCCACACAAGGAAAAGCTCACATCGACGGGAAGGTTTGACACCTCGATGTCGACTCTTCACCACCTGGGGCTGTAGTATGTTCCAAGGGTTGGGCTGTTCGCCCATTAAAGCGGTGCGTGAGCTGGGTTCAAAACGTCGTGAGACAGTTTGGTCCATATCTGGTGTGGGCGTTAGAGCATTGAGAGGACCTTTCCCTAGTACGAGAGGACCTTTAAGGACGCACCTCTGGTGTGCCAGTTATCGTGCCCACGGTAAACGCTGGGTAGCCAAGTGCGGAGCGGATAACTGCTGAAAGCATCTAAGTAGTAAGCCCACCCCAAGATGAGTGTGAGGGCCAAACCTTACTAATCCTAGTGAGGAAAAAAATCCCTTAACATGCGTGAAGGAAATAAGAGCTAAAAAGAATCCAAAATTCTATGATCATCACAGAGTTTATAATGTACTCTATGATGATATTACAATGGACAATACTAATAAAATGATATGAAATAAAGGCTAGAAGGAACCCGAAGGAACAAAATGTTGAATTTCATCGTACCAGTCTCTACTAGGGGTTATTACTCATTTTTGTACTTGCTTTTTGATTTTCCAATTATTTCTTCAATTAACAAAACGAAAGAGAATAAATAAGATTCTCTTAGCTCATTCGGGAGGGGGTTTGAAACGTCGAATTTCTCTTCCAGAGACCGCTCTCTCATTGGCATTGGGAAGGCTCGAGTCCTTTTCTGAGTCGTGAAATTCTATATACCCTTAAAGTCTAGTAGTTAGGACACCTTTCTTTCAAGGAGACGACGGGGAACATATTTCCTGCACCATCGTGCTTCGTCGAGTGTTGAAGCCAAACATTAATTGGTCGTGTATTAGCAGATGATATATACATGGGTCTGCGATGTATTGCCACTAGAAATCAAGACATTGGCATTGGACTTGTAAATCGATTCATAACCTTTCGGGCACAACCAATCTCTATTCGAACTCCCTTTACTTGTAGGAGTATATCTTGGATTTGTTGATTATGTTATGGCCGGAGTCTTACTCATGACGACCTGGTTGAATTGGGGAAGCCGTAGGTATTATTGCAGGTCAATCGATTAGAGAACCGGGTACTCAATTAACATTAAGAACTTTTCATACCGGAGGAGTATTCACGGGTTCACGGGGGGTACTGCATAACATGTGCGAGCCCCATCAATTGGAAAAATAAAATTCAATGAGGATTTGGTTCATCCAACAGGTACACGTCATGGGCATCCCACCTTTCTATGTTCTATAGACTTGTATGTAACTATTGATAGTGAAGATATGCTGAATATGTAATACATATTCGAAAGGTAAAATTGGTTAATTGTTGAAAGGCTCAAAAATCGAATACGAATCTAGGGGGGTTGAAATAGACAAGATTCAGCTCAGATCCAAAGAAATAGAATCCGATATTCTCTCATTTATTTGTCTTTTCTTTCATATTCGATTTCTTCATTCCGGATTTCTCCATTCCTTCCTATATGCCTTTCTAGAACCCGTCTAAGTAATGTGCGCAATACAAAGTTCATGATGCAGAACTCATTTGGTTTATCCAGCCGGTATCATTTCGCTTGAGCCGGGAACTCCTGTTTACCTTACGACATGTATTCTTTCTTATAGATATCATCGAAAAAGCGGAAGACTAAGAAGACTTTTCTTTGTCTCGTCCACACCCAGGAAAGAAAAGATCAGTAACAACAGTCTCCTTTCCTTGCAGTCAAGCGTCTTTCACTCCTCTCCTTATAGTCGAGTTGTTTTTCGCCCCTCTCCCTTCTTTTGAGTCTACGCGCTTCTGCTTAGTATGTCGTTTATATGTTTCAACATAAGCCAGAGGCCCCTCTTTTTTGTTCTTCTTTTGCTTGCGCCCCCCAAAAGGCCAAAACATGTTAGTTCGAATTAGGTACACACTTTACTTTGATTACTCCCTCTGTCCCAATTTACTGTCCCAATTTATGTGATACACTTTCATTTTTAGTTCGTCCAAAAAAGAATGATACATTTCCTTATTTTGCAACAATTAAAGTTTAACTTTTAGCTTTTACGCGTAATGAGATGATCTATAACCACACAAATATTTTGACTTGTTTTAGACCACAAGAATATTCATTTATTTCTTAAACTCCGTGCCGAGTCAAACTATATCACATAAATTGGAACGGAGACGGAGGGAGTATTAGATATCTCCTACAGGTAACGAGATGGATATCTCATTTTAGGTATGAAGACCTTTTTGTCATATTGTGCATACATCCAGCATTATTCAGAATGCGTATAATATTTTAGAGCACACACGTGTTAGTCCATAATATTACAACGCAACAAATAGAATAAAAGTTAGATAGTTCAGTGATTTTGGGAATTCAACGTTGAGTGTTCAAACATGCCATTTGCATATGGGTCACTGACCATTCTTTTAATTAGTGATATTTTCTTTATGTATTTTATACTTTTCTTGGTTGCTTAGAGATTAGCTATAGTTTCCCACTTTATTGGGATTAGAATACGTCTACTTGATTTGGATCCATTGTTAAGTCATAATCTTGTGGGCTTGCTGATTTCTTGATTGTCTGCAGAAGTGTATAAACTGATATGAATACTTGCTGGGCGGCTTTGCAATCTACTGCCCACTTGGGGAGGGTGAGTACTGGTGGCTTTAACAATGGAGAGGAGTAGTTTTTGGGGAGCAGGTCATAGGGAGATTAAACAACAATCTCTGGGTTAATCAGTCGTCAATAATTTGAAACTTGAGAAGGAGGAGAGCAAGATCAAACCTGGGGTTGCTTTCTCTGTTATCACTACATAAAATGACAGAGAAACTCTGGTAAAATCAATTCTTTCTCTTCTTTAGGACGTGTCTGCTTTAACTAATGCCACAGTACTGTCGTAAATATGGTGGAACAACTTGATATGTGTGATATGAACTATATTGTGAATGGAGACGGATCTAGCATTTAAGCTTGATAGGTCTAGTATTTAAGATTTTTAGCGTTGAACTCATTACACTTCTGAAATTATGGCTGTGTCTTGAGGGGCCTGCTAATTTCTTAAATCATTAGCAGCCGACTAAAATTTTTCTCACCTAGATAATTCTAAATGATAGTTACGAAATGACATCTTATTCTTGGATGATATCATTGAAGTGGTGTAAAACTAATTCTTGGATGATACTAATTGAAGGGAGCCGCAGCGCCGATGAAATAAAATTCAAATTTGTAGTTTCTACTTTCTAGTACTCTCACTTTATTTTAAACTTTCACTTTTGAGGCATTCTGAAAGAGAGAATAAAGCTAAACAAACCGTAGCTTCTCATTGACTACATCAAAAGCGAAATTCTCAATTTCAAGTACAATGCAAGTATAATTGGGTTTATTCACTACCGTGGAGTACAATATGGCAAGGGTAACCACATGTTTAGTATATTTCAGAGTGAAATGTTTACTTGGCCTCGCCTTGATCTTTGCAAGTAAAAAACATTCTTTCTTTGTGAATGCATTTTATTTTGCTTATTGCTCTAAGCTCACTAGATTATCTATGTTTGCTTACAGCTTCATTTATTTACTTGCAAATATAAATAAAACTTTGCATTTCCTATCATTGACATTTAAATGATCCCCTGATAATGTAAAATGCCCTTGAATAGATCTGGATTATGATGCCGGGAACACTGAGGAACCATGACTGGAGTTACGAGTGCAGCAAATGAAAGGGCAATGGAATCATCTATTAGTGAGAGGTATGTTGTATGTATTCGAACATTCGACTTTTGCCCAGGGTCATATTATATGCTTCAAATATTTTGTTTGCTAATAATTTAAGACTCGGTATAGCACCTGTTGGTAGTAAACAACAAAGACCATGTGTTGTCTTATTTTTCATTGTTTAGGAGAAAACATAATACTCTTACTACTATATTTCTAGGAAAATCACAGCTGATTGACTGCAACCTTATAAGAAGTTGTTCTTGGTAACTTTTAGAAGACATAGGATATATATGGATCTGGTCTAACATTATCACACGTCTTTCACTGTAGGTGTCTCTTTCCAATTTGAAGGAAATTAAAGATGAATGCACTTAGTAAAATTAAGGAAGTGCTTACAATGAACTGCTTCAATTCAATGGCACCACATCTCAATCCGCATGGACTGAAATCAGATTTCGGACTTTGCATTAAACCAAAGAACTATGTAATACTTATTATGTACTCAAGTGTGTAACTATGACCAAAGTAAGAGTACATAACATACTTTTTGCATATGCTGTTAAAAGCCTAAAATAACTTTTTGTGCAAAAATTAATTGTCACGGGCCATTCCCATCTAATAGATTTAATAGTTCAAACTTCAAACTTCAAACATATGAATCTGAGTTGGGAGCTGCCAATCCTAACTTGGGACCTAAATTGCACGAGTAATATGTCAAACTTCAGATATTTTGGAAGTTCAAATAACAAAAGCAATATGCCAAACTTCATTTCGATTGATGTTTTGCTTGGTAGGTAACTTTAGACCTGCATTTTCAACGTGATGAGTTGATTCTAAAACGGCCAAATATTGAATATTTTGTAATTTTTTAGTATGCCTTTAATAGCAGTCCTGTAATCGACTATCTGTGCACTTGCCCTTACCAAACAAAGTGTACTTGTTGAAGTACATTTTTGTGGAAAAAGTTGGTGATTTTATTGAGCATACTATTCATGTGGGACTTGTACAACTTAAACTAAAATCATACTGTAATAGACTGAGGATATACTATACGAATGTTATACGCGCTGAATTGTATGAAAAGTTTTTTTTTCGAATTTATTTTAAGAATTAACTTAAATAGTCGCGCACTAAACTACTTAAACTAAAAATAACCGGTAGATGGATATATAACATATGTGTATAACCGCGTATAATCCGTGTATAATCTATATACTGGTTAGGAAATTTAGTGAATTTGACCAGTTATTTGTGTAAAAATCCCAATTTATTTTGTAAGAAATTGCAGATCCAGTGGAAAATAGATTTGGTATAACAATTTGTCTTAGAACCAAGCAATTAGAATTTGGTTTATGATAAGAAAAAATATATAAGAGTCATTTTATGCTAAATAGATATACCGGAATACATTTCTGGTTGAAAAAAGTTTCCCCACGTGCAATGCTGGATGACTGGATCGGGCAAAGTGATCATCATACAGTTGTCAATTTGTCTTGAGTCCAGTTTAATTTGTGTATTAAGCTACCGAGCTGTAACTGTATCAACTTATTGTAGAAGCATTTTAAGGTCGAAACTTGGAGTAACATTGTTTCCGGTTAGCAACAATTGAGTGATTGTTGGGGTGAGTGACTTGGGGGTAATCTCTTCAAGGTTACTAGTGTAATTTGAATTTAGATCGTTGTTTTAGTGGAACGGGTTAGTTGAAATCCCATAGGGTGTGTGTCGTAGTCTGCAGTGTTTATATCGTTCGAGGCATTTTTCACGTAAAATTGTGTGTTCTTTATTTTTATGCTCTTTTATTTTCATACAATCATGAATCAACTGCAAGAACGTCTATTTAACCTGTTCCGTACGGGTTTTGCTAATCAATAATCAATGGAGACAAAGTTTAAACTAAAAAAAATGTTCCATACAAAGTAGTTTCTGTAGGTTAGACAAACTTTATGAGAGCTAAAATGTTGGATGACCCAATTTACTTCTTTATATCGTGTGAGTATATAAAACAACGAAACTGCAAAACGTTTTGAGAATATTCGCTAATAAAAGTCTTTCACTCGTTTGCATTTATTGAATGATAAATTCAGAACAGTAGTGTATTAATTCAAGCAAATTAAAGTTGGGAGGCTAGATATACAACATATACTAGGAGACACCCACCTTACATGCACGACAGAAAAGATTATAGCTAGGTTAACTATGCTATGCCTTTGGCATTGTAAATTTTCTATTGGAAGGTAGAAACTTGTCTCGTAACTCTGCGGCATCGATGACATTGAAATGAGTTTCTGGTATCCAATTTCCAGTCTTGGGATCTCTCATCCAAAATATCTCCTTATTCTCTACACCTTTTGAAGACGAAGAAGAAGAAGATGAAGACTCGGTCACTTTCCTGATATTAGAAGCAACAGTCCTCTCTTTCAAACTCTCCGCTGCTACTGTGTATCCTCTCCTGCACCTATAAAAAATATAGCCAATTACTTTCACGTTTCGTTCATGTTTGATTGGACACAAAATTTACAAGAAATTTATTTTTTTGGAATTTTTAATCCTCAACTGTCGTGAAGGCAGAAATTTCGCTTTAAGGACGTTCAAGATTTAATATATATATATATATATATATATATATATATATATATATATATATAAGTATAGAAATTATTTTTTGACCTATATACTTGGTATATTTTTATATTACACAAAATATAAGTTTCGACGAAGGATGTTCAACTAACCACCATTATTCTATGTGCATGGATAGCTATATTAGTACTGTAAAACTGTTGGGATATAAAGCAATACGGGAATAGTAAATAACTATTACAAGTGCTTCGAAAGGATAAACAATAAAGATTACAATAAGAAGTTGTCAATCTTTTAATCTTGTACTAGAACTTCAAATCTGGATCTTGTATTCAGAAATAGAAGAACATGAACTGCTACACTTATGGCTTGTAGAACCGCTGAGAATCCGAACGGTTAGAGTCCTTTGAGATTCAAGTTCACACTTAAAACACTTAGCAACCAATTAGATAATCACAACACCACCGACTGAGTCGAGAGATGACTCTCTGTCTTTAAGACAAGCTTGCCCCATATATACGCTTTTACGTTAGCGGGAAATAGTCTCCCAAGATAAAACAACAACTAATCAACACTACAAAGCAAATAGGTTGATTCTGACGAAGAAAACAAACATGAAATGACTTGCTGAAGAATGAAAATTTAGAGGAACAAGAAGAACTTTTTTGGACTGCTCTTGTTCAAGAGTCTTCTCTTTCTTTTTTATGTCTGCTCTCTTATCTTTCTGCTGCCCTCAAATAAGAGTAAAGTCTCAATATATAGTGTTTAGGAGGATGACCTCTCAACTAGCCAATTAATGGCTTTCAATAGCCATGTAATGACACTTATTGAGGGGTTACAATCAGCCAAATAATGGCTGAATTCAAGTGTCAAGTAATGGAGATTCAAAGCTCCAAAACCAACCCAAGAGGCAGAAGCTTTCTACCTTAGCCGTGAGCCTCTTCCCAATTTTATCTTTCCTGAAATTTCAGGGACCAAATTGTAAATACTAAGCAGTTTGGGGTCCAAAAGATAATATCAGAACCCAGACCGGACGGGCGGCGGCGCGCGTGTCTTCAAACACATGTGTTACCCCTTGGGGTCCCAAACCCTTATCCAATTTTGAGGCTTATAAAAAGAACAATTCTTCCTTTTCCCACCGATGTGGTAGATTTGTCCCACACCATATTTTCATGGTTCAAACACATTACTTAGTGAACCATCTTTCATTTCTTAACGAAATTTGACGATACTTCGCCCTACGGTCATCTACTCACTTAGTAGATTATGCACGTGTGAAGAAACAAAGACTTCAACATGCGGAACCCGAGTGTTTAAGTCATTAAAGATGGGTAGACGCAACCCCATCAAAGATAAATTTCCAACAAAAACATGTCACAACAATATTTATGTGGCTGAGAAATTTAAAGCTATAATTATTTCAATATATAGAAAGAACGTATCATTCCTTTTTAAGAGATTAAAAAGGAATTAGTGTAACATAAACTGGAATAGAGGGAATATATAATTTTCATATGTTCTAGGGAAGAAACATTAAAAAATAAAGATAGGCGTGGTGGGAGACAGGGAGAGGAAGTCTTTTTCTACTTACCTGAGATTGAGAAGGAGAACGCTGCTGAAGGGAACCCTAGGCATAATGTTGAAAAGTTTAGAAAAGTTACAGATTGAGATGGATGTATAAATTTGTAAGTTTAACAATATGTCTTTTAATAAGTTAAGTTGAAGGTTAGAAATCTGCATTTTATATATAGACGTCAAGAAGAAGTAGTAACCTAATAGGACTTGGAACTATGAGATTCGAGAGATGACTTGCAAAGCAAACTATTGAGAATAGAATAATGGGAGAACTTCTAATAGTAGATGGTTACGTAAATTAGGGATTACTTACTAAAAATAATTTTTTAAATTTTGCTTGTCCGATTTAGCATATTAATGGAAAGATAAATTTTTTCTTGTTTTACCCTCAACATTAGTTATCTATTTTTCAAGTCTACTGAGATTATACACCAATTAATATGGGTATTATAGTAAACTATACTTCATTATTAATTCTTAAGGGGTGTGCAAAGTAAAAAATGAACAAATAAAAGTAAACGGAGGAAATAATTAATTACTTGAATTGCGAATCTGGTCAATAGCGACCAACTTTTAGAGACAAGTTGCGAATCTGGTCCCAAAAGTTATGGATGGCAATTGTGCGGGGTGCGGGTACCCCTCCCCCGCACCCGTACCCACCAGAAAATTTTATACCCGTGGTGGGTACATTTTTAACATCCATACCCGCCTAGGCGGGTATATTTCTAAATCTACACCTGCTCCACCACCCAAGTGGATATCCTCAAAATTCATTATTATTATTAGGCTATGGGTTGCTAAAATTATGTGTGCCAAATTATTTGGGCTTTAGATAAATATAAAGTTGTACAAATAAAATTATAGTGGGAGGGTATAAGGCGGACGGGTGGATTTGAGGTGGGCGGGACAGGCGGATATAACTACAAATCCACCACCTATCCATACCCGCCTATTACCCGCCAAAGTTATACCCATACCCGCCCCAATTGGAATAGGTGCGGTGCGAAATCCGCAAAATTGTATCCACCTCCATCCCTACCAAAAGTGCAATTATACGGACCAGATTTCATTTGGTCGCCTTTTCTTAATTTTTCCTTGAAATTGACGAAGAGACTAAATCTAGTCCCTAAGTATATAAATATCTGGTCTCTAATGCTCAAAATTGAGTGGGACCACCCAACTTTGTCCGTTGAAAAATGAAAGAAAAGAGAAAATTGAAAACATAAGCAAATAAAAGCTCAAATGTCAAAAATAAATCATAAAATGCTAGTACAGTTCATCTATGCAAGGAGGGGGAGTTCCACCGCTGGCTATCATGAGATTCATGAAGCGTGGGCTAAATCTGTCGTTTTGTAGTTCTTCTTCGCCAGAAAGGTCGGGTCTCTTTGTGAGTTGTGGTTATTTTGTGCTAAGATTAAGTTTTCACTCTTTTCTGTCTATGTGGTTGATTTCAGATCTGGAGTCCAAGTATCTAACGAAGAAGGGTTAGTCCAGAGGATTCCGTCTATTTGGTTGATTTCCAATTGATGGGTTAGATTCTTGAATTTGGAGCTTGTTTATGATAAGGTTGTTCCTAGTTTTGTTTTGTTCAGTCCTAAATCGGATTAAGTTTCCCTTGATAATTTTCTTGTTTGATTTTCTAACATAGATTTGGTCACGAAATTTTCTCAAGTTTGTAAAAAAAAAAGTATCTGCATGAAATAAATTCTTACATATTGGATAAATGCTTGTCTTTTTGCTTCAGAGAAAATGTTCTAAGCAACAATTGTACTGCTTTATGTAGAATGAAGTTTGGGATTGAACTCAATGCTCATCTTAACCAATTAATCGAACAGTGAGAAGTGATTTATTTCTAGTATTGTTAATAGTAAAAATTATTGGATGGATGGTTCATTTGCTCATTGTAACAGGAAAACTAATTCAGTCATAGATGAATGGGCTAAACTAGCAGTTTTATGTCCGATCTTCATCACTGCACCACAGTAAGGACTCACTCCCACCCCACTCTCATCCCAATCCTTATATTTCCTCTCTTATATGTATAGATTTATAGCAAATTTTATGCCACCATTTTTGTTACTTGATATGTATCATACATTAGGATACTGAATTTTAATGCTTATTTAGACCAAATAATATTTTCTTGTGTGATTTATATGGTTTAGATTAGGGGTCGTTGTCTGTTTTCTAGTTAAAATCATTGTATAGTTTTAGTTTTGTTGGTTCATTGGTTTGAATGGTGAGTATGGTTGATCACGCTTGGTGTTTTCCAGGACCTTTACACTTTTCTTCAGCTCGTTGTTCTTTATCATTTTGAGGTTTTCCCTAGCACCTTTTTTTATACTTATGATGATAGACGAATACAATATAGAGGTAGTCATCCACGTGCACTTACTATCTCGAGATATGTTTATGTGTCTAGAAAGTTAGATTGTGCATCATAGAGTTTAAATTCTGGATTGTAGTTTGTCTCGTTATGTATTATTCTTATTCTGTTTCCTTTTCCAACAGATTTGCTAAATATGCCTACATGATGCATTCCAAATAATAGTTATAATCCAATGTGCAAGATTAATACAGTTCATTCTCCCAAATACTTTCTAGTTGACATTGAGTTATTGACACCATTTTTACGCAGTACTCTTAGTAGTCTTAAAAGTTTGCTAATTTTTAAGACTACTAGAAGTACTATGTAACAAAAGCACCTAAATCACATGTGACCCTTACTCAAAATCTGTGTGAGCGCGTCGTGCACCCGTTTGCCCTTCTTCTAGACCTAAAAATTGGCTTCTATTAACTAAATGCAGATCTACTGTTTGTTAATTCTAGATTTTATCGTGGAGTCTTGTAAACGTACTTAAAATGGCTAACATGGTGGATTCTCAAAAAGGAACTGCCAAGCATGTCGAATCTATTTCATCTTTATTCAAAATTGAAGGCTCTGATGGTTTGTCTAGATTGCTGGAAAAAACAAAAGCTGTTTATATTGAAAGGAAAAGATCATTTGATGAAAGATCTTTCAGTAAAATGTCAATAATTTATTCGCCACCACACAATCATTTGTTGAGCTAGAACCCATTGTTGTGTTGGTGTATTTACCCAGGAAGGAGGTCTAGCATAAATTCACCTAGATCATGTGTTGCCACATCCCATTATTGGCGAAGCATGGGAAGCCTTGAGGCGTTTTATAGTTCAATTCCTTCGACAACCTGTGGGGACTGTTGCTGTAGATAATTATACAGATGAACTTAAGCATGATCAGGTAAAATTATTATTATTTTCTCCCACTACAATGTCAGTTGTCAATTTAATTTCTGGAGGTCAGCTGATAATATCGAAGATATAATTAAGTTAATAAATGTCGACATTTTCTAACAGCTTAAGCTTTTAGATGATTCTACAATAGAAACCGGACCTGTATGAGTAAATGCTCGTAATAAAACATATTCCCTTCTTAAATTTGCCTACTCATGTTACAATCAATATGAGAAATAACCTGATTATAAAAATTTTTTTACTACCTGGTTTTAGCTGTCTTTGTTGATTCTTCATGCTTTCATTCGTTGTCTTTTCATAAAAATACATTAATGATTCTTAATGAACTTTGCAAGTCAGACTACAAAACTTTGACATGTCTTTGTGAGAGATTTTGTGCCAAGTGCTTTGTCATTCTTGATGAATGGTGAACTAACAGTCGAGAATTTTCTTATGAAAACCTTAGGCCTCCAATCATGGTAGAAGAAGATAGACCAGCTCAAGTTAGGGATATCGATAATATTTTTCTCCTATATACTTCTCTTTCATTAATTAATATCATCTCCATATAGTATTTCATAGTTTTGTTTACAATGTTCACTTCCATAACCAAATCAATTGTTAAACTAGCACGAGGCAGAAAAAATAATGTCCATCAGTGATGGCATGACATCTAAAAGGGTGACTTTTGTATCTTAGGTGCATATACATTCATTCATTGAAGTTAGTTTTTATGTTTACTTTTTGGGGGGTGAGAGACATAAGGAAAACAAAGAGACTATTATCTATATAACTAATAAGATTATATAGTGGAAAATGTTGATAGTCACTGAAACGCATGAATCAAGATCATCCCTTTCTATTAATTCTTCCTCTAGTGTTAATTCCCCCCCTCCTTTTTTTAACTTCATTGGTTTTACTTTGAATAATAGTTTTGCAAAAGTTTTGGAGAGACTGATCTCATCATCTTGCAAAAGTTTTGGAGAGCCTCTATCAGAATGTTGACTGATTGCTTCATCAATCCATGTAAGTGGCTCAAATGACTCTGTTTTGTTGCTATTAGGCATTAACTATATGACAGGCTAGCACCTTCAGTATTTTTGCTGTGTATTGTTGAAGGCTTAACTGTCAAGTGAAAATAAAACATTGAAAATGACAATTATTTTCTACTAGCATAATTTTTGAACTCATGTCTTATGTATATACATACTTAAGACCAGGTATAGTGGGTGGTTAGTGCTTCATATAAATGTATTGCATTGTCACTGTAATTCTTATCAAGCGTTTGCTGATATGAGAATATCATTTCCTTCAATTAGATGCTTTTCTTATCTGCTCTACCAACGGTAGTTTAAAAATACTGCTATTTTTCCTTAAAATTGTGTGATAATATTTTGCCACGCTGTGATTTATTATCTTCAAGATAGTGCGTTGTGATTTAATATCAATATTTAGATGCTAAAATAAAAATGAATCAAGGAAACAGTTGGTTTCATTTGGAGTGATAAGTTCTATGAACCTGGAATATCCAATTTTAGATTACTAAAAGTTAATTTTATGAAGTTTTGAAAACCATCTACCATATACCACCTGAAAAGATGTTGAAGAAGATGCCATAGTTTATCTCTGCGATTGTTATTTTAAACTTTGACTTTGTTACTTAGGTTAAGTGTCACTTGATCTTGGGGTGTAATATTGATAAATAAATAGCTTCTGTGTTCTTCCCATGGAGTCCATTTGAATACCTTTGAAATTCAATGCTTCCTTGTCATTGATGAACTACTTCGCATTTTGTGATTGTTAATCTCTAATGTTTTCTTATTTTCAAGCAGCATTATTCCTATTTTCTAGTTTCTTATAAACTAAGCTTGGTTATGTTGCATCATTACTAATATAAAAAACTAAGATTGGTTATGTTGCATCTTCAGGTCATGATGTTTAGTTTATGCAAAAATGATGGTCTCTCAAATAATTTCATCATATAATTAATCTATGTAGTGTTTCCTAAGAGTTCTCTGTATTAACTTTTATGTTTCCTAAGAGTGTTCTGTATTAACTTTTATGTTTCCCAAGAGTGTTCTGTATTAACTTTTACAGGTTCTAAAGACTTGAATATACAAGTAAATATTCATGTTTGAAGACTTCATACAAGTTAACAAGTTGATTATCCTTTTGGTAGGATTGTAGGCAAAGTGTTACCCTTATTCTCCAAGGATGTTAGTTTTTGCTAAGGCACAATTTTACATTTTTTCAGATTGAAGTTAGTTCTTTTTCTAAGGGTTGTGTAAGCATCACAAGGACTTATGTCATGGTTATACAATGATGCTATCGATGCGTTAATTCATTTTTTGTAATTAATGATATGTATATATGAAATTTGGATGTCATTGATAATTTTGTTGATATCTGATTATAATTTTTAAAATATTTTAGTAATTAAAATCATATAATTAGTAGCTATGAAACACAATTTAATGGTCAATATCAATATTTTTTGTGACTAGAATTTTGGTCCATATAGGCATTTAGGGACTAGTTAAGATCTTGTATTAAGATCAGATTATTGGTCCTCAAAGGCTTTTATGACCAGAAAACATGGTCGCTACAAATCTTTATCCGCTGAAATAGCAAAAAAAAAAAATCCTATTTTTGGGACCGGAAATGTAGTCGCTAACACATTCTTAGGACCAGCAAGATTCTGGTCGCTACACTGTATTAGGGACCAGTTCAGTAATCTCGTCCTTATTGACTTTTAGCGGCTAAGCATATTACGACGGATTGAGCCAGGGTTTTCCGGTTGCTATTCACCTTTAGCGACCAGAATCCCCGTCGCTAATGACTGTTTTTCTTTTAGCGCTCGTCCTAAGAAGAATGAAGATTTTGAAGTATCAACGGTCATCGATCTATTTATAGTATCTGAAGAGGATTATCTTTTTTTTAATAGTCAAATTGATTTATTTAGAAAGTATATAAAAATATTAAATGGTAATTGTGTCTTATTTAATGGAAGAAAGAGAGTAATATTAGCTTTTTATATATGTCCAATTGAGTGTAATCTATATACATCGTCAATATTTATAAGAATCATTTAAATCATCAACTCACTCAAAGAATATCTACATGTACGTAAGCCATATTAAATTGTGATAATTTTGAAAAGAATTTAAGTATATAGACCGTCAGTGTAGGAATATTTAACAACATTAGGTCACTTTTCAGCTTTTCTAGAAGGCAATCTATCTTATTTTAAAGATTACAGATTCCACGTTACTTGTAGAGGTCATTTGGGTGACTTGATAGTGTAAAATCTCTTATACTGACAATATATATAACTTAAACTCCAATCATGTTAGTTGCTTCATCAAATTTTAATAACCTGATAGAATAGCAAGTTTTTACATTGATTGATGATATATATGTGTAACTTAAAACTCTAATTCAACTGGGAAAACCTGTATTGGGCATCCTATATAACTTTACCATTTTGAGTGGCTTTATTGCGTTGAGAATATTGCTGTTATTCGAGATGAAGAGGCATCAATTGATGCTCCTATCCTTGATAATTCCCATAGTTCTATCGCATGATGATTGATGAAAGTTGAAACCCCCCTAATTTCTACCATCCTTAGTTATGATCTCCAAAATTTCAACTTTTGACTGATACCAATTACAAAATTTGGGATTGAAGACTAATTATTCAGTTTAGGGCATATCATACTTTGTGTATTCTTATCGAAAGCCACATGAAATATCCAAAGTGTGGATAATATTATGTCATATTCCATTTGCTTACTGAGAATTGAGAATCAAAACGACACGTTGCAAAAATCAGAAAAAGAATTACAATTCCCTTTCTTAATTTCCCGTAATAATATTCTACAACTCAAAAACTGCATCGTATATGGAGATATATCAATTATTCTTTTTACAACAAAAAAGGGGTAAATTGCGGAGGTTAAACCGTTAAATATTCATTTTGTGGAGGTTAACAACCTCCGCTATTTGCTGTCACAGAGGTTGGAGAAAATCCTGCAGTTATCATTGCCACAAACAATTTGCGGCAGGTTCTTGCGGGGTATGCTCAACCTCCGTGACAGCGCGGAGGTTAACAACCTCGGCAAAATGAATTTTTAACCTCCGCAATTTATTATCCTGATTTATTATTTTTTTTCCAGTGAGTTTTAATTTTAAACTTCACTACTTTTAAATATATTCTAGAATTGATATTCTTATTACCAAAAACAACTTCTTGAGCCAACTTCTTTTTCAAATATAAATCTGAATACATTTAACACTTATACTAGAATATCAAAATTGAGAAATAAATTAAGATTTCACTAAACTGTACAAAATACTAAGATAAAGTAGCATCATGTCATCAAACTGAAATCGTCACAAATAATTCACTTTAGTCAACTAATCACATTATCATAATACATCAACTTCAATTAAAAAAATTCTTAATAGTTATTA